>JAPYXD010000056.1:1258783-2517567 GCA_030998225.1 Diplolepis rosae
AGTCACATAAAATAGAATACGTGCCAATGCACACAATTCGGGAAATTACGAGACTCGCGACAATGCTCGCAGGACTGATCGCGCCTCGGCTTCGATCTCCTGCTAGCATTGTCGCTCGTCACGCAATAACCCTCGTTTTCGCCTAGGCACGTAATATACTATTATCTTACACGAACTTTCAAAGTAATTTGGTCACGTGATCTGGTTGATCCATTGCCTTGATGACTTTTATACTTCGGACAAAAGCGTGAGTGATCAAGTGATATAAGAAATAAGATTCTTTTGCAGTTCTCAGTGATAAAGAACAAATTTCACGATGTTTTGTAATTCAAAGTAGCGCCTGTAAACTCAGAGTTCGAATAATCATAAATATCCGAATTTTTAGTAATTTGCCTGCAGTTATTGAACTGATGACAGTTCACTATACCGGGTCCGGTAGGGATGCACGACTATATTGTTAAACAGATTTCATTCACAGTAATTAAGATTAATTATATTAAATTTTATTTTGATTCTGTGTTATTTCAACAACTTGAACTCTCAGTAATGCAAAATTAGCTAGACCAGAATCAAGTACAATTCTCTGGGGAATGCTTTAATTCACTGAAACTACAAATGTCGGTAATCAGAATCATAGCAGTACAAGATTAATTAGGCCTGGCTTAAGCATAACTGTTTCGTCCCGAGCAAAAGGCGAGGGTAGTTTGGATTTTTGGAAGTAAGGGAGACGGTTAGCTGATTAATTCAGGTTGGTAAGGCTAAGTTGGTAAGACTCAGCACATAAGGAATAAATCTGATATGCACTTGTTAACAAGATAGGTTGGTTTATCTCGATTTCAGAATTAAATCACTATTAACCGAACACGACTGAATACGACGATTCTCATAATCCAAAGGAAGTAGATAGGACTACTGTTTCTGGACTTGCACCACTTGAGAACCGACGATTTTATTTGCCCAGTACCGAAGGTAGAATTGTGCCCAAAGAAAACGATGAGACTTATTAAAATTCAATATGACAACTTATTTTTCTTTCGATATAATTTAGTTTTGTTCAAACTCCTCACTTTCACAATCTTGCTACTGCAAGCCTAGTACAGAGTACTGATTAATTTTTTGACGGTGACAGAGCTTGTGAGCATACTAAGTATACCAACGATTTTAAAATTTAATACCAACAAATTTTTTATTCACTTTCACTATGTTATATTATGGGGGAACAGAGGGAGTTTCCTTCTCGAATCGCTTCCGGAATGCACTTTATATTGATTGTAAACTTTCTAGAAGTTGGACGGTCTCTTGATTTGAACGAGGACTGTAGCAGGTCTAAAAGTGTCCTGGAAAAGAGATGGTTCTGAATCCGCTGGAGCGAGTATCTCATACGTCTAGTATGATATGATATGATAATATGATACGTCTAATATTTCTTCAATTAAGGACTGCTTTTTTCTATATATAAGAAGACTGCCAAGTTTGAAATTAATTAGTTTAGTGGTTTCTGAGAAACCTTGCTCAAAGACTTTCACAACGTCGTTTTAAGAAAAATGCATTAAAAGTTTGAGATACTATTTACGTGCAGATAAAATTTATTTTTTGATTTTTCTTCACAATAGTATACAAGGTGAGACACATAAAGTGTTTCACAGCGATAGCACTCAAACTATTAATCATATCCAAAAATGTTTCAGACAAAAGTTTCAGTGTTCGAGAAGGCCTTCATACTCGACTACCTTATTTTTTTATCAGTGGAGGCGCTGAAGCTACGTCAAGGTCAACTCCACTTTTTTAAATGGAACTATGTATTTTTTTCGAAAGACATTATTACCGTTTTTAAGCCGAATTCAGCGACCTACAACACAAGGTCATTCTAGTCACGCAAAGTATGAAAATAGTTGAAAAATCGAAACATATCCGAATAATCACTTTAAAAGGATCCACAATCTTGGTTTGGGTCTACCTACAGAAGATGCTCGAAGTGATGGCCCTCGACTTGTAAGCAGTTGTTGATTCGCTGATGAAGAGACCGTCCAACTTCAGCCAACATTTGTGATGTAATTTGGGTACATGCTCGGCGTATTCTTTCTTTCATGTCGCCAGGCGTGGTAGGCTACCGCCATTTCGCGTTATTTGACAAAACCTCGTAAAAAGTAATCTGGCGATGTTAGATCTGGCCAGCAAGGTGGCCAAGCTACAGGGCCGTCTCGTCCTATCCACTTTTCGTCAAAAATCTCATTCGTCACTTGTCTTGAACACCGAGCAACATGGGGTGATGCACCGTTGAGTTGCATGCAAATTTTCATGCGAACATGCAAGGACACGTCTTCCATTAATTGAGGTAGTACATTTTGCAGAGAGTTTGCATAAACTTGCCCAGTCAAGCAACCTTCAAAAAAATATGGACCAATGACATGATCGCCGACAATGCCGTACCAACAATTAGCGGACCACGGATGTTGAAATGGTACAGTTCTCATGCATCGAGCATTCTCATTTACATAATAATGCCTATTATGCCTATTCACATTTTCCGTATGTGCGAAGTCAGCTTCATCAGGAAAAGGACATGACTCAAAAATGAGACATCTATGCGCATTTTTCTGAAAGAAATAAAAAGAAATGAAAATTGTTTTTCAACTATTTTCATACTTTGCGTGGCTAGAATGACCTTGTGTTGTAGGTCGCTGAATTCGTCTTAAAATCGGTAATAATGTAGCGAAAAATAATACATGATTCCATTTAAAAAAGTGGAGTTGACCTTGACGTAGCTTCAGCGCCCCTACCGATGAAAAAATAGGGTAGTCGAGTATGACGGCCTTCTCGAACACTAAAACTTTTGTCTGAAACATTTTTGGATATGATCAATAGTTTGAGTGCTATCGCTCTGTAACACCTTATGTGCCTCACCCTGTATAATGCAGCAAGGGAAGGAGAGGGGCGGTTCTGGTTAAGCGAAATTTTTGCTGAAAAAATCGAAGGTATATTATTTTGGATGTAAAACCTTTCAACAATTCGAATGATTTATTATCAAAGTGAAATACTGTATCCATCAAATTCTCTTAATTCACCATGATTTTATTAATGATAAATGTTATTTTTCAAATAATATTAAAACTGAACTCGAAATTTAGGAAAATTGTTATCTTCTTCGTCCCTGAATATTCATTCGAATTACGGGTATATTACACGCACGAGATGTAATCAATATAATTTTTGCATGGATCAGCAACGTAATTTATTACCGAGTTAATAATGACGTAATCATTCAAATTGAATACTATGTATAACATGACAACATTTTCATTTAATACCTATTGAAAAGTTGAAGCAGCTTGAAAATGGAAGGGAGAGGATTTATAGATCTATTCAAGTTAAGCTAGGGACTTAATAAAAATTTGGTACTGACAGTAAATGTTTTATCTTAGTGATTCGAGTCCACCAAATCCTTGTGTCCCCTGGGTACAATGATGAGGATAATTTATGTAGATCCAATTTGATATTTAAATTCTCTCGCAGCACTAATAATCCCATTAATATTCACAATGATGAACAAACTGATAAACTGATGGAAATGAGTGACGATTGAAATTGCTTTCTAAGATAAGTACCGAGTTCCGAACTCACTTTTTCTGATAAGAGATCCGAAGTTGAAAATGCTCTGAAAGTCACTTTTATCTGACGAGTTCTAAGGTTTAAGATGGTCTGACGGTCACTGAAGATTTGCGGATTTGCAGGTGCTTTTATAGAATGTTTTTTCGTTTGATATCGACATGAAATCCGCCAGTTTCCAGTCGATACTAACATGACATTTTAAGGTGCTGTCTAAAAGCTTTTCTTCAAGCCAGATGAGACCATAATTGTTTCCATGAAGATTCCAACACTTTCTTTTATTTACGTCGATAACGATATGATCCTAAATACATTCCCACTCAGTTACAGGGCTTCTAAATTTTCCTTCGTGTTCCTCCAGCTTCCCTATATTCCTTGGGTGAATGAACTTTACCGGTAGTAAATGATTAATGGTTTGTGTACATAAGGCATTATGATGCTTTCCGATGGGGTTCCCCAATGAGTACAATTTCGTTTTGTCTAGATATTTAGGGTTTTTCTACGAGCAATATATCCAGAACCTGTTGCTTTTACATGTTTAATACTCTTGCATTACTAATTTTACACAGATTATTTTGTAATGTGACGTGGTAAAATTTGACCGTCACATTAAAAAGATTTAATTTCGTAAACTCACCGGTATGACAGGTGGGGTTAAGTCCCTGGGGAAATAGTCGTGTGACGAGAGACCGCGCTTCGTCACCACCCGAGAGCACTCGAAATACACTAATCACACACTGCACATACTTACGCTTCCTGTCCCGTCTGTTACATAAACGATACGAGGACGGCAGCACCGGAGGACAGCAGCGTCGAAGATGAGGTATAGCCGGCTACCGATTTGATGTTAACACTGGTCGCCATGTCGACTTGCGAGCCACGAGATATCGATGCTTCGATTATCGCCGCCATCGATCGTCGGAGAGCGACGCACGAGACGACCAGATGCCACCACGTGACCCCGAAGACGTACCCTGGGGCACATAGACCCTGGGACTTGATATTTAGTATTTTAGACATTTTGTGATACTAAATTTATGCAGTATGATGTAAATGGACATTAATCATAATAGTGCCAATGTGCTACACACGCTGTTCATTGTAAAGTAGGGAACCGCGTGCTTAGAAAAATTGTTCGCCGAGGGCGAGTACTGCACTAGGCATGGGTTGCCTAGTTGCTTGGCAGAAATGTGACATGTGACCAGCTTCCTGCTCCGCGATTGGGTCACGCATGTAATTCGTGGGGCAGGTCGGGAATTATGTCAGCGTCGCGTCGGCTATCATCACTCTCGTCCTGCGACTCTAAGCGACAGCTGGCCTTGTTTTGCCTCTCGAAGGAAGATTCTTTTGATAATTTTACCGTTGTGTTCTCTCTGGTGGTGACGCGCACCAATAAATTGATTCCGCCATATTGTCGCGTGACTCGGAAATATTCCGAGATTCCTGTCAATTTTATTTATACTTACTGATTTTAATGCAGATTTTCTTTGGGCTTTGATTGAATTTCATTTTGATTTGTATCGAGTCGATAAATAAT
Source organism: Diplolepis rosae (assembly GCA_030998225.1). Taxonomy (NCBI): domain Eukaryota; kingdom Metazoa; phylum Arthropoda; class Insecta; order Hymenoptera; family Diplolepididae; genus Diplolepis; species Diplolepis rosae. The sequence continues at coordinate 1,263,927 of JAPYXD010000056.1, forward strand.
TTGAATGAATCTTGTTCAGCCTGTTCTGTTATTAATTGATGGCTGGTGTCTTATTTGTTGACCCGGTAAACTGTTGTGACCTTACTTTGACCCTGCCTTGTATTAACGTTATGAATTTTGGAGTCTCGTTTTTATTGAAATAAATATTGTCACTAACCAGGGTGACTGGCGCTCAACAAGTCTTTAAGAAAACATTTTATCTCGGGTCGTTCCGAGCCGAAATAAAATTAGTTAGGCCAGCCAAAAATAAAAGTGCTAGGTAACGGGTAAAATCTGCATCTGAGTAAATAAATATTGATAATCACAAGACGTGACACCTCCCCCCTTAGTTCGAACACGGGGATGTAATGACCGTGTTGGAACTTTGCAAGCAAGTTCAACAATCGATTGAAATAAAACTTTTTTTTGTATCAAAGTTTCGTTTGTCAAAATAAATCAGGAGATATTCTTAATATTCGTGATTTCCATTGATATGTACTTATTATGTTAATAATTGTGTTCTTTGCAAATACATTAAATTTAATACATAAAAATATTTTTGTACAATTAATACTGATAACATACACAATTGTTACAATTCGAACTGTTAAAATATTCAGTAATCAGAATGCATACACTGAAGCTTATTATACGCTTACAAGATATATCGATACATTATTTTAAATATTTGTACAAACATAATTCTGAATGAATACAATGCAAAACGTTTAATTTTTTTTTTTTAAATTTTGTTTTTGTATAATTTTTTATTCATTAATTTCAATTAGTACGACAGCGAATTTGACCAAATTCTTGTTCTCAATACCCTAAAACCTAAATATTAATGAATAAATTTTAATTATTTGATAAATACTTGACTATGGCTAAATAAAGGGTGATCAATTTAGAGGTATAGGATTTTAGATTGAGATAAAACCACGAAAATTCAAATTGATAGGGCAATCTTTTTTATTTTTGTGTAGAACCATTCACGACATTCATTTTTTAAAGATAACCCCTTTCAAATGTTGGCCGCAACTGCGCTTTAATTCGTCCATCCGTAAACACCAATTTTGAATGACTCGCTCGAGCACTCCGGTCGGTACCTCGCTAATAACTTCAGTAATGTTGGCTTCCAATGCCTCAATAGTAGCTGGTTTATCCACAAAACATTTAGACTTTACATACCCCCAAAAATAAAAGTCCAAAGGTGTGATATCACACGATCTTGGAGGCCAATCCACCGGTCCCAGACGAGAGATAAATTGCTCACCGAAACGACTGCGCAGTAAATCCATTGTTTCACGGACTGTATGACATGTAGCGCCGTCTTGTTGGATCCAAATGTCGTGGAGATTACGGGCTTTAATTTCCGGCATCAAAAATCGCCCAAGTAGTGCCATAAGATAGGCCAAGTTGTTGAGATCGGCGCCAAATTGACTCTTCCGGGTCTTCGGCAAAACTCTTATTTACAGCCGCAATATTCTCTACAATTCGGGGCTGTACGTGGTCTAATCGGTCGAGTATCATCCAATAATGTTAAATTATTCTCGAGTTTGCCGATGGTATGCCGAATAGTGCGTTCGGTAGGACGATTATGTACACCATAAATTGGCCTGAGCGCGCGATAAACACTTTCCACAGAGCGTCTACTTTCGTAATATAATTGTACGATTTGTAAACGTTGTTGTGGCGTAAGTCTTTCCATGATGAAATGTCACTAAAAACTGAATAAAATTGTGTATTTAGTTAGACAGTAGTCACGGGTGACATGTTAATAAAACCCTATTGGAAAAAGTACCTCCAATTTGATCACACTTTATAATTTCTCAAAATGCCCTTTATTTTTGAATATAAGAGAAACATTTTTTTTGTAATTTTTTGCTTCATTATTATTTTAATGAATGAATTTGCATACACACACACATAAACATTTCGTTCTACTCTTATTTTTTATTTAAATGATTCAGCATACGTTTCGAATAAATATTATTTGTCTATAAAGAAATAACTACATTCATATTGATATGAATGAATTGCGATATATAATGTTATTCATTACACACATAATCAGTGAATATAATCAATTGCTGGAATCATTATGTAAAATGTGATTCAATGAAGGTTAAAAGAAAAATGTTGATCCTAATTGATCCCACGGAAAGAAGAACTCGCCGAGCGTTCGAAACAGGGGAAAAGTATTGTCTACTTTCTAAAATGGAACTAAAAAAAAAGTTGTAAAAACTCAAACTAAAAAAATATAAGCTGATAGAGCTTGTCAAAATACAATTTTTATTCCTCAAGTATTTTTTAGTCCAACATGATTATTACGAAAAAAGAAATATAAATATCATCACTATATTTCTTATCTTTCATATTCTTAATTAAATTTTCATCGTTTATCAATATATTTATACCTTATATTTTAATGCCTCATAATTTCTTCGATTATTCTTGTTTTTAATTAAATTTTCTCCGTTCATAAATTCCTTAGTATCTTTATAATTACTCTGATCAATTTTTTTTTATTCGAGAATATCATAGTTTATTTCTTCATTGCATGTAAGATTTGTTTCTGGTACTTTGTTTTTACGTTCAAAATTAGATATACATTTTGCATTTGCTTGTTTAATTACATTTATTTCAATACTGTTTTTATTATTCATATCGTTGTTTTCAATATCTTCTAAATCTATAGGATTTCTTGATGAAGCATCTGCATTTACATTAATTTTGTCTGCTTTGTATGCAACATCAAAATCATATTCTGCCAATTTTAATTTCCACCTAGCAACTCATGAGCAAGGGTCCTTCCAATTTTGAAACCATACTAATGGTTTATGGTCTGTGACCAAGGTAAATTTTCGCCCATATAAATAAGGGCAAAAATATGTTGCACAATAAATAATTTCTAAAGCTTCTTTTTCGTATGTGTCGTATTTTCTTTCACAATCATTTAGTGATCTAGAAGTATAAGCTATTGGTTTATCTTTACCTATTTTGCCTCGGGAAAGTATTCCTCCTAAGGCGAATCCTGACGCATCAGTTGTCAAAATGAAAGGTTGTGAGAAGTCTGGTCTTTGTAAAAGGGGTTCTTTGCATAATTTTTCTTTTGAAAGTTCAAATGCTTCTTGTTGCTTTTCTGACTAAATAAATTCTACATCCTTCTTTAAAAGTTGGTTCAAGGGTGTTGCAATTTTCGAGAATCCATCAATAAATCTTCTGTAATAACCAGCTAATCCTAAAAATTGTTTAATATTTTTAAAGTTTTTTGCGATTGGAAAATTTTTTACTACTTCTATTTTCATGAGGTCTGGTTGTACTTCTTCCTTGTCTATTATATGTCCTAAATAAACAACTTCTGGTCGTAAAAATTGACATTTATCTGGTTGTAATTTGAGATTTGCTGTACTTAATCTTTCCATCAATTTGTTGAATTTTTCCTCATGTTCTTCAAGGGTATTTTCATATAAAACAATGTCATCTAAGTACTATATGTGAAGGTTTGATGATTCTATTGTCGATCAGTTCATTTATTTGACGTGAAATTTCTTCTTTATGTACTGGAGGGAATCTATATTGTTTTGAAAATATAGGTTGATCAGCTGTTGTTGGAATGTTACGTTGTAAAACAGTTGTTGCAAGAATTGTTTTTAATTTTGAAATGAAGTCTTCTAAATTATTATAATAATTTCCGATTATGCATCTTCTTGCTTCTCCTGCAAGTTTTCTTCTTAATAATTTTACCAAATTTGCTTCTGCATTTGGGACAATTTCTTTGGCTTCTTTACAAGCTTCGATCAAAATAGTTAATGGTACTTTACTTGATCCATCAAAATATGGCACAATCTGTAAAGCATCTCGTAGAGATACTTGTTGGTTTGTTGGTAAATTCATCATTTCGGTAGGTTGTATTAGTAGATTATTATTTGGTAAATTATTTGCCGAAATTTCTTTATCAAATTTCTTAGAGGTTGATTACGAGTGTGAAAATTTTAGCAAATCAAGACCTTGTTCAATATTTGCAGAATCGTCAATCGTAATTTGATTGATTTTATTTGATAATTCTTTTCGGACGTGCTGTGATTCTAAATTTGGGTTATTAAATATCGATGTTTGGTTCAAGGATTCTGGAGTAATATTTAGTTGTGATTTTGTTGCAAATGGATCAATTGATTCGTATCTTCTCGGGTTTTTCGTTTTGGTTTAAGCAGACCTTTCGAAGATTCTTTAATTTCTTCTTCTAAGGTTGGCTTTTTCTTAGCTTGGCTACGAGTTATAGTACCCTTTTTACTGGTGTCTTGGGGTGTAACCGACATAGATGTTTTGCATATTTTTTTGATATAAAAAAAGGGTAACTTATTTAATTTTATTTATTATTAATATTATAATTTTGTGTGCGAATAAAATAATTTTTCTTCCCTTAAAAATCTTTAATTAACTTGACATTATTTTTTTCCATATTACAAATTTGTATTCTTCTAGGCAAAAAATTTTATTAGTTACGAAAATGGGTTCTTCGGTGTCTGTTTCTGATCCTGAATCTGATGATATGTTCAAAATTTCGATACTTGAAACAATACTTTCGCGAGAATTAGGAATTTTTTCATTTGTCTCATGGTCAAAGTCTGAACTGCCATCTGATATTTCAATCATTGGGGATAAATTTTGGGTGGTTTTATTATTTGTTGACACCGGCTCAAAATTTCTTAATTGAGAACTTTCTAGTTTAGATTCGGTGGAAGTTTCTTCGATTTTTCTTTTACCGTAATTTTGAGAACGTTTATTTGAAATAAATTTTTCTGTTTTTTCTAACAATTGCTCAAAGAATTCTGAGAATTCGATATCGTTATTAATCTCTCTAATTTCGATATCTTTTGTCATTGCTTTTGACTTAAAATTTCTTGCTCGGAGGCGTTTGAAATTATGTTTTCGTGCTGATAAAGCCATTTATTATACAGTGCTTACAAAATATAACACAAGATTCCAAATACACGGATAGAAGCTAATGAAATTAAATTTTATTTTGAGTATCCTTCAGTGTCTCCAGAACGTGGGATTTTCGGCCCCCACCACGTTCCCATCTGGGAGAAACACATGCAAACGTGGCGTGTCAGTGTGTCGGCTCTGCTACACGCTGCGGTCCTCTTATTATTTTTGGTGCATCAGCCCGGGAAAACTATGAGCCAACAATAAAAAGAATCAGACAATAAGAATTAATTGAATATTTTGAATATTTATATTGAGTACTTTTTTCAAGTGAAAATTTTTTTCAGAATAAGATAAAATCATCATTTTATTATATGATGAAATGAAAATTCCCCCTCTAATTAGATATTAAGGGAACTGTACAAAGTATGACTTATATTTAAAGTGGAGGAAGTATGTAGTGCTAAATATTGAAATTTAAATATATAAAAAATAAATAAATAGAAAAAAAATAAATAAATAGAAAAAAATAAAATAAAATGTTTTTTTTTTTAATTTCAATTGAAATTTTTCGCAAATTTTAAATAAAACTCTTTCGCAAATTTTAAATGAATTTTTTCGTAAATTTTAAATAAAATCATTTCAATGCAATATTTAATTTAATTTTTTTGCAAATTCTAAATAAATTTTTTGGCAAATTTATTTATTTATTTATTTTTAAACACTTATTACAACACAACATTTTTTATTTTTGAATTTCTCCTAGTACAAAGATTATTCAGGGCACACAAAATCATAAGTCCTCTTTGGATTCGTCAAACGGTCACCATCATTTGGGTGAGGCAAACCTCTAAGTGCTTGCATTTTACTGTTTTTAACTTAAATTTTTTCTTTGTTAACAAAAAAAACTGACACCTTCAATTTCTTGACGATTATCAGAATTTTGTAATTACATGAATTATTAAGAACTTTGTGCTTGAGTCAGGCCTAATTAATTTTGTATTGCAAAAATTCTGATTTTCGAGTGTCGTGATTTCTGTGAGTCATATAATTACCCAAGATTCTGTGTTTGAGTCTATTTTGGCTAATTTTTTTATCACAGAAAGATCGAATAATCAAAACCACAAGAATGATATTAATAATAAAATCTGTTTTTAAATTGCTTTCGACCCTGCGACTGAGATTTGTTTCAGGGGTATAACCTTTAACTTTGTGTAAGATTGTATCGAGTAGTGATTAGCGAATTGCGCGCTCAGCTACCCTCAAACTAGGGTTTCAGAAACAAATTAGAGGTTAATTTGATAAATTTTATACCTGAAATTTCAATTACTGAAATTTAAAAGATTCGTATAAGGATATAGACCCTCATAGCGTAACTAGCCGCTCGAGGAGGGTTATATTGAACAGGGCTAGCGGCAACACGCTCAGCCATCCTCGAATTAGAATTTTTTAAATCAGGATTGAAATTCATCCTACACAACTATAAAATACAGACACAAAAAAAATATAATTTATTTTTAATTGATTTCAACCCTGCGATTGAGATTTGTAGACGACATAACCCCTCAGCGTATCCAGTCGCTCGAGGAGGATTATATCGAACAAGGGCCAGCGGTAAAACGCAAAGCCATCCTCAAATTACAGTCTCGAAAGTGGATTTGGGATTAATTTAATAAATTTCAACTTAAAAATTCAATTACTGAAATTGAAAAGATTCGTTTGAGGATATAACACCCCCCCCCCACCCCCCGCGTAACCAGTCGCTCGAGGAGGGTTATATTGAAAAAGGCTAGCGGTAACAAGCTCAGCCGTCCTCAAATTATAATTCTTTGAATTAGGATTAAAGTTTATCCTACAAAACTATAAAACAAACACAAAAAAAAGTAAAAAGGATACCAGTGTCTCCAGAACGTGGGATTTTTCGGCCCCCACCACGTTCCCATCTGGGAGAAACACATGCATACGTGGCGTGTCAGTGTGTCGGCTCTGCTACACGCTGCGGTCACCAGCTTCGTGTAAAGCCGAAGGTGCACGAAGACGGACTTCGTTACAATGCTTGAGTTTTCAAGTTATTTTTAGATTTCACGCTTTCGTTTATCGAGTCGAAATTAAGAATTGTATTTTTCTCGAGTACGTGCAAAAGAGGCGCGAAGCAGACGACGAATTTGAATTTACGAAGTATATAGTTCAAGAAATAACACTTTTCTTCAATTTCTTGAAGAAAGTCTGCATGAAATAAACATCAGTATGATCTTGGAAAATTTCATGAGGATTTCAACACTTCAAAAATAAACTTTCAGTGAAATTTAGTGACAATAAATGTATAAAATTTGAATCAATATATAATTTTCCATTCAAATTTATATACTTCTTACTAACTTTGTACATTTAACAATTTTTCAATTAGAACAATATTTTCTATCAAGTTAAAATGAACATAAAATTCAAGTTCATAATTTATATTTTCAGTTATATGTTAGAAATATTTTCATCTCACATTTTTGTAGCCTAAGCACAAACTTTTCATTCCAAAACTTAAAATCTCTACGGAAATGGAAAATTGTCTAATAGCAGTAGATAAATTAAAAAGCTAAAATATGTGTTTATTGGTATTTCCATATTAACATATAAATATCAATCAACTTTAAATTTTACATAAAAATGTTCGTTCGAAGTGTTCAAATCTTGTTACAATTTGACAAGATTTTATGGAGGAGTGCAATCTTTTGGATGAAATATTTTGTAGTTCTTAATTTGTCTGTCCGTCTCAAATCGTAGTAAGATTTGAACAGTAAACAACAAATTTTCCAATAGAATTCAGGATCAATAATAACTGATTCAGGAAATACTTCAACTCTGTAGAGCATTTTTGTATTTCGAATTCAAAATGTGTGCTTAAGCCACAAAAAAGTAAGCTGAAAATGTAGATATAAAACTAATTATGTCATGTTTATGTCTTCTGAATGGAAAATACTTTGCATATAATTCTCTAATTCGATATTTTTTTAATGTATGAACATTCAAGAAATTGATCAATATTCCATCTTTTTATAGGAACTAAAAATTTCCGGATAATGCTTTGATTGAGAAAGCTAAAAGTTTGTCAATTATCGATATAAATTGCAATTTTACAATTGCATTATTTTTGAAATATTTTAACATCTCTTCAATCTTGATAATTCTTACAGAAGTTTATTTCATGTGAGTGACTTTTTCTTTTTCTAATGAAAGATTTCGTAATTCTAAATTCGGCCCAATTCGTAACATTGTAAAAAGATTTTAAAACTTCATAAAATTTTTTTTCTGTTTTATTCAAAGTCAATAAATATTCAATGTTTGGAATCGAAATATTAAGTAAATGATTTTTCTTACTACCCTAGTCGAAAGTACATGGTTTCGGCACCAATTTCACGGCAGAAAGTCTAACTTTCATGCATTGGTCAAGCTATATGCGCGCCCTCTATAATAGCGGGAGTAAAAACGTAAATAACCTCAAGCGTCAAAATTTGTCCGCTCTCTGCTAATGTTTATTAGTGGCAATGAGTGAATATTATTTAGAATGTAATAGTAGTGACAGAAGTGTAACAAAAATAAAACTAAAAAAATGAATGACATATCATCTGATGAATCGACAGATGAAGTAGACATTAATAAAAACTTTGAAACCGAAGCTCAATTAATACTAGAAACTGACACCTTACCCAAAAAGTCCGTTGACAGATACATGTTAGTCTATGATAATTACCAAAGATGGAAACAAGGAAGTAGAAATCTAAACCTTAATTCATAGATGTATTTGATGCCTGCCCTCTCGACCAGCAGCACTCGCTCCGCTCGTGCCGCAAATGTCGGGGCAGGCATCAATATATTCCATTCGACACATGCAATTGTTTTCGTACTTTCGACCGGGTAGCAAGAAAAATAGTATACACTACATATAAGACAATCTTTCTTCATTGTGAGAAATCTCAATTTAAAAATTAAAATTCCACGAGTAGGATACAAAAACATAATATGAAAAAACTTTTATTACAGAATTTTGAAATATACAAGTTGACCAATTTTTAATCGAGTAAATCGGCTACTTTAAGCAAAAAATTATGTTAAAAATATTTTATCAAAAAAAATAAGACACATTAAATTACGGTTTAAAATCCACATTCATAGATTGATGGTAAAAGCAGTTTAAAGTTTTTTAATCTTACGTTTTAGTGACGTATGCACAGACTTTTAATCAGATAAATGAAATGCTTTATAGAAAGTCAAAATTTTCTTATTACTGCACTTAATCAAATTTATAAAGTAAAAATATTTTTTAATTGATGCTTTCACTCAATTCTTTAAACATTCATTAATTGAAAATTGTACTCAAAATTTAATCTTGCAGCGTTCCAATATTCCCACAATGTTACAAAATCTTATTAATCATTATTTTAGTTGAATTATTTTCAAAATATTTAAAAAATAAATGTAAATATTTTGATTAAATACTCTGTCAAATTTTGCATTTGACTGATCTTGCAAAATTGTTGAAAGTTTTGAATACCGATAGAAGAAACTTTAAATGAAATTTTATGTCCATAAATGCTTAAAGTTCTATATAGAAATATCAACTACAACATTCTCAAATTTTATAAATAAACTACTAAATTCAAAAAGTTTCAGATTTTTTTAAAAACTGTACAAATTTCAAATATGAATCAGTCAAAATCTACTGAATATCAGTGAAATTTGACTGATTTAAATAACTGAAAACAGGTTACTGTGAATCAGTCAAATTTCACTGATTACTTCAGTGAAAAGTAACTGATTTAACAGTGAAAATTATTGTTTCCACTGATGATTCAGTGAAAAGGCAAATCACTGATTCAATCAATGAAAATTTGACTGATTCAGATTTATAGTGTATACAAATTTCAAATATAAAGTGTACTCTGTACATTAATCAAACAAATTTAGAAGATGAATATTTTAATAAATATTCCTAAATATTATTGGAATATGATACATATCGATTTAGAAAAACTTCTTCAAAGTACTCAGACATTTTTCTTATTTTACGACATTTTTGCACCATGTTTGACCTTTGGGTAGGACTCAAGAAAACAATTGTAGACATACTTTCATTACTTAGTAAAATACTATGAAGACTTGCTTTTTAAATTAAAGCGAAAACTTTTAAAACCTTTAACAATCGGTTGCATAGATTCGGCTCTAATCTTGGACGCAATTAGAGAAATAGGTTTTTTTGCTTGTTTTAGATCTAGTTTTTGCCTTAAACATAAAAGAAAGAAAACACATTTGAAATATTAAAATAAAAAAGCTGGTTCATTCTTAGAGAATCCCAAATATTCTGAAATAAAACTCCTTTCCACGCCACCACGGAGGTAGAGTTTAAGGCTCGTTTTTTTTACGTGGTATCCCCTGTAGGCCTAGTCCACGTCCTACGAAACGAAAAGGGTTTTTGCTTTCAAGCAAAAAGAAAAAAGGAAAAAAATGAAGCAAAGTGGTAAAAAATGCTACAAATGTAGCCCGTACTTCAGGCTTGCCTCTATCAAATGCCAGTATACGTCGAACAAAAATGTTTTGTTTTAAATCAAATAATGAAAAAGTTTGATTAATTCGGGATGATTTGGGGTGCTTGATTATTGTGAGTCCCCTTGCCTCTCACTTATGCCCAAAGCGTGATATTACTCAATTTCAGTATGTTTTCTTACTCACAAAATAATAATTAAAACTAAACAATTTCCATACCCGAGGCACGCGAAGAAAGGAATAAAGAACGTATCTCTGATATAAGTAATAAAATGTCATTATTTTGTGAGTAAAAAAGGGGTTTGAAATTGATTAACGCCATGCCTTGGGCATTAGAATTAATCCTCTCCTTCGTGAGCGAAGAGCGACAAACCACTTTCCCTATCACTTTCTGCCATCTCATATAGATTTTCGGTCATTAATTGCAAATGCTTCGAAGTGATGCTCGTTGTTCTGGCTGTTTCAGCTCTCGTCTTTAGGGCTGATCGAGTAACACAAATTGAGTTGACCGTCCTGTTTCCTAAGCGATTTCTTTTGGGAGTTTTCGCGTTCGTGAGCATGGAGAAACCTCGCTCCGCCTCAGAATTTGAATGAGGAAGACTCCGAACATGATTCAATACTGAGGTCAAATTTGGAAAAAGTTTTTCTCCTGTACTCGTCGAAGATACACCGATACTAGACCACATTTCGTCAAAAGATAAATTCGACCACATTTCTTTGAGTTCCTGTCTGATTTTGAGTAAAGAATCCCACTCTTTTTGTACACCTATTCTATCAAACGACCCTAAATCTTGACAAACTTTCCAGACCCTAGGAAAAGTTTCGCTTCGATCAGCATAGAAAGCTACTTGAGGCCAGAAAACAGCAACGCAAGACAAAAAGATGTCATCCAAAGGAAGTCGATTGCGAATTTCTTCGCTTGCTGTGACATAAAATTTCAAGCAATTACGAAGAAATAGATCAACTTCTACTATTCAATCAGTGAAAATTTGACTGATTCAGATTTAGAGTGTATACAAATTTCAAATATAAAGTGTACTCTGTACATTAATCAAACAAATTTAGAAGATGAATATGTTAATAAATATTCCTAAATATTATTGGAATATGATTAATAGCCAAAAAGCTACCAATGTTTTAAATCGCAAACGAACGGTATAGAGGTCAAATTGGAGACGAAAACAAATAATAATAGCAACTTTCTTTTGTTTTCTTCTAAGATATACTTGATTCTCGCTTTATGCGTTATTTGAGAAGGCAAGAGTGTGGATTCTTCATATTTTTATCGTAATTCCTTATTGAAAACGGCAAAAGTAAGAATATTATATTATTATTTGGTGATACGTGAGTGCTCTTACGTACGTTATTGTTTGATGCTTGTGGGTAAGTTTATTTTGTGAAACTTAATTTGTGTGCAGATTACAAATCATTCACATTCGCTCAATTTTATCGACTTTTCATCTTATTAATTCTTTTCAACTAATTCTGTTTTCCTTAGTCGTATAATTTATTGTTCACAATGAGTAATCCGGTTGACCCAAATTCGAGTGTTTTGAAGGACAGCCAGGTTCAAAAGAAGGTTGACCACCGTTTGAACTCTGGTTCAAACGAATGTCAACCCACTAGAAAAGTCATGAAAAATGCAAAAAACTTTCAGTTGGGATGGTTTGAGGAATTTCCGTCGTGGAGGGAGTGGGTGGTTACATTAGCAGATGAAACAAGATTTCATTGCAAAAGTTGCAATAAAACGTTGCTATGTGGCAAATCGGAAATTGAAAAGCATGAAGCATCTTTATCACACAGACAGAAGCATGAGATTTCAAATAAATTAGAATGTTATGGAGTAGTATGTGAAAATTCTTCTAATGTAACTGCCAATTCTTACAGTGTTGAACCTTGTGTAGCAAGTTCTTCTGCTTCAGAATTCACAAATTCCACGATTCCGGAAAGTGTTACTTTCAAAAAGAAAGTACAAGAAGCAGAGATTAGGATTAGTACATTTTTCGTAGAGCATAATTTACCATTCGCGATTTCATCAGAATTGATAGGACTTTTCCAAGATATGGAACCTTCGGTTTTAAAGGACGTTAGATTGAGCCACACTAAAATGGTCCTAGTTGTAAATAACGTCGTATGTGCTGCTGAAACTGATCGCATGGCAAATATTTTGCGTAAGCAAACATTTTCAGTGTACGAAGACGAAACGACCGATAGGACTTTAGAAAAGTGGCTGTCATTAATGGTTCGATATGTGGAGCCAACGACATTTTCTGTCAGGGTGGAATTGCTCCAGCTTATTAATGTAAATGCTTCGGATTGTTCTGCCTCTAAAATTTTTGATGCGTTCGAAAAAGCATTGTCCGGGCAGAAAATCCCTTTATCTAATATCTGTGCTTTAGCTTGTGATAATGCACAGGTGATGGTCGGCAATAGGTCCTCATTTAAAACAAAATTAAAGGAAAAAAGTCCCCGTTTAATTGTTTTCCCGTGTGTCTCGCATTCGTCAGCAATTGTAGCAAAATATGCTTGTGCCACAATCCCAGATGTAGAGGATTTAATCAAAGATTTGCCAGCTTTTCTTAATGCTAGCTCCAAGCGAACGGCTATTTTTCGATCGATTGTTTTGGAATTAGGAAATGACTATCAAAAAATTCCTAGTCATTCTGAAACTCGCTGGCTTGTCCGCTATCGATGCATAGATATTATAATAAAGAATTGGGAAGTTATTCTTCAGTATCTTATGGTCCTCGTATCTGAGAAGGTAGAGAAGGCCAAAGACTTGTTAGGAAAAATGCAGAATCCTTTGACACTCGCATATTTCCTATTCTTGAAATTTACTTTGAATAGGTTCAACGTATACAATGCGAAATTTCAAAGTCGCGAAACAATGGTTCAGGAACTCCAGCCAAACTCGGCTAAATTCTTCGTATGGATTCTTAGCAGTTATTTGAAAGAGGGTCTTCTTCAACCGAATTTATTCTTTCAAATCATTAGAAATGTTAACTTTGCAGATCCTAGTAATCAAAAGCCGCTTCAAGACATTGACGTTGGTAAGGAAACGCGAGAATATTTCCAGCAGCAACTTACAAACAAGAAGTTGCAAATAGTAGAAGTTGATCTATTTCTTCGTAATTGCTTGAAATTTTATGTCCCAGCAAGCGAAGAAATTCGCAATCGACTTCCTTTTGATGACATCTTTTTGTCTTGCGTTGCTGTTTTCTGGCCTCAAGTAGCTTTCTATGCTGATCGAAGCGAAACTTTTCCTAGGGTCTGGAAAGTTTGTCAAGATTTAGGGTCGTTTGATAGAATAGGTGTACAAAAAGAGTGGGATTCTTTACTCAAAATCAGACAGGAACTCAAAGAAAAGTGGTCGAATTTATCTTTTGACGAAATGTGGACTAGTATCGGTGTATCTTCGACGAGTACAGGAGAAAAACTTTTTCCAAATTTGACCTCAGTATTGAATCATGTTCGGAGTCTTCCTCATTCAAATTCTGAGGCGGAGCGAGGTTTCTCCATGCTCACGAACGCGAAAACTCCCAAAAGAAATCGCTTAGGAAACAGGACGGTCAACTCAATTTGTGTTACTCGATCAGCCCTAAAGACGAGAGCTGAAACAGCCAGAACAACGAGCATCACTTCGAAGCATTTGCAATTAATGACCGAAAATCTATATGAGATGGCAGAAAGTGATAGGGAAAGTGGTTTGTCGCTCTTCGCTCACGAAGGAGAGGATTAATTCTAATGCCCAAGGCATGGCGTTAATCAATTTCAAACCCCTTTTTTACTCACAAAATAATGACATTTTATTACTTATATCAGAGATACGTTCTTTATTCCTTTCTTCGCGTGCCTCGGGTATGGAAATTGTTTAGTTTTAATTATTATTTTGTGAGTAAGAAAACATACTGAAATTGAGTAATATCACGCTTTGGGCATAAGTGAGAGGCAAGGGGACTCACAATAATCAAGCACCCCAAATCATCCCGAATTAATCAAACTTTTTCATTATTTGATTTAAAACAAAACATTTTTGTTCGACGTATACTGGCATTTGATAGAGGCAAGCCTGAAGTACGGGCTACATTTGTAGCATTTTTTACCACTTTGCTTCATTTTTTCCTTTTTTCTTTTTTGCTTGAAAGCAAAAACCCTTTTCGTTTCGTAGGACGTGGACTAGGCCTACAGGGGATACCACGTAAAAAAACGAGCCTTAAACTCTACCTCCGTGGTGGCGTGGAAAGGAGTTTTATTTCAGAATATTTGGGATTCTCTAAGAATGAACCAGCTTTTTTATTTTAATATTTCAAATGTGTTTTCTTTCTTTTATGTTTAAGGCAAAAACTAGATCTAAAAAAAGCAAAAAAACCTATTTCTCTAATTGCGTCCAAGATTAGAGCCGAATCTATGAACCGATTGTTAAAGGTTTTAAAAGTTTTCGCTTTAATTTAAAAGCAAGTCTTCATAGTATTTTACTAAGTAATGAAAGTATGTCTACAACTGTTTTCTTGAGTCCTACCCAAAGGTCAAACATGGTGAAAAAATGTCGTAAAATAAGAAAAATGTCTGAGTACTTTGAAGAAGTTTTTCTAAATCGATATGTATCATATTCCAATAATATTTAGGAATATTTATTAAAATATTCATCTTCTAAATTTGTTTGATTAATGTACAGAGTACACTTTATATTTGAAATTTGTATAGACTCTAAATCTGAATCAGTCAAATTTTCACTGATTGAATCAGTGATTTGCCTTTTCACTGAATCATCAGTGGAAACAATATTTTTCACTGTTAAATCAGTTACTTTTCACTGAAGTAATCAGTGAAATTTGACTGATTCACAGTAACCTGTTTTTAGTTATTTAAATCAGTCAAATTTCACTGATTATCAGTAGATTTTTACTGATTCATATTTGAAATTTGTACAGTTTTTAAAAAAATCCGAAACTTTTTGAATTTAGTAGTTTATTTATAAAATTTGAGAATGTTGTAGTTGATATTTCTATATAGAACTTTAAGCATTTATGGACATAAAATTTCATTTAAAGTTTCTTCTATCGGTATTCAAAACTTTCAACAATTTTGCAAGATCAGTCAAATGCAAAATTTGACAGAGTATTTAATCAAAATATTTACATTTATTTTTTAAATATTTTGAAAATAATTCAACTAAAATAATGATTAATAAGATTTTGTAACATTGTGGGAATATTGGAACGCTGCAAGATTAAATTTTGAGTACAATTTTCAATTAATGAATGTTTAAAGAATTGAGTGAAAGCATCAATTAAAAAATATTTTTACTTTATAAATTTGATTAAGTGCAGTAATAAGAAAATTTTGACTTTCTATAAAGCATTTCATTTATCTGATTAAAAGTCTGTGCATACGTCACTAAAACGTAAGATTAAAAAACTTTAAACTGCTTTTACCATCAATCTATGAATGTGGATTTTAAACCGTAATTTAATGTGTCTTATTTTTTTTGATAAAATATTTTTAACATAATTTTTTGCTTAAAGTAGCCGATTTACTCGATTAAAAATTGGTCAACTTGTATATTTCAAAATTCTGTAATAAAAGTATTTTCATATAATTTTTTTTGTATCCTATGCGTAGAATTTTAATTTTAAAATTGAGATTTCTCACAAAGAAGAAAGATTGTCTTATTAAAGCAGTTTATTCCCAGAAATTAAAAATCATTTACTTTATATTTCGATTCCAAACATTGAATATTTATTGACTTTGAATAAAACAGAAAAAAAATTTTTATGAAGTTTTAAAATCTTTTTACAATGTTACGAATTGGGCCGAATTTAGAATTACGAAATCTTTCATTAGAAAAAGAAAAAGTCACTCACATGAAATAAACTTCTGTAAGAATTATCAAGATTGAAGAGATGTTAAAATATTTGAAAAATAATGCAATTGTAAAATTGCAATTTATATCAATAATTGACAAATTCTTAGCTTTCTCAATCAAAGCATTATCCGGAAATTTTTAGTTCCTATAAAAAGATGGAATATTTATCAATTTCTTGAATGTTCATACATTAAAAAAATATCGAATTAGAGAATTATATGCAAAGTATTTTCCATTAAGAAGACATAAACATGACATAATTAGTTTTATATCTACATTTTCAGCTTACTTTTTTGTGGCTTAAGCACACATTTTGAATTCGAAATACAAAAATGATCTACAGAGTTGAAGTATTTCCTGAATCAATTATTATTGATCCTGAATTCTATTGGAAAATTTGTTGTTTACTGTTCAAATCTTACTGCGATTTGAGACGGACAGACAAATTAAGAACTACAAAATATTTCATCCAAAAGATTGCACTCCTCCATAAAATCTTGTCAAATTGTAACAAGATTTGAACACTTCGAACGAACATTTTTATGTAAAATTTAAAGTTGATTGATATTTATATGTTAATATGGAAATACCAATAAACACATATTTTAGCTTTTTAATTTATCTACTGCTATTAGACAATTTTCCATTTCCGTAGAGATTTTAAGTTTTGGAATGAAAAGTTTGTGCTTAGGCTACAAAAATGTGAGATGAAAATATTTCTAACATATAACTGAAAATATAAATTATGAACTTGAATTTTATGTTCATTTTAACTTGATAGAAAATATTGTTCTAATTAAAAAATTGTTAAATGTACAAAATTAGTAAGAAGTATATAAATCTGAATGGAAAATTATATATTGATTCAAATTTTATACATTTATTGTCACTGAATTTCACTGAAAGTTTATTTTTGAAGTGTTGAAATCCTCATGAAATTTTCCAAGATCATACTGATGTTTATTTCATGCAGACTTTCTTCAAGAAATTGAAGAAAAGTGTTATTTCTTGAACTATATACTTCGTAAATTCAAATTCGTCGTCTGCTTCGCGCCTCTTTTGCACGTACTCGAGAAAAATACAATTCTTAATTTCGACTCGATAAACGAAAGCGTGAAATCTAAAAATAACTTGAAAACTCAAGCATTGTAACGAAGTCCGTCTTCGTGCACCTTCGGCTTTACACGAAGCTGGTGACCGCAGCGTGTAGCAGAGCCGACACACTGACACGCCACGTATGCATGTGTTTCTCCCAGATGGGAACGTGGTGGGGGCCGAAAAATCCCACGTTCTGGAGACACTGGTATCCTTTTTACTTTTTTTTGTGTTTGTTTTATAGTTGTGTAGGATAAACTTTAATCCTAATTCAAAGAATTATAACTTGAGGACGGCTGAGCTTGTTACCGCTAGCCTTTTTCAATATAACCCTCCTCGAGCGACTGGTTACGCTGGGGGGGTGGGGGGGGGGGGTTATATCCTCAAACGAATCTTTTCAATTTCAGTAATTGAATTTTTAAGTTGAAATTTATTAAATTAATCCCAAATCCACTTTCGAGACTGTAATTTGAGGATGGCTTTGCGTTTTACCGCTGGCCCTTGTTCGATATAATCCTCCTCGAGCGACTGGATACGCTGAGGGGTTATGTCGTCTACAAATCTCAATCGCAGGGTTGAAATCAATTAAAAATAAATTATATTTTTTTTGTGTCTGTATTTTATAGTTGTGTAGGATGAATTTCAATCCTGATTTAAAAAATTCTAATTCGAGGATGGCTGAGCGTGTTGCCGCTAGCCCTGTTCAATATAACCCTCCTCGAGCGGCTAGTTACGCTATGAGGGTCTATATCCTTATACGAATCTTTTAAATTTCAGTAATTGAAATTTCAGGTATAAAATTTATCAAATTAACCTCTAATTTGTTTCTGAAACCCTAGTTTGAGGGTAGCTGAGCGCGCAATTCGCTAATCACTACTCGATACAATCTTACACAAAGTTAAAGGTTATACCCCTGAAACAAATCTCAGTCGCAGGGTCGAAAGCAATTTAAAAACAGATTTTATTATTAATATCATTCTTGTGGTTTTGATTATTCGATCTTTCTGTGATAAAAAAATTAGCCAAAATAGACTCAAACACAGAATCTTGGGTAATTATATGACTCACAGAAATCACGACACTCGAAAATCAGAATTTTTGCAATACAAAATTAATTAGGCCTGACTCAAGCACAAAGTTCTTAATAATTCATGTAATTACAAAATTCTGATAATCGTCAAGAAATTGAAGGTGTCAGTTTTTTTTGTTAACAAAGAAAAAATTTAAGTTAAAAACAGTAAAATGCAAGCACTTAGAGGTTTGCCTCACCCAAATGATGGTGACCGTTTGACGAATCCAAAGAGGACTTATGATTTTGTGTGCCCTGAATAATCTTTGTACTAGGAGAAATTCAAAAATAAAAAATGTTGTGTTGTAATAAGTGTTTAAAAATAAATAAATAAATAAATTTGCCAAAAAATTTATTTAGAATTTGCAAAAAAATTAAATTAAATATTGCATTGAAATGATTTTATTTAAAATTTACGAAAAAATTCATTTAAAATTTGCGAAAGAGTTTTATTTAAAATTTGCGAAAAATTTCAATTGAAATTAAAAAAAAACATTTTATTTTATTTTTTTCTATTTATTTATTTTTTTTCTATTTATTTATTTTTTATATATTTAAATTTCAATATTTAGCACTAAATACTTCCTCCACTTTAAATATAAGTCATACTTTGTACAGTTCCCTTAATATCTAATTAGAGGGGGAATTTTCATTTCATCATATAATAAAATGATGATTTTATCTTATTCTGAAAAAAATTTTCACTTGAAAAAAGTACTCAATATAAATATTCAAAATATTCAATTAATTGTTATTGCCTGATTCTTTTTATTGTTGGCTCATAGTTTTCCCGGGCTGATGCACCAAAAATAATAAGAGGATATGTAACGTCCTGTTTACTCACCTTTCATTATATTATTTATTTTTCCTCGTTTTTTGTTCAGAAAAGAGACCTGAAAAGATTGCTTAAACGAAACAGGGGATCAGAATAGCCAACAGTAAAACTCAAGAATATCACAATTATTAACGCTTTTATTAAATAGTTTGAATACAAATGTGATAGAAGTTCCCCTTGAAAATTTCTTCTGGGATTTTTTGCGGATTTTGCGGATTTGCAGGTGCTTTTATAGACAGTTTTTTCGGTCGATACCGACTTGAAATCCGCCATTTTTCGATCGATAATGACATGACATTTCAAGGAGCTGCCTAAAAGCTTTTCTTCCACCCAGATGAGACCATAATTATTTCCATGAAGATTCCAACACTTTCTTTAATTTGTATCCATAGTGACAAGATTCTAATTTTATTCCCACTCAGTAATAGGTTTTCTAAATTTTCCTGCGTGCTCCTCTAGCTTCCCTATTTCCCTTAGGTGAATGGACTTTGCAGGAAGTAGGGTTAATGGTTTGTGTACATAACGCATTATAACGCATTCCGATGGGGTTCCCCAATGAGAACAATTTGTAGATTAAATATATTCAATAGCACAGTACAAATTTCAAGTCACTCGGATAATTGTTCTTTGAGTTACAATGTCAGCAAATTTGAAAAATCTCATTTCGCGAAAAACGCGTTTAAAGATGTAACTATCGATTTTTGCAAGATAAAATGATATTTATTACAAAAACTGCTAACCAGCTATACCTGACCCATACAATGAACTGTTGACAAAGGCAAAAAAGATCGATCTTTTGAAAGTGTCACACTTGTATAGCCCCTTAACTTCTTCAATTAATCTAGCATTTTCTAAATATAGCTATTTGATTATAGAATTCATTCAATTTTTCAACATCTCTGATTAGCAGTTAAAAAAAGAGAGAATAATAAAAAAATCTAAGTTAGAGTTCTCTAAAAATGCTGATAGAAGAAAATGAGCCATTATGCCTTAAAATCCAATATTTTCTACGAAGTAAACTTGGAAAAAACTGCATTGAACCTTGACCTACACTAATTACTATGAAAAAGACATTTAAAATATTTTTCGTTGGGCAATGCGAACATTTTTCTCTGAAATGATGTACTAAATAACAGCATAAACTGTTAGGAACCAGCTGAAAATAAACGAAGTTTACCTAAGATTATAAAATAAATGAAGATTTAATAGTCCATTTAAAACATTTCGCACAAAGGCGGAAATAAATACGAGAAGTTATTTTCAGTTTTTGCAACCTGAGCATTTTGCGTGCTCAGCAGTTGCATAATTGAGGGGTCAGTTCAAGAACCAAGAAAACGTACGATAATAATTGCGAATATGGAGCAGTGACTCAATTCTTTAAGTTAACATAAAAATTAGGGTACCCGAGTAATTAGTACCAAAAATACCAATAATTGTCCCAGAAGAAGGGACAACCCATTTATTCAATCCTTGAAGGGAAGATAATCTGCAATAATTTTAGTTATTTTGTATATATTATTATGTATATTATTATATATTTATATATTTATAGTATTATATTGAGACGGCCCAGTCTCGAGACTCCACCTTTTTGTCATAATACGGGAGCGAAATCCATGAAAATAGGCTCGCCATCAAGACGAACACATTCACGTGAAACTTGCACGAGAGAATTGCGAGGTTTCGTTAAGTCTTCGCTTCGTAATTAGTCATTAACTTCCAAACCGGAAGTGCATGTGGCTCAAACGCGGTGATTCAGTTTTCACGGACATTTCTGTTAGTACTCTCAGAGAGCGCCGCACTAACCTGCGGTTGCTGCCGCTCAACCGATCACCCAGGTTAAGCAGCTTTGTGAGTGGTCGCTGGGTGGGCGCCCCACGTTCATCTCCCTTTGTTTTTTTTTATACACTATTTATTATGGATTTATTTATTTCTGTGTAGGTAGGCAGTTTAATAATTATAAATAAATAAATATTAATAGTAATTAAAATATTCGGACACTACATTAATTATTTTGTAGTTGTGAATTTTTGTTGTATGGGAGTATAAATATAAATTTATATGCCATCGGCGCGCAAACCCGTTTTTTCGCTACAGTTAACAGTAGCGCAGTGTAGTACATTGCGCTACAAAGGAATGAAATGTAAAAATTGAACTGCGCATGCGCCCATAGCCATGAAACGAAGCTCAATCCTTCTTATTCTTCTTCTTCTTCGTGCAGCGTTAGCATCTTACTGGCAAGCCTTGTACATTTGAACTGCGCATGCGTCTACTAAAATCCATTAATACTACACAAGATCGATAAAATCAAAATGGCCGGGACTAGTCGTGACATATCAAGTGTAATGACTAGCGCCGCAAACAACTACAATAATAGATTAGATTCAAGTGTACGCATAAAAACTCGTATACGCACCGGAGTCACATAAAATAGAATACGTGCCAATGCACACAATTCGGGAAATTACGAGACTCGCGACAATGCTCGCAGGACTGATCGCGCCTCAGCTTCGTCTCGGCTTTGTCTCGGGTTCGTGTCGGCTTTGACTCAGCTACGCCTTGGCTCCGATCTCCTGAGAGCATTGTCGCTCGTCACGCAATAACCCTCATTATGCGCCCAGGCACGTAATATACTATTAAGATTGAATAAGTTAATATTAATTTTAAAAAAATTTTTAAAGTTTCTAAATGATGAGCAAAATGCCAATCTTATGGATAAATGAATAATGCGCGACCATTTAATCATTTTTTCACTCGCCCGTAGAATATCTTGGGTCTTTGCATGAGGTTTGAACTTTCTCATGCTGCTACCCAATAGAAGCGCGCTTCTTCTCAGAGATCGCGTATGATTGGCACCTGGGAACATGGGCGGCCAATCAGTAAGCGCTTAGACCATCCATGCCTTTCATGCACCGTAACCACTGATCTCTATAATACACTGGATGCACAATGCCAGTAGGAAAGTCCGCAAAGTCGTGTGCCCAATTAAAGGCTGAGCCGCCATATTTACATAGATTGATTACAAAGAATGTTGCGATGAATTCAAATTTAGTAAAAAGTGAAAAGTGTGAATATTAAAGAAACAATATGAAATCCATGCTTTTTTACCGGTATTAGTATTGATAGTATACATAATTAAACTAATGAAATGAAATTTATTGAATAATACTAAAATATAACTCGGTAATATTTATTATTATGGTATATAATGTTGTATATATTTAAATAGGCATATGTATTTATTTCTTAACTATAATTAAATATAAACGTACCTTGGAGTAGTGTAAAAATTATTTTATTTTTTATTTAAATGATTCAGCATACGTTTCGAATAAATATTATTTGTCTATAAAGAAATAACTACATTCATATTGATATGAATGAATTGCGATATATATTGTTATTCATTACACACATAATCAGTGAATATAATCAATTGCTGGAATCATTATGTAAAATGTGATTCAATGAAGGTTAAAAGAAAAATGTTGATCCTAATTGATCCCACGGAAAGAAGAACTCGCCGAGCGTTCGAAAAAGGGGAAAAGTATTGTCTACTTTCTAAAATGGAACTAAAAAAAAAGTTGTAAAAACTCAAACTAAAAAAATATAAGCTGATAGAGCTTGTCAAAATACAATTTTTATTCCTCAAGTATTTTTTAGTCCAACATGATTATTACGAAAAAAGAAATATAAATATCATCACTATATTTCTTATCTTTCATATTCTTAATTAAATTTTCATCGTTTATCAATATATTTATACCTTATATTTTAATGCCTCATAATTTCTTCGATTATTCTTGTTTTTAATTAAATTTTCTCAGTTCATAAATTCCTTAGTTTCTTTATAATTACTCTCATCAATTTTTTTTTATTCAAGAATATCATAGTTTATTTCTTCATTGCATGTAAGATTTGTTTCTGGTACTTTGTTTTTACGTTCAAAATTAGATATACATTTTGCATTTGCTTGTTTAATTACATTTATTTCAATACTGTTTTTATTATTCATATCGTTGTTTTCAATATCTTCTAAATCTATAGGATTTCTTGATGAAGCATCTGCATTTACATTAATTTTGTCTGCTTTGTATGCAACATCAAAATCATATTCTGCCAATTTTAATTTCCACCTAGCTACTCATGAGCAAGGGTCCTTCGAGTTTTGAAACCATACTAATGGTTTATGGTCTGTGACCAAGGTAAATTTTCGCCCATATAAATAAGGGCAAAAATATGTTGCACAATAAATAATTTCTAAAGCTTCTTTTTCGTATGTGTCGTATTTTCTTTCACAATCATTTAGTGATCTAGAAGTATAAGCTATTGGTTTATCTTTACCTATTTTGCCTCGGGAAAGTATTCCTCCTAAGGCGAATCCTGACGCATCAGTTGTCAAAATGAAAGGTTGTGAGAAGTCTGGTCTTTGTAAAAGGGGTTCTTTGTATAATTTTTCTTTTGAAAGTTCAAATGCTTCTTGTTGCTTTTCTGACTAAATAAATTCTACATCCTTCTTTAAAAGTTGCTTCAAGGGTGTTACAATTTTCGAGAATCCATCAATAAATGTTCTGTAATAACCAGCTAATCCTAAAAATTGTTTAATATTTTTAAAGTTTTTTGCGATTGGAAAATTTTTTACTACTTCTATTTTCATGAGGTCTGGTTGTACTTCTTCCTTGTCTATTATATGTGCTAAATAAACAACTTCTGGTCGTAAAAATTGACATTTATCTGGTTGTAATTTGAGATTTGCTGTACTTAATCTTTCCATCAATTTGTTGAATTTTTCCTCATATAACTCGGTAATATTTATTATTATGGTATATAATGTTGTATATATTTAAATAGGCATATGTATTTATTTCTTAACTATAATTAAATATAAACGTACCTTGGAGTAGTGTAAAAATTATCTCACGTTCTGAACGTGAACTATTAATAATAGTTACGTATAATAACTATTTTTAGTATAAATTAATTCGCGTTTCATAATTCAACCCTTATGTACCTGTACATAAACGGTTTCAAAAACTGAAAAAAAGCTCCATCCCCTTCTGTTTTAAAAAATGTTGAATTACTCGATCTTGTTGGTGCATTTCATCATACGTTTAAATTTCTCAGGAGTAATAATTTGCTCCAACTGAAAGAAGTAATAGAAATAACTTTAAATATACACAGAAATTATAAACTATTGTATTTTGGTCGTTTACGAACATTTTAATTTATCAGAAAATAATAAAATTGGAAAAGAAACAAACCCTAAAATATAATTAATACTGAATGCAGATATTACGTGAAAATTAAGTATGTGTCACATGCTGTGTCTAGTATGTTACTAAATAATAGAATCCAATTCTATATGGACCTAAGTAATAATATAGAAGATTATCACTAAATAGTACAAAACATCAGGTACGAAAGTACTTCACAAGCAGCAAATCACTTAATTAAAAATCACCAGAGTATCACAAACAAGAATTTTTAAATGTCAAACTAAAGTAGTGACAAATTCAACACCTTAATTTTTAAACTACATGCAAAAGTAATAAATAATCAATTCTTAAAAGAAAACAATGATTAATTTTATTATTTTTTTATTATTTATTTAATATTATGTTTATTATTGAAATTATCATTGATTTTTTTCTTTTAAGAATTGATTATTTATTACTTTTGCATATAGTTTAAAAATTTAGGTGTTGAATTAGTCACTACTTTAGTTTGACATTTAAAAATTCTTGTTTGTGATACTCTGGCAATTTTTAATTAAGTGATTTGCTGCTTGTGAAGTACTTTCGTACCTGATGTTTTGTACTATTTAGTGATAATCTTCTATATTATTACTTAGGTCTTTATAGAATTGGATTCTATTATTTAGTAACATACTAGTCACAGCATGTGACACATACTTAATTTTCACGTAATATCTGCATTCAGTATTAATTGTATTTCAGTGTTTGTTTCTTTTCCAATTTTATTATTTTCTAATAAATTAAAATGTTCGTAAACGACCCAAATACAATAGTTTATAATTTCTGTGTATATTTAAAGTTATTTCTATTACTTCTTTCAGTTGGAGCAACTTATTACTCCTGAGAAATTTAAACGTATGATGAAATGCACCAACAAGATCGAGTAATTCAACATTTTTTAAAACAGAAGGGGATGGAGCTTTTTTTCAGTTTTTGAAACCGTTTATGTACAGGTACATAAGGGTTGAATTATGAAACGCGAATTAATTTATATTAAAAATAGTTATTATATGTAACTATTATTAATAGTTCACGTTCAGAAAGTGAGATAATTTTTACACTACTCCAAGGTACGTTTACTTGTTGAATTCTGTAATCTATATTTGATAAATTTATAGTAAATTTATATTAAATTATAGTTAATAAATAAATACATATGCCTATTTAAATATATACAACATTATATACCATAATAATAAATATTACCGAGTTATATTTTAGTATTATTTAATACATTTCATTCCATTAGTTTAATATTATGTATACTATCAATACTAATACCGGTAAAGAAGCATGGATTACATATTGTTTCTTTAATATTTACACTTTTCCCTTTTTACTATATTTGAATTTACCGCAACATTCTTTGTAATCAACCTAAGTAAGGATGGCAGCTCAGCCTTCAATGAAGCACACGACTTTGCATTTATTGTGCATCCAGTGTATTATAGAGATCAGTGACCGTAACCCGTGCCTGAAGAAACGGCATAGGGGAAAAACGTTCTCCTTGTTAACGGGTGGTATGCACAATGTTTTTAATACTGAATTTATTTAAGGTCTACTCAAATTTTTACACAAGATCGCTCCCAGAACTTGTCCGCTCGAGTTCTAGCAACCAATTGAGTCCTCGCTCCTACCCAGTCGCCAAGCTGCCTTCGCCCTCTCGAGCCGATAGAGTCCCTTTAGGTCCGAGGAGCGAAGGGCAGTCATACTCCGGATGTCACTCAATAGGACGGCTACCTGTTCCCCCGTTCTCGTCTCATACCTCGCCATGCTTGGCCCGAGGGGTGCCACTCCCCTCTGCCCAAGTTCCACCCTCTCATGAGGGTGGATCTGAAGATTCTGTACAACCCTGATCACCCTTTCGAAGATCTAATGACCTTGGGTATCAGTGAGATTCTCCTCAGCGGAAGCTGCGATCACGTCCCTTGTGTGGCGCCCGTATCGCTAAGGCGCAGATCCCGGGGGCGGGGGTGGTCCTCATCCTCTTATTACTGAATATGACCCAAACCGACTTTGAAGACACACCTGCAAACCAAACCTCGAACGGACAATGTCACATCCAACAAATCCATTATTTATTATTTACATTTTTGTCATTATCGTAACAGGTTTGTATACCATTTACTACAAGCAGCTGAACTTTTTCGTTTACCTCAAACCTCTCGTAAAGGTTAACGACATTACAAAGGTAGGTGCTATAAAATGCAAC
Organism: Diplolepis rosae; assembly: GCA_030998225.1. Taxonomy (NCBI): domain Eukaryota; kingdom Metazoa; phylum Arthropoda; class Insecta; order Hymenoptera; family Diplolepididae; genus Diplolepis; species Diplolepis rosae. The sequence goes on from JAPYXD010000056.1 coordinate 1,290,702, forward strand.
CGTAAATAATTGTAATTACGGTTCACTCGGTCGGGGAATTCCCGAGCTGTCGCAAAAAACGTATCAAATAACAATAAGCCCAAACAAAGGCAATCGAATAAACCAAACACAAACTTTCTTCCTAAGTCTGGGGCCATCTCACGTTCCTGGGCAACCAGAACCTCTTATAAACAAGGATTGATTTTTTGCGTTCTCAAACAAATTATTTATGCAGATTAAACAGAAGCCAAACTAAGAATAACTTAAAGAAAAGGTTCGCAAATTTGCATAAAGCATTTTTAAACAAACAAATATTTTCCCAACTAAAGGTATAGTAGTACAAAGTAATAAAGGTAATATAATCTAACAGTTTTGAGGGCAAAGTGTCTGGGCGACCGGAACAGTCGTAGACTACATGAAAATCAATAAGGACACCGATCAAGACGCCTACCCACTACCAATTATAGACGATATATTAGACCAACTATGAAATGCAAAATTCTTCTCTGCCTTTCACCTCTCTGCAGGATTCCACCAGATCCCCATGAGAGAACAATATAAGAAATACACAGCATTTTCTATTTCACAGGGACATTTTGAATATAATAGGATTCCTTTTGGACTCCAAAATGCCCCCGCAACATTCCAGAGAATGATGGATAATGCATTCCGCGAACTGATAGGAAATAAATGTTTTGCGTACACTGACGATATTGTGATATTCGGAAAAACACTAGACCAACACAACCAAAATTTAGAAGAAGTTCTTCAGAGAATAAAGGAATTAGGACTGAGACTAGAGCCGACTAAGTGCAAATATTAGAAACCTGAACTTGAATACTCGGGACATATCATAACTAAAGAAGGGGTAAGACCCTATCCCGAAAAATTAAGCACGATACAAAATTTAAAAAAATTGGAAACCGTCAAGGACGTACAATCCGTCTTGGGACTAGCAGGATGTTATAGAAAATTTATAAAAATCTTTTCGAGCATTTCCAGACCCTTAAATAGGCTATCGCAAAAGGATATAATATTCGATTGGACTCTCAATTGCAAGAAAGCATTCTACGACCTAAAAAATGCCTTGATATCTGGGCCAGTCTTGAAATTTCCTGACTTTAAGGAACAATTTATTTTAACCACAGACGCCTCAAACTTAGGCTTAGGAGCCGTCTTGAGTCAGAAGGGACACTCTTGCCTGTTCATATCAAGAACATTATATAAAGCGGAGGAAAAATATACTACATCGGAAACAGAACTCTTAGCAATAGTTTGGGCGATGAAAAGACTGAGACAATATTTATTGGGTAATAAATTCAAGATACAGACTGACCACAAAGCCCTTGTATGGTTACATAATGTAAAGGACCCAAGTTCAAGACTTTTATGATGGAGATTACGTATGGAGGAATACAACTACGATATTGAATACGTGAAGGGAAAGGAGAATTAAGTAGCATATTGTCTCTCTCGATTATTTATAATAAACGACAACGATATCCTTAGACAGACAATAGCAAACGCAGAATTAAACTTAGACAGCGGTAAAACGAGTAAAGAAATGCTGGAAGACATACAAAGCAATTTACAAGAAATAAAACCTACAGGAAATCACAAGTCAACGGTAATAGAAGATAGGATTTTAGAAGACAAAGAATAAATCAAGTTTCCTGACAGAAAAATACGGGAACCCTTGATAGAAGAATAAACATCATCAACGAGTTATCCCAGTAATTCCGCATACAGCGATTTCATAGAATGGAGACTAAACCCATCCTATGGGAAAGTCAAAACAAAACCAAATGCCGTAGGCATACTATAGAAAGAGATAAAAAAGAAAGATATGCCGCCATATAACGAAGAAGAATGATTGACAAAACTCACCTGGATTATAGAAGAAATAGAAAACAAAAAACTGACAATAATAAAACTAATTTTTCGGGATCCGTTGTTTACCCCAATTGAAAAGAAGAGTATTCAAGAATTGATAGAATTTTTGTCAAACCACTATCCTCACCTACGTCTTCATGTATGCTTTTCATCAACCAGAGAATTAACCAATAAAGAAAAAAGGAAGATAATATTAGAAGCTCATTACACACACCTTAGGGAAAAGAATAATATAGAGAAAGCCCGTAAAATAGGAATATGAAATGGAATGAACACGGGCATAAAAAGATTCGTGCAATCCTGTCCAATTTTTCAACTTCAATAAACAGTACGTATAAAAAATCAAGCCGAGAGCATAATCCCAGATATACACCTTGCCCCAAACGAAAAAATATCGTTGGACATCTTTGGACCTCTTCCGATAACTAAGAAGGGAAACAAATACATACTAAGAATTTAGGATAGACTAACACGTTACACTGTGCACTTTTAGATCACTACATTTACACATTCGGAGCACCTAAGAATATTTTAACAGACCAAGGAACCAATTTCTTATCAGAACTGGTAACACAATTTGAAGAAGCTTTAAACATAAAGCACATAAAAACTACATTATTCCATCCACAATCAAACGGCAATATAGAACGAATTCACTCCACGTTATTAAACCTTATCAAAACAAGTATAGCTGAAAATAATAGAGAATGGGACGTTAACATAAAAATAATAAATTTTACTATAAATACTATGCCAAATCAAACTACTAAATTCACACCATACGAGTTCACGTTTGGAAGAAATCCCAATGTTCCATCGACATTAAGAACATCCTCCAATCTCACCCACCAAGACTTAATAAGAAAATGGAAAAATAAACACGAAGATACTGTGAGAAAGGCTAAAGAAAATATACAGTTGGAAATGGGAAAAACGGAAAGAAGATTGGGTAAGAACATCACACGAAAACACCCCATTTATAAAATCAAAGATAAAGTAAAAATAATAAACTACACAAAAAAAATAAATTAGAACAATCGTGGAAAGGCCCTTATCGGATAATAGATTTACTAGACAATAATAATAATAGTTGGAATCAATATGATAAATAACAGGGAAAGAATCAGCGCAATAGACAAAACTCAAATACTTAAGTTGATTCTGAATTCATACTCAACAAACCACGAATCGTTAATGTTGCAGGAAAATCAGGAAAGAGCGATAGCAAGGAATTTAAGCAATGAAATTAATAAAGCTGCACAAGAAAACTTTATAAACAGTAAGCTAGTAGTAGCGGCTATCTTAATAGATGAAATAAACGAAGATATCGATATGGCGATAAACGCAATTAACGATAGAAAACACGGGATTATACATCCTCAAATACTAACACCGGCGATGTTAAAAGAAACAATTAAAGACTTCGAAAACAACCAAAGAACAAGATACCACTTTGATAATAGTGAAGAGAATTATCAACACATAATCAATATAAGTACGTTATCAGTAGCCGCCATAAGAGGAATCTTTACTTGGAACACCAAAAAAAATATACACTTTTGGAAATTTTAACTTCGACATTCTGCATTTTTCTTTCAGGAAATTGTTTTATATAGTATTACATTTGAATTACAGACTGTGCGTAAAAAAGGAAATTTTAAACTATAATTGTCTCTTCTTTCTGGGTATTTATATAAGTCGAATCCAGGAAGCTATGAATTATGTTAAAGGGATTGACTTGACGCTTTAACCGGCTCGCTACTAATCTTGCTAACTAGTTAAAACCCTTGACTACCCCGAGAGAAAATCACAATTCATTAATATTCCTGCAGGTGAAAGTAAAAAGCAAGCGTAGTAAACTCCTCAAAAATATTCAAGAGTTGGACATGAAGGCTAAATTGAGTAATTAAAACAGGGACTTTATTTTTCTCTGTTTAAATAAACCAGCTAAATTTAAAAAGGAAAAAAAAATAATAAATAAAATAAATAAATATTGCAGATTAACCAACATCCCGCGAAAAAAAGTTGATCTTGTTAGATCTGGTCAGATCAAATTCCCATATCTGACCAGATCTTGATTTTGTCGAGATCTGACCAGATCTACTTCATATCTGACCAGATCTACTTTAGATCTGATCAGATCAACTTTAGATCTGATCAGATCTCGTTAGATTTTAGAATTTGGTCTGACCAAATCTAACAAGATCAACTTTTTTTTCGCGGGATTCTGTCATTAAGTCTAGCTTAATTAATCTAAAGAAAATGAATTGTCCCTAATTCGAATCTCTTGTAATTCTTATCACGGGACAATTGATTTATTCAACTTTTGTATTGATACACTTTCCGAAAAATTGTAAGAATTAAATACTGGAAGCTATGAATTATGCTAAGGAAATCAATTTATGAGTCTTCAGTTTTTCAGGGTAGAGATCGTTCCGCTCAACTAAGACATTCAATTTTTCAAGTTAATAAATAAATAAAAAGAAATATTAAACTATAATTGTCTCTTCTTTCTGGATTTTCATATAAGTCAAATTCACGCAGCTATGAATTATGCTGAAGAGATTCACCTAACGTTTTAACTGGAAAGCTCCTAATCTTTCTAACTAGTTAAAACCTTTGACTACCCAGAGAGATAATCACAATTCTTTAATATTTCTGAAAATTAAAGTAAAAAACAAGCGAAGTAAACTCCTTAAAATTAGTCAAGGGTTTGACATGGGGGCTAACTTGAGTGATTGAAGCAGGAACTTTCTTTCGCTCCGTTTAGATAAACCACATAAATTTGAAAAGGTGTCACGTCCCGCGACGTATTAGAATGTACTATAGGCACAGGCTGGGTCTAGAGAAAAATCTGGGGAAATTACTAAAATAGAGAGAAAACCACCTATTAAAAAGAGAGTTGTAAGTACGTCACACACAGCGGGAAACTGCGCAATGCGTGAAGCCACTACAAAATATAATATAAAAAGGACACGCCGCCAAGGGTAAAACTAGTCTTGTGAGCAGAATTAAGTGCGGCAAATTTCTAAAAACTTAAAAGGAGTCACAGCGTATAGTACCCGTTCAGTGCAGTTAAGCAGTCATAAATTCTCCGTGGTGCATTTTGCTATCCTCGAAAGGATTTTAGACTCAGTGTCAAAAGAATAGTTGTTGTGTCTTCGTCGCACCAGTGTCATACACACTCCGTCCTTGTCACTCCTGTGGGAATCCTACTCACCACTTCGTCACAGTCACACTTGTGGGGATTCTTTTACTAAAGATTTATACTTGTGTGGACTATTAGCAAGAATATTTGAAGGATATATATATAAAGGTACCCCCCCCTCTCCCTCTATCACTCCCTCTCCCCCCTCTCGTTTTTTATTTTTGCCAATTGCCAGTTCCATACTAATATACATTAATTGATATTCAGATATCCATAATGATTTAATAATCAAATCACTTCTTTGAAATTTTATAATTTATATAAATTGTATAAAATAAAATAAGCCTGAAAATCACGCAGGGATCTGACCTTGAGGCTAACCTAAGTGATTAAGTAACTTATCTTATTTAAAAAATTATTCTAACTTGTTGACAAAGTTTTGATTTAAGTTTAAAACAAACATGAAAAACAGCACACGAGAGTATAAGTCCTTTTTGGGTACGTTAAACGGTGACCATTGATTTCGATCATTTGAGTAAGGCAAAGTTCGAAGTGCTTGTGATTGAATTGTTTACAACTTTAATTTTAACTTTTTCAAGGAACAGAATATTTTTAATTGCAAAAAAATTCTGCTGTCCAAGGATTTGTACTCAAGTTTAACTTGTCCAATATAATGAAACTAGTTTATGAATATTTCGAATGATCATTGTTTTAAGGGGGTCCTACCATGTAAACGCCGTTTTTCGAGGCGTTTTTTGGGATCTTGCAGAAGGAAAATAATTCAATATTTTCCAATGCGGTTTTTTTAAAAATTTTTATTGTTCCTTTGAGTATAAAAAAAACGAAGTTTAAGAAATAAGTGTTATGCTGTAGCCACAGCACCCCTGCGAAATTAGGCCTTCCAAAAGTATGTGCATTGATGGTACACACGAATTTGCAAAAACTGTTCGTCTGAAACACAAAAGGAAAAGTTTTTTACAATCTGCAGACTTGTCGATATCGTTCGGTACAAGATGAGCTTCCAATTGTTATAAATAAATAATAAAAAAATTGTGTTTATCTGCTTAAAAAACCGAAAAATGAGATTTTTTTTCATGATCCGCTATTTTGACAATTATAAAGATAATTATGTGAATTATTACCGTACGATAGCGGCAAGTCTGCAGATTGTAAAAAACTTTTCCTTTTGTGTTTCAGACGAACAGTTTTTGCAAAATCGTGTGTATCATCAACCTACATACGGCGTTTACATGGTAGGACTCCCTTAAACAAATTTGTATAATTGTTAGAAACAGTATATAAATAAAGAAAATAAATTATTATAGGGCACATGCAGTTGGTGAAGAAAAATATTTTATTATTTTAAGGAATTTATTGTTAAAAACTATAAATTTACAATAAATTGAGCGATTATTTATTTTATTTGAATATTTCAAATAATTCTATCTTAATATAATTATTTTATTTACTAATAAACAACTGCAAATTTGATTTCACATTTAATTGTTATTAAAAATAAATAAAAAAATAAAAAATAAATTCTACAAATGTCATTTTATTTTTCTTGAAAAATAAATTTTGTATACAGTTTTTATTATTGTTATAAACAAACAATAATTTAAAATAACAATAAACAATCTAAGAATAGCCTCAATACAAAATATTGTGAATTTATAATGACTCAATGTCAAAACCAAATATCCCTTTAGAATCTACCCCTAAAGTTATAACATGTCGTCAAGCTCAAAAAGATAGTCAGCTTGCAAAAATAGTAGATTTAAATCAAAAGGGTAGTTTTGAAATAAAACCAATTAGAAATAGAGAATATTTAAGTAATAATAAGTGCCAAAATATCCCTGATCCAATCCCTACAGAACAAGAATTAGATAACACTCTTAAATTAGATGATTCAAGTTTGGACAAGACGCCAATTAATAATCAAAGTATATTAAGTGAAAATTCGGAAAAATTTAGCGGGTTTTATTCAAGTTTCTGTCCAGATTCAAGCATTGTAACAGGATCTAGTAATCAAGATCAAATTCTAAGGAAGGAATTATCTTATTTTGACGAATTCAATTTGCTATGCTCAACACTAATAACAATAGACAATAAAACTTTAAAAGAAAAATTGGAAACCTCATTGGCACGTGAATCTATAATTAGTAACAACGACAGCGATGACGACAAAAGCGACGCAGAAGTCATAAATCAAGATAATCCCGAAATAGTATATAACGAAGGAATTGGCCGTAGTCATACCCAACAGCCAGCAGGTATCCTTACGCGACGCGCTAGAGGTAGTCCCATTGTTCAACGGAAGTAACCTCTCATTGTCACACTTTATTGAGGGTTGCATGGAGGCAAAAGCAATGCTACCGACACCTGCAGTTCAAGAGAACCTCGCAAGGTTATTAAGAGGAAAATTAACTGGAGAAGCCAGACAATGCATTTTTGGTTCAACTTATGCAACAATAAAAGAATTAATAGAAAAATTGAAAAGAGTATATGCCCCTGCGAAAATCGTGTACCAGTCACAGGGAGAATTAGGTAATACATTTATGTGGGAAAGAGAAAATGTACTATCCTATGCAGCTAGGATAAAAGAAATTGCCGACAAAATCGAAGATGCTCACAGGCTCAATAATAATGGTCAAGTAGATAATAATTTTAAACAAAAAACCTTGCAAGGGACTTGATTCAATGTTTTATACGCAGTTTGCGTCCTGAGTTAGAAATTCGTGTCAAAGAAAAGAACACATTCAAGGAAGTAATTAATGATACAATAGATTCTGAACGAAGATAGACTACAAATTCTGCACTGCGAAGAAATAGAAATACGGATTATTTAAAAACCGAAGAATCAACTAATAATAAAAATAATAAAATCACCCTATTTAACGTAGCACTTGAAAACAAAACTATTTGTTTTATTTGTAAAAAACCAGGTCACACAACTGAAAAATGTTTTTATTTAAGTAAAGCTCAAGATGCAGTTCTTAATAATAAACAACAAAATTTTTTGTATCCTAACCAACAAAGATATAGTAATTTTAATGGTCAAAGAAGTAATAATAATAACAATAATTTCACATGAAACAATTACAATAATTTTCCAAATAACAATTTTTTATGAAATAAAAATAAAATTTTTGAAAATAACAACAATCATTTCTTACAAAATAGGAAACTATAATTTTTCTAGAAATTTGTATAATAATAATAACAATGTTAATAATAATAGACAATTGAATCCAGGACAGTATAAAAACTATAATTCAGGATAGTTCAAAAATCGAAGTAAACCATATAAAAATAGATTTTTACAAAATAATAATACAACAAAATTCAAGTTATACTGAAATAATTTGCAATTATTGTAAAAAATCCGGTCACTTAGTACGAGACTGCAAGATACGACCAAATAAGCAATTACAAACACCTCATCAGGAAAACTCCAAAGCTCTCCCCAGCACGTGTGCACTGAGGAAAGCATAAATAGAGAACCGCTGGCATCCACTTCTAACAATCATACAACAACGGCAATAAATATTTCAAATTCCACTTCCATTCAATCAATTATAATATGAAGGGAAGGTATAAAAAATCCAGCACACATGATGATTGATACTCGTGCTGCTTGAGATTTAATTAAACAAAAGTTTCTCAACCCTGAAATACCAATACATAGCCAAAACGTATTAAAAGTTACAGGAATTAATGATTCACCACTTTACACATTAGGACAGGTGAAAATAAACATTTTCGGTTATTCAACAATATTTAACATTATTCCGAATGAAGTCCCAGTTGAAGAAGACGGAGTATTAGGATTAGAATGTTTTCAAGATAATAGTGTATAGTATATTACGTGCCTGGGCGCACAATGAGGGTTATTGCGTGACGAGCGACAATGCTAGCAGGAGATCGAAGCCGAGGCGCGATCAGTCCTGCGAGCATTGTCGCGAGTCTCGTAATTTTCCGAATTGTGTGCATTGGCACGTATTCTATTTTATGTGACCACGGTGCGTATACCAGTTTTTATGCGTACGCTCGAATCTAATCTAGTATTGCAATTGTTTGCGGAGCTAGTGCTTACACTTGATATTTCGTAACGAAGAAGAAGAAGAATAAGCAGAAGATTGGGCTCCGATGTATGGCTATAGGCGCATGCGCAGTTCAATTGTTACATCACATTCCTCTGTAGCGCAATACAGAACATTGCGCTACTCTTAACTGTAGCGAGAAAACGAGTTTGCGCGCCGGAGGCACATAAAATAGAAACTATACTTCAAAGTGCTTAGAAATTGAGAACCACTGTTACCCTTTTAAATCTACCAATACATTTACTATCCCAGCTCGAACAGTTACAACATTTTATATCAATATAAAAAATAAAGAAAAGAGTGAAGGGTATGTACCTTGATTACATATCCAAGATGGCGTTTACGTAGGAGACGCAGTTGTAAAAAATCACAAATGAAAAGCTTATTTAAAATTTGTAAACACAAATGAAATTCCAATAACATTATCAGTCCCATTAGTTAATAACGTATTTTTATTGAAAAGAGGTAAAATAAAAAAACTAGACAACCATTATACAGGGCCTTATGAAATATTGGAAATGTTAGGAAAAGGAAATGTCAAAATAAGCTATAAAGGAAAACCTACTGTAGTTCACATTAATAGACTAAAACGCTCACATGCGCAAGTACAAAGGTAAATAAAAAAAAAATAAAAGAAAATATCTTTACTTTAATTATATAAAAAAATTTATATATGGGTCATTTCATGGGAGATTTACAGTCAAAATTTTTTTTTCGACGAAATATTTTGTTTTTCCTTCTTTGAAAATAATCGACACGTTTCTTTTTTCAATGTGATACTTGAAAATTTTGAGATATAATTTTTTTAAGTTTGGCACTCGGGAAAATTTTTTTTATTCCAACAGCTCACTGTAAAAGCAGTTTTGAATATAAAATGTAACCATTTCACTTAAAATGCGCGAAAGAGTACAAGCTTTCAAAAAAGTTATAGCACACATTTCGTTGTTTTTTTTTTGTAATAACAATATTGTACATTTTTATGAACAATTGATTTTTTTTTAATTTGGAACTAATTTTTTCCGATTTTTTTGTTTCTGAATTTTTATTGAAATTTTTTCAATATGCAGGCAAAATTTTGGAATGGAAAAATGAAAACTGTAGGTGTAATGAATGTATAAAATCTGTCCCGCGCGTTGCAACGAGCGAGTTCGCACGCTGCAACTACGCTTAAGCTTGTTTAGGCACGCTCGGACTCGAAGCACGTGTGGCAGTGAACCGCTGCAAGGCGCAGGACAGATTTTATAAATTAATTACATTTACAGTCTTCATTTTTCCATTCCAAAATTTTGCCTGCATATTGAACAAAACTTCAAAAAAAAATTAGAAACAAAAAAATCGGAAAAAAATTAGTTCCAAATTAAAAAAAAATTTAATTGTTTATAAAAATGTACTATATTGTTATTACAAAAAAAACGAAATGTGTGCTATAACTTTTTTAAAAGTTTGTACTCTGTCGCGCATTTCAAGTGCAAGGGTTACATTTTATATTCAAAACTGCTTTTACGGTGAGCTGTTGAAAAAAAAAAATTTTTCTCGAGTGCCAAACTTAAAAAAATTATATCACGAAATTTTCAAGTATCACATTGAAAAAAAACGTGTCGATTATTTTCGAAGTAAGAAGGCAAAAAAAAATATTTCGTCGAAAAAAAATTTTTTACTGTAAATCTCCCATGAAATGACCCATATACATATACATTTTAAATAAAGATATAGAAATTTTATTTTTTCGATAAATGGTAGAAAATAAGAAATAATTTTTTTTATAAAAATATATATATTTTACATATAAAATAAAAAAAATATATATTAAACAAAATAAAAATCATGAAATTTCAGATATAATGGAACAAATTCATCGCAAACGCATAGATGATCTCATTGAAATAGTTCCCTGTTTTATCGACATGGTAGCTCTCTGGCCATATTTAATTCAAACTGGAATTTTCAACCAAAACGACTGTAATATTCCCACATGGAGCAGAAACCTAAACAATCCAGATATAATAAAAGACATTTTCTCCACAATCAAAAAAAGAGGACCAGATGCATACAAAAATGTAATTCTCAGTTTACGGCTATTAAATCACATTGTCATAGCCGACATGTTGGATATAATGAACAAGGAACACAAAATACAAAAAGTAAATCAATAACTTCAAAAATATACATATGTAACGATAAAACATTTTTCAATTATTATATTACAAAGAAAATAAGCTGCTAATTGGAACCTCCTTTTTCCAGAGATGGGATTATGAGGCTTCCTTTTGGCACTGCTCATTTACAACTTCAACTACATAACAACAGTCTACGCCATTATAAGATTTATCTAACTCCAGTACATGTTGAAAGAACTTATATATGGCTTTTACAATCAACTGGATTTTCAAATACAAAAGTAATACAATGCAAAATAGAAATTCGACGCGCCATCTCTCATTGTGGTATGCATTTTCACAGTTCCATAGTTGCAAATGGTCACAGTGAATATATAAAAGACGTTACACGAGATCAATGTAACCAAATGCACAAAATAGGAAGATTTTTAGTAACCCCTTCTATTCAGGTATCAAAATTAAGAGTAAACGAAACTTCATTCCGTAGCGTTAATTTAGCAGGGTCTGTAACTCCTATTGGAGACTGTACTGGTACACAATTATGTGACCCATACGGAACATGGAATAATGTCGTAGTCCAAGCCATATTCAAAATAACTTTACAAGAACATTACGCAACTATTCATTTGAATTCAAATAGAATTCAATTAGGAACTGGTATACTATGCACACTTTCTGACACATACTGTACAGAAGTAGAATATGGACAAACATTCTGGGATACATTACCTAATGACGTATGTAATTTTAATAAATATGAAGTTATCTATGAAGGACCAGCAAATAAAACACATGACAACACGACAGACAATTCTGAAACCCTTTATCGATTAACTACTGTAGATATAACCTTTGCATTGGCTGAAAAACAAGAAAACCAGTTTGTAGTTATGTTTCAATACAAACCGAACATCCAAAATCATTAATTTTTGAAACCAGACCTGGAAATTCATTGTTAGAAAATAAACATTTAGAAGTTCAAAATATGGACATTTTTACATACGTTAACTCTAAATTTATATATGTCGAACGACACATACGCACTGAAGTAAATAGACCTTATCACGATGTTCTTACTCAACGATGCATACTTGAACAGCAAGTTTTTAGAAATACATTAACCTTAGCAACCCAATCACCAGACGAATTTGAATATCATTTAATGAAAGGCCCAGGATATATGTCAGTAATTGCAGGAGAAGTAGTACATATCGTAAAATGTATACCGGTTGAAGTAAAATATCGCAAAACTAAAGAATGTTATCTACAACAACAAATATTTAGAGGAAATCAATCCTTTTTCCTTTCTCCACGAACTCATATATTAACAAAATCCGGTATCCAAACAAATTGCAATTCTTTCCTTCCACCAATGTACCTTTTTGGAGAAACCTGGTACAAATTACTTCCAAATCCTGTCGAATCCATAGCACGAACTATAGTTAAACCTCTCACAAAAGCAACCTGGGAATACACAAATCCTTCATCCTTAGCAACAAGTGGCATTTATTCTCAATCTGATCTTGATAAACTGCGAGATCATATTATGTTTCCAGCAGAAAAACCAATAATTCTAATTTCCTTACCTAGAGAAATAACAGGACATCCAACTATTAATCAAGGAATATCATTACGAATTTATTTAATGAAGATGTAATTGATAAAATTGCTGAATCCGCATGGGGTAGATTTTGGACAATTTTTACAAGTTTTGGAACTACTAGCGCAGGCTTAATTGGATTAATTATAATAATTAGAGGGATTAAATTGATAGCGGATACCATTATTCATAGATATGCACTACACAGATTATTTGGTTGGTCTCTCCATCTACTAGGTGCCTTCTGGGATTCGGTCACTAACCTCTTATTACACTTAGGTACCCATCGACCTTCTGGACCTCCTGCTGAAAGCCATCAACTTCTGCTAACAGCTTTAGCGCCACAAAACTCGAAAGTGACACCCAAAAGTTCAACACATAACGCGAATAACAATTCAGGTAAAGATTACAATAGTACAAACACTACTCTTTATCCTCACTCTGAACTAAAAGAAGAAATTTGTAGAACCCACCACTCAATCGAAATCTAACATCTTCAGAATGTCGCATGTTCTTTCTACTAGTTTACTGAACAAACTCATTCAACAAAGAGAAGATCGACGCCTCAATTACGAAATACACCTTGAACAAATGATTAATAACTAGTTTTTATTTCACGTAAATTTACAATATAAAAATTACATAATTATGAGTAGTGGCAAAGATAAAGATAATATAAAACAAAGGGTAGTACCGAATTTATATCAATCCTTAATTAATGAATCCGAAAAAAACTATCAAAATGACCAACCAAATTTTATTAGTAAAAATTGCAAGAAATTAAACGAAATTTGCACTCAAAAGAAATTTTCATATCCAAAATATACGGTATTACGAGTAAAAACTTCATCAGAAGATTCAGCATACATATCAATTTGTTGAATTAACAATAATTAACAAATAGGAATAGCAAACTCTATAGAAACAGCTAAGGATTTTGCTGTTATAAAAGTTATTAATTCTCTTTCGCATAAAGATGAGAAATGTGAACTAAGTTTGATAAAGTTGCAAATATTGTTCTAAATTTCTTTGCAGATTAAAAATTTTGATGATTACATTCAAAAATATATATATGTAACAACTGATACAAACAGTAAAACAAAAGTTAATTAAAGCAACATTTATCAAGATATAAATTCAATGTATCTTTAAAAACTTTAACCAATGTATTCTTCTGCCGAAGATTCGATCGCGGATGCTTTACCTCCACGCTCAAACTAGGAGGGGAGGTGTCAAGTTCTGCGACGTATTAGAATGTATTAAAGGCACAGTCTAGGTCCAGAGAAAAATCTGGGGACTTTACTAAAAGAGAGAGAAAACCACCTATTGAAAAGAGAGGTAAAACTGTAACATCCCTACTTTCCCCCTTGCTGCCAGACGCTTCAGTCAGCCAGGGTTCGGTAGGAGTGGGGGAGTAGGTGATGAAATAATTCGAGTCTGGTTAGATTTGTATATAAAGTTAGCAAAACATATTTATTCAGTAAATAAAATATAAAAGAATGGTTACAGATGGAAAAATAGTGTGAGTGTGAATGTATTATAAATAGGTTAATGTGCCGGTGTCAGTGTGCGTGATGAGTGGAATGACTGTGTGTGTGTGTGTGTGATGTGAGGAATACGCCGGTGGTGTGTGCGTACGTGTGGGCACAGGCCTGGCGGTCGCTTCGCGTCGTAGACCGATCGTCTGGTAGCCGCAGTTTACAATGTTGCTCTTCTGAAAAGCCCGGTACATAAATATTTATTTCTTGGACTAGGTCGTCGCGCGTACAAAATACAGCGTTGCATCCGGCCTCTTATCCAGGGCGCGTTGACCCTTCGTCCGGGTCGTACGTCTGTAAGTCTGTCGTGGTCTTGGTCAGCTGTCCGTCTTAGGGGGAGAAGTTCCCAGCGGTATCTGGGCAACGCCTCGCCCTCTAGACCTCGGCCGCGGCGGTATCCGTAGGGCCGAGGTTTCAGGTGAGTCAGGTCGGTCGGTCTGTCTGTCGTGACGGCTGGGTCTAGATGCCCTGGTAGAGGTCGGTTACGCGCGGTGTGTGCTTCGGAGAGGCTCGGTAGTGCGTCGGGAGCGTTCAGGAGTATTCGGGAGTGCGTCGGGAGTGTTCGGGAGTGCGTCGGGAGCGTTCGGGAGTGCGTCGGGAGCGTTCGGGGGTGCGTCGGGAGCGTTCGGAAGTGTTCAAAGGTGCGTCGGGAGTGCGTCGGGAGCGTTCGGGAGTGTTCAAGGGTGTTCGGGTCGGTTCGTAGTGCTGTCGGGTAACGTTTGGTAGTGTTCGGTCGTGGTCGGTTGGCGTTCGGTGGTGTTCGGGAGTACTCGTGTCGTTCCAGTCGTGCGTCTGGATTCCTTCGGGCAGGTTCGGTGGCTGCCCCAGGTAGAATTCAGTCAGGGGCACCTGACGCCGAGCTCTACGCTTCGCCGAGGACCAATCATGGGAGCGCCCATCCATTGGTACTCGACGTGGGGGACCACCAGTCCGTCCGTCGTGTCGTCGTAGATGACGTCCAGTGGCCGCCCCAGGTAGAGCTCGGTCAGGTGCACCTGACGCCGAGATCTACACTCCGCCGAGGACCAATCATGGGGGCGCCCATCCATTGGTAGTCGACATGGGGGACCACTAGCCGCCTGTCGGTCGTCGTCTGGGAGGCTACTTCCTGGAGGACCCTGAGCAGCACTCAGTCAGGAGCACCTGACGCTGAGTGCGCACTCGCACCGAGAGCTGACCATGGGAGCGCCCATCCGTCAACGCTCGGTCCGGTTCCTCCAGGTATGGGGTCGGTCGGTACGGAGATACCCTTCCATGGGAGCACCCATCCGAAGAGGCATCTCCTGCCGTCCGTCCAGTGCGACGCTCCGGTGTGACCCTGCTCGCCGCCCCGGTCAAACTGCCTTTCCTGTGCTGCGATCCTTGCCCATATCTCGGTCGTACGAGTAGGGGGACCGCTGCGCGCGCTGCTCGGCGTAAGCGGGGGAAGTTGTGACGTGTGTACAGGGGTGTACACTTCGTTACAAAACTACGCCACATACAGTGGGAGACTGCGCAATGCGTGACGTCACCAAAAAATATAATATAAAAAGGACACGCTGCGAAGGGCAAAACTAGTCTTGTGAGCAGAATTAATTGCGGCAAATTTCTAAAAACTTTAAAGGAATCACAGCCTGAAGTGCCCGTACAGTGCAGAAAACCAATTATAAATTCGCCGTGGTTCATTTTGCTATCCTTGGAAGATCTTAGACTCAGTGTCAAAAGAATACTTGTTGTGTCTTCGTCGCACTAGTGTCATATACACTCCATCCTTGTCACTCCTGTGTGAATCCTACTCACCACATCGTCGCAGTCACGCCTGTGGGGATTCTTTTACTCGACATTTATGCTTGTGTGGACTATTAACAAGGATATTTGAAGGATATATGTATAAAGTAAACGAATCTCTCTCTCTATGCTTAGGTTCCATCGTGATCTGGAATCATTTTCATATAATTTTTATTTTTCTGTCTTTGATTGGTTGCTGATGGGGTTATGTATAAAAGTCTAAGTCCATTAATATTCACGATTTTAGGTCTATCTTTGACTGAAATTTTTATATTTCCTTTTCCTAATATTTCAAGTACTTCATGTGGTTTGAGTATTGATTTTCGAATTTCTTTAACTCTCCAACTTCCAGTAAAAATACATTATCTCCGATTTCAAAATTTTGTAGGTGAATTTTTTTGTCGTAATATCCTTTTGATTTCTCTTTAGCTGCTATCAAATTTTGTCTTTCTATCCCTCCAAGGATCCATTTGATTGGGGATGATAAGCAGTAGTCTTAAATTGACATATTCAGGATCGTTTTACCATTTTTCTCATTAAATTGCTTTGAAAATCTGCTCCTTGATCTGTTAAAAGCGCTTTTAGCGAGCCATGTATGCAAGTAAATTTCTTAACAAAAGCATCTGCTATTGTTCCAGCTTGGTGATTTGGGAATGGGATTGCTAAAAAGTATTTCGACAAATTATCTTGAATAGTGAGTATATATTGATTTTGTAATGAAGTTATTGGAAACTTTCCAACAATATCCATTGAAATTTTCTCAAATGCTGTTCCGGGAGTATCGGTAATTATCATAGGGTTTTTTGTTTTATCCCTAACAAGTTCCTTTAGTTGACATTGAAAGCAGAGTTGTAAAGGGTTTTCCAATCCTCCCCTTGGACTGGTACCTTGGCGAAGTCCTTCTCTTGGCTCTGCCAAAAAAGGACGGATGGGGAGGCTTAGCAGGCGGCCCTCAGGCCATGGAGGTTGTAGTGTCCCGATGCATCGGTGAACAAATGCAGGGGGCTCTATAGACGGGCATCTTCCCATTGCGTAAATGGTGCCCTATAAATGATAGATGACTATCTGAGCGACAGGTGGGTGATATGCGTGGGCGACAAATGGTTTCTCAAAGAAGAGGTGACACGTGGAGACCCTCAAGGGTCGCGGGTGGGTCCACTCTTTTGAACGTCATGTATGATGATTTCCTGCGCATGGACCTACCTGGTGGAACGAGCATCATCGGCTTCGCGGATGACGCACTTGTCGTGTGCGCCGCCGATGACGTCAGAATCCTGGAGCTGAGGATCAATGAAAGTTTGCGGCGGGCGAAGCGCTGGTTGGATAGCAGAGGCCTGAAAATGGCCCTTGAGAAAACCGAGGATTTGCTCGTCAAGGACAGGAGATCCTTTCAGTACCGGAGAATCGTTCTCGGAGACCATGAGGTCTCTCTGAACAAAAAACACGGAGAATTCGGCTTTTATTTATCGCAAGCGCTCTAAGGCCACGGCTGTTTTAACGCGTACCTGAAGCGTTTTCAGAATAGAGACGAGGAGATGTGTTATTACTGCAATTCCCCTGTGGATAATGCAGAGCACGCACTTTTCGTCTGCGCAAAGTGGGTCGCGCCAAGGGAGGCCCTCGGTCAGGCACTGGGTGCCGAGATCACTTCTGACACGATGGTCTCTCAGATGCTCCAGTCTGAGCGGTTTTGGACGCTCATCGAGTCATTCGTCACACTTGTGATGAGGACAAGAGAACTCGATGGGCGTAGGGAGCGAACCAACGGGGATGGCAAGTAGAAATCGCATCGGGACCTGCATCCGCGGTCCTACGTCTCGGGTGGACTTGACTGTCCGCGTCGTTCGGGGGGGAGGGGGGGGGATCCATTTGTTCCTCACGTGTCTGGCACGGCAAGTCAGTTTTCCCTTAAACTTTTTTGAAGAAGTGTCAATGTCAAAACGTTAGTTAAAGTCAACATTTTCATCATGGTAAAGTTCACGAACCAGCAACGTTTGGTAATTATTAAAAATTACTACCGAAATTCTAAGTCGGTGGTCGCAACTTTAAGAGCGCTTACTCGAATTTTCGGCCGTATTAATCGTCCCACCTGACAGGCTGTGCGTGCTATAGTGGATAAATTTATAGCTTATTTTTACATTCCCTTTTCCTAACACTTCCAATATTTCATAAGGTCCTGTATAATGGCTGTCAAGTTTTTTAATTTTACCTCCTTTAAATAAAAATACGTGATCTCCAATTTTCACTTCTAAAGGATTAATTTTTTTATCATAATATATTTTCGATTTTTCTTTTGCTGAAATAAGATTCTCTCTTGCTTGTGTTCGCATTTCGTGTAGTTGTGTTACGAAATTAATTAAATAATCATCATACGTTTGCAATTTTTCTTTTTGAGATAAAGGTTCACTGGAAGGTTCACGAGCTAATTTACCAAAAACCAATTTATAGGGTGTGCATTTTGTGCCTTCACGTACAATAGTATTATACGAGAACATTGCTAGTTCAAGCCAATCATCCCATCCTGAATTTTTTGCAACAAATTGTTTGAGATATTCTCCTAAAACATGATGTGAACGTTCTAATGACCCGTTTGATTGAGGGTGAAAAGCTGTGGTACGAAATTGTTGAATTCTAAAACGTTTTGCCAAACTTTTCAATAAATGACTTAAAAATCTCTGCCTTGATCGGTAAGTACTCCTTTCGGTGATCCAAATATGCAAATAAATTTTTTCACAAAAGCATCTGCTATCGTATTTGCTTGGTGATTAGGAAGAGGTATTGCTAAAGAATATTTGGTAAAATTGTCTTGTATCGTTAGAATATGTAAGTTACCAGATTTTGTTTCAGGTAGTGGACCAACAATGTCATGTTTTCCCAAAAAAATTTTTGGCGAATTCGACTATAAGTTTTTGTGACGCCTTTATGGCCTCCTAATGCTGAAGAATGAGCTTCTTCAATCAAATCAGTTCGTTGTTCTTTTTTTGGATATTGAGTTATTCCATTGCAAACTATAATTTTTGTAGTTGAGTTTGAAAAAATTGAATCGAAAATTGATTTCACTTCTTCCCAAGGTATATGATTAATTCTGAGAGTTTTAGAAATGCTAATTGATCGTTATTGCAGATTTTAAGATAATTCATGTAATGAGTGAATTGATAAGTTTATATTATTAAAAGTTTCGAATAAATTGTCCTTAGTTTCTTCTACAATTGGAAGTGCAAAATGGTAGTAGTTTCCTTTTTTAGTTTCTTTTTCTATCCTTTTTGTAAATTTTTAAATTTTGGTAAAGTTTCACGTTTTTCTAAAGTTTTTAATCCGCTGTTGCGAGAAGTTCCATTTGTTGTAACAAAATATGCATAATTATCTTTTCGTATAGTTAATTGATCGCGAAGATTATAATCATCATGATCATTATCGTTTTTTCCAGAATTTATTTGAGATCTTCGGTTTCCTTTTAAATTTTCTTTAAAATAAACCTCTTCAAATATTTTTTCCAAGTTTTCTTTTTGGTTTTCCTCAAACTTTTCTTCAAAATTTTCCTCAAGATTGTCATTAAAATTTTCTTCAGTATTCTGTTCGAAATTCTTTTCGAAATTTGCTTCAAAATTCTCTTCCAAATTTCCTTCATAGTTTTCTCCATTATTTACTTTGTGTGAGTTTTCAATGACGTTGATTTCGTCTTCTGAGGTTGAAAAATGGTTCTCCTTTCTTCGCTTTCAAATTCATTAATATTTTTTGGCTTCTTGGCAATCTTCTTTTTTCTGTTTCTTGCTTGAGTTTGTTTTAAATAATCTGAATAATCAGAATCAGAGTCGGAATCTGATTCTACTTTTGTTCGGCTTCTTTGTTGCGTATTTATTTCTGGAAATACATCTTCATATATTGGTTTTCTTGGTCTACCTCTCTTTCTTCATGTTTGAGAGGGAATATTTTTTAAACTCGTAACTAGATTTTTTCATGGCCTACCTCTTGGTTTTTTCACAAGTAGTTTAGAAGAAAAATTTTCGTTTAATTTTTCCTCGAATTTCATTTTGATTCAAATCTTTTGCTTTTTCTTGTTGTATCCTCTTTTGATCTCTTGTAGTAATAGTTTTTCATGATAAATTTTTGCATTTTTTGGAAAACATTGGACTTAATAAAAATATTGTCATAAAAATGAGTCTTGAAGCTATATTTTTACATAAATTTGTGTATTTTAAAATAGTCTTACCAATCTCACTAAATGAGTCTTCACTAAAGAATTTTTGAGTCAATATTTAATATTTGGGCTTCTGGAATTTCGCTTAAATGATCTACTTGGTCTGGTACGATTCCTGGATTCAAACTTCTTCTTTTTAAAAGTTTTACCTCATTGTCAGAGTTTTCTTGTTTATTTACATTTACTTTTTCTGCTTTGTAAATTACATCAAAATCATATTCTGAGAGTTTTAATCTCCAACGTGCAACTCGTGAACAAGGATCTTTAGAATTTTGAAACCAAACTAGAGCTTTGTGATCAGTCACTAAAGTAAATTGTCTCCCATATAAATAAGGACGAAAATGAGTTACACAAAATATTATAGCAAGGGCTTCTTTCTCATATGTATAATATTTTTTATGTGCCTCAGCCGCGGAAACTCGTTTTTCCGTTACAGCTGAGAGTAAAGCAATGTTGTATATTCCGTTACAGAGGAATACAATGTAGAAATTGAACTGCGCATGCGCATTATAGTCTTACAGCGGAACGCAATCTATTTCTTATTCTTCTTTTTCTCACTTCTTCGTACAGCGTTAGCACTGACTACTACACAAGACCGATAAAATAAAAATGGCCGGGACTAATTGCCAATTTGCGCCCGCTTCGTACAACTAGCGCAGAAAACAACTACAATAAGTACTAGATTAGATTCCAATGTACGCAGAAAAACTCGTATCCGCACCACAGTCACATAAAATAGAATATGTGCCAATGCACAGAATTCGGGACATTGCGAGACTCGCGACAATGCTCGCAGGACTGATCGCGCCTCGGATTCATCTCGGCTTTGTCTCGGCTTTGCCTCAGCTACGTCTCGGCTACGCCTCGACTACGCCTTGGCTTCGATCTCCTGCGAACATTGTCGCTCGTCACGCAATCACCCTCATTGTGTGCCTAGGCACATAATATACTATTCTCAGTATCACTTACACTACGTGAAGCATATGCTATTGTTTCATCTTTGCCTATTTTACCTTGTGATAAAATACCTCCTATTGCAAACCCTGAGGCATCCGTTATGAGTATAAAAGGTTGAGAAAAATCTGGTCGTTGTAAAAGTGGTCCTTCACATAATTTTGCTTTTAAAATATCGAAAGCTGCTTGTTGTTTTACAGTCCAATTACAAGGTCGTTCTTTTTTTTTAAGTTGATTTAGAGGACTTGCAATTTTTTAGAATCCATCAATACATCGTCTATAATATCCTGCTAACCCTAAAAATTGTTTAACATTTTTCTGTGTTTTTGGGACTAGTAAGTTTCTTACAGCTATTATCTTTATTGGATCTGGACGTACTCCATTTTTATCAATTATATGACCTAAAAATTCTACTTCGGGTCGTAAAAGTTCGCGTTTGTCTGGTTGTAAATGAAGTTTCGCCTTCCTAAGTCTTTCTGCTAAATTGTTAAATTTAATTTCGTGCCCTTCTAGATTGTTTGCATATATAACTATGTCATCAAGATATACTAAAAGTTCCGTTCCGATTAATCCAGTTAATGTTTAATCCATTAATCTCTGAAATGTGGCTGGTGCCTCGTGTGGGGTTGCTCGTACTCCATCGGGCGCCTCCCCAGGTTGCGGATAGGGAAACGCCTCCCAGACATGGGTGGTACCGGGGAAATGAAATACCCGGGCGGACAAAAAACTGTCTAGGGGAAGGAACCCCGAATAAGAAACCGACGATGAAAGCATGTGGTAGCAACATGTTACCCCAAGAGAGTACCAATCTCTCCGCTGATTCCGATCGGGTGAGAGCCCCGATGGTCAGCGCCGGTTCTATGGACTTTGGGGGGAACCAACCACAGAATACCCAACAAAGGGCGAATGAAAAGAACGTGGACAAGAGGAAAAAGCCTAAAACCAGACATTTGAGCCTGGAGAGGACGATGGATACTGCAATGTCTGCTGACAACCGTGAGAAGATCGAACGAATCGCCTCTCAGCAACAGAGTATCAGTCATCATGACGAGATCGCAGACAAGCTCATGTCGCAGATCGAAGAAATCACTCTGACCATGGAAGGTACTACGGGATGCCAAAAAAACGTCAGGAACACGATCAAAGACGGTCTCGATGAGATGAAGGAAGCCGTTGACAAACTCCGGGGAGAAATAGAGCTTCGAAAGAGGGCTCAAGATAATCTAACCGGATTGCTCTGGGCACAGGTAAGGAGGTTGCATAAGGACTCCAACTTGCCGGTAGAGACTCCGCCACCGCAGAAAAAGCGACCAGCTTCAAGCCCACCGGAAAGCCAGGCAGCCATCCCGACTGAAAAGAAGAGGAAGGATGGAACCACCCAGGAAGAATGGTCAACTGTCCTGAGAAAAGCAAAGTGAAGGACAGACTACCCCCATTCGCAAGGCGACCACACCCCTCAAAAAAATGAAGGGAACAAACACGGATATGTCGAGGTACCAAATAAGGACAATAAAAGACGGGAGAAAAAGCCGAAAAGGCGGCCACGCCTCAATGAATTGCCGATCAAGCCGGCGGGAGGTAAATCCTACGCAGAGGTGCTCAAAAACATCAAGGCAAAGATCAACCCAGCGGAAACTGCGGCAGAAATCAGGTTGATACAACAAACTAAGAGGAGAAATCCTTCTGGAGCTGGGCAGAGGGACAAAGGATCGAAACGTCTTCTCACAGATAGTGAGAACAGCACTAGGTGAAGCTGGAACAGTTAAGAAGTTGGCCCGCAAAAGTAACGTTGGAATTCGTGGACCTCGACAGCACCACCACCAAGGAGGACGACGAGGAGGCCCTTAAGAAGGAATTGAAGGAAGAATACGGAGATGCGAAGGTCTCAATCTCTAAACCAACTAGGAGAGGACAGGTCAAAACCTTTGCCAAATTGGACGAACAGGTGGCAAACAAACTTCCAGAGACTCCCCGAATAAAAATCGGATGGATCAACAGTAGGGCTCGCCCCAGGACCCAGGTACCGCGATGCTTCAAGTGCCTGGGGTATGGACATCAGGCATGGAATTGCAAAGGACCTGATAGGATCAACCTCTGCTACAAATGTAGCAAGGGTGCACTCTGCGCAGAGACTCTCTGGTGCGTCATTTGCGCGGAGCTGCCCAAGAAATCAGAGTCACTCAATTATGTACCGGGGTCTGATGCCTGTAAAGTATTCAGACAGATCCTGGCCAAACTGAAAGAAATCCGCAAATGATCAAGATTCTACAAGGAAATCTACACCGGAACAGGACAGCGAACGATCTCCTGACACAGCTAGTGCTGGAGAAGGAGGCCGATCTGCTAATTCTTAGCGAACAGTACCAGAATAGAGCAGGCCCAAATTGGTTCCCGGATATTTTGGGAGCGGCAGCTATTTGGATACCGAACCCATCGAAAGTCCCAGTTGAAGCCCATGGAAGGGGAAGCGGCTACGTGTGGTTGAGAAGCAAAGGCATCACCTTTGTCAGCTGCTATCTAACCCCGAGTGATAGCATCTCTGACTTCCAGGGGAAACTTGATCTTCTTGAAGACACCATCCGTGACGTGGGTGGCACAATCCGTATGCTAAGGCTAGAGATCCGGGCGGAGTCGACGCCATAGTGGAAGCTACGTCACAGCTAATCCACCGTGCCGGCAACAAATATATGCCACGGACGAAGAAGAGGGGCAAGAGACGTTCAGTATAATGGTGGTCTGAAGAAATAGCCGATATCCGACGAGATGTTTGAAATGCCGCCGAAAAGCAACTCGGGACAGAAGAAATTGAGGGAATGGGGTCACTACCGCTATTGACGAACAGTACAAGCTGACGAAGAAGAAACTGGCCAAAACCATAACCAGAAGCAAGTCCCAAAAATGGGCAAACCTCTCCCGGGAGGTCAACAGCGACCCCTGGGTCCTGGGGTACAGGATAGTTACGCGAAAGCTCGGGGCCCTCTCACCGAACGAGCTGAAAACATTGTCAATACACTCTTCCCCACCCACCCCATAAGGCAGGACGAAAACGTGACGGTCTCGGATGACGAGATATCATTCTTCGTCGCAGAAGACTTGGACACTGCAGCAAAAGGCCTACAAAACAGAAAGGCCCCAGGGCCAGATAGGATCCCCGTGGATGCAGTGAAGGTGGAGGCCCGCACCCACCCGCAGGTACTGCTGAGAATGTACAACGCATGTCTCAGGACGGGAGAGTTCCCTCGGCAATGGAAGACACAGAGGCTGGTACTTATCAGCAAAGGTAAAGGTGACATTAACTCCCCGTCAGCATACCGAACACTGTGTATGCTCAATACAACGAGGAAACTCATAGAAATGCTCCTGAAACCCAGATTGGAGAGAGCCATCCAGACAAAGCTCACCTTCTTCGAACATCTGAAGAAAGTGTCAGACAAGGCAGCCACAGTGACGACTGCCCACCGAGCACGTCTTGATGACAGATAATCAGTAGAAGGTGACTATGATTACCAGAAGAGTCAAGCAGGCAAAAGATAGAAGAGCGCCGAGGCCCAGCGCAAATCGCCTATAGACCTCGACCCCGAAGTAATGCTAGCGTGGTTCCGGGGTCGTCGTCTGGCCAGGAAACAGGGGAGTTTTGAGTTTTTTGAGTATTGCTCCGGCCGAGTCCCAAATAGCGTGCGTAAATACATTCTCTTTCTCCTCTGACAAAAAAAAAAAAAAAAAGACAAAAAAAATTTATTTTTCTACATGTTCATATTCATCTTGATTTAAACGGTCCAATCGAAAAAGTTTTTTAATACATTCTACTCTGTCTTCGTCTGTTACATTATAAATTTTGCACGAGTTAATTAGAGAATTGTCAGTTCTTAAAAAGTAATTTAATATTTTACTTGATAAATCTTCATTATTTATTTGTTTGAAATTATTCAAATTTTTAATTTGTTTATAACATTCTTGTTCTTTAAAGTCTCCTAAATTAACTAATGGGACTGATAATGTTATTGGCATTTCATTTGAGTTTGCAAATTTTAAATAAGCTTTTCCTTTGTGATTTTTTACAACTGCGTCTCCTACGTAAACGCCATCTTGGATATGTGGTCAAGGTACATACCCTTCATTCTTTTCTTTATTTTTTATATTGATATAAAATGTTGTAACTGTTCGAGCTGGGATAGTAAACGTATTGGTAGATTTAAAAGGGTAACAGTGGTTCTCAATTTCTAAGCATTTTGAAGTATTGTTTATATTTACACTATTATCATGAAAAAATTCTGATCTTAATACTCCATCTTCTTCTACTAGAACTTCATTGGGAATAATGTTAAATATCGTTGGATAACCGAAAATGTTTATTTTTACCTGTCCTAATGTGTAAAGTGGTAAATCATTAATTCCTGTAAGTTTTAATACGTTTTGGCTATTTATTGGTACTTCAGGGTTGAGAACCTTTTGTTTAATTAAATTTCGTGCAGCACCAGTATCAGTCATCATGTGTGTTGGATTTTGTAAACCTTCCATTGATATTATAATTGATGGAATCGAAGGGGACTTTGAAATATTTATTGTCGTTGTTGTACGATCGTTAGAAGTGGATGCCAGTGGTTCTCGATTTATGCCTTCCTCAGTGCACCTGTGCTGGGGAGAGCTTTGGAGTTTTCCTGATGAGTTGCTTATGATTGGTTATTTGGTCGTATCTTGCAGTCTCGTACTAAATGACCGGGTTTTTTACAGTAATTGCAAAGTATTGCAGCATCATTTGAATTTTGTTAAGTGTTATTATTCTGTAAAAATCTATTTTCATATGGTTTATTTAGAATTTGAAACTTTTCTTAGTTGAAGTTTTTATACTGTCCTGGATTCTATTGTCTATTATTATCATTATTATTGTACAAATGTCTAGAAAATTTATTATTATTGTTGTATTTTTGTTGTAAAAAATGATTATTATTGTTTCTACAATTATTATTTCTATTTTGAAAATTATTATTGTTATTGTTATTAAAATTATAATTTTTAATTCTTAAAAAATTGTTATTCGGAAAATTATTGTAATTTTTCCTTGAAAAATTATTATGATTACTTCTTTGACAATTTAAATTATTATATCTTTGTTGGTTATGATACGAAACATTTTGTTGTTTATTATTAAGAACTGCCTTTTGGGCCTTACTTAAATGAAAAGATATTTCAGTTGCATGACCTGGCTTTTTACAATTTAAACAAATAAATTTATCATCGCGTGCTACATTAAACCGAGTAACCTTATTATTTTTATTATTTGTTTGTGCGTCACTTTTTAAATATTCCATATTTTTATTTTTTCGTAGTGCGGAATTTGCAGCTAATCTTCGTTCAATATCAATACTGTCGTTTATCACTTCCCTAAAAGTATCCTTTTCTTCTACACTAATTTCTGACTCGGGACGCAAGCCGCGTATAAAACATTGTATTACATCTCTTCCTAAATTTTGTTGAAAAGCATTATCTACCTCACCGTCATTATTGAGTCTGTGAGCATCTTCTATTCTGTCAGCAATTTCTTTAATTCTGGTAGCATAGGAAAGGACATTTTCTCTTTCCCACATGAATGTGTTACCTAATTCTCCCTGTAATTGGTACACGCTTTTCGTAGGGGCATATACTCTTTTCAATTTTTCTATCAATTCCTCTATTGTTGCATAAGTTGAACCAAAAATGCATTTTCTAGCATCTCCAGTTTATTTACCTCTTAATAACCTTGCGATGTTTTCTTGAGCTGCAGGTGTCGGTAACATTGCCTTTGCCTACATGGAACACTCAATAAAATGTGACAATGGGAGGTTACTTCCGTCGAACAATGGGACCACCTCTAGCGCGTCGCGTAAGGATACCTGCTGGCTGTTGGGTATGACTACGGCCATTTCTTCGCTATTTACTATTACGGAATTATCTTGATTTGTGACTTCCGTGTCGCTTTTGTCGACGTCGCTGTCGTTGTTACTAACTATAGATTTGCGTGCCAATGAGGTTTCCAATCTTTCTTTCAAAGTTTTATTGTCTATTGTTATTACTGTTGAGCTTAGCAAATTAAATTCGTCAAAATAAGATAATTCGTTTGTTAGAGTTTGATCTTGATTACTAGATCCTGTTACAATGCTTAAATTTGGACAGAAACTTGAATGAAACCCGCTAGTTTTTTCTGAATTTTCACTTGATATACTTTGATTATTAATTAGAGTCTTGTCTAAACTTGAATCATCTAACTTAAGAGTGTTATCTAATTCTGGTTCTGCAGGGATTAGATGAGGGATATTTTGGCACTTATTATCATTTAAAGATTCTCTATTTGTAATTGGTTTTATTTTTAAACTACCCTTTTGATTCAAATCTACTATTTTTGCAAGCTGTCTATCTTGTTTAGCTTGACTAGGTGTTATAACTTTCGGCGTAAATTCTAAAGGGTTATTTGGTTTTGACATTGAGTCAATATAAATTTACAATTTTTGTATTGAGCGTTGTCTTCTACTGTTTATTATTATTTTAAATTATAAATTGTTTATACCAATGAAAAAACTACATATAAAATTTGTTTTTCAAGAAAAATAAATTGAGATTAGTAAAATTTATTTTCAATTTGTTTATTTATTTTTAATAACAATTAAATTTGAGATGAAATTTGTATTTGTTCATTAGTAAATAAAATAATGATATAAAGATATAATTATTTCAAATATTTAAATGAAATAAATAATCGCTCAAGTGATTGTAAATTTATAATTTTTAACAATAAATTTCTTAAAATAATAAAATATTTTTCGTTACCAACTGCTTTTGCTCTTCATGTAAATTAAAATAATTTATTTTATTTATCAATAAATTGTTTATAACAATGATCATTCCAATTATTTTCATTACATTGTACAAGTTAACTTGGGTACAAATCCTTGGACAATTATTTTTTGCAATTTAAAATTTTCTGTTCCTTAACAGAGTTAAAATTAAAGCTATAAACAATACAATTACAAGCACTTCGAACTTTGCCATACCCAATGATCGCAATCAATGGTGACCGTTCAACGTACCCGAAAACGACTTATACTCTCGTGTGCTGTTTTTCATGTTTGTTTTAAACTTAAATCAATAGAGAGAGAAGTACGGTACCTGTTGTTGACTTAGTCGAATGGTTCCCTTCTAATTAATCCGCACAGGTGTGAGGAAGACAGCCAGATAATCCAATTGGTGTGAGGAAGACAGCAATATTATCCCCTTGGTGTGAGGAAGACAACAATATTATCTCACTTAGGCACTGACCATAAATCCTTTCAAGGATTTGAAAACGAACCACGGTAAATTTATGACTCTCGGGTCTTCACACTGGTAAACTGCACGGTACCAGAGATGAGTTGGGAGATTGCTAAAGTAATGGAATAAGAGAATTTCACAAAAGTGGGCTGATAAACGCGCCTTCTGAACGCGTTGCGCAAAAGGTGTACTTTGCGCGTCGGTAAATAATGAAAGTTAGAAAATCCAGAAATGATTTACCATCAGAATTTCTTTGGAGGGGCAACGGCGCGCGCTGCCCTTGTTTCTTCCTCGTCGCTCTTTCACATGAAAACGGCTCGTCCCACTTCTCCTTATTCTCCTCGCTTCCTCCACGCAATGCTATTTTTAGATTTCGCGTTTTCGGTTATCGAGTCGGAATTGAGAATTGATAGACCTTTTTATCCTGAAAGGCGCTGGTGCGCATGTGCCGAAATTTGACGTCATTTCCGGATTTTTCGTCAAGTTTTGTATAGAAAAACGATATTTACTGTTATAAATTAATATACTAAACAAATAAAAACGCATAAATATTAAGAAAACGAAAGAGGCGAAAATCTAATACAAATTGAAAAAAAAATCCGGTGAAGAAACAGTAAAAAGTGCGGTTAAATCGTCAAATAGGTGCGAATGTTTACTACACGTTATAGTAGAATTTGATAAATATTGTACCTACGTTACGTACATTCCTTCACTAGTTTTTTAAAATTTACATTAAACTTAAGAATTTACAAAATACATGTTTAAAAAAGTATATTTTGATTTTTTTGTTAAAGCTACAAAATATTTTTTAATTTACAGATATTTATTACCACATACTACAGTGAAATACTATGCTGTAGTTACAAAAATTTTCTTATTATTATTAACTTATTTATTACCGCAGGCTGTAGTAAAAGTAAGAAAAAACATGTCAAACATTCAGTTTATTTCATTTTAAAGAGTTACAAAGATGTTATTTTTAATATTATTGAGGTATTTACTTCTACATAGTATAGTAAAAGGTTGTTTTTATAAATGAATGTCAAAATGTAAAAATGAAAAAGTACATTTAAAAATGTGCTGCAATGTGATACTGACGGATATAAAAGTATTGTATGGTAGAAGTTCTGTTTCAAATGTTTATGTTATGGTTATAAAATTAATCGTATTCAATAAATTTTTAATATAGTACAAAAATTGAATTGATTATTTTCCAAAATAACTTTAAATATCTTTTCTGCATACAAGACTTGACGAAAAATGCATTTGTCAACAGCAGTCAACGGGGTCAATCGATGACAGATGTAAACATTCGCACCTATTTCACGATTTAACCGCACTTTTTACTGTTTTTTCACCGGATTTTTTTTCAATTTGTTGTAGATTTTCGCCTCTTTCGTTCTCTTAATATTTATGCTTTCTTAGTTGTTTAGTATATTAATTTATGTGCCGCGGCGCGCAAACTCGTTTTTTCGCTACAGTTAACAGTAGCGCAATGTAGTACATTTCGCCAGAAAGAATGAAATGTAAAAATTGAACTGCGCATGCGCCCATAGCCATGAAACGAAGCTCAATCCTTCTTATTCTTCTTCTTCTTCGTACAGCGTTAGCATCTTACTGGCAAAGCCTTGTACATTTGAACTGCGCATGCGTCTACTAAAATCCATTACTACTACACAAGATCGATAAAATCGAAATGGCCGGGACTAGTCGTGACATATCAAGTGTAATGACTAGCGCCGCAAACAAAAAATAAAAATCTGAAATATTGTGTGAAATTTTATAAGCATTTGAACACTTCAAAAATAAACTTTCAGTAAAATTTGATGCCAATAAATGTTCCAAATTTGAATCAATATATATTTTCCTATTCAAATTTCCATACTTCTTATCAATTTTGTACATTTAAAAACTTTTTAGTTAGAGAGATATATTCTATTAAGAAGAGATAAACATAAAATTCAAGTTTAAAATTTACATTCTCAGTTTTACGTTAGAAATATTTTCATCTCACATTTTTGTAGCCTAAGCACAGACTTTTCATTAAAAAAATGAAATGGTCTATGGAAAGGAAAAATTTTCTAACAGATGTGGATAAATTAAAATGCTAAAATATGTGTTCATTAATATCTTCATATGAATATGTAAATATTTATCGATATTAAATTTTACATAAAAATTTTTGTCCGAAGTGTTCAAATCTTGTTACAATATGACAAGTTCATATGGACGAGTTCAATTTTTTTAATGAAATATTTTGTAATTTTTAATTTGTCTGTTCTTCTGAAATCGGAGGAAGATTTGAACAGTGAACAACAAATTTGCCAATGGAATTCAAGGTCAATAAATGCTTAAAGTTTTATATTAAAATTTTAATTACAAAATTTTGAAGCTTTGTAACTATAACATTTTTTGGAATATAAATTACCATCGGAAATTACAGGTTGACGTGGAGTTTCAACTTTTGTTAAAGTGATTTATTTTATAGAAAGATATTACAAAAGAAATTTTAATTTAGATATCTTTGAAGGAAATTAAATAATTTTTTTAAAAAATTAAAATTTTAAAAGCTTTTTTTTAATATGTCTTCATAGTGATTTGTTAATCTAATTAAAATATTTTTAGAAAGTCTTTTCTGGATTCTATATGCTGGGGTTGAACATGTTACAAAAAGTCGTGTAATTTTAAAAATGTGTATCCCCATACCAATGAAATCTTAAAGTGTACTGTTCGATAAAATATTAGATATAATATATTTTACTTTTGAATAATCAAACCTTTTATTTATACTTATATATTGAAATTTCCATCTAAAATATGTTATGTATTCTGAAGGTTTTTTCAAAAAATCAGCCTTAAAGAACACATTCTTATCATGACACTTGCGCTTCACGCTCGATTTTCTGTATACATTTCTGTACCTTTCTAATAATTTACAAGATTACAAAAAATCTATTTTCTTCCAAATACTTAAAAAAGGAAGAGAATTCATAGACTCTTTTTGAGGAAACGATTTTTTGTATTATCGCTTATTTTGTATCTCACATATTTTAGTTAAAAAATTGAATTTCGTATTTTCAATGGTATTTTTTTTTTAATTAAAAAGAAAAATATACATCTTATGAAAAAATGTTGCAGTTCAAACTTCTACAGATCTTTATATCATATAGGTTTGGTTTCGTCGGTCTTGCGGTCAATAAAACAACATTCTATAAAAAACCCCTTCATTATATTTGGTCAAAAATTCTCCTATGTTTCAACCTCACTGCGAGTCTTTTTCAAGGAATATATATGTCACTAAAAATTGAACAAATCAAATTACAATCTAATTTCTTTTTCCAAAGAAAACTATTTTATGTTGTGTTGATATAATAAATAAGTATACTTACATAAAATACAAATAAACGAAAGCACACATGAAGATTCAGTCTTATTCTTGAAAATGTCATTAAAATTAAAGCCTCAAAGATTGAGGGCTTCAATAATTTAAAATTACATTATAATACGGTGTGTAAGTACAATCCGATGAAGCAACGCAAACTGTAGGATTCATAATTTCAGCCTTAAAATGCATTGAAATATTAATATTTTTATTGATATGAATTGATTCATTAATTTTTCTTTAATTAAATTGAAATTGGGACTTGAAGTGACATCTATTAGGTTTGATTGCATACACTTTCGTGAATCGACAATCTTAGATGGTAAATTACCTAAAAGTTTCTAAATTATGTTTGTCACATCCCAATTTCTTATTCCTTCACCACTAGATGTTTAAAGGATGATAGTTATTGGTATTTAGGTTTCGTGAAATATAAAAATGGCTAATATTTAGATGGTAAATAATTATAGGACCGAAAAAAGTTTGAAAGCGTGCATCTTGCATGTGTCAGGAGGAATCGAACCTCCGAATATACATGCCTATCCGGGGACTTACTGTGATAATCGCACCAAGCCAACACCGCTTACAGCATTTCAAACAATTTTCTGTATATTTCAATTTAGTTTAGCCGTTTGTATTAATTAAATTGAAATTAGGACTTGAAGTGACATCTATTAGGTTTGATTGCAAACACTTTCGTGAATCGACAATCTTAGATGGTAAATTACCTAAAAGTTTCTAAATTATGTTTGTCACATCCCAATTTCTTATTCCTTCACCACTAGATGTTTAAAGGATGATAGTTATAACCATATTATTATAAAATAATCTAAATAACTAAATCTAAAAATAACTCTAAAATTATTATAGTTATAACCATATATATAACCATATTATTATAACTATCATCCTTTAAACATCTAGTGGTGAAGGAATAAGAAATTGGGATGTGACAAACATAATTTAGAAACTTTTAGGTAATTTACCATCTAAGATTGTCGATTCCCGAAAGTTTTTGCAATCAAACCTAATAGATGTCACTTCAAGTCCCAATTTCAATTT
The DNA here is from genome assembly GCA_030998225.1 of Diplolepis rosae. NCBI lineage: Eukaryota > Metazoa > Arthropoda > Insecta > Hymenoptera > Diplolepididae > Diplolepis > Diplolepis rosae. Next base: position 1,323,724 of record JAPYXD010000056.1, read on the forward strand.
AATTAATACAAACGGCTAAACTAAATTGAAATATACAGAAAATTGTTTGAAATGCTGTAAGCGGTGTTGGCTTGATGCGATTATCACAGTAAGTCCCCGGATAGGCATGTATATTCGGAGGTTCGATTCCTCCAGACACATGCAAGATGCACGCTTTCAAACTTTTTTCGGTCCTATAATTATTTACCATCTAAATATTAGCCATTTTTATATTTCACGAAACCTAAATTTTTCTTTAATGTTGTTTTATTGACCTTAAGACCGACGAAACCAAACCTATATGATATAATAATATAACGGTCGAAGAAATGGTCATCCGTTCTTTATAAAGGAAAAAAAAAAAAAAAAAAATTCTGTCCTGTTGTTTACAAATTTCAAAGTTTTTCGTTCATTTTATCCGGTTTTCTATATACAGTGAATTCTACATATTTTTTCCAATTCGTGTTGTTGCTTACTGGACTTCTTCATTTTGAATTGCAGGCAATGAGATAAGTTTTTGAGTTTCATTATTATCCTTATTTTCATTATCTTCTATACATTTTTATCTCTTACGAAAATTTTGAATTAATCTTTTAATTTATGGCACTGAAGAGGACCCCCGCATATGTAGCCGAAACGTTTGCCTTCTCTCTTTTTTTGCGTTTTTTACCGTAAGTAGCATTTATAATATTAATAGAAGAAAATAAAAAGAGGCTGACCCAATGCCAAAAAAATGAGAAATTAACAAAAATTCTGTGAATTTTGGGTCTATATAATAGCAGACATGTCATCAAACATGTAGATATTGTAGATCTTTATGTAGTAAACCATTTTTTATCATAACTTTTATTCGTATCTCGTATAGTTTAACTGGAAAATGGATATTGACTTTTTTAAAGTTTTAATATATATCTCAAAACGTAAAGATTTGACGAAAATTCCGAAAATGATTTTTCGCATAAAACCAAAACTTTAATTCTCATATGATGAGAATCTAAAAGACATCAAATTTAGATCTTTCTTAATAATATTAATAACTCTAAAATTAATTAACATTGTGAAAAGTCTGTAGTCTCATTTCAAAGGTAAGTTTTCATAGTATTTTTCTAACTAATTAAGATGTTTTTGGAATTTTTCTGCTAGATTCTGCTCTAGAATCAAACATGGTAATGAAAAATCATCAAATTTCAAATGATGATTGTACTACATTCATTTGAAGAATTCAAAAAGTCCAAACTATCAATATTTTGATAAAAATTTCTAAATTTATTAAAATATGATATACATCGATTTTTAAAAACTTCTTGAAGAAGCTACATATTTTAAAAATTGCATGACTTTTTTGAATTCTGTTCAACCTCAAGATAGAATCCAGGAAAGAATTTCTAAAAATATTTTGATTAGGTTAAGAAATCACTATGAAGACATACTGAAACAAACCTTTTGAAATCTAAATCTAAATTAAAAATTTATTTTGTAATATCTTTCTATAAAATAAAACACTTTGACGAAAGATGAAACTCCAGGTCAATCTGTAATTTCCAATGGTAGTTTATATATATATATATATATATACGAATTGTCATGTAAAAATGATAAATTCCAAAAAATTTTATTCAATGTATTTTATTTATTATTAAAGGTTTGTCGACTTCGCTTCATATCAAAAAAAGTTTGAGGTGTAAATTCACATATAATTTATGTATTTTTTTAAATCAGCAAACACTTCATTTACATTCTACTATTGAAATTGCCATATGTACAAGATGTTTCATACTTCAAAAAATTTAAGGTGTAAATTCATATTGCGAATTCAGATATAATTTATGTACTTTCTTCGTAGTTTATCTTCAAAAATTAGATCTTAGGTAAAAAAAGATAATTTTGCTTCCAAATATAGAAAAATTATTATTGAAGAGATCATTTCAAAGAAAAGAGATTAATTTCCAGCAAAAATATTTGAAGCATTAGAAGAAATAAATTTAACAAATTTTATTTTTCCCCGACTTTTTTTCTCATCGCTTCATACCAAATTTAAAAAACAAGGATGTGATTCAAATGAATCAAGAATCGTGTTTTCAGGCAAAAGACGTAATACAACCTAGCCGTTTCCATACTTCTAAAATGAATAAGTTGTTACCAAATTCAGTAATTTTTTTACAAGAATTTTGTATTGGAAAATTTATTTTTAATGGTTTCAGCCATTGAAGAATTTATTATAATTTCCAAAAAATGGAAACGGTTAAGTTGTAGAAAGCCTTTTTCTTAAAAAAATTATCGGGGATTTCACAGAAACACATCATTTTTTAAAATTTGTCTCGAAGCGATAAGAAAACAAGTCCGGGTAAAAATAAAATTTGTTAAATGCATTATTTGTTTATGTTTTAATTTTTTTTTTCTTGGAAACTAATCTCTTTTCTTCCAAATGATCTCTTCAATAATAATACTGCTATTCTTGAAAAAAAATTTATCTATTTTTGCCTCAAGTCTAATTTTTGTGGATGAACTACCTTAAATCAGCAAACACTTCATTTACATTTATTTATCGAAATTTTCATACAAAAGATGTTACCTATTATGAAAATGTTCAAACCCTTCATTTTTATAACTTGTATCTCATCTTGGATGATATCTTATTATAAAATATTCTCTACATAATTTTTAAAAAAATGCTGAAATCGATATTTTCTTTCGAATCTTTAAGCATTTATTGACTTTAAATTTCACTAAAAAATTATTATTCAAGTATTTAAATCATCTTAAAATTTCACAAAATCTTTTAGATACTTATTTCAGATCAATATTTTTCAAAGTATATAGAAAAAAAGTGTAATTTATTAATGTTATATTCCGTAATTTTGAATTCTTTTTGTATTTCTCGCCTCCTTTGCATGAAGTCGAGAAAAATACAATTTCTGATTTTAACTCGACAACAAACAGCGTGAAATCGAAGCGAGTTAGTGGGGATACACTGACATGCCGCGCTTCATTGAGTGTGCTCCCACATATCATTGTAGCAGTGCGGACCTTTAATTTTAGTTCGAAAAAGCTACGGAAAAAGCTTGACGCAATTGGGGGCGCTGCAAAAGTGATAAACAGTAGCTCTGTTTTACCCTTCAAGTAGTAGCACGAACCTTTCATTTTAGTTCCCAAGAGCATTTCGCAATAGGGCACGCTGCGGAAAATTACTCGAAATTAAATACATTACTTTAGCAATCTCCCAACTCATCTCTGACGGTACAATTATCTCACGCTGAGAATCCTTTTTAGTTTTTAGAAATTTGCCGCACTTAAATTCTGCTCACAAGACTAGTTTTACCCTTGGCGACGTGTCCTTTTTAGATTATATTTTTTGGTGACGTCATGCATTGCGCAGTCTCCCGCTGTGTGTGACGTAGTTATACCTCTCTTTTCAACAGGTGGTTTTTCCTCTCTTTTAGTAATTACCCCAGATTTTTCTCTAGACCTAGCCTGTGCCTATATTACATTCTAATACGTCGCAGGACGTGATACTAATTAGAGGGAGAATTTTCATTTGTTCATCTAATGAAATAATTATTTTATCTTACTCTGAAAAAGTTTTCACTTATAAAAAGCACTGAATTTAATTTAATATTCATTTAATTGTGATTTCTATTTACTGTTGGCTTATATCTTCCCGGCGGATGCAGTAAAAATAATAAAAGGGTATGTAACGTCCTGGTTACTCACCTTGTATTATATTACTCATTTTTCCTCGTTTTTTATGGGGAAAAGAGACCTGAAGGAATTTCTTAACCGAAACAAAGGATGAGAGGATAACCAACAATAAAACTCAAAAATGTATCTCAATTATTAATCTTTTTATTAAATATTTGGATACAAATTCAAAAAAAGTTCCTTTGAAAATTCCTCCTGGGAAGCAGCTTGAAAATCAAAGGGGAAGAATTTACAGATTTATTCAAGTATCAAATTAGGGACTTGATATAAATTTGTTACTCACCGGAATTGTTTCAAGTTAATGGTTTTATTCCCCCAAATCCTAGTGCCTCCTTGGTACAATGTTGAGGTCAATTTATGTGGATCCAATTTGATAATTTAAATCCTCTAGCAGCACTGATAATCCAATTAATATTCACAATGTTGAACAAACTGATAAACCGATGGAAATAAGTGACGGTTGAAATCGCCTTCCGAGAATAGTACCGAGTTCCGAACTCACTTTTTCTGATAAGACATCCGATGTTGAAAATGCTCTGAAAATCACTTTTCTCAGACGAGTTCTAAGGTTCAAGATGGTCCGACGGTCACTTTTCTTAGGAGTTACTTTTCTAAGAGTATGATATAGCTATTTGCAAAATTGCAAGCTGCCACAAACAAGAAGAAGAAGACTTTTCTAAGAGAGTTCCGAGGTTCAACATGGTGTGACGGTCACTGAAGATTTGCGGATTTGCAGATGCTTTTATTGACTGTTTTTTCGGTCGATACTGACATGATATCCCCCTTTTTCCGGTCAATACTAACATGAAATTTCAAGGTGCTGCCTGGAAACTTTTCTTTCAGCCAGATGAGACCATAATTGTTTCCACGAAGATTATAACACTTTATTTTATTGATATGGATAGCGATATAATCCTAAATATATTCCCACTCAGTTACAGGTCTTCTAAGTTTTCCTTCGTGTTTCTCTAGCTTCCCTATTTCCTATGTGTGAATGAACTTTTCACGTAGTGGAGGATTAATAGTTGTGTACATAACGCATTATGATGCATTCCGATGGGGTTCCCCAATGAGTACAATTTCGTTTTGTCTAGACATTTAAGGTTCTTCTACGATCAATATATCCAGAACCTGTTGCTTTTACAAGTTTAATACTCTTGCATTTCTAATTTTACACAGATTATTTTGTAAATAAATATTGATAGTCACGGGACGTGACACAAGAAAGCTTTGATTAAATAATTTTATTTCCAGGTATTATTGAATTAATGGAATTATTTGGGCTCACAAAAGGGTTGACAGCTTCCGGGTAAGAACTTGCATCTCAAAATACTGATTCATATTTTCAGATACGCAGATATCATGATTTTATTTAATCTACGACCATTCAAACACATTCTAACGCTTTCATCTTTCTTCAAACCAGTCACAAGCGTATTTATATAGAGACTATTTGATCTTGGAATAATCCCTCGTCTTTGTAAATCATTAATTTCCGGAGTAACCAGATCTCTTAAGTACATTGGGACTAAATACGTTTTTATAACAAAAGGATTATAATTATTTATTTTTAATTCATGTTAATATTTCAAGACAGCCGTGTTTCGTTGAAAACACGAATATATATTTTCAGCGCTCCCCAAAACCTCTTATTTTCTTCACTTCCGAGCAACTCACATTTTGCCACCTTTTCGTCGATTTCAGCATCGGTTGCACAGCACTTTTTACAAAAAAATTCCACATTCTTTTATTTACTCAAATTTTTCATTTGCATTTTGAAAATTATCTCTTGGCAAGGTTATTATGATCAATATTTATTAATGCATTATTACGCTCCATATTTACTTCGGGGACCAGTCTCAGATTTGTTCTTTATTAATATTCCTTTCCATCTCACTTGACCTGACATTTTTTTAAATGTTAATAATAACCTTCGACATCCAGCTATTCAAACGCATATCACAGTTAGGTTTAAATTGCAGTGTTGCACGATCTACGAGTCTCCAGCTGGCATAGCATTGGTGAATATACGTATACACACATACTACGAATTCTAAGCCAGTAGCGCACTGAATTTTACACCATGCGAGCCCATAAAATTTTTTCAAAACAGTATAGCTCGACGGCGCCCCACAGGACTAGAATTTGTAGGGGGGTGAGACTTACAACTAACCTTGAATAAATCAATAATAATTAAAATATTGAACTTACAAATAATCTAGTATAATGTTATAAGCACTATTTAAATTTTCTAAATTAATAATTTTATTTAAGCTATTGCTGCCTTTTTTTATTATAAAAACCATCTCAGCAAAAGTTCTTTTATAAAAACTTCTTTCTTGGTGGAGTATCTTAACTTTTTCCCATTGAATAGAATGCTCTGCATAGTTACCAAGATAATCTTTTAAGTATTTACTAATTACATTATGATATTTTTTATTAAGTTTAAAATTGTCAATATGGTCCTTGCTTCTAATTCCTAATGGACGTTTCGTTTGACCTACATAACACTTACCACAAGTGCAAGAAAACAGATTTATGACATTCTTCTTGTTAAGACGTTCAAGAGGATCTTCACCTGTCTTAATAAATGTATTCAGCTTTGAGTCACTCCGAAAAAATATCCTAACATTGATGTCTTTAAAAAGTCTTTTAATGTTTTCAAAAAGGTCTCCATAATAAGGAAATGATATAACACTTTTATTAAGTTCAGTAACTTTATTAATATCCAGTGTATTATTGTTTCTACTGCGTATTTCTAAAATTCTTTCATTGATATGTTTGGTAATAAATTGTGGAGGATAGTTATTCATTAACAATAAATCATGTACCGTTTAGAAATTATTATGATGAAATTTTTTGTCTGCAAGTAGAATGTCGTAATCAGTCAAACTCTTAATTACTGCAACTTTCTGATGCATAGGATTTTTTAATGATAGTTCAAATATCTACCGGAATCTGTTTTTTACGATACTAATTTTTTAGTAAGTGGCTTTCATTCCTAACAAGGTTAATATTTAGAAAAGTTAAAGAGTTATTACTTTCTATTTCATATGTAAATCTGAGTCTATCATGATATGAATTGAAGAAAGTAACTAAGAATTCAATCTTATTAGCAGGAATTATTAAAAATGTGTCATCAACATATCTCAAATAAATTGGAACATGAATATCAATTTGACTTAAACAGCTGATTTCTAAGTTTTGCATAACTATATCTGAAACGTCCGGAGAAATAAGAGAACCCATTGATGTTCCATAAGTTTGTTTATAATATTTGTTGTCAAATTGAAAATATGCTGAGTTCATCAACAATTCAATGCATTCTTTAAATTCTTGTAATAGAATTTTCGTTCCCTTACAAACATGGTGCTATCTTTTTCCTATGCCCTTCAAAACCAGAAGAAGAGAAACGTTAGTAAAAATCGAAGAAGAATCTAGTGAAAGCATAACGTAATTATCTGGTATTACTTAATTTTGTATCTTACTTCTGACTTTAACGGAATTCTTAATAAATGACAAGGGTTTTGGTAATGCTTGATTAAGAATGTCCTTAAAGGTTTTAGCAAGAAAATATGTTGGTGTATCTGTGCATGAAACCACTGGTCTCATTGGGCAATTTTCTTTGTGAATTTTTGGAAGACCATACATTCTAGCACTATTAGTATTATCGGTAATTAGGTCATTCCTTTTTATATAATTTCCAAGATAACCTTTAACACGTTCCGTACGACATGGGGGTTATACGACCCGCGCTGCGGCCTGAACGTAATGACTTCAAAAAGTCCAGCACGGAATGTGTTAATTCTCCAATTTTCAAGTTTTAAACGTTTCGAGAACAATAAAGTGTCTCCTCATCAGGGAATAAAAGCTCTTACTACAATTACCACATTAATATTATATTTTCATATATGTAATGATAATTTATTTTAAAAAGATTGTAATAATAGAATATTATAAAAATAGTTTTCAAAAAGGATATACCTTAAAATTGTAAGAGTTGTGACGGACTGTGCTCCGCAGTACACTCAGTCACGTTCTCCCCCACTAGCAAACCGTCCAGCGCGCGCAGCAGCGACCCCCACTACTTCGGCCTTCCCCCAACACGCGCGAATGAGTATAAAGGGAAGGCCGGAGAGCCGAGAAAGGGGAGTTCGCCTGAGTAAGCGATCCGGGTCACACCGGAGCGTCGCACTGGACGGATGGCCAGGAGTTGCTTTTCCTGGTGGGTACTCCCACAGGAAGGTATCTCCAGCACCCTCCGACTTCCTGGTGGAGCCGGACCGAGCGCTGGCGAATGGGCGCTCCCATGGCCAGCTCTCGGTGCGAGCCGGCGCCTAGCTTAATGTGCTCCTGACTAAGTGCTGCTCAGGTTTCACCAGGATGTGGTAACCCCTGACTGGACTAATCCCCAGAGGATGCCGTGTCGAACACCGACGAATGGGTTCCTCCATGGTCGGCTTTCGACATGGGCCGGGAATCAGCTTCAGGCGCACCTAACTGACCCTGGCCCCGACATCCCTGGGGGAGGACTTCACACCCCGACCGGACCAATACCCAGAGGATGCAACGTCGAACACCGACCATGTCGGCTTTCGACATGGGCCGGGAATCAGGATCAGGCGCACCTGACTGACCCTGGCCCTGACATCCCTGGGCGAGGACGTTACTCTCAGACCGCGAACTTGACCCGAACTTGACCCGGACGTTTTAATGCGGACTCGCCCGCACTCGACCCGAACTTGACCCGGAAATTTTAACGCGAATTCGACCCGAACTTGACCCGAACATTTTAACGCGAACTCGACCCAAACTTAACCCGGAACGTTTTAGCGCGAACTTGACCCGCATTTGACCCGAACTTGACCCAAACAATTTTAGACCGCAAACTTGTCCCCCCCTTGAAGCATGGTCGATCGACTGGAACACGACCTAACCCGACCGAACGCACGCCGAAACCAACACCGGGCTCAACCAATCACACGGCACCGCCTCCTCTCCCCTTCCTTTAATAACTGACCGACCGACCTATCGACCGACAAAACCTAAACCCTGGCCCCCTGGATACCGCCATGGCCGGGGTCCTGAGGGCAGGGCGCGGACCCAGATACCGCTGGGAGCACCCTGCCTTAAGACGACACCGACCTGTCCGCACGGACGATACGTACTCGAAGGAGAGGGGACAGGGGCGGTTATGAGCGCTTCGCGGAAGCCCTCGTTCCGGACCAGTTATATGTCGCAGTGCGAACAATAAATGTCCTTTGTTTGCATTTGTATTCCAGTATCGCGAAGCCAATAGGCCAGTACCCTGTTTGTTTCCTCACCGCACATCCATCTCCGTTTACATTTTCACGCATTCCGGCAGTCACACACTCACCCACACGCACACACGCACACACACACGCAAACGTAAACTCTCTTACACGAACACCGGCACACAATAGATCATCTAGTTTTATATCCACTCACACACTCACACACACATAAAAACACGCTTCATCTAAATCTACCTCTGATATTATATCATCTAAATTGTAATCTTTTCTATTATCTTTATTTAATAAACTGTAATTTAAATTGTACTCGTCCGTTTCTACGATTATTTCATTCCCTACTCCACAACGGATTGATACGTACCCCACTTTAATTGCCGTTCACCCGAGCCGTAAGCGCGCCCGACGCCGCGCAGTCTTTGATTCGGCCAATCACAGTCCAGTTCCACCTGCAGTATCTTCTCTTATTGGACGACGAAGAGGATTGGATGCAGGACCTACCAATTTCAGATTGCTGTGGGACAGATTACCGCCATTCTTCTTTCATATCACTCCCATTGGTCAACAATTGAGATAGCTTCAGTTCCAACAGGAAGATGTTCGCAACATGGGGACCCCCCACTATCACCCAAGACTCCTGGATATAGCGGATGAGGATAAAAGTGGATGCACAGCCCCGTTTTACTGCAATACTACTGACCACGAGGTCGAAGCAAGTTTTGAATACCAGTGGAGATGTTGTCGCGCAGACAAACACCAAGTCCGAGGTCTAAGGCAAGTTCCGGACGAAGACGTAGTGGTACTGCCCAACCCCGGCCGAGACCCTTGACAAGTTCCGGGTGAGACCAGGATCCAATATCCAACCCTGGATGCTAATTGGACGCGGCCTGATGAAATGTAAGCAGGCGCGTTAGTTTTACCATTGGTTGGAGAGAGACACAACCATGATTAGACAGAGACGGAATCACTAAGTGTCAAAAAACGCCGTACTCACGTCGAAGTATGTAAAGCAAGAGTGTAGCGTTGTCCAAGACTCCTACCGATAGCGGATGAGGACAGCGTCTACTCTAATGCAGAATAATAAATAATTATAAGTGGATAAAGAATGATCGACCAATGGGAGAAGAGCGGTAGATAAGATGCGCCCACAGTAGACATGAGGATGCGGCTTATGGGTTTATTTTTAAGGAGTGTGAAAATTTGGCAAACGACGGATAATATATAAGGTATGAATCTTGTGACAAAGTTGGTTCGCTCGGGGCAGGCTTGTAGGTTAATGGCGGCAAAGGGCCAGCCACGTGTTTAAAGTCGAGCTCCCCGACCGTGCCATACTGGGTAACGGATTCGTGCGATAAAAGAATATTTATAATTTGTGTGTGGGACGTTCTATGTATATTTATCTATTCCTATTTGTGTGATAACTTGGCTAAGGGTGGGCTGGGGAGGCTTTCCAATCCTCTCCAACGCCATGATAATAGCAGAGATGAGTTGGGAGATTGCTAAAGTAATGTATTTAATTTCGAGTGATTTTCCGCAGCGCGCCCTATTGCGAAATGCTCTTGGGAACTAAAATGAAAGGTTCGTGCTACTACTTGAAGGGTAAAACAGAGCTACTGTTTATCACTTTTGCAGCGCCCCCAATTGCGTCAAGCTTTTTCCGTAGCTTTTTCGAACTAAAATTAAAGGTCCGCACTGCTACAATGATATGTGGGAGCACACTCAATGAAGCGCGGCATGTCAGTGTATCCCCACTAACTCGCTTCGATTTCACGCTGTTTGTTGTCGAGTTAAAATCAGAAATTGTATTTTTCTCGACTTCATGCAAAGGAGGCGAGAAATAGAAAAAGAATTCAAAATTACGGAATATAACATTAATAAATTACACTTTTTTTCTATATACTTTGAAAAATATTGATCTGAAATAAGTATCTAAAAGATTTTGTGAAATTTTAAGATGATTTAAATACTTGAAAAATAATTTTTTAGTGAAATTTAAAGTCAATAAATGCTTAAAGATTCGAAACAAAATATCGATTTCAGCATTTTTTTAAAAATTATGTAGAGAATATATTATAATAAGATATCATTCAAGATGAGATACAAGTTTCAAAAATGAAGGGTTTGAACATTTTCATAATAGGTAACATCTTTTGTATGAAAATTTCGATAAATAAATGTAAATGAAGTGTTTGCTGATTTAAGGTAGTTCATCCACAAAAATTAGGCTTGAGGCAAAAATAGATAAATTTTTTTTCAAGAATAGCAATATTATTATTGAAGAGATCATTTGGAAGAAAAGATATTAGTTTCCAAGAAAAAAAAATTAAAACATTAACAAATTTTTTGAAGAAAAAGGCTTTCTACAACTTAACCGTTTCCATTTTTTGGAAATTATAATAAATTCTTCAATGGCTGAAACCATTAAAAATAAATTTTCCAAAACAAAATTCTTGTAAAAAAATTACTGAATTTGGTAAAAACTTATTCATTTTAGAAATATGGAAACGGCTAGGTTGTAGTAGGTCTTTTGCCTGAAAAAACGATTCTTGATTCATTTGAATCACATCCTTGTTTTTTTAATTTGGTATGAAGCGATGAGAAAAAAAGTCGGGGAAAAATAAAATTTGTTAAATTTATTTCTTTGAAATGATTTCTTCAATAATAATTTTTCTATATTTGGAAGCAAAATTATCTTTTTTTACCTAAGATCTAATTTTTGAAGATAAACTACGAAGAAAGTACATAAATTATATCTGAATTCGCAATATGAATTTACACCTTAAATTTTTTGAAGTATGAAACATCTTATACATATGGCAATTTCAATAGATGAATGTAAATGAAGTGTTTGCTGATTTAAGAAAATACATAAATTATATGTGAATTTACACCTCAAACTTTTCTTGATATGAAGCTAAGTCGACAAACCTTTACTAAAAAATAAAATACATTGAATACATTTTTTTGGAATTTATCATCTTTTACATGACAATTCGTATATATATATATATATATATAAACTACCATTGGAAATTACAGATTGACCTGGAGTTTCATCTTTCGTCAAAGTGTTTTATTTTATAGAAAGATATTACAAAATAAATTTTTAATTTAGATTTAGATTTCAAAAGGTTTGTTTCAGTATGTCTTCATAGTGATTTCTTAACCTAATCAAAATATTTTTAGAAATTCTTGCCTGGATTCTATCTTGAGGTTGAACAGAATTCAAAAAAGTCATGCAATTTTTAAAATATGTAGCTTCTTCAAGAAGTTTTTAAAAATCGATGTATATCATATTTTAATAAATTTAGAAATCTTTATCAAAATATTGATAGTTTGGACTTTTTGACTTCTTCAAATGAATGTAGTACAATCATCATTTGAAATTTGATGATTTTTCATTACCATGTTTGATTCTAGAGCAGAATCTAGCAGAAAAATTCCAAAAACATCTTAATTAGTTAGAAAAATACTATGAAAACTTACCTTTGAAATGAGACTACAGACTTTTGACAATGGTAATTAATTTTAGAGTTATTAATCTCATTAAGAAAGATCTAAATTTGATGTCTTTTAGATTCGCATCATATGAGAATTAAAGTTTTGGTTTTATGCGAAAAATCATTTTCGGAATTTTCGTCAAATCTTTACGTTTTGAGATCCCTTGAATCAGAAAAAACGTTTTTTACGAAAGTGTCTGTATGTCTGTCTGTCTGTCCGTCTGCAGTAGTAATAGGTCATATACTCAATAACTCTGGATAGAAAAAAATTGTCGGATTGAATTGAACTTTGGCATACATTATCGCAGCTGAAAAAGTCAGGACAAGTTCGTTAACCAGCTACATCTGATAAAAATTGTCAAAGTAGGAGCATCTTTTTGTGTTTTTGAAGAAAACTTTATGAAAAAATCAAAAATTTTAAGACTGGTTTCTGATAATTCTCGTAAAGCTCTACTAATTATTGTCATAATATTTTGCAAATAAAATTAAGAAAGTCACAGTATATTAAAACTTGAAAAAAGTCAATATCCATTTTCCAGTTAAACTATACGAGATACGAATAAAAGTTATGATAAAAAGTGGTTTACTACATAAAGATCTACAAGAGTAATAACTGTAAAGTGACATGCTTGATGACATTTCTGCTATTATATTGACCCAAAATTCACAGAATTTTTGTTAATTTCTCATTTTTTTGGCATTGGGTCAGCCTCTTTTTATTTTCTTCTATTAATATTATCAATGCTACTTAAGATAAAAAACGCAGAAAAAAGAGAAGGCAAACGTTTCGGCTACATATGCGGGGGCCCTCTTGAGTGCCATAAATTAAAAGATTAATTCAAAATTTTCGTAAAAGATAAAAATGTAGAAGATAGTTAAAATAAAGATAATAATGAAACTCAAAAACTTATCTCATTGCTTGCAATTCAAAATGAAGAAGTCCAGTAAGCAACAACACGAATTGGAAAAAATATGTAGAATTCACTGTGTATAGAAAACCGGATAAAATGAACGAAAAACTTCGAAATTTGTAACCAACAGGCCAGAATTTTTGTTTGTTTTTTTTTCCTTTATAAAGAACGGATGACCATTTCTTCGACCGTTATATTATTATATCATATATGTTTGGTTTCGTCGGTCTTAAGTTCAATAAAACAACATTAAAGAAAAATTATTGAATCAATTTATATCAATAAAAATATTAATATTTTAATAAATTTTAAAGCTGAAATTCTGAATATTAATCGAATTTGCCATGAAATTATTTAACATATGATTTTCAAGTTTGTGTTCTCAAGCTTTAGCACACTTTTCATTGGTGAATTTAATTCAATTTATCGTATCTTCGTCTCTCTATCCTACAGTTTGCGTTGTTTCATCGGATTGTACTTACACACCGTATTATAATGTATTTTTAAATTATTGAAGCCCTCAATCTTTGAGGCTTTAATTTTAATGACATTTTCAAGAATAAGACTGAATCTTCATGTGTGCTTTCGTTTATTTGTAATTTATGTAAGTACTTATTTATTATATCAACACAACATAAAATAGTTCTGTTTGGAAAAAGAAATTTGATTGTAAATTGATTTGTTCAATTTTTAGTGACATATATATTCCTTGAAAAAGACTCGCAGTGAGGTTGAACCATAGAAGAATTTTTGACCAAATATAATGAAGGAGTTTTTTATAGAATGTTGTTTTATTGACCGCAAGACCGACGAAACCAAACCTATATGATATAAAGATCTATAGAAGTTTGAACTGCAACATTTTTTATAAGATGTATATTTTTCTTTTTAATTACAAAAAAATACCATTGAAAATCCGAAATTCAATTTTTTAACTAAAATATGTGGAATACGTAAAAAACGTAAGAAATGAAAATTGTTCGCTTCAATAATATATAGAAATATTTTCAGATATAGTTTCTGATAAAACGTATATTTTTCATTTTAATTTTAAAAAATACGATTAAAATTCAAAAATTCCATTATTTGAACAAACTATGTGTCATACGAAAAAAACGTTGAGATGGAAAATTATTTGCCTAAATGAGGTCTACAAATTCTCATTAGGACATTTTTTGACAAGATGTATATTTTATGTTTTGGTTTTAAAAAAACACTATTGAAAATAAAAAATTCCATTTTTGAACCAAAATATGTGAGATACAAAATAAGCGATAATACAAAAATTCGTTTCCTCAGAAAGAGTCTATGAATTCTCTTCCTTTTTTAAATATTTGGAAGAAAATAGATTTTTTGTAAACTTGTAAATTATTAGAAAGTTACAGAAATGTATACAGAAAATCGAGCGCGAAGCGCAAGTGTCACGATAAAAATGTATTCTTTAAGGCTGATTTTTTGAAAAAACCTTCAGAATACATAACATATTTGAAATGAAAATTTCAATATATAAGTATAAATAAAAGGTTTGATTATTCAAAAGTAAAATATATTATATCTAATATTTTATCGAACAGCACACTTTAAGATTTCATTGGTATGGGGATACACATTTTTAAAATTACACGACTTTTTGTAACATGTTCAACCCCAGCATATAGAATCCAGAAAAGACTTTTTAAAAATATTTTAATTAGGTTAATAAATCACCATGAAGACATCATAAAAAAAATCTTTTAAAATTTTAAGTTTTTTACATACTTATTAATTTCCTTCAAAGAAATCTAAATTAAAATTTCCTTTGTAATATCTTTCTATGAAATAAATCACTTTAGCGAAAGTTGAAACTACAGGTCAACCTGTAATTTCCGATGGTAATTTATATATATATATATATATATATATATATATATATATATATATATATATACATATATATATATATATATATATATATATATATATATATATATATATATATATATATATATACAAATTGTCATGTAGAAGATGTAAATTCCAAAAAATGCTATAGTTACAAAGCTTCAAAATTTTGTAATTAAAATTTTAATATAAAACTTTAAGCATTTATTGACCTTGAATTCCATTGGAAAATTTGTTGTTTACTGTTGAAATCTTCCCCTGATTTCAGAAGAACAGACAAATTAAAAATTACAAATTATTTCATTAAAAAATTGAAGTCGTCCATATTGTGACGTCGCAGTCACATACCTATTATTAATTTATATTTGACTTTCCCCGTTTTTGATCAGTGAAGAAATCGTTCAGATTTCTAAACTGAAACAGGGTCGAGGATAACCAATAATAAAAAAGGGGTGAAATAGGAATGAAATGATTCTTTATTAATTATTACAACAGTGGAAATCCCTAACAAGAATGTGACTGACCTTGTTACTCTGGAATCGACTGGAACTGAAGGCTGGAAACACTGATAACCCTTTGTTGCAACTGGTGAACTCGCGTACTCGAACGGGGAACAGAGAACAATCTCAAACACGAACAGACTCAGTATCTGGAACTACTTCAAGGTCGAAGAGACTTGGTACTAGGAACTGACACGGGAACTGACGGGTATCGGACCTTCCGGGTCAGATGTCAAACTGGAACTGAAGAAGTGACCTAAGAGCTAATAGAGCGAAGAAGAGAGAAGAAGAGATGTCCCGGACTTGTCGCGCGGGTCCGGGTCAGAAGTCAAACTGGAACTGAAGACGAAGAAGAGTGTGTCACATCGGCCTGCTTAAATATCCTGGGGGGTTGGTTATTTCACCCTATTTTACGACTTTGTTTTTCTCGAACTCGCCCCCCTTTGATATTTTCTAATTTCAATCAATTTCATTTCTTGTCAGTTTACTTCCTTTTTCTTTGAGTAGACGTGCTGTCAATCCGTGTATATGATAGGATTTATTGAATTGGCTTCAGTGTGTACGAGAATTTCCATTTCGGTTTATTACCAATTCTGTTGCCTAATGTTGTTGGTCCCCAAATTCAATTTTCCTTTACGGCCCTTTTTATAGCATTTTTATAGTCTTATTTGTATGATGTCTCCCACGCAGTTTTAAATAGTAGGGATCACCCTTGGAGTCTGCATCTAGGTTTCTATCCTCTACTGAGCCTGCGTCGGAATTTTGGGACAATCGGTTGTATATTTCGGATCAATACTTCCCGCATTTCTGAAGTCTACTTGTTGCTTCTGAATGACCCTCGTAAAAATTGGGGTGCGATGACATCCCGCGGTGCATCCTCTGTTGTGTATCTCCAGTTGCTGTGAAGGTGGATATATTGATTTCCTACTTGGCGATTCTGAATACTATCTTCTGTATTTACATTCTTCGGTTTCTCCTACAGTATTTGATTTTTCCTCTCTGTAGATGTTTTCCAGTTGATTCATATTTTTCTTAAACAATTCAGTTACATCCACCAATGGTCAACGTCACATTCAAGTTTTACATAATATCAATATTAACATGTATTACATTAAAAAGAAAAAGGTCACAGGACGTGACAATATGATCTTGTCATATTGTAACAAGATTTGAACACTTCGGAGAAAAATTTTTATGTAAAATTTAATATCGATAAATATTTACATATTCATATGAAGATATTAATGAACACATATTTCAGCTTTTTAATTTATCCACATCTGTTAGAAAATTTTTCCTTTCCATAGACCATTTCATTTTTTTAATGAAAAGTCTGTGCTTAGGCTACAAAAATATGAGATGAAAATATTTCTAACATAAAACTGAGAACGTAAATTTCAAACTTGAATTTTATGTTTATCTCTTCTTAATAGAATATATCTCTCTAACTAAAAAGTTTTTAAATATACAAAATTGATAAGAAGTATGGATATTTGAATAGAAAAATATATATTGATTCAAATTTGGAACATTTATTGGCATCAAATTTTACTGAAAGTTCATTTTTGAAGTGTTCAAATGCTTCTAAAATTTCACACGATATTTCAGATTTTTATTTTAGGTAGATTTTTTCCAAAATATCGGAAAAAAAGTGTTGTTTCTTAAATAACATATTTCGTAAATTTGAAATTGTCCTCTGCTTCGCGCCTCTTTTGCACGGTTTCGACAGAAATACACAATTCTCAATTCCGACTCGATAACCGAAAGCGTAAAATCTAAAAATAGCATTGCATGGAGGAAGCGAGGAGAATAAGGAGAAGTGGGACGAGCCGTTCTCACGTGCAAGAGCGACGAGGAAGAAACAAAGGCAGCGCGCGCCGCTGCCCCTTTCAAAGAAATTCTGATGGTAAATCATTTCTGGATTTTCTAACTTTCATTATTGACCGACGCGTAAAGTACACCTTTTGCGCAACGCGTTCATAGGGCGCGTTTATCAGCCCACTTTTGTGAAATTCTCTTATTCCATTACTTTAACAATCTCCCAACTCATCTCTGATAATAGTGATTATTTCGGAAAGCGGATTGAATGCAAGAGGGATATATAAGTTAAATTAAAATTGTCGTAGGCCGTCGCGAAAATTGTTTTACGAAGTATGGGTTATGTTGCGTGAGATTAGGTAGTAGAGTTGCGCCGAGTGTTTGTGAGTAAAGTCGGTTAACGTAAATTGGTAACACGCCGTGATGACCCCAGCGAACTGGCTGAACGGTAGTGATGCAATATCGATATCGAAATATCGAACATATCGATATTTTCCTCTGGATTTATCGATATTTCATATCGATATTTTCCATACCGATATTCGATATGGGATATCGATATTTTCCCCAAAACCGATATTTTTCCTGATCGATATTTATCATTTAAGTGGAAATAGTGGAATCACTGATCTCTATAATACATTGGATGCACATTCAATGCAAAGTCGTGTGCCAAATTGAAGGGCTGAGCCGCCATATTTACTTAGGTTGATTACAAAGAATGTTGCGGTAAATTCAAATTTAGTAAAAAGGGAAAAGTGTAAATATTAAAGAAACAATATGAAATCCATGCTTTTTCACAGGTATTAGTATTGATAGTATACATAATATTAAACTAATGAAATGAAATTTATTAAATAATACTAAAATATAACTCGGTGATATTTATTATTATGGTATATAATGTTGCATATATTTAAATAGGCATATGTATTTATTTCTTAACTATAATTAAATATAAATTTATTATACATTTATCAAATATAGATTACAGAATTCAACAAGTAAACAAACCTTGGAGTAGTGTAAAAATTATCTCACGTTCTGAACGTGAACTATTAATAATAGTCACATATAATAACTATTTTTAGTATAAATTAATTCGCGTTTCATAATTCAACCCTTATGTACCTGTACATAAACGGTTTAAAAAATGAAAAAAAGCTCCATCCCCTTCTGTTTTAAAAAATGTTGAATTACTCGATCTTGTTGGCGTATTTCATCATACGTTTAAATTTCTCAGGAGTAATAAGTTGCTCCAACTGAAAGAAGTAATAGAAATAATTTTAAATATATACAAAAATTATAGACTATTGTATTTTGGTCGTTTCCGAACATTTTAATTTATCAGAAAATAATAAAATTGGAAAAGAAACAAACCCTAAAATATAATTATTACTGTATGCAGATATTACATGAAAATTAAGTATGTAGATGCTGTGACTAGTATGTTACTAAATAATAGAATCCAATTCTATAAAGACCTAAGTAATAATATAGAAGATTATCACTAAATAGTACAAAAATCAGGTACGAAAGTACTTCACAAGCAGCAAATCACTTAATTAAAAATCACCTGAGTATCACAAACAAGTAGTTTTAAATTTCAAACTAAAGTAGTGACTAATTCAACACCTTAATTTTTCAACTACAACAAAAGTAATAAATAAACAATTCTTAAAAGAAAAAAATGATTTTATTTATTATTTTTTTATTATTTATTTATTATTTTATTTATTATTGTAATTATTATCGATGTTTTTCTTTTAAGAATTGTTTATTTATTACTTTTGCATGTAGTTTAAAAATTAAGGTGTCGAATTAGTCACTGCTTTAGTTTGACATTTAAAACTGCTTGTTTGTGATACTCTGGTGATTTTTAATTAAGTGATTTGCTGCTTGTGAAGTACTTTTGTACCTGATGTTTTGTACTATTTACTGATAATCTTCTATTTTATTACTTAGGTCTTTATAGAATTGGATTCTAATATTTAGTAACATACTAGTCACAGCATCTACATACTTAATTTTCATGTAATATCTGCATACAGTAATAATTATATTTTAGGGTTTGTTTCTTTTCCAATTTTATTATTTTCTGATAAATTAAAATGTTCGTAAACGACCAAAATACAATAGTTTATAATTTTTGTATATATTTAAAATTATTTCTATTACTTCTTTCAGTTGTAGCAACTTATTACTCCTGAGAAATTTAAACGTATGATGAAATACGCCAACATGATCGAGTAAGTCAACATTTTTTAAAACAAAGACTAATAAAATCGCATGTACACACGTCACGTGGTCGCCCGAGCCGGTTGCTTGCTCGCAATTGTTCTTTTGATTGTTAGCAAAAGTAAGAATTGTTGTTAACATCTTCTGAAAAATCGCACAACTCGGCACAAGTTTCCAATTCCTGAAATTATTTTTTTATAAAATTCTGATTTTTTGATTCCGAATTTTTTAAAAATATTTTTAAAATTAGGGGTTTGGAATTACAGCAAAGCAATGAAATTTGTATCTGTTACTCAATAAACATTTTATTGACCTGTAAAAATGTAGAAAAACATTTATTTTTGTAAATTCAAAATTTTTTTGTTTTTTTTTGTTTTTTTTTCGAAAAGCAGGCAAAGTTGCGAAATTTTTGCTAGCAGCACAAAATTGGGTGCACTTGAGAGTACCTAGCACAACTGTCAGTTTTATGTTACGGCAAAGTTGCGGCTCTAGCAGAAAAAAGTTCTTCAAAATTTACGGCCGTAATTTTTGATTTTTCAAAAAATCATTTGCGACACAAATCAGCACAACTGAGCACAAATTTTATTTTCTGAAAATATTATGTTTGCGGTTCTAACTTCCAGGACATTAAAAATACAGTATTCTATTTTTGTTCCATGCGTTTTTAAAATTTTTTGTATCAGTTCTCATAAATTTTGTCAATAAAAATATTGAACATGTAAAATAGTTAATTAAGTTAACTTCTTAATTTTTTGTATCTTGATAAATAAAAAAAAGATTACTGCACAGTGCTTACAAATCGTGGATGAAAATTACCTCCTTCACTTTACCATATTATTGAACAAGAATAATTTTGGAAAATTTTATAATATAGTTAAAGAACAACTTAAAAAAGTAATATAATTACAAAATTTTTCCAAATTATGTACGACGAATTATTATTTTTTTCGATAAAATTGTAAAATGGAGGGGGTAAATTTGATCCACGATATAAGAACACTGTTACAGCAGTCGTTTTACCTACATTGAATTAAAGAAAATTATTTGTTTTACTTTTACATTGAATGAAGTACCTGAATTATTATTTAAAATTAAAAAAAAACTTTAATATCGATATTATATCGATATATCGGAAACTTTCGCTGATATATCAGTGATATCGATATTTACCTTCCTGATATATCGATATTACAAATATCGACATTTTCCTTTCGATATTGCATCACTACTGAACGGTAGCTTTATGCTGTACCGTAAAGCTATCGTAAAGCTATCGTAAAGTAGCATTATAACTCATGAATGAGGCAAAATAAACATTCAAAATGTTTTTATTCTTATTCTAAATTGAAAATAACGTTAATTGGTAATTGAAATATGCAATAATTTTATTTATTTACGCTAAAACTTGAAAAAAACATAATACCTGTCATTCAAGGCAGTGCAGTAGTTCATCACTTTCCATGTAGTGTTCTAAAATTCCCGGTGTGTCTTTTTCTAGCCTATAGCACCATTTTTTTCTAGTAAAGGACGCCGCTATAAGTTAAAGAAAGACACACCGGGAATTTTAGAACTCTATTTTCATGTCTTCACCGTCAGGATTGAATATTTGTTAGAGTGAAATGAAAGTATTGTTGTATCTCACTCCAACCAGTGGTCAACTTTAACGGAGAAGTTCCACAAAAGGTGAACCACTGGACTGCCTTCAATGACAGGTATTATGTTTTTTTTTAATTTTTAGCGTAAATAAATAAAATTATTGCATATTTCAATTACCAGTTAACGTTATTTTCAACGTAGAATAAGGATGAAAACATTTTTAATGTTTATTTTGCCTCATTCATGAGTTATAATGCTACTTTACGATAGCTTTACGATAGCTTTACGGTAAAGCGTAAAGCTACCGTTCATCCAGTTCGCTAGGGAAGATACCAAATAAAGTTCTTGTTAAATTTCTTATTTTAATCATACTCTTTTTATTTATCTTCGCAAGCTGATTTCAGTAGGTTTGAACGAACCACGCGCTCTACCAACGACCCCGTAGGTGGGGGGCTGAGCTAGCATAGTCATTTTTGGCACGTGGATTCCGGTGTTACGGGCTAAGGGCTAAGATTTGGTTCCAACTATAATATAATAATAGTATAATTGTTATTGAATATCGAACTTCTTGGGGGCGAAAGGTTAGGATACCTTTCGACTCAGAATTTTTTTTGAGTATCGAACCCTCTAGGAGAAACAGGTTTCCGAGTTTGCTCGAAGGCGTAACACCGAAGTGTGAGTTGCCTAGGTAAGAAAATTGCAACGTCACAGTATCATCAAAGTTTAAAATTATGTAGTCAATCAGAAAATCAAATTTGGTTTAAGCTAAATAACAATTTAGGAACAACATAAGATAAGATGAGATTTTTTTCCTCAGCTTTTTACAAGAGAATAAAATTGAATTCTTACGTTCATTTTATAAATTAAGTAAGAAACGGAAACCAAACGTAAATTAGTGTAAACAAAAAAATTGAATTTTTTTTCAACTTTTATAAAAGGAATTCCAGGATAGCATTATAAGATTGGTTAAAATGTTTTTAATCTGAGACTCTGTTTAGACTGATGTTTTTTTCTTTTTTTATGAAAACCATTTCTGCGAAAGCTCTTTTTTAAAAGTTTTCTTCTTGATGGACAATTTTAAAATCATTCCACAAAATTTCATGTGACGAACTATTATTTTCATTTTCAAGAATGTGTTTTGAAATGACATTGTGATATTTCGGGTTGAGTTTTATGTTATTTTTATGTTCCTCTCTACGAATATGTAAAGGTCTCTTTGTCTGTCCCACGTATGTTTTACCACACTTACAATTAAATTTATAAACCACATTATTTTTATCTGAGGAAGATACAGGATCCTTGACTAATCTTACAAACCTGTTAAATTTTTAATTTATTCTATAAATGGTGTTTATTTGATATTTGTTTAAAACTCTCATTATATTTTCAAAAATAGTGCCATAGTAAGGAATTGTGATTATTTTGTCTTTTTCTTTGTTTTCAATATCTATGTTTTGTTTAAGTTTTGTGATTGTGTCATTTCATTCAATAATTCTTTTATTTTTATATGTTTTGTGATTATATTTTTTGGATAATTATTTTTATGTGCCATTGGGGCGTAAACTCGTTTTTACGCTACAGTTGAGAGTAGCGTAATGTTGTGTATTGCGATACAGAGGAATGCAACGTAAAAATTGAACTCCGCATGCGCCTATTACGATAGAGCAGAGCGTAATCTTCTTTTGATTCTTCTTCTTGTCCTACAGCGCTGGCACCGTACTGACAAATCCTTGTACATTTGAACTGCGCATGCGTCTACTACAATACGCTACTACTACATAAGATCGAGAAAATCAAAATGGCCGGAAGTATTCGCGAAATTTCAAGTGAGATGGGCGATAATCGCGTCAATTTCGACCTTTTCAAATTGGATTTGATTGAACGCATAAAAACTCGTATATGCGCATGAAATAGAATATGTGCGACCAGTCCTACGAGCATTTTAAGCGAGTCTCGTAACTACCCGAATTGTGTGCATTGGCACATATTCTATGTTATGTGACTTCGTCACATAATATAATAAACTCTGAATAGTTCTTGATAATATCTAAGTTTTCATTATGGAAGGATTTGTCAGCAAGTAAGATAGCGGCGTCAACCAAATTTTTTATTATTCCAATTTTGTGTTGTAAAGGATGGTTAGAAAAATAATTTAAGAATCTACCAGAATAAGTGTTTTTGCGGAACCAATTAGTTTTTATGAAATTATCTTCATTTTTTATGATGGTGAGATTCAAAAAATTTATAGAATTGTGTTCGTTTTCAATTTCATATTGTATGTAAATCGGAGTCTATCATAATAATTATTAAATCTGGTCAAGACTTCTTCAAATTTATCTTTCGGAATGAAAATAATAGTATAACTCGAAAACACTTATCACTCACTACCCGCACTTACGCTTCCTGTCCCGACTGCTCCATACACGGCACGAGGTCAACGGCACCAGAGGGCAGCGGCATTGGTGATGCGGCACAATCGGCTACCGAGTAGTGGTAAACACTGGCCGCCATGACGACTTACGATAATATTGTTAATATTGTTCTCGTCTGTGAAAATTTTGTCGTTTAAGGGAGTGGCTGGCGCTCAACGCAATTTTAAAGCAGATGTTTTATTTCAAGTCATTTCATACTAAAATAAAATTAGTTGGGTTAGCCAATGTTAATAGTTGCCAGGTCACGGGTAAAACCTGCATCTCACATTATATATAATTTATTATTAATAAATGACTATCATCCACAATTTATTACCGAACATATCAATAAAATAATTTTAGAAATACGCAATAGAAACAATAATACACTGGATATTAATAACGTTACTGAACGTAATAAAAGTGTTATATCATTTTCTTATGATGGAGACCTTTTTGAAAACATTACTGCATCAAGACAGAAGTTTGTATAAAAGAACTTTTGCTGAGATGGTTTATATAAAAAAGAAGGTAGCAATAGCTTAAATAAAATTATTGATTTAGAAAATTTAAATAGTGCTTGTAACATTATACTAGATTATTTGTATATTTAATATTTAAATTATTATTGATTTATTTAAATCTTCAACTCGAATGTTTGCTTGTAGATTTTCTTTTGATTCATTCATCATCAACTGTAGTAAACTAACAACAACCATAGTTCTCTGACAATTAAAGGTTAGGTAATTTAACAAAATTGATCACACACCTCCACTTGGACTGTTACCTTGACGAAGTCCTTCTCTTGGCTATGCCATGGAGGTTGTAGTATCTTGATGAATCGGCGAAAAAATGCTGGGGGCTCTATAGACGGGCATCTTGCCAGTGCGTGAAGAGTGCCCTATAAACGGTCCTATCCCAGGTCGATAGCGGGGGACGCTATAGACGCGCCTATCCCCATGCATAGAGAAGGATGTCTGCCCCAGGCAGTGGCGCTGTAAATGCTTCTGTGAGTGCCTGCGAGGAATGAGTGTTATGAATGAATGACAGTCCCGCATGGCTGTGATATGTGTCCTTTGATTGCAAGAGAAGAACCTATAGACGGGCTCACTCTTGGAAACGGCTCAGAATGCACTGGTGTAGGGAATCTCCTGGGAGACACTGCAAAGCCTCCGCAGTCTGTGACCAAGAAATGTTCAAACGATCGTTTCCGTATGGTATCCCACTGGAAGTGCTTTGTCGCTGATTGGTGTCTCCCCCGGCCGACAAGGAGGTGAGGCCTATGTGAGACTAGCTCTGCCGAGGTGGTGTGCCATGCGGGATCAGGAGCCAGCCCCTTCGGGACCTTGATCAGGTAGTTCTTATTGAACACAGGTGTCGGTGCCTATGTTGCTTCGAGCGAATCTGGACTGTCCGTGTATTCCTGGTCCTGAAAAGGGGGGGGGGGGTGACGTCTCGGCCTTCGAGAAGGCGTTTGATCAGGTGGTCGGGCAGAAGGACGATGTTAAGTCTTTGGTCTCGAAGAGTTCGTTAGAAGTTAGGGACCTCAACGATACCGTCACAAGGGAAGAGGTTGCCTTGCTGTGCATCGCTCTGGGCAAGTCAGACATCGGGGACCAGTACAGGCTGTACAAGCGCTTCAGCGGTGTGCAGACTGCAGTTGTCCATTTAACGGAGGCAGACGCTCGGAGCTTGTTCTGACTCGGTAAGCGGGCAACTTTAATAGTAAGTCGCCCGAGTGTGGAGAAGCCTCTCTGGACATGAGGGGGATCTTGGTCGGCGAGATGGTCGCTAGGAATGACCTGACTGTCTTGAATCAGGGCAGGGATTTTGCGTTCAGACGAGGAACAGGGGGGTTGATTATCGACTTCACCATTACCGCACCCTGTCTTACCTCAATAATAGGCAACTGGTGCCTCCTCGATGTAATAACCTTAAGTGACCACCAGTGCTTCCAGTTTAGCATCCAGGAACGGAGCCACCCAGTAAATGCGGGAAGGGGCGGCAAGGGAAGGAGATCCTCCTGGAACACAAGACGACTCAGCAAAGACAAGCTTCGGACACATCTTGAGGAAACCAGGCTTATAGATGAGCTCGGATGGGCAAAGTCTACTGGGTCGTTGGAGGACACTGCGCGGGTGGCGAGGCGAAAAGTGATCACTGCATGTGACTATTCGATGCCTAGCCGCGGGCACGAGCGTACCGGGGACTCGATGTACTGGTGGAACGACCAGTTGTCTGTTCTGCGTCGGGAATGCCTCGCAGTGCGACGGAAATTCACCCGCTCTAAAGGTGATTCTCTGCTACACGAGGCAAGAAATATAGCAAAATTAGCTCTTAGGCAAGGCAGAAAGAAAAGCCGACTTCAGTGCTGAAAAGACTTGATCGGAGAGGTCAAGAAGGACCCATGGCGTCTCACCTTCAAAATAGTCAACAAGATATTGGTGACTAGAAGAAAAACGTCGGGCCTGGAATATCCCGATCGAGTCAAGTACATCGTGCGGAGCTTGTTTCCACAGGTAGGGCCTTTCCAAAGACAGGACCGAAGTTTCTGCGTGGTCCGGCGCGAAGAGCTCTACTCTCGAAGAACTAAAGAGAGTGGGTAGAAAGCTCAGGGCAAACACATCGCTGGGGATCGACGGGGTGCCGAACGAGATCCTCAAAGAGGTGATCGGGGCATACCAGGAGATTCTGCTAGAAGCCTTTAACTGCTGTCTTCGGTAGGGGAGATTCTTCGTAGACTGGAAGAAGGACAACAAACCTCTAGGGGATGCCTCATCGTATAGATCAATATGTCTATTGGATACAATGGGCAAGCTTCTGGAGGAAATGATTCTACAAAGTTTGCAGGGTCACATGGTCGGGGAGAACGGTCCCTCGGAAAACCAGTTCGGCTTTCGGAAGGGCAGGTCCACAGTTGACGCAATCCAGGCAGTGGTGGACATCGCCACTGAAGCAAGAAGAGGAACTGGTAAGCGTAAGGGATTCTACGCGTTGATTAGAATTGACATACGCAATGCGTTCAATACCGCGAGGTGGAACATCTGCATCGAGGCGATGGTGCGGAAAAAGGTTCCAGACTACCTATTGCAAATGATAAGTGACTATCTGAGCGACACACAGTGTGCAGAATGAGAAAATTGGGGTTCAAAATGATTCAGAGCCTACAATTTTCCTACGATTTAACTTTTTTTATTTTTAAGTTAAAGGTAATTGAATTTTGAAGAAGTCTGTCGAGGCCGATTTTGCAGAAAAGACGCGCTTATTTTGTTATCTAAGTTGCAAATTACAAAAAAATCATAATTTTCCATATTTATGCTACCTGCTCCATGATATCCGTCGATATTGATTCAAAAATGTATGAAATTGATTGACAATCATGGAAAAAATTACGATATTTTAGGTGAAGTTCGTGCAATCTGTTCAATTGTTATAAAAAAATTAATGTAAAAAATCTTTTTTTCTATATATTCGAGCCTGAAAGTTCTTTTCATCACGTTTTTTCCACGGAGTCGATTGGAATCAATATTCTATTACAAACCATACCCGGAATATAATTTTTCATATTGTTATAAACAAATTTCATGAACAAATTCAATGAACAGGCGCCGCTGGATATATAAAATTCCTTTTTTTCTGCCTGATCAACAATTTCCTCTGCGAAAATGATACTTGGGTTAATGGAATGCATAATCAAGGATATGTACATTTTTTGTTAACAATACTGATTAACAAATGTATTAAACGGTCACTCTTTGGTAGAAAAAATTCGTTTTTCTTCGTGAAATCGTCCATTATACAAGTATAATAAAAATAGAAGTATATTGAAAGGACTGACGTTAAACAATATCTTCCATTGTTTTTAACAATTTTAGTCAACAAATGCATCCAATAGCTGTTTCCAGATTGGAAAAATTCATTCTCTGCTCGAATGTTCATTTGAGATACAGTTTGGTTACCCTTGAGTGTTTCGATTATCAGTTGTTTTAATTTTCAGTTGTGCCATTTTTGATTTTTTCCGGATCTCACATATTTTTAGTCACCGATAGTCAAACTCCGAATAGATGCGATTTCATTTCTTGCAGGACCAGAGAGAAATGAGTATACTCATTCAATTGATTCGCATGGACGTTTTTCGTTTTCTTTCAATCGTTGCAGTTTCAGTTGTTTCGGTTTTCACGTGTTTTTTGTCTCTGAAGGTTCATCACAAAATAGATATACTTGCATTTTCCGTAAGCACAAAAATTGGATAAACTCATTCATATTCGTTTTATGTGCTTGGGTTGTTTGATTTAATTTTTTTCGTTTTCCAATTGTTCCGGTTCTCACATGTTTTTCGTCACTCAACGTACAATTGATACGCTCATTTCTTTACAGGGTCAGTGAAAAGTTTGGGCACGTACCCATTTGATTCTTGTGTTCTCCCAACTTTTTTTTTCCACAATTTTCGAATCCAATAAGTAAAGATTATTTCTATAATGCAACAGCATTCAGGGCCCGGAATTCGGAATGGCTACTTTCAGATTTCTCTGTTCAATTCTTTGGAGTTGGTCCCGGGAGGAGACTTTCAGATGATTTTGAGAATAGCTCAAAATCAACCAAAAGACGTAAACTGCTTCAAATTCGGGAATGTTGTTCTGAGTCGGAAATACAGTGTACATTCCTGAATATTTTGCGATGTTCTGGTAAAACTAAAATTCCTAATGACATCATGAAACTTTTGCCAAAAGACGATGATGAACACAATGAAATACCTGACAACTTATCAGGTTCAGAAATGGGAGGAATTACACGCTACACTGATGATGAGGCATTAGCACTGATTGAAGACGCAAAATTAAATGTATACCAGTATCAAAATTATCCGCATCCAAGCGAAAGCTAAAAATGCTGACATTTACCCACACTACAGGAGTCTATCAGATGCCAAAAAAAGGTGCTACCCTTCAGAATCTGATTTCATTATAACGGAAGAGAGTGTGACTATCAACACTCAAGCCTTGCTGGATCTTACAGTATCTCGCTTGACGGAAATACCTGGAATCATACCTTTAAATTTAGTTGGCTGACCTGATTTTTCAATGACTCTAACTTTGAAGTATGGATGTGATGGGACATCTGGTCATAATCCATACAATCAGTCTTTCATCGATTCAAGTAAGTCAAATGCAAGCGTCATGATTGTTTCGATGTTTCCTCCAGCATTGGAGATGTTCGACTCGAAAAATGGTAAAGTTTTGACATTTTGGAAGAATCCACGTCCTGTGTCATCCAGACTTTGTAGGATCATGTGATTCCGCTATGTGAAGGAAACGATGGAGACTACCACCTCTGAGGTAAAACTGATTAAAGAAGAAATAAAAAAACTCAGATATACAACAATTAATTTCGGACAAAGTCGGACTCGTTGCAAAGTCACGCATAAAATGATTATGTCCATGGTTGATGGAAAAGTTTGCCAAGCGCTCACTGATATTTGACTGTGAAAAATATATTTTTTTTAAATGTGACTAATTATAAGTTGTAATATTATCAGTCTTGTCAACAATCGACCGTACTAAGAACTATGATCACTATTTCATTCACATAAGGTAAAAAGTTTTATATCTAAATTTTTATTTAACTAATCGTTATCTCTTGGTCCGAATTATTCAATTGTCTAAATTATGTTTTTGTAATATATTTAGATATTAATCCTGATGATGCTATCGGAGTGATGGCGAAACGTCGATGTAAAATATAAAAAACATCGTCCGATGGATTCATACACACACTTTATGTGTCATTTGTTATTTGATAACCTATCTCGGACGTTAAAAATTAATTGTTGTTAACAATTATTGATACCATTTTTGAACTTATTTTTATTAATCGCAGAAAAAATTCGAAAATGTATTGCTTCCTGTATCTACAAGAGATTTTTTTTCACGCGCTAAATTTGGAAATTTGTATTGGGGCATCTATCTACATTGTTTATAAATTTCGTTTTAGCTTGTTATGCGTTGAAATAAGAAAACAAGTACTTTGCAGATTACTGCTGAGTCACGA
Source organism: Diplolepis rosae (assembly GCA_030998225.1). Classification (NCBI taxonomy): domain Eukaryota; kingdom Metazoa; phylum Arthropoda; class Insecta; order Hymenoptera; family Diplolepididae; genus Diplolepis; species Diplolepis rosae. The sequence continues at coordinate 1,353,578 of JAPYXD010000056.1, forward strand.
ATCGGTGCTCAGCTTCTTTATTTCACAAGTATACAGTTATGACGTTAGAACAGAACTGCCTGTCGCTGCAGCGAGTTTATGCTTATACACTTAAGGGCCAAGCGAGGGGCTATTTCATCAGTACTCATAACAATCTGATTCGAGAAAATTTTTCCTTGTATCTAAATTTAGAGGTCTTTTTGCTGTTGTATACCCTGCGTTCACCTCTAGTACTTAACGTGGTGTGCTTCGGCTGAAACGTAAAGAAGAAAACTTCATCGAGGCGGACCCGAGGATTTGGCATTACCCTCGGTGACATTGGCGTTAATGACACATGAAAAAAGCGAAGCACGCAAAAAAGGGTGCTGACCAGGGCGGTTGAACTTGAGAACACCGAATCAGGTATTTCAGGTTAGCAACCTAGCCTATGAAATAAAATTGCGTTTAATGTAAAATTAAAATAATAATTATGCAGCGTTAAATCCAATGGCTACAATTTATTCAAATAGTGGATAAAAACCTAGCTCGATGTAATAAAAAAGAAGTGAAAAAAGGATTTGAATCAAATGTGGCGTCCATCGCCTAAAACACAATAAAGTGACACTAAGAAAGCCTGAGAGGGAGTTATTCTTTCTATAAAAAGGAATGGAATAATAATAAGAATCCAGAGTATGATCTTCAGAGACTTACCAGACCCGCGGCCACTAACTCGCGGCTTACGTTGCCCAAATCAAAATCTCGGGCGTCCATATCGAACATAAATAAAACATCACTCAATAAGTTTTCGGTCTGATATATAGATGGAACCACTGTTGTCAAATTCATATGATTCCTAGATAGTGCCAACCCTATAAACATTAAGTGTCAAAATTTTATGACAATCTGACGTTTAATTCAGAAGTTCCAGAGGTTTTGGTGAAGCAACTTATGTAATTTTCAATGCAATGAATAAAAAAGAGTTTCGAGTGTTAATCAAACATTTTTTTAACGGGAAAAAATATGTTTGAAACAAAGCAGTGGCTTGATAAGCGTTATGGGAACTTTGCACCAGGGAAATCAACAATCATCGACTGGTATCCCGAATTTAAATGCGGTCGTACAAACACAATTGACGCTTAACGCTCTGGTCGCCCAAAATCAGCAGTTGTTCCGGAAAACATAACAAAAGTCCACAAAATAGTTTTGGACGATCGTAAATTAAAGTAGCGTGATATAGATGATACTTTAAAAATGTCAGAAGGTATTGTGTTTACAATTTTTCATGTATCCTTCGAGATGCGTAAGTTGTTTTCAAAGTGGGTGCCCCGTTTGCTCACACTCGACCAAAAACAACGATGAGTCGAGGATTAAGAGGGCTGTTTGGAGCTGCTCAAGCGAGGATAAAGGATTTTTTGCGTTATTATGTGAGAATGGTTAAAACATGGATCAACCACTACACACCTGAAACAAAAAGATCGTAAAACGAATGGAAGTAGCTGGTGAAAGCTGTTCAAAGCAACCAAAAACTCAACAATGGACTGGAAAGGTTATGGCATCCGTATTTTGGAACGCGCATGGTATTTTGTTTATCGACTATCTTGAGAAAGGTGAAACCATTACCATCGACTATAACATTGTATTACTGAATTGATTGAGCGAAGAAATGAAGAAAAAATGATCTTACATGAAAAATAAAAAAGTGCTGTTCCACCAAGACAATGAACCGTGCCACAAATCCATGAAAACAATGGTCAAATTGAACGAATTAAAATTCGAATTGCTTCCTCACCCACCATATTCTCCAGATCTGGCCTCCAATAACTACTTGCTCTTCGCTGAGCTGAAAAAAAATGCTCCAGGGAAAGTGATTTGGCACCAATGAAGAAGTGATTCCCGAAACTGACAATGACAAATTTAGAAAAATGCGCCTAGTTAAGGCATACTGATTTTATATATTAAAGTGGCTTTTTGATGCTTAACAAACTTGGGATCTCACTAGAAGATGTTTCTTTTTATAGAGACCGAAGCTTAAAGGCTGATGCCAGCGCCACCTAGTCCACAGGCTGCAGCACGAGGCTGATCTATTATCAGGCCTGCAGATCCACCGGTCTTCGGTTCCTCGCCTGTCAGATTATGCCCTAAGTGGCTCACTCATGAACACCTCTGACGTGCAATGGTACCATAGCAATCCTCCTTGGCGGCGCCTTTCAAGCTGACTAAATAAAACAAAAACAAAAAGAAACCAAACAGACAAAAAAATAAAATTAAGAACTAGGTCCGATAACCCAGTAGTCCGCACTTGTAGCAAAAAATTTGCTGCTCGTTAGTGCATTTTATGCACTAAAAAATAGGGTCTGGGTTGGCTGGGGTATACGTCTGTGAATGCACTGTTTGTGACGTTTTCGCGCAGGTCGTAACTGTCGACGTGGTCATCGCAGTGTAGGTAGCCAAGGCGTGGGCGTTGAGTGCAGTTGCGCCTAATAAGTTTGATAGGTTATCAAGATATCGTCTGGTTATCGTGTGCTAGTGGTAGTGACGCGTCTAATGTCTAATTCGCGTCTGATGTAATATTTTCATTGCCTGCCCTTTTTTAAATATATCGCACTATGCGAGCTCTCAAAATTTAAACCACCCACACTACCTAGTTCTTATGACCTTCTAAGAGACAGATGGGATATTTACAAGAGCGGTACATGGTCTCTCTCGAAGAGATGACATGTGGAAACTCTCAGGGTCGTGAGTAGCGCAATTTGTGTATAACGTCATGCACGACAACTTTCTATGCATTAAACCTGACAGTTGGAATCAAAATCATCGAATTTGTGAACGTAGTGATCCTGGAGTTGAGGCTCCATTAAGGTCTGCAGCAAGTAAAGCTATGGTTGGATTACAGAGGTCTGGAAATTGTCCTAGAAAAGACCATTGTTTTGTTAGTTGCGGACAGAAGAGAAGTCACGAGGCCACTTTTACGAGGAATATCCCTGTGCCAACATAGAAAAGGAAAACGCCCGCGTAAAGGGAGCCATCTGCAAGAGGACCAGAAGCAGGTTCGTCGAAACATGGCAGGCGGGATGGCATGGTGAGTCAACCGGGATATGGGCACACTATCTGACTCCAGGGCTTCCACCTGGTTGAAAAGGAAGTATGGTTAAATTTGCCCTTACTTAGCTTCGTCTTTTATGGATCATGGTTCTTGCAATGCGAACCACAACAAATCCATCACAGAATTAATAAGAGGATCTTGACGGGCCTAGTACTTGAAAGAAATAGGTAGGCCCAGAAAAAATGTTGCAGGGTTTGATGCAAAGACGCCTGACTCCATGTTTTACGGAGGATCTTTAGGTATAGGTTTCATTATGCTCGAAAGTGTATTTAGCAAAAGTGACTAGGAAAATCTGTTCTTGAAAGTATGAAGAAAATGCTAATCTCCCGATTAATCAAGTAGTGCTAAACGTTCAAATATTAATCAAGGAAGCTGATGCTGTGAAAACTGACCTAATTGTGGACAAGTTTTTATACGATAACAAGAGAAATATCCTCAAAATTGTGTTTGGAAGAGTTGCACTGAAAACGAGGATTTCGATACAAAGATTTTAAGAATGTATTAATTTAATATTGATTTTTAAAAGACCAGAACCAATACCTGTTGTATGTCAACAGGTTTAGAAATGCGGAAACTACTTTGTAAAGAACCTCTACAATTGACCGCAACCGTAGAAGCAGCACAAAGTATGTGACTATTCAAGACTACAAATAGATTAAAACAGGGGAGAAAACCAGTGTCAGGAGGTCAATTATTTAAAAATAACTAATTACTTACAGAAATAAAGTAACTAGTTACAGTTACGTTACTTTTTCTGGTTCTGCATTGGTTCCTTCGAAAACCGAGCTGGGTGCCCTAGAATAGATGACCGGGCGCGTCCTCGCATTGCGGATAGAGGGGCCTTGTACCAAGGGATTCTGAATACGGGTAAAAAACTAAATACCTAGTCGTGGACAATGTTACAGGCATGGTCCCGAAGTAATAACCTCCGAACCAAAGTGTTAACTACCGTGCCCAAAGTGTTGAGAGCGTCAGGGATGAAGGCTGTCAGGCAACCCCACAAATAAGAAGTAGTAGGTGAAGAGGCCTAAAGCAGATTTGTCCGCCACCTCATGCCTAGGATTGAAGTCGATATTTCGGGCATCAAACCCGAGATTGAGGTCAAGGACGTTGAATAGGCCGTGTAAAGCTTTAACCAAAAGACCATTCAGAGGTATCAGAAGGGCTTTTGTTTTGCTCAAAGAAGCGAGGGCGCTGAAGGTGATTAGGGTGGCTCACATCGAGACAGAGTGGGTCTCCCGCAGGATTCATAGAAAGATGGTAGCCAACCGGTGCTACCACAGCTTCGGTTTTGACCACATAGTAGCGGACTGCCGGAGGTCTGATAGAAGCAGATGTTGCTGAAACTCGAACACCTTGAGAAGACCACTGATGCAGCTTGTTGCTGTTCTGGTCAGCATATCTTTTAGGCGTCAAGTCCAGGGGGCAAATTCTGAGTGATTCACTTGAAGTGTTATTGAATATAACGTAGAGGAGTAATTTATTATTTTTTAAAATTTGCCACGATTTACGCACACAAAATTGAATTGAATATATATTTTTATCTGGATTGCTGTTCTTGTGTGAAATAATTACGTAAGGTGTTAAATTTACATCAAATTAATCACATCGATCATGAAAATATTGCGCTTTGTCAGATTTGCCTAGAACAATCTCTCTGACATTGGTAGAGTGTGTTTTTTTGGTGCATAAGATCATTCAATAGGGATAACTTTTCAATTATTGTCAATTTGAAATTTCATTGAAATTTGTGGTCTGTAAGGATCGCCGTTTGATCATCAATCGTTTGACAGTTGAACAACGCTTTTAAATTGTGGACGTTTATTTTTTAAATCAAAGTTGCGTTCATCAAACTTATCCTGAAAATATTACAAAGTCCGTGATTTTCAACGTACGGTTCGCCGTAATTATCTCGCTTTGGCGAACAGTCAACCTTTACAATGAAATCGGGTTTGAATTTGAAAAGTATCTGGTCCACATAACGATTTATCAAAATAACCTTGATAGTTCTATGAAGGAGTGTCGAAAAATCATGCGTGTGGACGTAAACCCGATTTCATATTTTACAATTTATTATGATATTATTATTTGTATAAGGTGATAATCAGACACTATACAGTGCTTTTGTTGGCTCTTTTGTTAGAGGCGCGTTGTCTAGATTCCTTTTCAGTGTGCTCAAATGTGCTCAAAACACACCACTCAAATGAGTGGTGTGGTCGTGTATGAACATAGAACATAGAAATTGTTCACATTAGTTCGTAATTATCATTTAAAAATGAATGCAGTATTCATCTAGGGACTGCTAGTGTAAAGTCTTGGTGACTCGCATATTCAATAATTATTAATTTCTCGTTGTAAATTGATGAAAAGATCTGAAAGATTTTCAAGCCGAAACTGAAACGAGGATAACCATCAGGAAAAAATGGAAATACATTAATCATACACAATACTATTTATTAATTCGAAAAATCTATCCAACCGATTAGGCTGAAATTTTGACACAGTATTCTACACATTAATAGCTCTCGTTGTTACCAGAATTTCTCATTTTTTTAAAAAAATTTTTAACAAACAAAATCACAATAAAAATGATTTCATTTTATTATCTTGTAAAAAAATTACAGACATAAACTTCAAATTTAGGCATTTAAATGAGACTAACCCCTTAACTTCAGAGAGGGTGATGTCGTCCTTCCTTTATTCACATCAACATTATTCGAACATTTCTCAGACCTCGATATCCCCTTATAATCAATACCTTTGACACTTGTTGCTTTTTACTTTACATTCTAACACGTAATTCTAATACAGCTTACATTTGATTCAATAATACCTAATACATTAACATTTGATATTATTGAGACAATTCGTATTACATAACTTTAATGTTCCACATTAAGTATTATAGAAAATATTTGATTAAATTTTTTTTTTAATTCAGAGTTAATGTTAAACATTAATTTTACAATGTAAAATGTAATGTTAAACATTAATGTTAAACTCATCTTGAGATGAGGAAAAATAAAACGGTAGAATGCTTGAACTTCATCAAACGGTTCCACATAAAGTTCCCAAATAGAAAAGAACGGGAAATGTATGGAGGAAGATCGCTCATCCAAAAGAAAAATTCTGTGCAAAGATTCCTCCAAAGAAGAGGAGATGATGAGGGCAGGCCCATTCAATAGCGCAGAGAAAAGAGTCAGACAAAATTTAAAAAAATTAGCTTATAAATGTTGTAATTTGTATATATGGGTTTCTGGGGCCGCTGATTACGAATCTGAAGTCAGATTTTCAAAACTAAAAATGGTGGATTCAATATAGCGGAAATTTTTTTTAAAAATTAGCGTATAGACATTATGATTTGTATATATGGGGTTTTGGAGTCGCTGATTACGAATCTGAAGTCAGATTTTAAAAATTCAAAATGGCAGATTCAATATGGTGGACAAAATTTTTAAAAAATAGCGTATAAACGTCATAATTTGTATATATGGATTTTTAGGGTGCTAATTACGAATATGAAGTCAGATTTTTGAATTTCAAAGTGTCGTATTCAATGTGACACTCAAAACATTTATAATTGGCAAATAAACGGGAATTGCAGAGTTAATGATCACAGATCTGGTCTCAAATCTCAAAAATAAAGATTATGAATCTAAGTAGGGAATAAAAATTTGGAAAATTCTACCAACAGAATATTTGGTCCACATTTTTTTCTAATTTTAGTTTCACTATACATGCATTTAGCGTTTATCGCCATGTAGATTGCAATAATTTCTTATTTATGGTATTCAACAACGCAGTTTTTTTAGTATTGATGCATAAAGTCACATTGCATGTTGTGCACTAAAATTGTGATCGAACTCGATTGGTTTCTCTAAAGGAAACAATGTTTAGAGCTATCCTCATACACACCAGGCAAATGTTTCTGTACTGACGTTCTGATACTTCCAGGTGATTTAACTTTTTTTGTAGCAGGGATACTGGGTATATTTGTAAATGGTCTTTCCAGTTTCTTTTGGCAATTTATTCCTATGAGCTCATCTACAACTGATAATCGAAAATCTTTCAATTCTAAATCTTTATTGGGATTGAGTAATTTGAAAATTATAAAAGAGTTGGCAAGAGTCACATCTATCAAGTGCCACAGTAAACGGTGCCACCACTTTTTGCTTTTTATTTTTATTTCATAGAATGATTTCATCTGATCTGACTTGTCAACACATCCCATATAACTATTATAATCTGAGAATACGCCATAGAAAGGATTTCATGATGAGGAAGGAGAACTCTACGGCCCCGCTATAGCAGATTAACTCGCAAGTAACTACAATCAAGTTATACACCTATTAGAGTAATTCAAATTAAATTCAATATTCGACCAACAAAGAATAAATAATTAAAATTTTTTGAAAACTTCACCCCTATATTCAATCCATTATTTTGAGTTTTCAAAATCTAAAACCAGATTTGTAATCAGCGACCTCAAAAACCCCTGTACACGTAATAAAAACTAAAATCACTGAATTTCATAAATTTTTCATACTACCAAGCCACCATATAAGATCCGCCATTTTGAAGTTTCAAAATCTGATCCTGGATTCGTAATCAGCGACCTTTAAAACGCCCGTATACCAAACATCAGTAAATTTGTGTGCAAAATGAATTCATAACCGAATTTAATTGAAAAACTTTACATTTTCCATTGTCGATTGTTTATAACTAATTGTATACAGTGCTACTCTAAATTTTCATCTAAAAAATCTATTCTCTCAGCATCTAGTGTTCGACGAGAAAAAATTAAAGCGACCTAGAGCTCAAACTATTAAAGCTGTGAAGGAAAAACTGAGAAAAAATAGACCGCCACTTTAGTGGCGTTTGCCCCTGAAAGGGTTAAGGGTTCCGAGAGGCTTTCTACTAAAAAACCGGTTAGTGAAATTCGATGAGATGGAAAATATTGACAAGTGATACCCGAGATCGTCAGCGAAGACTTGAGAGACTAACGTTCGATTGATAAGGGACTGCGCCATTCCGAGATTGACATACAATCTCTCGTCGTCGCTTATTCTTGGAATAATCATCTCAAGCGTATGTGCAAAACTCAATTCTCGTTAGGTTAGGAGCAACAGAGATAGAATAAAGCGTGACTGCTGGAGATTACCGCAGAGACTGCCAGAGACTGACGGATTGCCAAGGACAGCGCAAAGACTATGAAAGATTGTAACAGGGATTACGTCACCTGTCAGTCTAAGGAAATCTCAGTGAAAAGCCCCGCGAAGGGCTCCGCGCGCTGAAATACGAATAAGACACCGGAGCATAGTAAGGAAACTGCACTATAATGAAAGAGCTTCTTCGAGATAAACGAAGTGACGGTAACGTAAGTCTAAAACAGGAAAAACAAATTGTATAAAATTTACTTTCAGTGACAGATTGACAGTTCCGTCAAATGAACAGATCACACATTCCAAGTGCGTTTTCATTTGGGTCTACACAAAGCATAATATTATATTATATCATATTATGCGGTTAAGAGGTAAAAAGTTCTAAAAACGTATTTTTTTTGACACCTTGACCCTGATTATTTCAATAACTGAACGTGATGGCAACTTTATTAAATTTGTTTCACTCTTCAGTTAATCTTTTTTAAATTTAAATGGTTTTTAACTGACCCTGTATGCCAAAAGAGCTATGGATTTCGAGAGGTACAACTTTATGAAAAAAATATTATTTTTTTATAGGAAATAGTAAGCTGATGGCAAGCATGTGGTTCATGTTTCCCAGATATTTTTTTGAGTAAAATTAAAAAGCGTTATGAATTGAAAATTATTAATTCAATTTGAAATTGATTCGGCGATCGGAAATCGCCCATCTGTCACATACCTGTATCATAACAATTGGTCCTCCATAACCTCTTAAGTAAAGTTTGACCTTCGATAATACTAGATCTAAGTATTTTTCTACATATTTCATATATCCTGGAAATAAAGATATAAATTATATTTTAATTGTAATCATTATTTTTCGATAGTAAGTTTATTTTCATTAAATTTTACAGCTCGTTGTAAAAACTAGAGTTTTATTTCGCTTTAAGTATAATTAAAACATGTTCCTCATTACTAGACATGCCTTAACTTTATATTATAGGTTGTAAAAGCTTTAAAGGCAGATTGTAAAATGTCCAGATGAATTGACCACTACTAAAATTTGTAATGAAATTTAGAGTTTTTATCCCCAATAATGTATTAGAGTCACTGATTGTAGTGGGGTGCAAATTCAGTGATTTTGAAAACTTGTATTTTCCCGATTGTTTGGTTTAATGATTTTTAAACCTAAACAGATATTCCATGATAGAGATGAAATATAAATATGAACGTTACTGATGGAGTCTGTAGTTATTATTTGTCATATTCATTAAAAAAATATTGAGCAGTCTTCAGATAGATTCATACATTGGGCCTAGGCCCGCTTGAGATGCATGGAAAATCGCGCTCTTAAGGGGAGGCACCCCCGAAAGGGCGTAGCCGGATAAGCATGGTTAGACTGCCCCCGCTTAGATTTGATTCTTATGTGGTATATTAGTTCGTACCATTATAAAATTAATTTACCCCAAATAATAACGTCAAAAAATTTTTTTTACAAAAGTTATAAACAAATTTTGAAAAATAAAAAAAATTCGATTTTTGCAAAATTGACTGGACCGATTTCCATGCCTCAAATATATATTGTAGAGGGTATTAAGGCAATAAAAAAAAGAATTGACACTTCATTATTCCAACAGAAAGGGGGTGAAAAAAGTTATTGTAGTTTTGAAACAATTTTTTTCATATGTATGTAATTCCATTAGAACGGGCGGCCTACTTCATTTTTAGCTTATAACTCTATAAAATAAACATTAATTGAAAATGTATCTCACTGTAATATGATATATGGTACACCTAATCTTCGTCACTGTCTTCCTTTATTACGGGATTCATATTGCTTTGCATAAACAATCTACTGAGAATTTCAGCAGGTCTTACGATTTTCGACAAATATCTCGCATGTGATAAATAATAAATAATCTGGGCTATGTGAGAACAGCAGCCAACTGTTCTTCGACCATTGGCACATTCACAAGCATATCTTTCAATTCCTGCAAAACCTATAATGTTTGGTCCGTAACCAATGAAACGTCTATATGATATATATAATGAGTTGATATGAACCCGTGAATAAGATTTTTGGTCCTTATCTCTCAACTCTGGAAAATCTAAAAGGTCGTTAGAAGAGGAACTTTGAAACATAAACTTTTTACGAAACCTGCCCGTTCCCTCAGCTTCATCAGCCAAAGTGTTATCTACATCTAACTGATGTTTCATTCTCCTTACAATTTCTTCTGAAAGACGGGCATCTGATTTTAACGCCTTTCCAAATTTCCAAATTCTTGATCTGTGTCGCTTGATACCGAAAAATCATCGCTCTCAAAAAATGTTTCACTATTATCAGGAAATCAACTACAATCATCCAATTTTCTGTTTTTACAAGCAATTATGCGACAATTCCAACATAAAACATCATTGAGGACAATACTTTTTCCAAAGCAAAGAGAAAAAGTATTTGCTTCATCTACAGATTCTACTCTTTTCTTACGCTTATTTGCACCCTTAGTGAACCTGCTGTAAGCAGAACATCTTTGATTCATCAAACTTTTCGATGAATTTTCTAATGAGGTACGGTCGCTGGATGACGACGGCTGCGGGCCCGCTTTCCCACTCTGACCAACCGCCGATACTGGGATTTCAACTCCCTGCATCGTAAACACTTCTTTTCTGTCTGCCATGACGGCATAGCTTTTTTCATCCAGGAACTTTGCCGGGAAAATCCCGTTGCCCACCGTAACCACGTGGAGGTGCCCTGAATATGCAGACAGTACAGTCTAAGGAACTCCATTCATGTGTACATTAAAAGTTACATAATTTGCAACATTGGTCTGCAGCAATGCTATGCTTACATCGATCTAAATTCGCCAGACAGACGGCTGGCGACTGATGGTTTATAAAACATACTCAAATGGGTCAAAACCGTTGAATTCGAACACCAACTTATAGTACACAGCTACCTAATTGCGAAATCTGTCAATGCGAGATACTCTTCGAAAATTGTAAAACAGTAAATTGTTTACACAAAACAATATGAATCCAGTGATAGAGAAAGACAGTGACGAAGATTACGTGTATAACATAGAGTGAGATGCATTGTTGAAATAATGTTTATTTTATAGAGTTATAAGCTAAACAAAAATTGTTTCAGGCATCAATGAATCCATAGAAGAGTTTTCTCGAAATCGTGAAAGAAACAAACGATAAAATTGCATACTTAATAAACGCATTCTCGAGGTTCGAAATTTTGCTGCGTCTGTAATTTTTTATCAGTTTTCATATGAAAATAAATTTGAAAAAATTTTATTTATTTTTCAATGGATTTATTGTTTTCTAATATAGGAAAAACTTTTAGGTGCCTTTTCTACAACTTAGTTTACAAATTCACTTTGTTTAAGAATTTTGAAATATTATTGCTTGCTGCAAATAACACTGTGCAAGATCTGATTGTTGTATGTTGCATCATCTCAAGAAATTTTGAAATTATATCCTGAGTATGCATTAACACATTATAACAACAGTTTTTAATTTTATAGTGAAAGTTTTACTATCATCTTTCGAAAGCATTTGAATATGTACCTGCAATACTGTTTTTAATGTTTTTTATCTATATCACTGTCGGACATGGATTTTGGCACTTGACAAATGATAACGGATTTCGACAGAGTTTTTCGCCTAGAATCCGTATCCGGAGACGGAAGTAGAGAATTGGCTCTAGTTTTCGAGAGAAATGGGGTCCAAAGTTCCAAAAAACGTGTTTTTGGCCATTTTTGTAGACGTGTAAAAATGGAACGGCAATATGGGAGAAAGATATCAAGGAAAATCTACAGTGAATATGCTGGTAGATTATAGCTGGATGATCATTCGTGATTTTCCTGGTACTACCTATAAAAGGAAAGCATCACGATCCGTAAAAGAACAGGGAATTTGCATTCCAAACAGCATCTGAAGTCGTAAAAGGCTAGGGGAATCACAATAAAAAGGCACCCCGAATTGTAAGAAGCGACTGTATTTATAATAATAAAGCACCCCGAATGTGGGAGACTAGAAAATTAATGGGAGGAAAGTTAGAGGATGGAGAGAGAAGCGAGCGCCAAGATGGTAGCGTGTGGTGCAATGGGTGCGCGCACATGTACAAAGTCTGTTCCCAACCATTTCAAGGTCATGGCACCTGGTTATTTATTTTTTACTCCGTAAGGGCAAGAAACAAGCTTTCATTTCATTTAATTCAGAAGGTTCTATTGGCTCGCATTACATTTTTACACGTCCACAAAAATGGCCAATAACACGTTTCTTGAGACTTTTGACCCCGTTTCTTTCGAAAACCATAAGGTTCACTTATAACATCTATTGTTGTTGAACAATTTAATACTTTCTCTACTTATTTATTCTACTTTAGATTTTACTCTATAAAATAATAAAACTTGCTATCATCGAATAGCAAGATTTTATACAAGAATAATATAACTTTTTATTACTATACAAAAAACTTTTCTATTTGCAAACTGATGCAAGATTTTAAGTGGAATATTAAGCAGGTGGACTATAGCCCTCCAAAACTACGATATTCAAATAGAATAACACGCAGATAAAAACTTTGTCCTTGTAGACAGAAAAGTTGCCAAAAATGAGCTGTAAAGACGGCAAAATAATTTGACATGACATTTAATATTTGAAGATAATTTCGTTTAAATGTTGTCCGCAACTATCTCTCACATGGTCCATTCTGTGGGTCTTATTATCGAGCACCCTCTCAAGCATACTAGCCAGTATTCCTTTAATAACGCATCTTATGTTCGCTTCCAATGCATCAATAGATTGTGGTTTATCAATATGAACAAGTGATTTTACATATTCCCACAAAAAGTAATCAAACGGCGTCAGATCACAAGATCTTGGAGGTCAATTTATGGATCGATTTCTTAAGATGATTTGTTTATAAAAATTTTCTTTCAATAAATCGATGGTTTTGCCTGCTAAATGGCACGTTGCACCATTCTGTTAAACCACAAGTCAGCTACACCAATATCTGGAATTTTTGCAACAAATATTCATTGATTATTGATTTTTAGCGTGCGCCATTGACGGATACACGCACTTCTTTTGAATTTTTAAACAATTACGATCCAATGATGCCGCCTTCCCATAAACCGCATCAAAGAGTGCATTTTTCCAGAGGCATTGGTAGCTCTTGGATGAAAAAATGTAAAACTGCATCTAACTTTATTGACTGTTTCGCGAATAGTGCGTTCAGTTGGACGATTATGAACACCATAAACTGATCGAAGAGCACGTAAAACAGTTTTTACAGAGCACAGATTTTGTAAATAAATTTCCACAATTTGTAAACGTTCAGGCGTAAGTCTATTCATGGTGAAATGTCAATGAATACTGAACACAATTGTCATATGGACATGAAAATTGTCACATGTGATATGCCCGAGAATCCCTATTGAAAAAAGTACCTCGTGTTAGATCACCCTTTATTAGACCATGGCCGCTAATAAGATGCGCATTCATCTAATTAAAGTGGAGATCGGCTAGGGAGGTGGAAATCGAAGCTCACCAGTTTGGTTGTCGACCCTCGAGAATCACTTCGGTGTCCGACAAAGATGCCATCCATCAAATGAACAGTTCGCGCACACTCAAAGGCGCGGAGTATTGGTGAGTTTGAGAGGGCACGCAATACCGAACTCGTTTAAAACAACTTTTTTTAAAAAATGATTGCCTCAAAATTTTCGTTTTAATCTTTGTTTCATAAGATGTTTTTAGTAACTGAATATCGCAAATTACATTCAGAATTTCTCATTTCCAATTTTTATTAGCATCATTTCATTTTCAAACATTTATTTTGGAGGCTATAATTTCAAAATCAATTCGGCAAACTTAATGTTAGAAAAAAAATTTGATTGGCAAAGTTCACTTTCAACGTTTTATGTGTGTTCGATTGTATGTTTTAATGTTTTTTTTCTATTCTATGTTAGAAAATGAGTAATTTTTGTGAATAATGCATCGTTGTATGGAAGGTACTTTTGAATTATTTGATATGCAATTTTGTAAAATGTGTGGCAATTTGATTCGATTTGTTTCGCAAGTGATATTAGATCTTTGGGACCATCGAGCAAGCTTTTCAAAATGGCCTTACAGTACTCGTTAAGATTGATTTTTTCAAGAAAATTGGTTGCTTCAAAGGGCATAGCCGGATAAGCATGCTTTGGCTGCCCCCGCTTGGATTTGATTCTTATGTGGTGGATAAGTTTGTACCATTATAAAAGTAATTTACTTTGAATAATAACTTCAAACATTTTTCTTACAAAAGTTGTAAACAAATTTTCAATAATAAAAAAATTACTCTGTACATCTAGATAATTGAAATACTCCTTTTTACATTATCTGAAAATTAGATTAAGGGTTTCATGGACGTGAAAAGAAGTGAAGACTCAGTCTACCTAGAAATTCTTTATTTTAAAAATGAGATTTTCCCTCTTACAAATGAGTCTTTAGACTTAAGGGGTTATATACCTTTTTCTGGCTCAAAAAATCAAAAAAATTTGTATTGTTTATTTTTAAAGTACATACTTTTAACAATGTTTCTGCAAAATTTCATCGAGATCGGGGCACTAGAACTTAAGATACGGCCGTCCATAGCGCGCATTTTCTGGAACTACTTGTACTCAATGTCCACCTAAAACTTTAAACGCGATTATCTGAGAATCGTATTTTTGAAAAAATTTTTATCGCGGCGAGCACGATATCTCTCTAACCACTACATCGATCAATTTGAAATTTGGAGGGGTTGTTTGTACTTACAATAGCTAGTTTGTGAAGGAAGGAATTTTATTTCAGACAAATCCTTCTGTTTTTTTGTGGAAAACTCAATTTTTCGACCTTAAAAAATCGACTTTTTTGGAAAAAATATCACTGTAACTGTAAAAAAATTTTCTTTGTAAAATCCTTCGTTCACGAACAAGGTCACACTATATACTAACGTAGTTTTTTTTCAGCTGAGCCGTTACCGTTATTTCATGCTCACAGTACGCAATTACCAACAAAAGGAGTTCTGCGGCAAGGAGTGTACCTTCTCTAATTTTTCGAATTTTCACTCGAAATTTTATACAAAAACACAATAAGAGATATACTTTTTGAAACTTTTTATCGCATTTGAATAAAACTATGGTAACATGATTAAAAAAGATAAATAAAACCCCTGTATTTCCATAGAGAAAAAGGCATATAACCCCTTAACTATAATACCTTTGGCCTATTTATTATCTATGAAGATGAATCTCCGATCTTGACGGTAAACGCTATGATTCTTCTAACTTATCTGATGATAGATGCACCGCTTAGCCCAAATTCAATTTCTATCAGAATTATTAAATTTATGATAACCCAGTCGTACGTTATAACGGGCGACCTCCGCTGAAACGTCAAAAAAAATAAAATAAAATCTTGAACGATGCGGACCCGAGGACTCGGGATTACCCTCGGTGTCACCGGCGTTACTAAGGCGGCTTCTAATGTGAGCGCCTGGCGTCTCTCGACGCCATATTTATAAAATGATGACCCTGAAAATAAGAACTTGGCATGCAACGAGAAAAGCGAAGCCAAGCAGGGGTTCCGGCTAGGGTTATTATGGATTCGGGAGTCCGGATCAGGCAAGGTTTTAGGTTAGGACAGGAATCTTAACCTAAACATAGAAGCTCTTGGGCAAATAAAATAATAAAATAAATTAAGCAATTAAAACTAAACTACAATTTATTTTGTGATCGGGTAATGCCCTGGCTCGATATAAATACAAAAGATCTCAGATGAGATTAATAAAATATCGTGGCCAACATGGCGCATGATATAACAAAAGAGGCAGAGCTCTGAGAGAGCCTGAGAGCCACGCGGTTTAAGTGAATAAAAATTTTATAATTGCCCGGAATAGAGTCACAAAGACTTACCGAAGACCTGGCCGCGATCTCGCGCCTAACTTCGTCCAGGTTGAATTCAGTGTTGGCGTCCATTAGATTTATATTTTTTGAGGTTGATTAGCACTCTTAGGACAACGACAGAATAAAGCTGCACGCCAAAGGTGTCGCGCAGTTTTATTACATCAGCTGGAAAGGCTAGCGCACGCGCGTGAAGCTCAGGTTTGCGCGGGCGACTCGTCTTGTGAGGACGACGGCGCGAGGCAATCAATGAGCTGAAGCGTCTATCGGTCAGCTTGCCCCATTGGCTTAAAACGTAGAGGGGTGCGTTTAAACTACGTTGAGTTTGTACTGCACAACACAGCAGTTACAAATAGACAAGGCTAATATACAATATAGAATACAATATCTAATTGTTCCAACCTGTCATGCCCTCTGTGGCTTGCCAGTGAACCCCTCTGCGTGCGATGGTAACACAGCGATCTCCTTGGCGGCGCCTTTCAAGCTGGTGTTTTTCAATGAAACAAATAAAAAAAGAAAACGGCCAGAAAAACAATAAAAAAATAAAAGAATTTTATGAGCAGCTCTCAGACTATCCCTGACAGTTTTGAGTTTTAATTAAAAGGTGGCTTGGGCTCGATCTTGTCGTTGCCGGTCGAGGTAAAAAAAGTTAACGTAATTTACCACGTTACAACGTAATATAACATGATTCGGCATTTAAATGCTTAGTGGGTTTAATACCATCAACTGTTACGGGCGGTCCAAAGTGTGCAATATTTTTTTTGAAAAATGTTTTTATTGATGTACAAAATCTAATTTATGAAATATCAATTGCTTTAGAAGTGAATTAACTGCACACTTTTGAACGTTCGTAACCTGATTGCATTCCAATGGCTAATGCAACTCAGCATTTCTGGTCATGCGAGCTGGTCTTGACACGTAGAGTAATTCATATTCTAGTTATTTAAATACATTTAAATCAAACTTTTAAAAGTTTGAATAAAACTTTGAAAAATAAGACTATTTCACCCTTTTGTTTTTCAGGTGCATTAATGTTTTATAAGGTAGATTAATTGATAGCGAGAGTGCATAGGCACTCGATCGCTATGAACTATAAAGATATGAATTGCGAAAAACCCGAAGAATGAGTGTAAGGTGAGAGCAATGATATAAGAACTAGGATAAGCGGAGAAAGAATAGAATAGGAAAAAGAATGAGCAATAGCAGACTCGCGACTATATCACCGCGATATAATGTACGAATAGAAGAGGAAAGAGAGAATAAAGGAGTGAGGAAGAGAGAAAGAGCGAGAGATATCCAGCACACGTACACCCACGCATTGTTTGTCGCCACAGCTTTCTGCCGTTTGTCAATTCCTCCTTTCGTTCGCCTATGCACATGCCTAATATACTGGTCTCTTTAAGAAAATCTTGATGCGCTCTGCTGTCCTTCGCGAGGCTAGCATTCATCTCATAATTGCATCTCCTCCTCATACACCTATCCTTGCTCAAATGCTTTAGCCAGCTGATCTCCCGCCACAAAAGCACGTGCTTCTTGTAACTAAAACCCAACGCTCATCTGAATACTTAAATAATTATGTTAAAGCTTTAATCCACTTAAAGATTATAAACCCAGACTAATTAAATATATATATTTCGATTTACTCTGAAATATATTGGAAACTAAAATTGTTTCTACAATTTGATGACCATGCATCAAATATTAAAAATTGATGAGCACATTTCCTTTCTCACGATAGGTGTAGAAAGAGGGGAGAAATAATTCCATTCTAAAAATCAGCAAATGGCGCAATAACCACATCAGCATTTGTGCAAATTCCTAAATCCTCTCTGCCATTATTACCTCTGTCCAATCGCTAATTCCTTAATCATAAAAAAACCCTACCATGCTCACCTC
Organism: Diplolepis rosae; assembly: GCA_030998225.1. Lineage (NCBI taxonomy): Eukaryota > Metazoa > Arthropoda > Insecta > Hymenoptera > Diplolepididae > Diplolepis > Diplolepis rosae. The sequence continues at coordinate 1,371,610 of JAPYXD010000056.1, forward strand.
GCGATGAACTAGTAAAACGGATTAAGGCAAAATCAAATTCGCAGTCTTCTGAGTGTCTTGGCCGGATTCAGACCTTAGAATAATAAAGAAAACATTTTTCTTTTATTGTGCACGTCTGGGGTCTGATCGACAGTTCCTAGATCCTAGTTAGTTGATTGAACCCGTAAAACTCTTTCTAACGAAATTATTTATTTTTGGAATCGTGTCGGGCAGACGTAAAAGACAAAAGACTTCATCTGGACGGAAGCAATACATATAAGATATATTGCAGTATACAAAATATATTTTTAATATATCTTTCTTCGGCGGACTATTTTAAAGTCCAATTCGTTTAATAAAAATGGCAAAAAGGTGCGCGAAATCACAGAAAAATTAATACTACCGAATCTCAAAACGGTAGTGATAATTTTTCATAAAATATTTTAATTAGATTTAATAGGAAAATTCTAGCGGCGAATAGGGTGAGTCTAAAAGCACTGAACCCTTTTCTGGTTAAAAGCCAACCGTTATTTTCTCTTTTAAACCTAACAGAAAGTGGCTATAGCGGTGTCGGTTTGCGTCTGCGCGTATTTGTGCACGGATTGCAAACTAGAAGGACTAGAGTTGCACCTTTTGGGCAACAATAACAAGAAAAATCATCATCCGCCCATTCTCGGAAATCAGGAGGAAGCTCTCTTTCTCTCTCTCGTTCCAGCAGTGGTAGTCGTAAGTTACAGGATAAGTGTAAGTAGGACATTGTCCCAAAATTTTGTAATTTTGAAACCTTTTATAATAAATTACACAGCCACACAAAAAAAAAGTATAGTGATCTGGGGATGCGACATATGCTTTCCTATGGATTTTGACGCGCTGAATCCGTATCCGATGTCAGAATTTGTCCTCCAGGTCCGCGCTTCAACCTAATCTCAAAAAACGTGAAAAAATTAGTATTTCCTGTTCTGGGGATGAGGCATGTCGATTCTTATGTTTTTCGATGCATTGAATTTAAATAAGCTCTTAGAATTGATCGCACACGTTGTTCTTTTGACTCTAACCTCGAAAAAACGCAATTAAATGATAGTAAATTCTGATATACTGCCTTTCAGGCTAGTTTTTTTTTAGAGCCTATATCAGCGGAGTCTCATTCTTACAGTTGACGTAAACTAACTTTAACTCACCTAAACGAACCTTAACTCACCTAATCTAATCTAAACTGTCCTTATATAACCCTTATCGCAGTTAACGACATTTCAAAAAAATTGATTGAATGTCCTCAGTCTGATTGCTTTCCACTATATCGTGTCCTTTTCTCTTCGAAGGATCGATGCAAAGGGTTTCGCCGTCGTTTTTTCACCTTTAAAATTGTTTCTCTTTTCAGCATCCAACAAAAATCAGCCATCATGACTTCATCCCATCTACCCTGATATCGTTGTTCCATGACTTTTATATCTTGATGGAACCGTTCGCCTTGTTCTTCACTGTAGTCGCCAACATTGTCGGGAAACCTATGCAAAAGTAGCAGTCTTTCATACGAAGCGGTTGTTTCCATATAATTGGTGTGGAGAATCTGCAATACTTTTGGAAACCTGAATTTTGATACAACATCAGTCTGCAGGAATTACAGATGATGTGAGGAACCCAATTTGTTTCTTGGTGTAACACTTTATGACCGAAACATTTTTCATAGAGCGTGCTAACTTCGTCATAAATTTTCTTCCGCAAAGACGTCACTTCATATCTGGTGCAAATGTAACAAAAGGAATTTACATTTTTGTGGCAGTCGTGCATCGTAAAACACTTTTTTTCTGTGCCTGCCATGACGGCATGAACGCCGTTTACCCAGGGACTCAGCCGGTATGGATCCGTTGCCCACCGTCACCACGTGGAGGTGCTCTGGTTACAGGCACAAGCGAAAAATGCTAAAATGGTCAGCAATATCTTTATGTTCACCCATTCTTTTAGAAATCCTAGAATAGAGAGAATAAAACAGTAAATTTCATGTTCATTTCGTTATAAAGACATTGCTTATCGTGTTGAAATTTACCTTTTTACAGAATAGTAAAATCTGCGATAGAAGATAATTGTTATATAAGGCCAGTTTAGATTAGATTAGGTTAGTTAAGGTTAGTTTAGGTGAGTTAAAGTTAGTTAACGTCAACTGTAAGAATGAGACTCCGCTGATATAGGCTCTCAAAAAAAAAGTAGCCTGCAAGACAGTATATTACAATTTACTATCATTTAATTGCGTTTTTTCGAGATTAGAGTCAAAATAACAACATGTGCGATCGATTCTGAGCGCTTATTTACATTCAATGTATCGAAAAACATAAGAATCGACATGCCTCATCCCCATAACAGGAAATACTAATTTTTTCACGTTTTTTGAGGTTAGGTTGAAGCGCGGACCTGAAGGACAAATTCTGACATCGGATTCGGATTCAGCGCGTCAAAATCCATAGGAAAGCATATGTCGCATCCCCAGATCACGATACTTTTTTTTAATTTTAATAATGTACTAATTAAATAAAAAAAACTTTGTGTCAATATCATGTGTAGTTTTTTCGCAATCCATCGTCAAAAATAAGCCCGAAATTCAGGCACGAACGTAGACGAACCCCTTAAAGGGGGTTTCTACCTTGTTGGGTCAAAAAGCTATACCATTTTCTCGAATTTCGCGGGAGAAAAGTTAGAACGATAATCACTTGAAATTTTATAAAAGATGCTGGTTTGCAATCAATGAGGGTCAAATATAAAGAAGAAAACTCTTCATAATGTCATAAATGTTGCGACGTTTCGTTAGCTATGGGTTTGCCAACCTCATCAGGCTTTATTAAATTAAAAAAAAACACCAAATAGTAAAATTGTCACACACAAGAAAAATAAAAATTAAATTAACTTAATATCAAAAACATACACAAAATTATTAAATTTTACCTTCATAAAAGAAGGTTAACTCATAATGAGTAATGTCGAGAATATAAAATTATAATAAAAGTCATGATTTTACTAATAAACTTACGTGATGTCATGGAGTCGACGACCCTTTGTCTTCTAAATTATTACATTCAAACACTTAACTTTAAATATTGACAACAGTTATTGTAAACATAGAATTTGAAATGTAAACAGACATCAGCTGGAAAGCTATCATGAATTTAATGTATTAAGTAATGAAAAATAAATTCTATTCAAAGTAAATATGTCTTCTTTTTGATTTATACTAAATTTATTAAATTTTATATGGATCATCTCTGATGTTGATCTCTTCTGATAGACAAAGATATAATCAACAATCTTGGTATTTTCCCAATCAAATTCATGGCTGAATTCCAATTGATGTTCACAGACTACGGATTCACTGTATTTTTTATAACTCTTAATGCTCTCTTAGATTCACCAATATAAGTCGCGGGCCAATTTTTACAATTAAATTTGTACACAATATTAGTTTGTGGAGTCTTTACCTAATTTTATTATTGATTTCAAAGTTTTGTTAACGATTGGGATAGTTGACACATTGTATTTTTTGAAGATATTAGACAATTTAGTGAAGTTTGTTACGTTGTATCGCAAACATACTTTTGGTTGATGTCTGCGATACAACGTAACAAACTTCACTAAATTGTCTAATATCTTCAAAAAAGATTGTTAAACAAATATTATTAAACAACGATTATCCAAATAGCTTTATCGATAAAAATATAAAAATCCGTATGAATAAAATTGAATATAGCTCTCCAAATTCTCTAAATAAAAAAAAAGACGTTCAGATTTATACAAACATACTTTTGGTTGATGTCTGTATAAATCTGAACGTTTTTTTTTATTTAGAGAATTTGGAGAGCTATATTCGATTTTATTCATACGGATTTTTATATTTTTATCGATAAAGCTATTTGGATAATCGTTGTTTAATAATATTTGTTTAACAATCTTCAAATTGGCGTTATGAAACGTTTTGTGAGATAAAGATATCGCTCGGTCAACTAAGTTATAAACAATATGTTTTTCTGACAAATTGGATGATTGGAGAGGTAATTAATTGTTCTATTTGATGAGATAGGTTTTTGAAACCAATTAGAAATAATTTTTTTGTCTTTCATAATTAATGACAAGTCCAGAAAGTTAATTTGATTATTTTGTTGAACCTCAAATGTGAATTGTAAGTTCTTATCTTGTAAATTAAAAATGTTTAAAACCAAGTCAATAAATTTATTTTGTACACACAGAATAGTGGCATCTAAAAATCTGTAATAAAATAAAGGAGAGCAATTATGTTTGTCTTTTAAAATTCGTAGGCAATCGTTTTCCAAATCATCCATGACAATGTCTGCGAATAGAGGTGAAATTGGTGAACCCATTGGAGTGCCAAAAATTTGCAAATAAATATTATTATTAAAGGTAATGTATGTGTTTTCGAAAAGAAATTTAGTACAATTTATAATTTCGTCAAATATATAGTATTTTAGCTAAAAAATGAGTGGGACTATTGATCAAAGAAATTATGGGACGAAGAGGTGTATCTTGTTTGTGGATTTTAGGTAAGCCATAGCATTGAGCTAATACAGTGTTGATTAGAGTAAGTTGATTATTGCGGAATTTTGTATTTCAAAAATTCATTATCATTAAGTCTCTTTGAAATGTTAGAAGTACTGCAAACCCATAGCTAACGAAACGTCGCAACAATTATGACATTATGAAGAGTTTTCTTCTTTATATTTGACCGTCATCGATCGCAAACCAGCATCTTTTATAATATTAATATGGAGGGTGACACTATCATTTCTTCACTTGAAATTTTGTCTAGGTATTAAAGGTATTGTACCAATGTATGAACTAATTTTTTTACGTGCTACGTTTGAAGAGGGGGGGGGGGGGGGTTGATAAATGGCGACGCGTCTGTGAGGAATTTTGCCATTTACGGAACTTCTCCGGCCAATGAAGATGATCTGAAACACAAAAATAGAACAGATTCTTACGCTGCATATCATGTTGCATGTCCTGTACCAGAATCATTGAAAAATCTTAAAAAATGAAAGAGTTGTGAGCTATTAAAGTTAAAATACCGATTTTTGCACTTTTTTTCTTCACATTATTGTTTATAAAAAAAAAATTTCCAATGTTTTTTGTTGATTCTGGTACCAGACATTTTCAAACTTCTGAAACACGTGTGTGCCCAATTTCATCGCGATTGCTCATATAGCGCGTCCTGGAGGAGTTCCGTAAATTTGGAAAACCTAGTTTCGAGAAAAACGCTTTGAAAGTATATGTGTGACGGTGAGCGAAACCGCCGAAAGCGTGATCAAAATCAGAAGGTTAAATTTTTGCGTCTCCAGTCCCACAAACATTATCTTAGAAAAGACAATCCCTTTACGATAAAATTTCCTAACGAAGAAAGCGACTCCTGCGGGAATCAGTTTCCCCACTGAGCCGAGTTCGCCGGGATTCCACAGCACTCTCTTCGGCGGCCGATAACTTCTCTAATTCTACAGATTGCGACTCCAATATTCTTGAGAGAATTCTTGGAACGTATATCTGCCCGATAAAACAAAAAGCAAAAATCAATTTTTTTGACCCAAGGTAGAAACCCCCCTTGAAGGATTTACTATCACGAATGTCGTCAGCTGCTTTATAAAGTTTTATATGAGTGTTCGTTGCGAGAATAATTTTTCTATAATTTTCAAGATCACCAGAACTTATAAGAGATTCTTCAGGAATTTTTCAAAATAAAAGTTCAAGTAAACCTTTACTTATTTGGGAATTCAAATCACTCACGTGAATATCGTCCTAACTGAAACATATAGTATTGGTGACTCTCCAATCATCAATGTATCTTTGATTAATTTCCGTACACGATTTATGTTATTAAGATCTTTACCTCTTTCACCTAACAATAAGAGATAATGTTTAATATTATCATCCCATGAAGTAGAAGATGTTTTTGAATTATTTTCAGTGACATCAACACTTGAAAATTCTGAAACATAATTTACAACCGGTAATTTTATAGATTCTGCTTCAAACTCCATCTTGATAGCAACTGACTTGAGTACTATAAATTGCATGCTTTTAAAGGTTTTCATTTCAATCTGAAAAGTTCCCTTGCACATATATAATCAGTTGTAGAAAAGCTGTCAAACGAAATACATGTGGTAAAGGACTATTAAATAAAGTTATTAATAACGTTCCCGCAGAGTTGCTCAATCCCGTATATCAATATTGAGGCCCTCGAACTAAATTAACAAAGCGATTAACACGCAGTGATCCTGGTATTAACCTCCTCGATACAGCTTGCAAGGAACACGACATTTCATATTTTCAAAACAGAGATAATATTTTAGCAAGAAATACAGCTGATAAAGTTCTAGCTGAAAAAGCGTGGGATCGTGTATTGGCAAAAGACGCTAAAATAGGTGAAAAAGCAGCTGCTTGGGCGGGAACTAATGACATAAAAGTAAAATCTACACTAGGGATGCCCTTCTTCGGATATCGGATTTTCGACATTCGATTAGCCGTCCGTCGATTGTCGAATAATCGACATCCAAAGCACGTCCGATCGAATGACGGATTTTTAACATTCGGCCGGCGCAGTAGCTAGTTTGCAATTGTTAATCAGACATTACACAATATTGATTGTTCAAAGCAAAATAAATCCTTAAAGTATGGTCCACTTGATATTTGCGTATAATTTGAAGCTAAAGGAAATTTTCCTGTTCAAACTGCTCCACATTATTTGATTTTGCATGATAGAGTAATTGAATATAAACCAGTAAGTGGTCGGGTTAAAAAACTCATATAAATTGTCATGATATTTCTTGAATAATTTAGTATCAGTTGAGATGGAGTACATGGTTATACCATTGATAAAAATGGAACGATACACGCTTCAACAACGCAATGAAATTGTTAAAATTCACTACGAAAATGGTGAGAATTTTTCTGGAACAGTTCGTAAAGTCAAAAGTTTTCTTAGACGTCGTTAGGCACCTTGCCGGACAGCTGTTTTAAGACCGTGTTCGCTCTCTCCTCTGACTAAGGAGGCCATATCAGATTAAACAAGAGAAGATCAACCGGGTATAGTTCAGAGATGAAAGAACAATCCAATCCTCAATTTACTAATTTTACAATTTTATTGAAAATGTTTATAAGTATAAAGATTTTTTACCGGCTCATTGCGAGGTGAACATGGTAGGGTTTTTTGATGATGAAGGAATCAATGATTGGACAAAGGTAATAATGGCAGGGAGGATTTAGTAATGTGCATGGACTTTGTACCGTGCTGACTTTATCATTGCACCATGTGCTGATTCTCAGGTGTCAAATATTTCTCCCCTCTTGCTACACTTATAGTGAGAAAGGAAATACGCTCATCGATTTTTAATATTTGATGCATGGGCATCAAATTTTGGAAGCGATTTTAGTTTCCAATATATTTTAGAGTAGATTGAAATATATTTTATGTGACTCCAGCGCGTAAACTCGTTTTTATACTACATTTGAGAGTAGCGTAATGTTGTGTATTATGATACACAGGAATGTAATCTAAAAATTGAACTGAGAATGCGCCTATTATGATACAGCGGAGCGTAAAATTCTACTTATTTTTCTTCTCCTTCGTACAGCGTTGGCACCGTACTGATAAAGTCTTGTACATTTTAACTGCGCATGCGTCTATTACAATACGCGACTACTACACAAGATCGAGAAAATCAAAATGTCCGAAGTATTCGCGAAATGTCAAGTGAGATGGGCGATAATCACGGCAATTGCGACCTTTTCAGATTGGATTCGAGTGTACGCATAAAAACTCGTATATGCGCCGAAGTCACATAAAATAGAATATGTGCCAATGCACACAACTCGGGTAATTACGAGACTCGCTTAAAATGCTCGCAGGATTGCTCACCCCTCGGCTTCGTCTCGGTTTCGTCTCGGCTTTGATCTTCTGCGAGCATTGTCGCTCGTCGCGTAATAACCCTCATTATGCGCCTAGGCACATAATATACTATAATTGGTCTAGGCTTATAATATTCATGTGTATTAAAAGCTTCAACATAATCATCTAAATATTCAGATGAGTCTTAGGTTTTAGTTACAAAAGCACGTCGCCTTTGTTGCGGGAGATCAGCTGGTTAAAGCAGAGCACATCAAAAGGTTTCTAAAAGAGACGGGTATATCGGGCATGTGTATGGGTGAAAGAAAGACAGAATTAAGGAACGGCAGAAAGCTATAGTGGTATACAGTGTTTGATTGCTTGTGCTCTAAGGGAATAACTCTCTTTCTCTCTTTCTCTGCTAGCTTACATTCTTTCTCGCGCTCTTTTCATTCTCTCTCCTCGAGCAGTGATATTGTTATTGCTCGCTCCTTTTCTCTCCTACATTATCTTTCTCTGTTCATACTCTACTCTCTTCCGTATTCCTCTCTCTATTTTTTCTTACGCTCTCTTTCATTCCGTTGTTCTCTCATGCAGCGATCGAGTATATCTTACGCTCGCAACTGATTTCCCTTATTTTAAATAATCATGGTGTATGCGTATACTGCCTATATTATAATAGACGATTACTGGTATGATGAGCTTGCAGCATATAGAGACTATTATAGGTTACAGCTAGGACTATTGATCTATTCAAATTGAAATAGCTTGAATCGCGATAATCAGTTGCAAAGCATTTTAATCCTGCTTTCACGCCTTTTCCATTCGTTCGTTCTCTTACACATAACTTATGTATTACAGCGATTGACCATAAAAGTATACATAAAGGGTATACAATTTCATCATGGTAAAGTTCACGAACCAGCAACGTTTGGAAATTATTAAAAATTACTACCAAAATTCTGAGTCGGTGGTCGCAACTTTAAGAGCGCTTACTGCAATTTACGGTAGTAATAATCGTCACACCCGACTGGCTGTGCGTGCTATAGTGGATAAATTCGAGACCAAATTTACACTATTGGACGTTCCGGTGCCAAACAGACGTCGTATTGCTTGAAGCGAAGAAATAATCGCAGCCGTAAGTGCATCGATTCAAAATGTCCAAATCAGTCGATTCCACGTCGTTATGAAGAATTGGGCATCGCTCAAACGACACTGTGGCGTATTATGCGAAAAGATCTTGGCCTACATGCTTTGAAGATTAAATTGACTCAATAACTAAAGCCACTTGATCATTTGAAACGCCGAAACTTCTCCAATTGGGCTCTGGCAAAGCTTGAAGAAAATGAAGAATGAATGAAGGTCCGATCGAAATGTGTGCCAGAGTGGTGGAAAATTGGATCCAAAGAATCGACCGCTGTAAAAGGTCTCGTTGTGGTCATATGACTGATATCGAATTACATTCATAAAATGTAATGCTTGCACCACACCCACAATAAATTTGAACTCAATATCTCAAATATTTCTGTGTTTTATTCATAGATAAAATTCTCATGTCCCTATTGGAAAACCCTTTATTATCGTCGCTATCGTGATTACTTGTAATTGTTTTGCGGGTAAGAGAATTTTCTAATAAATTTATCTTAGTTCTTTCTTCATCTGTGTTTTCTGTAATTATCGTTGAACTGAGTAAACTAATATCTTCGTTCTCAATATGAGTAGTTTCGTTTTTTGATGTTTCGTCCAGATCAATTGATCCACATAAAATACTTGAATTAGTTTTTAAGCTTAAATTAAACCAATTATTCGAGTCAGATAAACTGCTTGTTCTGGCAGTTTCGAATTGATCATATGTTAAAGTTTCCTCTAAGAAAATATCGTCTGATTGAAATCTGATATTTGTTTTATCTTTGTTAGAATTATTTCGAAATTATCTTTAGTTACTTTTTTCTTTACCGTAGCTGATCTTTTTGGTTTAAGGGGACGCGTTTGATTTTGTGCTGCAAATTTTACAGGTTCAGTATTTTTCTTAGCTTGACTGCGCGTAATAGGGTTTTATATATTTTGGGATTTTCCTAATTCACTGAGATTGAGGCTCGACATAGGTCATTATAAAATATAATCACTGATACGTAGATGGAGACACTTTTGAAATTGCAATATACATAAATATTCAATTGGATCAGCCGTAAAGACTTCAAAATATCTTTCATTTTTAAAATATTCTTTTTTTTATTAATCAATAAATCTGATTGAAAATTTGTTTATTAATAATGGGAATTTGTCTCAACGTTCCGTGTCGGGTAAATTTATAATTATCAAAAAAAATTATTAAAATTACATGCCTTAATTCTACCTATGCACACCACGAGGACGACGGCACTTGAGAGCAGTGACGTTGGAAAAGCGACGTGACTGGCTCCAAGTACAGGTGTGCAAAATGATTCGATTCGATTTTCGATCCGATATTGGCCTTCGTCGAATGTCGAATATTTGACATCCGAAGCGCTTCCATCGAATGTCGGATACATTCGAAGCACGCTTCTTCGGATATTGAATATTCGATCAGCACAGGATGTAGTTTGCAATTTTTAATCAGACATTACACAATATACATGCATTGTATAATTGTACTTTAATTTTATATCGCCATAGACGGAAGAATTTCTTATTTCATTCTTATGCGACGCATTTAGAGACTATAGTCCATCAATTGAAAAAGTGAGTCAGTTGGATTCTTTGATTAAAATTCAACAAATTTTAAATATTTGTTTATAAGAATATGTATAATAACTAGTCATAAAAATCAGAAAGCCCATTTAAAAAAATCTCGTTCAACTCAAGATTTTTAAAGGGCTTAACGTTATGAAATATTCGAAAAACAATAGAACAAATTGATTGAGGGAATTAATTTACGTATCATAATTTAAGGCTCATTTAAAGCTTTTGAAATATCATGGACCAGAAGTTGTAAATTTTGGCGTTTTTGTCAGATATAGTTTTTCTTTAATCCGCGCTCAAAGAAATGATGAGGTTTTGGTCGTTTACTTGGTTTTTTGACATATCTTAACGCATTTGACTTCATGAGTCCGAAGCAATTCGAGCTACGGTCACAAAATTTGGCGAAAATCTAGTTTTGAATGATGTGCAAAATTAGTTAGGTTTAGAGCCAGAAAATTTTGAAATAAACATCCTTTTTTATTTACAAAATAATTTGCAACAATATTTTTGTTCCCGAAATTTTTACCATTATGTATATATTTGCCAACATTTGTGCTAGTTCTGTACGCTGTCATCAAATGTATTGTTTTTAATTTTGTGAATGAAGGGTACATCCTAACATTAAATGAAAACTCATGAATGAATATAAAAAAAATGACATCAACGTTCAGTTTTGATTTAAATTTTGGGATCAAAGATCAAAAATAATTTATAACAAATTCCGTGTGAAGGTGCTGACTTTAATCAAGCCAACACCTCTGCTAAACAAAAATTTGAATGAATTAAAAATAAACTGCATCAGAGTTCAAGGCTTGTTTAGGCTCTGGAAAACACCTAAAACTAATTTCCAAAAACAACCCTTATGCTTATTGATGTTAAGGGTTGGAGCCCAAAAATCGATCGAGGAAATTTCGAAGAACCTAAAAATAAGAGTGTGCTTGTGGAGGATAAAGTTTGAAAAAAGATAATTTATATTCAAAGTTATCTCTGCATGGCCATGCAGGGGTTGATGTTAAGCTATCACCTCCACACGAAATTTGATTTTCTTGACAAAAATATTGGAGCCCAAAAGTCGGCAATGAAGCCTAAAAGAGGACAATATTCTGATATGAAAAAATTGGGGAATTCTGATTGTGGAGGTGCTGGCTTGAAGGACCATCAATATTTGCTCGAAGATGCATATGATAATTCTATCCATCTACCTTTCATTCACAAAGTTAAAAACAATACATTTGATCACAGCGTACAAAGCTAGCACAAATGTTGCTAAGGATATTTATAATCGCAAAAATTTTAAGAGCAAATACAACAAAGGTGAACATTTTATTTACTCTGGGAGACCAGAAATAGATTGAATATACAAAGGTTTTTGAGGTCGTTGATTACGATGAGAGGTTCAGTTAACCTCCATCACGTCAGGTTCAAGGTCATTTGAAGGTAAAGTGTAGAAAAATGCGTCAGAAAAATCTGGAAAAAATCTTACTTATGTGTTTGAGGTCATTAAGTTCGAATCCAAGGTCAGTTAGTATTGATCACGCCAAATTCAAGGTCATCTGAAGGTCAAATATAGGAAAAACTGTTAGAAAAATCTGGAAAAATGCATACTTATTTTTTATGGTCACTGCGTTCGACACCGAGATCAGTTAGCCTTGACCCTGCGAGTTTCAAGGTCATTTGAAGGTCAAATGTAGAAAAATGTGTGAGAAAAATCTGAAAAATTGTTTACAAACAGTTTTGTCTTACGTAGGTACCATTATAAATATAGCTATAGCATTCTTTCTATTTCGAATTTCTCAATAAAATTTTAGGGCAGCATTTCTATGATACTAAGGAACATTTTTACGTAAAAAAATCGATTTTTTGAAAATTTATAAAATAAAAGTCCGCTTGAATCATTTGCAACTCAACTTAAATCAAGACTATCTGACCTTGGATTCTAACTCAGTGACCTCAAACACATAAGTAAGAATTTTTCCAGATTTTTCTGACGCATTTTTCTACACTTTACCTTCAAATGACCTTGAACCTGACGTGATGGAGGTTAACTGAACCTTTCATCGTCATCAGCGACCTCAAAAACCTTTGTATATTCAATCCGTTTCTGGTCTCCCAGAGTAGATAAAATGTTGACCTGTGTTGTATTTGAACATTATTTCATAAATAAAAAAGAACGTTTATTTAAAATTGTCCTGGCTCTAAACTTAACTAATTTTGCAAATCATCCAAAACTACAATTTCGAAAAATGTGACTATAGCTCGAATAGCTTCGGACTCCTAGAGTCTAAGTACGTGAAGATATGTCAAAAAACCGGGATCGAAAATTATTATTGCTATAATGCTCCCTTCATAAGGGAGCAAAGGTTGCACTACTTCCAGATTATGGTATTTTGAGAGCTTTGAATTATTCTATAAGAGTAATTTGAAAAAATTCAAATTATTATGTCTTGTTTCAGTTGTAGAGTTTTATGGTACAGGATTAACTTTGGTGAGTTGGTGAAAAATATTAAAATTGTTAAATATATATAACTGTCAATGTCAGCTGTCAAATACCATATACGGTCTGAAGTTTGCAATGGAGAAGAACGACTTCGAGCGACTAAAGTCATCTAGCGGAAGAAAGCAAAATCACTTTGTTGCCAAGGATATTTGTCTCGAGTTTTCAGGCGTATTGAATTTCATTTTGTAGTTATTTCATTAAAGACAAATTACGTTGCTTGATTCTTCAAACAATTTCAAAGCACAACCCTTTAAATGATATGTATAAATCGCATAAGACAAAAACAAATTCTTTCGACTCATATGACAAACTAATCATAATAACTTGAAAAATCTATTTACCAATTATTTTAAATTTAATATTATATATATAATAAAATGAATAATTATATATTTGTAAAAAATTGGTTAAAATTATATAACATTCATGTACCAAATTAAAATAATCAATTTAATTAATATTTGTTATTGCTCAAATATGACGATATAAAATTAAATTGCAGTTATTCAATTTATGTATATTGTGTAATGTCTGATTAAAAATTGCGAACTACATCCTACGCCAATTGAATGTTCAAAATCCGACATTCGATCGGACGCGCTTCTGATGTCGAACATTCGACATTGGACTGTGCGGCCGATGGAATCGAAAAAATTCGATCCAACAATGAGGCGAATCGAATCGAATTTGCGACATTCGATCTGACAGAATGCACATGTCTAGTTCCGAGCAGACGTAAACACTGGCAGCCATGACGCCTTATCGGGCATCGATACGTCGACGGATCCATTATTGTCGCCATTGTTCACAGGAGAGCGACTCACAGGACGACCAGCGGCAACCACATGACCACGAAGATACAGTCTGGGGCACACTGAGCTCAGGGCTTTCTATTTGATGTTTCGGACATTTAAATGACTAAAATTATGTTTAATAAAACTGTTGGACACTACCTAACGTAGTGCCAACGTACCACACGCGCTGTTCGCCGTATTAGAGAGAATAGCTTGTTAACAGACATATCTGCCGAGGGCGATTATTGTACTAGGCACGAATTGCCTAGTAGTCCATCATACATGTGACATGTGACTTGCTTCCGGGCTCTTGATTGGGTCAAGCGATTAATTCGTGGGGCAGGTCGGGAATTTTGCCGGCGTCGCGACTTCCTTCTTTACTCTCGTCCTGCAACTGTTAGTGGCTAAAACCAGAGAATCTGTTTCCTGAAGCAAATTTTAAAAAGAGATTTTATCCAAGTCTACCAAAGATGTCCGAGGAAGGGAAATTCATACTGCGATGTCTCCCAAAGCAAAGTTTGAAAAGAGATTTTACCCAAGTCTACCAAGGATGTCCGAGAAAGGGAAATTAATACTGGGATTTGTGCCTGAACTTGGTGATATGATTCAGATAGCACAGGTTTGGTTTTATTCAATTTTTCTCTTGGCAAGTGGCTCGGCATTCTGTGCACATTGCGTCTACTACACATACTGAGACCACTTCGCCTCTCTTTTAAGTGTCCGCTAGTGCATTTCTCGGTTTTTCTCTTAATATTAATCTCTCTCGCGTGGTAAATATAGTTTTGGGTTATTATTATATAATTATTGTTAAATTGATAAAAACAGTTGGACTCACCAAGAGTACAGGTTCAGGGTAAAGAACCTGTATCTCAGTTTTTAAGTCAAGAACACTGTTTTTTGTTGAAAGTTCAATATACATATATATATATTTCGTTATTTTGAATCATGAAGCATTATATTATTTCAATGCAGAAATTCAGTTGTTGAATGATATATTTCATAAATAATTTTTTGAATAATTCTTATAGTCATAGAAAAAATATTATTATTTCTTGTTTTTTATATATTACTGTTACAAGTTGGGACTTTGCCCTTATCCATTCTCCTTAGTTGAGTCATATAGATAGCCATCCACTAGTCGTAAGGGTCTTCTCCGTTAGAATGAGTCAGCCTCTCCCTAACGCTTGAAGAAGTAGTTTGTAATAAAATAAACATCTGATAAAGAACGTTATATCACGTAACTGATATAACTCAAAATAGATATAACTTATAATTCTTTATTCAGCATAACGTTTTTGGCGATTCTGTCAGGAACCGTTTAAAAGTCGCGATTAATTAAATCCTATTGACGTGCGATTCTGAGGAACTTGGAAATCATGGACCCAAGAGCTAAGGAATTCTACGGAATTCAGATAAAGAAAAGAGGACTCCGGACTTTCACCACGGTAAAGCCCGTCAACAAATTGTGAGTAACTATTTTGGATCAAATTAGCCGCTGAACCAAGTAAGCGCTATTCTACGTAAATCCAAAATCAGTAAAAACAAAAATGATATTTAATCGAAAAGATAAGCAACAAGCCGCTGTAAAAACCCTATGAGGCCCGCAATCAGGCGGAAGGAACATCTGCTTAGAGGAATGGCTGGTCGAAACGTCACTTGCATAGCAACAGGAATCAGCAGTAACAGGCGGTCGACATGTCTCCAGCCGAAAAACGTCCCAGACAGCCAGACCCGAATGCTTTACGGACTTCACCCCGATTGTCACACGGACTATTATCTCTGTAAGTCAATTCTTAAGGTAAGAAAATATTGTATCTTGCCCTCTTTGAATGTGTCAGAGCCTTAAATCTCTCTTCCCACGTTGAACGGGGACAAAGGCGAAACTATTCTACGAAAGTTTCGCCTATAGCAGAGTTGGAGTACACTTTCACGTACAGCATACTCCTTGCGATCAAGAGCACTAGTGTTCGAGAATAAACTTGAATTTCACTACTTGATAATAGGGGAATTGTTGTAGCATGATTGTCTTCATTACCCTGTACTAAAAACACAAGAGAATTGCAAACGAATCAAAAAACACACACACTGGATAAACAATTTAACAAACATTGTACTATTATAAGTTACCTGACAGACACAAACAGGATAATAACCGACGTTTCTTTAGAAAAACTGAATCCCTTCCACGCAATCACAATGATTTTGCTAACAAATTCTCCAGTTCCGGGTCATACCCTGCCTCAAATAATTTTTCAATTAAACCAGTTGACAGAAGATCGATCGGAAGACGATGTCGAATTAAGAGGAGTTGAGAGACGTCGACGAAGAAATGAAGAAATAATAAAAAACACTCAAAAACCTAATGAAAATCCCAGAAGAAATCAAACAAATATAATACTTATTCAAAGCGAATTAATATCAGCCAAAAAAATTCTAGGAACCATTGAAATTATAAATGGACAGAGCGATATGGGTATCGAAGATTTTATTCAATCTGTTAAAGAGGCCAAAGTTCAATGTTTACAAGCCGGACTTCTATTAGACTTCATAATTGCGCAAAAGATAACATTATTGGAAACGAACGCGATAAGATTCTTACGATAAATTCTTACGATGACCTATATGACGCACTCAGATAAAATTTAAAGCAGACAAATTCCATACTTTCCCTAAAAAGTAAACTTGAGTCATGTAAATAAGGCATAACAGAAACTGTTCAAAACTTCACAACCAGATTTAGGCAAATATTAAAGGAAATTAATTACGCCACGCAAGGTCAGTACGCGAATCCTACCGAAAGGAGAATAAGAATTAAAATGGAAGAACAGGTGGCAATAAATAGATACCTCTTAAATTCAAAAAGAGAAATAGGATTACAAATCAGATTGCTCAAACCCACGACCCTAGCTGAAGCTCAAGGATACGCTTCCAAAACAGAGATGTGGATTAAAAAATCCCAACCAGCAAGGATCCCACCACAAAAACCAGCACCCAGAGCATTTATACGTCCTACATCACAATCTAGACCATCGTCAAACACCACAGGAGCAGCACCTAAAATACCGAATCAAAATATAGCCTTGGCAGATAGAACGAAAATGAGTTGTCACAAATGCGGAAAATTAGGACACTGCATCCTAATGTACTATATGGTAAAGCAGGGTTTTCAGACAGGCCAATTTCAAAAGCGCTCACCACAAATAAGCTAATAACTAATGAATACATTACAGCTAGTGAAACAGGGAAACAAATATATAGAATGTCAGGAAGTGACACAGGACGAAAAAGGAGAACGAGAGAACTACGAAAACTCATATGAAACTCAAATGTATCTTGAAGCCTACAGTACGTATTCGGAAGAAGAAACGGAAAACAATATCGATTACTAATCGATAGTGGAGCAGCAATTAACATTCTTAAAAGAGAAGTATTAGCATCGAAGGATGAAACATTTAAATTCTTTGAAAAATTTTCAATGGGTAACGATGAACATACTACACAAGAAGCTGTTTATTTCACTTATTGGAACAAAAAACAGCCATTCCACATTGTAGGAAATGATTATCCACTAATCGAAGAAGGCATCATCGACTTGAATTTCTTTAAAAAATACGACGGATTATCGGAACTGTCAAAAACTTTAAGAATTGACTATTTAGAACCACAAATTAAAGAAAACATTAAAAAAATTATCTGCCTATATCAAGACGTATTTACACTTCCATCTAATCCTTTACCTTGTACAAAATTAACAGAACACAAGATCATACTTAATTCTGGGAAAATAATAAATATTAGATTGCACAAACTACCAGAAAAAACACAGAGAATTCTCTTTGGAAGAGACTAAAAAGTTACTTCCAAAGGGAATAATCAGACATTCTAATTCGCCCTTCAACTCATCACTCTGGATTGTTCCAAAAAAGTGTAACAAATTATGAATGGTAATAGATTAACGAAAATCAAATCACGATACAGATCAAGATGCGTATCCCTTACCTATGATTGATGCCATTCTAGACAAAATGGGTAAATCAAAGTTTTTGTGAGCATTAGATATGTCAGCCGGTTTCCATCAAATACCAATTTAAATACATAGACGATATATTTATTTTTGGTAAAACCATTAACGAACATAACAAAAATTTAAAAATAGTTCAACAACAAATACAAAAAGCTGGACTAAAATTGGAACCAACGAAATGTGAATTCCTAAAACGGGAGTTAGAATATTTAGGACACCTGATTACGGCTGACGGAACAAAACCTAACCCAGTCAAAATAGAAGCCATAAAAATTTTTAAGAAATTTGAAAACCTCAAAGATGTACAATCTGTTCTAGGACTTGCAGGTTGTTATAGGAAGTTATAATCCCTGTTCCCGAAAAAATCCACGATATCCACGTGTCGATCATACCAAATTATGACAGGACTCGTACGTACAGGGACTCTAACGTACTGACTGACTTAACACTAATACAAAAATGTAAACAAATAGCCGACTATAAGATTTGTAAGAGAAACCAACTTAATATCAAGCTAATATTTTCTCAAACATGTGAGTCAAGTATACTTAAAAGATATTCAGATGTAAAATGTAATAGGTCGCCGTATCTCTTACATAGAGAAACATTTATTTCTGTGATCAACGGAAATATCATAATACCACTAGAAAAATTAACGCTAGACATATCTTGTAAAGACTCCATTAGAAGGATACAGTTAACCAACCCAGAATTACTCTTAGGACAAAATTGTAAGGTCTTCAACAACTAAGACATATTAGATCTTAATTTTGAAATAGAACAAAAATTTAATGAAAGGATAAATGTAACTTATGATACGAAATGCGACAGAGACGACATAAGAACATTGAAAAGAACGATTAATTCAACTACCTAAACAAATAAACAACGAAGAACTGCGACAAGCTAGAATTAGTTTAGACGATACAGAAAACTTATTATCGAATATAGCAAACCATAGGAGACTAAAAACCTGGAAAGAAACAGGTCTAAAACGGATACAATACCTAGAATACGGGGCACTATTTTTAGGAGCCCTATTTACTCTTTATAAACTACGAATCCCCGATTGTATCAAATTATGTATCCCTAAACGCATATGTTTATTTTGCGTCAAAACTACCGTAGAAAAACCAACACACGTATTTAATTATAGTACAACCTTACAACCTTTAATGCAAACTGAAGTCTCAAATAAGCTAAAAAGAGTAAGAGTCTAGAGTTCTAGACTCAACCTAAAGGGAGGACTGTTACAAGTTGGGACTTTGCCCTTATTCCTTCCACTTAGTTGAGTCATATAGATAGCCGTCCACTAGTCGTAAGGGTCTTGTCCGTTAGACTAAGTCAGACTCTTCCTAACGCTTGAAGAACCAGTTTGTAATGAAAGTAACATCAAATAAAGAACGTTATATCAAGAAACTGATATAACTCAAAATAGGTATAACTTATAATTCTTTATTCAACATAACAATACACAATAAAAAAAATTTATGAAATGGCACACAATTTTAGTAATGCAAGATTGGACAAGCCTGACTCAAGCACAACTCATTGGTCAATCTTTTGCATTTGAAAATATTCTGTTAGTTAACATGTAACATCCCTACTCTACCCCTGGTTGCCAGACGCTTCAGCCAGCCAGGGTTCGGTAGGAGTGGAGGAGTAGGTTAAGAAATAATCGTTGAACGGTCGTATACATTAAAAGATAAATTTTATTAAAAACGATATATACAGAAAGTACATATAAATTATAAGTATATTAAACTAGGTTACGTCGGAACTTGTGTGTGGGTGAATGTGTGTGAATGGATATAAACTAAAACAGGCTTGGTGTGGGCTGGTTTTCAGTGTAAGTGAGTTTACGTGTGTGTGTGAGTGTGTGTGTTTGTATAAATGCTCGTGCATACGTGAATGTCGGAATGCGTGTGAGTACGTGAATGCAGGAATGCGTGAGAGTGGTGGCGTTAGTGCGTGAATGCAGGAGTGCGTGAGAGTGGGCACTGGCCTATCGGTTCGCTTCACGTTTCTGAAAATAAAATATAAAGATACAATGGTTATCGTCGTTATTTTCACTGGCTTTGCTCAATTCGTCCGGAGCACGGGCCTCCAGGTAGTGCGCATAACCACCGCTGTTCCCCCTCACCTGGGGTTCGTACGGCCCGTTTAATTGGGTTCAAGTCGGTGTCGTCGTAGGGGAGGACGCTCTCAGCGGTATCTGAGCAGTGCCTCACCCTCGGGTCCGCGGCAAAGCGTCCCAGGCAAGGCTCGATCTGGGGCACCTGAAGTCAAGCACCCTACGTGGAGTCGCGTGGCGGCTCGAGACCCCCGATTAGTGTATCGACGTCCTTGCCGAGGGATGTCGGGGCCAGGGTCAGTCAGGGGCACCTGAAGTAGAGTCCCAGCCCATGTCGGAGGCCGACCATGGGAGCACCCATTCATCGGCGTTCAACGCGGCATCTCCTGGGGATTAGTCCGGTCGGAGTGTGCCATATACTGGTGAAACCTGAGCACTACCTAGTCAGGGGCACCTGAAGCTAGGCGCATGCTCACACCGAGAGCTGGCGATGGAAGCTCCCATTCGCCAACGCTCAGTCCGGTTTTACCAGGTATGGTAGTCAGTGGGTATTGGAGATACCCTTCTTGCCGTTCGTCCAGTACGACGCTGCGGTGTGACCCGGCTCGCTACCCCAGGCGAACTGCACCTTCTCGACTCTACGGCCTTCCCTTTATACCCGTTCGCGCGTGGTTAGGAAAGGTGGAGGATAGTGGGGGACGCTGCTGCGCGCGCAGGTCGGTATGCTGGTGGGGGAAAACGTGACTTAGTGTACAGCCGTGTACTGTCCGTCATAAATAGAGTTGAAATAGAAGATATAAATAATACTGCATGAGCACATTGAATTTTGCCATACCCAATTGATCTTGATTAATGGTAAGTGCGTAGTGCGTTGGTACTGTAGGGCTTCATTCACCTTTTCTTTTCGTCACTCAATATGTTATTTTGTGTGGATATCATAGCGATACATGGTAATACTATATTGATTATTCTATTGATCTGCAGATCTGGCTGTAACTTGCGTCGATAAAATCACACACACGGTAATGCTATCTTGATTCCTTCAGTGGTTTCATGATCTATTTGTAGCTTGAGTCGATAGAGTTGGGGTGTGTGACAAATATTAACAATAATATAATTTAAAAAATTCATAATATTATATATAATTGCAAAATAGTTCAACTGTACTTTTTTTGTTTTTTAATAATTTTTAAAAAATCAGTTTCTTTCTATCTTTTTCATCTTCTTGGAGCATGTCAAAATCCCCATCAAATTCCATCAGAATTAACGCTCATGGGTCCCAGCACTGTTGAAAGCCTTTCTTTTTTCACAGAAAGATTTCAAATTCTTTAAATTTGAATCATTAAAAATTATTAAAATATATACACATGTGTATTAAAATTTCAAAAAAAAGGTTGTAGTTTTTTTTAAGACGAAAGTATTTTAAGTTTAATATATGTTTCTGAAAAAAACTTCCATTACATGTAATTGAAATTTAATACAGAAATTTCTATCAGTGTACATTGCATTATCATGAATGCATTTTTACATAAAATCTGTTTTGTAAAATTATAGTAAATCTCTGATGCTTCGATATAGAATAAGAAAATTACTCACAGCTATCCATGAATATAAAATATCCCAATGTTTTGATGCACTTTTTACAAAAATATTGTAAAGTTTAGATCTTACTAACCGTCTTTTTGTTCTTCCCTTCCTTTTTCAATCTTTACTTTTTCAAACAGGTAGAGCAGGGGGTTCCAACTCTCATAAGACTCCGTGTAACATCAAATTTTAGTGGCGCCCTCCCGATGAACTAACTACTCCGCGTTACTCCACCGTCCCACCAACGTACTGCACCTTATTCCACTCAATTCCACTCCCGCAGCGAGAACATCGGAGCCGGCACCCGAAAATTAATGATTTCGATGCATTTTGAATTTTAATGTTACTTTAGAATTAGCATTTAAGGTCAATGTTAAAAGTTAATGTACCTCGCTGCCGGTCCCTACTTTCCCCCACTTTCTCGCGCCGAGAAGAGAAACTTGGAGCAATATGGGCTCGGTGTGAGGGACGTGTAGGAGAGGTAGAGAGAAGCGGGGAGAAGAAACTCTAGCATGATTTCGCAGGAGTTGGAACCCCCTGAGCTAGAGCTTCAATAAGTTCCGCTTCTAACACTGATGTTGATGATGATGCATTTAGCAGTGGTTCCTTAACGTAGTCACCTCCTTATATATTCCAGAGCTTGTTGATATTAATACGATCCTGTTGCGGTAAGTTCAGCTTCAGAAGAATATTCAGGAGTATATGTTCTAAAGACATCGAACCAATGCTTTTGGAATTTCTTTAAATTATTTCATGATGTAGCCCCATGGAAAAGTGTCTGTTTTCCCGGGATAAAGCATTCTTTTATCACCATACCACCTCAAGACTATTTTATTTTGTTTAATCGTATGCACTTCGTACTTTTCACTCCGAATCAGGAATTAGGTCTTGACCAGATTTTTATATGAAAATAGAGACTGCTTATAATCTTCAAACGTTATTTTTTTTATAGTTACCCCTTTAACGTCTTTAGTCTTTCGTTTTTCTTTTTGATCACCCTGTACTTTAAACGCATATAATTTTAATCACAATCCAATAAATTCTGAAATAATTTTCCCATTGAAGAAATTTTTCTGTGAAAAAAGGAACGCTTCCACTCCGCTAGGTATCGAGCCCAGATCCTTTCGATTGCCGGTCGAATGCTCTGTCATCTGAGCTACGGAGGTTCCACAACTTTTCTCACAGAAACTTGTTAACGTCAACTTGGCTACGGATAAACCGGAAACTATTTTCTGATTTTTCTAAATCATTTCAGTCGATTATGTCGATCATTAGAAGAGTGCATCACTGCACGTGATAACGGAACTCTACTATATCGACCTTATCAACCTATGATACAGAATTAATTTAACGTTATTTAAAACTAGATGGTATTTTCCAATATAAATTGAAGAAATTAAATTAATTCTGAATCATAGGTTGATAAGGTCGTTATAGTAGAGTTCCGTTATCACGTACAGTGATACACTCTTCTAATGATCGACATAATCGACTGAAATGATTTAGAAAAATCAGGGAATTTTCCCATTGTTCTCATCTTTCATTAAACCTAGAACTTTTTTATTTACAAAAGGAATATCATGAATATTGTTTGGAGGATAATCAGGCGTATCGAATTTATGAATATTTCTTCGAATAAAATTATAAAAATCTGGAACTGTGGTGTTATATATTAGACTGTCTGTATCTATATAAAGTAATTTTGCATTATTTCCAAAATTATGTTTCACATAATTTTAATGAAAATCATAAATTATTATTTTTAATATATCGAGAATGGTAAAATCTGTATAAATGGGTTTGTTAAAATGTACTTTTAATCGATTAAGCTCTATTAAAACCATATTTACATCAAATACGTTGCAGCTTTGAAAATTTGGTTTTGCCATTAGAGCTTTTTCTTCATACCTCCTCTCCTATTTTTTACCTAATTTTACATCTTTATGCTTCCTAACTTTTTCCCTCGTTTTTCTGAATCGGAATTATTCATTAATTTATAGAAAAAATTCCAAAATCATTGTCTTATTTTTTTCTTAATTCTGTATTCAGATCAATATAGCTTTTTAACCAAGGTTTTTGATCTTTCGAAAATATTAATTTTTATTAATTTTACACCCAAACTTAAATCCAATTTAAAATTTCTATAGTGAACAATGTAATTTCTCTTGTATAATAGAGTTGCCGTCAGTTTTGAAATGTTTTATTTTGAATTAGGAAGTATGAAATGCTCTGCACATAAAGGATATTGAAAATCCACTTCAAGTATGAAACCTGCAAATGAATTATCAGGAATGTTCAAAAAATCAATCGGTGAAATGTATATCTTCTACCCATTCAAAATTTCTGTAAGGTAAAAACTGACCCATAGCTGCACCGTACTGATTATTAGTATCCATGACTACTATTTTATTCTTTTATTATTATAAAACCTGGACCAGGATTTTTACCAAACTCGTTCAACAAGGGATCTTACTTAAAAGGTTAGTAGAAAAAATATAAATCTAATTTATTGAACTTTCCTTCTTTTTATATAATTTTTGTCAACCTCACAAGAAATGTGTTTTTGTTAAAGGTTGGAGAAACATTATGCATCTACCAAAAAGAAAACACCTAAATACTACCAACTTGAAGAATAGATCAAAGTTGCGTAGAATAAATTATTTCATGTTCCTTGAAAATTAATAAATATCATTCTTGCTCAATACATTTTCATAGAATTCATTGGCTTGTCCTCAACCCAGAAAGATAGTTAACCATTTAACAATTACATGAGAAACGTAGATAGGGCAATAGACTTTGGAATTTTATCTAGGAATTATTTATCAAATTAAAACTTTAGGAGGTGATAGCACTTTTGATGAACAATAACATTTCAGGATTTGTCAACAATTCGAGTTCTGTTTTAGTAAATTTTAACACCACATTAAAAGCAAGGCCAGATGCCATGTACTAATACAACGGATCTAGATTATATGTTTTAAACAATGACGTCTAAAATTTTCAAAAATATCAGATGAAAGTAGGACATCAGTTTTGAAGTAAATATCTGAATATTCACTTCAAGTTCTCAAGTTGAAAGTTTTCCAGCCTCTATGAGCATGCTGATAATCTTCATTACAAATACTTGAATTATTTAATTTACAGAAAAATGCTCCTTTTGGAAGTACACTCGAGATTCCCTTCAACGAGTGTGCCCTTATACGAGCACGTCACCGTCCCCTCCAACGAGCAGTTGATCGAGCCCTCTTCCTTGACTATTATAGGAAAAAGCGTGCTCGAATTTGAAACAATAACACGCTGGATAGAATTTTGAGTGTAATTGATTTTCTTCTAATTTTTTCCAATTCTTAATGTAACTGTATGGAAAGACATCTTTTTAATAAGTAAATTAGACATTAAGCATTAGTTTCTTCAACACTTTTTGCGAAAGAAATATATTTTTCCTAATTTATTGGTAATAGACTAACATTTTCCTCAAAACTTGTCGCTGAAGCTTTGATAAAAAAAGAAATCATAACTTGATAAATTATGAAAAACTACTGGAATCACGTGTGTATGCTTACAATTTATATCACTGGCGCCTCGAAGTCTTCACCAGCAGCGGCGTTGGGAGCACTAATGAGGCTAGAGCTGCTGCACCTAACCATCACAGCCGAGGCTGTCAAGGCGGCTTGGAAAATTGGTTAAAACTCTAGTACAGTGTAGTACAGATCTCAAAGAAACTGAGAACCACTGTAAACATCGCGAAGAGACCAATCATTAAAATGGTCAGTGATAAGATGTATCCGCGGTACCTCTTCGACAAAAAGTACGAGGTAAGCATGTCAACCATGGAAGATTGGAAGGTGGGTCGCGCACATCTTCCAGGTGATGCAGACAACTGGTTTGCAGACGGCTCCAAAAACAGGGAGGGCGTGGTGACTGGTGTCTATGGGAAGAACAGCGACACGAGTCTTGTGGTAACTAGGTAAGTCACTGACTACCTTGACGCTGGTCTGGAAATACTACGAAACATTGAACAAACTAGCGGGAGACAACCAAGTCGCAGTCCTCTGGACCCCTGGACACAGGGGTATCAAGGGCAAACGAGACAGTGGATAGACTAGCCAAGTTATAGGTATTTCAAATAGGTCGGTTACAGAAGACATTAATAAGTGGCTGGCCGAGAAACACCTTGAAGAGTGGTACAAGGCTACGGCATGCAACCAAGCCAAAACCCTCATGGGGGAGCATCTAAACCCCAAACGAGCTGCAGAAAGTCCACTTTGTCGATTATGTGGGGAAGGCAACGAAACTTCCTCCCATATACTTTGCGATTGTCTAGCAATTAGGGACAAACGCCAGACTCTCACTGGCTACTTCTCCATAGACGTAGCCATGATTCAGACCAATACAATTTTTTTTCATATTTGCAAAAAATTGTTATAGTGTCACGTCCTGTGACCCTTAACATTTATTTATTTATAACATTATAATTCTATTCGTAATAAAACATGCATAAACGATATGTTTTGGAAGGTATTAATTATACGAAATAAAATGTACGGTAGTAAAATTGTAATAGGCAGAGAGAAATAGTAAGTTTATAAATAGACAACGCTTATGAATGAAACGTTGAAACCCTTACAAAGGTCTGAACGAGGAAACCCCATCGGAGCGCGCTAAATAAACAAAAATATCGAACAGGTCAGCAAAACAGAGAAATTAAAAAGCTAGTTTATCTGAAATGAAGGAACGTCGGGGAAACCAGAGGAGAAAAGCTATTCGAACATATTCTTCCCCTCTTTTCTTCTTCAATATACGAAAAGCCAAGCAAATCAGCCACGTGCCAAGGTCGGGGAAGGATCAACCAGAGGCTGGTAAAAATATCCAGGGCAAAACCAGTATTGATTGAAAAATGGCGACAAGGACCACTATCGATCGAAAATTGCCCATAAAAGCGACTGCGAATCCGCAAATTTTCAGTTACCGTCAGACCATCTTAAATTTCGTAACTCTCCCTCGAAAAGTACTTCTTCAGTTCTTCGTCAGTTTTCCGTCAGTCTTCTTTAAGTTCGTCACTGCGAGTGTGTATCCTCCTGAACACTATGAAATTAACTCAAATTTATAAGTCAAGTTCCTACAAGTGACTGTTATCGGTATTCTCGTTCAGTGTTGGATTATCAGTGGTTAAGTTTCCTACAAGAATTTCAAGTGTGTCTCAAGTAGCAACCTCTAAAAATCATTGGATCCAGGATTAAATCCCAATAGCCTCCGACTGAAATATTACAGCACAGTTCTCCAAATCCGATCGTTACAACATTCATAGGATTTCCAAACAGTAAGTCAACTAAATCAATATCCCAAGAAGGAAACTTCGAAATAATCATCAATCTCTCTCTCTCTAATATTGCCTGTAGTGTGAAATTTTGAGAAAACATAATAAAGGTTAATAATTGTAGAATTTGTTGAATATTTATTTGTTGTTGGCTATCCCTAACCCTTGTTTCGATTGAGAAATCCTTCCGATTTCTTAAGCGAACAAAAAACGGGGAAAATTAATTATAATAGTAAAAGGTGAGTAACTAGGACGTTACAATAGCACCTATTAAAAGGGTGTTCCATTAAATCAAAGAAACTTGAATATTTTATGCGGAAATTGTCAATATTCTGATTCATTTTTTAAATTACAGTATACATAAAAAATATACAATCAAACTAATAAATAAATCATTCAATAGCATTTTTCAAAAACTTCAAGTGTATTTATTATTTACGTCTATTTTTATCTATTCTAGTATCCCGGTAACAAGGTGTGAATTTAATTGAATAGAAACGTTTCTATCCAAATGAATGTCGTTTTTGAAAATCTCGTTTGAATGCCGAACTGAGCTGCAGTAGGAAATGGAAGTGATAAAAATGAAAGCACTTCGGAACATGGAACAAAACGGAAATAAAGTGTAAACAAAAAAGCAAGTGATTGAAACGGAATTGGGTAGAATTAGTTTGCGTACAAAATATAAAATTCGTGGAATGAGGCATAATTGCTTCGTATAAAAAGTGAAATGTAAGAAGAAATTTTGTTGGAAATTGTGAATAATAATAATCAAAATTTTCGATTACAAATATTTGTATTTCAAATTTTTTATTTCGAACACAGGAACGTTTCTACATATAAGATCATATAAATAAGCTAAAAAAATCGTAAAATAAATTTTTACAAACTTTCAATAGTTAAGAACACACACATTTTTAATTATTTTCAATTCAACTACTTTGGAAGCATAAGATAGAAACACTTTCTAGAAACGAACCCTAGCGGACCTGGTTGAGAAAACGGTCATAGAATACTCTGACCGTTCTCTGACTGTTCTCTGACCGTTCTCTGATCTCGCATTATTATGGCTAAGAACGATAAAAAAAGCATTTAAAACATTGCAATTATGGTTCTGTGGCAAAATTTGAAATAGAAGGCGTAGGAATAAATACAATAATTCTATTTTTCAGCGACAAAAACTAGGAAAACATCATGTACCTGTCATTGAAGGCAGGGCAGTGGTTCACAATTGGTTCACGATGGGTGGAGACGTTCCGCAAATGGTAAACCATTGAACTGCCTTCAATGACAGGTATACGATGTTTTTCTAGTTTTTATCTCTGAATAATAAAATTATTGTATTTATTCCTACACCTGCTAATTTAAATTTGATAGCAGAATCATAATTGCAATGCTTTAAATGTTTTTTATCGTTCTTAGCCATAGTAATGCGAGATCAGAGAACGGTCAGAGAACAGTCAGAGAAAGGTCAGAGTATTCTATGACCGTTCTCTCAACCGGGTCCGCTAGGAAAGAAACCTTTTCTTGAATCAAAGAACCATTACTTTCAAAGACGTACAAGAAAAAGTGATTTATAAAACTGATGTACTTTGTACATATTAAAACGATTTGAGTTCTTCTCTAGAAAGTAATGCTTCTTTCAGTCTAAGAGAAAAGTCGTGTGTTTATTATATTGATAATTACTTAGTTCATGTAGCTAACACAATAAAGCTATTTGAAAATCTAATACTTTGTAATCTTAGTATTAAGTAATTTATAAATAAATTTTTTTTAAATTTCGAGATTAGACCGCAGTTCAATGAAGCTTAGTAAACGTCGAATACAAATTGCCAATAAATTAACTAAACTAATAAAGCTTTTTAATTCACTGAATCCCTCTCTATGATTTCTTCTTCTAACCGATTCAACATTTCACTAATTTGTTTATCTTCCTTGTTGAGAGCTGAAGGATCTATTTGGTCGACTTCATCGAAATTGTCTTTGGTAATGTTCGCCCCTGAGTCTTCCTGCGGTTCGCTCCCTTCTTCCTGCATGTCATCGGTATCTTCCGCTTCTATTAGATTATCCGATAGACTAGAGAGAGATACTTTCTCTCCGTTACCCAGATCTACCTCTTCATCACAATAAGAAATTTCACTTTTTGCAGAAGATGCTCCCATGACCTCTCTTTCTGCTTTACGGGCATAAGCTTTCTTCTTAACGGCCTTGATTTGAGCAATTTTTTTGCTTATATGAGCATGCACCTTTCCAGCTTCGTCGTCAGCTGCAACCGCCGAATACTTCTTTACAGTTACCAGGTATAACCAGGTTATTTTTGACAGATAATTGTAGCCACAGAGGGCTACTAGAATATTTTTGGCAAAAGTGACTTTCCTTGTGTTTGGCACGTTTAAGGCTAAACTCCGTGCCTGCATTGACAGGTAAAGTCCTCTTCCAATATGAATCTATAACATAAAAGTTTAAAACCTGAGAAGTTTTTGTAATTTTAAGCATTAGGAAGTGAGGTACAAACTGCAGCATTCAAAGCGAAATCGGTCTCAATTTGAGGTCCACGTGAATATAAGTGAAACGTTTGATAAGTCACAATAACAAATTGAGAGTATCCATTATCGCGATTTGATGACTACTCCAAAAAGTTTTACATATGAAATAAAGATCACACCTGCGACTCGTCTTCTGTTATGTATCCTACTGCTGGAAACTGTCCGCCTCCTTGCAAAGTGGAAGGAGCCTCAATCGTTGCTTTATATATTACTACAGAAAGAATCAAAATTAGGTATATGAATTTCTGTACAATTAATGCATAATGTATTAGGTTCTAATAAGTATCTTACATTGCAAATTATTGTACTTTTCAATAGCAGTTTCCTGCCACTTCACGTTTAACTCCCGTAAAGTCTTCAGCTCACTATCCTTTCTATCATTCTCCGCTTCTATAGTTTCCATGGTTGTCTTTGATTCTTTTAATTTTTGTTTCAGGTCTCTTAATTCTTGCGGCAAAGACGCATTTGTTCGGCGTAGAGAGGCGACTGTTGTTTTAAAAATATTGCACTTGTTGCACTCCTCAATCTTTGTCGTATTCTCTTTATTTTCAACTCGAAACTTGTCCAATCGTTTCTTCAGGAAATCTTGAACAAGATTTTCCTCTGTCTGAAATAAATAATAACAAATAAAATAATAAAAAAAAGTAGAAAAAAATAATAATAATTGTAGAAATAATCCATATGGGTACAATTGGACAATCAGTATATTCTTATTATAAATTTTTTCCAACGTTTTGCCTCATCTCCAGAGGCATCATGAGGGCATACAAGAAATTAGCCAATAAACTGTACATCACAGAGACGATAGTAAAATGCAATGTGAGGTCAAACCATAGTAGTCAAATTGATAAAATCTAAAAAAGTTATTATTTTATAAAATTTTGAAAAATTTTATGAGTTGTGATAAAAAATATATTTACCAAAATAAGTAAAAAACCGACATATTCAAACTAAAAAACCACTGAATAAAATAAATAAAATTTGTTCGAGTTGGCTTTAAATTTAAATTTTCGAAGTAAAGGAGACATAACGTCATGTCACTTGAAATTATAAATATAAACTGAAGTCAAATATCATGAATGGACCTCACAATACTAACAATTTTAATAAAATCTAATGTTATTAAAATTTAACATATACAATAGCCATCAATTCAAAATTAAAATTAAGAATAGAGACAAATTTATGAAAATATTTAAAAGTTATTATTATTATTATTATTTCGAAATAATAATTGTTGTTATAACTTTTAAATATTTTCATAAAATTTTGACCTGGAAAAATATACTTCCTTTCCATATACACTCGGGAGCCGATTTTGTACTGTCACATTTTGTGCGGGCTTCACGCTGTAGTGCGTTTGTCTCCCACCCTGAGCATCCCGCGAGGCCCACATAAAATCGGCGCCTGAGAGTAGTTCTAATTTCTATTTCCATAACTTTGTTTTTTCGATCCACTCTAGTGTATATTTTTTATATTAAAGAAATATTCATCTTTCTCAGCATGTCCTACCTGTCGTGGAGTTTAGAAATTAATTTTTCTAATTTAATTGAAATTGCACTGTAGATAAAAAGGTTTGACAATTAGAAAATAAATAAGTTGAAATAAATAATCGAAACTATTTTTCCTTGTAGAGTTTTTGTAGAGGACAATGAGCTTTAATGAGAATGAAGAACTTTTTCCGAGGCCGAAACGCTACAAGTTAATGCTGGATCCTAATTATGAACCTTCGATGGTCAGTGATAAAACCAGGAAAACCTGGTCTGAGGCTTCAGAATTGAAATTGGCAGAAGTAGCGCAAAAATGTAAGTTCTATTGTTTATATGTTTTCAATGCTGATACTAAATATAGGATATCGATCCTGTGGAGAAACGCGTCTCATCCCCTATCACAGATATTTTTCTGCCCTCATCCAATACAAAAATATCCTCATCACTACTTTCTCTAATATCAATTTGCAAGTAACTTTGAAGTCTTCAGTTAGTGTCAGTTTTATTAAAATCTAAAATTTGCAACTTTTTGAAATTCAAATTTTAATGTTCAAGCGGTAATACAGTCAAACATTTAAATTCAGAAAATTTCCATTATAAAATCAATAATTTGTCATTAAACCTTTGTTAATTAGACAGTGTTTTGAATTAATAGCCTGTAAAAGTGAAAAACTTGTATTTACGTTAATTCTTTAAGATTGTAACATTCAATTTTAAATCGCAAGTCCTAATGGCTGCATATTTTGAAATCGAAAACGATTCAAATTATATACTAACTGGATCAATTGAATAATTTAGGCCAGTTGACTAATTTTAAATATTAAATTTAAAGTTTAAAAATTAATGTCTTGGAAGCTTAGAATGTTTAAGTGAATGTATCATTTTCCCCTATTTTCTATTTTATCTGAAAATACTGTTCCAACCCAAAATTAAAAATAGGCATTACAAATTTCTTTTATACTATATTATTTTCAACTTTTATGAACCAATATGTTTATATGCTATGTGATACTAACGTCAGGCCAAGAACTCACGTCAGTATTGATACTTTTTCACAATTTTCTTTAACGATACAACTACTTTGCTACTATTTCGAAAAAAAATGCAGTATTGGATTTGGAATATTTGAAAGTGTTTTATTCCAATTATAATTTTGCTATTATTATAGATGCTGATACTTGTGCAACGTCCAATAGTCAGCCGCAATTCGAGGACGCAAACTTTCCTCCTAGTAATGAACAGCAAGGATTACCGGCCAATGAAGATGCACTAGAAGATTATGATCAAGTCTACTGTGAATCGGAGAAGGATGAAGCTAACAGCTGTGCAGAAGATTCAATTACGGAAAATGGAGATGATTGCCCCAATTTCTTTGGCACAGCGAGTTCTGGAGAAACTCAACCAACAGAAAAATTATCTGGAGCAACAGACAAAATTCCTCCGAAAGAAAAGCCTTCGATTTCTGAGGAATTTTCATCTTTAGAGAATGGGCAAAAAATTATGTTCGAAAAATCGGGAATGACTGTAAACGACGTTGTAGAACTTATAGTTGCGTTTAGTGTAAGATTCGGTTGTACACATCAGCAACGCGAATGGTTGGTAGAAATGTTCAAAAATTGTGCAGGACCAGTTCGAAACCTTGAAATTGTCAAATTATAAACTTTCTCAAGTATGCAATCCACCACCGGAAAAAATTTTTTATCACTTTTATTGTGATCAGTGCTCGAAAAAGGAAGAACTTTTGCACTCTTCTGTTAAGAAAAAAATCAAAGGGCAAAGCAAGATATGTAGCAAGTGTAAAAAAGAACACTTTATCGTGCTAAGCAATCCTCATTATTTTTTGACTAATGACTTAAAGTATCAGTTGCGTTTTCTATTTGGCGATAAAGAAATTGCTAGTATTGTTGCACAGAAACTCAGCACTGATTCGAGTGAAACTTCCGACTCTGTTCTTCGAGACATAAGTGATAGTAAATTACACAAATCAGCAGTTCAGTTTGACAAGAAGACTTTCACGTACATAATTAGTATAGACGGTGCACCTCTTTTTAAAATGTCAAAACGAAGTTTTTGGCCTCTTCAAATACTACTCAACTTTTTACCTCCTCAAATTCTGTTTAAAATAATTTTGATGGTTGGTATAATGATTGTTCGTCATGAACCAAAGCCAGATTTAATGAATCTCTTTATAAATGAATTCATGAAGCAAGCGCGCTGTCTACTTTCGGATGGTCTTAAAATTAAATTACCAGGGCACGACCAAGAAATCATTTTGAAATTCGCACCAGCTGTGTTGTCGCGGATTCAGTTGCTCGAACTATCTTACAAAATAGGCTTCAGTATAACGGATACAGTGGTTGTAGTTACTGCTACCACAATGGACAGCATGTTTATAAAGTAGGCATGAAATATCCTTTTTTAGGAAATATCTCATATGGAGGATGTAGCCAATGTTAAAAGTCTTGGTTGTCCTACCGTGTGAGGAGTAAAGGGGGAATCTGCTTTCTGCTCAAAACCTAACGTAGATATGGTGTGGGGGTTTCATTTAGATTATGTACGTAATTCCATTTTAGGCGTGACTGAACAGATGTGGGCAGAGTGGGATAAGAATGTTTTATCTCCAACGCAACGTAGAGAAATCGATGAACTAATTCTATTAATACTCCCTCCACGTGATTTGCACAGAGTTCCCCAAAAGATATCCGTCAAAAGTATATGGAAAGCGACTCATTGGAAATCATGGCTAATTTTTTATAGTCTTCCGATTTTGTCAAAGTTTCTACCAAAAGATATGCTAGAACATTACGCTTTATTTGTGAATTCCATTTATGCGTTGCTTCAAATGGAAATTACCGAAGAACAACTAAGAAAGTGCGAAGAAGATTTTATGATCTTTGTTGCTAATTTCCAAATGTTATATGGAATCGAAAAAATGACATTTAATGTACACATTCTCTTACACGCTGTTCACTCTGTTAGAATGTAAGGTCCTCTTTGGGGTACATCAGCGTTTCCTTTTGAACACAACATTCATTCTTTAAAAGACACGGTAAATGGTCCAAAAAGCGTCGAACAAATGTCAGCAAATTCACTCATACGTCTATCTTATCAATGTCAACCCAGAAATCCTAATCGTTCAAAGATTGTAAACGCTTTCTGCGAAAATCTCTTCAGTAGAAAAACTGCAAGAAAATGTGCACTTAAATTTGAAAATGTTACTTTCTTTGGCCAAAGTCCCAAAAACAAATTTCAAGAAGAACAAGAGTTCATGAGATGTCTGCTTAACAATCAGGTCTACAGCAGCAACAAATATCTTAAGTCTAAGAAATTTAACGATACCATTATCCAGTTACAAAATGGTAAAATCGCTCAACTTACCGGATTGAAAATTATACCTAATGTAAAATGTTGGGTTGAGCTTAAAGAATTGATCCTTCAACCTTTTTTTTGTTGGGGATGTAAAAGTACACCATATCTGGAAGGTCATTGAAAATGTAGAACTTTCACCCATTACCCTATCAGAAATCAAGTCCAACATAGTAGGCCTAGATTTTAAACAAAACCAGTATGTCTGCACGATGCCGAACAGCATTGAAGCTCAGTAGTTTTTAATAAAAGTCTTTATTTTATTGAATTATTCTTATTTCTTTTATCACCCTTTCTTCAGATGTACTAATTATTTTATGTTCATATTTAGAAAACAATATTTATGAAGTTTTATATTTACTTAAAGAATTTCAAATAGTTAATTTTAAGCAATTTAATATGTATGATGTTTTCATTACTAAACTTAATTATAATTTTATACCATATATCAAGGTAAAGTTGATTATTTACATTTCGATTGAATAAAACATAATAATTTTTGTTATTTAGAAGATAGTAATTATTTAAAAATTCAACATTTCTGTGAAAAACAGATCCTCTCTACCCTTCCCTGGAATTCGAGCCCAGGTCTTTCGATATAATATATAATATATATTACATATATTATGTATTATTAATAGAATCAAATTTAAAAATAATAGAATAAAAACCTAATAAAATGAAAAAATATTATTAATAAAAACTATTATTATTATTATACAATATATATTATATATAATACAAAAATTTCAAACTCTCCTAATTAATTTGAAATCAATAATAATAAAATTTCTATTAATAATATTTATTAATCAATTTAATTTCATGTCCACTAATTACATTATTTTTTTATTCATTATTTATTTACATTATTTATTTTTACTTTATGAACATTATTTTAAATAAATCTGCAAAAAATAATAAATTGAAAATTTATTCATCAGAACTTATTAAATTGTCATCAAATTTTAACCCTACGAAAGTGATTAAATTGATTCCAATTTCCCAGTTTTCTGTATGGAATTACATAAAATTCATCTGTTCGCAATTTTTACGCATCAGATGGTATTAAATTGACTTCAATTTTTGAGATCGGCTGACGTAATTTAGTTGTATTGGTTTGCTCCAAATTATCACTCGCCAGAGAGAATTCAAATGTCTTCAATATTTGAGTTTGCCTTACAGTATTAAAATGTATTAACTTGATTTCAATTTTTATCTTCGAATCATAATTAAAATGAATACATTTCTTAGCAAAAATAATCATCATATTAAATGGGGTTAAAATGGGACACAATGTATTCATGATAAAAGGAATTAAAACGTATATTTCAAAAACGGAATTGATTAGGTATTCAAAACATTTCAAATTCGATGATATTTGTTCGCACATTAATGAAACTCAATTCACACCTTCTTACCGGGATTTCCTGAATTATAATTTTTTTCAAATATATTTTGGGCACAAACATGTAGTAACTGGACCACATTCATTACATGAACTTGCTACTTCTCTCAAGTATAACATGCTCCTAATATTATTTTCCGAGAAAATGAATTGATACAAATGTCTTATATTCACAAATAAAATAATTCAAAATAATGAAGAATCAAAGTCACACGCAGTATAAATATATGCTTGTATTTTGTTATGAGTATGTTCACCAATTTCTTATTCACCTGCTGAAAAGATAAGTATGAATAAATAAATAAATATAAATAAATAATAATAC
Organism: Diplolepis rosae; assembly: GCA_030998225.1. Lineage (NCBI taxonomy): Eukaryota > Metazoa > Arthropoda > Insecta > Hymenoptera > Diplolepididae > Diplolepis > Diplolepis rosae. The sequence continues at coordinate 1,407,605 of JAPYXD010000056.1, forward strand.
AGGAAGAAACTCGTGAAGGCCTTTATTAGGTATTTATGATAGAATGTGATGTCTATAAGCAGGTTATTCGTGTTGACACAGGAGAATATCACACGTTGAATAATGCAATTTCAAAACGTCTAAATGCCACAAATAGTACGAATATACCTACAAAATATAATAACATGACTTCTTGTGGGGTACTAGGTAAAATTTTTCTTAACCTTGACTTTTAATATATACAAAAAATAAAATTATAACAGCGGTACTGAAAGTAATAGAGTATATTTTTGTAGGTACATTCGAGTCTGGTTCTGGCCTAACAGACTTGAATGATATATTAGCCTGCTTTCATATAGATCCCCTTTCCCCAAATATATACAAGCGATACTTGAGAGAAGTAGGCGCAGCTATTGAAATGGAGGCTAGGCTCAGCTGTGAAAGTGCAGCAGTAAAAGAGCGAGAACTTGTTCTTCAAAATCTTGAGAAACTTCACAAAGAATTGTAATTGAATTAATTTATATAATTCAAATTTTTTTTCTTTACATCCAATCAAATTTTAAATCATAATTTTCAAACAACGCTTAGGAATTTCACAAAGAATTGTATTCGAATAATTTTAAACAACGTTATGATCAGAATCATGTGATATAAGTTTTTTTCGCTATTTACAATATTTTGAGATAATCATTCATCATAAAAATATTTCTGCATTCTTCAATTGTAAATTTCTTTTAATGAGTTTTTTTTCTGGATTTGTTTTCAGGCCTGAACAGATTAAAAAAATTTCTTTACAGAAATGTTAAATGCTTCAGCAGCTCATAAAAATAACACTAGGCAATTTGATAAAAGTATGGAAAATATTGTTAAAATTTTAATATCTTATAATATTCACGATTTTGTAAACAAGACTGATAGAAAGAATAATATTACTGATAACAATAAGTGTAAGAAGCTAAAAGCTGAAATATTACAGGACGTAGATTGTTGTAAAGTACTTTTGAATAGTGAACTCTCAAGTCAAAGCAAACAAGCAAATATACAAGCTACCAGTAATAATAATTGTTTTCCAGTCTACGTAGAATCAAATAAATTGATTGCTAAGTCTGTAAATGAAAAAATTGGTTTGAGGAATATTTGAGAAAGCAGAAATTAAGGGGGGTTTCTACTTTGTTCGGCCGAAAAAACGTGCTTTTTTTAGAAATTTTTTTTGGGGAACGTATTTAAGATAAACACTTGAAATTTTTTTTCAGTTGTAGGTACAAGTTTATTGTACAAGTACAAAAAATTTTTTTTCACTTTATACTGAAGCAAAACTTTGAACGCGTTTTTTTGAAAACTATATCTTTTGGCCTTGCGGAAGTGATTTAAGCCAGACGAGTTAAGCAATGGCCACGACATTTTTAACAGTCGTGTATCAAGGGCTTAGCTAAGGCTCGTACTAGAATCTTCAGTAAATATTAACAATTTTTCATTTTACATAACAATTTGTATCGAAAAAAGTGGGCAAAAATCGAGTTTTTCATTCAAAATCGCATAATTGTTTCATTTTTCATTTTTTTTTTGAAATCCTAGTACCGGCCAAAGACAAAAGTATACAAAGTGAGAATATATTTCATTTTTGTGTTTCAGGTCATTTGAAACAGCGGCAGGACTTCCACGAGTGGGAAAAATTCGTTCGGCGCGCCGCCATTGCTCAATGCCCTCCCCCCCCCCCTTTGCATATTTCTACTGAAAACTTTTTGTAGTTGTACAATAAACTTGTACCTACAACTGAAAAAAATTTTCAAGTGTTTATCTTAAATACGTTCGCCAAAAAAAATTTCTAAAAAAAGCACGTTTTTTCGGCCGAACAAAGTAGAAACCCCCCTTAATTGTTCTACAATAAGATAAATACGTATGAAGTTGCATGTAATGTCGATATTTTTCAAGAATTTCTCAATAATAATTTGATTTCTTTTTTATCGCTGGTTGCAAAAAAATTGATTTATCTAAATTAGTAAAAAAGTCACGAATACAATAAATATTAGTTCTATAATAAAAAGTTTTATGTGCCATCGGCGCGCAAACTCGAATTTTCGCTACAGTTAACAGTAGCGCAATGTAGTATATTGCGATACAGAGGAATGAAATCTCTTCCTCTTCTTATTCTTCTTCTTCTTCGTACAGCGTTAGCACCTTACTGGCAAAGCCTTGTACATTTGAACTGCGCATGCGTTTATTAAAATCCACTGCTACTACACAAGATCGATAAAATCAAAATGGCCGGGACTAGTCGTGACATATCAAGTGTAATGAAAAGCGCCGCAAACAACTGCAATACTAGATTAGATTCAAGTGCACGCATAAAACCTCGTATACGCACCGCAGTCACATAAAATAGAATACGTGCCAATGCACACAATTCGGGAAATTACGAGACTCGCGACAATGCTCGCAGGAGTGATCGCGCCTCGGCTTTGTCTCGGCTTCGATCTCCTGCAAGCATTGTCGCTCGTCACGCAATAACCCTCATTGTGCGCCTAGGCACGTAATATACTATTATACCTTTGAAAAATGTAATATCCAATTACATGTTGAAAAATAGCTTTAAATTTAAATTATGGTGAGATGAAAAATACATATACCAAAATAGGAGAAGATTTTATGATTTCTTTCCAAAATTATAAATGGGAAGCCTAGAATAACTGAAGATCCAGAAATTTTAAAGAAAATGACTAATCATTTCAAAAAGGTGACGTAAATGTAATCTTTGAAAATGTTATTGTTAAAACCCGTAACTTTTATATTTCGTAGTTTATCGTGATAAAATTGTATTTATTACACATTTATGTTTTTTTATTATTATTATTATTACAATGAACCTATGTGAAATTCTCAACGACATGAATCCAAATAATGTTTATGTACAGCAGACTGCTATTTACATTCGTACCTACTATCTATAGAAAAATTGCGACGTTGCCACATCCACACTGCTTCCTCAATCGATCATGGATGATCATACAAATCAATAGAGTCGTAAGTTTTGCATAGGATATTAGTAAGTTATCGTGAGGGGAAAAATTCCCAAAAAAATCAGAGATATTCTTCAGGACTCGAAGTTGTTTATATTAGTTTTCTGAATATGTAGCATATGTTTTGCGAACGCAGTGGTTAGTTAACATTTTCGTTTATGCGGTGCCATCATTAACGCTGTAATAATTCGGGACGAAAACAATCTAAATCTGTTGATTGAGAAATAATATCGTTCTTCGTGTTTGCATAAAAAACACTATTTATTTTAAAATGGTTAATAACTTAGCATCCTCCAAAAAATATTTTGAATCTGTATGCATTAAATTTGCTATAGAACCCGTTTATATCCTATTCTGAAAAGCAGTCTAAACCTTCTCACCTTATTCTTGTTTCCTCTTGACTCGTAGTTGGTTTATTATAGTCTTGAATGCTTATAGTATTCCAAATGCAAATGCTATCCTTGTCTGCTCCTACGCAGACAACTTGTTTTTGTTTACTTTAAAAAATTTATCTATTAAACGAATATTTCATTTACCGAATTTCAACCATTTTTCATACAATTTGAAACTTGAATTATTTTTTAATAATTGATAGGCCTGGACCAAAATCCGAATAAGCTTCTTTTCATATTCAGAATCCATGACTGTTCTTTATACAAAATACAAGTGAATTATTCAGACTTCAGTAACAAACGATTGTTGTTAACATTGAGATGCATCTTTTTATAGTGATAAATGTTTCTATCTTTGGTTTAAAGAAAGAGACGGGAATTATTATTCACATATCCCAACTGTGATTTAATGTCATAAACGTAAGATATCACATTACTGCAGTCTAACGGAGAAATGCCATATCAATTTTATTACCATAAAAAATCCAAGCTCTGAAACGAAATCAATTCACATACCCCATCCATCCATTCATCCCTCCATCCACACGGAGAAAAGTAACCTTAATGTTTACTGCCAAAACCGCACCAGTTTCGTGCAGCGGGATAAAGCAGTAGCGTTAACTGTTTAAGCGTGAGCGTTTTCGGATGGCGTAGTAACTTTTACAGTGCGAGACCAGAACGGGAATGGCAGTAACTATTACAGTCCTGGCAGTAACTATAACTGCAGTCGATCCGCAAACGTTTCCCCCAGCGCAATTTTCTGTTCAAATATCTTTTTAATGTCGGTTTTTACGTATATAACAAACATGGCACGCGTATCTGAAAAACTCGGCACAATGCGCTCAGCTGTTATATTCAGTGACGCCGCTGCTGATCTTATTTGTAAGGGGAAGTGCGCCGGGAGAAAGGCTTTCGGTATAGTGTGTCTAGAAGGTAATTCTACCTCCCCATCAAAAGGAACAACCGACATACACTTCTAAATTAATCGAAAAAAATGTATTAAATTTATTACATTAAACATTCTCATGGTGTTTAAATAAAGCATATGCCTTTATTTTTTCGAGAAATATTTTTTAACATTTGTCGTTCACATTCCATACGTACAGAGGTTAAACCAAAAGTTTTTATCAAATTTATTATTTTAAACATCCTGCAAGCATTTAACCAAGCAAGTCACAATCATATTATCGGTAAATGTCCGATACAGGAATTTGTATCTAGAACCGGCCCCATATAACTACTCATGCTATAGTGAAAAAGTTTTTCATGTAATAATTAATCCCGTTCGTGATTTGTATAAATTATGACAAGCCGGTTCACAAAATTCGTGGTAAAAATAAAATTATTGAGTCGAGGAAGAAACTAGGTTATATAATATTCGTAATAATAGGAAAATTTTGATCGACGTTAATTTGTGTGCAAAGCGTCGGCTGCTTCGATGTTCTACCCACGCTTCAGGTTCAACAGCTTTTATCCTGGTTAAGTGTTCGAAGTTGGAAACTGATGAATCTGGATCCAAGGATGATGAGTTTATCGCGTGTCTCGCCCAAAGGGATGAATATGTGCATGCAGATGTGCAGCGTGTAATATCTACTCATAAATATTGTTTTGTATGCGAACTCAGTGCAAACATAATGAATACGTGCATGTACCTTTAAAAACGTGCTGTGATGTTTTTAGGAAGATAAACATTTTCATACCAGAAGGTCATCGTTGTTGCCATACGCACATGATTGGGAAGAGCTTTTTTGAAGACGATCTGGCTCACTTACGGGTAGTTTCTATAACTAGCAAAATAAGCGCTAAAGAAGTAGTTTCTTTCTTTAAGACGTTTTTAACAAACGCAAATATGTCATTGTTTGACAAAATGAGCGAAAATAATATGCCCGAGAATCAATTAAAAATACTTACGGGATTAAGCTGAAAAAATGTGATAGAGTTAAGATAATTATGAACTTCTATGAAAAACACAGATACACAAACTATTACTCAGGTGCTAATTGTATTTTTATTTAAATTGAAAACTGGCAACTCTAATAAAGTGAATGCAAGTGTGCTAGGTTTACCGCACGAACAAGTATCGACGCTTTTTAACGAAATATTAAAAAGTTTCGAAAAAGATATTTTGCCTTTCTCGGTTCTAAGTCTATTTTGTGAGAAGATCTCATATCTAACACAACTTCTGCTGCTTAAAAATTACTAAATATTGCAGAAGGTCAACTAGTGTTAATTTTTGACGGAACCTATATTAGACATCAAAAAAGCAAAAATAACGAATATAAAAAAATCATATTCTGGGCAAAATAAAACACATCTGTGTGAACGGTTTACAATTTACACTACTAACGCCTTTATTGCTGACTGATGGACTTTTTTATGGTACGCAGAATGATGCCACAATTATAAAGCAAGTATTACAAGATACCGGTCATGAGTTTCTATTACGGCGCAATGAAATATTTTTAGTAGACCGAGGCTTTCGTGATGCCGTGAATTACTGTACTGAAGAAGGCTACGTTGAACTCGTGCCTGCACTCAAAGGTAAAAAAGTTCAACGGACAACTGAAGAAGTAAATATGTCCAGACGAGTGACAAAAATCCGATGGGTAGTTGAAGTTAGACATGAATCGAATTCATTGAGAGAAGAGGTCGAAAATAGAGGTTGGAGTCGAAAAAGACATCTTTAGGACAACTGTTAGCATCAGATCTTCTCGACTTTCCACGGTTAAGCGGAGAGCAATTGGAAGTATTATTCACAGGTTTCTATCAGTTCTCATTAGCTGTTTCATACCTGGCTAAAATAATTGATGCAGAGAATAATCTCGTTGTATATTACATAAAACTAACGCCAAATATTGTTAAGCTGGAGGTGCGATCACGGCATATAAAAAATAAAACTTATCGCGTTTATGTTGATTATATTTCAAATAGTACTAAAATAGAAGGAATTCAACGTTAACATTGTTATTCTCCAAGTAGAAACAGGACGGTTGGATGCTGCGTCCATATCGCAAGTGTGATGTATTATTCGAAATTTCAAGAATTCGAAACCATTGGAATCCGCAAAATGCAAAAAAACGTCCAAATTTGGACGAAGATATTGCTCAAAATAAACAATTTGTTTATGTTTATTTTCGGTAATGTTTCTTACTCCAAATTTGGTCGTTTTTTTGTATTTTGAGGATTCGAACGGTTTCGAATTCTTAAAATTTTGAATTGTACTTTTGATTGGACGTTAAGGGGAATTTCAGGTTGTAGTGATACGGGTTCGAATTCAATTTGGAATATGATATATTATTTAGCATATGGAAGATATTTGTCTCAAATAATACGTACAGCTAAAGTCCTATCAAGATTTTTTTAACTGATAATATCACTGTTATGATAAATGCTAATAGTGATGATGACGATTAAAACGATGTGGAATTAAGAAAAAGTAAACTATTGAGCATAAGAAGTTCAAAATCCATAGTTACTAACAAAATAATTTCCTTCGTAGATAGTACCGACATTGTTTTATTTATTGCAGAAAAAGTTCCCCTTCGATTTTGATAAAATTTTTTGTGGTCGAATTGCATACTATAAACAATATTGTTAATTTTTTGGTTGGTGTAAATGTATTAGAACTGTGGTAAAAAAAATATTAAAACATATTCCAATTTATTTTTTAACATAGTTTCCTTTTAACTGTATACATTTATTATAGCGGTACTCAAGCTTCTTTATACCCTTTAAAAAGTAATTTTTATCAAACCCATCAAAATACTTATTTGTCGCAGCAATGATCTCTTCGTTCGATGAAAATCTTTTACCTCCAAAGCAACTTTTCATGTTAGGAAACAAAAAATAATCGGAAGGAGCTAAATCTGGGGAATAAGGTGGATGAGGAAGTATTTCGTAGCGTAAATCAAATAATTTGGCCGTTGCAATGGCACTCGTGTGAGCTAGTGCATTGTCGTGCTGAAAAAGCATTTTTTTCGCCCGATGGGGCTGCTATTCTTTCAGTATGGCATCGAATCGATCTGATAATGAGGCACAATACTCTCCTGTAATATTTTTACCCTTCTGTAGATAATCGATTAATATTACACCGCGCGAGTCCCCAAAAATTGTGGCCATGACTTTACCGGTTGATGGAACCATCTTCGCTAGGCCCAGTCCACATTTTCGACTGATTTTTTGTTTCTGGTGTATAATAATGAATCCACGTTTCATCAACAGTTACATAATGACGCAAAAATTTCTTTGAATTACGTTGAAACATGCCCAAACATTGCTGAGACGCAACCACACAAGCCTGCTTATGATCGGCTATAAGCAAATGCGGCACCCATCTTGCAGACAGCTTCTTATGCCCAAACATTTATGTAAAATGTGCCATACGCGTCCTACTGAAATGTTTAAAGTCTCACTAATCTCACGCACTTTCAATCGACGATCGTTGAGTATGATGTCGGGGATTTTATCCATTATGTCTTGAGAAGTCACCTCTCTTGTACGGCCAGGACGCTCAGTATCACTTGTGCTATTACGGCCGCAACGAAATTCAGTGAACCACATATGATCCATGCTATGCGATGGAGCAGACTCCTTATAATATTTTGCGAGTTTTTCTTCAGTTTGTTTGATTGATTTTGCTGGTAGAAAATAATGTTTAATAAGCACAGGAAACTCGCTTTCCTCCATGGTTTTGTTTTAACAATGAAAAACTAAATTCAACTGGCTGTAAACAATTTTCTAACCAACGTACTGACTTGAAACTTTGTATACGCACTGATATTAGATGGTATTCTCTTATAGTAGTAGTATATTTACGAAAAAAGTACCATCTTTCGAGAAGTCACGGACTTATTTAACAGCCCTCCTACTTTTTCTAGTAATTCCAGGACCGTTTAAGATCAGGAACTAAAAACTGTATGTATCGTATCCTCATGACGGGCAAATATCACGACATACGTTATTTGAAATATTGGCTATGGGGGCTATTTCACTATGCTTACCACGCAAGATCCTTTATTAGGTGTGCAAAAGAAAAAAAATTGCAACTAAGGCTTATTAATGATCTGATCGCGGCAATGAAAGAGAAATAACTTAATAATTAAAAAATTTCATTTTCAGATCTTGTAAAAACACAAAAATGTAGAATTTCGATCATACAAATAGTGAAATGATTTAATTCTTTATTATTTTCTTGAAGTTTCATATTTTTGGAGTCTCGTGTATGGTAAGAACCATTATTTTAATATTTACAATTAGAATAAAAATTGTCTGCATTAATATTTGGAAAAAAATTCATTCATGATTTGCATTCATGATTTTTACATTTTCAACGTGAAAAATCTTGAGCAAAGACGATTTATCTTATTTAAAAGGAAGCAAAATTGCTAACTTTGCGTCTACGTAACTTCGAAGAGAGAAGTTTTTTTCTCGAGTTTTTTCAACATAGAAAAATTCATAAAAGGAGAAAAAAGTATTGGACTATGAAGAGAAAGTCTCAAACTAAATTTCAGTTCAAGGTTTGAGTTGATATATAAAAAAGAACGCACAAATGGCAAATGTTTTTTTGCGTCGGGTCCATTGGACCCAGTGTCACCACTACGTTATTTTAGGAGGTGTGACCACTACGGGTTAAGAGATGTAGTAAAATGATATATCATTTTATACATAAAATAAATGAATTTAATAAAAAATATAATTTTTTTTTGTATCAACAAAATAACTATTATCATCATGGTTTTATTATTTAGTAGATTTTCCAAGGAAAATAATGAAATCTTTAAATTCATATATTTTTTAGTTATAAGAATGTATTCGTAGTTTCGTTTTAAAATTCATTATTATCACAATTTTGATGCTCATTCGTTAACTTGTTCAAGTTTTAACAGAAATCATTACCTTCGTCATTACAATATATATTTCATTTTTTAAGGGAGTGTAAACATAATGATACAAGAAAGAGTGATTTGGCATTTTTTATCAAAAAATATCCTAATTTAAAAAAATAAGATATCGTCTTATGGATACCCTTATGTAAGATGCATCAGTTTTTCTTGTATTTCTGAGAGCCATGGTAGCTGTTCAGACTGAGTCGCACAAGGCTATACGCATAATCTATGTCGTGAATTAAAAGGTACTCTTTAGTTCTTTTTCATTATCGATTCTTTGTCACATTTCGCATTCCCTTCGGTTTCATCTTTTCCGCCTTGCTCATCCTGTATGCTCGCATCGTTGCTTGTTTTTTTTTGTCCAAAATGTTCGTTCAATTATTCATGGAAAAGCAAATAACAAAAGCATGTCTTAGGATAGTAATTTTGTGCGTGTGTGTTATCAATGAATATGCATTTTTTTATCGCCTGGATAAATAGGAAGTTTCACAACAAAAAATTGAATTTCTGACCGTGTATAGCATGAACTTCTTGCAATTTCACAATTTCTGTTTCTTATGCCATCTTCAGATTCCGATGAGCTTTCGTTTTTGCTTTGCCGGACCTAAAATAGGCAATAGCCATTCGTTGAATGCAGGTATTCAACGTTGGAGATCTTCGTGCCTTTTCGGACCATTTCTCATTTAAATTTACATTATTAATTGAAATCTGCAAATTAAAAAAAAAAGTATTATCACACTGTATTTAGTCGCAGCTAATATGGGATTTTTTATTCAAAAGATCAATCTACACATCCTTGGATGTCGCTTTTTTTAATGAAATCTCCCATCTTCACTTTTTTCCCATCGCGAGATTTCGAAGGGGGTTGTCCATCCAAAGACTTTTGACGAGCGTATTCCTTATAAGACTTCAAATGCCCTTTTTTGGCTGGGGGTGTCGTAGATTCTACGATATTGCTCTTTTTTTGGGTAGATATTTTTTTTCCACGAAGTCTTTCGCTTTCGTTTTCTGTCTGTTAAGAGATTCTGGGTGGGCATGCACATCACTAGCATGTTCGTCGCAAGAATTCGGAATTTCTCGTCCGTTTGAAGATTTTGGATTTATGTTACTCCAACCTCATTGTTTACTTGATCGACCTTTAAATAAAACAAGCAAATAAAACATCGACATTTCGTTAAGTTGTAGTTTTGAAACAATTTCTTTCAATCAAAGTTTTTGTTGCAACACCGCTATTTTTTGCTATAATATACTCATATCCCAAGTAACAACATATATTTTTTAGGATACGATTAGAGGATTACTTCATAGTTTAAGAAAAGAAAATATCAATGATGGCCCCTTATATCTATGTAATTCGATTAGGACGGGGGCCAACTACACTTTTAGCTTATAACTATAAAACAAACATCATTTGAACAATGCACCTCACTCTAATATGATATACACCTAATCTTCGTTACTCTCTTCCTCTATCACGGAATTCATATTGTTTCGTGTAAACAATTTACTGAGAATATCGGCAGGTTTCAGGCCCTGTAAACTCTAATGGATGAATATGAAGAATTATGATTATTATTTTAGGCGTAGTACAAGTTGCGGCCAACTGTTGGCGCTACGTGTCGGCCCCGCTGCACCCCACCCCGCTCGCCTAAGTGTGCGTCCGTCCTCGCATATCATCGTTTGGTTCTCGTCACACTGCGTTGCACGAATGTCAACAAACGTGAAAAACTACAAACAGCGAAAAATGAATTCAAGGAAGGTGATTTTGAATAAACGGAGGTGTGTTCTTCCTGGGTGTGCCTCGTCTCGTCACGCGAAGCATCACCAGTTCCCCAAGGACGAAAAGCAGGGTTTGTTGCGGTTAGAGGCAGTGTCAAACCCACTGTTGAAGAACCTAACCTACGAAGAAATTCACAAGAGCCGCTATCGAGTGTGTTATTTGCATTTTCGCGATCAGGATTATTTATGTGGTCCGCGAAATGTGTTAAAAAAAAAAATAGTGCCTTCAGTGTTGTTGCCTGAAAAAGATGGGAATCAAATTCTTTAATATTTGTATTTATATTACATTGTCTGATAATTTAAAAAATTGACTATAATGATTAGTAAAATGGATAAACTAAGTGAAAAAATGTATAATAATATCAGAAAATTTATTTCTTAAACTTTCTGTATTTTTATACGTGTTTTCCGCTTAGTTTATCCATTTTACTGATCATTATAGTCAATTTTAAAACTTCTAACACATATACAATGCATATATAACATACATACGCCACACATTGATACTTTTAGTTCAAGTTGCGGCCAACTCTTGGCGCTGTGCTTCTTCATATTTATACCATTGAGTTAACAGGGCCTGGTAGGTTTTACGATTTTTAACAAGTATTTCGAGTGTGATAAATAATGGCTACTATATGAGAATAGCAGCTAACTGTTTTTCGATCATTGGCACATTCACAAGCATATCCTTCAATTCCTGCAACGCCTATACTGTTTGGTCTGTAACCAGTAAAACATATATATGATTTCCGACTAATGTGTCTTGACTGTACCTGGATCTTTAAAATATTTGCCTGCTTTTTCGCAAATTGTAAATTGATGGACCCATTATCGTTCATTATTTCCGCCAGGTACGAAACTGCTTGTGAGAGTTGACATGAACCTGTGAATAAGATTTTTAGGTGCTTCTCTGTCAACTCTAGAAAATCTAAAAGGTTGTTAGAAGAGAAACTTTGAAACATAAGCTTTTTACGAAATTAGGCTTTCTCCTCAGCTTTATTAGCCTATGTGTTTTCTACATGTAACTGATGTTTCATTCTCCTTAGAATTTCTTCTAAAGGATGGGAATCTGATTTAACGCCTTTCCAAATTGATTGTGCAGAAATACTGCAATTTTAAAATACAACCCAACATTTGGAAGCAGTTTGTTATCAATTATGTGATCCAGCAATCGATATTTTTTTTTAATTATTCCATGGACAGATTCCACTGACCAGCGAATTTTTGTCACAAAACGAGACTGTTCTGCTTCTTTAGTTGTTCAGCTGATTTTGCTCGAAAACCACGATCAAAGAAAAGCTTGTCGCCTTCATTAAATATTTGACACAAACCATGCGGCTCTTCAATAAAATTTTTGATAATTTCAGTGTCATCCTGATTCGCTTAAAATGGTCCTGCCATGTCTAGTAATCGTCCGGTTGTTGTACAGATAGAAAAAGGCTCGAATAAGGGAACCTTTTTTTGTCCCGAATATGATTTTCGCTGGTCCTTATTGTTACTGCTTTTCTGATGGTGAGCATATGTACCATCACAAATTAACTTTAGCTCGTCTGTATAATTGAACAACATTTTAAAGACACAAGTAGTGTGAAAATCAACCGGCTCACATTTAGAAATAGCGTTCAATCCAAATCGGGAGGGTAAGACATCTTTTTTCGAAGATGTTATACGCCCAGCGATAGAAGGAATGAGATTTTATATAATATAATATACTTTATTCGAATAACAAAAAATCTCATTACTAGGAAGGCGTTTGCTTGACCGTCATCTGGTGACAGCATGCCCTTCCACCTCTTAGGCAAGAGTGGAACAAAAGATCCGCTGTTTTCTTCTCTACCAATCCACGCATCATCCCCTTTCATCCCCTAAAAGTTGTCCTAACCCTCTAGAGTGACGAAAACTCAGTTATAGTATCAGGATAACCCACAGAATCTAGTGTCAAATATTGATCTAACTGCTAATTTTTTCGTTTTTCCGTATTTTTTTCACGACAGATTGACTGCGCAATGAGTTCTAAGCTGTTTCAAAGGACAAAAAATAAAGTCGCTTCCAATTGTCAATGCAACCCACAAAACCAGAGTCCAGATTTGATCCTAGATTCTATCAAACATTGGAAAAATCTGGACTCAGATGGTCATCTGGGTCAGGAATTGCCCAATTCTTGGTAAAATCTAGGACGGAATCCGGACTCTGATGTTCTGGGAATTATTCATAATGATTTCGGAAAATAATTTTTATTCACTTTTTGCAGCTTATACTTATCATTATAAATAGGATAGTTAAATTGTATCTTGCTACATTACAATAAATCATTACAACTTTAAAGAATGTCATGTTTTCATCAACTAACAAAAAAATTAAACGAAATTCAATTCTTTCAGATTTTGAAATTCGTACAATACTCTGAAAATTAATAATAGTTAATGTCATGATATCTATTGTAACCTTAATTTTTACTTATTTGATGGATGGTGAGGATAGATTATTTTCTGGAAATAATTATGGACTACTATTTTGCATCACGTATCGGATAAACAATATTTATTACTGAGAGCCGTATCTACAAAGTTCAGCGTATTACGTTGCACCACGGGCAACTCATCCCGACCACAAGACCATTCCGAACGTAACCTTAGACTCAGCTGGTGTACAGAGTTGAGCGCCAGGTTATTTTCTTCAAAATAACCAAAATTACTACTTAAATACAACGTAATATTAATTGATCAGTCCACTCGTGACGGGTCACCTGTACCTTCGTAACCGAAGCTACAGGGACCACCAAATACCGCAGAGAGCGCGGGGTAAGGAGCAGCGTCACTTCTCGCGACCACGGACACTTAATAGTTCAATAATAATTAATTTATGAGGTTGTGGGCGCTAGGACCCGTGTCCTTACACGACCTCACGGATTCACATCAATTATCCTCGTGAACACAGAATTTAATTTATATTAATATTGAGGCTGACCCAGAGGCTGCCGTCTCGAAATTTTCGTGGTGAGGTGTTATCTTCACACACCACCCGAATTTACAGTTTCTTTTTATTCAATAATCGTGAACTAAAACACAGAGGAAAGGTCCAAATCTACCTGTAATTTGTCGACGCCCTTGCCAGCATCCACGACTTGCCATCCTTCTTATTTTAATTGAATCAAATAAACTTGGATAAAATTATTTCGGCACACCTGCCACTTCGAACATCGAACAGAGAAATAATTGAGAATGGCGAGATCCGCTGGCGTGGTCACGAAACCGGAAGACGGCGGCGCTTACAAAGCTTACCGACATTGCCGACATTTACGCTGAGTTCATAGTCGCGAGCGACTGGTGGTGAAGGTACGCCGACCTTTAGCGCCGCCACGTGGCGATTACCGGGATTAACCTCATCGCGCAGGTTAGTTTGTTGACAAACTGTCAACAAAGCGACGGCAAACTCCTCTCCTTGGTGTTCTTGAGCAGGCGGGACTCACATCCGCCTGAAGCACCAAGGGTCCCCTTCGTGGTGTACTGTAGTGTCGTGCCACAGTGTCGTACCCCTTCTTCCATCGTCCTGAAGACACGGCCGTGGATCGAGTATTGATCGCCATCGACCGGACGGTGATCTCGTGCGGGTGGACCTCGTGGTGTTCGCGTGTGTGTAAAAAATAAATTCAAAATAAGGACCAATCCACTACTACGTGACAGTGATCGGAATCCTTGGTCTGGCAGTCGGGAATAGGCTCCCAGGGAATCTAACATCTCCCCTGAGGTAAACGATTATTTAATAGTATATTACGTGACGGCGCACAATGGGGGTTATTCCGTGACGAGCGACAATGTTCGCAGGAGATCGAAGCCGAGGCGCGATCAGTCCTGCGAGCATTGTCGCGTCTCGTAATTTCCCGAATTGTGTGAATTGGCACGTATTCTATTTTATGTGACTTCGGTGCGTATACAAGTTTTTATGCGTACATTCGAATCTAATCTAGTATTGTAGTTATTTGCGGCGCTAGTCATTACACTTGATATGTCACGACTAGGCCCGGCCATTTTGATTTTATCGATCTTGTGTAGTAGTAGCAGATTTTAATAGACGCATACGCAGTTCAAATATACAAGGCTTTGTCAGTAGGGTGCTAACGCTGTACGAAGAAAAAGAAGAATAAGAAGAAGATTGTGCTCCGCTGTATGGCTATAGGCTCATGCGCAGTTCAATTTTCACATTACATTCCTCTGTAGCGCAGTACACAATATTGCGCTACTGTTAAATGTAGTGTGAAAACGAGTTTGCGTGTCAGTGGCACATAAAATACTTTATATAAAATAAAACATGAATACAAGTCAAAGTCAGGAGCCTACCGAGCACATTACGGTCGACCCCTGACTTTTGACTGTCACAGACAGCCTCGGGCATGATTCTCTGCTCGAGGTCGGAACTTTAAATTCAATTGTAATATTTATTGTGCGTGGATAAGTACCACGTCACAGTATATATACAGGGTGTCTAAAAAGTCCCAGGA
Organism: Diplolepis rosae; assembly: GCA_030998225.1. NCBI lineage: Eukaryota > Metazoa > Arthropoda > Insecta > Hymenoptera > Diplolepididae > Diplolepis > Diplolepis rosae. Next base: position 1,423,155 of record JAPYXD010000056.1, read on the forward strand.
CGGTTGGATATTTCCTTAGGTAAAACATTTTTCAAAAAAGTCAAGGTCATTACTGAAGTAAATTTCAACAAGGAATTCAATGGTGACCTTCATTTTGACCTTGATGTTGACTTTCATGGGTTTCTGAAGGTCAACTTTGTTTTTTTAAATGGAAACCCCCTTTTTTACATCTGAAATCGATAGAGCGGGAAATTCTACGTTCAGATACGTACTCAAGTCATAGGGCAATTGTAACGTTCAAGGTCAATTAGAGGTTATTTGAAATTAACAAAGTTTTACAAGAGGTCAGAGTTATTCCTGAAGTATTTTTCAACGGGGAATTCAATGGTGACCTTCATTTTGAACTTGAAGTTGACTTTCATGGCTTTTTGAAGGTCAAATTAAAAAAAATGGAAACCCCCTTTTTTTACATCTGCAATCGATGGAGCGAAAAATACTACATTCAGGTACGTACCCAAGTCATAAGTCAATTGTAACGTTCAAGGTCAATTAGAGGTTATTTGAAATTAACAAAGTTTTCCAAGAGGTCAGTGCAATTCCTGAAGTATTTTTCAACGGGGAATTCAATAGTGACCTTCATTTTGATCTTAAAGTTGACCTTCATGGCTTTTTGAAGGTCAAATTTGTTTCTTTAAAATGGAAACCCCCTTTTTTCACATCTGCAATCGATAGAGCGAAAAATACTACGTTCAAGTACGTACCCAAGTCATAGGTCAATTGTTACATTCAAGGTCAATTAAAGGTTATTTGAAATTAACAAAGTTTTCCAAGTGGTTAGTGTAATTCCTGAAGTAAATTTCAACGAGAAATTCATTGGTGAGCTCTGTATTGATCTTGGTTACATTGTTTTGAATGTTGTAAAATCGTATGTATGGGAAATTTTTCATTAAAAGTTCCAGGAGTTCTGGTGAGAGTTCTGTTCCTCCCCAAAGAGTTATATCGAAAAGTCCTATACCGTTTTTCGATACCTAAGTCAATACCTAAGGCGATACCATAAGTCCTATATCGTTTTTCTATCTCCATACGAATATCACTAATCGAAACTAAATTTACGTATTACGAGTACATACGTACTATCTTTCGCTAAAAGATTATTATGGCGCAAGCTAAACTTTCGGAACGAGAGTGGGTATTTGTATTAATGATGCGTGGTTGGCGATATCGAGTTCGATATTATGATCAAGTTCGTTTGCTTTTTAATCACACTTTTCTTAATGGAGAAGGGTGAAATCCTGTCTCAAAATTAACAATTGAAAGAACTGTAAGGCGCTTTATGAATCATGGATCTATCAAGGACCTTCAGAGAACTGGTCGGCCAAAATCTGCAGGATCTGACGAGATGCAGATGGACATAGCCCAAGCATTTGTTGAGAACCCACACCTTAGTTGACGTCGAGCTAGCGATGCGCGTGACGTTGCTCCTGAGACAGTGCGAAATATTTCAAAAAGCATTAATTACCATCCTTACGAAGTTCATCTGGTACAAGAGCTCAATGAAGACGATCCTGATCGTCGGGTTGAATTTTGTGAAATTACGATGGAAAGAATTGATAGAGATACTCTTTTCTTGTACAATAAAATATTTTCAGATGAAGCTACTTTCACTTTAAAAGGTGAAGTTAACAGGCAAAATTGTAGATATTGGTCCGACACAAATCCTGATTGGATGTTGAAGAGTCACACATAATATCCACAAAAGATTAATGTTTGGGCCGGTATCTTGAATGATACATTGATAGGCCCTTTCTTCATCGATGGTAATCTCAATGCCCGTGCATATGAAGAGCTTCTCAAAAACCAAATTGTGCCAAGAATAAGGGAGATTACAGGCGATAATTTTCAAAATATTTGGTTCCAGCAGGACGAGCAGCGGCTCATTACGGTAGGGAGGTACGAGCATATGTGGATACTCAGTTCCCTCATAGGTGGATTGGAAGAAGGGGTGAAATCGAGTGGCCTGCTAGATCTCCTGATCTGACGCCTTTCGACTATTTTCCTCGGGGGTATTTAAAGAGCAAAGTATACTCAACGCAACCCCAAAGCTTAGACGAATTGCAGAATCGGATTCTGCAAAAGGCTACTTTGATTAATAGGGAGATGATCTGTAATGCTGTAACTCATTTTTACAATCGCATAGATTTTTGTCAAGAAGCTAAAGGTTTTCAGTTCGAACATCTTCACTGAAGCGTGAGAGGCAAGAGGACTCATGCTAATCAAGCACCCCGAAGCGTGAGAGGCAAGGGGACTCATGCTAATCAAGCACTCCGAGACGTGAGAGGCAAGGGGACTCATGCTAATCAAGCACCTCGAACCGTGAGAGGCAAGGGGACTCATGCTAATCAAGCACCCCAAAGGGAACAGAATTTACTACATCCACGTCGTTGTTCCTGGGTAATGCTAAACGTAAACGTAAACTGCTTGGAAAAAACCTTGAAGATCATCACCAAGATCAATACAGAGCTCACCAATGAATTTCTCGTTGAAATTTACTTCAGGAATTACACTGACCTATTGTAAAACTTTGTTAATTTCAAATAACCTTTAACTGACCTGGAACGTTGCAATTGACCTATGAATTGGAGACGTACTTGAACGTAGTATTTTTCGCTCTATCGATTACATATGTGATAAAAGGAGGTTTCCATTTTAAAAAACACATTTGACCTTCAAAAATCCATGAAGGTCAACTTCAAGGTCAAAATTAAGGTCACCATTGAATTCTCCGTTGAAAAATACTTCAGGAATTACACTGACCTCTTGGAAAACTTTGTTTATTTCAAATAACCTCTAATTGACTTTGAACAATACAATTGACCTATGACTTGGCTACCTATCTGATCGTAGTATTTTTCGCTCTATCGATTGCATAGTGATAAAAGGGGGTTTCCATTTAAAAAAACACATTTGACCTTCAAAAAGCCATGAAGGTCAACTTCAAGGTCAAAATGAAGGTCAACATTAAATTCTCCTTTGAAAAATACTCCAGGAATTGCACTGACCTCTTGGAAAACTTTGTTTATTACAAATAACCTCTAATTGACCTTGAACGATACAATTGACCTATCACTTGAGTACGTATCTGAACGTAGTATTTTTCGTTCTGTCGATTGCATATGTGATAAAAGGGGGTTTCCATTTAAAAAAACACATTTGACCTTCAAAAAGCCATGAAGGTCAACTTCAAGGTCAAAATTAAGGTCACTATTGAATTCTTCGATGAAAAATACTTCAGGAATTGCACTGACCTCTTGGAAAACTTTGTTTGTTTCAAATAACCTCTAATTGTCCTTGAACGATACAATTAACCTATGACTTGGGTACGTATCTGAACGTAGTATTTTTCGCTCTATCGATTGCAGATGTGATAAAAGGGGGTTTACATTTTAAAAAAACAAATTTGACCTTCAAAAAGCTGTTACGTCCCGAGCTAAGGCGAGGGTAGGTTGGGAAAATTAGGAAAAGGGAGGAAAGTTTGCTGATTAAATCAGAGTGGTAAATTCTGATTATTTATATTTTTGTGGGATCGTGTTCACTAGTCAGACCTATGCGGCTCGAGTTGTTCACAGTAATAACAAATTTTATTATATTGCAGTGTACAAGCTTTATTAATTAAAGGTAGATATACAATAAGTTTTGAGATGCTTATGTGTATGACTTATACTACTTCTCAAGATGAGAAGGCAATATTAAGGGCGTTATGCGTTTATGAGTCGATAATACAGGTTTTGAGATGCCTATATATGTAACTCACGCATTAAAAGTGTGCGTCTATATAAGTCAATCATACAGGTTTTGAGATGCCTATATATGTGACTTCCGCGTTTAAGTGTGTGCATCTACAAGTTATTCATACAGGTTTCGAGATGCCTATATATGTAACTTGTACGTTTTATGCTAATATACTAGATTTTGAGATGCCTAGGTATACAATTCACGCACTACAATTGGCGTTATAGTTAATATAATAAGTTTTGAGATGCTTATATATATAACTTACGCTTTTCTCCTTCCTTGAGAAGGCAAGAGAAAGAGTTTTGTCGTATAGTTCTCCTTGTTGATAGCTGGCTAACGGCACAATCCTGCCTGGAGTTAAGTAGTGCTATTCAAGTAGTACAGGAAGCATATCAGACAATCCAACTTGCTTGCTGAACACTGGTTAAGTTCGTTTTCCGTAGATTCAACTCTCAGAACTCGACTTAATACGACGATACACGTATCTAACGGCACTTATTAATTCACGACCACCGGACTTGCACCACTTAGGGGCCAGGGATTTTATGTACCAAGTACCGAGGTAATCCTTGTATAAGATACCGATGAAATTACGAATATCGAAGGGTCAATTCGTGACACCGACAGTATGACTTGTGGACGGAGTGATTACCGACGTTAAGATCTAGAAAACTGAACAGCTACTAGCGAAAAGACAACCTCCAGAGGTAAATCTGGGGTTTATATATTATTGATTATTCCTATAGTGGGAGAGCATTCATATTTTCGTGGATCGGCATGTACCTTGCTACTCGATGGATCGGCACGCGTCTGGCAGCAATGTCATTGACCATAATTGCTGACAATCGCGTAAATGCATGAACTCGCGGCGCGTTCCCACACAGGTCATACTATCGGGATCAAAGTTAATTCACGCTCAATGCGGTACATCTTTCTCTCGTCTTTTCAGCTATGTTACTTAATATGTATATGTTGCCAGGTCGGTGCAATTGTACTAAGTTACAAATGCACTAACTCATCTATTATTTATCCCCAATAATGTGATTGATGTTATTGATTATCCATTATTGGTCATTGCCGATTACTATGTACTAGTGTTTGATTATTTTTATTAGCTATTTAACGACTGTTGTTAACAATAATGAAAGTTATTGTTATTTCTTTTCGTTAAATAATTATGTTAATGTTTATTATTCTGATTTCCTATATTACCGACGGTAAGGCAGTTTTCTTGTTTTATGCAACTCGACTACCTTGTCGATCTCAGATAGTTTCTGACAGGTGTTTCCTACTATTAGTGTTGTAATGAGGAGACATGTATCAGTTATATCCCCGAGCGTTAACTGGGTTGCCTAGGCACAGGCGAAAAGAATTAAAATTTCTAAATATCAGGGATGTAACAGTCCTCGATGATAATATTATTTATTTATCTTCCCTTTTTCATTTTTAGATATAAATTAATTAAATTATTATTATTTTATTTTTGATTTTCAATTTACTTGGTTATAACAACAGGAGAGACACCGCGTTGGTTTCGAATTCCAAGTGATATTAATTTCTGTCTCTTGCTGCATTGTATATTTCTCGTGTAATTGATCATGTGTTGTGTCTATAGTGAACTTCTGATTCTCGGATTGACATAGGTGAGTATAATTTATCCTTGATTCTTAACTTATGTTTCCCTGGATTGTCGTTTATTTATTTATTTTTTTTTTCTTTCTTATTTTTAAGGTCTTACATCAATTTTTGTATGGCTGGGCAGTGCTCTTTTGTTTGAAGAAGCGTTATTTCATTAGTTCTTTTAACATCATGTCAGGACAAGCATCATCATCCAGTGGTTCTCGGACGATTCCTTACTCGCAGTGGTACCTGAACAACGCCCATGAGGTCAAAGATTTGACCATGGATCGTGGAGAACTTCGACCTCACGGTGAGTTTTTATTTTCTTTGAGTCATCAGTTTATGTGATTGTTGGTGGGGTGTTTTGGTAATTAATAGGTCTTCTGGGTTGGGTCTCTTACATTTCGTTGGCAATGGAGCTCCTTGGATTGTCGGTGACGGACTCGGATTTTTGTATTGTGCATCGATTAAGGAAATCGTATAATGGGGTGTTAATCCGCGTTGCTTCTAGAAAAATGAAGGATAGTTTTGTTGCTCAACGTTCTATGCTCGCGCTAAGGGGTTGCTTTGTTGATCTCGCGTAGGTTAGAGTCATTTTTGCTTGTTGTGTTTTCAAGTTTTAATTTATGGTGTTTTATTCTCTTCTTTATTTTTGCAGATTCCTATCAACGGGCTCCGCAGGTTCCTGCTTCAGGGTTGCTGAGACAGGTGTCGAACCTGGTGGATACCCTGGTGCCCTGGGTACGAAAGATGTGGTTTCTTATCCAGGAGCGACACGTGGGTCCACCGGAGTCCAAAGAGGGTCCGTCCTGTTCTCATTCAGCACCCTCAGCTTATTGTTTGGGGTAGGTTTGCCTAAATTTATCCTCTTTCTTTGTATTATGCATTTATTATATTTTTCTTCTTGTTTTTCTCTTTCTTTGATTAATCCATTTTATTTTATTTTTCAGGATACAGGGCACTGAGGAGCGTTTTTGCCAGTGTGGGTGATTCATCCGGTTACCGCACTCGAGCGACGTCACGAGATGCACCTGTGGCTCAGCTCTGGTGTCTTATGAAGGTTTGTTTTTTCCTTATTTCTTGTATTTATTTCCTGGAAATTTAAATTTTGTCCTGAAGACCTTTTATTAAAATTTTTTTTGAAATTTTGTTTCAGCTCCTAGATCCGTGATGTCATATCGTAGGCGTCCGATTCTGAGGGGTTATCGCCGGGTTCCAGCTCGTAGAGTGCCATACCTGCCTCGCGTGTAGTGTGTTTTTTGCTATATTTTTGTATATATATATATATATATTTTTTTTGTATGTATTTTAGTGTATATGTATTTTTAGACGTAATTTTATGATGTGTGTTTTGTTCATTGTGTATTTTTAGTGTAAGCTTGTGTGAGTGTGTTTCTTTCCTGTTGTACAATAGATGTTTATTTTACCAATAAATTTTATGTCGTTCGAATTGAAATGGTTTGAGATTAGTGAAATTGGTCCTCCGATCAATTTTATATGCTTTAGCTGCCAGTAATTTCACCAATCTCAGGAATTTTTTCTTGAATTTTGTTTTCCTCAAGTCCTTCTCCTGTCATTATTAGTGCTAATTTTGTCAAAAATTGCTTTATTATCAAGTAAAATTCTATTTATACTATCTCAATTTTTTTTGCTCAGAATTTTTATTTTAATAGTCAACTAATTGGAATTTTCTCGGAATTTCTGATTCAGGTCTTCTCATTTCTTATAATTGATTACTAATAATTATTATTTAAAACCTATGAATTCGCGAAATTTAAATGCGTATTCATAACACTGGTCTAATTTTATTCTCATTTGGTCATTCTGATCAGGAACTCGCTAGTTTAGTAGTAATATTGATCCTTTTTGATTTTCTGAATTTTAGCTAAAATTATTAAGAATTTTTAATAATTGAAATGCGAGTTTCTGATCAGGAGTACATAATCTGCAAGCTGGTGAGTGACGATGATGGGCGTGATTGTCATCTTGTCGCTTCCATTGGCATTGAGAGGTGGATCGTTGCTCTTCATCTATTCTGCGGTGTCAGGTTACATGCTCGGTGCCATACTGCTTCTTCTCTTCGTATGATTATTTCTCGCGCTAGCCATTTTGTCGGGAGCGCCTTATCTCGTTGAGGTAAGTTTATCCTGCTGGACTGCATAAATGCTGCGCAGGTCAATCTAATTACAGCCGTCGCTGACTGGTACTGTAGATTTCTTTCTATTTTATTTATTTTTTGATGAACAAATTTTTTTCGCGTAACTTTCCGTGTCCTCCCTCCTTAGATTTGTCAGCGTCTTCGATGCCACAGGAGGTGGTGTTTTGAGCAATTCGGATATTTCGGATTGGAAATTTAGTAGTTTCTGTTTGTACTCGAATTTCGGGGATGTTTACTGGCTGTAAGTATTGTAGTTCTCTTGGTGCTTCTTCTTTTCTTGGAGTTCTTTTTAGGTTTTTCAAACATTTTAGGATTGAATTTTTTTCAAAATAAATCATAATTATTATAATTATGATTATTATTGCACTAGATCCTCCTGTCCAGTATTTGTTATGTAATTGTTTAGTAAAATTTTGTTTTCCGAATTCTGTTAATTGTTCTTCTATGATAGAAAGTGATTCGTCTGTGTGGAGTCTTTTCCAATTTCCTATGTGAGATTTTTCCACGTAAAAGGTTTTATTTTAGGAAGTTGTTGAATTGTGTCCAACTTGGGAAGAATTTCGGTTATATTGAAAGTAAAATTAGGGTTGTAAATATATTCTTCTGTCCTTTTATTAATCTGAGTTCCGGTTATGGTGGTATATTTCGTCCATGCAGTACATCCTGTACCTAATCGGAGTAGTCCTGAATTGCTGAGGTAGCCTTTTTCCAATTTTCCTTTTATGCAGTTGATGCTTATTGGCTCCGGATTTTTTGTTGAATATATCCAGGCAGATAGCGAAGGGATGTAGTTCCAATACATTTCTTCTTCTTCTTTCATCCTGATGTCACAAAGGTGAATGGTGTCCTTTGATGGTCTTGTTAACATCAAACATTCGCATGAGGTAGTTGTGGAAACTTCATGCTTGGGCTGGGTGTTTTCGCAGATGGTGTTGTAAAATATTTTTTGACAATTATCATAATATTCTTTGCTTACGAGAAAAAATTTTCTTTCGTCATTTGCCAGGGCAATATATGGAGTTTTTGGTATTATATAAATAGATCCTGTTGTATTCGGAGATATTTGTTGATACACTGGATGTGCATAAATTTCGTAAAGCTGATACCCTGCCTTATCTAGTATCGGTATGTCGATGGCGATGAGCAGTCGTCCAGAACTGACTCTAACATCTGTTTTTCCTAATTTTGATAATTCTTCTGCTCGAACATGTGAAGTGGGTATTGGAAATTCATTTTCACTTAGTTTAAAATGTATTTCCGTAATAATATCTTGGAGCTGTTCTTTAGTAATAAGGAGTCGATGCAACATTTTTTTTTCGTGATGCTTCTACTATTTTTATAAATTGTTTTAAACTTTCGGCTAAGTGATTAAGTTTTATCTCGATATTGTCAGCCCATTGTCTTATTTTTCTGAAGTATATGATGTTACTCCAGAATTGATTATGTGATTCTATGTTTTTGATGGTCTCGTTTAGTTGTTGTTGTATGTTGGCGATCTCTTGCGATTTTTGATTCAATTCTAGGTGAATGTTGTTGATTTCTGATTTGACAATGTGGGTCTGCTTTCCTAAAATTTTGCTAAGGTTATTTTGTCTGTCATGTAGTTCGTTGATAGCGTTGTCATATTCTTCTGCGTCGTCGGAAGTCATCACTCCTACCACTGGTCCAATAATTGATCCGATAAAGCCTATTAGGGGTGCTCTTCGTTTCTGCATACTTCGGGGTGGGTTTTCTGCTTCTAGTGTATCTTGCTTTATTTCTGTTAACATATTTTTTAATTCTTCTGCAGTCTTCCTCTATGGATTGGTCCAAACATTTCGAATATACGTTATTTATATGAGTTGATATGTTTTTAGATTGGAGATGAGTTTGCAGGTGCTGTGGATCCATGTACACGACAATCCTCCAATATGTACTGGTAATACGCAAGGGCTCTACTTTGGCATAAAATAATCCAGGGTTGTTTCTCAATGGTTGGATTTCATATTGTGTTGGGGTGACTGGGGTTGCAAAAATAATGATGATCAAGGTCCAGGTCCATTTTGCTCGGCATTGGGTGAGGTGTTGTTGGTCCATTCTGCTACTGGATGATGCTGCGTATCAGAAAATATATATAAGTACTTTTTAAGATAGGTTTTATTTAATCTTATCCCTTTACTCTGTTCAATTATTGTACTACTGATTTTTTGATTTACCAAAATTAAATTTTTTGATTTCAATATAGTTTATTTTGATTATTTTGAATATTTTACATGTGGTTACAGGGTCTATGGGTGTTGTTATAATTTTTGAGTATGGTTTCGTTTCTGTCTTTCAAAATCGCCGTGTGTTTATCCAAGAGTTTAACAATTTCGAAAGGTCCATAATATTTGCTGTGTAATTTACCGTGTTTTTTTACTCCCTTCTGTACATAGACTTTATCTCCTACTTTTCCAAGGAACGATCTTGCTTTAGCGTCGTAATTTAGTTTGGAGTTTTGTTTTGCCTTTATCAAATTGTCGGCTGCCATATTTTTAATTTCTGTTAATCTGCAAATTAATTCTTGTAAATATGAACCATAAGTCTCTAGTTTTTCGTAATTGGGGAATGAACTAGGGGTACGGGCTATTTTTCCGTACACTAATTCGAATGGGGTGAATGTTGTTGCACTGTGGACAGATGTGTCATGGGATGTGTTGATCCCAATCGTCATAATTTTCTGAATAAGCTCTAACATAATCCATTAGTACAGCATGGCTCCTTTCTAGTGACCCATTAGATTGTGGCCTATAGCCTGACGTGGTTATTTTTTTTTTCCCAAATATTTTTGATAAATCACTCAATAGGTTGTTCACAAATCCTTTTCCTTTATCGGTGAGAATTGCCTTTGGTGCTCCATACTGAGAAATAAGGTTTTTTGCTAATGCATGGGCTATTGTTGCTGCTGAGATGTCTGGAATTGGTACTGCTATGCAGTATTTTGAAAGGTTATCCTGCATGGTTAGCATGTACTTATTGCCATCTGGAGTGGTTGGTAATTTGCCTACGGTGTCTAAAGAAACTTTATCAAAGGTATCCAGGGGTGTATCTGCTATCAACATGGGTTCATAAATTTTAGCTCTTACAATTTTTTGTTCTTGACAGACCTTGCATTTTCTTACAAAATCAGTGACTTGTTCTTGATTCCTGGCCAAAAGTACCTTTCTCGAATTCTTTGGTATGTTTTGCTGACTCCTTTATGTCCTCCGATCTTACTATTGTGGTTTTCAGAAATTATTTCTCGACGTGACTCCTCAGGGGGTGTACTTACATTTCCGTAACACATACTTATCTTTATATTACTATTTTCAAACTCACTGATTATCATTTTGAGCAGTTCTTTCTTCGTCAGGTCGTCTGTCAAGTCTCCTTGTCGCGAAATACGAAATTCAGTGATATTTTCTCTAAATAGGGCCACTCTTAAATTATGGAGGGCTGTTTGAAGATAATTTGTGTCTGGGTCGTCGAGATGTCGGTTTTTTATTATCAATGAATATACATTATATTGTCCTTTGGGGGTAATCAATACTTCTCCTATTTTTGGCTGTTTATTTTTTAATTCTTGTGGGTCTATTGCTCCGATGTCGATTAGTAATCTTCCTACGGGGGTGGTTACTTCAACGTCAGCAGAAAGAAAATGTACATAATTATTCCTTAAATATGTTAAATTTTCTCTGCAGCTAAGAACCTTGAAGTTCGTAGTAGGGGCGTTTGAGCTACAGCCAGTAGGTAATTCTGGGGGGATGCTGGTGATAAGCTTAGAAGTGTTTTTAGTCTTGTCATTAAATGTGTTTTCAGAGAGTTTTTCCGAAAATTGAGGAATTCCCATGTCCATTCTGCGAGGCTTGTACTTAGTGGATGAAGTTACTGTGTTGGGGTGGTCTTCTTTATTACTTGAATATGGGGTTGATATTGCTTTAGGTTCTTTGAATGTTGAAGGAGTAACGTTTTCTAGCATGTCTGGTGTTGCAGGTATCTTATGTCCAAAAGTTACGCTTTTCCGGGTCCGTAGAGGTGGATTGGGGGTAGGTTGATCTTCTTTATCTGAAGATGGAATTCCAGGGTCCAAATTTTCCTTTGTTTCTGGGTTCACCTCCTTTCCCATTTTCTGTGTTTCGTTTATCAGTTTCTGTGCTGTTTCAATTGCTGTTTTAATTCGGTTATCAAATTCAGTCTCACTTTCTGGTTCTAGTTCTTCAATGGCCTCTAGGAGTTCCTGATTGTCTTCTCCTTCTGAGACGGGTGTGATTTCGAGGATAGGGGCATCTTTTTCAGTGTTTTCTTTGTCTAGCCAATCTTCGCGAGCCATTAAAGATTTTTCGAACAATAAAAATGAATTTTCCAGGCTCTCTTTTGATGGCTTGGACTTACTTTCTTCTGTACGCTTATTGTCATCATCTGTAGTACTATCTTCACTATCGCTGATAGGTGGACTCACGATTTTTATAGGTCCTTCTTGTTGTTCTATTGTATGAATTGGTTCTTCTTGTTCCTCAAAAGGGGATTCAGTTTCGGCCTGTGGTACATTTGCTGGGGAACTTTTGGGTATGGTTGAGGGTGGATATGCTGCAGGGAGTAGATCTAAACTGGGCAGTAAACTTTTTCTTTTTCGGAGAATTGGGGGTGGTTCCAAGTCTTTCTCTGTATCATCAGAGCTACTGTCTTCTTTATAGTCAGGCCTTATTTTGGCTCTTTGTTCTTCTGCTCGTCGACGGATCAGTCGTTTACTGATGGTACTTTTATCTAGTTCTGCTGTAGTAGAGGTAATGGATTTAGATCGAGATAGAGTGGGGTTGAGTTGCTTCGAAGTAGATGGGTCTGAAAGTTCACCTTTTGGCTTCGCTCCCTTTCTGGTGAAAATTGAGGGCTTGTTCAGTAGACCAGAGACTGAGGTTTTTGTTTGAGGCTTAGTGCTGGATTCTATTTTTTTAGACTGTCGAGTGAACATCGGCATTATTCTGGGGGGTAATTCTTGTATCTGTTTAATGCTGCTGCGTTATTTTCTATGGGATTTCGAGAGAGGGCGTCGGCATTAATATTTAGTTTGCCCGGTTTATACTTAAATGTGTACTCGTAATCTTGTAACTTTAATCGCCATCGAATCAGTCTTTGCCCTGGGTCTTTGACTAAGTCTATCCATTTTAGTGGCTCATGGTCGCTCATAAGAGTGAATTTTCTTCCATACAAATAGGGTCTGAATTATGCTATTGCATAGAACACTGCTAAACATTCTTTTTCAGTGATTGAATAATTTAACTCGGGTCCAGTTAGTGCTCGTGATAGGTACGCTACTGGTAGGTCCATATTTTGGACTTCTTGGCTTAATACAGCGCCAATTGCAAAACCTGATACATCTGTCGTTACCGTAAACGGTTTATTAAAATCTAGATATTGTAAAATGGGGCTATTACATAGGGCTTGTCTTAATATTATGAAACTTTCTTCTTCTTTTCCCCATTTAAATACTGCTTCCTTCTTCAAAAGATTCGTTAAGGGTTTTGCTATTGCGGAAAAGTGTTTTATGAATCTCCGGTAGTATCCTGCTAGCCCTAGGAACTGTTTGATATTTTTAGGGTTCTTGGGTTGTGGAAAACATTGTACAGCCTCTATCTTCTTTGGGTCGGATTTTAAACCTTCGTTGCTAATGATGTGACCCAAGTAAGCTATTTTCTTGAATAAAAATTCTAGGTATACGAATAGTTCTGTTCCTTGCAGTCCTATTAACACTTGTTCCATTAGTCGTTGGAATGTGGCTGGTGAATTTTTAATTCCCATGGAAATTCTGACATGTTCATAATGCCCATTTAATGATGAGAGAGCTGTCTTAGGTCTATCCGCAGGATCTAGTTCTATCTGGTGAAATCCACTCGCAAGGTCAAATACTGAAAAATATTGGGCTCTACCTAAATGATCAAGAATTTCGGAAATATTTGGCAGAGGATAAGCATCGCCAATCATCTTTTCATTGAGAAGGCGGAAGTCGATCACTATTTTCCATTTTCTTTTTCCGGTGTGGTCCAATTTTCTAGGTATAATTAGTAATGGAGAGTTATAGGGTGATTTTGAATTTTGAATGGCTCCTTCAGTTTTCATTTTAGTTATGACGCGTTCTATTTCTTCTTTCTGAGCTGGTGAAAACCGGTAAGGGCGGGTGTTTATGGGTATTTATTCTGTTGTATGTATTTTATGTTGTACCAGATGTGTTGAGGTTAGCGGTTCCCCAGGTAGATGCAAGCTATCTGGAAACTCTTGTACTATTTCTATAACGTGCTCCTTTTCTTCTTGATTGAGATGATCTAACTGTAATTTGTCAATTACTTCCTCTATTCTGTCTCTTTCAAATTTAAAATTTTCGGCCAAAAAATATTAGTCTGGATCTTCTCCTGGTAAATTATAATATTCAAAAGGTATTAATTCTTGTGGGGGTATTTCAATGCTAAAATCTTTTTCAGTTGTGTTGATTGCTAATACGTGACAAATTCCGTTTGTGTTTGTTACAGCTGCTTCACCCACTAGTACTCCTTCTGTAGTTTTAATTAAGGGTAATAACCTTCTTTTAATTCTGTATTTGTGACTTCTACGGGGATTACTCGTTTAGTTCTGACTTTGACCTGGATAGGACCTAATGATGTCCCTTTGTAGCCTTCCCTATTTTCCTTGGCTATTTTGGATTCTTCGTCTATAAATGGTACGGGTTTGGTTGGGTTGGAATGAGTGACGATTGTGTTGTGCCAAAACGAAATCTCTACCTTTTCATGACGGAGGTATTCTCTTCCTAGAATTCCGTCGGTGTTGATAGGAAAATCTGGTTCTGTGACGTGAAAGGTCACTATTGAGTTTTTTATTTTTATCTGAACGGTTCCAAGGGTTGAAATTTTGTTCTGGGTCATACCAGCTATTTCAATTGCTTCATTGTGTGATACTATTATGTCTTCGTCGAGTGAGCTTAGCTTAATTATGTTTACGTCTGCTCCAGTGTCGATTAGTAATTCCGCCTTGTTTTCTTTAAAACTGGGTGAGCTGATTTCTACTACTGGTGATTCTGTTCTAAATTTTGTGCACAGGACTTTCTTTGCTGCATTAATATCCTCACACTGCTTTGACGCTCTTTTTGGTCTGTGCTCGTCGTCGCGTCCTCTCGGCGAGCAAGGCTGGAGTTTAAATGTTCTGTGTTTGATGGAGATGGGGATGGCGTACGAGGGGGGTCGGTGGGGTTCTTATCTTCATTGGGTCTATTTCTTTCTGGAGAGACCGCGAATCGGACGTGCGGACTAGGGCTGCGATCACGCATTCCTGAGTAAGCAGGTTGAGCAAAATTTCTGTCATGAAAATTATTATGTGGGGATTGAGGGTTTAACTGATGTCTTGATTCGTATTCTATGGCATATTTTAGAGCTGCTTCTATTGAATTTGGATTTCGGCTTTCTACTGCTCCTGAGAGTCCATCTAGAAGTCCACAAATAAAAGATTCTAACGCACAATCGTTGAGAGGGTTTAATAGTAGATCCGCGTTATCGTACTTATCTTCTAGTGCGGCTTGCGCACCAGACTTTAATAATGTAAGGCGATCGTAGTATTCACTTACGCTTTTCATTACGGGTCATTTTGATGTTCGAAATTTCATGTGTGTACCACGTGTATGACTTGTGAGGAGCAAATCGTTGCTTGAGGTGGTCAATCAAGTCCTTCATGGAAAAATACTCTTTCCATGCGTGCTATCTCTTGCTGCTCCCTTCAGTCGGGATAGAACCGCTCTGATATATTGTTTTTCACAGTTGGCAGGTATGCTGGCTTCTCCGTTTATCACGTCCTGAATAAAGTCTCTTACTGGCATATTTTTACCATTAAATATCGGCACATTCATTATGCCTTGTTGAATGGCAAAACATTCTGCCATGGATGTTACCATTGCGTCGTTTAAGGTACGCGAGATGTCGCCGGTAAAATCGGTTGCTCCGGTCTTGTCTGATCGAATGCTGTCTTTGGGCATGTTGGTGGTTTTTTTTTTTTTAAACGCTTGAAAATTATCAATGAGTGCTCTGAACTGACACTATTATTATCTTTGATGTAATCTTGACGTCTGTATTTAATTCTCAATTCAAATTTCTATTTTTGAAATTTTTGGGCCTAAAATTGAATGTGAATTACAAGTTTACTTTTATCAATTTTGTCTATTTGGCTAAATCCGGAATAGGCAGAGTCAATTTAGAAATAAAGGATTTTCCAATTACTCCTGCGATACCTGTACCTATTTCGTGTTTAATTACGTTGAATTTAATTGAATTACGCAAAATTGGGATTTCTACTGATCCTACTGTTGAAAGTGTGGCGTTTGTAGTATGTAGATTTTTAAATGGTTTATTTTGACTTCAGGGATTTTTTATCCTTTTGGATTAAATTTATATTTAGTGTTGGATCGTACAAGAAATCTCCTATTTTATTTTTTAATAGGTCAGAATATACTGAAATTATAATATTGGTTCGATGTTTTATTATGATTTGAGATTGGTTAGTTGCCATATAACGTAGCCAATTTTTTTTTTATTTGTTTGTTAAGTATAACAATTGATTTAAAATTTTTAGTAAGTAGGTAGAAACAACGTCTTCGGACAATCAGACAACACATCTCAGTGGATTAAATTTTAATTAAAGAAAAAAATCATTTTACAATGCTCGAGACGTTTCGAAGTCGAACTGACTTCCTCTTCAGGAGCTTTTAAATAAAAAAGAATATATGTCTATTAATACTTACAAACTTTTATATAAATAAATAAGATTATCGATATTAATAGTAAGTCCTCATATTCTATTTATGAATCTAAAATAACAACAGTCAAATTTATAATTATAATAAAAATATTTTACATACCATAATATAATTAATTGGTTTCTTATAAAATCCTTTCTTAGTCAAACAATAAAATTTGGATATCACCATTTGTCATAGATTCACCAAAATTTTAAAAATATATAAAAACGTACAATAAATTATATAACAAAAGGAAATTTTCTCTTCTGTCCATAATATTATTAATTATTAGAATAACTAAGTAAAGAGCATTCAGCTCCGTTCTCCTTTATGTACTGGTTAAGTTCGTTTTCCGTAGATTTAACTCTCAGAACTCGACTTAATACGACGATAAACGTATCTAACGGCACTTATTAATTCACGACCACCGGACTTGCACCACTTAGGGGCCAGGGATTTTATGTACCAAGTACCGAGGTAATCCTTGTATAAGATACCGATGAAATTACGAATATCGAAGTGTCAATTCGTGTAACCGACAGTATGACTTGCGGACGGAGTGATTACCGACGTTAAGATCTAGAAAACTGAACAGCTACTAGCGAAAAGACAACCTCCAGAGGTAAATCTGGGGTTTATATATTATTGATTATTCCTATAGTGGGAGAGCATTCATATTTTCGTGGATCGGCCGTACCTTGCTACTCGATGGATCGGCACGCGTCTGGCAGCAATGTCATTGACCATACTTGCTGACAATCGCGTAAATGTATGAACTCGCGGCGCATTCCGACACAGGTCATACTATCGGGATCAAAGTTCATTTACGTTCAATGCGGTACATCTTTCTCTCGTCTTTTCAGCTATGTTACTTAATATGTATATGTTGCCAGATCGGTGCAATTGTACTAAGTTACAAATGCACTGACTCATTTATTATTTTATACATTAGTTTTTAATCTTATTTTCTTATAGTATTTATGTAATACATAATCTTTTAATGTCTATATTTTGAAATATTATTTACGTTATCTTGCGAAGCCCCAATGTGATTGATGTTATTGATTATCCATTATTGGTCATTGCCGATTACTATGTACTAGTGTTTGATTATTTTTATTAGCTATTTAACGACTGTTGTTAACAATAATGAAAGTTATTGTTATTTCTTTTCGTTAAATAATTATGTTAACTTTTATTATTCTGATTTCCTACATTACCGACGGTAGGGCAGTTTTCTTGTTTTATGCAACTCGACTACCTTTTCGATCTCAGATAATTTCTGACAGGTGTTTCCTACTATTAGTGTTGTAATGAGGAGACATGTATCAGTTATATCCCTGAGCGTTTACTGGGTTGCCTAGGCACAGGCGAAAGGAATAAAAATTTCTAAATATCAGGGATGTAGCAAAGCCATGAGGGTCAACTTCAAGGTCAAAATGGAGGTCACAATTGAATTCTCCGTTGAAAAATACTTTAAGAATTGCACTGACCTCTTGGAAAACTTTGTTTATTTAAAAAAACCTCTAATTGACCTTGAACGCTACAATTTACCTATGACTTGGGTACGTACTTGAACGCAGTATTTTTCGCCCTATCGATTGCAGATGTGAAAAAGGGGGTTTCTATTTTAAAAAACACATTTGACTTTCAAAAAGCCATGAAGGTCAACTTCAAGGTCAAAGTGAAGGTCACCATTGAATTCCCCGTTGAAAAATACTTCAGGAATTGCACTGACCTCTTGGGAAATATTGTTTATTTCAAATAACCTCTAATTGACCTTAAACGTCACAAGTGACCTATGACTTAGGTATGTATCTGAGCGTAGAATTTTCCGCTCTATCGATTACAGATGTAAAAAAGGGGGTTTCCATTTAAAAAAACAAAGTTGACCTTCAAACAGCCATGAAGGTCAACTTCAAGGTCAAAATGAAGGTCGCCATTGAATTCCTCGTTGAAATTTACTTCAGGAATGACCTTCACTTTTTTGAAAAATATTTTACTTATTTGAGATTATTTCATGCATTATTTAAAATGTTATGGGATAAACGAACAAAAAAAGTATTTTTGTTCTTTTTCAATTCTTTAAAATCTGAAACTAGGAAAAATTCTGAAAAAAATTACACAAACGTATCATTAGATGTCCGATGAAGCAGTATTTTTTGGGAAAATTTTTACCCCAAATTTAATGATCAAAAAATGTTTCTTTCAAGGAAATTGATTTTTTGAAAAAACGCCATCTTTGAAAAATCTGGAGAAATTCATAGTGATAGCATGGGAAGTAATTGTTAATTGTTCAATTATCGCTTTATACTCATAACATATGAATAATGTAATGAGTTTTATGATTAGACATCAATTATCAAAAAAATAATTTCTTTATTATCATGAAAATTAATTTGCTCGTACAAAATCCACGAACAAATTTCTTACGTCAGAAAGTATAGAGTGATTTTTTGAATTGTACGTTGATGAGTATGTGATAAATCGCAAGGACTCTGATTTTTCGTTAATATTATTGTCTTCGAGAGATTTTTGCAACCGAATGGTACCTAGAGGCCGTGAGAAGGAAGATTTTGCGAGTCTTTCACCGATTTCTGGTAATTTTAACAATTAAGAAAGAAAACATAAATGCAAGGAGGAACAAATCTTATTATTTTCTATCCTTCTTCTAAAACTTCATCTTTTATAACTCTTATCCTGTATGTGTTGCAAAGGAGAGCATTATTTTTGACATCTTTGAATTTATTGAGAAAATGCTCTGGGAATGCCCTTAAACTGCTTTGATTTGAATCTGCGAGTATAACCTATTAAGAGCAAAATGATTTTCAAGCTGAGGCTTGATAAATTATTTATAGATCAGCACGTGATGATTTCACTATATTTCCATTTGTATCGAGAGTGAAAAATCACGTAATATTCACTTACGGTTTTTGTTTTTGTATTTATTTATATATTTATATATTATAAATATATTATATATATTATATATATATATATTATATATATATTTATTTTCATGATAATAAAAAAAATCTTTTTTTGATAATTTATGTATAATTATAAAACTCCTTACATTATTCATATGTTATGAGTATAAAGCGATAATTAAACAATTAATAATCAATTCGCATTACTTTTTGATAGTAACGTTCTCGAAAAAGCAGATAGTAATAGAACATTAGTGGAACTTGCGCCCGACACCGTGGATCGAAGATCGTGATTCCACGCGCATCACTTTACAAAGAAATTCATATTTCACTCAATTTTTGAGTGCGCACCTTAATTATATACCTAAAATTTGCGTAATATTTGGGGCTATCACTATGAATTTTTTCAGATTTTTCAAGGATGGTCTTTTTTCAAAAAATCAATTTGTTTGAAAAAAACATTTTTTTATCATTAAATTTGAAGTAAAAATTTTCCCAAAAAATACTGCTACATCGGCCATCTAATGATACGTTTGTGTAATTTTTTTCAGAATTTTTCCTAGTTTCAATTTTTAAATAATTGAAAAAGAACAAAAGTATTTTTTTTGTTCGTTTATCCCATAACTTTTTAAATAATGCATGAAATAATCTCAAATTTTGGGATTCTTCATTATTTATGTTAGTTTATCAATCCTTAAAATTTCAAGGAAATCGGAAACATGGAGTCCTGAACCCGTCCGATTTGCCATGGAACACGCCATATATTATGCGCGCCTTGATGTCATGATAGTATAAGTTCTATGACACTGTATATTTACGTGAATTAATGATATTATGATAATACATTTAAAATAACTCAAATTATTATAATATTTCTGTTTTGTTCATTCAAAGATATGAAGAACAAAGTAAAATAGAAAATTTTTTCATTTTCAAAAGTGTAGGCGATTGGCGACGGAGCTCGAAAGGCGACAGTGTTGCGAAATGTGAAAATCTGGTAAAGCCACCTAGTTTCCTCATTGTAAGATACTGGAAGAAGAAGGAGAAATGGGAAATTTGGGACGTAAACAAAAGAATGTCAACACATTTCACATGTCGCAAAGTCGGCGCAGCGTGTCATTTCCTGTCGTAATCGGAGTTTTATCAATAAGAAAAAAATATCCTTTTGGTCATATCGACAAATTTATTGAATTTTCCCGGGATGCAATGAAAAGAATTGTATTAATGTACACATTTTTGATTACTAACCTTCCTATTCCTGATTGTCTGAACTACTTTGGTCGCTGCAAATTTTCGGATTTTTCTTCGTGGCACAGCTTCCGTATCATTGACATCGGCGTCCTCCCTTAGATGCGCGGGTAACCGTCTTTCTCGCTGTGCGTGCGAATTTTCCTTCTCTTCTTCTCCCGACTTTCTTACGATAATTTTGGAAATTCGCACATTGACGTCAAAAGTCATTTAATAGAAATAAAGAAATAAACACATGAAGTTAGCCACGCACTATTTTATTTTAAACAAATTTCTCAAACAAATTTTCAATGAAAAATTTTGAACAAAAAAAGTTCACAAATTTGGTTTTCATCTGTACATTTATGGTAAACAATTTTCCAATAATAATGTTTATTTAGGAAATAAAACACTTTTAATAATCCAACGATGATCATAAATGCAAGTATTTTTACATTGAAATACATAAAAAACGCTAAATTAATTACCATTTCTTTTATTACAAATGTATTGTTGTTTTTTTGTTATGAATGACTATTTATGGTAAACACGTTTGTAATATCAATAATTGAAAACAGTTTAAGCTATCATGTGATAACTGAACCAGTCGCTTTTTGAAAAAAATATATACAATATAAAAAAAATATAATATAAGAATTTAAAAACGTTTCTCGTCACTTAAAAAAGTTTCTTGAGAATTGAAAACGTTTCTTTTCAATTTCTGAAACATTCACAAAACGTTTTCCAAAACGTTTCTAAAACAATTAAGAAACTTCCTGAAGTATATCGAAACGTTTTTAAAATGTTCTTAAAACGTTTTTGTAACGTATTTGAAACAAATAAGAAACTTCCAAGAAATATTTAATGAAATTCTCACAAAACGTTCAGCGAATGTTTTTAGGGCAGACATTTCATAGACTCATAAGAATCTCTCAAACGTTTGAAATGTTTCTGAAATGTTCTGCGAACGTTATTTCAAACTTTTCTGGAACTTTTATAGAACATTTTCTTGCTGATTTCAATGAATTTCTAATAGGTGTTCGAGATCAATTTGGGCAGCACCGTCTAAAATACAATTTACATCTCCTAAGGCATCTTACAGAGTCAATAAGACATTGGAGACCCTGCTGGGCCCTTTCTGGATTGATTTTCGAGGCTTGCAATCTTCGATTTATTACATACGTTAAAAGTCTTCCAGTTTTAGTTAGGGAGCCACGAAGGTTTGATGACCGAGAAAAACAGGCATTTTGTGAAACTGGTTTTAAAATTCCACATCAACTGGTAGTACGCCACAAAAAGGTTCTCATTAATGGCTCCCAATAACAAACCCGAGGAAGAAAAAGAACACTTTACGATAATTCCCTTCTGCACCATTCTCCTCCGGACGGTTCTAATGGGTTTTTGGACATAAGATCGATCATATCCTTCGCCCACCAAGTCCGAGATGTGCATGGAATGTTCGAAGCTCCAGTTTTAATAGCTGGAAACGCCTTTGGTACAACCTACATGTTTCGAATTCAAAGAGGCAGAGACAGGATAATTTTTGTGGGACATGGACACGTTTCAACACCAGCTGTAAATGTTCGCTCTTTGCATAATTTTTACATGTCCCCTTCCAAATAAATGGAAGTTTGACTAGGCGATATAAGGATCAATGTACATAATGTAAGTGGTATTCCTAGACTTGTAAATATTTTTATTCGAATTATACTTTGTATCGTACACTACATCTCGAGGACGTTACATTTCGTTTACCCAAGCCTCAAACCGAACGGTTACTTGGTGAATCAGTCTCATCAACCTTTGGCTGTGAGCGTCTCGTAAATATAACTTATTTCTACTTAATATCTAATTACACAAGCAAATAGTTTACGAGAGTGGTGACCTTTGCTACTGAAAAAAAGTTATTAAAAGCAGAAACAGAGAATAGGCTCATTCAAATGTATGAAAACATAATAATCAGTCATTTATGAAAATTATTTCATTGTAGCGAGATTAAAATGACGTGTTAATTAACAAAAGTGGCAAAAATGAAAATAGTTTGAAAATAGTGAAAATATTGAGACGGTCACATCAGCTGTCACTCGCCATAACTAAGACCATAAGTACGACACCTGCCAGACGGCATAACAGGTACGCTGAGGCAGCAACTCTAGCAGTCTCCGCTAGGTTCGCAGCGCGAGCCTGTCCGCAGCAAACAAAAACAAAAAAAGGAAACAAAAACAACGAACAAAAATAGCACAAAAAGCACTTCGGTCGGACTCTAATTCGTACCAACCACACTTCCAGGAGAAGTAGCCAAAGGGCCATCTAGGGAGGAGAATAAGTGGTGAATATTTTGTTAAGGAGGTTCTATCGTAAAACGAATTAACGGTCAGAAAAGGATCAAACTTGTAACATAGTTATTTGAATGCATAAAAATGAATCGGTCAAATTTTCAAGACTCCAGGGTACCTGTGAGCTAAGATATTTTTATAAATATTCTCCGTCATTTAACATGTGCTCTTATGGACAACTAGCTCATTATTGTTTTTAATTACCCAACACACATTTATTAACGGTTCAATATCGATGAAATCTTCTATAATAGTGAGAAAGGTATCTAAAAAACATTTTTAGCTTACAATATTGTTAGAAGGGTACTTGTGAATCAATTAAAATGGCAATAAATGTTACAAAATCATGCTATTCAAAAAGAAACATTGAGCATACATACACGGTTTGCCCTGTCATAGTATTCACACCTAAATGCCTTAGATTTATAATCTAGTTCAATAAAATGTCTCTTATTATGCCAAATTTAGAAGAGACATTAAAAAAAGCGAGGCAATTTTGCCACATCAACTACTTCGTGAGTCAACTGCACGAAATGTTTTGTTCTGACTAAGTATGTATCGATAGAACCTCCTTAAGTGAAATCTTGGTACGCTGCCTAGGCTCTGGAACTCTTATTAATTTTTTGAAATTATTAAATTTTTTATCACTCTGGGTACGCTGCACCAGGCTCCAGAAAGCGATTAAATTGCAACGTATCTTTGGGTACACCATCCATGCTCCAACAGATAGCTTGCCTTTACTTTTATTTTGCATTTCTTTCTGGGTACGCTGCTGCACCAGGCTCCAGAAAGTGATTAAATTGCAACATATCTTTGGGTACGCCATCTAGGCTCCAGCAGATAGCTTGGCTGTACTCTTATTTTTGCATCTCTTTCTGGGAACGCTGCACCAGGCTCCAGAAGGAAAAACCAACATTTTCAACCAAGTTCGTCGCCATAAAAAGAAATATACCTTCATTCTCTAAGTTTATATTAGTACGACGGCTACGCCATCTGCATCTTTTTATATAATTGTTTTTTTGATGCTCTCGCATTGTATTTATTTTAGTAAATGTTATTGCGACAGGAACGCCATCTACTTCTACATATATGATTGCTTAAGGAATTTCTCCCACGAAGTAGTATAAGGAGACCCCACTCGCGGAAAATTTGAATGCGTGGATTCGGATTTAGTTAGTTTGCATCGCTCGTAGCGCCTCTTACAGGGAAATGTCAAAATCTTGAATTTTCACAATATGGCTGTCGTGTTGTCTACTGCACAAAAACAGATAAACAAAAACAGTGGCACCGTTATAGTTAACATTATTTTAAAAGTATACTGCTGTTATTTTATATGAAATATAATATAATATACAATATAGATGTGTTTACTAAGTGAAGTATAGTTTATGTTATTTACATTTTGCCTTTTTCTGAATTTTGTAGATTATGTTACCTGTCAACGCGAAGATGGAAAGCAAACCCTTTTGTTTCTTCAAGTATTTACATTAAAGTTACTTGCATTGAAGAGTTTGAAAATCTTCTAAGAGAGGTTGATGAGTGTCCGTAATTTTTGTTGCAGCTATATATTATTCGGAAATATTATAATAAAAAAAGCAATCATATAATAACTGCAAAAAAAAATTGAAAATCAAATTTTTTTTAAAATTAACAAATACCAGAGAAAATTTATTCTTAGAAAATAATATTAATATTGATTTTTCGTGTAATTGCATGAAGTCACATTAAATTAAATTAAACAAACGAATTATACGATGAATTTAGCGGGCACAAAAGTCGTTGTTTCTGGAGTGAAATGCGGCCGGGAGGACCGTACTTTCGGCTAGGAGATCAAGAAAAAATAGTTGCAATAGCACAAAAATGAAATACAGATCAATGTACTTCACATTACAGATTTATAAAATAATTAAACATACTGACCGTGCTAGGGCAAAAGAAGGTTTCTCCAGTCGGCCTTCTTTTTCTTTTTTCTTCTTTCCAACATAGCGCGTGGATGCGCAACCATCAGTAAAACAATAGACCATATTATCTTGCACACACTTGTTTATTAATATATTTAAAACTTCTCGCACATGTATGGCAATGGCTGGTAATTTTTGTTTGTACAAATCACGCTTACATTATTATGAGCGCTGACATTTTTGAAACTTGTGTTGCAACGCTTTTCCGCAAGCGGCACAACGAACGATGCAAACTAACTAAATCTGAGTCTACGCGTCCAAATTTTCCAAAGGCTGCATAGGAGTGGGGTCTCCTTATACTACTTCGTGATTTCTCCACGAACCTCAGCATCGTGTTAGCCTTCGAGCAACACGGGGGTTGAACATTATGGGCATCTTTAGTATATATTATTGTGACGACAGCGCCACCTACATTTTCTCATACCATTATTCTCGGAACAGGCCCTTTTAACTCAATGGTATAAATATGAAGAAGCACAGCGCCAACAGTTGGCCGCAACTTGAACTAAAAGTATCAATGTGTGGCGTATGTATGTTATATATGCATTGTATATGTGTTAGAAGTTTTAAAATTGACTATAATGATCAGTAAAATGGATAAACTAACCGGAAAACACGTATAAAAATACAGAAAGTTTAAGAAATAAATTTTCTGATATTATTATACATTTTTTCACTTAGTTTATCCATTTTACTAATCATTATAGTCAATTTTTTAAATTATCAGACAATGTAATATAAATACAAATATTAAAGAATTTGATTCCCATCTTTTTCAGGCAACAACACTGAAGGCACTATTTTTTTTTTTTAACACATTTCGCGGACCACATAAATAATCCTGATCGCGAAAATGCAAATAACACACTCGATAGCGGCTCTTGTGAATTTCTTCGTAGGTTAGGTTCTTCAACAGTGGGTTTGACACTGCCTCTAACCGCAACAAACCCTGCTTTTCGTCCTTGGGGAACTGGTGATGCTTCGCGTGACGAGACGAGGCACACCCAGGAAGAACACACCTCCGTTTATTCAAAATCACCTTCCTTGAATTCATTTTTCGCTGTTTGTAGTTTTTCACGTTTGTTGACATTCGTGCAACGCAGTGTGACGAGAACCAAACGATGATATGCGAGGACGGACGCACACTTAGGCGAGCGGGGTGGGGTGCAGCGGGGCCGACACGTAGCGCCAACAGTTGGCCGCAACTTGTACTACGCCTAAAATAATAATCATAATTCTTCATATTCATCCATTAGAGTTTACAGGGCCTGTCTCGGAAGTTTCTCTACGTAACGCGTAACTGTGTTACACAGTATTGCGCATTGTAATTATCTTTAGTTTACGTCACAGAAACCATATCTACATCAGTTAGGTGACGTCACGACGACAAAAGTGCTACAAACAAACGAATTATCTACTTGTGATAACTTTATTTTCAACAAAATAAAACATCCTCTTAATACTGAATTGTTAGCGAATCATCCGCCCATAATATGTAAAATACTAATTGCGAATAAAGATATTTGTATTATTTTACCCAGAAATTACGCCCATAAATCATTTGTACACCTTTGGGTCCATATATATTATTTAAATTAATTAAAATCAATTCCGCAAAAAATACGAATTGTTTCAAAGTTGCGAGCCTGCGACATCTGAGATCTGCTTTTAGTGTAGAAGATGATGAATGAATTTGCAAGAATGGCGTGTCATTTTTATCACGTTTATTAATAAATTTTTCTGACCTATAAAGTTTACATTTTGAACGAGAAATATTCATTTCCTTGAAAGTCCGCGAAATTATTGTCCTAGTGAACCTCTTGTAATTCTCCTAAGAGAACGTTTCTAGTATGACAGGTTGTCAGTATACAGGGGCTCGAATTTTCAACCTCTTACCGCGCACGCTAATACTCAATTAACCATAACTTCTACAAAAGTTATTCAAATTAATTTTTTATGGAGGTCTTGGAAACGTTTTTTCACCAGCTTTACGCTAAAGGCAATAGTTTCAGATTTAAAAAATTATTTGTACTTCATTTTTTAATTTTAAACATATTTTTGAGTTTTTCTCCAAGCGCGGCCGCTAATTTTTGTCCCAAAATTATGTTTAAAAAAAAGCTTGACTTCTTGCCTTTAAAATGAGCCATGGCCGAAAGTGGGGCGGAAGTAATTGGTGCAGATATATATATATCTCCACCAATTTCTTTCGCCCCACTTTCAACGGCTATTCTTTCTTCTTATTTTTAGCCCGATTCGCCTTTCTACGAGCTGCCATACATTTCTGCCACAGTTCAGCCATTTTCGAGGTCTAACAGTGGGCAGGTTTTCTACCTCGGCGGCTCTTTCTTCACCTGGGCATGATCGCATCACAAAGTGCGGCCACTTTTTCCACCGTGAAGTGCACGACCTCCTGTGGATCTCTGATCTTCATAATGTGCTGCAGGTTTCCTCTTCCTTTTCAGATGCCACAAATTTTTTCAACCGATCTATACCGATCTTTCCTAGTACACAGTGTGTCCAAAAATTTCCCGAACTTCTAAGATATCTCACATTCATAATTATTCGGTTGAAACCTTCTGGATCGCCGAAATCGTAACGCGTCTCAATCCTTTTCACTGCATTTTGAGTTTGGGGAAAGAAAGTAGTCACGCGGTGACAAATCTGGTGAGTACGCAGGATGGACCAGCTTTGGACCGATTTTGATGCCAGAAAATTGCGTACGGCGCTTTGTATTGAGGGCGAATCCTACGAATTATTTTTATATGCTGGTACCTGTGACATCTCTAATAAGTCTCACGGACATACAACAGTGCTTTCTTATCAGTTCTCGAATTTTTTTTAACCAATTTATCTGTACGTCTCGACGCTGGCCGCCCGCTGCGCTCATCGTCATCCAGCGATTCTCTGCCTTTCTTAAATCTCTTTAACCACTCGTAAACTGTTGTTCGTGACAGGGCTTGATCCCCAAAGGCTTTCCGCAACATTTCAAGCGTTTCCGTAAACGTCTTGCCCAATTTTACACAAAACTTGATGCTTGCTCTCTGCTCCATCGCGATTTGTCGAGGAACCTCGAGTAGATACTATCACTTTTTCGACTCTCGTAGCACAACCTTGAGTGGAAACTCAATGAAACTCACAGAATTGACAAAATAGGGTTCTACGAAGATAATGTGTCATTTATCACATAGATGGTACTGACAGTATAGTTCTTGTGAGAGAAGTTCGGGAACTTTTGGGACACACTGTGTACTCATCCACCTGATTTCACGGCTCTTTGTGATGTGGTGCCATTTCTCTTCGTTGTCTCTCCTTTCATGCTGAAGCTTATGTATTGGTGATCGCTGAGGGTAAGTTGTTCTAGAACACTTCACTTTGATATACGTGTCGCAGAGCGTTCCATAGCTGGTGTGATGCCCACGACCGATCAAGTACTGTCTCGTTTGAAAGTGAACGAGTTCCCTTCGTTTAGTGTTATCCGGTCTAGCCTTCAGATTATCTCTAAGAGAGCCTACCCTCTCTTGTCAAGCTTCATGTTCGGGGAAAAGTAGCAGATATATATCCTCATTTCTACGAGTTCTAGCTACACAAAATTGACAACAGGCTTTCCAAACTGCTTTATCGTCAGGTCCTGGTAGGTCTTGTGACCCTTAGCAGAGGCCTAGGCTAATTTGAAGAAAGCGAATCACTTCACTACTTTCTTCAGTTCTTCTTGGAAAGACCAGCATTCAGCGTTGCTGACGATGTGGTATGATCCACCCATTTTCTCTGATCTACTGCAGATAACGCAAAGAGGTTGTTCTTCGCACTCTTTCACAAGATGGCCTCCCTTCCTATACATGTGACGGGTCTTCAATCTGTTCTCCCTTTGCAGTCTTTTATGAAGTGATCAAAGCCCAGGCATCTGAATCAACCTTTGAGTAGCTTGTTTGCTGTTTCAGATGAGACCGTCACTACTGCTGTCTGGACTTACCCGTACGTAGTCCTTGATGCTTTCATCTTGCTTGTATCGGACTCTGGATTTTCTTTTGTTGCTGTCCTTATGGTATCAAGTATCACAAACAATCATCAAGATATAATCAATTTCAAATGCGACAGCTTTTAGAAAACGTGTTTTCTGATAAAATAATCTGGCGTGATTTTTCTTATATACGAGGTGTGTCTGAAAAGTATCCGACCTGCGTTCATATCTCCGCGTTGATGCTAATCTTCGTCATCCGGACCGTGGCACGCTTCGAAGTAGTTCACATTTGATTGAATCACACGCTCCCAAGAGTGCTCCCACATCTTAAAGCAGTCCTCGTACTCAGATTTTGTAATGGCATTCAGCTCGCGCGTCGCATTACTATGAATCGTCTTGATGTCGTCGAACCATTTTCAATTTTGGGAACATCCAAAAGTCGCAGGGAGCTATATCGGGACTGTACGGAGGCTGGCGAAGCTGTGAAATCTTGTGTTTCGCCAAAAATTGCTGCACAAGGCTCGATGAATGCGCATGCGCGTTATCATGGTGAAGAAGCCAGTCACCCATTGACCAGAAGCGCGGTCGTTTTCTTCTCACAGCATCACGCAATCTTTTCAGAACTGCAACGTACTATTCTTTGTTGATCGTCCGAACTTTTGGAGTAATTTCGTAGTGCACAACACCCTCACAATCTAAAAAAATAATCAACATTGACTACGAATTTGCTTCCGGAGGTCGGACGATCAACAAAGAATATTACGTTGAAGTTCTGAAAAGATTGCGTGATGCCGTGAGAAGGAAACGACCGCGTTTCTGGTCAAGCAGTGACTGGCTTCTTCACCATGATAACGCGCCAGCGCATTCGTCGAGCCTGGTGCAGAAATTTCTGGCGAAACACAAGATTTCACAGCTTCGCCAGCCTCCGCGCAGTCCCGACATAGCTCACTGTGACTTTTGGATGTTCCCAAAATTGAAAAAGGTTCGACGACATCAAGACGATTCAGAGTAATGCGACGCGCGAGCTGAGTGCCATTACAAAATCTGCGTTCGAGGACTGCTTTAAGATGTGGAAGCACAGCTGGGAGCGTGCAGTTCAATTAAATGGGAACTACTTCGAAGGATGCCATGGTCCGGATGACGAAGAATAGCATCAACGCGGAGATTTGAACGCA
The DNA here is from genome assembly GCA_030998225.1 of Diplolepis rosae. Lineage (NCBI taxonomy): Eukaryota > Metazoa > Arthropoda > Insecta > Hymenoptera > Diplolepididae > Diplolepis > Diplolepis rosae. Next base: position 1,453,019 of record JAPYXD010000056.1, read on the forward strand.
GGTCGGATACTTTGCGGACACACCTCGTACATATATTGCTATAAAAATATAATTATAATTATAATATTAATTTATATATAATTATTTTATTCAATACTATTAATAACTGTAATTATAATTGTAATATTAGCTTTATAGAAGCTTTATACATTAAAAATGATTTCCTTAACATAGGATCACTTCTAGGATCAGCTGCTTAGGAGTGTATTTATCGTAGGTAAAATAAATGGACTTAGCAGGCGCGAAAGTAAACTCATGAATTCACAAAACTCAGCCTGAAATCAGTAATATTGATTTCGTTTGACAAGGCACAGGAGATCGTTTAAATTAGATGAGATTACTAAATATGCTCTAAAATCTCATTGTCTGATCTCCAAATGAAGAGCCCCTTGTCGATATCACTATATGCGGATGCGAAATAAAGAAATAATATAAATGTAACATTTCAAAATGTTGTTCATGAGTATTAGTAAGTAAAAAATAAGAATGATAAGATAAAAAAATACAAGAAAATGATAAGCACATACAGGTAGGATAAATAATGGAAAAAGGAGGAGAACGGTCAGTCCAATAGCTAAGTGGTAGTGGATACGGAGGAACTAAATTAGTCTGCTAGACTTTAGCAATGTTTTCCTCTGGTAACTGCTCGGGGATTCTTCTGGTAGCTGAATGGATGCACTATCATTGCTCGAAGAAAAAACCAGGTGCACTATCCTGCCTATCCTGTGATCCTATGATGGACAATTTTTCGCTTGATGAGAAAAGTAACCACGTTCATAACATTGTTTGAAACATTGTGTCGTTTCATGTTCGCGGTTAGTCTCTTCTTGGTTCTTCGATCTTGGGTCTAAACGGTCTTGTAGATAGTCTAGGTTGTCCACGTTAGCCAAACCTCAGGAGCTGTGTACACATATATTTAAATACCTTTGCATGCCCTTGTCAATAAAAAATGCACCAGCTACCTTCCAGCGTCTTGTGGATACAGTATTTAAGGGAATGCATGATACAGAAGTTTTTGTCTTTCTCGACGATATTGTAGTTCACGCCGAAAACCTTGCAGAACACGATAGAAATATTTTATAATATTTACACCACCATGTTTCGCGCTAAAATAAAGTTTTGGCTGTGCTGGTGTTTGGTTAGCCACAAGTCTTTAACTGTGCGTTTAAAGCCTGGGTTGAAAAATAAAATTTCAGAAAAATTATTCTCTCATTGTATCTCAGAACGACAAAAAAATATTTTTTCAAAAGCAATATTAGGGCTGTTAAAAGTTTGAAGTGGAGAAAGAAAACCACGTGCAGGAAAGAAGAATGCAGTAAAATAATTGATTCTCGTGACGAAATCGACAATTTCAAGGACCAGTTGAGTCAACTAAAACTAAATCCTGCAATTGAATTTTTCTCAACCTAAGTTATTGAATTCAATTAATCTTTCAACCAAACATCCTATCATTTTTCTCAATAAAAACATTGGTGAAGAGTCAAGGTAGGAACCCTCTTAGTCAGAGTAGTACGAAAAATGATCCCGCTTAAATACCACCTGTACATAATATCGAAATAGAACAAATGAAGGACTAATTTTTTCAAACAATTGTGGAAAAACTTCAAATTAAATCATTAGAATTGAATCTCATTTTTCATTAGTGTCTACCTGAAATTGACTATTTTTGATTAGAAAAACATTTTTTTCTATGAAATGACAGCCTTCAAATTAAAAATCTTTTATTTATTTTATTTTTTCTGTCAAATAAAAAATATGCCCTTGTGTAATGATGTAGATTTTAACGCATTTTTATATTAAAAAGAACTGGAAAATTAGATTCATTATTGCAACACATGCTCACCACGGCTATTTGTTCTTAGTTGAATATCCGGTTCTAGTCGCAGTAACCAAGTAGGTAGGCCACCCTGTAAGTTGATATTAATAGTTATAAATATGTCGTCTGTAATATTCAAGCCTTAATTGTAATATTTACATTTCAAGACCAAAAATTCTTTCAGAGATGTCTTTGTTACGTCCTGAGCTGATGCGAAAAAATTTTGGATTTTAATTTAAAAGGGAGGTGGTTTTACTATAGTTGGTTATATCACGTTTGCAAGGCCTGATGGTATATATTGTCGAGGCGAAACCTAGTCTTGTGAGCAGAATAAAGTGCGATACTGCAGAAAATAATTTAAAGTCCTCGGAAAATTCGTAAAGAAACTTGATTGGCCGGCTGTATGACTATGAATCAATTAGGAATTCTACGAAAAAACTAAAATGTTTGATAGAAATGGTACGTAGCATAACCCTATGTGGAGAAAACCTTCTTTTTGATGTCAACACATGAAAGGATTAAGGATCTTCGACTTCCTGCATTCGCCTTGGAGGTACAGACAATCGAGGATCCCCATGCAAGAACAAAACGTAAAATTTGGTGACCTGTGCAAACTGTCGTCCAACTTATAACGGGTGACTTCCGCTGAAACTTCAAAGAAAAATAAAATCTTTACCAATGCGGACCAGAGGATTCGGGATTACCCTCGGTGTCATCTGCATTATTTAGGCAGCTTCTACGATAAGCGCTTGGCGTCTCCCGACGCCATATTTATAAATTTAGGGACCCTGAGAATATAAAACTTAGCATACAAAAAGAAAAGCAAAGCTAATCAGGGGTTTCGGCTAGGGCTGGATGGATTCGGGAGTTCGGATCAGGTAAGGTTTTCAGGTAAGGGAGGAATCTTAACCTAAAACATAGGAGCTCTCGCAAACAAAAATTAAATGAATCAAGCTGCGGTTAGCTACGGTTAAATTCACAATTTATTTAATAAGTGGGCAAAGCCCTGGCTCAACACAAATTCAAAATAGTTAATGAAGATTGAATGTCGTCGCAAATAATGGCACATGGCATTTGAGCCTAATACATAGGCTCTAAAAAAGCCTGAGAGCCACGCCGGTAAAGAGAATGGATTTTATAATGTCCCGGAATAGTCTCAAAGACTTACCGGGCTTCTGGCCGAAATCTCGTGCCTTACTTCCTCCAAATTGAAATCCACAGTGGCGTTCATCAAAAGGGTGGATTTATAATAATTTTAACTTGGCTACTTGCCCCTCGGTCTTAGTAAAAGAAGATTATTACTGTTTTAAGAAATTAATTATTTGATCATTATAAATTTAAAATATATTATGCAATGATTGATATAGCAGAAATAATCATAGCTATACTTAACAGTTAGGAGATATCCCTACACAACGCGGTAGAGGTAGTCCCATTGTTTGATGAGAGTAACGTCTTATTGTCACATTTTATTGACAGCCGCTGATCAGGAAAAAGTTGCATGACACTGGTAAAACCAATCCAGCTATTAAAGGCAACAAAATAGCGCTGTCCTGGTCATAATATGCTAAATCATGGGGCAGTTCTGGCAATGTAAATACTGTTAGAAATACTATGTTGAAGATGGAAGACAGTTCAGTGAATGAATGAAATGAATGCAAGACTGTAGATCAGTCCAATTATTATCGAAGGAAAAGCCAGTATAGCTACTAAAGGCAATTAATTAATAGTCTAGTGAGTTAAGACAAGCTTGCCTACGCTAAGCTTTTTATGCAAGCAGGCTTCGCAATGCGCGTTCGTTTGTTAATGTCTGTGACCTTCATCAATGACGTTTTCAAGCTATGTTGTCGTAGGATATTTGATCATTTTTTGCTGATTTCATAAATACCCTGAATACCATAATATGCTCGCAATGTTTGCACATGAACCAAGTGTTGTAACTCCAGTTTTACATGTGCAATAATACCCTAAGATAGTTTCATTAGGTTCTGCATCTGCAAAGTCCTCATTCTCTTGCCTGTTAATGTCTTCTTCAATGTATGCTATCCATAGTTGATATTTGGTAACATCTTTGAATCGGGAATACATTCACACTATAATGAATCCACGTCCATTCAATAGTTCGTCTTGAAATGATCCGTACGTGCATGCTACGCCACCGCGCCCCTACCACGGCGTTCGGAGGGGTTCTCCTACCACCGCTACTCACGTGAGTACCCCCACTGACCGCCGAGCCGTGCGCGCAGTTACCCCCACCCTTCGCGAAGAGTATATAAGGAGGGGCGGAACACCGAGGCGGGGCAGTTCGGTTGGAGCGACGATCTGGTTCACACCGGAGCGGCGCTCTAGATGGACGGCATGGAGATGCCTCTCCTGATGGGTTCCGCCATAGGAGGGTATCTCCGACCCCGACAGCGACACACCTGGTGAAGCCGGACCAAGCGTCGATCGATGGGTTCCCCCATGGTCGACTCTCGGTGAGAGCTGGCACCCAGCGTCAGGTTCCCCTGACTGGGTGCTTCTCAGGCTGCACCAGGACAAACACAGGCGACACTGCTACCATACACAGACGAACCTAACCATATCCCAACCGTACCTAACCGTATCCCACCGTACCCATCCGTACCAGATCGAATTCATACATACCAGCCGATATAAACGAAACCGGCAAACCAGCTCGTCCCCTGACCAATGGTTCCAGCCATTGGCCATAGGACGAGGGGGCAGTGCGTGACGTCAAGCACGCCTGATTCACGCCTCGCCCGGCTCTAACCGAGGCAACGTAACCCTGACCTTCTCACCGGACGAATATACCGACCGACCGACACACCAGTAACCTCGGCCCTCTGGATCCTGCCATGGCTGAGGCCCCGCCCAGGACCGGGTCAAGTCAAATACCGGTGACCAGGCCTGACCTGAGAAACTACCGACTGACCCACCAGTACCCTCGGCCCTCTGGATACCGCCATAGCAGAGGCACCCAGGGTGGGGCGCCAACGCACAGATACCGCTGAGGGCACCCCTCCCTAAACGACCGAAACTTAACCGCGACCGACTGGACGAGCGACCGAATGGGAAATTAGGGTGAACGCGCCCCCCGAGCGGAATCGGGCTACGACAAACATACTGTAAACCGTCGATCCTTTAACCCCTACGATTTCGTGTGTATGATTTCAAATTAATTAGTTGAGTTTATTGAGATAAATGTTCGAAATCTCTCTATTGTATTAAGTGTATCTTCGCGCCTCCAAAAGGTGGCGATATCAGCGCTTTGTTGCGTATTTATTATTATTATCCCCAAGTGTATTAAGTGCGTGCTCGCTCTTAGTCTCTCTAAAGACTTTTATAATAAACTCCGAGCCTTTACGAATTCCTGACTTATTTTTGCCCTAGTCCCAATAGGTCATGGGCCCAGAGTTCTCGCGGTACGAGAAAAATTAGTTCAGAAGTAATACAGTGGACTCAGGACTCATTTTGCTATACATCGCTTGTCTGTGTGATTTCCCTTATTGCCGACGAAGGAGTCTTGAAAAATATTGTTGAATTCGACGGAAATAATTTTGAATTGTGGAATTTTCAAATTATAGCAGTTATCAATGTTTACGTGATTCGCGATGTGGTCACAGGTGCACGAGTAAAGCTGGAAGACTTGATAACGGAATATGGGAAGAAATGGGTGAAGGACAACGCACGCGCCATGTACTGTATTTCATTGGCCGTCGAATATTCACAACTAGAATATTTGGTTACCTGCACTTTAGCTCATGATATGTGGAAAACGCTTTGTATGGTCCACGAGCCAACTTCTCAAACGAATAAACTTTTTCTGATAAAAAGTTTTCATGAATATCGGATGAATCCCGGCGAGGGCGTGGTTCTTCATATTGCCAAAATTCAGAACCTCGCGAGTCAGCTGAAAGACATTGGTGAGACAGTATCTGATTTAGCAGTCATGTCGAAGATACTTGGCAGCCTTCCTAAAAAATTTCACCCTTTTGTGACGGCGTGGGATAGCACATTGGCAAAGCATCAAAACATAAAAAATCTGAAGGGATGCCTGATAAATGAAGAGAGAAGATTGACAGAGATGGAAGACACGACAGCAGCCCTGCCCGCCATGTCAACACGTGGGATGAAAAGAGACACAAGAGCGAGAGAAGAGGACTTAAAACATGGTCACTCAGACTAGAAACCAATTTTCAAATGTTTTGCATGTGCTAAACCCGGACACATAGCAAGGAATTGCAGAGCGAATAAACAAGTGAGCCAAGTTTACGAAAAGCATGATTCAAAGAATGTAGACGCGTTTATAGTTACCGACAGAGAAAATGATAAAAATTTCGCTATTGACCGTGTTTTGTGTGGGAGTATATTAGAAGCGAATGTAGCCGATTTATGGATTACTGATAGTGGAGCTTCGGGACACATAACTTTTAGACGCGAATGGTTTTGTGATTTTCGTGAATGCTCAAATGTCACTGTAACTCTTGGAGATGACGAACAATGCTTAGCCCCCGGAGTGGAAACGATTTTGATTCGAAAATTTGTAAATGGGCGATGGGAAAACGGTCGAATCGAAAATGTGCTTTATGTGTCGAAACTTTAAAAAAATCTTTTTTCTGTCGGGGTATGTACGGAGTTGGGTTATGAATTTAATTTTAAAAGAAACGAAGTGTAAGTTTTGGGAAAAGATGGAATTGTTGCCAAGGGTATCAAACAAAATAATAATATTTATCGAATGTTATTTGTAACTCGAATTGAATGCCAAGCGAATTTTTCTGCGATGAATGATTTGAAAACATGGCATGAGCGCCTGGGTCATGTAAATGTTAAATTAATTATAAATTCAGTCGAAACGGGTCTAGTAAAAGGCGTGAATCTGTCCTAATAAGATTTTTCTTGCGATGCTTGCCAGTACGGGAAGAGTCACTGCTTAACGCACAAGAGGACGACAGAAGAAAGAAAATGTAGTCCTGAGGAATACATTCACAGTGATTTATGCGGACCAATGCAGGTCGAATCCCTCGGTGGCGTCAAATATTTCGTACTTTTCCAAGATTCTCAAAGGTGATCGAGGAATCAAGTATTTAAACAAGAAAATGAAAAACTATTTTGCTGAATGTGATATTCAGATTGAGACATCGGCACCCTACACGCCTCAGCAAAATGGAAAAGCTGAGCGGCAGAACAGAATGATTGTTGAGTTTGCGCGGAAAAGTCTTATAACTGCAGGACTTCCATTGTATTTGTGGGCAGAAGCTATCAATACCGCTGTTTATACAAAAAATCGAATAGCCATTAGCAAGACAATGAAGGTTGCGCCATACGAAGCATGGACTGGGAGAAAACCAGAGCTTTCACATATGAAGATTTTCGGAGCGCAAGATTTTGCCCACGTCCCAAAGCAATTTAGAAGAAAATTCGATCCAAAGGCGAAAAAGATGTTTTTGGTGGGTTATCAGGGTGACTCATGCAATTACAGACAGACAGACATCGAGGAACAAATAGCGGAACAAGAACCTAAAATTTCCAATGAAGGCCACGAAAATAATGAGGGACACGAGGAACCAAGACAAGAAGGAAGAAATTTTCGCGACAGATCCGAGATCAAGACTCTAATAAGATACAATGTAAATTACACTGAATTAGATGAACCAAAAAGTTCCGATGAAGCAATCTCAGGAACGGTTGCGATAAAATGAAAAAGGCAATACACGGGAAGCTTGAGGCTCATGAAAAAAATGAAACATGGAACATTGTGTCATGGAAAAATTAAACCTTAATTGACTCACAACGAGTGTTCAAAATACAGTAGTTCGTTATGATTCGTTGCGTGTTCTATTCACTATTGTCGTAGAAGAAAATTTTGAGACGCTGCAGTTTGACGTGAAAACGGGATTTTTATCTGGCGAACTGAATGAGTAAATTTTTATGGCAATTACAAAAGGGGTAGAGTGGACTGGTGATAAAAATAAGTATGTGTGCAAATTAACAAAATCTTTATATGGTTCAAAGCAAGCGTCGCGCAGCTGGAATCAAACATTTTGTCGTTTTTTGAGTGTTTTTAATTTCAAAGAATGTGAAACAGATAAATGCATTTTCGTTGGTAACATTATGAATGATGTGGTGTAATTGGCATTATTTGTCGACGATGGTATTTTGGTTGGAAAAAATAAGAAATCTCTTGAACATGTGATAGGAAAATGAAAGAATCATTTGTGATAAAGGTCTAGGAAGTGCAAATTTTGAGAAATTTTGAGAGCATATACGAACTAAAGTAAAAGCAAGCGTTCCCTAACTTTCTGAGTTTCTGCGATTTCTTCGATTCGATGTCTCGTGCATCTCGTCGTCTGCTCGCCCGGTTACTTCTGTTTACAAAATTTGACAGCTAACAAATTTTGTAAAAAATCTTAAATAATGTTGATGACGTGACATAAATTTTATGAATTTCAGGAAATGTTAAATAATTCTTTCGAGTGTATGATCTGCAAGGACTATTTATTCGATACTATTTGTTTGTAGAATTTGAATGCAGAATTTGAGGTTAGGTTCATAACCTGTTGTATTCAAGTAGTTTTATTTTTTAACTTTCTTTGAATTCACTCAATTGATTTTGAATATTGTAAATTCAGAATGTTAATTAATTGTATTTTTATGCAAATTTTTAAAATAATAATAATTTTTAATTAATAAATTCCGTCATAATTACCTTTCTTGTAATTCTATTTTCTGAGAATATAAAAACACTGCTTTAAATAAAACATGTGGAAACCTAGCTTCAAGTTTGCTTACGTAGGAAAAACTTTGCAGCCAACCCGAAATTTATGAAATAACTAAATAAATAATTACTTACAGGAAATATCTCTTTAATATTCCTTCTTACCTATACCTTAGGTAATAAAGTACATCTATGAAGGGAAAAATTGTTACTGTCAATATTTTTGGTCGAAATGAGAAATTGAAATTTTGAGTTTAGAATTAAAATCTAATACTCTTACAATCTTCAAATGAAAATTAAATTACAGATATTAAAATTTCACAAAAGTACAATATAAATCAGCAAATTAATGATACAATGATCTAGAAATGAAAGAGAAATTTATTCATGGAAATCATTTCAAATTGCAATTAATGAAATATTTCTAATGCAACAATTCTTTTTTGTGCCGTCTTTTGAGGATATTGTTAGAACATCCTTTTCTAACAATTTTACTGAGAATCCTTACATAAATCAGGAAATTTTTATAAAGAAATTGCTGAATTTGATAATAATTTATTAAGTTAAGTTGTGGGAAATCTTTTCTCTGAAAAAATGATTCATGATTTATTAAAATCGCGTAATTTTTCAAAAATTGGTAACAAGTGATAAGAAAAAAAGTGGGGTAAAAATAAAATTCATTAATAAAATTATTTTTCTGTGTTTTAAATTTTTTTTATGGAAAATAATCTTTTCTCTTTCAAAATAGTCCTTCAATAATAATATTACCATTCTTGAAAGCAAATTTATCTATTTTTGCACTTATTTTGATTTAGAGAGTGAAATAAAGCGTACTTACCAAAGGTGATCTTGATTTATGTATTCTCAGTAAAATTGTTAGAAAAGGAAGTTCTAACAATATCCTCAAAAGACGGCACAAAAAATAATTGTTGCATTAGAAATATTTCATTAATTGCAATTTGAAATGATTTCCATGAATAAATTTCCTAGTTTTCTAAAGTCCGAGGACTATTTAGATTTTTTCGATATATAACTTAAATTATATAGATTTAGTTTAAAAAGGCTTAAAAATCGAGGACATTTTACAATTGGAATTGTTTGCAATTAAAATTTTTGTAAAGAGGAACGATTATAATTATTTGTGGATCTTTTTACTTAAATATTCACAACTTATTCAATTTAAAATTGGAAATATCACTAACTAAGCAATTTTCAATACCTCATTATTTTTTAATCTGTCCACTTATGATTTTCTTGTAAGATTTTAATTAATCACTTTTGAAAAGCACTTATAGCCTTGAAAAAGCCTTTGAAAATTCAAAAAATTTTGGGTTCAAACGATTTGAAAACTCTTTCATTTTTAGATCATTGTATCATTAATTTACTGATTTATATTGTACTTTTGTGAAATTTTAATATCTGTAATTTAATTTTCATTTGAAGACTGTAAGAGTATTAGATTTAAATTCTAAACTCAAAATTTCAATTTCTCATTTCGACCAAAAATATTGACAGTAACAATTTTTCCCTTCATAGATGTACTTTATTACCTAAGGTATAGGTAAGAAGGAATATTAAAGAGATATTTCCTGTAAGTAATTATTTATTTAGTTATTTCATAAATTTCGGGTTAGCTGCAAAGTTTTTCCTACGTAAGCAAACTTGAAGCTAGGTTTCCACATGTTTTATTTAAAGCAGTGTTTTTATATTCTCAGAAAATAGAATTACAAGAAAGGTAATTATGACAGAATTTATTAATTAAAAATTATTATTATTTTAAAAATTTGCATAAAAATACAATTAATTAATATTCTGAATTTACAATATTCAATATCAATTGAGTGAAATCAAAGAAAGTTAAAAAATAAAACTACTTGAATACAACAGGTTATGAACCTAACCTCAAATTCTGCATTCAAATTCTACAAACAAATAGTATCGAATAAATAGTCCTTGCAGATCATACACTCGAAAGAATTATTTAACATTTCCTGAAATTCATAAAATTATATTGTTACTGAGATAAATGTTTTAATGTTAGAGTAATTATAAATAAAGAGAGTAAAATCAAAAATCTTTATTTCAAGAAAATTGTGTTTATTTCAATAAAATTAACACGTCCCTTTCTCGTCATTTGTTGAATTATCTGAACTTCATTAAAAATGAATTATATGCTAATTTCTGTAAAATTTACACCAATTTATATGTCTATGCCTGGTCATCTGTTCAATCGTCTGAATTTTATTACAAAAAATTATATGATTATTTCTATAAAATCTACATAAATTTTCATGTCTCTGCCTCCTTTCTGTTGAATCGTCTGTAAGATAATCGCTTGATTTAACTGGTGGATAGGAAAAGCTCTTCTTATCTATCCCAATACTTGGCGAAAATATAAATTCAACTGTTTCTGATAACAATAATTTAATTTTTATTCGCGGAAGATGGGAATAAATGGATCAGACATCAACATCAATCGTAAAAAAATGTCTGTAGATATGTTGTTAATGTTAAAAGTAAAAAAATGTCTTTCATATTTTTTTCTCGCTAACATTTACGCGCAAAATTTCCTCTGAACACCTTAATAAACTAGTTACAAGATTCTTAATCATCTTCAGACATTTTTCCTATCACATAGCTAACAATCAGGAGTTAATTATTTCAGCGCGATGAAGTAATACCTTGTGCACTAAAGTTCTTCTGATTTAGAATTAAAAGATTGTCTATACCTCCCACCTCTGAATAGGCTTCCAGAGCTGACGTCTTTCACAATTCTAGAAGCATCTCATTTTCCCGTAGCTCCTTTTGAAATCATACAAAAATGATACAAACATGATTATTAATTTTTTCTTAAACTGTATCAGAAATTTTCTTCAAATCGTGTTCAAATTTGAAAGAAGCTATTAGATTGAGTTTGTAAAATAAAATTTGTACAAAAAAATTTAATTTGGACTTATTTATCTTATTTTGTTCTTATTCAGTAATTATTCTAGTATTCAATTTCTATCTCTTTATTGATTTTCGTTTAGTAAAATATGATACAAGGTTTTCAATATGAATAGTAAACATTCAAGAGATCAATACAGTATTATGTCCACTCCATGGGTACTGGCCCGAATAATTTTTGCATCTAATGACATGAATTTTTTCTTGTAGATTTCGAATGTACGCTCAAAACTAAAAACATGTTAAACTTGGTTATTATTCAATAAATTCATCATAAAAGGCCCAAATTCGAACTCATTCTTTTAATTTACTGCCGTACACGAGTTTTGCGAATAAGATGGCACTTAGTGCTTCCGAATGGATTTTTCGTGCTGAATACGAATCTGAGTTCAAAAACTTCCTATCACGTCACGCTTCTGGAAAAATAGGGGTCGCAACCCCTAAAAACGGCGTTTTTAGCCATTTTTTAAAATTGTAGAGCTGGGCCATGACGTGCTACAAACTTGGCTAATATCAGAAATTAAAGGCTGAAATAAGCCCTTTGAAATGAGCCATATGCCAAATTAATCGCATGCGCCCTTAGAGCGGGGAGAAAGGGGGGTGTGTTTTTGTCTAGGGGTGGAGGAAGAAAATGAAAACAGAAACGATTTTAACATACTTACACGCACGCCCAGGCATAATAAAATGTGCAGTGCTTTTGAAGGTTTTAAGGGTCGCTGGTTACGAATATGCAGTTAGGTTTTGAGAATTCAAAATGACGGGTCCAATATGGCGGACCATTTTTTCAAAATTCAATCGTATTCGCTTGAAACTTGTTACTCGGGGGTTTTGAGGGTCGGTGATTACGAATATGCAGTTACATATTAAAAATTAAAGATGTCGGATCAAATATGGCGGACGATTTTTGAAATTCAAACTGATTCAATGAATTTTGTTACTCGAGGGATTTTGGGAAAGCTGATTACGAAGTAGTCAAACGACTGCCGAAGTGAATGTTATAAAGAAATAAAAAAAATATGCAACTTCGTTCAATGGATAGAGTTAGTCGTTTGTTTTTCTTCGGTTGCATCGTATTTTGTTTTCTCTTCGACATTCATTTGTTACTAAAGATCTTTACCTTAGTCACAATCTTGTTGTGAATTATCTCTTGAAGTTTTGTCTGCATTAATGATGCTAATTGCTGCTGTGTATAGATTTAGTCCCATAGACAGAGTCAATCATTTGTTCTTCTTCAGCTATATCGTCTTTTTTTTCTCGATTTTCTCTTCGACAGCCATTTGCTACTCTGCAGCCAAATCGTCTTTTTTTCGTTTTTTGTCAACAAAATATGTGATTTTTTGTCAAGAATCATGTGCTTAATGGTAGGCGAGTAGTTTGGAGTAGCTGGATTTTCAATTTTTCATTGAAGGACATTCTAATCCAGAACCTACAATAGGTCGGGTCGCAGGACCTGATAAGATCTTGAAGGTTTTCTCTACATTCTTACCTTTTCCTTGATTTATTCTTTTACTTTTTAATGCATATTTCAAAAAATGTATGACTAATATAGTAGAGCTGTACTTACTTTTAGCAGAAGACTCTATTTTTTATATTTCTAATCTGTCAATTTCACAAGTCTTGGCGTTACTTTGAACACGACGCTCACTTTTCTGGTCCATAGCCGTCACAACTTGCTGACATGAGGGCTTCTTTTACATTACTATAGCTAAGCAGGTATAAGGGACTAGAGACCCCTAAAGGGCAAAAATGAAATTTCGGGAGATCTGTCTAAGAGACCCATAACCTGAAATTCCAAGTATTGAAAAGTGATTGTTGGACTTTTGGTCAGCTTTTCGGGATTCCGTCCCATTGTGTGCCGCTACGATTAAAGAAATTGCTGACAAAATTGAGGATGCTTGCAGACTTAATAATAACGGTCAGGTAGATAATGCTCTTGAACAAAATGTTGACATAGAAATTCGTATAGAAGAATGGAATACATTTGAGGAACTTATTAATAACACTATTGATATTAATCGAAGATAGGCCATAAATTCCGCAATGCAGAGAAATAAAAACATGAAATATTTAAAAAGTGATGAACCAATTAACAATGGAAATAGTAAAACAACTCGGCTTAATGTAGCAGGAGAAGTTGCAATTATTTGTCTAATTTGTGAAAACCTGGGCCACACAACTAAAATAGGTTTTCATTTGAGTAATGCTCAAAAAGCAGTTCTCAATAAGCAATAACAGAATTTTCTTTATCGTAACCAACAAAGATATAATAATTCCAGTCACCAAAAATGCAATAACAATAACAATGCTTCTGTCTCTATCTATGAGTTCTTTCCTGGACACATCTATTTTAGATGCTCTGGTTTTAATTGCTATCCGATAGCTTATTTCAAGTACACGGAGAAACTTTTTATGGTGAAGTTCATCAAAACTGGTATTATATTTTAGAATGTTACGCTTCTAATTTAGGAAAATTTGTATGTATGTATGGTGGGATCCTTGTTTTAAGCCCTGATTTGAGCATCGGGAATTTCCTGGAGACCGACGTGGGGTTCGTTTGGGTGGAGGAGGCGGGGGTGCGTGTGTACAGCTGCTACTTCTCTCCCAACGATCCGCCTCCTTGAGGAAAGCCACGGAGAGGCTAGTGGACGGTCCTTTATCGCGGGCGACTTTAATAGTAAGTCGCCCGATTGAAATCGGGGCAGGCATTTTACGTTCAGACGAGGAGCGGGGGGTCGATTATCGACCTCACATTTGCCGCGCCCCATCTTGCCTCAAGGATAGTCGACTGGTGCGTCCTCCAGGTAATAACCTTGAGTGACAACCAGTGCATTGAGTTTAGCATCCGGGAACGGAGTCACCCAGTGAATACGGGAAGCGGCGGCAAAGGAAGGAGCCCCTCCTGGAACACAAGACGACTCAGAAAAGACAAGCTACAAAAACATCTTGAGCAAACCAGGCTCATAGATGAGCTTGGTTAGGCTAAGTCTGCTGGGTCGTTGGCGGACACCGTAAGGGCAGCGAGGCAGAAAGTGATCGCAGCATGTGACCACTCGATGCCTCGACGAGGGCACGGGCGTACCGGGGACTCAATGTAGTGGTGGAACGAACAGTTGTCTGTCCTGCGTCGGGAATGCCTCGCAGCGCAGCAGAGATTCACCCGCTCAAAGGGTGATTCCCTGCTGCACGAGGCATGGAAAAAAGGGAAATCAGCTCTGAGGCAAGGCATAAAGAAAAGCCGACTCCAGTGCTGGAAAAACTTGATCGGCGAGGTTGAGAAGGACCCATGGGGTCTCGCCTTCAAAGTAGTCACCAAAAGATTGGTGACTAGAAGAAAGACCCTGGGCCTGGATAATCCCGATCGAATCAAGTACATCGTGCGAAGCTTCTTCCCGCATGTAGAGCCGTTCCAAAGACAGGACCGAAGTTCCTGCGTGGTCCGGCGCGAACTCTCGACAAATAATGTTTGCCTTTTTTTTATTAATATTTCTTTTAATTTCGATTAATTGTTCTATGAAGACGTTTTTTATAATAACCCATCTATCTTTTAAGAGGGAACTCTTGCCTGGTTTTATAATGTCGAAGTCTATTTCAAACTGCAAGAGATGGATATAGAAGAAAAGTTATTTAAAAGCTTAGTACGTAAAAAACAATAATGTAATTGATTCTTTGAGAATGAGTCATACCATCTTTTTTGCATCCTGATCTTTTAAGCATTGGAATCTGCTGATATAGTCGTTTATAGAAGTTTTATCAACTGTAAGCATAACCTGCTTTCGTATTGTGAGTTACTTTCCAATCATTGAACAGTGTTTCATCATGTAAGGAATTTTCAAGTCGCTCTAAAGCTTTCAGCACCTGTTCATCTGTAATAATAAACACAAACCAAGTTTCTCACTTTATTTTTTACGTCTTTCTATACATTTATTTAATTTGTAAAGTCTCAGCTTTGTCTCGGCTTCGTCTCGGCTTTGCCTTGGCTTCGATCTCCTGCGAGCATTGTCGCTCGTCACGCAATAACCCTCATTGTGCGCCTAAGCACGTAATATACTATTACGTCTTTCTATACATTTATTTAATTTATAAAGTGTTTAAAATTCTTACCATGAGGTTCGACAACAAGAGGATTATTTTTTGCGCGAGATCTCGGTGGCTCAAGCAGTTTTTTTGCTCTAAATTTATCTTTCGAATAATTATAATGACTCCATAAAGTGCCGAAATTTTAGATAGCAGTTTCTTGTTCTGATTTGTTGGGGCTGTAGTCGTATTTGATGATTCGCCGGGAAATAAATTTTCTATTGCTTGCGAAATTGCAATGAAAGTTTTAGATGAAATTCTGATCAAAATGAATACGACTTCAGGAAAAATGAAAACGAACTGATGACTTTCAATTAAATTTATGCTCAAAAAAAAATATAGTACTTGAAGGTTCCCTTGAAACCAGGCTTCAACTACTTTATGGAATGCTTTACTTACTGAAATTCAGGAAGTTTTTGACTAACATCTATACTTTTCAAAACAGCGTCTAATTACTTTTTGATGATGGCTCTCGTCAAAGTGGCTCGAATTTCCTTGTTGAATTTATTATGCACTTTGAGATGCCCAAGCACAAGTTTGACATCAGATGTGTGTTGCAGAAAAGAAAGAAGATTCTGAAAAAAGCATACTTAATTTAAAATTTTTGTAAATATCAGTAGTTAACATTTATAGGCATTACCATAATTATTATTAGGTAATTTCATAATAAATATGATCATCATAGAAGATTATCAAATTAGAAAAATTTGTTGATTCATTGATTATTGATTATTATTATATTATATATTATTGATATTCAGGAACAGGCTCACTACACGAGAAAGCAAATGTTTTTGATATTCATGAGGGAGGAAAGTAAGAAATTTCCAATACTTACCGCCTCTACAGAATTAGTATTTTTTTTACAGTCTCGCTTGAAGAATTTTCATTATTAATTGATGTAGTTGGATCCGGCAGTGACTGATCCTTATCAAAACTGTGCTGCAATATGTTAGATGTAGAGGCTTCTAAGTTATTGGGCTCAAGAATATATTCACATCCAAGTCTTCAGGCTGACTGTGTATTTCCTAAAAATACATTCATGTGATACATACAATTCATGAAGTAAAAAAGGATATTAAATGCAAGCTCGTTATAATGTTATGCGCATTATATTTCTTGTATTCATTATATTCAAAATCAAACCGGATGAAATGCATTGATAAACGTTACTGAACCAGTAATTTTAAATACAAAATTTAAAGTGAAAAAAATGATTACCTCCCAGCTGTTTATAGGCTTGAATTACGTTCATCGATGCAAAACAGACAATTTAACTTATGGCAATCCTTATTATTTTGACTTCGGTAGTTCATTTACATACATAAGTCTCGAAAATAGCATTGATGGGTGTTATTTGAACCTACCAGCAGCCGGAAGACCGTGAACTTCTTTAAAACCTCGTAATTTAAATTCAAAATTGGAATCTAGCATTTTTTATTCTGAATTAATTTAATAATAATTCACGGTCCGTAGGTAAACTATATATTTAAGGGCATGTGATACTAAAGAGATAAGAAAATTTGATTGATTTTAGGTTTCTACATGTTTGTGACCAAGGTACATAAAATTTTCTTTACAAATTTTAAGAAATGATAGTGAAGATGAAAATGGACGTAGATAGATTACTTTTGGTTTTAAAATTGTGAAAAAGTCCAATTTTAGCAAAATATATCGGAAAATGTTTTTCATTTTCAGAAACAAAAGTGGACCATCTATGTCCATTTTTATTTTATCTACTACTCCTCAAATTTTTTAAACGAAGTTTTATGTATTTTGGAAACCAGCATGTGGAAACTGCACCAGATTATTCACATGAACTTACCACTTTTCTCAGGTGTCACATTTCCTTAATGAATACGTTACCCTGAAAGTAAAAAATTAAAAATTTGTAAACGCAGTCAACAGTTTACTTACTTTTAAGGGAGATAAACATACTTTCTTCCCGTCGACATAAAAAAACTGCATTACCTCCACGTTTCGATAGCAGTAGCGCTGTAACAATTCAGTATTTTATTTTATTATCAGTGAAACATTTTTGTCTTTAAAATCATATGTATTTATTGGAATTAGCAGTAGGTGATTACAGTTAGAAAGTTAATTATCCCCTTTGGAAGAACATCATACAATTAACCCTCTGCTTTACGGCACTTACCTCGTTTTCTTCATTGTCTTCATCCTCTCACATTTTCTACATTTTAATAGAAAATATTTTAAAACATCAGAAGCAGCAGGTATAACACTGAAACAATTTGGCATAATACACTGATTGTTATGATTTTCTTAACCCATTAACGCCCAAAATCACAGACTTTTTAACTCATTTTTGGCCCTTGATGACAGAGCGAAAAAGAGAATATATCTTGACCAAACCTTGTATACGTAATGTTTTTGGGTCTCCTCTTTCGATTTATGAACTCGAAATTACATTACCGTGCACTGGAAAACCAATATGGCGGATTGTATTTTAAAAAGTACCGAAAATTTGAAATTTTTATTTTATTATTTTTTTTTCTTAAATGGATAAAGCATATTGATCTATTTAAAACTATGGACAAAGGTGGACAAAATAGTTGTAGTTTATGAAAAATATTTTTTGGTCCAGCTCCCTATGTTTTATCTTTTCCAAAATGGTGGAAAACTATGGAAATTTAGATAAATAAGCGTTTTTTCATGACATTACTCAGATAATTGGATAATACACGGAATTTTATTGATCAAACTGTCAGAGTTTGATTGATTGATTATGTACAGACTTCTTCTAGTATATGTAATGACCTGATTAATGGCGGATTCAATATGGCGCTTGGAGAACTTGGGAAATACCGAGTTTTTTCAAGATTATCGTTGATGAAAATTCCTGAACCTTTATTAAATTCAATTTTCCTATGTTTCTTGGCACATTATATAAAAATTCGGTGACAGTGTTAGAAAATTCAAAATGGCGGATCCAATATGGCGGTCCGAATATTGAAGATTTAATAATATGCTAATGAAAAAAATATTTTCGTATTTTATGTAAAATATGTGATCAAAAATATCTGTAGACATTTTTTGATTGAGATCGTTAATTCAGCGGAAAAAATTCGTAAAGTTCTGAATTTATATTTCACGATCTGCATATTCTCCAACGCTTGATGTATGTGGCTAAATGAAGTTATTCGACTTCTACTTGGCTTAGTTTTCATAACGTAATGGTCAACAGTCATTATTTGATCTACTTAACGAATTTAATTTCATACAGAAGTTTCATGCTTCAAAATTCCACTACTGGTATGACTGATGTGCCAAAAAAATAGTATATAACTTTGTAACCAAATGAATTGATATTTATTACGATCAAAATAAGAATTTTTTTATTTTCTAAAATAGATCATATTGATTCGATCCACTCATTCACTCTAAAATAGATCCTATTGATTCAATCTACTCATTTACTAAATCCATCATCCAACTTCATTTAGCCACATACATCAAGCGTTGGAGAATATGCAGATCGTGAAATATAAATTCAGAACTTTACGAATTTTTTCCGCTGAATTAACGATCTCAATCAAAAAATGTCTGGAGAAATTTTTGATCACATATTTTATATGAAATACGAAAATATTTTTTTCATTAGCATATTATCAAATCTTCAATATTCGGACCGCCATATTGAATCCGCCATTTTGAATTTTCTAACACTGTCACCGAATTTTCATATGATGTGCTAAGAAACATAGGAAAATTGAATTTAATAAAGGTTCAGGAATTTTCATCAACGATAATCTTGAAAAAACTCGGTATTTCCCAAGTTCTCCAAGCGCCATATTGAATCCGCCATTAATCAGGTCATTACATATACTAGAAGAAGTCTGTACATAATCAATCAATCAAACTTTGACAGTTTGATCAATAAAATTCCGTGTATTATCCAATTATCTGAGAAATGTCATGAAAAAACGCTTATTGATCTAAATTTCCATAGTTTTCCACCATTTTGGAAAAGATAAAACATAGGGAGCTGGACCAAAAAATATTTTTCATAAACTACAACTATTTTGTCTACCTTTGTCCATAGTTTTAAATAGATCAATATGCTTTATCCAGTTAAAAAAAAATATAATAAAAAAAAATTTCAAATTTTCGGTACTTTTTTAAATAAAATCCGCCATATTGGTTTTCCAGTGCACGGTAATGTAATTTCGAGTTCATAAATCGAAAGAGGAGACCCAAAAACATTACGTATACAAGGTTTGGTCATGATATATTCTCTTTTTCGCTCTGTCAACAAGGGCCAAAAATGAGTTAAAAAGTCTGTGATTTTGGGCGTTAATGGGTTAACCTTAAAACATGGATATATTATTATGAGCGAGTATATTATAAATGCTTAATTATATTTAAACAGCTTTAGTTAATCACTTTTTCATACTTACGCTTTTTTTCAGACCACCTCCTTAGCAAGAGATTATCCAAATTAATGTTTACAATTCACTAGACATGTAAATGAAGAATTCACAGAAACTTGGCACATTAATTCCCAGGAGGGAGACTGTATTGTTGAACCTCAAGCGATGTTCGGGTATTATCGGAAACACTCGGAACTTTTAACATTGTCAATACTAATCTTCGATGTTCACGTTTCTAATTCATACTTTTCTAAATTAACCCGGTCCTGCATTGGTTTCTTCAGAAATTGATCAGGGGACCCTAGAACAGGCCACCGGACGCGACCTTGGGTTGCGGATAGAGGGGCCTTGTACCAATGGTTACTGCTGAATATGGATATAAAACTAAATAAGCAGTCGCGGACAATGTTCCAGGGATGGTCCCGAAGGAATAACTCCCAAGCCAAGGTGTTAACTACCGTGCCGAGGGCTTCATGGCACCAGGGAGTGGTGTCTCACACGGTGTCTCTAGGAAACCAGGCCACCTCCTAGAGTATTGAGGCCTTACCCCTGCAGGCGGGACTCTGCAGGGGCGGACCAAATACTTCCCTAGCTAATCGTGGGATTGAAATGGAGTTTCAAAAATTAAATAAAAGTATGTGCGAGGAGATGTTTGGCGGTGAATTGGACGTGACGGAGGAGACGCTGGATCCATTCGAGACCGATAAGTCCCAGGTACGGCAGTACCAAGACTGGCATCACGAGCGGATCGAGAAGCAGTTGGAGATCTTCAAGAAGGTGGAATCGGCCCTGGGCATGGTGGAGAACTTCTCCAGGACCAAGAAGAACATGCACCTCCCTATCAGGGATGGAATCCAGGAGGCGAAGAAGGAGCTCGGGGCGCTGCGGTATGACATCGAGGATACCGTCTGCTGTCTTGACTCTTTCGAGTACCTTATGAGAGCCCTGTTGGTGAAGAAAATAAAGGAGGTAAATCCGCCCAAAAGAAGGGAGCTGTGGACGAGGGTAGCCAAACCCTCCCACAGACGGCTGCCAGGTCCACGCCGGACACGCGCAAGCGGCATAGAGAGCCGACTGTGAGTCCGGAGGTTTCAGTGATAAAGAAACCGGCGGAGAAGAGGCCTAAAGCCTCCAATAAAGAAAAGGAGTGGGTGGAGGTTCTTTCCAGGAAAAACCTCCAGAAGAAAAAGAGGAAGAAGGCCGAGAAAACGCCCAAGAAAAACAGTCGTCCACGCTCAGAAGCGGTGCTCATTAAACGAGGGGAGGGAATGAGCTACGCTTCTATCCTGCGTGAACTGAAGAAGAGCGTCAACCCTGAGGAACTGCGCGCCACAGTCCAGGGAATCTGGAAGACGCGCTCCGAAGACCTGCTGGTGGAACTGAAATACTCCATAAAAAGCAGAGGGAGGCTTGACACTACTTTCAAAGAGGCAGTTGGATCCAGGGGGACGGTCCGTCATCTTATTGCCCGGATCGAGGTCGAGATCTCCGATCTGGACCCAAGCATTAAAGCCGGAGACGTCGAGGAGGCTGTGAGAGGCTTCTTTAAGCAAGAGATGGAGATAGAGCCTACGTTCTTTCTAACGAGAAGACACTGCATGGGAACAGGGAGACGTTTGTTCTTTTAGAGGAGGCAAAGGCCTTGAAACTTCTCAAGGCGGCCCGCATCAAAATTGGTGGCTACCTCTGTGCCGCAATGGAAGAAAAGCCCCGGAATGATCACATACCGGGGACTATGCGTTGCGTGGCCTTTAAGGAGGCACCCTCCAATAGGAAGCTTTAGGTAGGCCGCTATGGAGAAGAGATCTGGAAGAGCAAGTCCAGGAAAATAGACGAAGAAGCACGGAGGACAGGTTAGCATTGCCTCAAGATGGTCCCCACCCTGAAGTAATGCCTAAAGGCGGTTCCGGGGTGAGATTCCACGGCCTAGAGACAGGGAGGGAGTTTTAGTTGGTAGGGCTGCGCCAGCAGCAGAGTCCCACACACCAGGGGGACGCGGAGACCCTTGACGGTGCATAAAGCATTTCTCCCTTACTCAAAAAAAAAAAAATTCTAAATTAGTAGTACGGAAACAATTGCATGTGTGCATTGGAATATATTAATGCCTGCCCCGACATTTGCGGCACGAGCGGAGCGACTGCTGCTGGTCGGGGGGGGGGGGGGGGGGGCAGGCATCAAATACATCTATAAATTAAAGTTTAGATACACCCTTAGAAAAGAAATAATGTTTATTTTATAAACATGACTATATATTTGTATCACAATTGCAAAAATTATTTTATAATAGATGAAGTTATTTATTCTATTATAGTTTACTTAATAATAGTCATTTTTTTAAATAATAAATTTTATATGCATTATAATTAAACAGAAACTTATAATAAAACCTTATATCATTTATAGTAAGCACTTTTAGTGTATTATTTATTTTTCTCAGTAGTTTTACTATTAGAAAAATAAAAATTATTAATAATATTGCCGTGAAATACACAGTTTTCATAATTCACATTTGGATTTTTGCTTGTAATTGGACTTATAGATGTAGACTCCGATACCAGTTCATCTCTCTTAATATTTGTAGATGTAGTTTTCGATGTCAGTTTTTTAGTCTCAATATTAATAGGTGCAGATTCTGATGCCTGTTTATTCGTCTCACTATTAGTGGATGTAGATTTCGATGCCAGTTTATTTGTCTTAATATTAGTAGATGTAGATTCCGATTTTTGTTTATTTGTTACAATATTAGTACATGTAGATACCAATTCTTGATTATTTTTTGCAATACTTGTTTCTTGGACCTTATGTTTTTTCAGTGGTGGTTTATTTTCTTTTCCACGTGAAAAAACCGAGATTGGCGGTTTTCTCCAAATATGACTAGGTTGTTCTGTTTGAGGATTAGTGTTTATATTTATTTGTTTGTTGTTTGCGTTGGTAAAGTTAAAGTTAAAGTGTCATCATCCAAGTCAAATTTGTCAGCAAAATTATCACAATCGACTTCTATTTGTGTAGATTCTTTACTTTGATCAGTGCTTATTGGTTTAGTTGTATTGGTTCCACTTGTAGAAGGTTGAGGATTCGATTGAGCACCAGCTTTATCCGCAAGAGTGATACTGTCGAATATTTTTTATCTGTTCATCAATGAGTTTTCAATATATCCTGTAAATATATATTAAATTTTTATCTTATAGGAAATATATTGATTATGTTTTTTAATAAATAAAAGAATTACCTTCTGCTATACCAGCCGATTTCCATCCTCCAAATTGCTGAAGCATTGTGGTGTTTGCCCCAAAGTCAGATAAAGATGTAGCCGAAGTTCTGCGTAAACAGTGTCCAGTGTAACGGTGTGGGTGAGTCAGTTCCAAATATTCAGCTATAGTTTTAGGAATTTGACGAATTTTATTTCGGCCCATTACTTGTCGGTGACATTTGCCCTCATAAAATTGCATAAAAAATCTTTCTGTTTTAAAATCAGGAGGCTTTAATGCGATATATTTTTTGACTCTCATAAAAAAGATTACCGATTACAAATTTACGAGGCAGACCATTGTTGAGTCATTTATGGAAACTAGGTATTTCCCACCAAGGTCCTCAACGTCAGCAACTTGGAGTTCTTTAAGCTCGTTACATCTGGTAGCCCCATAAATACCAATGATTAGCACAACCTTAAAATATAAAAATAAAGATAGAAATAAATTATTTAATTAAATAATTAATAAAAAATTTTATAAACACGTACCTTATGAGCTAAATGGTCGTAGTCCAATGCATTGGTTAAATATTTCATAACCTCATTCCATGTTAAGACGGCAGATTTTTTGAGCTTATGACCTTTGGCATTATTTTTGATTAGGCCTTTTAATTTATGAAATTTGTTGATATCAATATTGCCTCTGGCCCTCAACGTTGATTTTAGTATGGAACAGACACTGCACAGAGTAGATGGACTTAATCTTCCACTTAAACTTTTGAAATATACAATTAGATTACTCTCCTCAGACTGTGATAAAGCATTTCTATTTTCTTGTTTGCATCTTTGGTAATTATCATAGACTAGCATGTATCTGTCACCGGACTTTTTGGGTAAGGTGTCAGTTTCTACTATTAATTGTGCTTCAGTTTCAAAGAATTTATTAATTTCTTCTTCATCTGTCGATTCATCAGATGATATGTCATTCATTTTTTCATTCTTATTTTTGTTACACTTCAGTCACTACTATCACTTTCTAAATAATATCCACTAATTGCCACTAATAAACATTAGCAGAGAGCGGAGAAATTTTGACGCTTGAGGTTATTGACATTTTTACTCCCACTATTATAGAGGGCGAGTATATAGCTTGACCAATGCATGGAAGTTAGACTTTCTTCCGTAAAATTGGTGCCGAAACCACGTACCAGGGGTGTTAGTTGAAGATTGCCGGTTTTTTCAATGAAGAAAACACTTAGTTCTCAAAGGAATCTCAAAAACTGTTTATTCAAAGTATTCACCATTGGATTCTACACATTTTGCCCATCTTTCAGACAAATCATGGATACCATTCCAAAAAACTTCTTCTGTTTCAAGGCAAACCATTCGACGAGCCATTTTTCGACTTCTTCAAAGTTGGCGAAGCGCTTCTCTGCGAGTGAGTGTCCCATCGATGCGAGAAGGTGATAGTCGGACGGGGCGAGGTCTGGAGAGTACGGCGGGTGCGATAATATTTCGCAATTCAATGCTTTTAATGTATTCTTCACCACTTTAGCGGTATGAGACGGTGCGTTGTTATGTTGTAGGATAACTTTGCCATGTCTTCGGGCCCATTCCGGCCGTTTTTCGATCAACGCATGATTCAAATTGATAATTTGTTGTCGGTTGCGATCCGTATTCACCGGCTCATCAGGTTTTGATAACTCGAAGTACACCACACCACATTGGTCCCACCAAACACAGAGCATTGTCTTACGGCCAAAGCTATTTGGCGTTGGAGTCGATGAGCCGACCTCACCAGGTGAAAGCCATGATTTTTTCCGCTTCAGGTTCTCGAAATAAATCCATTTTTCGTCCCCCGTGACAATTCGATGCAGAAACGATTTCCTTTCGAACCGTTGAAGCAGCATTTCACAAATGGTTTTACGATTTTCCATTTGTCTATCGTTCAGTTGGTGTGGTACCCATTTTCCATACTTTTGGATTTTTCCCATAGCTTTTAAACGTTGGCAAATGGCTCGTCGGGTAACATTTAGTGTTTGCACCAATTGTTATTGCGATTGGGTTGAGTCTTTATCCAATAACGCCTGCAATTCCTCGTCTTCGAACTTTTTCGCTGCACCAGGATGTTCATTGTCTGCTAAATCGAAATCTCCACTTTTAAATTGACGAAACCATGTCTCACATGTTCTAATCACTGGAGCTCGACATATTCACTGAGGTAAACAACTATGATGCTATTATTTTGGCAGAATGTAATTGTATATTTTTAAAGGTTATTTTCCATGGAAAAATATGACATAGATTCCAAATCATATAAATGTATACATATCTCTAGCGACATCTATGAGTAAAACCGGCAAATTTCAACTAACGCCCCTGGTACTTTCGACCGAGGCAGTATGAAAACTTATTTCCCGGCGAATCATCAAATACGTACTACAGCCCCTACAAATCAGAACAAGGAACTGATATCCAAATTTCCGGCACTTTATGGGCTCACTATAATTATACGAAAGATAAATTAAGAGCGAAAAATCTACTTGAGCCACCGAGATCTCGCGCAAAAAATAATCCTCTTGTTGTCGAACCTCATGGTAAGAATTTTTAACACATTATAAATTAAAGAAATGTATAGAAAGATGTAATAGTATATTATGTGCCTAGGCGCACAATGAGGGTTATTGCGTGACGAGCAACAATGCACTCAGGAGTTCGAAGCCAAGGCAAAGCCGAGACGTAGCTGAGGCAAAGCCGAGACGAAGCCGAGACAAAGCCGAGACGAAGCCGAGGCGCGATCAGTCCTGCACATTACACTTGATATGTCACGATTGGTCCCGGCCATTTTGATTCTATCAAACTTGTGTAGTAGTAATGGATTTTAATAGACGCATGCGCAGTTCAAATGTACAAGGCTTCGCATAGCTATAGGCGCATGCGCAGTTCAATTTTTACATTTCATTCCTCTGTAATGCAATATACTACATTGCGCTGCTGTTAACTGTAGCGAAAAACGAGTTTGTACGCCGGTGGCACATGAAAAATAAAGTGAGAAACTTGGATTGTGTTTATTATTACAGAGAAACAGGTGCTGAAAGCTTTAGAGCGACTTGAAAATTCCTTACATGATGAAACACTGTTCAATGATTGGAAAGTAACTCACAATGCGAGGCAGGTTATGCTTACAGTTGATAAAACTTCTATAAACGACTATATCAGCAGATTTCAATGCTTAAAAGATCAGGATGCAAAAAAGATGGTATGACTCATTCTTAAAGAATCAATTACATTATTGTTTTTTACGTACTAAGCTTTTAAATAACTTTTCTTCTATATCCATCTCTTGCAGTTTGAAATAGACTTCGACATTATAAAACCAGGCAAGAGTTCCCTCTTAAAAGATAGATGGGTTATTATAAAAAACGTCTTCATAGAACAATTAATAGAAATTAAGAAAAATAGTCAAAAGAAATAAAAGACAAACGTGGACGACCTTGCTCTTATAAAATTATTACCAACATTAAATTCGGGTAAAAACTTATAGTAACTTAAATAAACTTCCCAAATATTCATTTTAAAAGTGAAATTAGATACATATTAAAAACGTGTATTTCAGAAAATCAAGACACCGTTATTTTGCATTTACTGCAATTATTAATTGGTTGTGGTCGTCCTATGAAACGAAAAAGCGACGTTCCTGTTGAAGCCAGCAGAAAGTACGCATTCACCGAAATACAATAATCCTTCATCTATCAAGTAGAGGTGATTAAAATTTCCATATCAACTATTCTTAGCAAAAAAAATTTCTTATGATAAAACATGCTTAATTTTTTTCATTATTTCATAAAAAAGTGACGATATCGATTCTTCAATCTCAGACTTACGAAAAAAGTACTACAAAAGAAAGCAAACTTTACAGCCGTTTCTTCTCATCGTTGGCCCTCTAATAAAAATAAATGAAGCATATGGGTCATTTCATGGGAGATTTATAGTCAAAATTTTTTTTTCGACGAAACATTTTTTGCTGCCTTTTTACTTCGAAAATAATCGACACGTATTTTTTTTTCAATGTGAGACTTGAAAATTTCGAGATATAATTTTTGTAAGTTTGGCACTCGGGAAATTTTTTTTTCTACAGCTTACTGTAAAAGCAGTTTTGAATATAAAATGTAACCCTTGCACTTAAAATGCGTGAAAGAGTACGAGCTTTCGAAAAAGTTATAGCACACATTTCGTTTTTTTTTGTAATAACAATATAGTACATTTTTATAAACAATTGAATTTTTTTTAAATTTGGAACTAATTTTTTTTCGATTTTTTTGATTCTACATTTTTTGTTGAAGTTTTTTCAATATGCAGGCAAAATTTTGGAATGGAAAAATGAAAACTGTAGGTGTAATTAATTTATAAAATCTGTCCCGCGCGTTGCAACGAGAGAGGTCGCACGCTGCAACTACGCTTAAGCTTGTTTAGGCATGCTCGGACTCGAAGCACGTGTGGCAGTGAATGCAGTGACCGCTGTTTTAGTTTTCTGTAAATGTTCTTCAAGTGTTCACCTATTTCAGATTAATACAGAAATGCCAAGCTCTCGATTTAAACATGTCTGCTGGAATCCGTTTAATGAAAAAAATCATAGTGGAGAATACTAACAAAAAAAATTTGCGTTTTAAATGTATCATTTAGAGTAATTTTATCGTATAACTTCACTCATCAATTCATCATTACAACTAATGATTCGTTTTGAAATAGTCTACGCACAAGTTTGAATGTACTTACAACAAAAATCTTCCATCTCCATTTCATTTGCTTCTATTCTGCATTGTGAACAAGAAACATCATCCGGTTTGAAAATTTTCAATTTTTCAAGTATCGAGGACGAAACGCAACGCAATTTTTTTTTTTGCTTTTTCCCACTATGATTTTTTTTACTAAACGGATTGCAGCAGACATGTTTAAATCGAGAACTTGGCATTTCTGTATTAATTTAAAATAGGTGAACACTTGAGGAACATTCACAGAAAACTAAAACAGCGGTCACTGCATTCACTGCCACACGTGCTTCGAGTCCGAGCATGCCTAAACAAGCTTAAGCGTACAGTAAAACCTCATTTATCGGGACACTCATTTATCGGGATCTCGCAACCTCATTTATCGGTACATTTTGTTTCTCCTCCAGCCACCACTTCTTGTACATAGTGACATAGTTTGCAGATGTTTCATTTGCAGGAGTTTTATTATGTCAATTTTTTTACATACCTTCGTATTATATATACCTTCGTTACCATTACTAAATGTCAACATACAACAAGAGTCACGGCAACCCACCATGAGACTGTTGGTGGTAGTGGGGAGCCCCTCCAAATCCCGATAAACGAGGTGTTTACATTTCAAGGGCGTCCCGATAAATGAGGTTTTACTGTAGTTGCAGCGTGCGAGCTCGCTCGTTGCAACGCGTGGGACAGATTTTATAAATTAATTACACCTACAGTTTTCATTTCTCCATTCCAAAATTTTGCCTGCATATTGAAAAAACTTCAACAAAAATTTAGAAACAAAAACAAATAAACCCTGAATCACATGACGAATTAAGATTAAAAATTACAAACTTTGTTAATAATTTCAAGAAAAATGGAAGTAAACACAAATCAAAATTTTTACAACCTTCTAAAGAAATCAAAGAGGCTAGAATCTTCGTAAAAAATAATCCAGACATTGCTTTCACTAGGGCAGACAAGGGCAACACAACGGTAGCTTTGACGCCAACAGATTACAATGAAAAATTTGAAACCCTTTTACATGACGTTAATACATACCAAGTTCGCCCGAAAGACACGACTATGACGACTT
Organism: Diplolepis rosae; assembly: GCA_030998225.1. Classification (NCBI taxonomy): domain Eukaryota; kingdom Metazoa; phylum Arthropoda; class Insecta; order Hymenoptera; family Diplolepididae; genus Diplolepis; species Diplolepis rosae. Next base: position 1,482,001 of record JAPYXD010000056.1, read on the forward strand.
CTTCAGTATTGTCATATCCAAGAACACCAGCCCACCAAAATCTAAAATAATCAACAGCTTCGAATTAGTTTAAAAACTTAAAACTATCAGTATTCCTAACAACTTTGTTCTCGCTTTCCTGGATGTGGTCTCTCTTTTCACAAATGTACCTAAGGTACAACCTTATTTATTTTTATATTATTTATTTCTTTATTTAATTACCTTGGACAGATTTTGAAGAAGGGCTCCAGTTATGCTTGAACAGCACAGATTTTAAATTCAATGGCACCACTTTCTTTCAAAAATCTACTAATTCTACCAATGGGCTCTCCTTTCTCCCCTATCCTTGCGGATTTAGTAATGGACGACTTAGAAAAAGAAAAATTAGCTAACCTGGATTTCGAGGTACCTGTTTACCTTCATTACGTAGATGATATTTTAATCGTCACCCCAAGCACACAAGTTGATCGCATTTTACAAAGTTTCAACGCAAACCCCCTGAATATCAAATTTACTCTTGAAAAAGGGTACGAGAGAGCCATCAATTTTATGGATATACCAGGGGTGTTAGTTGAAGTTTGCCGGTTTTTTCAATAAAGAAAACACTTAATTCTCAAGGGAATCTCAAAAAAATTTTATTCAAAGTATTGACCATTGGATTCTACACATTTTGCCCATTTTTTAGGCAAATCATGGATACCATTCCAAAAAAACTTTTTCTCTTTCAAGGCAAACCATTCGACGAGCCATTTTTCGACTTCTTCAAAATTGGCGAAGCGCTGCTCTGCAAGTGAGTGTCCCATCGATGCGAAAAGGTGATAGTCGGACGGGGCGAGGTCTGGAGAGTACGGCGGGTGCGATAATATTTCCCAATTCAATGCTTTTAATGTATTCTTCACCACTTTAGCGGTATGAGACGGTGCGTTGTCATGCTGTAGGATAACTTTGCCATGTCTTCGGGTCCATTCCGTCCGTTTTTCGATCAACGCATGATTCAAGTTGATAATTTGTTGTCGGTTGCGATCCGTATTCACCGTCTCACCAGGTTTTGATAACTCGAAGTACACCACACCACACTGGTCGATGGGCCGACCTCTCCAGGTGAAAGCCATGATTTTTTCCGCTTCGGGTTCTCGAAATAAATCCATTTTTCGTCCCCCGTGACAATTCGATGCAGAAAAGATTTCCTTTCGAACCGCTGAAGCAGCATTTCACAAATGGTTTTTCGATTTTTCATTTGTCTATCGTTCAGTTGGTGTGGCACCCATTTTCCATACTTTTGGATTTTTCCCATGGCTTTTAAACATTGGCAAATTGCTCCTCGGGTCACATTTAGTATTTGTGCCAATTATTGTTGCGATTGGGTTGGGTCTTCATCCAATAACGCCTGCAATTCCTCGTCTTCGAACTTTTTCGCTGCACCAGGATGTTCATTGTCTGTTAAATCGAAATCTCCACTTTTAAATTGACGAAACCATGTCTCACGTGTTATAATGACTGGAGCATGTTCACCATAAGTTTCTACCAACAATCGATGAGCTTCAACTGCATTTTTCTTTTGATGAAATAAGAAAAGCAACGAATGCCGCAAATGCGATTTACTTGGAACGAAACTCGATATATTCACTGAGGTAATCAACTATGATGCTATTATTTTGGCAGAATGTAATTGTGTGTTTTTGAAGGTTATTGTCCATAGAAAAATATGACATAGATGCCAAATCATAGAAATGTATACATATCTCCAGCGACATCTATGAGTAAAACCGGCAAATTTCAACTAACAGCCCTGGTAACTATCACCAGGAAACAGAATCAAAAACTCTCTTTTAATTGGTACAGGAAACCGACCTGGTCGGATAGATACCTGAATTTCAATTCTCATCATCCCCTCAGATACAAAAAAATCATAATAATGTTAACATAAACATAGAAAACAAACCCTTCGTTAGCTTGCCTTACCTGGAAGGGTTATCAGAAAAAATTTCAGGTATTTTACGTAGTGACAACATTAATACCGCGTTCAAGAACCAAACAAATTTTAATATGATTTTCAAACAGTCGGAAGACAAATTACCGATTGAACAAGGCTCTAACATAGTTTATAGCGTCCCTTGCAAAGGAAATAACTGTAAGGCCGTCTACATAGAGCAAACGAAACGGTTCCTAAAAAATCGATTGAATGAACACAAAAACAACATTATGGTAACACCTAATAAATAAAACGTGCTAACAAAACATACAATTGCAAAAGATCACTTCTTTGACTTTGTTAACACAAAAATTTTAGCCAATGAACCAAATTACAAAAAAAGATTACTGTTGGAGATGTACCATATTGCAGGTACAGATGACACTGTAAACATCAGAACAGACGTAGACAATCTCTCTAAGACTTATAACCTATACTTAGAAAAGGGCCATCAAATTTTTTTTGTCCGTTAGAATAGTACCTGTGCCTTCAGCACTGGGGCCCTTGACTCTTAAAAGAAATTCTCTAGACAAATAAATTTTAAAGTCTTTTAAAACAAGAAGGGGTTCCCGTTGAAATAATTAATCCATATTCGTATTTTAACAACTAACAATTTCAACAAATGAATTTTCAATTTTCAATTATTGTTATGTAAATGTTACATAACTCCTTCGCAACAGTTTTTTTGTCACATACTTCTCTATTTACCATAAAACTACATATAAATGTTAGTTTTTTGAGGCTGGAATTCGCTACTCGTCATACACGTCCATCGGTATTACAGTACTACATCTGGTTGTACGCGGATTTTTAATTTTCAATCACTGTTATGTAAATGTTACATAACTCTCTCGCAATAGCTAATTTTAGAACTCGTAATGTGAGATTAAGTCATTATTGATGTTACTTCTTTGCAGTATTATACTCTACAAGGATTCCCCATCCTATATTACCAATACCACATTTTCTTCTCTCAATAAATACTATAAAATAAGAATCTGGTATCACCGAATATTTGACCACTTGTACCATACATAGTCAGTCCATATTGTCTCATAAATTGCACGAAATTCAGGTTAATTATTAATGATCAATTGTTAAGGTTTATTTTCTAATTTGGTCTCGATACCTTAATGTTTTTATTCTTTAAAAAATTTGGCGCTGAAGAGGGCCCACATCTGTGGCCGAAACGTTTGCCACTTTGAAAGTTTCTAGTTCCACCGCCTAAAAGGTTGGGAACAAAATAAATCACCCCATGCCGATTCAATTATCATATATTCATTACTGTGGGTCAATATAAAAATCCAAAACGTGTACAGAAACATGTCTTGCTATAAAAAAAATAAAACTTCAACTATGTAAATGTATAAAATTCTTTCTATGGAATTTTTAAATTGCATGAATTGAACTTGAATGATGAAAGTGATGTACATTTATAATTGAGGCATGTGGAAAAAATCGAAGCATTAGGTGATAAATTGCAGTTACTTTATACGAAATATACCGAAACGAAAAATGTGGAGCTTGAAATTTTGAATGTGGAAGTATGAAAATTTATGATTTTGGAGAAGGGAAAAGTGAAAAAGACGTATTCCAAAATATAGACACAAAACTCAGGAAGCTTGATGATGTTGTATCAGAAATAAATAACTCGAAAATTATAATTCTCACTCTCTAAACCGGAATCAGTGAACGGCCACTGATTAGCAGTGACTATTCACAGATGGCAGCAACTATAAGGCTTTCACTAAGAATCAGTGAAATGCGGCTGATGAATCGATGAACTCGTTTATTTAAGATAAAACAACACCAAAAAGAAATAACGTAATTATTATTATACATTGTAATTGTTATTGTATATATTTATATTATGTATACCACAATTGAAAATTAAAGATCCATCGTTATACGTTATACAATAAAAAACTTTCAGCGAGAAGAATACACTCTCAAAACAACGCAAATAGAAAAATTCTAATTTCAAACGTGAGATAATTTATTGGGAAAATAGTTAATTTCACGCTTAATATTTAAATTTTCCCACTTTCGTTCTTCTAAGCGTGTACTTTTCTCGTCAAAATTGTGTTATTGATGGAAAGAACGATTTTTGCCTTATAAACCACAAAAAATCACTTTGTAATTACGAACCCAGTACTTAAATTTGAAGTCAACTTTTTAGACTGCTCGGTTACTGATGCTCTATGCGCATGAGTGCATAGAAGTTAAAATTAATTTATGTGCCTCCGGCGCGTAAACTCGTTTTTACGCTACCGTTGAGAGTATCGTAATGTTGTGTATAACGATACATAGGAATGTAATGTAAAAATTAAACTGCGCATGTGCCTATAACCATACAGCGGAGCGTAATCTTCTTCTTATTCTTCTTATTCTTCTTCTTCTTCGTACAGCGTTGGCGCCGTACTGACAAAGCCTTGTACATTTGAACTGCGCATGCTCTATTACAATACGCTACTACTACACAAGATCGAGAAAATCAAAATGGCCAGAACCAGTCACGAAATATCAAGTGCAATGGACCAGAATCATGATGAATACTAGATTAGATTCGAGTGTACGCATAAAAACTCGTACACGCACCGAAGTCACATAAAATAGAATATGTGCTCATGCACACAACTCTGGTAATTACGAGACTCGCTGAAAATGCTCGCAGGACTGATCGCACCTCGGCTTCGTCAAGGCTTTGCCTCAGCTACGCTTCGGCTACGCCTCGACTATGCCTTGGGTTCGAACTCCTGCGAGCATTGTCGCTCGTCGCGTAATAACCCTCATTATGGGCCTAGGCACATAATATACTATTATGCATGATTAGAAGTGATAAGAAAGTAATAATGCTGCCTTTGCTAAGGTTATAATAAAAGAAAATGAAAATAAAAATTTTGAAGTTAAAATTGTTGGTTCTCGCAAATGTTGAATGTTGAATAATGAAAAATCGAAAATCTTTAATTCAACATCTAGAAAGTTTACTATATATGAAACTTGAAAACACCGAAAATTGAAAAATGTTGATTTTGAGGGTATAAAACAGAAAAATTACAAGTTAGAGGAAAGAAAAAGTAAAAATTACGAAACGAAACCTAAAGTATATAAAATTTTAACAATTCGCCAATCATTACACAATCATGTGTGAATGCATAAATGTACAGCGATGGTACAAAAATTGACTAATTGTATGATGCTATAAACATCCATGAATGATTGCAATCTTGAAAAATGTTTCTTATATATCTATATATTCTGATGGTTGACTGTCGTTATTCGCAAGTCGAAATAGTGCTGCTAAAAATATCTTTTCGTATTCTTGAATATTTGTCGAATATACAGGTTAAATTAATTTCTCTTTGTTAAAAATAACATACTAATTTTACCATACATGACATCGAAAATACCCTCAAATCGTCCTCCATTTACTTTACTTTTTGAAATTTTAATGAGCACAAATAATAAGAAAAGCTCGTAAATTAAATAAGTAATTAACTTGGATTTCTGGATAACAAAAAATTTTTAGCAGTTATTTTGCATTGCAATACTTACATTTTCGTTACATTTTTTTATAAAGTTTTGCCCGTTAAAAAATTTAGTCCGTTCAAAAACTGTCCGTTTTAAATAAAAGTGGTATACAAAATGTAAAATTGGTTTTCCTAGAAAAATATATTTTTCTACCATCGAGTTTTTACAAATATAGACGGTTGATTGTACTTTCATAGCACTTCATACTCCATATAAGTGGCTGAACATTTGCCAAGTATAACATTTTATTTCAATTATAAATTAGTCATCATCGTTGTCTTCGTTTATAACTGTAAGTTTCTAGGAAAACCAATTTTACTTTTTGTATACCACTTATATATAAAACGGAAACTTTTTGAACAGACTAAATTTTCAAGGGGTAAAACTTGTATCTATATTCGAAAAATATTCAAGAATATGAATAGATAGTTTTCGCAATACTCTTCCGACTTGCGAATAACGAAAATCAACCATTTGTTCACAATATGCATGTAAAAAATTTCGATTTTTCGCAACAACAAAAATTCGCAAAATATTTTGCAAAGCCAAGATGCTGTGCTTGAGTCAGGCTTGTCCAATCTTGCATTAATTAAATTCTGTATAATTTATAATTTTGTTTATGTGTATATAATAAAAAATATCACAAACAAAATTTTTTTTTCTGTGAGTGTAACAATGATTTAAAACCCATTTATGACCAATACCATTCGACAATTATATAAAAAAAAACAAGGTGAAAAACATATCAAGTATCCCAGGTAAGACAAGGACCAAAATTAGTTTCAATAAGAATAAATTTGAAACAAAAATTCTAAATAAATATTTTTTCTGTAAGCACATGGAAATTGGTAGAATTATGGCATATTATTTTAAGAATTTTGATTGATGACTATAAATTTACCTGACTCGGAACATTGAGACAAATTCATATTTTCTAATAAGAAATTATCAATCACATTTATTGATTACAAAAATATTTTAAAACGAAAGATATTTGAAAAACTTTTCTGTTGATCCAAATGAATATTTATGTATTGCAATTTTAAAAGTGTCTCCATGTACGTATCAGTAAATTTTATTTTATAATAAACTATGTCGGGACCCAATCCCAGTAAATTAGGGAAATCACAAATTCAAGGAAATCCTATTACACGCAGTCAAGTTAAGAAAAATATTGAACTTGCAAAATTTGTGGCACAAAATCAAACTGGTCCCCTTAAACCAAAAAGAACAGTTACTGTGAATGAAAAGGTAACTAAAGATAATTTTGAAAATATTTCTAACAAGGACAAAACAAATATCAGCTTTCAATTACATAAGATTTCTTTAGAGAAAACCTTAACGTTTGAACAATTATAAACTGCCGGAACAAGCAATTTATCTGACTCGAATAATTGGCGTAATTTAAATTAAAAAACTAATTCAAGTATTATTTGTGGATCAATTGATCAGGAGAAAAAATTAAAAAACGAAACTACTTATATTGACAACGAAGATATAATTTTACTTAGTTCAACGATAATTCCAAAAAACACAGTTGAAGAAAGAACTAAAATAAATTTATCAGAAAATTCTCTTAAACGCCAAACAATTTTAAGTAATCACGATGGCGACGATAATAGTACCGACAACGAACAAATGGAACAAATTGTTCACAACAATCCTGCAGAAAACGTTAATCCAATTAGAAACAACGAAATGGTCCTACCTAATAATCAACAAGTATCCTTACGCGACGCGATAGAAGTAGTGCCCTTATTTGATGGAAGTAATATTCCATTATCACATTTTATTGAAGGATGTTATGAAGCAAAGGCAATTCTGCCAACACCCGCAGCTCAAGAAAATTTAGGACGATTATTGAGAAGTAAATTATCAGGAGAAGCGAGAAAATGTATCTTTGGATTGACTTATAATAACATCGAGGAATTAATTGAAAAACTCAAAAGAGTATACGCCCCAGCAAAAAGTGTGTATCAGTTACAAGGAGAATTAGGGAACACCTATATGTGGGAAAAAGAGAACGTACTTTCCTATGCAGCTAGAATTAAGGAGATTGCCGACAGAATCGAAGACGCTCATAGACTCAACAATAATGGACAAGTAGATAATACCTTCAAACGGAACCTTCAAAAAGACGTTATTCAGTGCTTTATTCGCGATCTGCGTCCTGAATTAGAAATTCGAGTAAAAACAAAGGAAACATTTAAAGAAGTTTTCAATGACACAATCAACGTAGAAAGAGATTTGGCAGCATCTTCCGCACTACGGAGAAATAAAAATTCAGATTATTTAAAAATGTATGATTCTATAAATAATAGAAATAATAAAACAACTCGGTTCAATGTTGCACAAGATAACAACATAAATTGTATAATATGTAAAAAACCAGGTAATGTTGATGAAAATTGTTATCATTTAACCAAAGCACAAGAAGCAGTATCTAGAAAACGAAATCCTAATTTTGTTATGCAAAATCGACAGCCTAGTAATAATCACCAACAACGAGAAAATATTTACAATAATTCTGCAAGAAATAATTACCGGAATAACCATTTTTTAGGAAACAGAAATAACAATTATGACAATAATAACTTTGCACAAAACAATAATCCGAATAACAATTTTGCGAGGAACAGGAACATCAATTACAATAACTTTTCAAGTAACAGAATTAATTATCCTAACAGCAATTGATTCCATAATTACAATAATAATAATTTTTCGAGAAACAGAAATAATGATAATAGACAAGAAAATCTAGATCACAACAGGTATGCAAATCACAGACAATTTTTAAATCAAAATAGACAACGTGAGATGCGACATCAGCAATTAAGTAGACCAAATCAAAATTATCCACAAAAATCAGAAGTTATATGCAACTATTGTAAAAACCCAGGACATATTATAACAAATTGTAACGTTAGATTAAATAAACAACAATCGCAAAATTCGGAAAACTCAAACGCTCTCCCCAGTACGAATGCACTGAGGAAAGCGTAAGGCAAGAACCAGAAGCATCCACTTCTAACGATCAACCGGCTATAAAGATAAGCGTTTCGAAACCAAGTACAATTCCATCGATAATGATATGCGCAGAAGGACTTCAAAGCCCTGCTCGAATGATGATAGATCTCGGTGCAGGTCGAAATTTGATTAAAAAAAATTGCGTGAATCCTAATTTGCCAATAGATGAAAAAATAGTGTTAAAACTTACAGGAATAAATAATTTACCACTTTTTACAATGGGACAAATACAAATAAACATTCTAGCATATCCAATAGATGAAGACGGAGTTCTAGGTTCAGAATTTTTTCGAGAAAATAAAGTCAATATGAATTATGTAACAAAATGTCTAGAAATAAAAAATAAACTGTATCCATTTGAATCGACACAGATATTAACAATTCCAGCTAGAACAGTAACAACATTCTATGTTCCAATTGAAAATACTGAAAAAAGCGAAGGTTACGTACCTCGACTACATTTTGGCGAAGGAATTTATGCAGGAGACGCAATTGTAAAAAATTGCAAATTTGCAAATACAAACGAAATTTCAGTAACGATATGAATACCAGCTATAACTTTAGAAGACTTTGAAGAAAGAGATTTTCAAAATGTAACAAGTCAATCAAGCAATTTAAAAAACTTGAGTGATGACGATTTATCTAACAAAATTCTAAATAGCTTCTTAAAAACCGACAATTTTTTCGACAATCCACGCAAATTTTTCAACATAACAGGTGAAGAAAGAATAAAATGCATTAAAAAACTTCTTCGTTTGGATCATTTGAATCAGGACGAATACGAACTTGTAGAAAGATTAATTATTAACAGTGCAGACAGATTTCAAATCCCAGGAGAACCACTCGAAGCTACTAACGTTTTGCAACGTTCGATTCCAACTACAGATGATTCTCCAATTTTTTCAAGACAATATAGATTTCCCCCTGTTCATAAAGAAGAAATTACAAAACAAGTTGACGAATTATTAAAAAATAAAATAATAAAACCTTCACAATCACCGTATAACACTCCAGTTTGGATTGTTCCTAAACAACCAGACACTAAGGGTAAAATAAAATGGCGAATGGTTCTTGACTTCAGAAAACTTAATGAAAAAACAATCGGAGATTCTTACCCACTACCTAACATAAATGATATACTCGATTCACTCGGATCTGCCAGATATTTCTCAGTATTCGATTTAGCTACTGATTTTCGCCATATAAAAATGGACCCTAAAGACTCTCATAATACTGCATTTTCTACACCTCATGACAATTATGAATTTGATAGAATGCCTTTTGGTTTAAAAACTGCTCCTGCAACATTTCAAAGGTTAATGGACATCACTTTAACTGGATTAATAGGGACAGAACTCTTTGTATATCTTGACGACATAGTCATATTTGCTGATACACTAGAAGAAGATGATAAAAAATTTAATAATTTAATACAACGTCTTCGAAAAGCAAACCTTCATTTACAACCAGACAAATGTGAATTTCTACGACCTGAGATAGGATATTTAGGTCATATAATTGATAAAAATCGAGTTCGACCGGACCCCAAAAGAATAATAGCAGTAAAAGAATTTCCAGTTCCAAAAACACAAAAGAATGTTGAACAATTCTTAGGATTAGCAGGGTATTATCGTAGATTTATCGAAGGATTTTCCAAAATTGCCAATTCTCTTAATCAACTTCTAAAAAAGGATACCCCTTTCATATGGACCGATAAACAGCAAACAGCTTTTGATATTTTAAAATCAAGATTATGTGAAGAACCACTTTTACAACGACCCGATTTTTCTCAACCCTTTGTTCTCACAACAGATGCCTCAGGATAGGCAATAGGAGGTATATTATCACAAGGTAAAATAGGCTAGGATAAGCCAATAGCATATGCTTCACGTAGTTTTAGTGACGCTGAGAAAAAATATGACACATGTGAAAAAGAAGCACTTGCAATAATATTTTGTGTTACTCATTTCCGTCCTTATTTATATCGAAGAAAATTTACTCTAGTAACTGATCATAAACCACTAGTTTGGTTTCAAAACTCTAAGGATCCTTGCTCACGAGTTTCGCGCTGGTGGTTAAAACTCGCAGAATATGATTTTGATGTAGTATACAGAGCAGGAAAAATGAATGTCAATGCAGACGCTCTTTCAAGAAACCCTATTAATAATGAAGAAAGATATAAAAATTTACACGAAGATTATGACGATACCTTCATGACATCTCAAGAAAAAATGAATCTTGAGAATGCTTTTATAAAAATTAATCAAGAAAATAATATCAAAAAAGGAAATACTTCAAAAAATAAATATTTCAATTCAATATTCGCCGAAGATGATGCAAATGACTATAGTGAAACTTCAGAAGGACCAATATTCGATATTAATTTGAGGTTATCTGATATTTTCAATGGAATCCTAAATGAGAAATTACTTAATGAAATTAATAAAGATATAGTCAAATATAAAAATTTATTTAAACTACTATCTTCAAAACTTCCTGTTATAAATTAAAAAATCTACTTACAAATTCAAAAATTATTCTCTCTCAAACAAAAAGAAAGAGAGGTAGACCAAGAAAACAAATATATGAAAATGAATTAACAGAAATAAATATGCAAAAAGGAAGCCAAACAAAAGTAGAATCAGATTCCAACTCTGATCCTGATTCTGATCCTGAATATTTGGACTATTCAAAGGAAATCCAAGCAAAAAATAAAAGAAATAAAAATGGCAAAAAGCCTAAACAATTTATTATACCTCAAGAGGAAAAAAGCGAAAATTATTTTTCTACTTCTGAAGACGAAGTAATTGATATGGAACCTGAAGTTGAAGAGAGCTCTGAAAGCTCTTGTATTGAAGAAATTTTTGAAAATGAAAACATCGAAGACACTTTTAATGAACGAATTTTCAGAAATAAACAAAAATCGATAAATAAAAACCAGGAAAATCTCGAAAATGATAATAATTCAGAATTCTAAGAAAACCGTCCACCCCCAGAGCCCCCTCCAACCAAATCAAAATCTACCAGAAAATTTTAATGAATAAAAATATCGTTGAATGTCGCGATCAATTAACGATGCGAAAAGATAATTATGTATATTTTGTTACAACAAATGGGAATCCTCGAGATAATGGATCAAAAATTCTAGAAAAACGTGGAACTTTACCAAAATTTAAAAACTTACAGAAGGGAACAGCGAAAGAAATTATAAAAGGAAACTATTATCATTTTTCTCTTCCGATTGAGGAAGAAATTCGAAACAATTTATCTGAAACCTTGAATAATATAAAATTGTCAATTTATTCATTACACGAATTATCTCAAAAATTGAATTTACGATCAATCAGTATTTCAAAGACTTCAAAAATCAACCATATAGCTTGGGAAGAATTAAAATTAATATTTGATTTAGTTTTTGTAAATTCACTTACAAAAATAATAGTTTTTAATGGCATGACGCAATATCCAACAAAAGAACAAAGATCACAATTAATTGAAGAAGCACACTTCTCAGCATTAGGAGGCCATAAAGGCGTCACAAAGACCCATAATCGAATTCGCCAAAAATTTTGTTGGGAAAATATGAAAGTCGATATTCAAAAGTATATTCAAGGCTGTTTACAATGCCAAATAAAAAAATTAGTTCGGGTTAAAAATAAAAATCTTATGGTTATTACTGATACATCCACTACTGCCTTCGAAAAAATATCAATGGATATTGTTGGTCCACTACCAGAAACAAAGTCTGGAAATCTGTATATTCTTACTATACAAGACAATTTTACAAAATACTCTCTAGCAATACCTTTTCCTAATCATCAAGCTGGTACAATAGCAGACGCATTCGTGAACAAATTTATTTGCATATTTGGATCGCCAAAAGGAGTACTAACGGATCAAGGCAGACATTTTTTGAGCAATTTATTAAAAAGATTAGCACAACGCTTTAGAATCAAAAAATTTCGTACAACAGCTTTTCACCCTCAATCCAATGGATCACCTGAACGATCACATCATGTCCTAGGTGAATATCTCCAACAATTTGTAGCAAAAAATTCAGAATGGGACGATTGGCTAGAATTAGCAATGTTTTCATATAACACAAGTGTACACGAAGCCACAAAATTTACGCCTTACGAATTAGTTTTTGGCAAATTATCCCGTGAACCCTCTAGTGAACCTCTATCACAAAATGAAAAATTGCAAACCTATAATGATTATTTGATAAATTTTGTCACACAACTGCATGAAATGCGAACACAAGCAAGAGAGAACCTCATAATGGCAAAAGAAAAATCAAAAATGTACCACGATAGAAAAATAAATTCCTTGGAAATAAAGATTGGGGATAATGTATTTTTATTAAAAGGAGGAAAAATTAAAAAGCTGGATAATCAATACACAGGACCTCACGAAGTTTTAGATGTACTAGGAAAAGGAAATGTAAAAATCAACATAAAAGGAAAACCGACAGTATTTTACGTCAATCGAATAAAAAGATCGCACAAAAATATACAAAATTGATTAACTGAATTTGAATTCAAACTTAAAATAATATAAACTTTGCATAAAACCAAAGCGTTTAGAATAACTAAACCAGGAAATGTTTTAAACAAAAAGATACTTTGAAATTTCATTCTAATCATATTTTTTCTATTTCAGAGATTCGAGAAGCTCACTGTACCTTCAAATTGCAATGAAAAAATTTCAATATATTTCATGGTCTTTTTTTCAGAGCAAATTAAACTTCTTAATCTAGCAAGTATTTGCCAAATTGATCAAAGTTTTTCAAGTTTTCTCTTCTGTTCAGCACAAACTAAAAACCTAATATCATCACAAAAAAATTATACCTCTTTAAAATTATTATAAATACTTTCTTTATATTTGATTCAATAATTTTTGTTTTTGTTCACCAACCTTTCAAAAAACAAACTAATGACCTTTTTAGAAAGACAAATGCTAGTTTTCTTCGGGATCAACATTATATGTTATCACTTAAGAAAAATATAGAAACATTTCCATTTTTCTTCTTTTTTGGAAAAAAAAGACTTTTTCTGACAAGAATAAATAAGCACTTCATGATCGGTACCATCATAAATATAATTTCAATTTTGATTTTCTTCTATCAAGGGAACTTTTCTTGATTCCCATCCTATTGGAAGAACAGTTTCTACAAATATTGAGTCTGTAAATGTAAACTGTGCGATGGCGTTACAAAATTGTTAATGTAAAAATTGCTTTTCCAATAGAAATTAATGTGCAACAATAACAAATTGAATATTTACTATTCTTCATATGTTTCATGCACAAATAACTCTATTAATTTTACAAGAAAGATTAGAAAAACAATTAAAAGTACAAGAATTGTAGGAAAATTTATCACCCTGTTATTATGTAAAATTGTTTTTCTTATGATTATTTTATACATTTAATAATACACCAATGAAATTGAAGTTCATGAAATTAATTTTTAGAAACATGTAAAAGTAATAATAAGCAATAGCGATTAATTTTTTTAAGAAATCAATTTTAGATTTAACTAAGTTTTTTCTCTTTAATGTACCCAGTTACGACGTCTATTAATTAATATATGTAATCAACGATGCTAATATTTTTTTTAATCTCTACTAATATAATATATTTCAATCTCTTTTGATGTATAATCAATAATTTATAATGCTTTCCAGATTTTATTTTTACTAATGTAGACATTAACGATCGTAATTCTTGGAAATTAATCTTTAGTATTTTATATCTAATCGATAAAATTTTACAATTTATAATCTTCTTTTCACCAACAATCATCATGTTGTAAAATTGGTCAAATTACCTAATTACCACTATAACATATGTAATCAATGATTGTAATATTTCCAGAATTGTATCCTCTGTTATTACTATGCATTTATTTAAAACTTGTTATAAATTTTTAATTCGCTACAATAATCTAAAACGTTAATTCCTATTATTACGTATAAACGAAAGTTTTATGTTATGAATTGTTAAATTAAATTAAAAATATGTTCTTGATTGAGTAAGCATCCTGGATTAAAAATGTATTCTTCTACCGAAGTTTCGATCGCGGATCGTTAACTCCCCGCGTTCGAATTAAGGGAGGAGGTGTCACGTGCCGAGACTCTACCGCCACAAGTAACAAGCAGATTAAGAAACAAATAAAGGGATCAAAACAGCATTACAGCGAGTGTGATTTTATCGACGCAAGTTATAGACAAGTCTACAGATCAATAGGTTGATGAATATGAAATTACCATGTGTCGTTATAATACCCACACATTATAACAAATCGACTGACCCAGAGAGAAAGTGAATGAAGCCCTACAATACCAACACACTACCGTCACAACATGCGACTTTTAATAGCATGTGACTTGTAATAACATGCGACTGGTCATAGCATGTTACTCGTCATACTTGACCTTTCAAAGTTCTATACAAAGCGAAAGTTCCAAGAGAAGTCAGTCCAGTACCATCATCTTTACACCGCGAGTTTAGTTAGTTAGTCAACGTCCGATTTCTACAATGTAACCCACACGAGTCCAGTTCCATCGAATCTATACCGCGAGTGCAATCCAGTCAGTCTAGTCCAGCTTCACCAGATTTCTACCGCTACTCAACACAAATTCTAACTCGACGCTGAGTTCAACGACTCTTAAAAGTGAAGGGGAATCGCCTTCCAAAATTCTCTCGAAACTGGGATCAAAGAATCAACTAGATCAACCGTCTGGACTACGAATTTACTGTACAACAGCAACTATCTCAAGATTACAAGGAAGACTCAACTGACCACATTCGTTTACTAGACTCAATTAATCATCAACCAATTCACAACTCAGGGTAACTACGAGGGTATTTCAAATTCCCATTCTATTTACATTTCCATGGTGCTTACCCGATATAATTTTAATTGTCAATAAATATATTTTATATACCTAACCCTTTTCAATCACTGACTATTCCTCATCCCTTAGAGAGGATCCTTCCGATCCTTACATAAAACGAGGAGATCTTTTAAGAATAGAATTGTTACGTTTCTGACGTAACACATGTATTTGGAAAAAAATTATTTTCATAAGTATTTTCAAAATAGCGGCTGGAAAAGTGTAAAACTTTGCGTAACATTGAAAAAATGGAATGAAACGGTTTTATATTGTTTTTTGAAGTGAATCGTTGAATACTGTATTGAAATTTGTGAAAAAACATTCGTGAGTAATTCTTGTACAACAATTGAGATTAGATCTCCCAAATTCGAAAATGGCTAATTTTAGATGGCGGAGGAAAATGATAGAAAACGAGTTTTGACGCAAAAATTTGGTCCCCTGGGTTTTCAAGGATGCTGAATACGAATCTGAGTTCAGATCTGAAACATTCAAAATGGCGGATCCAAGATGGCGGACGGAACCATACAAATAGCGTGAGTTTGCACTGAAATTTGGTCTAAGGGGTTTTCAAACTCGCTGATTACGAATCTGAAATCATATTTGAGAATTCTGTTATGGAAAAGATGGCTGACAACGCATGGGTATAGAGCGAAAATTTTTTCAATTAATGAATTTAAGACGATCAGTCGAACACTATTTGCCAGCGAGTTTCTAATTTCTACACTGTTGCCCGATTTTCACCACGTGGTGGTTGTGTTCTGGAAAATCTCGCTTTTTATCATTTTCCTCCGCCATCTAAAATTAGCCATTTTGAATTTGGGAGATCCAATTTCAATTGTTGTACAAGAATTACTCACGAATGATTTTTCACAAAGTTGAACACAGATTCAACGATTCACTTCAAAAAACAATATAAAACCGTTTCAGTCCATTTTTTCAATGTTATGCAAAGTTTTACACTTTTCCAGCCGCCATTTTGAAAATACTAATGAAAATAAATTTTTCCAAATACATGGTTTTGAAGCACATATCGATACCCACGTTCTAATATGTCGTATCCCACATTTAGAAAATTTTTCAGGAAACGATAAAAACGTCTTGCTAGCACAAATAAATAAATGTAAACAAATTTTTGTTTTATACGTTCATAAAAATGCATAAATAATAATAATTAAAGCAAAAGAAATTATTTAAATAAATTTTATGATATTTATGTGGGTTACGCAAGAAGAAAAAATTAAAATGTATTTTAGAAAGAAAATTGATTTAATCGTTTTATAAATAAATATTGTTTCATCCCATACGTAACATTTTTCTCTCTTATTTTGTATTGTGTACTTCATAATTATTATAATATAACATTATTGATACATTTTATTTTTACTATCTTTAATATTGCTCAAAACATTTTTTTTTCGTTTTAAGTACTCTTAATTTTTTTTTTTTTTTACTTCAGGTACATTTTCTTGCTGAGATTGTTGAAAATGTCTTGTCCTCTTTCGTCTGGTATTATCACAATTTTTTTATAATTAATATCATTATCTTCAGGTTTTTTAAATCTGTTATTAGTACGCAGTACTTTGCTTTTAACACCAAGATTAACTTGACTAGCTTTTCGTTTCTTACTCATAGTCTTTTCAATTACCTTAACTATATTTTTACTCTCGGCTTCCAAATTTTTTATTGATGGAGATTGGTCAGAAGCAGAGTCAGTAACATCAATATATTTTATATTATCATAGAAGCAGTGTGTATCTCTCAGCAACACTTTTTTTAATGCCTGTAATTGTTGCCATTTACTTTTAGTTCTTTTTAATCGATCTACAAACAGAGGTTTCAGCGGATGCTATAGATTTAATTGGAGATGTAAAAATATTATTTGTAATTACCTTCTTACTCATTTTATTAAATAATTCCTCAAAATAAACTTAAGACTAATCACAAAATAAAAATTGACTGTCACATCGCTGGCGCTGACTTAACCAATGGATGTGGGATACGACATATTTGAATTCGTGAAAATCGGCGTGTGGGATACGACATCTTAGAATATTTATTTAAAAATATTAAATAAACAATTTGCCTCCCAAGATTTTAATATAAGCTGTAAAACATTATTATTAATCCATTTTTCAAAAAAAGTCAATTTCTCAAATTTTGTGGGATACGACATATTAGAACGTGGGTATCGATATAAAAATTGCACGACTTTTGATGTAAACAGGCCGATTCGAGTGGTCAAACGATTTGAAAAAATTACTTTTTTGGAAAAACTACCTCAGAAATTGGTCGAAATTTTCTTTTTGATTGCAAAATTTTTTGGGAAAATCTATTTTTTATGCTCTCTAAGTAACAAAATTGGAAAGACCATACTCAAAAATAGTCGGGTACGGATTTTTGTAAGATTTCCATTACCCTAGCGTTGTCGGCAATCGATGAAATATGATCATGTGAAAACCTACAATTTGGGCGTTAATGGGTTAATGTGAGGTTTGAATTGAATGTATAATTGGGATTAAATAGTTTTAAAATTTCCAATCCCGGTATAACATATATTTAAAAACCAATAGTTTTCTGTGCAGAAAATTAAGATTTATAATTAATTAGTTGAGTTTGGAATTTTTGTCACTGCCTACATTATCGGAGGATCACTAGTCGCGTATCAGATAGGGTACGTTGTTGACAGGTGTCCTCGTAGACAATTTCAAACCCTTATATCACAAATAAATGCAAATTGAATTCAAATTTATGGAATTTGAAATCATTCTGTGGAATAAAAGACGCTTTTGACTGCGCTGGGACTCGAGCCCAGGTCTTTCGATTGCCAGTGGACTGCTGTAACTACTGAGCTACACATGCGTTCGACACAAAAATTTCAAACTCAAATAATTAATTTGAAACCATTTACAGCCGCAAGGCTGAGCCACCAGGCGATATAAGATCTTCCTGTAGAGAAGGAGATGTCGGACGCCCGTGTAGCTCAGTGGTTAGAGCAGTCGACCGGCAATCGAAAGACTTGGGCTCGAATACCAGCGCAGTCGAAAGCGTCTTTTCTTCCACAGAAAGATTTTTAAATTCTTTCAATATTAAGATTTATTTTGGAAAAATTTTATTTTGAAATCTCAACGTGAAGGAGATTCAAAAAAGTGTGATAATTTTTTATACAACTATATTATATACTAGACTTTCGTTCATGTTAACGATCGTTTATGTTGACTGGAGTTGTTCGGATATGATTTGCGACTTTCTTTCGCCCTGAGCAACGATCAACGCTCAGAAAATTACAGCGCGGTAGATTGGAGGAAGCTGATGAAATGATTTCTTTGCGAACTTCTCTTTAACCTGGCAGTGAGGATGGAAACTCATCTCTTATCAACAAGTCCAAAAGTTTACGTTTCAATATGGTCAACATGAACTGTATTAAAACTACACTACATACACTACTGTATTATACTTGCTGAGATATTATTCAGAATTTGATTTACCGGCATTAACAGTTCCCATATACTATAGTTATTCAGCAAATATAAAATTACCAACATGAATTGTTTCACAGAATTCATGTACATTTGGTCCGAAAACGTAGCCTCGAGAGGGGGAGAGGAGATAGGATCGTGCCTCCTGAACAATTTCCAACATCATTTACCCGATGATACTTGTCATTTGATTCTATACTCAGATGTCTGTGGTGGGCAGAATCAACATAATTGAACAAAAATTCTCGATGTCAGGGCACAGTTATAATGCATGTGACAGACAATTTGGGACCATAGAACAGGCAGCAGAACTGTACGTAAACATTGAGACGCCAGATAGATGGTTTGATATAATAAAGAATGCCAAACACAAACCACCACCGTTCACCGTGACAAAAATGGGAATAGAGGATTTCATTTCAGTTTCAGAATTAAGTAAAGTCATAACCAACAGGAAAATTGATATTGACAAGATGAAAGTAAATTAGCTGAAGATGCGAAAAATTACGTATGATAGCGAGCAGCCAACATTCATCTTTGTTTTTGACAACTCATATACACGGCAACGTATAGATAACAAGAAAAGAAAGACTCCAGAAGACGTGCTGAAAAAAGCTATAACACCGCTTCTTTATCCTGCAGAAAGAAAGGTAACTGCTGCAAAATTCAACAATCTTGTGGTGTTGATGGAGTTCATAGCTCCACAATATAGATCTTTTTACGAGCGGCTCCAACAAGATGCTGATATCGAAGATTACGGCTTGGCGAGTGGCGACAGTGATGAGTGATCGAGTTGACAAATTTTCAATGCATTTTTCAACTATTTGTTATTACACAATCTTGTTCACTATTTTATTGTGAATTTTCTATAATAAATAGCAATTCTGAGAAATTTTTGAACATTCTCTGGAGCATTCGATCCGTTCACCCATCCGTTTACACAATGAAAAGTACTTTATACACGGAAAGAAAAATCTTGCTTTCCGAGCATGAAAGTTCCTACTCGTCAAGCATGGTAGAACACCTGTACATATAGCGTGATTTTGAAGCTTTGGTTTCTACAATTCATGTTCTCAACGCAGTTTGTATTGCAAAAATATTTCAAGGAAGCCGTGCTTAAATAGTAAGCTGTACATTGAAACGGTCACGATAACCATCAGCTGACGGCGTCCACGAGTTACTAAACTGACGATATACGCGGCATAGCAGGTTCCCAGGGGTAGCACTACCAACAGTCTCCGCTAGATTCGCAGTGCGAGCCTGCCCGCGGTCAACCCGAAACCGCGTGTTTATAACTGAGCGTACACAGCTCTCAGTGGTATCTCCAGCCAGGGCGTCACAACCCCACTAGACACCAAGGAAGCAGCCAAAGGGCCACTTAGGAGTCACCAAGGGTAACAATTTTTTTTGGAGAATCTTCCAGGCACGCCATCTCGGCTCTATAAGAATTCCCATTTACTATTTAAAAATCTTTTAGCGATCAACTCGCTGGGTACGCCACCTCGGCTCCAGGAGTAGGTCCATTTTTCGGTGGGAACGCTGCCTCAAGCTCCGCCATCTTCCTTTGTGCCTCCCCCGTGCTCTAGTCCGCCACACATGCTCACAAGGACATACTACTTGTACTCTTTGTAATTCAAGAAATAAGCTCCTGACCTGAATTTTCAAAAGTTTCTTGATTATTTCTCGATTTATGCACCCTTAAAACTAAATACACTTTTTGTGGGATGCCCTGTATATACTAACCGGTAAACTATCGATTTTTATTGATATTTGAAGAAAATTATAATTCTATTCATCAATATTCAATTAACTATCTCTGTTAATTGAGGGCACAATTACTTTTTGGCAAATGCATAAGCCTTCTTCACTTGATAACGCGAAAGATTTTTTTTTAATCCGTAGTGCCTTTATGAAATTGAATGTTTGTTATGATCAGTAACAAGAAAAGTTTTATAGAAGAGCATTTATTTGGAATTCTTTAAGTAACTCATTACAATTGAGGGTGCGCATGCAATAACCATCTAGGCGCTCGGCCAGTAAACCGAGCGGAGGGGAGACGCGACAACTGATTAGCTGAAATTTCATTTCGGGAAAAATTCGGCTTATCAGTTGTCGCGTCTCCCCTCCGCTCTGCCTACTGGCCGAGCGCCCAGACGGTTATTGCATGCGCACCCTCAATTCTTTGTGATGTTATCTATAAAATGGGGTCAAAAATTTTAATACATGTTGATAATAACGAGAAATATTAATTATTACAGCACGCATCAAATATATTGCTTTGATAGATTTTTAAATCCAGCGATAAATATAATTAACAGTATAATTCCTAACAGATTTTCGTTACACTCAAATTGCATATTCAAGGTTTGACCCTTTGCAATCGAGAGGCAACTTTCAGTCACCACGGTGTTTCATACGGCTACTCGAGTGGCGAGTGATAAAGATATAGATAACAGTGATATCGATAAAATATAAAAATATAACGTTCCTATAACTTAATTTGTATATAAAGTCATTGTATGTTACCTGTAAGTTACTCGTCATGTACGCTCGAGTATCTCGAGTTGCTACTTCGGCCGGGTAGGAATACATTGTACCATAGTTTTAGTTGCCCAAAGTTTCAATTGCCCATAAAATCACCAGAAGTCACTATATTTGAAAAGCAGTGTTTGACGAAGATTATGAAAGGAATGCGTTAGCAAAAATTGCAAGTATATATCAAATATATCCTCGCAGTTTTTGCCAACACATTCCTTTCATAATCTTCGTCTAACACTGCTTTTCAAATATAGTGACGTCTAGTGATTTTATGGGCAATTGAAACTTTGGGCAACTAAGACTATAGTACAATGTATACTTACCCTTCGGCCGACATAAAAAGTCGTCAAGTGCAAAGGGTTAATATTTTTATATCTAAAAGTGCCCAGAGCGCCAGCTTAGATTCATGTTAATGGAAATGGAAGAGTGAGAAGATGATGAAGGCAGTCCGCGCGACATAACTACCATCCTAGGTCCTTGAACATTAGGAGAAAGCAGTGGTGGTAAAAATTACCCATCTGGCTGTTGAGGAAATTCGAGGAAAATTCGTAGAATCTGCCCTTGCTTTGCATCCCTCACATAGAAGCATTGAATTATTGAAGAATTAGTAGTGTCACCCTGCATAGATAATATTATAAAAGAGGTTGGTTTGCCATCGATGAGGGTAAAATATAAAGAAAATTCTTCATGTCAAAATTTTAGTGGCGTTTTGTTGACCTTGGATTTGCATCATGTTAGCAAACCCATAGCCAACGAAACGTCGCACAGTGGTCCCAAATCCCAAAAAGCTGGCCAAAAGTCGAAATGTCATTATTTTGAAAAAATGTTCTTTACTTGGGGGTTTTTGGGGTCGCTGATTTCAAATATGATATCGGTTTTGATATAATCAAAATGGCGGATACAATATGGCGGAAAAATTGCATTAATTTCAAATTTTTTCCAACGAAATCAAGAACTCAGGGGTTTTCGAGGTCACTGATGACGAATCTGATATTCTTTTATGGAAAATCAAAATGGATGATACAAAATGTAGAAGAATTTTCAAAAATTTTTATATTATTAAAAAAAAACCGATTATTTAGGGATTTGTAGGGTCTTTAATTACGAATCCAATATTAGTTTTTCGGAACATAAAATTGTAGATTCGAAATGGCTTACTGTATTCGGAAAAAAATCAAAAACCCCGGCCGTGGCCACGCGCGTTGCGCCTCTACAGTTCGGAGATTTTTTCACATAAACTGCGATAAAATCTTTATCCGGAGTGTTCCGCAGCTACGTTTTTAAAATATTTATTCGAGAACATATGCACTACAACCTTGTTGAAGATTTTTAACGTAACACTGTAGAACAATAAAGTTTTGATCAACATAAAAGTTATCGTACGATTACAACTTTTCTTCACTTTCACGTAATTAACATTAACAAAGAAAATTCATGCACACTCATATCAAACTTTGAGAAATATTATCGAACGAAACATACCATCGAGAGTAGAATCCATTACGCTGATGGAAAATTGCAAGATTTTTCGATTGTTCATGCATATATTCACTGTACTCAATTTTTATCGTTTTCGAGGGCGGTTCGGAGAATACCTGCACGTCTATTTCTGTCGGAGAATTCGAGATAACTGATAATGTCCCGAAGATTTCGACTGGGAAAACCAGATTATAAAATACCCTGCTAATGATCCTACAACCTAAAATTCCTAACAAAATACTTCATTTTTCGACTTTTGGCCAGCTTTTTGGGATTTAAGACCACTGTGCGTTGCAACGCGTTGCAGCAGGTTGCTGCTGCTGTGCCGCGGCCGCATGCAGGCACACCGAAATCACCAAATAAAAATTCGCGTTTGCGACAAGGTTGCAAAAAGTAGCAGCTAATTTTTTTATATGTGCTGGAAAGGGCTTTACTTGACTTTTTTTTAAAAAAATGCCAGGTGGTTACTCGCGGTTAAAATTATTTCTGCATATTTTTATCAACGATTGCTAGCTGAAAATGTAGAATAAAACGATTAACAATTTTTTATTTTCAAGTTTCCATTTTACTCATTTAATAACGAAAACTGTCAGAAAGAGATTCCGTCACTGAAAGTGCGAATCACTTGACTTTTATATGAAATGCACGACTTTTACAACGAACAAATTATCAACACTTGGAGCGCGTAAAATTTCGCGTCTAGGAAGTGCAACTTTAGGGAAATCCCAAGTACATTATATAAAGATTCAGGCTCTCTTTACTGCTTTTTCGAAGTCTATAAATATCAATAAGTAAATGCAAACTCTTAAAAATAATTTAAAAAAAATTTTTTTTTTTCGAGTTTTGACCGCTTTTTGGGCATTTTGAACCACTGTGCATCCTTACAATTTTGACATAATGAAGAATTTTCTTCCATATACGTGGGCTGTTCAATAAGTCCGTGACTTCTCGAAAGATGG
Organism: Diplolepis rosae; assembly: GCA_030998225.1. Taxonomy (NCBI): domain Eukaryota; kingdom Metazoa; phylum Arthropoda; class Insecta; order Hymenoptera; family Diplolepididae; genus Diplolepis; species Diplolepis rosae. The sequence continues at coordinate 1,505,864 of JAPYXD010000056.1, forward strand.
TGCTGTTACCGTAAATATGTTACTACTCTAAGACAATATCATCTAATATCAGTGCGTATACAAAATTTCAAGTCAGTACGTTGGTTAGAAAATTTTTTACAGCCAGTTGAATTTCATAAGTGGTTGACTGAATTTCCTTGCGCCCGTATTAATACGAGTTGTGCTGCGCGTCCTGGCCGTCAAAAAGAGGTGACCTCAAGGAATGATCGATAAAATCCACGAGATCGTACTCAAGGATCGTCGATTGAAAGAGCGTGAGATTAGTGAGACTGTAAACATTTCAGTGGGACGCGTATGGTACATTTTACATGAATGTTTGGGCATGAGGAAGCTTTCTGCAAGATGGGTGCTTCGTTTGCTCACAGCTGATCACAAAAGCAGACTCGTGTGGTTGCGTCTGAGCAATGTTTGGGCATGTTTCAACGTAATTCAAAGGGATTTTTGCGACGTCATGTAACTGTTGATAAAACGTGGATTTATTATTATACGCCAGAGACAAAAAATCAGTCGAAAATATGGACTGGGCCTAGTGAACCTGCACCGAAAAAAGCGAAGAAGGTTCCATCAGCCGGTAAGCTCATGGCCACAATTTTTTGGGACTCACATGGTATAATATTAATCAATTATCTACAGACGGAAAAAACTATCACAGGAGAGTATTATGCCTCATTATTAGGTGGATTTAATGCCATACTGAAGGAAAAGTGGCCCCATCTGTCGGAAAAAAGTACTTTTCCACCACGAAAATGCATCAGCTCACATGAGTGTCATTGCAAAGACCACATTATTTGATTTACGCTACGAAATACTTCTACATCCACCTTATTCCCTAGACTTGGTTCTTTCCGATCATTTCTTGTTTTCTAACATGAAAACTTGGCTTGGAGGTAAAAGATTCTTATCGAATGAAGAGATCATTGCTGCGACAAATGAGTATTTTGAGGAGTTTGATAAAAATTACTTTTTAAAGGGCATAAAGAAGCTTGAGTACCGCTATAATAAATGTATCACAAACCAATCTCTTTTATGACGTTAAAGTATTGTTTCTTTTCAATTTGATAACGCATTTTCAGCTGCAGAAACGGAGAACAATGAATGAGTATGACTTTGGACATAAAACTTTTAATGAAAATTATATATTTGCCTCACCAAATTTCTCTCTGCGCAAATATATGGTCCCGGTCTTAGCAGTACGAATAAATCTTCTTCTTGAGCAATATTCAAAAATTCTAAGATATCTGCGTCACCGTCCCAGTACCACACTCCAGGTTCGGGTTCATGTAAACTCCATTCTACATACCTAAAATTAAAGCAATTAATATAAATTTTTGCTTAGCAGAGCAGGTCTACAAGTAGAATTAAGCCCGTTAAATTAACATTTTTTATCATATGAATATTCCTTTTTCTCAATAAAACTCTTGAAATTTAGTGCTACATACGGGCGTTAGAGTTAATAAATAAATGAATAAATATATTTTTCAATTATTATCTATTTATAGTTGCACGTGGAAGCTACAATCAGCAGGGCACTCTTGCGCCCCTTCTTTATTTTTAAATAACATTGTGTTTCTACTGCCGTTAGGTATGTCGCTATCCCTAGCCTATGTCACTGCCAGAAATTTTTTAAAAACGTTAATTATCATGTGCTCTCGTTTAATTAAAATTAGTCACTTAGTATTGAAGTGCTCAATGATAGATTTTTGCTTCTCTTTCTCGGTTTTGACAATTACTATTAATGAAATAATATAACATGGAAACGATTGCTGATTTCTTATTCTACCAGTTGACAGGGCAAGGGCGGAGAAAGACGGCTGCCCTAGACCCATAGATTCGACTGGGCCTTGAAATTAAGCGTTTCGTGACTAGAAATAATTACTCATCTCTTTTCTTTATTTTACCGACGGCATGCGGTTGGTAAGTTTGCACACGCGCAAGAACCAGAACTATTCTTCACTTTCTTGCCCTATTAATTTTATAACGTGCTAAGATGGTTGGCTTTTAACCGGAAAATGGAACAGTGCTTTTAAATTGTTTTCTTTTTCCACCATTAACATTTTATAACCTTAATACAGCTTTCAAAAAATATCCTCTCGTCGTTTTGAGATTCGACGGCAGGATTATTTTTTGGAAATTTTGCTTTCCAACCCCAGGCTGTGAACGCACAGTTAACACTCGTGGCTAACCGACTACCGACGCACTCAAAATAATATTTTAGCGCGAAGCGTAGCGGTGAACATAATGTACAATAATCTTTAACGCGACAACCCCGTGAATGGCTCACGTCGGAAGGAAGATTTTTAAATTGTTTGCGTCCGCCCAAGTGTGTACTTATTGACCTTGTCATTTCTCGTAGCACGTTTGTTCCGAACTGCGGACGGGCAAACGCAAAGAATCGTGTTTTCCTCTCTAGAGTTATTAGCCAAAGTAAGAAGCTCGTCAGACTGCGATTTTGATTTCCAATTGATTTAGCTCGTAAACTCGTATCGATGTCATTCAGGTAGGGAATAGTGATGACTTAGAATTATTTCTATGTGGCGTGATGTCTGTGGTAAGGAATTTTGCTGATGAAGAATGTAGAATTACTGAATGTCTACATGCTTGGCAGCTTTGAAGTACTTCGTGTCTATTGCCAAATGAAAATTTTTGTCGACTTTAACGTGCGTAGGAATCGCTAAAGTCGGTGCGTACGGGCGAGCGAAAGCTGCTTACGGCGGACGTAAAATTATAATGGCATATGTAGCTGCAAGGGTTATACCCGCGATCACAGCCATTAAGGTTTAGCTTTTTTGCGTGCGTTTCTCCTCGTATTTACTTTTCCTTCTTTGTCCGTCATTTGTCCTATTCATCTATGCTCATCGTTCTCTCGCATTTTCTTATTATATAAATTTTTAATTTCTAAGCTTTTCTTATTTCTTAACTTTCATTCATTCCGTGTACATTCCCAGATAACAATGTGCGCGTACAGTGCGAGCGTTACCTCTCGCACGGGTGCGGATTATGCATCACGCATGCGTTCACCACGTTACGCAGATGCGTCATCATATGCGACGCATATCGCCGGCACGTAGTGAAGTTTGCATTCGTGACGGTGAAAAGCGAGCTTTATGCGTCTCGTATAATTTAAAATTATTTCCAAAATATTAATCATAATAAGAAATAAAAATACATAATGTACTTGAAAACATTATATTTAAAGTTGAAAACCGATATTATACGTACAGGTAATGGATAAATGTTTGTTATATATCCAATAAATCTCAATAAACAATGTATAAAGTGTTCAATATACTTAAATAACGACGAACGCGAACTTTTTTTTAGTGCCGATAAATAAGTAGTTTCCTATATTAGTACAGTTATACATTTGGCATATAATAAGTATTCAATTTATAGTTGAATCACAATGAACAGTAAAATATTTTTAGCACTAAAAAAATAGTACATTTTCTTATATTATTAGAGTTATTTAGTGATGCCGGTCAACGCGTGGTCAACTTTACATTGTGGCTTGTACTTTTAAAATAACAAAAATCCTGTCGAGAAATTTCTTAATAAGAATGTGTAGACCTCATTTAGGCAAATAATTTTTCATCTAAACGTTTTTTCATGTATCTCATATACTTTGTCTAAAAAATGGAATTCTTGAATTTTAATCGTATTTTTTGGAATTGAAACGAAAAATATATGTTTTTTCATACACTGTGTAAGACAAAACTTGTAGATTTTTTTGAAACGAACAACTTTGTATTCTTTCGTTCTTTTCGTATTCCACATATTATTGTTATAACTAGGTAGTTATCCAAGGGAGGGAAATGGGGAAAAGGATGCCGAGTGTTAGGGGAAACACTTGACGCAGACACTTGAAATCAAGATCATACACTTTATTACTTACTATCAGAATTGACACGTAACACGAAAAGGTAACCAAACGGACTGAATATTCTCCCACGCCACTATTCCGGGCCTCTAACTCTTACTCAAAGGAGCGGACGATTCGAAGATAGCTAGGCCACGACCTACTGCCATCAAAACAACGACTGACTGACTAACTCGTCTCCCCCCGGCTCCTCGGGGATTCTCGCGATTTCTCGGGTCTAGGGCTGTCCCCCATAGTCCTGCGCCCTCCCATTACCACGCCATGGTAACATCTATGTTACATTGTTAAAAAATTGAATTTTGGATTTTCAATATTTTTTTTTAAATTACAATGAAAAATATGCATCTTATGAAAAAATGTTACAATTCAAATTTGTAGGTCTTTATGTAGAAAATAATATTGTATCATAACGTTTTTTCGTATCTCGTATAATTTAACTGGAAAATGGAATTTTGATATTGACTTTTTTCAAGTTTTAATACAATTTTTGGGGTATTCAGTATTTCAAGAAATAAATTTGATTGGATTTAATAACGTATGGAAAAGTATAAACTTTGGTTAAATTAATTAAGTATTAGCACTGAGCCCAGAACGTGCGAGATGGCTCCCTGGTGAGCAATGAAGGAGTTAGCCTAATCCCTGCTGTCGCGATCTTGCGGTCCGATCAAGTATTTGCTTGGGGGGAAATATAATCCATTTTTCGCAACTGTGCAGAGGGCGTAAGGAACAAAAGTAGGACATAAGGAACGAAAGTAGGACTTAAGGAAGAAAACAGATACAATATGAACATGCTGGTCGTAAACGGACAACTTTACAGCCGCTCTACAGGGGCTCGAAGTACTACTTTAGTGCCTGTTTTGCAAAAAATAACTTTTTGAAAAAATCAAAAATTTCAATACTGGTTTTTGATAGTGCTCATGAATCTCTACAAATTATCCTGATAACATTTTTTAATTAAATCAAAATTACCAATTAAACGATTCATATACTTTTAATGTTTTTTAAAATTTTGTTTAACTTATGTTTGCATCAAAGATCGTAACACTTGCCAATTTCTTTTAACTACAATACTTTGTATCTTATTTATTTTTACGTTACAACAGTGACGTTTCGATCTGGATGGAATAAATCAATCAAACGGAAACAATCTCCGAGCGGTTTGATATTTTTGCTCACGTGGGTTGACTCTTCTTTCAAAAGGGGACATTCCCAGATAACATTTGTAAGTTTCACACCAAAATCACTTTATGATTTTCATCATATGAGACTTGATGATATCATCAAGTGAGTTCACTATGGACTCATAGTTAGGCAGTCATGTGAGTATCACAAGTGAGCTCATTGTGGGGTACAAGGTGGTATCTAATGATTGATATATAAAAGCACAACAAGATTGCTATATTTTCCTTTTTATATCAAGAAGCTAATGCAAACTGTTTCAAATACTCATAAAATACACAATAAAGTCACGTATGCAATAATTCTTTAATACTGAATCCTTAATTATTCACAAGAAATCAATTTGAATTTCGCGCGATGCAGTGCGACGCACGCATGCGCAATGCTTGGATATAAAAGTGTGCGCTGAGTAAGCTGTGTGAATCTGTGTCTGTGTCTGTAAAATTTGTTTTCCCGTTCGCATAAAAAAATCTCTCAGTTATTTGTGCTAAGTAGGACATAATAAATTAGGTTTCCGTTGATAGTATATACATATAGACTCGAGATTCTCTGCGACAATATTCTCTCCAACGAGCGTTCCCCTATACGAACGCGTCATTGTTCCCTACAACGAGCAGCTCGTCGACCCCTCTTCCCCCATTACTATGGGGTAAAGCGCGTTCGAATTGAAAACAATAATGCGCATAACAACAAGCTTGTTGCAGAGAATACTCCGAAGCTCGAGCTTCTCGTTGGAGGGAATCTCGAGTCTATATATAGAATTATAGAAAATCCACATAACCTCAAATTCGACATGTGCTTATTTTTGTGCTTATGAATCTCTTTCAACTTTATATTCAAAATGTTTTTTTAACATTGAATGCCAAGTGTAACATTGATTTTTAATATTTTTTTTTTAAATCGTAGTTTTGTATATCATTTTCTGGACTATAAATTTATAAGTGGTTTTTTTCCTGAAATTTAATAATTTTATTTCGGAAACAGTATCTATGTTTTCAATAATTTTGAAACATATCATACCATACTCATTATTGCTTTTTTCAGATCCAACATTTGTTTATCGATAATTGGCAAAGAATTGACACCGATAGTCCGACCTCGAATTCGTTAAATTAAATTAATAAGTCTCATCAACGTTGGCGTCCGCAGTCTCAAGGGATTACACGGAGTATCTTTTTGAAGAAGGTAATAGTAGAGGGTGATCAATTTAGAAGTATAGGATTTTAAATTGAAATAAAACAACGAAAATTCAAATTGATGGGGCAATATTCTTTATTTTTGTGTAGAACCATTCACGACATTTATTTTTTAATGATAACCCCTTTCAAATGTTGGCCGCAACTGCGCTTTAATTCGTTCATCCGTAAACACCAATTTTGAATGACTCGCTCGAGGACTTCGGTCGGTATCTCGCCATTAGCTTCAGTAATGTTGGCTTCCAATGCCTCATTAGTAGCTGGTTTATCCACAAAACATTTAGACTTTACATACCCCCACAAATAAAAGTCCAAAGGTGTGATATAACACGATCTTGGAGGCCAATCCACCGGTCCGAGACGAGAGATAATTTGCTCACCGAAACTATTACGCAGTAAATCCATTGTTTCACGGGCTGTATGACATCTAGCGCCGTCTTGTTGGAACCAAATGTCGTGGAGATTACGGGCTTCAATTTCCGGCATCAAAAAGTACGATTTGTAAACGTTGTTCAGGCGTAAGTCTTTCCATGATGGAATGTCAATAAAAACTGAAAAGAATTCTGTATTTTGTTTGACAGTAGTCACGCGTGGCATGTCAATAAAACCCTATCACATTGGCGGCAGGGGATTGAAGCCGAGGCACGATCAGTCGTGCGAGCATTGTCGCGAGTCTCGTAATTTCCCGAATTGTGTGCATTGGCACGTATTCTGTTTTATGTGACTTTGGTGCGTATACGAGTTTTTATGCGTACACTCGAATCTAATATAGTATTGATCATCATGATTCTCGTCCATTGCACTTGATATTTCGCGACTAGTCCCGGCCATTTTAATTTTATCGATCTTGTGTAGTAGTAGCGTGTTGTAATAGAGCATGCGCAGTTCAAATGTACAAGGCTTTGTCGGTAGGGTGCTAACGCTGTACGAAGAAGAAGAAGAATAAGAAGAAGATTGTGCTCCGCTGTATGGCTATAGGCACATGCGCAGTTCAATTTTTACATTTCATTCCTCTCCAGCGCAATACATAACATTTCGCTACTCCCAACTGTAGCGAAAAAACGAGTTTACGCGACGCAGGCACATAAAATTTGTTAATTTGCCCTTTTGATTAAAGGACACAATAATTGAAATTCGAATCATTGCATTTTGAGGTGGGATTGAGCAATGACCGAACTTCTGTAGGATTGAGTCTGCTTAATGCCGATTAAATACTTTAAATATCAGTTGAAATAAGATTTTAGATCTCGACAAATTACGTCTATTGGTGAGTTCACAAAAAAATCAAGCCACAATTTGAAAGTGAATGGGAAATTTTGAAATTAAATTGTCATCCGTATAGTAACCGCGAATTTGTTAAAATTTTTACGGCACATCTATATAATAAAATTATGAATTCATCAAATAATATTATTAATTAAAATAAATTCATTATTGAAACGAATATTAATGGATTGAATATTAATAACAAATTATGCTCTTAGGATATGAAATTGATTTTGAATAGTGCTAGGATTACAGTCCACCTCGGACAGTAATCCTCGCACTCATCAAGCTCGATTTTATGTCTGAGGTGCATCCCTGTCAGGTCGATGATCCCGTAACGAACCCGTAACTACTGGATCGTCGACCTGCCAGGATATATATACGATACTTAATGTAGCGAAGGAAAATTCTTAATGTTAGAAAATTTCGAATTTGGAAATTGTGAATTTTGGAATTGCGAAATTAAATTATAAAATTATTGCATTTCAGAATTCTTGAATTTTCTAATTGTCAAATTGCGCATTCTTTAAATTTTGTAGTTTGTGTTTGTGTTTGTGTCCTCTATATTCAGTGGAGGTCCCGAAGGTCCCCTATTTTCAAGATTTGGTCCGTAAAGTACCTTATTTTCAGCTATTAGTGTACATTTTTTAAAATTTGTATAAAATTTTTCGTTTTCTTCGATTTTGACTCAGTTTTTGTAACATCATAAATTCTGAAAATTGTTTTAGGCTGTGGTAAATAATTATAATCTGTTTTACGATGTAATGATATATATCAACAGACCTTATCTTCATAATAATATGTAATATTATCGCAATAATGATATAAATATCATTCGGAATTTAAAATCCCCAAGAATTTAAAAAGAAGTCCATAGATGTAACCGTTGCAGTAGTATTTTTTAGTAATTTATTTAAACTTAGAATTAAGTCAAGAAAATTCATATTGTGTTATTAGAAATATACTTATTAATGAAAAGACTCAAAATTTAAAGAAATAACACTCATACTTAATAGCTTTATATTACATTAGTTATATACAAGTAGATATAAGCGGATTTCGTCGAAAGTAATCGTAAGGATACTAAATGTATGGGAAGTGAGATTGCCTATAAGTACCTTTCTTCAACCAAAGTATAAAACATCTAAAAAAAGGAAATTTTGTTGAGAGTTAATTGAAATTTTATTTAATTAGACATACATAGTCGGGATATGTAGGTAATTTCCTATTTGATACTAAGAATACTCACGTCTCAAAATTTGTGAAGTACAGTTGTGTACGAAAATATAAATACAGTAAAACACCATTTATCGCAACACCTTCCAATCGAATGCCTCCCGTTTATCGAAAATACGGAGGGGCTCCCACTCTTCCACCACCAGCCTGACCAGGCCCGCAGGCCGTGCAAACCTAATGGAAAGGTGGTGGACCGTTAGCAACTAGCGCCGCGTACAGCACTGCGCATGAACTACCATTATATGTGCACGTGTTAGTGCATATACATGCATACGTAGGTTCTTTAAATGTGTTACAAAGAATATATTCAAATAAAATTAAAAGGAAATTGAAGATTTAGCGCAAAATTGTGAAAATTTAATTCAAGAGTGAGAAGTTATATTGATATCAACTCACTCTTTAATTACATTTACACAATTTTGCCTTAAATCATGGTTTTCTCGTCATAAATAAAAATCAAAAATATCTGTAATTTGTATTTTTATTTTCAGAAAATATAGTTGCTTAGCACATTTTGCGTTCATTTTTGTACTACAAGATAATCGAACACTTTGTGGGGTCGAGATAGCTCTCTTCGGTGTTGTGTGAAAGTCTTCTCCAAGTACATCCTTGCTGCTTCCTGCTTCTGGGATATCTTCTGATTCTTTTTTCTGGAATATAAATTAAAAGCATTTAATTTATATGAATATTTGAAATTTATTTCGTAGGTATTTTATAAAATAAATAAAAATAAATTTCATAAAATAAAACTCCAGTCACATGTTTCGCGAAATTGTGGTGGGAATTTCTGACATTGTGGAATTTGTATTGGCAATTCTCAGCTATTTTTACATAAATAATCCTTTGTAATTTTATACTATATATGTACTTGCATCTATATCTTCAGTAACATTTAGACAGAAGTACACTGCCGGTCGAAATTATTTGTTCACTTGTTGTTTCAGCTATTCCTAAAGTGTCTTAATTTTTATAATAATAAGTTGAAATTTTTTTCCCTATCATAAAATAAAAGTTAATAAAATTTTGCAAATAACACATAAAACAAAATAAAAAATAATAAAATAAACTAAATAACAAAATTGAAGAAATTTTTTTTTTCACAGAAAAATTTCTTCAATTTATATTGGAAAATACCATCTAGTTTTAAATAACGTTGGATTAATTCTGAATCATAGGTTGATAAGGTCGATATAGTAGAGTTCCGTTGTCACGTACAATGATACACTCTTCTAATGATCGACATAATCGACTGAAATGATTTAGAAAAATCAGAAAAAATAACAAAATGTTAATTTTATAAAAAAATATTTCAAAAAACTTGAAATTTCAATCATTCTGAAAAATATTAACAACTCTGAAATTAATTAAGATTTTTAAAAGTTTTTTGTCTCATTTAAATGGTAGGTTTTCATAGTATTTTGCTAACTAATCAAGATATTTTCAGATTTTTTTTCCTGGATTCTACCCGGCGTCAAAAATGATACAAAAAGGTCATAAAATTTTAAAAATGTGTAGCTACTTACAAGAAATTTTTAAAAACCAATGTGTATCATATTTTAATAAAATTTATAGATTACTGTCTTCATTTGAAAATTTTCGACATGTTTGTACCATGTTTGACCCCAGGGTAGAATCCAAAAGAAAAATTCTAAAAATATCTTGATAAGTTAACAAAATACTATGAAGAGTAACCTTCAAAATGAGACCAGAAACGTTTAAAGGTCTTAATTAATTTCAGTGTTATTAATATTTATTCAAAAAGATCGAAATTTGACGTTTTTTGCAATATATTCTTATAAAATTATCATTTTGCCTTCAACTTGGGCTCACTAGATGCAAAATTTAAATAATTATAAAAATTAAGACACTTTAAGAATAGCTAACACAGCAGGTGAATAAGTAATTTTGACCGGTAGTGTATATACTACTTTTTTAGTTTGGTATCTCAAAATTACGTGCTAGAATTTTATTGTCATTCCTAAGGAAGTTGTAGATACTTCATCGAAGTTTCTTGTACTATTTTATGTAAATTTTCTTACGATTTTTACATTTTTTCACATTTTCAAAGTTTACTTCGAAACAGGGCTCATATATGTAATATTTTATTTATTGCACTTAAAATTTTAGAAATAAAGATCACTAATGAGGACTCTGATCAGAGTTGAAAAGTTTGAAATTATATACAATATCGTATGAAATGAAAAATATTGTTACTTACGTGTGCAAACTGCACGCTACTTTCTTCAAAGTCTCGTGTGCCTTCTGCAGGTTTTTCTACTTCGGGAATAAAAAATTAACGAAGTCTGATGGGGAAGAAACACTCGCCGGTTTAATGTTCACATCACTTCCACTCGACACATCACTACACGACGGTAAATTTAACGTCGGAAAAATGTCGATGACAAATAAAAAATTGTCTTTCTAGTACTTCGAGGTATCCTAACCTCGACAAGTAGGGATTTGAGCATGCTTCTATCCATCGTTGTCCGGCATTTTCTTTCTTCGGAAACCGATGAATTGACACATTGTTCTTCCGACCCCTTTTGGAGGTACACCCACTCACAGCACACTGAATTTCGTACTTCGAATTCATTTTAAATGATTATAAAGCGCGATCGCATACGAATTGTTGATACATATATACAACAATGGCGGAACTCATACGAAGCCGTTCCCTTTGCCGCACTCCGCCCGCTTCCGACAACTAGCGCCGCGTACACCACCGCACATGAACTATCCTACGGGGACACCCAATACATTAGAGGTCGACCTGCCCTGAGCCTGACCAACTGGTTGTCGGCGCATGCGCCTCAATGAGTAGTTTCGTACGCGTTCGCTATTTATCACAAATTTAAAAGTGAGGGGTATTCCCTCCTATCCTTTAGAATCACGTGACCTCTCCTTCTACTACTAGGAGGGGGAGAAAATGGTAGAGTTTATTGCGATAAACGGTAGAGACAAGTTGCAATAGACGGGTGTTGCGTTAAACGAGGTTTCACTGTATATTTATTACTTGCTAAAATAAAAAGTATTACTCCTTTATTTACCTTTTATTAAGAGTTTATTCTTTTTAATAAGTTTCTTTCATACCTAATTTTTGTTGAAAAAATGTACCCTATGAACGTAAAAAAGGTCCCTATGAGCGAGAAAAAAGGTCTGTATACGCCCTATTTTTCAGCCCAAACGGACTGTGAGGCCTGATGTCTGTTCGCAACTTAGAGGACCAATTACTCGAGAATGGAATTCAGGATGCCTGCAGGAAGAGACACGGACGCTCACGAGATGCCTGCGGGATGGTAGAATAATAGTAACAGGAATTAAGTGCTGTCCGGGACACGTTTTATGGTCAAGTTAAAAATTCGTTATGGATTTAAATGGCTATATAGGGAAACGTATATTTGTTACAATATTAAGTTCGTATAAAAGTGTATACGGGTTTTTTCCCAGAACTTTCGTGAAGAGCACAAGGCATTATTAATTATTGAATCTATAACTTAATTGGTGCGGTTTGCTAAGAGATGGCGTAAATTGATTATTATTCCATCGTTCCAATATTCCGAACATGCGTTGGAAAGCTACTGTCATTGTGCATCTTTTTAGTATATGTCATTCATTTGAAAAGTAAACAACAATACTTTTTTTTCACTCAAATATGTCGAACTTTGTGCCAGAAAAAGTGTTTTTGCGGGGCGTTCTTCTTCATTACTTTAATATGAAGAAAACTGCTGCCGAAAGTCATCGTATTTTGGTGGAAGTTCATGATGAACATGCTCTAGCTGAGCGAACGTGCCAAAAGTGGTTTGCACGATCTAAAAGTGGTGATTTTGGCTTGGAAGAAGAAGAACGTCCCGAGCAGCCAAAAAAGTTTGAAGATGAAGAACTGGAAGCATTACTCGATGAAGATTGTTGCCAAACACAAGAAGAGCTCGCAGAATCCTTGGGAGTCACTCAAGCAGCCATTTCAAAACGTTTAGAAGCAGCCGAATACATTCAGAAGCAAGGAAATTGGGTTCCACATGAACTCAAGCCGAGAGACGTTGAAAGGCAGTTTTGCATGTCCGAAATGCTGCTGGAACGCCACAAAAATATGTCATTTTTGCATCGGATTTGTTACTGTTGATGAAAAATGGATTCATTACGACAACCCCAAGCGCAAAAAATCATATGTGAAACCCGGCTAACCAGCCAAATCAACGGCAAAGCCGAATATCCATGGCGCGAAGGTGATACTCTGTATTTGGTGGGATCAGAAGGGTTTGCTGTATTATGAACTGCTAAAACCGGGTGAAACCATCAATGGAGAACGCTACCGAACACAATTAATCCGTTTGAAGAGAGCAATAGCCGAAAAGCCCCCGGAATATGGGACCAGACACGAGGGAATAATTTGTCATCATGACAACGCTCGGTCTCATGTTGCTATTCTAGTTAAGAACTATTTGGAAAACAGTGGATGGGAAGTTTTACCCCACCCGCTTTATAGCCCAGACCTTGCCCCTTCTGACTACCATTTGTTCCGCTCGATGCGGAACGCACTCCCTGGAATACGGTTCACATCAGAACAGGGTATCAAAAATTGGCTTGATTCATTCTTGGCCGCCAAGCCGGCGCAGTTCTTTTGGGATGGAATCCACAAATTGCCCGAAAGATGGGAAAAAGTTATAGCTTCAGATGGGCAATACTTTGAATAATACTATTGTACATGTTTTTCTTAAATAAACGTTCAAATTTTGAATAAAAAACCGCACGAATTAAGTTATGTATCCAATAATCTAACCTTTTTACTTAACTGGAATAATCGCACTACCCGTTTTTATTGTTTTTTCAGAAAAGAAAAAACAAAAGTAAACATTCTGAAGAAAGAAGTTCAGCAGATTCACAGTTGTTGCTACAACATGTCGCAGATTATTTTTAAAAATGTGGTCTGCAATAGTCTTGGGTAGTTCGCAAATTAACTAGATGTGAAGAGCGCTCCTTTAGGTTAAATATCCGAACTAGTTCGTCGATGATCTCGCTCTTAGTTCTTTATATATTTATTTTTCTGGCGTCTGCTCTACTATGGAGTGGCGCTACATGACCAACCGAATGATTTACTTTTGCTCTTAGACTAATATTGTATATCTATTCGCGTAATAACTTGAGCCAATTTCTAGTCAATAATAATAATATTTTAATAAAATTCGAGTAATTTTTTACTCGCGCCTCTTATAAAACTATATAATTTATAGTCTATGGTTAAAGTTTTATTAGTTCACAACAAATATTGCTGGCTCACAATATTAACATCAACGTAATAGTGAAAAACACACAAATATCATTGATTGAATACATTCCAAAAATGTAAAAACTTTTTAGTTTCATTTATTATACTATATTTTAATTTCCATATCAAATAGTTCTCGATATTTAATTTCATGTGATTTAAATCGTTGGTATTTTTTCAAAATGAATGAATTATTTTTTATTGACGGACATTTAATCAATTCATCTATTTTTTATTATTAATTTATTATTATATTTTAGTAAAAAGATATCTAGTACAAATTATGTTTAATTTTCATAATTATTAGTTAACAATAGATGTCTTTTCAGTGACTGAATTAATTTTAACTTTTTACTGATTTTAGATTAATGCCTAAATTTTGTAATCAGTAATTTACTTAAAAGTTTTATTAATCAAAATGATAAGTCAATTTTTACCGGTTTAATTAAGTTTAAGATTTAAATTAGTGCTTAAAACATTAATAAAATTTCTTCATATTATTTTAATTATGTCTACTGAAAAGTTCGAAAAAAAGAACTAACGAACTAAAAGAGCGAACTAGTTTGCCATAAGACTGCGAACTAAATTGAGCGCTTGCAATGGCGACCGAGTATGCTCAAGACTAGTCTACAAGAGCACACGGCTCTGCTCCCGTTATGTTAAGTCGGGAGCAAAGCCGTGTGCTTCTGCTTCCAAACAAAATTTCACACTTTGTTTTAATCTATACTGTGAATTTGTTAATTATTACTGTTGTGGTTTTACTCTTACAATTTCATGATATGAAAATTTAATATTAATGTGGTAGTTGTAGTAAGAGCTTTTATTCCCTGATGAGGAGACTATTGTTCTCGAAACGTAGGAACTGTTTTAAATAAAATGACTTGGTCCGAAAGCGTTGTTTTTCTTTCAAACACATTATGATGTGTACTACACTTGAATTTTTACAAAATCAATAAATACATATAAATACACAAAATCCAAAACATCATATAAATACACAAAATCAAACATATAATACACTTGAAATCAAATATGAAATGTACATAAAATAGAATTACCTATAAAAAATAACATGTAAAAAATTGCATACGCGATAAACAGCTGATAACGTATATTATGATTAAAATTTTAAATAGTTCACTTTCGATACGTTTATTGACATCACTCTATAACAATTACGTTTTCAGTATGCTCACTTCAAATACATCATGCGTGGTGGCACGTCAAGGGTCAACGTCAGGATATGTACGTGTATCTTGATGACTCCTGAAGTCATGCCAAATATCACGATGCAGGGAAAGGATAAATGCGCATACAATTTCAGAGCAACTATAGCGGTTAATCTCATTTTTGGTAAAATAAATTGTAAAGACTCATTTAATGGATGTTTTACCATATAATAATTGCGATTTCGTTTTTTACATACAGAAGCTGCGGTGTACCACAAATTCTATAACTATGGCAAGGGGGCAGGTGCTTTCCACCATGATGTGCAAGAAATTCTGAGGGCGAAAAAACAAACTTTCAAGAACTATAATAAAATGCAGAAATCGACGACGAATGATCAGGCAAAGACGCCAAATTGTCTTCTGGCTTCTTCTACCTGTTCCATGAACAAGGGCGACAATAACGAGAATTAAATTGGTGAGACCTACGATGCCGATACTGATTAATTCAATTTTTCTTTCAACGAAAATTTCTCAAATTCGAGTATTAATTGATGTTACTTTCATCATTTCATTTTTTCTATAAATTTTGGAATTAATATACACTTTTGTCATTTAGTTATCGAAATACATACTTTTGTAATTTTGCAATTTAAGAATAAAAAATGTCTTGTGTATATATTATTTGTTTTGGACCTGAATAATATTAATTTTTGGGAAAAAGAAGCGTCAATATAGTAAATTATATAATGATTTTCTGTTGACTCAAGAAGTGATCTCTATATGACCTCAATGTGAGCATACAAGTGTGTGCAATAAGGTAAATCATATGATGATTTTCTATTGACTTAAAAAGTGATCTCTATATGACCTCAATGTGAGCATACAAGTGTGTGCATCTTTGAAATTACCAATTGACTCACTGATTATCTCTAAATAATATCGTATACAAAACGCGAATGTCTTCTTGATAGACATTTGGCGAACCTTCAAGAAAAATGCAGTGATAGCCCGGCGCCTCTTAGTGTTGTCTTTTAATCCAATGAGGATCTTTCAATGTAACACATTGTACAGGGCTCCTGGCACTCGCAACATTGTAATCACGACGCGAATTTGTTACAGTTACAGAGATGCGAGTAATTAGAAATCTTACACGGTATACTGATACATTATAATTTATTTATTTTTTGCCCATAAAAAGCGGAAGTTTTAAAGTGCAGCAGTCCAGTTCATTTCAGTGAAATCAACGCCACGATATAACATATACGTGAAGATAGCCCAGTCTTAGTAACTTCTATACTGCGAGTTCGGCTATCAGTTAATTAGGGTGAAAGGCAAGTTAGCATAGCCCATTCCAGTTTCCAGGAATGTGACTATCTAGAAATCTGGAATCCGCTAACTCCACAGAAATTAGACAGCCTACAACCCTTAAGAGGAAGTCAGCTTCAATTCCAGCATAAGAATTAACATTACAATTAACGGGCTTCACAAATTAAACTCAATACCACTCACAGATAGACTACGCAGTGGTAAATACTACAATTATTATTTATACAATTACTACTATTATCCATGGTGCTTATTAATCATTAATATCGTTTTATAATAAATATATTTCAACTAATTATTTCCATTTATTTGCTGGTATTATTCTTATCTATCAGGGAAGATCCTTCTGATCCTGACATAAATGAAGAGAACCAAGTCAGTAAATTATAATTGTAATTCATCTGAATGCATACACATTTTGTTAAATTAAAATAAATTTGATAAAATCACGAAGAGATATGACTGAGGCTAACCTTAGTAATTAAATAATCATATCAGTTTCACAATAGAATACCTTTCTGACAGGTGCCCCCGCAGACAATTTCAGACTCTTAAATCGTGGGGACGAATTAATATTATTTAAAGAATTTGAAAATCTTTCTGTAGAAAAATAGACGCTTTTGACTGTGCCGGGATTTGGGCCCAGGTCTTATGACTGTGTAGCTCAGTTTCCCTTGTAGAAAAAAATAATTGGACCCGATTGGGACCGATTGTTCCGATTGACCCTATTTCAAAAACATCATTGAAATCGATTTATCAATCGGATTTAATCAGGCGAGACCATTTTGAATCTGATTAATAATTCGGTTTCAATAATGTTTTTGAAATAGGATTAATCGGATCAATCAGTCCCAATCGGGTCCTATTATTTTTTTCTACAAGGGTGCCCAGAACATTCGACCGGCAATCGAAAGAACCGGGCTTGAATCCCAGCACAGTCGAAAGCGTCTTTTGGTCCACAAAAATATATTTAAATTTTTTGAAAAATAATAATTGGTTTCCACGATTTAAGTTGAGACTGAGAGTCGCTCAGTGAGGGAAGGGAAGGAGGGGACGCCGAGAAAAGGTACACACAATAAAACCACGCAAAGTCACAGGTGAATACTTTATTAAAACGTACAATAGTCCCGCAACCAGGACGAGAAGAAGAAAGCGGTGACGGCACGCAACCGTGAGGCATGTCGAGCCGTGTTCTCCCCAAAATCTAGCCCGTAGGGCTGTGTCCCTACGGGGCACTAATGTAACTCCGTTACAATCCCCCTCCCCCCAATCGGGTTGAGATGTATTTTCATCTTTTTAAGTCTTCTCTATCCCTTTCCACTCTTTTTTGTTCCTTTCTAGGTCTCTTCTATTTTCTTACTCTTTTACGTTTTTGTTGTACTTCTCCTGTAATTTTTCTTTTCTCAGCTTATGGCGTCTTCTTTTTCCTTCTTATTTTTCTTCTAACTCTTGTCTTTCTTCTCCGTATTTTTTCATTTCGGTTGCTGCTTTATAGTCTGTTTATTTAGCTTTTACTATATATTTTTCTTTATATCTCTCATGTCCCAATTGCGAAGTGACTTGCCTTACTTGTTTTTTATGCTTTTCGTTTTCTACTTCTAAATGTTTCTGTACCTCGTGTTTTATTATTTTCAACCTATTTGGTCTTTCTACCCATTTACCTATTTCCTGCGATTCTATTTCCTCTATGTTTATCAAATCTTTGTTTAATGTTTGTATCAGTTCTAATTCCCTTCCGAAATTTAGGAATGCTGGTGTAAAACCTGTTGACTCATGTTTACGCGTATTCAGCGCGAATTGTAGATCGTCCAAATTTTCGTCCTATTCTTTGTGGTCTTTTTCTAGGTATGCTTTTATTGCTGTTTTGATTGATCTTCTGCACCTTTCTGTTGGGTTTGATTGTGGGCAGTATCGTGGTGTTATAGGATGCCGTATTCCGAAATTTTGTGTTCATCTTACCATAATTCTGTTTACGAATTCCTTACCCTTATCCGTAAACAAAAGTCTTGTTATTCTCGATTTAGCTATAATTTTCCTGTGAAATTCTTTTTTCTATTGTTGTTGCTAGTTTGTTTTTTACCGGGATTTAAACCACCCATTTGGTGAACATGTCTACGAAAACAAGTATATACTGATTTTTTGTTTTGACCTCGGCAATGGTACATTATGTCTGCCACCAATACTGTCCATGGTTCCTAAATTATTCTTTTCCCCAATAGGCCTACTTGGTTGTTAATTTCAGGTTTAATTCTCTCGCATGTGTCGCACTCTTTCACATATTTTAATAATTCCGAGTACATTCCTGGCCAAAAATAGTTTTCTGCGATCCTTGCATATGTTTTTTCCATGCCTAAGTGTACTGCTTGTTTAATATCGTCATTGTCTTTTAATAAAGGTTTTGCCAATAGGGACATAACAATTTCGCATCTTTATATGAACACACCCTTAAACATTTTGTAATGAACTATCAATGTCAAAACGTTAAATAAAATCAACATTTTTATCATGGTAAATTTCACGAACCAGCAACGTTTGGAAATTATTAATAATTACTACCGAAATTCTGAGTCGGTGGTCGCAACTTTAAGAGCGCGTACTCCAATTTTCGGCCGTAATAATCGTGCCACCCACACTGAGAGAAATCGGCTTTGGTTCCTGTGCACATAGCACATAAATTTTTTGTACAGTAGTTGCCTTGACCAAAAAAGTTGAGAGAAGCTACTACTTTTATAGTTATCATGACAGTAATTTGGACTTTTTTGTGTATTCGGTTGTTGTGACCAAAGTTGATAATTAGAATGAGCTTTATACGTACCCCAACGGTTAGTACACGTATATTTTCTTTATGTGTACTGACAAGCTCCTTTGGTTACTACAACCGCAGCGTTCGCTGTTGCGCTAGACAAATCAAGTATAACTTCCATTTTTTACAACGAGGTAAGCCTGTCGTGACAACTATTAAATCTTGTAATAGTCACACAATTTAACTTGCACTGCACTGGAGATAAGTAGTTACTTCCAAAAAGATATGCAGCCTAAGTTGAATCCTGCCAATTCTCGTTCTCGATTACTGGACTATATTTCACCGTGCCAAGCATTATCAGGTAAATAATTCTATTATAAATATAGTTTGACAATTCTTTCTAAATGATAAACGATTTTGTTCGGGGGCAATGCAATGCGTTCCAATTTTGCTGTCTCGTCGTATTTTGTCAAAACTATAGTCAGTCAAAAAAAGTTTATGGTGATGAAAAAAGTGAGAATTTTTTAACTTAATCGACGAAAGTTATCATAAATATCATTATACCGGATTATTTTTCTTAGATCTTTTCGGTGAAACTTTATTTTTTCTAATCAAATTGAATTTGTATTTTGATAACTAAAAGAACCATACCTATAACCTCAAAAATAATTTTGGCTGGGTATTTACTGTCCGTAGACTTAGTCATCTTAACTAAACTCTATGCGCGGCTTTACGATGGACTTTGGTTCCTATAACCGCAGCGCTATGGTATTTCAAGTACCAGAATCGCGGTCTCAGTAACGTTCCTTGCAGTTGAAGTAAACACTTTTCCAATGTATGACAGACACTACCATGATTGTCATGAGAACTTTAACATTTTTGTAAAGACGATTTTAACAAAAAAACTTTGGTCAGTGAAACCTAAAATTTCTCTGTGTGCAACAGGCCGTGCGTGCTATAGTGGATAAATTCGAGATCAAATTTACACTATTGGACGTTTCGGAGCCAAAAAGACGTCATATTGCTCGAAGTGAAAAAATAATCGCAGCCGTAAGTGCATCGATTAAAAATAAGCCAAATAAGTCGATTCCACGTCGTTCTCAAGAATAGGGCATCGCTCAAACGACACTGTGGCGTATTATGCGAAAAGATCTTAGCCTACATACTTTTAAGATTAAATTGACTCAAGAACCAAAGCCACTTGATCATTTGAAACGCCGAAACTTCTACAATTGGGCTCTGGCAAAGCTTGAAGAAAATGAAGAATTTCATCGAAAAATCATCTTCAGCGAAGAAGCTCATTTCTGGCTCAATGGCTTCGTTAATAAGCAAAATATGCGTTATTGATCAGCAACAAACCCCAATGTGCTTCTTGAGACACCGACACGCGAAATTGCCAACGTTCTGGTCGAAATTTGAACCCAATATCTCAAATATTTCTATGTTTTATTCATAGATAAAATTGTTATGTCCCTATTTGAAAACCCTTTAATAATTAATAGTGAATTTTTTTGTGTGGTTTTTATTGAATTTTTGGCGTTTGCCAGGGTATACTGTTTTTATTATGCACTTATATTTGTTGCTACAAATTCTCGAAAAGCATTACACAATCACTTAACGTTTTTTTTTTTCTAATAAATTCGAAAAATTATTGTTCGAAAGAAATTCTAATAAAATTCAATATCCATTCAATAAGACTTACAACGTAAACGAATTACGAAAATCTTGATACATTTTTTCCATATTAGGTTATAAAAGCAACATTAATTTATTGCTAATAGCTCGCTCACCCAAATGATTTTTTCGTGAAGCGGAGCATAATGTAATGAGGCCGAAATGATAAATTATTCATGTAAAAGTCCTAATGATTTTTCGCTATTATTTAAAATTTTCGTTGAAACTTCCCGAAAAGTCTTTGAAAAATCGATAATTAGGTAAGTGCTTTAACCAAGAATGATCTTAGATGACCTGACCTAAAGCAACACTTCTGATTTCAAAAATTTTCCCATACTTACAGCAATATCCAATCTGTTCTGCTTACCAACATCGTCTCGCAACCGTACCATTACGGTCCCGAAATCGTATCACTATCGTCCCATGGTCATCCCGTTTACAGCCCACGAACTTTTTAATGCCCGAGGCGTATTCACATTCCTCTATTATCACGTGATTTTATTGAAATTTGGTTTGTGAATTCTCATGACGCTATACTCGGCACCGAAATCATAGAATTTACGAAAAATATGATATTATTATTATTATTTATTAATTTACCAGCAGCGGTTGGAAATCAATCAATTTTTTTTCGCCATGCGAGGAAGTTTTTTCCCATTGAAGCTACGAAAAACTTCCAGCGGAGGAGTTGGGGAGGATCGTTTGAAAAAGTTTTTGAGAAATAGTGATGTTAGTTGGAGCAATACTTGATGAGATAGAAACGTTTTACTGAGAGCGCGGAACGCGCTTCGACGCGCGCGCTTAACAAAGTCGCTCGCGCGCCCGTTGTTCGTGTGCCCATATTAAAAAATAATACATTTACTTTGCATGCAATTGAATGATGGTTGTTAAAAAATTTATTTTGAACATTTACAATGAAATAGTTGATAAGTTTCATCAGTTAAAAAACCACTGACACTTATCTTTTTCAACTTATAATCTTAGACATATTACAACTTCTGACAGTGCGAAATTCAAAGAGCGTCGCAAATTATGCAATATAATTTAAAAGTATGTCTTTCATGCAAAATCATCATCATCAAAATGTATTGTGTCAGAAATTTCGTTAAAACATAATTATTGGAATAAACATGTTTGATTTGTTTGTTGTAAAAAAAATAAAAAGATTTATAACAATATGTTACATAAATCTATAATAACAAAAGATAAGACAATTTGGAAGTATTACATCGTTGATTACATATATATATATATAGTAATAATATTTGAAAAAATTTTATTATTAATAATTTTACAACTTTGCAAACAATATAATTGTTAAAAAAATGGAAGAATTATAAAAATTTATTAATTAGATATAAAATATTTAAAAGTGATTTTCCAGTATTACGGTCGTTACTGTGTACAAGTACATTAGTGAAAACAACATGAGAGCACTATACATCACTGGTCGTATATAAAAGAGAAATTAACATACATACTATTGATAATAGATATTGAATAATATTAGAATCATTGATTGCATATATGAATTAATAGGCGTTGTAAATTGGTAATGAGAAAAAACTTGGTTGAATCTAAAATTGATTTCATCAAAGAATTGGGTTGTGATTTCTTATTACTATTGTTACAAGTTTCTAAAAATTAATCGCACGAACCCCAATTTGATTGGTGTCCCACTAAACCAATAAAATAATCATAAGAAAAACAATTTTACATAATAACAGGGGAATAGATTTTCTTAAAATTTTTTTACTTTTAATTGTTTTTCTAATGTTTCTTTTGTAACATTAATAGAATTATTTGTGCATGAAAACATGTGAAGAATATTAATCATTCAATTTGTTATTGCTGCACATTAATTTCTATTGGAAAAACAATTTTCACTTCAACAATTTTGTAAAGTCATCGCACAGTTTACATTTACAGACTCAATATTTGTTGAAACTGTTCTTCCAATAGGATAGGAATCAAGAAAAGTTCCCTTGATGGAAGGAAAAACAAAATTGAAATTATATTTACGATGGCACTAATTGTGCAGTGCTTATTTATTCTTGTCAGAAAAGGTGTTTTATTCATCGAAAAAAGAAAAAAAATGCAAATATTTCTATATTTCTCTTCAAGTGATAAAAATGTTGTTTTATGTTTCGAATGAAAACTAGCATTTTTCTTAATAAAGAAGTTATTAATTTGTTTTTTGAATGCTCAAAGGACAAAAATATTAATGATTAAATCAAATGTAAAGAAAGTATTTATAAGAATTTTTTAAAGAATTATAATTTTTTTTGTGACGATATTAGATTTTCAGTTTGTACTGAACAGAAGAGAAAACTTGAGAAACGTTAAACAAATCGACAAATACTTGCTAGTTTAAGAAGTTTAATTTGCTCTGAAAAAAGAGCATGAAATATACTATATTTCCTATATTTATATATTTATAGTAAATTTACTATATATATATTTACTTTTTTCATTCCAATTTAAAGGTTCAGTGAGCTTCTCGAATCTCTGCAAAAGAAAAAAGTAAGATTAGAATAAAATTTCAAAACATCTTTTTGATTAAAACATTTTTGGTTTAGTTATTCTAAACGCTTTGGTGTTATGCAAAGTTTATATTATTCTGAGTTTGAATCCAAATTCAGTTAATCAATTTTGCATAATTATGTACGATCTTTTTATTCGATTGACGTGAACTACTGTCGGTTTTACTTTTATGTTGATTTTTACATTTCCTTTTCCTAGTACATCTAAAACTTCGTGAGGACCTGTGTATTGATTATCCAGTTTTTTAATTTTTCATCCCTTTAATAAAAATACGTTATCCCCAATTTTTACTTCCAAAGGGTTTATTTTTTTATCATAATATATTTTCGATTTTTCTTTTGCTGAAATAAGATTCTCTCTTGCTTGTGTTCGCATTTCGTGTAGTTGTGTTACGAAATTAATTAAATAATCATCATATGTTTGTAATTTTTCTTGTTGTGATAAAGGTCACTGGAAATTTCACGAGCTAGTTTACCAAAAACCAATTCATAGGGTGTACATTTTGTGCCTTCGTGTACACTAGTATTATACGAGAACATTGCTAGATCAAGCCAATCATCCCATTCTGAATTTTTTGCAACAAATTGTTTGAGATATTCTCCTAAAACATTATGTGAACGTTCTAATGACCCGCTTGATTGAGGGTGAAGAGCTGTGGTACGAAATTGTTGAATTCTAAAACGTTTTGCCAATCTTTTTAATAAATTACTTAAAAAATCTCTGCCTTGGTCAGTAAGTACTCCTTTCGGTGATCCAAATATGCAAATAAATTTATACAACACAAGCTTGTTTTTCTCGCTTTTTGACGCGTGTTTTTCGGGCATAAAGTTTGTCATTTAAGCCCTAGGGCGTAAATAGGGATGCAGTGCTTAAAAGTAGTCATTTAAGCACCCCCCACTGCTTATTTACGCCCGCAGGGCTTAAATGACAAATTTTACAAAAATACCTTCGCCTCGAAATGTAAACATCGCACTCGCCTTAAATGATCAACTTTACCCCCTTGTTGTACAATGTACTATTTTTCACGAAAACATCTGCTATCGTACCAGCTTGGTGATTTGGAAGAGGTATTTCTAAAGAATTTTTGTAAAATTGTCTTGTATGGTTAGAATATATGAGTTTCCAGATTTTGTCTCAGGTATTGGACCAACAATATTTTTCTGATCCGAGAGAATCAAGTGTATCGTTTATATTAGGTAGAGGATACGAGACGTCAATTGTTTTTTCATTTAATTTACGAAAATCAAGAACCATTCTCCATTTTATTTTTCCTTGAGAATCAGGTTTTTTAGGAACTATCCATACTGGAGTGTTATATGATGATTGTGAGGGCTTGATTATTTTATTTTTTAGTAATTCATCGACTTGTCTTATAATTTCTTCCTTGTAAATTGGTGGAAATCTATATTGTCTTGAAAAAATTGGAGCGTCATCTACAGTAGGAATTGAATGTTGTAATACATTAGTAGCTTCAAGTGGTTCTCCTGGGATTTAAATCTGTCTGCATTATTTTTAATTAATTTTTCTACATGTTCATATTCATCTTGATTTAAATGGTCTAATCGAAGAAGTTTTTTAATACATTCTACTCTGTCTTCGTATGTTACATTATAAAATTTGCATGAATTAATTAGGGAATTATCTGTTCTCAAAAAGTTATTTAATATTTTGCTTGATAAATCCTCGCTATTTTTTTGTTTAAAATTATGTAAATTTTCAATTTGTATTTGCATATTTTAAATAAGCTTTTCCTTCGTGATTTTTTACAACTGCGTCTCCTACGTAGACGCCATCTTGGATATGTAATCGTAGTACATACCCTTCACTCTTTTTTGTATTTTTAATGTCAACATAAAATGTTGTAACTGTTCGAGTTGGAATAGTAAATGTATTGGTAGATTTAAAAGGGTAACAATGGTTCTCATTTTCTAAGCATTTTGAAGTATAGTTTATATTTACACTATTATCTTGAAAAAATTCTTATCCAAATACCCCATCTTCTTCTACTGGGACTTCATTGGGAATAATGTTAAATATCGTTGGATAACGGAAAATATTTATTTTTACCTGTCCTAATGTGTAACGTGGTAAATCATTAATTCTTGTAAGTTCTAATCCGTTTTGGCTATTTATTGATACTTCAGGGTCGAGAACCTTTTGTTTAATTAAATTTCGAGCAGCACCAGTATCAATCATGTGTGTTGGATTTGTTAACCCTTCCGTTGATATTATAATTGATGGAATTGAAGTGGACTTTGAAATATTTATTTTTGTTGTATGATCGTTAGAAGTGGAACTCACGTTCTTACAGACGATAGTAATTTATCTTATCATTTTAGCTATTTTTATAGCTTTAAATACTTATTTCCTCTATTATTTTTGTATAATTAAATGATTTATCTACTAATTAATCCTACTTGATAATCTTCCTACAGAAAATATTAAAAGTTGCTCCTTTGAAAAAGAACAAGTCGAAATAAAAGTAGTACATCTTAATACTGTCGTTAATAACTTCCTTAAAAGTATCCTTTTCTTCTACAGGAATTTCTAACTCATGACGCAAACTGCGTATAAGACATTGAATGACGTCCCTTTCAAGGTTTTTTGTTTAAAATTATTATCTACCTGACCATTATTATTGAGCCTGTGAGCATCTTCGATTTTGTCGGCAATTTCTTTTATCCTAGCTGTATAGGATAGTACATTTTCTCTTTCCCACATGAATGTATTACCTAATTCTCCCTGTAACTGGTACACGCTTTTGGCAGGGGCATATACTCTTTTCAATTTTTCTATGAATTCCTCTATTGCATAGGTTGAACCAAAAGTGCATTTTCTAGCTTCTCCAAATAATTTACCTCTTAATAACCTTGCGAGGTTTTCTTGAGCTGCAGGTGTCGGTAGCATTGCCTTTGCCTCCATGCAACCCTCAATAAAATGTGACAATGTGAGGTTACTTCCCTCGAACAATGGGACCACCTCTAGCGCGTCGCGTAAGGATACCTGCTGGCTGTTGGGTATGACTACGGCCATTTTTTCGTTATTTACTATTATGGGATTATCTTGATTTATGACTTCTGTGTCGCTTTTGTCGTCGTCGCTGTCGTTGTTACTAATTATAGATTCGCGTGCCAATGAGGTTTCCAATCTTTCTTTCAAAGTTTTATTGTCTTTTGTTATTACTGTTGAGCTTAGCAAATTGAATTCGTCAAAATAAGATAATTCGTTCGTTAGAGTTTGATCTTGATTACTATATTCTGTTACAATGCTTAAATCTGGACAGAAAATTGAATGAAATCCGCTTGTTTTTTCTGAATTTTCACTTGATGTACTTTGATTTATAACTAGTCTTGTCTAAACCTGAATCATCTATCTTAAATGTGTTATCTAATTCTTGTTTTGTAGGGATTGGATCAGGGATATTTTGACACTTATTATCAGTTAAATATTCTCTGTTTCTAATTGGTTTCATTTTTAAACCACCCTTTTGATTCAAATCTACTATTTACAATATTTTGTATTAAGCGTTGTCTTAGATTGTTTAATGTTATTTTAAATTATCAATTATTTATAACAATGAAAGACTATATATAAAATTTGTTTTTCAAGAAAAATAAAATGAGATTAGCAAAATTTGTTTTTAATTTGTTTATTTATTTTTAATAACAATATAATTTGAAATGCAATTTGTATTTCTTCATTAGGAAATAAAATAAAGATATAAAGATATAATTAATTCAAATATTTAAATTGAATAAATAAGCGCTCAATTGATTGTAAATTTATAATTTTTAATAATAAATTTCTTAAAATAATAAAATATTTTTCTTTAACAACTACATGTGCCTTCTATGTAAATTAACATAATTTATTTTATTTATTTATAAATTGTTTATAACAAATTAAAAAATTTGTTTATTTTCATCTAGCATCTAAACATGCATAAACGTAATTTCATAAAGAAGTCATCTTCTATATGAAATTCATTTTGAATTAAGATACATGAATGAAAATGAATGCATTCCTTTTCATTGAACTCCATTTCACTCAATCAGTAGTTCAAATTACTATACATATATGTTAAAAGAAAAATCGTCGCATCAAGAAGCCGCTAAGGACTTGAAAGGCCAACGTCGAACGGTAAATGTATAAAAATAAATCTACGCTATATCGCATTGTTTTTTCAAGGTCAAGAATTTTTCATGCAAAAGTAATGCGAGAGTAATTACCAATAGCAAAAATTTAGTCACATCGCTTGCAGAACTTCGCCTTTTTTCTGATTTCATAACCTTTGTAAGCAGAAAAAAGGTCCCAAGTGACAGAAAAAAAATTGGATGATATTCTGGGCAACGCGGAAATAATGCGAGAGTAATTATAAATAGCAAAAATTTAGTCACATCGCTTGACGAACTTAGCCTTTTTTCTGATTTCACAACCTTCGTAAGCAGAAAAAAGGCCCAAAGTCACAGAAAAAAATTGCATGATATTCTGGGCAATTCACAAGAAAAAAGATATCATCGAAAAAGAAATCATTACATTTTCACCTTTATTTCATTTAACAACATTCGCGAGAAAAATAAAAGGTTCGAACTTTCAGATTAACATCGCGGGGTGTTAAACCTTAGCCTTTAGTTAAAACCTTGAAAATGTTATATGGGGGGAGGGGGGGGGGAAGAAGTCTGAAAAATCACGCAGGGATCTGACCTTGTGGCTAACCTAAGTAATGAAGTAACTTATCTTATTTAAAAAATTATTCTGATTAGTTAACTAAGTTTTGATTTGAGTTAAAACAAACATAAAAAACAGCACACGAGAGTATAAGTCCTTTTTGGGTACGTTGAATGGTCACCTTTGATTACGATCATTTGGGTAAGGCAAAGTTCGAAGTGCTTGTGATTGAATTGTTTATAACTTTAATTTTAGCGGTTAAGGAACAGAATATTTTCAATTGCAAGAACAAGAAAATTTGTCCAAGGATTTGTACTCAAGGTAACTTATCCAATATAATGAAAATAATTTTGATCATTGTTATAAACAAATTTGTATTATATTATTATCAAATGCAATATAGAAACATTAGTTTATTTAATTAGAATACACTATCGGTCAAAATTGGGGGACCACGTGTTTTTCGATGATTACTTAAATTATCTTAATTTTAATTTTGTGAGTGATGAAATTTGCTCTCATTATGAATTGAATGCCATCAAAATTCTCTATAAAATGAGTCCAGAATGAAGTTGTTTTGTTAAATTTTGAAGAAGGTATTGCAAAAAAAGTCTAAATTTCAATGTTTTCATAAATTTTAAAAGACTTTCAAAATGATTATATGTTTTATATACCTTATAAAAATGTTTTTCTTAGCAAAAGCAATATTGGAATTTTTCCAATTTTTTTATTCGAACTTTAACCTAGTGCACTGTGCAAGAAAAAAATTATTGGATTTCCATGAATCATGGCTTATTCTTTTGGGGAAAAGATTCTCTACAACTCTAATGTTTCCAATTTTAAAAGTACAGTATTCTGTTATTAAAAGCGTTGAAGCAATTTTTCAAAAAGAATTTTTTTTCAAAATAGCTATATTTGAAGATTTTCCACTTATTTTCAAACTGGGAAACAGTAGGGTTATAGAGAATATTTTCCCTGGTAAAATAGGCCATGATTTATGAAAATTCAATTATTTTCAAAAAATTGATAAGAAGGTTTAGTAAGAAAAGATTCTATTACAAAAAATAATGTTAAAAGTATTATTTTTAGTGATTTTTAAATTTTCTCCATAAGAAATAATTTTTTTGGTTTCATATGGAACGACTAATTATATCATTTCAAGTCTTCCCTAGCGGACCCGTGTGAGAGAACGGTCATAGAATACTCTGACAGTTCTATGACCGTTCTATAACCGTTCTATGACCTCGCATTATTACGGCTAAGAACGGTAAAAAAGACATTAAAAGCATTGGAATTATGATTCTGTGGCGAAATTTGGATTAGAAGGTGTAGCAATAAATACAATTATCTTATTTTTCAGTGATAAAAACTAGAAAAACATAATACCTGTCACTGAAGGCGGCTTCACCTGCTCTCAGTAATATTTTGCGCGCTAAATTTAAAAACAGAATTAAAGATTGAGAAATGCAAATGCGTAAGGTAAATGAATTTACTAATGAACTTTACGTAATAAAAGTTGCTGAAATTAATTAAAGTTGCATGAATAATGTAAACAGTATTTTTTAAAGCCTCTGATGTCATTCAATTGTAATTTTTTTTTTGTGCATGATGCGACTTTACCGACTGCTGTAACTAATCAAACAAATCATTTGGATTGAGAAATGCAAATGTGTAAAATGAATTAATTTAATAATGATATTTACGTAATAAAAGTTGCTGATATTAATTAGAGTTGCACGAATAATGATGTATAGTCTCGTATGTCATTCAATTGTCATTTTTTACTTTTATGCATGATTCGAATTCATCGACCACAGTCACAAATCCTAAAAAGTATTTTCTAAAAAGTATTGATAAATGATTTGGGGTAATTCAAAATACGCAAAATATAGAAATTTTTTTTTATAATTTGACAGTATTTGTATGTACATTTTATTCAAAATTAAATTTCACATTGATTTAATAAAATTAAGTTTTCACATCAAATTGATTCAGAATCTAATTTCAAATAAGATCTATATTACAAATAAATTATATAAATCGACAATAAACTTCTAAAAAATATAACATAATATTACGCTAATAGCTAACACAAAAATGAATTCCAAGACTAATTCAGAAAAAGTTTTTACAACAATTGCAAGAAATTTTATGATATAAGTACGCACGTGTAGAAACCAGGCTCATCGATGAGCTTGGTTGGGTCTGCCCTGCTGGGTCGTACGAAGCTGCTGTGCGCTCGGTGAGGCAGAAGGTGGTCGCGGCTTGTGACTACTCGATGCCTCGCCGTAAGCGCAGGCAAGCCAGGGGTTCGATGTACTGGTGGAACGACCAGTTGGCAGCCCTACGTAGAGAATGCCTCGCAGCGCGGCGAAAATTCACCCGTTCAAAGGGGGATGCTACGCTGCACGAGGCATGGAAAGGGGCAAAAACAGCTTTGAGGCGAGGTATAAAGAAAAGCCGACTTCAATGCTGGAAAGACCTGATCGGTGAGGTCGAGAAGGATCCATGGGGTCTCGCCTTCAAAATAGTCACCAAGAGATTGGTGACTAGAAGAAAGACCCCGGGCCTGGATAATCCCGATCGAGTCAAGTACATTGTGCGAAGCTTGTTTCCACACGTGGAGCCGTTCCAAAGACAGGACCGAAGTTCCTGCGTGGTCCGGCGCGAAGAACTCTTCACTCTCGAAGAACTAAAGAGAGCGGGTGGAAGGCTTAAGGCAAATACAGCGCCGGGTATCGACGGGGTGCCGAACGAGATCCTCAAAGAGGTGATCGGGGCATACCCGGAGATCCTCCTAGAAGCCTTTAACTCTTGTCTTCGGGATGAGAGGTTCTTCGCAGATTGGAAGAAGCAGAGGTTGGTCCTGCTGAGGAAGGGCAACAAACCTCTAGGGGTTGCCTCGTCGTATAGACCAATATGCTTATTGGATACGATGGGGAAGCTTCTGGAGGAGTTGATTCTACAACGGCTTCAAGCTCTCTTGGTCGGGGAGAACGGGCTCTCGGAAAGCCAGTTCGGATTCAGAAAAGGCAGATCCACTGTGGACGCCATCCAAGCTGTGGTTAACATCGCCACAAATGCAAGAAAAGGAACTGGTAAGCGTAAGGGATTCTGTGCGTTGATTAGCATTGACATACGCAATGCGTTCAATACCGCGAGATGGGACATCTGCATCGAGGCAATGATGCGGAAAAATGTTCCAGACTACCTGTTGCGAATGATGGATGACTATCTGAGCGATAGGTGGGTGATATACGAGGGCGACAAATGGTCTCTCAAAGAAGAGATGACATGTGGCGCTCCTCAAGGGGCGCGGGTGAGTCCACTCGTTTGGAACATCATGTATGATGACTTCCTGCGCATGGACCTGCCTGCTGGAACGAGCATCGTCGGCTTCGCGGATGACGCACTTGTCGTGTGCGCCGCTGACGACGTCAGAATCCTAGAGCTGAGGATCAATGAAAGTCTGTGGCGAGCAAAGCGTTGGTTGGATGGCAGAGGCCTTAAAATGGCCCCTGAGAAAACCGAGGCTTTGCTCGTTACGGACAGGAGATCCTTCCAATATCCGAGGATCGTTCTCGGAGAGCATGAAGTCGAGTGGAAAACAAGCTTTAAGTACCTGGGGGTGCAGCTGGATGGTAGGCTTAGCTTTGGCGAATACCTAAAGATCGCAGCTGCCAAATCCATCCAATGTGGAGCGATCTTGACCCGGCTTATGCCAAACATTGGTGGACCCAGGGAAGCGAAAAGGAGATTGGTGGCCAGCGTGGTCCATTCGAAGCTGCTTTATGCAGCTCCGGTCTGGGCCAATGCCTTGCAAAACCATGCTATCCAGAAGAAGCTGTTCTCGGCGCAGAGACTTGTCGCGCTGAGAATAGTTTCGGCATATAGAACTATCTCGACGAGCGCTGTGCTGGTCCTGGCGAGCGTCCCGCCAATAGATTTATTGGCGGAGGAAAGGCAGGAAACCTTTCAGCTTCGCAAGGAGCTTACCTGCGCCGACCTGCAGGAAATCGCTCGCGCGAAGGAGGCCATCCGCAAGGATGGAAGGCGCAGACTCGTCGAGAAATGGCAGATGAGATGGCATGGTGAGCAGACAGGGAGATGGACCTACCGCCTGATCCCGGAGCTCGCCACCTGGCTGAACAGAAAGCACGGGGAAGTCGGCTTTTACTTGGCGCAAGCGCTCTCGGGCCATGGCTGTTTTAACGCGTACCTGAGGCGCTTTAAGAAGATAGACGAGGAGACGTGTCGCTACTGCGATTCTCCGGTGGATAACGCGGAGCACGCACTCTTCGTCTTCGCAAAATGGGGTGTGGCTAGGGGGGTCCTCGGTCAGGCGGTGGGTTCCGAACTTACTCCTGACACGATGGTCCCCCTCATGCTCCAGTCTGAACGGTTCTGGACGCTCATCGAGTCATTCGTCACACTTGTGATGAAGACGAGAGAACTTGATGGGCGTCGAGAGCGAAACAACGGGGAGGGCCAGTAGAAATCGCATCGGGGCCTGCACCCGCGGCCCTGCGTCTCGGGTAGACTTGGCTGTCCGCGTCGTTCGGGGGTGGAATCTGTATGTTTTCTCCCCTGGGTGGCGCGGCTAGTCGGTTTGCCTAGTGGGCGTGTGACCGCGGATGTAGGTTCCGAGCGAACGGATGACGGAAGAGTCGTACGCGACTTTAATGGAACCACCCACCCGTGAAGTTTAAAGCCGAAAGGCGGTTCCGCGGGTGGTGTATTGGTTCGAAAGAGGGGTTTTTTTGGTTTTAACAGGTATGCCTAGACCCGTCCTAGGAGAGTCCTGTACAACGTCTATAAAAGATTTTGCCATTTTTCCTCTTCACCAAAAAAAAAAAAAAAGTACGCACGTGTATTAATTTTAATTGTATACCGTGCTCTTTTGAAAATTCGAAATAATTCTGTATAGAAAAACTTTTTTTTTTGCTATTGACTCAATAATATCAATTCCCCAAGATTTTTCAACAATAATGAATTTTGTTATCTGAAAATCTAGAACATAATAAAGGTCACATTAGCGGATGGTTGTAGACTTTAATTAGTTTTGAACAATTAAATAAGTTTTAGTGTCGGTAAAACAGGAATTATTATTTTTCATTGTTTAAAACCAATTAAAGTCCACAGTCATCCGCTAATGTGACCTTTATTATGTTCTAACTTTTCAGATAACAAAATTCATTATTGTTGAAAAATCTTGCGGAATTAATATTATTGAATTAATAGCAAAAAAAAGTTTTTCTATACAAAATCATGTCGAATTTACAAAAGAGCACCGTATGCAATTAAAATTAATACAAGTGCGTCTCCTAAAACTAAAATCATATAAATATGCCATTATACATACAATATCATTCAATAGGAGTAGAGTTATGTTATTTTTATGTTTTTTTTTAGGAGATTATTGTGAATTAATATATTTTATTTGCTATGTAAATTTTATTCAAAATTAAATTTCTCATTGATTTAATAAAATTAAGTTTTCACATCAAATTGATTCAGAATCTAATTCCAAATAAGATCTATATTACAAATAAATTATATATAAATCCACAAGAAACTTCTAAAAAATATAACATAATATTACGCTTATAGCTAACACAAAAATGAATTCCATGACTAATTCAGAAAAACTTTTTACAACAATTGCAAGAAATTTGATGATATAAGTACGCACGTGTATTAATTTTAATTGTATACCGTGCTCTTTTGTAAATTCGACATAATTCTGTATAGAAACACTTTTTTTTTTGCTATTGACTCAATAATATCAATTCCCCAAGATTTTTCAACAATAATGAATTTTGTTATCTGAAAATTTAGAACATAATAAAGGTCACATTAGCGGATGGTTGTAGACTTTAATTAGTTTTGAATAATTAAATAAGTTTTAGTGTCGGTAAAACAGGAATTATTATTTTTCATTGTTTAAAACCAATTAAAGTCTACAGCTATCCGATAATGTGACCTTTATTATGTTCTAAATTTTCAGATAACAAAATTCATTATTGTTGAAAAATCTTGAGGAATTGATATTATTGAGTCAATACCGAAAACAATGTTTTTCTATACAGAATTATGTCGAATTTTCAAAAGAGCACGGTATACAATTAAAATTAATACACGTGCGTACTTATATCATAAAATTTCTTGCAATTGTTGTAAAAAGTTTTTCTGAATTAGTCATGGAATTCATTTTTATGTTAGCTATAAGCGTAATATTATGTTATATTTTTTAGAAGTTTATTGTGGATTTATATAATTTATTTGTAATATAGATCTTATTTTGAATTAGATTCTGAATAAATTTGATGTGAAAACTTAATTTTATTAAATCAATGTGAAATTTAATTTTGAATAAAATGTACATACAAATACTGTCAAATTAAAAAAAAATTTCCTATATTTTGCGTATTTTGAATTACCCCAAATCATTTATCAATACTTTTTAGAAAATACTTTTTAGGATTTGTGACTGTGGTCCATGAATTCGCATCATGCCTAAAAGTAAAAAATGACAATTGAATGACATCAGAGACTTTACATTATTCATACAAATTTAATTAATATCAGCAACTTTTATTACGTAAATGTCATTATTAAATTAATTTATTTTACACAGTTGCATTTCTTAATCCAAATGATTTGTTTGATTTGTTACGGCGGTCGGTAAAGTCGCATCATGTACAAAAGTAAAAAATGACAATTGAATGACATAAGAGACTATACATCATTATTCGTGCAACTCTAATTAATATCAGCAACTTTTATTACGTAAATTTCATTATTAAATTAATTTATTTTACACAGTTGCATTTGTTAATCCAAATGATTTGTTTGATTAGTTACGGCGGTCGGTAAAGTCGCATCATGTACAAAAGTAAAAAATGACAATAGAATGACATAAGAGACTATACATCATTATTCGTGCAACTCTAATTAATATCAGCAACTTTTATTACGTAAATATCATTATTAAATTAATTTATTTTACACAGTTGCATTTCTTAATCCAAATGATTTGTTTGATTTGTTACGGCGGTCGGTAAAGTCGCATCATGTACAAAAGTAAAAAGTGACAATTGAATGACATAAGAGACTATACATCATTATTCGTGCAACTCTAATTAATATCAGCAACTTTTATTACGTAAATGTCACTATTAAATTAATTTATTTTACACAGTTGCATTTCTCAATCCAAATGATTTGTTTGATTAGTTACGGCAGTCGGTAAAGTCGCATCATGTACAAAAGTAAAAAGTGACAATTGAATGACATAAGAGACTATACATCATTATTCGTGTAACTCTAATTAATATCAGCAACTTTTATTATTTAAAGTTCACTATTAAATTCATTCATTTTACACATTTGCATTTCTCAATCCAAATGATTTGTTTGATTAGTTACAGCAGTCGGTAAAGTCGCATCATGTACAAAAGTAAAAAATGACAATTGAACGACATAAGAGACTATACATCATTATTCGTGCAACTCTAATTAATATCAGCAACTTTTATTACGTAAATTTCATTATTAAATTAATTTATTTTACACAGTTGCATTTGTTAATCCAAATGATTTGTTTGATTAGTTACGGCGGTCGGTAAAGTCGCATCATGTACAAAAGTAAAAAATGACAATAGAATGACATAAGAGACTATACATCATTATTCGTGCAACTCTAATTAATATCAGCAACTTTTATTACGTAAATATCATTATTAAATTAATTTATTTTACACAGTTGCATTTCTTAATCCAAATGATTTGTTTGATTTGTTACGGCGGTCGGTAAAGTCGCATCATGTACAAAAGTAAAAAATGACAATTGAATGACATAAGAGACTATATATCATTATTCGTGCAACTCTAATTAATATCAGCAACTTTTATTACGTAAATGTCACTATTAAATTAATTTATTTTACACAGTTGCATTTCTCAATCCAAATGATTTGTTTGATTAGTTACGGCAGTCGGTAAAGTCGCATCATGTACAAAAGTAAAAAGTGACAATTGAATGACATAAGAGACTATAAATCATTATTCGTGCAACTCTAATTAATATCAGCAACTTTTATTATTTAAAGTTCACTATTAAATTCATTCATTTTACACATTTGCATTTCTCAATCCAAATGATTTGTTTGATTAGTTACAGCAGTCGGTAAAGTCGCATCATGCACAAAAAAAAAATTATAATTGAATGACATCAGAGGCTTTAAAAAATACTGTTTACATTATTCATGCAACTTTAATTAATTTCAGCAACTTTTATTACGTAAAGTTCATTAGTAAATTCATTTACCTTACGCATTTGCATTTCTCAATCTTTAATTCTGTTTTTAAATTTAGCGCGCAAAATATTACTGAGAGCAGGTGAAGCCGCCTTCAGTGACAGGTATTATGTTTTTCTAGTTTTTATCACTGAAAAATAAGATAATTGTATTTATTGCTACACCTTCTAATCCAAATTTCGCCACAGAATCATAATTCCAATGCTTTTAATGTCTTTTTTACCGTTCTTAGCCGTAATAATGCGAGGTCATAGAACGGTCATAGAACGGTCATAGAGCGGTCAGAGTATTCTATGACCGTTCTCTGACACGGGTCTGCTAGGGTTGAAATCATAAAAGAACTTTTTTCATCAGAGACCTGTTTCTTGGCACGACACTACCTCAATGATAATATGTTAGCCTCATATTTTTCGACAACGATGGGTACATACTTAGGAATAGGTAGAGAATAGGTATAAGTGATATCAATATTTTTTTACTAAAGTTGCATTCTCAAAAGTTTTTATACTACAATTTAAGCGTTTATGAAGGTCAAATGTTAAATTTTTTTTTTAAATGTAGCTTAAGCTATATTATACTCTATATTTTATATGCTAAGTCTTAAAAAGTTGAACAGTATTGAGGAAAATGAAAACAAAAGGCTGAAAATGATTACTAAGATTCTCAAGCTCATTAAATTAATGTGTTTTACATAATTAAAATATAATAATGTTCTATTTTGTTCTAATAAAAATTGTTTAAAGAATTCCATGCAAATAAGACGTTTAATTTACTGAAGAAATTAATATAATTCATTGAAATTTTTATAATTATAGAGATAATGTTAATTTAATATCTTTAGTATTAAATTCAAAGTGAACATAACCTAAAATTTCAGCGGTAAAAAGTTTTAATACCTTGAAAGTAAAACAATTTCAAGGCTCTTTTTCATTTCAAACACATGTATACAATTAAATGCCTCTTATTCAATAACAAACATATTTTCAAAATTGATAATATAAATTGATTCTCTTATATTCTTTAAATTCTGTAATATTCTCGGTTATATTCCACCAAATTAAATTCTCGAGAATTTAAGAATTCTATAATCATACCCTACCGTTATAACAGCTGATGAGTGAAATCGATATTTGATACTATCAAAGATCGAAGCGCGGTTTCGAAAATTGCTCACTCGTGGCACTAGTGCATCTAATCACGTGACCTGTATGACGATGAAACTGAAACTTTTTCACGGGATATTCTTGTGAAAAACAAAAAATTATAACTCCAGCTCATGGAATTCCAATAATATTCCATAAAGACATTGTCCTAGTGACATCGAATGGACTTAAAAAATTCGTCTCAACTCATAATGCCATTCGTTGTACGGGATAAACATGAAAATACATTAAAATAAGTAAAAAAATCTGCCCGCTTCGCGGGCACATTCTCATCGCGCGCCTCGCTCGCAAGTTTCAGTATACTTTATTTAAGGAAACGATTTTGCAGAACAATGCTTATTTCGTATCTCACATATTTTGGTGAAAAAAATCGAATTTTTTTAATATTAAAAATCAAAACATAAAATATACATCCTGTCCCAAAATGTCTTAATGAGAATTCGTAAACCTCATTTAGGAAAACAATTTTTCATCTAAACGTTTTTTTATTTTTTAAATAAGCCTAAACTCAATTGCAGATAGAAAAATGAATATTTCCTCACCCTGTTGGAAGCAAAAGGATAAAAGGTTTATCTATTTCAATCTTTTTCCAATCTTCAGGATTGAAATAGAAAGGAAAAATGTATCCTTGCCTATCCATGCTAATCCATTTCTATCTCTTCATTAATCTGCTATACCCTCTTTCCTTATGAATCTTAATCTTTGTATCTTTCTGTATCTTTACTTAATACGCGGCTATCTTTCTGTATCGTTCGTTTAGTTTTGCAAATAATGATCTATCCTTCACATATCCACGCCAATCTTTTCTTATTCTCCGCCTATCCACGCTAATCTTTTTCTGTCCTTTTTGCAATCTACTGCAGCGCCTATCATTCCCAATCCTTACTTTCCTATCCATGTTTATCCTTTGTCTAATTCTTTGAATCCTTTTATATGACTTTTATAATCTTCTACTACGTTTATCTTTATCAATCTCTACCGTTATATCCTTGTCTATCCTTTTTTACTCATTTCAATCCTTCCGTTTTTCTCTTGAAATATACTACCAACTCTATCCATTTTAATCTTTATATTTATGTCTATCCTTAATTTAATCACCTTAGTCATTTTTTAGCCGTTTTATATATATTCCTGCATACAAATTTCAATCCTATTTTATCTCTCTTGAAGTATACTACCAAGTCAATCCAGTTCAATGCTTACCTTTTTATCCATATCTATACTTGTTCAATAATTTCAATCCTTTTCTATCTCTCTAAAACCATACTACCAACACTATCCTCTTTAATCCTTACATTTCTATCCATATATTTTCTTGTATAATTATTTTTATCTTTTTTATCACCTATATTTTTCTATTCCTATTCTCGATTATCAAAGTTTATTTTAAATAATGGGTTTGCAATATGATTACATAATTTAAATTAGTGTCATGGGTAGGGAAAAATAGGACCTAGTGAAAACGACGGATACACAAAAGGATAGGAAAAGAAAGCGCTTAAGGGATGCAAAGTGTGTACTTGGCAGGGATAGATTGTTTGTTTTCTTTTTTATTCAAAAATTTGAATATTCATATTATTTTAACTTAAGTTACTATGTTCAGAAAAATGAATAAGCTATTCAAAATCATAAGAGCGGGATTTATATTGCGCTAATGATATGACTCGACATTGCTACAGAAGTAACTTTATAAATAAATTTATAATTGAGCAATATAGTTAAATAATCTAAGGAACAACGGATTATTATAGGGTATGTGATTTATATTTCCTTTCTGGTACTTTTGTAAGATTCCTTATCCAAATACATACTTGAACCAGAAAAAACTGGGAGGGGAATAGTAAGTCTGTATTGTTCTATTGGAAAATAACCATGAATTGCAATGTCTGAAGGTATGAGTATACCTTTTTTGTCAACTTCGTACAAAGTACAAAGTATAAAAGACTTTTGATATTCCAAATCTTTTACTCTTTCTAGCTTGTCATTACTGAGTATACATTTTCTACTATTTAAAAGTCAACAAATAGATGACTTTGGTACAACATGCTCATTACCTTTCGCATCTGTTACGAATATAAAAGGATCATTCGGTTTGATATCATGTTTTTGTTTTTTCATAGCTGGCAGTTTGAGATCTCCGGGAATACATGATAAAATTGTCAAATCTCGGACAGTATCTAGATCAATTTCAGATTCTCTACTTAATACAAAATCATCATTCAAGCCATTAGAGTCATCTTCATCATTCGAAACATTTTCTTCGTTGTCTACACAAAATTCGGAAATGAGCACGTTACGAATTTTTATGATTTAGAATTAACGTCATTTAAGACCAGATGGAATTTTTAATATATATTTGAACAATTTTTTCTGTGAAAAAAGGAGCGCATCCACTCCGCTGGGTATCGAGCCCAGGACCTTTCGATTGCCGGTCGAATGCTCTATCATCTGAGCTACGGAGGTTCCATAAAACTTTTCTCACAGAATCTCTTTACGCCAATTTGGCCACGGATATATCATGAACTATATACAAATTTTCCCAACTCATTTCAGTCGATTATGCCGATAATTAGAAGAGTGTATCACTCACCATGATAACCGAACTTTGCCATATCGACCTTATCAACCTGTGATTTAGAATTAACGTCATTTAAGACCAGGTGGAATTTTCAGTATATATTTGAACAATTTTTTCTGTGAAAAAAGGAACGCTTCCACTTCCCTAGGTAGGAGAAGGCATTGAGTACATATCCTTTCTTAGTATCAGTTGCAGTCCAATATTTCACGCCTTAATTATCTGGATTATAAGCCATAAATTGAGCAAAGATCACATTTATCTTTTACTTTGATGATAAGGAAACTACAGCACTTCGAGAAAGGACAGATAAATTTTGTCTTCCCTCTGAGCTGTGAGACGAAATCATAGAGA
The DNA here is from genome assembly GCA_030998225.1 of Diplolepis rosae. Lineage (NCBI taxonomy): Eukaryota > Metazoa > Arthropoda > Insecta > Hymenoptera > Diplolepididae > Diplolepis > Diplolepis rosae. Next base: position 1,546,415 of record JAPYXD010000056.1, read on the forward strand.
ATTGCATTGCATGTTACAAACCCACCCAAAATATATTAGTAGATAGACAGCTATTTCCCGCAAAGTGTCGATGCCCCTTTACTCAGTTTATGGCTAATAATCCAGATAATTACGGCGTAAAATATTGGGCTCCAACTGATGCCAAAAAACAATATATACTCAATGCTTTCTCCTACTTAGGGAAGAAAAAGTCATGAGAGCAAAACATTATCTCAGGAACCATACAAGATATAAAAAAGGGAAACAATAATTTAATTCTGCGTTAAAAATGCATCAAAATCTTATATTTTTTCGATTTTAAACATATGTCACATCTTTTTATCATATGAGTTGTGATTTTTTGAAGAAAAATTAGACACGAAAACCTCAAAAATCTGACCTGGTGGGAAAAACAGAGAGCAGATTGCTTAACAAACGTTCAAAGTAGTATTTTTTACGCACTTCTAAAGTAATAGTACGATAACAGATTCATGGCACGTCTGCACCATCGTTTAAAACTGTGTACAATCGGGTGAATGAGTTTAAACGTGGTCGTAAATCGACTCGTGATAAACCCCGTTCCAGACTTCCAGTTGAGGGAGCGACGCTAGAAATCATCGAAAAAGTTCACGTTATAGTTTTAAACGATCAACGAATAAAAATGCAAAAAATTATTAAAGCCATAAGCATATCGCATGCCACAGCAATTACAATTTTGCATGGGAAATTGTCTATGAATAAGCTGTCGCAAAATAGGTGCCGCGTTTATTCACTGTCGAGAATAAACGCAATCGTGTGACCAATTCTATGGCTGGTTTAGCGCTTTTCGGTCGCAATCTTAGTGAATTTCTGTATTTGTAAATCACTGTTGATGAAGCTTGCATCCATTTTTACACGCCTGAGACAAAAGAATAGTCTAAACAGTGAATATCACCAGGCAAACCAGTCCCGAAGAAGGCGGAGACGGTGAGATTGGCTGGGCAGGTGATGCAACGGTTTTTTGGAATACGAACGAAATTGTCTTCATTCATTTTTATTCTTCATTCATTTTGTATTTTTAAGAACTTATTGAACTGCCCTCGTATGAGTAACTTGTGCGGGACCACCGATTGCTCACTCGTTTGCTCAACCCTGCACTCGTGGGTATTCGGCAAATACTTGCACTCGTTGCTTAATATACACTGAGAAAACTGGAGTGTCAACCTAAACATTTGGAGGGTAAAGCAGACTATATTTGAGGTTAAACTATAGGACAGCCTTCTAGATAGTGTAACTTATTACCTGTGGATTGTGAAAATAAGATGGTCAACTTGAATACTTTAGAGGGAAAAGTTGATCATCGCAGAGAGAAAAATAGATTATCGAAGAGGGAAAAATAGACTATAATCTACCTCTATTGCTAACCTCAAAACTATGACCTTCAAGCTTTCACAATTATTATGTTATTATAGCAAGTGAAATAGGTACTCACCAATTAGTTGGCAAAAATAACCCTCGTAACACTTTAACACGTAAAGGACGCGAAACCGGCAATGAGGTTAGAGTCCACGCTGGTGATATTCGAGGAAAAATAGGCGAACCCACGTGACTTCACAATTTTGGCGCGTATTTCACCAATCGACACTCTTTATAGTGATTCTGACACTCTGGTAACAGTTAAGCAGAATATCAAATGAGTGTCTCCCTGACCAAAAAGAAAAAATTTCGGAAAGAGAGTTGTACTATCTAGAAGTTAAGACTGACTATCTAAATTTTGACACTCAAAGTTTGACACTCCAGTTTTCTCAGTGTACTATTGAAGTGAAGTTTGGAAGTTCGTTCACATTATATTTTTGTGTAAATAAAGACGTAGAATTCACAAATTTTTTTTAACATTTTACTTATTACTATTAAAAATGGTATATTAAGAAATTTTTTTCTGACACCAACTTATTAATTTGCGGTTACTCGAACAAAATCATTTCGATTTAAGGTAAAAAATTAAAATTCTCAATATAATTCAACCCTTTTTACTGAAAAGGAAAACAGCCAAGGTTTATACTTACTAATATACGCTGTAAAGGTAAAAACAGTCTAAATAGTAGGCTGCACGATGAAAAAGGACTTCGAAAAAAAACAAAAAGCAGCTAATATCACAGCCGCAAAATTTTACAAAATACTAGAAATATGATAAAACTTCTTTATGAACATTATTGTTGTTTCGAGCCTCTTATGAAACAGCAGTAAAACAATAATCATGTTCACACGGCATTTTAAAAAGGTTTTGGGGTTCCATAGAATTTTCATATTAATTTAAATACAATAGTGTACATACTATATTCTTGATGTGCTGAAAAAGGGATGGTAAATTATTGTATTGTGAAGTAAAAATTATATGAAATGCTGAAAATATGAAGAAACTTCTAAGTCAACATGGCCCTTGTTCTAAAATTGCTGATAAAAAATCTATTTTCCTCAACTCTTTGCAAATACTCACGTTGAAACTGCATTCAATCCTGCTGCTCTAATCATCCTCAGCCTTTCTCTCCAATATTGCTTAGGTGTTCGAAAGTAATGAAAACTCCCAGAGATGTATCGAAATGGTTTTCCATCAAGGAGAAATTGATCATTCTCATAATCAACTTTGAAACTATATCTTTCCATACAATCCTGAATAAATAAAATAACATTACTTTCATCTCTTGAACTAATTAGGATAATTAAACTAGAAATAATGGAATGTTATAAATAATTCTATTGATGTACCGCTCTAAAATCAGACACGAAATATGAGATTTTGATCAATTATTTCAACTTGAACAGTAACAAAATTTCACGTTCCAGTTGAAAATATTGAAAGAAGAGGAGGATACATATCTCGATTATATATTGGCGAAGGAATTTAAGTCGGAGACGCAATTGTGAAAAATTGCAAGGGCGAAGTTTATATCAAATTTGCAAAAACAAACGAAATGTCAGGTGTACAAATAAGTTTCCGCCGTTAGACAAAAATTGGTGTCACCAGTAAGTTTTGGTTGAAATTGCCAGATGTAAACCGTCACTGTCGTAAGGTTGGACATATGTCAACAACATAACCTTGAAATATTAGTGAATTTTCATCAGTATAATATATTCTTTTGTATGCGAAAATGTCGAGTTTTAAGCCGAATAAGCGTAATTTGCGGGAACTTTGATTTACTTCTTCAATTTGATGAAATCTGCAGCTGGGGCGCATCGATTCCTTGTAGAAACATATTGTGAGGCTGCTTTGAGTGAGAGAAGTTGTCGTGAGTGGTTTCAAAAGTTTAAAAACGATGAATTTGACATCGAAGACAAATCTAAATTGATGACGATTTCTCTAAAACAATTCTAAATAACTTCTTGCAAATTGGCAATTTTTTCCACAATCCATGCAAATTTTTTAACGTAGCAGGTGGCTAAAGAATAGAAGGTATCAAGGGACGTTTTTGATTGATCATTCAAATCAAGATGAATACGAACATTTAGAATGATTAATTATTAAAAATGCTAACGGATTTCATATCCCACGAGGACCGCTTGCAGCTACTAACGTTTTGAAACATTTAATTGCATCTATTGATAAGCCTCCATTTTTCGAAGACAATATAGATTTCTCCCTGTTCACAAAGAAAAAAAAAGAAAAAAAAAAAAGACAAGTTGACGAATTATTGAAAAATAAAATAATAAAACCCTGACAATGACCGTCACACTCGTTTGAATTGCTCTTCGAAAACCTGACTCTAAGGGTAACATAAAATGGCTCATAGTTCGTGACTTCAGAAAACTTATTGAAAAACAAACAAGATATTTTCTAGTATTCGATTTAGCTACTGGTTTTCACCATGTAAAAATGGATCCTAAAGACTCTTATAGAACTGAATTTTCTATACCTCATTGCCATTATGAATTTGATAGAAAGCTTTTTGGATTTAAAACTGTTTCCGCAACATTTCAAAAATTAATGGATATTACTCGATTTTTCTCAACCCTTTGTACTCACAACAGATGCCTAAGTATTTGCAATAGGAGCTGTATCAGCACAAGGTAATATAAACAAAAATAATGCAGTACTATATGCATTATGTAGTCTAAGTGACACTGAGAAAAAATACGACACATGTGAAAAAGGAACACGTGTAAATATTTTGGGCTACATGAACTATCTCAAAAATTAAATCTACGTTCAATTAGTTTTCCAAAGCTTTTATAATCAACCATATAACACTCACTCCTCAGCTTTAGCAGGCCATAAAGGTGTTACAAAGACCTATTATCGAATTCACCAAAAAAATGTCTAGGGAAATATGAAACTCGATATTCAAAAATATATTTAAGGTAAAAGCACCAATAGCCGGACAGTACCCAATAGCCGGACAGAGCCATGAATTTTTCTCAAAATCACACTAAAGTCAAATGCTTTATATAAGCCATAATATTTTTCAAAATTAAAAAACATTTTAATTTGATTAAATATTTTAAATCCGGTTATTAGGTCAATGAATATTCGTTTTGCCTAATAACCGAACGCGTATCCGGCGTTACATTGCACTGCTTTTTGAGGAAGAAACAAGAAGAGACAGAGAAGAAAGAAGCTACACTAAATAAAGAAACAAGAACAGAAAGAGAAAAAAGAAGCTGCATTAAAGAAAAAACAGGAACAGCAAGAAAAAAGAGAAGCCAAGTTAAAGGAAAATCAAAAGCAGGATCAAAAGAAAAAATCTTTGAAAAGAAAGAAAGAAGAATAAATCAAAAAACCAGCAAAAAATGAAGAAGCAGAAGTGTTAAATAAGTATTTTATTATGTAAATGTAAAGCAAAGTTCATAGAAAAAAAATTGGCAAAATAAATTAAACTTATTCAATAGACCTCAAAAGAATGAAGTTCATTAACAATTCTATTTGTAAAATCATTTCAATATTTTTTTTTTATAAGCGTAGACCTAAAAAATGTTTCCGTAAATATTTCCCAGTGTTTATTATGCTTAAAAAATATCAAATCCATATCAATCAAATTATAATATTCCCTTGTCCGAGTATTGGTGCAGCGCTGTCCGGCTAATGGCTCCAAAGCATTATTTAATTAAGAGAATTATTAAAATGGATTATACAAATTTAACACAACTCTGGACTTTTTCTTATAGTAGGGAGGACACATGCATCAAAATAATCGCGGCAATTCTTGATTCAGCATCACATTTAGAACGATTAATACAAAAAATTGAATGAATCCTAGTCATTAAAATAGTACTATAGCAGATGCTTTTGTGAAAAATATAATTTGAATGAGAATCTTGTAGAATTATCACCATCCATGATGTGTATTTAGTAGATATATGAGAGTCGATCAAGTTGGGGGTTGAAAAATAATTGAAACGCTCATCAATAGTCTGTTCATGAGCGACGTTTCGTTGGCTTGGTTCGCCAACCTCATCAGGCTTAAACTTGAAGTCTTTACATTTACAACACTTAGTCAAATATCAAAATCTAATTTAATTTGTCACGTCCAAAGTGAAATTATTTGAATGTTTGAATCGTCAAAAAATCGCAAAGTTGGAGATTTTTGAGTCAATTTATTGAAAAGATTAGCAAAATGCTTTAGAATTAAACAAGTTCGTACCATAGCTTGTCACCCTAAATCAAATGGATCACTAGAACGTTCACATCATGTTCTAGGTGAATATCTCAAACAAATTGTTACAAAAAACTTTGAATAGGACGACTCGCTAGAGTTGGCAATGTTCTAGCTCATATATCACAAGTGTACACGAAGGCACAAAATGTACACCTTATGTAATAGTTTTTGGTGAATTAACCCGTGAACGTCTAGTTAACCTTTATCACAAAATAAAAAATTGCAAACCAATGATGATTATTTGATAAATTTTTTAACGCAGCTGCATGAACCACCAACCCAAGCAAGAGAAAATCTCATAACAGCAAAAGAAAAATCAAAAATGTTAGATAATCGATATATAGGTCCTCATATCATTTCACATCAAAAGAAAGCCGTCAGTAGTTCACGATAATTGACAAAAAGATTGCACATTAATATACCAAAATGATGAACAGAATTCAAATTTTAACTTAAAATAAAATAAACTTCGCATAAAACGAGAGCGTTTAGAATAACTAAACCAGGGAATGTTTAAAAAAAATTCTTGTATAATTCTATCCAAACCTTATTTCTTTTTTCTCAGATACATTCAAAAAGCTCACTGACTCCTCTCATTGCAATGAAATCATTCTAAAATATTTTTCTGTGATTTGTTATCATGTATAGGTATTATAACTACACATGGTAATTCCATATTGATTATTCTGTTGATCTGTAGATCTGTCTATAATTTGCGTCAATAAATTCACGCACACAAAAATGTTTCTCTGATCTCTTCATTGGTTCCTTGATTTGTTTGTTACTCGAGGCGGTAGAGTACTTGATCAAGAACATATTTCTCAAATTTAATTTAACAATTATATTGTGTCAAATGTTGAATGGTCAATGAACAAAAATAAAATTTATTGAATCAAATTTAAAGAAAGTACATATAAGAATTTTAAAGAAATATATTTGTTTGTGATGATATTAGATTTTTAGTTTGTACTGAACAGAAGAGAAAACTTGAAAATTTTTAAATAATTTGATAAATACTTGCTAGTTTAAGAAGTTTAATTTACTCTGAAAACAAAGATGAAATATATTAAAATTTGTTCATTGCAATTTGAAGGTTCAGTGAGCTTCTCGAATCTCTGAAAAAGAAAAAATAAGATTAGAATAAAATTTCAAAAGATCTTTTTGTTTAAAACTTTTCCTGGTTGAGTTATTCAGTTAATCAATTTTGTATATTTATGTGCGATCTTTTTATTCCATTGACGTGAACTACTGTCGGTTTTCCTTTTATGTTGATTTTCACATTTCGTTTTCCTAATACATCTAAAACTTCGTGAGGACCAATGTATTGATCATCTAGTTTTTAAATTTTTCCTCCCTTCAATAAAAATACATTATACCAATTTTTATTTCTAAAGGATTTATTTTTCTATCGTGGTACATTTTTGATTTTTCTTTTGCTCTTATGAGATTTTCTCTCGCTTGTGTCCGCATTTCATGCAGTTGTGTGACAAATTTGATCAAATAATCATCATTGGTTTACAATTTTTTATTTTGTGATAAAGATAACTAGACGTTCACGGGTTAATTCACCAAAAACTATTACATAAGGTGTACATTTTGTGCCTTCGTGTACACTTGTGTTATATGAGAACACTGCTAACTCTAGCGAGTCGTCCTATTCAAAGTTTTTTGTAACAAATTGTTTGAGATATTCACCTAGAACATGATGTGAACGTTCTAGTGATCCATTTGATTGAAAGTGAAAAGCTGTGGTACGAAATTGAAGCGTTTCGCTAATCTTTTTAATAAATTGCTTTAAAAATCTCTGCTTCGATCCCTTAGTACTCCTTTCGGTGATCGAAATATGCAAATAAATTTTTTCACGAACGCATCTGCTATTGTACCAGCTTTATGATTAGGAAGAGGTATTGCTAGATAGTATTTTGTGAAATTATCTTGTATAGTAAGAATATAAAAATTTCCACATTTTGTTTCTGGTAGTGGACCAACAATATCCATTCGTGTTTTATCAAAGGCAATAGTGGATGTATCAGTAATAACTATAGGATTTTTAGTTTTAACCTGAACTAATTTTTTTATTTGGCATTGTAAACAACCTTGAATATACTTTTGAATATCGATTTTCATATTTTCCCGAAAAAATTTGGTGTCTTTGTGACACCTTTTTGGCCTCTTAATTCTGAGGAGTGAGCTTCTTGAATTAATTGCGATCATTCTTCTTTTGTTGGATATTGCGTTATGCCGTTACAAACTATTATTTTGGTAAGTGAATTTGCAAAAACTTAGTCAAAAATTAATTTTATATCTTCCCAAGCTATATGGTTGGTTTTTGAAGTCTTTGAAATGCTAATCGATCGTAGATTCAATTTTTGAGATAATTCTCGTAATGAATAAATTATCAATTTTATATTATTTAAGGTTTCTGATGAATTGTCTTTAGCTTCTTCTTCAATCGAAAGAGCAAAATGATAGTAGTTTCCTTTTATAATTTCTTTCGCTGTTCCCTTCTGTAAATTTTTAAATTTTGGTAAGGTTCCTCGTTTTTCTAGACTTTTTGATTCATTATCTTGAGGAGTTCCATTTGTTATAACAAAATATACATAATTATCATTTTGCATCGTTAATTGATCGCATCATTCAACGATATTTTTATTTATTAAAATTTGCCTGATAGATTTTGAGTTGGATGGAGGGGGCTCTGGGGGAGGACGGTTTTCTGCGGATTCTGAATTATTATAATTTTCGGCATTTTCCCTGTTTTCCCCTGATATTCGTTTGAATAAATTTGTATATGTGTCGTATTTTTTCTCAGTGTCACTTAAATTACGTCAAGCATATGCTATTGGCTGATCTTTAACTATTTTACCTTGTGATAATATGCCCCCTATTGCGTATCCTGAGGCATCTGTTGTAAGAACAAACAATAAAAAATCAGTATAGCCGAGAAAACTATATTTTGGTTCTTAGAACCAGAAAATATTTTTTCTTGATCTCCTAGCCGAAAGTACGGTCCTCCCGGCCGCATTTCACTCCAGAAAGAACGACTTTTGTGGCCGTTTTTTGTTTTTTTCGGCTCAGTAGTGTCACTAAATTCATCGTATAATTCGTTTGTTTAATTTAATTTAATGTGACTTCATGCAATTGCACGAAAGAGTAACTCTTAAAAAGAAAAACAAAAAATTTATGTACACGGTTTATTTTATATTAAAATTATATTAATAAAAGTAATAATAATTATTGTAATAAGATTAGTATTACTGGATGTGTGATGTTAAAGTTCCTGTTGATAAATATTAATATTGTTATCGAAGAATAAATTTTCTCCGGTATTTGTTAATTTTTAAACATTTTTTTATTTAAAATTTTTTTTTGCAGTTATTGTATAATAGAATTTTATTTTAAAGTTTCTAATGCCCGCCCCGACCAGCAAAAAGCTCAGCTTCGCCTCGGTTTTGCAAAAGTCGGGCGGACCTCCCCCTGCCCCCTACTAAACCTCCCCCTGCCCCCTACTAAACCTCGGCTTCGCCTCGGTTTTGTGCGTACTTTCGGCTGGAGATCAAGAAAAATAGTATACAACCCACGGCCAGAATGTTTGATGCCCTGGCGTATGTGATGTAAATGCCTCGGCTTCGCCTTGGCATTGATATGACATACGCCAGGAAATAAAACTTTCTGGCCTAGGGTCGTAATATACTATTTTTTTTGGTGAGGAGGAAAAATGGCAAAATCTTTTAAAGACGTTGTACAGGACTCTCCTAGTACGGGTCTAGGCATACCTGTTAAAACCAAAAAACCCCTCTCACGAACCAAAACACCACCCGCGGAAACGCCTTTCGGCTTTAAACTTCACGGATGGTTGGTTCCAGCTTAAAGTCGCGTACGACTCTTCCGTCATCCGTTCGCTCGGAACTCCCATCCGCGGCTACACGCCCGATTGGCAGACCCACCAGCCGAACCAGAAAATATTGCTATCAGACCAATGTTACGGTATGGTCCTCAGAACTATACGAGTATAGGTGAGACAGCTATACTGGTATTCCTAAACATCATATTGCTCCGTGAAGGATACATGTTCGTTGATATGTCAATACGGTGTATAGCGATCGTAACCAAAACATTATGCCTGTTATAACAATCCATACGATAGAGTTATCGCATGTAATTGATAAGGGAATTTATTGTTCAAATATAATTGTTTTTTCATTTATATATCTTCATTTTTTCACTGATCCGTATACATATCATATTATATTATATTTAATATAAATATATATTCTTCAAAAATATACCTGATTAACGATTTCAGATAAGATAAAAAAATTCAATTATATTTTTAAATTATTTCAAAATAGTAGACGTGGAAAATTTTTAAAAATTTAACAAAATGTATTATTGACACAATACTTTCATGGATTCCACTTGGATTCTCAAAAATACAATTTTATGTCCAGAATTTAATTGCAATATAATCAAAAATTTTTACGTTTCGTTATTTTTTATTTAAATTTTATATTTATTTTATTCGAACCAAAATTTCAAAATTCTACTTTTTAGAAAAATTCAAGTTGTTTTCGAATCGCATATTTTCGAAATTATATGTGGTACAATCACGTGAAACTGCCACGTGGTATTTTTACGTGGAATTAAACTGCGGTAATTTGTAAAAGAAATTAAATAACTGTTTTTGATTTTTGTTAAAATACTATTAATCAAGCGTAACATGATTTGAATAATCTATGTAGCGGGAATAAAAGCTTTGAAATGATAATCATCATATCACTTAATTAGTGATAAATTCAATGGAATCGGAAATTACAATAAATCTATAAATATCGAAGTCAAACCATTTTCATGGATAAAATATGGGTGTATCACATTAATTCAATCCTGTAGACCTTGGCTCAATTAATTTACTTACAACGTTTGAACAATACAATCGTAATACATGTAAGCCTCTACATTGAACAATTTTTTACTCAAATATGCATTAAATTATTACATAGCAAAGCGCAACAAAATGAATTGTTTATCACATGTACTTATCAAACTACGTGGATAAGGAGATAATAATTTTTCTTAATTTACAATTTCAGAAAATTTCGCTCCGTCTAATACTTGATATGCTTGTTCGTGATTACGAAAAACAGTTTTGAGTTCGTAATAAATAAATAATAGATTCTTCCTGTGCAGACAAATAAATATAATCAGCCCAAATACGGGTACGTGATCTTATTCTTTAACGCATACAATCATATTGGGTTGAAGAGACTTCCATTTTTATTTATCCAACTTGTAACATAGATATTACGGTCATGTGGGGACAAGGGGCGCGAGGCTGCAGGGGACGGCCCTGGGCCGTGGGAGGACGAGATCCATCGAGAAACCTCGAAGGGACGAGTCTTCGCTGTTCGTTGTCGTCTGTCGTCGAGTTGTCGACAGCGGTAGGAGTAGCTGTTCCCTTTAGCCTCGTTTTGTACTAGAGGAAGTTTTGTCGTCTGACTATAAAAATGGTGTCCGGTCCGCTCTTATGGTTTGTAACGTGGCGTGTTGCCACTTAAACGCACTCTCTCACCTGGCACGGGTAGAGCATAAAGACACACAAGGCAGGATCCACAACGTAACTAGTAAGTAACCTTACGTAAGTAGGACCACGCCAGATCGAGCAGAAAGGGTTAAAATAAGGAGATGAATAGCCCGAGAAGAAAGAAGAACTCGATCTGGGTGGGAAAAGTGTATTATGTCTATTCCTTAAGTTACTACATTACAAAGTACGTTGAGCTTATAAGTGACTATGTTTTGAATAATGATAAACCATTGTAATGATATTTTGTTATGCCAATATGTAAATTTGTGTAACTTTCCAGAGAAGAGGGGGAGAGAGATGAATGCTGGAAGGAAAAAAGACAGTAAATAATGGGCAAGAATGGCGGCTCTCTAAACGGAGAGCGAGGACGCACGGTCTGGACCGAGAAGGTGGCCCAATGGCATCCAGCAAATGAAGTGAATGGCCGTTTGCCGCTCGACCTCTGCCTATCACGCTGTAGATCGACTGGGAGTCGGTAACCAAGGAACCAAAGGAAAGAAGACTCCTCAATTTTGTCAGTTTTCTGGCTGGGAGGAGATCTTAATCAATAAATGAATATTACAAGTTAATTAATAGCGAGGAGAGGCGTGCGGGGCGGCCAGTTCCATAATAAAAGGGTTTGGTAAAGAACGTGAGATGGCAGCACCTCCCGGTCATGGAACGTGGAACGTGGAACGTGAAGCTGAGCCTTGAGTAGAGACGCCATTCTGTCTTGTGCGTTCACCTGGTAAGCTGAGTCGTTCCGGTAAAATTAGAGGAAAGCTACCAATTAACGATTAAAGGATAAAATTTAACTCCATTGATGAGAGTACTGAAGGAGGCAAGTTTCTCTCTCCGTCGTCTTCGTAAGGTGTAAAAGGTGAAAGGAAAAAATTATATTGATTCCGGTGTGCGTGGGATTTACATGGTGTGTCTGAGCGAGTGTGAGTGAGGGGGTTAAAAATTATGAAGCTGTCAGAAGGGGGGGGGGGCTATATTTAAATAAAGAATACTTTTATGATGCATTGGAAAAATATGGTGAGTTTTATTTATTTCATTTTGACTGCCTTTTATTTTTTTTTATTTTTTTTCTTTTTTTTTCTTTTTTTTTCTTTTTTTTCTATTACGATTTAGCAAAGCATCCCGGCGGTTACTGCCCTCACGGAATCCCTCTCCGCAGAGCTAGACGGGTAAGGGATTTTGTAATCACCCCCTTTGGGTGGTTGGCGCCCTTTTATTTATAGTTAAAAACAGTCATTCATATCGTACTATAGGCGATATTGAAAGTCACGTGGTCCCCAGTTTGTGGCGTCGCTTGGCCGCCATTAACCTAAGTGGCGATAAGGTGCGTCATAGGTTGTTCTGTTGAAATAATAGTAGAAGTAGAGGAATTTGCGAAGTATAGGTAGTGGAAGTCAGAAGCGCGCGGATAGGCGATACGCTTTCGAACGTCAACAATTATAAGGTTGAGCAGTATTTAATAAACAAAGCGTCCCTCAGCAAAAATATTACTTTTAGCAAAGATGAACATTCAAAGAATTTATAGATAATATAAATTGAAATATTATTTGAAATATTATTTCACAGAAGGAACTTTATTCCAAACACAGTCGACTGGGAAATGTTCTAAGTACAGTCGACTCAGAAAAGTCCTGAATAAGGTTTGGTTATGCAGACAGACTCATTAAGAAACCTCGAGTACAATAAGGTGAAATAGTTACACCTACAAGGTAGTGAGGTAACGTGAGTAGTGGTGAACCGCAAAACAATTATACAAGTACAAAAAGAAAAATAATAACTATATATAGGAAATCAAAGTTATTAAATTATAAATAAAATTCTGTTTATACTAATGTTACTTAGATCAGGCTATATTAAAAACAAAATAGCGAATAACGAACAGGTAGAACCAGAACTGGAAAATTTGAATTCTGAAGAAGTAACAAGGCTTCCAAACTCAGAAATTAATTTTGTTTGCTCACAAACGGGACAAGCAGTAACCCAGAGTAGTACAGGAACAATCCCTAAAATAATAAACTGCTCTGCAGTACTCCTTAGAGGATAATAATCGATTCTTAGCACAAGCGAATGAACCAAGAAAGATCGGAAAGTGGAAAAATAGGAAATAACAACAAAATACTAAATAAACAATCGGTAAATTTAAAAAATAGGAGTAGGAGCGTCCAGCTAAGTTCTGATACAGACGATAATGAAACAATGGAATTCGGAGAAAACTCCAATCAAAATAGAACACGCCGAGCAACGATTAGGAATAGGGCAAGCAGACGTTCACGAGCGTATCGATTTGACCGAGGATCAGAAGACAATTCAGAATTAAGTGAGAACGTCGGCAATCACCCAAGGTCAACAACACACTTACCCTTTGGAATGACCCAAACCCCGTTTCAAACAATGAGCAATTGGCCGCTAAAATTTAAAAACAATAAAGAAGACAGCCCAGCTCATTTTTTAAATGACCTAAAAAGATTCAAAAAGGGGTATCAAGTAAGTAGTAGGGATATTTTAGAAAACCTGGATGCGTTGTTAATTGAGGACGCTAAAGATTGGTGTTTAATAAATGGAAATTCGTGGAGAATCTTATCAGAATTTGTTAGAGAATTTACGAGAACATATATAGACGAAAATTTTTTGGAAGATAGAACAAAAAATTAAATTCTGCAACCAAAGACGGAACCAGGAAGACTCGAAGACTTGGGCAAGCAATGGGAAATCGAACTGGAAAAATCCAAAATAAAAGGACAAGTGTCACAAATAACAGAACCGAGGACAGAAAATAACAAGAACCAAAATATTCAAAAGGAGAGGCAACAAAAAATTCCTGCAGTTTCATGGACACCTCAAGGATATAATGGATCAAAATACCAAACACCTTATCCACAAAAATCCAACCCATACTCCAAATTCCTAAACACCGTTCAACCCAGATTTTTGCAAGAATTCCAACCCAGACTCCAAAATAATCACGATAGATTCCAGTATAGCCCCTATAATCAAATGATACCCAGCATGAACCAATTAACGTTAAATACAGTACCAGGTCAAACACAACCCACGATAAAATTTCCAGCGGAAAATTGGGAAAATCCAAAAGAAAGTAAAATACAAGCATTTTAGGGACAGACATGATTAAAAATCTTCAAAAGACCCTAAATTATGATACCGGAACGTAGTGGCTACCAGGTAGCCCACCGACTCGCTACCAAATGGAGGCAAGGCCCCATTCCCTACCCAGACCAATCATTGAAAAAGTTGCTTCAGACAAGAGAAAGGCAACAAAAACTAGTAAGAATGATAGTAACGGAATAAGTGAAAATAAACTGAATAGTCAAATTAAAACCAGCGCAAACAATCAGATTAAGTCAGAAACAAAAGACATAGAAAATAATAACAAAGAACTAAAACCGAAATTCGGGGGTAAAATAAAATTAAAAAGCGAAAGAGAAAATGGTATAACCACGATAGGAAGAAACCTAAATAATTTCAATCAAGCTAAGGAGAACCCAGGCCCATCCCAAAAAACAAAAAACGTCCAAAATCCCAAAGAAAATACCAATAAAGGAATCCCGGGCTTGTTCAGCATTCCTATATACAACAGATTCCAAATCGTGGACAACCCCACCCTACAGACGCAGGACAATAACGAAAATCAATAAAACGAGGAAATAATAACAAGAATTTTTTATAATAGCGAATTACCAAAGGAGTTAAAAAACGACCTTAATAAAAAAATTAGAATTTAGAAAAACTCAAACTTCAAAGGGAACAACCGAAATTAGGAATAGAAACTTGTGGCTTCATTTTAAAACAGGGCAATTTTATTAAATAATATAGGAGGTAAACTAACTAAGCAGGTTGAAACAAAGGATAACGCAGCGGAAGCATGCGAAGGCATTGTTGAACTGGATGAAAGTCAACAAGCGATATTGGAAGAAATTGTAAAATGCAAAATACCGGAAATAGGAAGACAATTAAAACAGACACACCTAACACAACATAAAATAGATGTTCAGGGCCATGACCCTATCAAACAAAGATACTATCACGTAAGCCCAAAAGTAAGAGAAAAAATAAATGAGGAAATAGACAAAATTTTAGAACAGGGATTGATAGAACCTTCTTGTTCCGAGTGGACGAATCCAATCGTTATGATTAAAAATCCAAATGGAGAATAAAGTTTTTGTCTTGATTTTTAAAAAAGTTAATAAAATTACCAAAAAATATTTGTACCCAATTTCTTTAATAAATGAAATACTAGATACCTTACGATCAAAAAAATTTATTTCAAAAACAGATTTAAAATCGGCATATTTACAAATACCTTTGGAGGAAAATTCTAAACCAATTACAGCATTCACAGTTCCTGGAAATGGTATGTTTCAATTCAAACGGATGCCATTTGGTCTTACCAATGCTCCGGCTACTTTCCAGAGACTGATGGATAAGGTTATAACCCCAGATTTAAAGCCGAATGTTTTTTATTACTTAGACGATATAATCATTATTACGCAAAACTTTGACGATCACCTGAAATATTTGAGTCTCGTATTGGATAAAATAAAAAAGGTAAACTTAACAATAGAACTAAATAAATGTGAATTTAGTTGTTCAGAAATCAAATATCTTGGTTTCAAAGTTAACGAAAAAGGACTTTAAATCGACGATGATAAAATTCAACCAATTTTGGAATTCCCCATAACCAAAAATATCAAACAGTTACAAAGATAAATAGGAATGGGAAGTTGGTGTAGAAAGTTCATACCACACTTTGCCGAAATAATAGAACCATTAAACAGATTATTAAATAAGAATAAACAGTGGGAGTGGGGAACAGAACAAACAGAAGCTTTCGAGAAAATAAAGGAACACTTGACATCTGCACCCATCTTAACCTGCCAAGATTTTCACAACCACTCCAGCTAGAAACAGACGCTAGTGACACTGGATTGGGAGCGGTGTTAACTCAAACAATAAACGGAACAAACCATGTAATCGTATACGCAAGCAGAAATCTGTATAGTGCAGAGTCACGATACTCAGCCTCAGAAAAGAAATGTCTAGCAATGGTATGGGCGATTAGGAAGTTCAGACCGTACCTCGAGGGTTATAGTTTCAAGGTATTAACAGATCACATGGCACTAAAATGGCTACACAACCTAAAAAACCCTACAGGATGATTAGCAAGGTGGGCATTGGAACTGCTCGAGTTCGACTATGAAGTAGTTTATAGAACGGGAAGTTCAAACCTGGTCCCAGACGCCCTATCACGTTCCAACGAAGCAACAAAAACAACAGCATTCGTGTTAGCATGTAGTGTAGAAAAACCAAAAGCGGATGTACATGACGAAACAGATGACTGGTATTCAACAAAAATAAGACAAGTCAGAAAATGACCGGAAGACCATGAAAAGTGGAGAATTAGAG
Source organism: Diplolepis rosae (assembly GCA_030998225.1). Lineage (NCBI taxonomy): Eukaryota > Metazoa > Arthropoda > Insecta > Hymenoptera > Diplolepididae > Diplolepis > Diplolepis rosae. The sequence goes on from JAPYXD010000056.1 coordinate 1,563,029, forward strand.
ATTATCAATTGTATTTCTTTGGACCAGACCCACTCAAATCCACCCTCTTACCAGAAATAAACCCATGGAAACTGGTTGTGCCTAAAAGTTTAAGACCACAAGTCCTGAAAGAAAACCTATCAAAGGACGAAAACGAACAACCAGACAAAAATAGGACTAATGGGTAAGAGACTCATCGAGGAGCCGTGGACCATGGTAGCAGCTGACATCACGGGGCCGCTCCTATTGAGTAAAAAAGGAATAAATTAGTATATATTGGTGTTTGTAGATCTTTTTACCAAATGGGTCGAGATCATACCTATTAAAAAAGCTAACGAGAGAACGATTGAGTCCGAATTCCATAAACGAATCATATCGCGTTGGAGACCCAGATATTACCCCCAGGCAAATCCCACGGAACGCTACAACCAAACCATGAAAGAAATAATTAGGGCATACATACAAGACGATCACACAACATGGGACGAAAATGTTGAAGATCTGCAGTTTGCAATTAACACTAGTAAAAATGCATCAACACAGTATACCCCTGCATTTTTAAACTTGGGCCGCGAAGTGCAACCAATACAATCTCTGAGAAAAAGTATCGAAAAGCATGACGAGATTGTATTCCAAGATGAAAATAAGTGGACAGATAGGTTAAGAAGATTAGAAATAATTACGGAAGAAGTCCAAAAGAATTTGGATAAGGCAAACGAAAAACAGGCCACTCACTATAACCTACGTAGAAGACCTATAGAATTTAAGGTATGCGATAGGGTCTTAAAAATAGAAACCAAAATATCAAATAAAGCGGATAATAAAGCAGGGAAACTCTTCAATAAATACGAAGGTCCCTATATAGTTAAGAAAAAAATCTCCCCCACAATCTATGAATTGAAAAACCTCAAAGGAAAAAGCGTAGGAGAATATAATATAAACGATCTGAAACCAGAAATTACTAATAGCAATAAGGAAAAATAAGCAATAAATAAATAGTATGACATGACTGGACGACTCAATTTGACTCCCACTTTGAAACACAGTTAAACAGTTAAAATTGTATTATCCAACACAAGACTGACTCCAATCATCAAACAGAGCACAAAAATATGTATATTAATTTCAGCAGGATGAGTACGACCCTAAAACGCTGGTGGTGTCAGGCAAAGAATGTGGAAGATTGAATCACCGACCACGCCAGAAACTCTTAATATCACCTTTTGTTTTTTTTTCTCTCTCTTTTATATATATGTTACATGAAGAAAAACCATGTCGGAGGATTGGAGAGGAGCCACTACCGAGGCAGCCGGGACCTGGAGGGAGAACTCCAGTAGGAAGGACCCACCAGGGGGATAAACCCTCGCACCCGCGGGGTGGGGGGGAGTGTAACATAGATTTTACACTCCTGTGGGACAAGGGGCGCGAGGCTGCAGGGAACGGCTCTGGGCCGTCGGAGGACGAGATCCACCTAGAAACCTCGAAGGGACGAGTCTTCGCTGCTCGTTGTCGTCTGTCTTCGAGTTGTCATCAGCGGTAGGAGTTGCTGTTCCCTTTAGCTTCGTTTTGTACTAGGAGAACTTTTGTCGTCTGACTATAAAAATGGTGTCCAGTCAACTCTTATGGTTGTTCGGTTGAAATACGTGATGGTAACGTTTACATGACAATAAAGTGCTTTTAACTATTTTAAGTGGCTGTGTCGAGTGTTTCTCCCCTAACTCTCGGCATCCTTTTCTTCATTTCCCCCCCTCGGATAAGAACCTTGTTATAAACTCAAAAGTTCAATCCTGCAGATCAGAAATTGCGTACTTTGCAGTAAGTTTTTCGAAAATGGAGTTAACAGTCCTTTAAAAGTATCAGATCGCGAAGGCCCCATGTTGTGAGCAAGAAACAAAGTTTTGGCGCAAACTGCAGAAGCAAATTTGTTTGATGTTTTTCAGCTGTTGTTAAGCGCACATTTTTTGCAACACGATGTTGACAGTAATAATTTTAACTCATGATCTTTTCCCTCAAAACGCATACACCACAAATGAACAAGTGGACCGCAATGTTCCATTTCTCTGGGCAAGTGAATCATGAAGTGATCTTTAGGTTTCAAATGTCGTTCAAGTACATTACGCACTAAAACATGGTGCTCTTTGATTAAATCTCTAAGAATAATGCTACATTCTATTTGAATTGACGGAGAACAAACAGGTACCTGATTCTGATTCGGTGAATCGATTAAAGTTATCGAACGCTACATTCGTAGAAAGACCATTTTTCACAATGATTTCCGGCGGACACACAGTTGATTGATCGGAAGCACTGTACGTCACTTCTGTTTCTAAACCCACTATTGTATCGTAACTAGTAGTGTGGCCATGCCTATTAAGAATTTTTAGACACCTGTAGCTATTTTGATAAGCTCTTTATGGTACTTCCTACGATAATGTGTTTCCTAGGTATGACGTTTCCACGAGTAACTGTATACACTAAATTTGAAGTTATTGAGTTAGCTATTCTACTTGTTTCTTTTGATAGACGCGTTTTTTGCGAATGCTCCCAAGAACAATTCCCATGAAGCACAAAACTTTCTGAGGAAGTTCACACTCTCCTTTCAACAAATCTGCTGCGTTCATATTTGTTCCAAGTTTCTGGTACGTACAATTGCGTAAGTAACGTCGAAGAATTAGTGCTGGTTTTGTGAGTAATTCCTTTTCATCTAATTCTTCAGTATTAAAAATGAATTGGAACTTCGGACTTGGATCTTCTTGGTATTTGGCTATGAGACAATCTTCGAAAATATTGCGAGCAAGCTTATCACTAACAACTTCGTTCTTCTCAATCACATTTTCGGCGACGTATTCTACTACGATAGAGAAAGCAGATTGATAATACTGTCTTGTTGTATGCCATTGTCCTTGCGCATTTTTGGTCATCATTTTTTTAATTTCATCGACATAAGTGACTTTACAGGTTGCGTGATAATACACTGGATTTTCTTCGTTTCCAAACATTTGGATTCTATTGGCAGTATCAATGTCTGACTTTGTGGCATAGACTACAATTTTATCAAATGTTCTGTGAGCATATGTTTCATGAAGTTGTTGAAATCTTCCTTTATGCTTTTTTCTGCATCTTTGACAGATAACACATACATAAGTTTCATTTTGACCAACTTCCTCGTTCTGTGCAAACAATCAATTTGAGAATGACTTGATACTGTATTATTATTAAAATTAGTAAAATGATTGGTCTTAATGTAATTCAATTTGTCTCTACTAATGGATTGTCTGTAAACAATATCACAAAAAATAGAAGAATCGAAAATTATATAATAATGTAAAGATAGTAAGTGCTATGTCATTCTGAAAGGATCTTGACTAATGTCCAAAAAAGAAAATCGTAAGTTCAGACCATTAAGGTGGCACGACCAAGACGGGCCCTAGAATGTCGCGGCCCCGTTGGGGGATTTATCAAATTATTGTATTATTGACAAAAATAGGTACATTAAACAATTCTGTATTCAACTAGTCGATCAAAATTAGACGATTACATACTGAATAGTGAAAAAATAGAGAAAATGAAACCTGTTCTTTTTAGATAGAGTTTCAGTAAGTGTTATTGTACAAGATATTGGTTTTTTGAAAGAATCTGCCATCCACTTGAAAAATTATTTAAAAATATGTAAAATATGTGAAAGCGCGAACCTAACTTCCTATCTTATCAATGTATAACAGCCCGACTTAAATAATTTATTTCTCTTAATTTAAGCCGGTGACCACCATTTCTTTTTGCGGCATCTAAAAGCTTGTGCTAAATACTCTAAGTGAACGAATTATTGATTAATTCTGTTACAACTCGACATTTGGTCAAGCCACCTTAACTTCAACAATTTCATCATTTTTATGAGAATCTATGCATTTTCATCTCCTCCATGTCCATCATTACTTTTAGGTGTATCATTAGAACTATCATTTTTTGTTGGATCATTTTTACTAGGTTGATTTGTATGTGATACTTTCGGAACTGGAACACTGTAGAAATAATAACATTCGATATTTACCATGCAAAAATGGGAATCTTTTTTTTAGTTTTTTTTTTAGCAATAGTAAATTATTGAATCTTACACAAAAAAAAGGATTCCCATTTTTGCATGGTAAATATCGAATGTTATTATTTCTACATATATATGGCCTACTTCTTTTTTTACGACTTAATTTGTTTTAAAAATAAATATAAATCCGATGTGCAATTTGCACATATTCTAAACTTTATTCAAACTGAATTATTGTGACTCATTATTTCTTAATTATTAACAAGTCAATCTGAAGTATAATTTATGTAACTATTTTAAGAAAATAGGGTTTCATTTTTTTTTTATATAGGACATATATTAACATTAAAAACCTAGCTCTCTGTCTCTGTGCGAGTTCTTGTAATTAAATAAAAATATCGTCACTGAATTTAATTTTAATAATTTTATTTAGTCACACGGAAAAAAATTTGGCGCAGATGCTGCCCCTAGCGGTGGAGCTGTTGCGTTTAGTGGAGGAGAGTTGTGCGACTATGCATTTGGGTATGCTGCGTTCCCTATGTGGGTGAGCAGCTGCCCCTTTTTGGGGGAGCAGTTGACTTACGCCGAAGGAACAAAGCGCTCCTTTCGGTAGGGAGTGTAGTTGCACCGCATCGGCAGGCAAATGCAAAAGCAGGCGAAAGTACAAATTTTAAGTTTTTTATGATTTACATGAAAGTGCCCATTGGAATGATGTTTCCTGTATATATATATATATATATATATATAGAAGTACTTTTTGGTTCATTACGATCTGTTTACAAATAACCTAACCTTAATTTTGAGATTTTAAATAATTTCACACCATTTTAAGAAATTAAACAAATTCTTCAAAAGATATAATAATTAACGACAATTTCAGAAATATCAAAACAATTGAATTTTCCATTGAAAAGTATAGTCAAATATCAGTTCATATGACTCGCCGCAGCATTCCCTCCTGTGGGGCAGCAGCTCTCCCGCAATTGTGGGAGAGCAGTTAGTCCACAAAAAAGTAAACCTGCTAATCTATGAAGAGCGCTGCAGTTGCCCTTCACTGTAGTGGCGCAGGAGCACCAGAGGTAGTGCAGCATTTCTACCAAATTTTTTTCCGTGCACCCACTAACGCTCTGAATTGTTGCCATGCAATCAGTTTGACCGAAAAAAGTTCAATAAAGTCCTGCTAAAAAAATTTTACAATTAAAAAATAATAATAAAAAAACTTTGATTTTTCGATTGAATTTTTTTTAATTAACATTTTGTATATGCCTACTTATATCGCGGCCTCGATGCCGACTCAAAAAGACTAAAAAAAGACTCATAAAAGCTAGTTCAAATATGGATATTTTTAGATTAAAAAAAATGATGGCCACGATAAAAAAAAAATTTCTGAGATTATTAAATGTTTTGAAATTTTCTGAACAAAACTGCCTTCAAATCAATTTAAGAATACTCCCCCGTGCACTTTCATTTATTACAAAAATTCACTAAACCATAACATTATGAAAATGACAACAAATAATTAACCGTCTACCTGGACGCACTTTTTGGAACAATATTTTTTTGGAAATCTAAAAATGTTCAAAACATTTTGTATCACTTATTTTTTCATTCTTCAGTTACAATATTCATGTTAGGGACTCCCCAACATTTTATTAGATTGTGTGATCATTTTTAGAATTCCAAAAAAAAATTTTGTTCCAAAAAGTGTGTGTGTGTGCTTATTTAGAAAAAAGCCTCCAAATTCATGAATACGTGTACATATAATAAGAATTTTTCAACCGATTCACTTTCTTGATGGTGTAGATCTATATTTTGCTTGGATAGAATTAAATTAGTTATAGCATGCGCTATAGTAACCAATATCTTTACAAATTTCTTGAGGAACTTTACAATCTTTATACATCAAATTATGCTGTTTTCTGCTAATGTGCTTGAGCCAAAAGGTTTTATTTTAACTTCAGATCCACAACACATAAAACACAACATATTCACTTTAAATGGTAACCCAAATTATTTTATAATTTAATAATTTAATTTCGGCTAAAGAAAATGGCGACAACTGACGCCGAAGTAGCTACCCAGGAAACAAAAAGCGATAGACTAAAATTGCTGTGCATTGCGTATTTTAAAATTGCAGATTCAAAACTTTTCCGTTTAATTGTGTTGTGGACATTTGAATCGATAAGCTTTTCGAATCAAGAATTTTATTCCAGAACGATTGAATAAAAATTTTTTTAAATTGTTTTTACGCTTCTTCCAATCGTATAAATTACGATACCGATACGATTATCAATACTCGAAAGGGCATGAATTAGAAAATCATTACGCTTTTTGGCAGCAGGATGACGGGCTATTTTTAAGTTAAAGATTATTGTTAAAGATAAGTTTCATTAATTTTACGTCAATTACTGATTACTGAATAGTACATTACGTGCCCAGGCGCAGAATGAGGGTCATTGCGGGACGAGCGACAATGCTCGCAGGAGATCGAAGCTAAGGCGTAGTCGAGGCAAAGCCGAGACGAAGCCGAAGCGCGATCAGTCCTGCGAGCATTGTCGCGAGTCTCGGAATTACCCGAATTGTGTGCATTGGCACGTATTCTACTTTATGTGACTTCGGTGCGTATACGAGTTTTTATACGTACACTGGAATCTAAACTAGTATTGTAGTTGTTTGCGGCGCTAGTCATTACACTTGATATGTCACGACTAGTCCCGGGCATTTTGATTTTATCGATCTTGTGTAGTAGTAATGGATTTTAGTAGACGCATGCGCAGTTCAAATGTACAAGGCTTTGCCAGTAAGATGCTAACGCTGTACGAAGAAGAATAAGAAGGATTGAGCTTCGTTTCATGGCTATGGGCGCATGCGCAGTTCAGTTTTTACATTTCATTCCTTTCTGGCGAAATGTACTACATTGCGCTACTGTTAACTGTAGCGAAAAAACGAGTTTGCGCGCCGATGGCACATAAAAATACTTGAACATAAAGAGCAATAATGATATCATATAACCTCTTTTTGAAAAATATGTTCGGCATAACTAACTTCTAAATTAAAATGTTAAGAATTTTATAATACGTATCAAAGAAATTGTTTGAAATAATAATCTTATTTTGTGGGCATAAAAATTTTTCCGGATTTTTAAAAATGTCCGGTCATTGTGCGACGTCCTGTCACCTACCTTCCTTCAATATTATATTTTATTTTCCCTCGTTTTAGGTCGGTAAAGAAATCCAGAGGATTTCTAAACCAAGAATGGGATGAGGGTAGCTAGATAAAATAAAACTCGAAATTTACTGAACTTACAATTATCAACCTTTATTCTTAATGGGTAAACAATAGGAGAGAGAGAGATAGTGAATCATTAAAATTTCCTTCTCGGGGTCATATATTAAATTGGACTTACTCAGATCCAGGCTCGAACCACTGATAATCTGGAAGGGGTACACACCTTTCAATTCACGTCACAATATGTTAAAACTCTGACAGGTAGGCAGAAAAATACAAGTAGGGTATCTCTTACAGTTAGGAACCGAATCCACAAATCAATTCCGGCCTGGACTACTGATGATGCCAAAGAGTGAGTTTTAGATACACCTTTAAATACAGTAAAACCTATCGTAGCCGACACATATGGGAGACAAGTTCGGCTACGATGGGTACCAATGACATGCGATAATTGCTAGGGACTTATTACTAGCTTGGTTCAGTGCTGTGGCAACAGGTGCCCCTGTGTTTAGTAACACACGTCTACCGGCTTGTACAAATTTTTTGTGTTTACATTTGTGCAAAAAGGTGAGTAAAAGTTAATTTGAAAAATAATCAGTTCTTTTTGTTCATAATTTAAGAATTTCATGGATAAATTCAGTCGATAAAAAACTATAAGGAATACTTAGTGCTTTTAGTGGAAAATGTATAGATGACAGTTGAGGTTATGTTGCACGAATGTGCATACATATTTAAGATCTTAATAAGTTGAAATATAAATGGTTATGAAAATTCTCCAATTTTTCGAAGTTAAATTGTAATTAAAATTTATAATTCAAATATAATCATTAAATAAATTAATATTTCATTTAAAATATTCATTGAAAAAAAAAATTACTAAGACGTTTTACAAAAATATGAGGACCCTCCAAAGACGGTGTTTAAGACGGCCCTAACCATGCACATTTCTCGACCAATAATGTGAAGCGTCAGAGTGGGATGTTCGTTAGGAGAGTGTTGGCTACGATAGGTTTTACTGTATATGCGATGTGGCTTCTGTGGTTTCGAATCGTGGACACTTCAATATAAGATCCGTTCACAGGTTCCACTTTTTAACTCACAACAATGTTGCACTAAATTCAATTTCAATGTAATTTTAAATTAATGAGGAAGACACTGACAAAACACGTTTGATTTGTTTCGTGCAGAACGTAAATATCAAAAGATATATAAATATATATACCTAATCCATTATTAACGTATAAGATTTTTTAACCAAGATTATTTTTTCTCATATTTCACTGTAGGAATGTTTGAAGAGAAGAAAGATATAAGTATCTTGATCAAGAAATATTTTGCAGCTCAGTATACACACAAAGACATATCTAAAATGCTAGAAGTTAAGCATGGTGTACATATTTCTCCTCGAACTTTACAGCGAATTTAAACAAAAAAATTTAAAGAAAAAATATAATTGAATCTCCATTCGAAAAAATTGTTTCAGCTATAATTTAAAAGTTAGTTAGTTATACCGGAAATATTTTTCAAAAAGAGGTTATGTGGTAACATTCGTGCTTTTTATATTCAAGTATTTTTGTATTACTTATCTTATATATCATTATATATCAGTAATTTACGTAAAATTAATTAAACTTATCTTTGTCAATAATCTTTAACTTAAGAATAAGTAACACATGGAAAAATTGAATTACCTTGCTTCACTTCAATACAAAACATGCACCATGTGGGTGGCATAAGTAAAATACACCTCCGACACAGTCGCAAGTGCCGAAGCGATCAACAAAAACTTGCGACTGTCTCGCGAGTGCCGAAGTAACCACCAAAAACTTGGGACACTGTCGGGAGTGGCGAATACAAGCCGAATAGATGTGACGACCCGATATAAGGGCCGTCTAAATTTAATATTTAGAATTAAATTTTATATTCTGCGGGTTATTTTGAAATTAAATTTTCGAACCGGCCAGCTTATAAAGATAAGTTGAAAGTCGTGGATAAAAGAAAAACTGGAAAACACAATATCCTTTTTATAATTAAAGTATTTTTATTTTTAAATTTTAACAAACTTGAAAACAGTCGAAATTCTCAAATTTTAAGGACCAGCTGCAAAAAGTCAGGCAAAAGACTTGCAAACACAGTGCGGCCACTATCATGTATTTTAGGAGGGTACTTAAAAAAGTGAAAATGAGAATCAGCGCCGCCAAGTTTTGATAGCAAGAACTAATATCAATGCGAACGAAACCCCCGTCCCCCCAACTCGATGTATTCTAAAGAGCGGAAAATTTTGAAATATATTATATGAAATCCATTTAATACATTTAAATGATTTAAAATTGAAAATAATTTGTGAAAGAATAAAAATACATCAAGAATTTTCAAATGTGAATCACGATGAAAAGTTAAATACTGTACTATTACACGGAGAAAAATAGTTGAAGTAATTTTACTCAACTCTGTCGATTAAACTTGGGACTTAAGGACATTTGAACATTTATTAAATCCTAGTCGGGTAAAATGAATTTGATAAAAACCTAATTCACCCAAAGTGAATATTAATAAGCGTCACATAGGAAATAGTAAGGAGTTGAGTAAAACGTTGTCAATGACAGGGCATCACAATGCGTCAGTGGGTTAACCTGAAATGTATAAATATATCACCAACGCTAGAGATGCTTCGAACGGTAGTTGAGTAAAATGAGCATCGACTGTATTATTTCAACTGTCAATGATATGGTTGCTATGGTTACAACAGTTTGAAAATAACATCAGTAGCGACAATAGCGCCACCACTTGTTGATAGCAAACATTATAATTCGTTCCCCTTTTCTCCTATATGAGTCGACCCACTGTGCTTGTAAACGACTGCTTTGTAAAAAAAGCTTCTTTTACTTTTAGAGTAGCCTTCCTGTGGATTCCCACTCTGGTACTGGGTGCTCTGGGCCTTAACGATGATTTCCATTTGTCAGATCATCCCCTGGAAATAATCGAAGAGGCTCATAATTGGTTAATTTTTCTCCCACCCAGAAAAGTTGAGGGTGGACTCACAATTCGTCGTTCAACTCGAGCTATTTCAAATTGTCCACGAAAATACATTTTCTTTTTGTTTTTCGTGCTATGGACCAGTTCTGTAATTCATCCCTCGCTCTTGGGGTTTATTGCCTTGCATATAAAACGTGGCCCTTTCTCCTAGCAGACACTTGAGATCTTTTTGAAGAGGCCGTTGCGTTCTTGACCTGTTTTGAAATTTCTATTTTATGTGGGCAATGTCTTGTGTCTTTATATGACATTTTCATGAATGTCACATAAAATATGAAAACGTAAAATAAACCTCGTCAAATCGGTCTCGCTTCATAGCCTGGTCCTTAAAATGTACTAAATTTAATACTTAAAGTAACGAGACATTTCCTCTAGGTTTCCTACAACCTATGAACCTGTAAATTAAATCCTTAAATTACGCATTCAAATCCTTAAAAATACTAATTTTGTCACAGCGAGATTGGTCTCTTCTGTTTTTTCTTTTCTACATCCATAAATTTTAGAAACCCAGTCCAATGATTCAGTCACATAAATCTATTCAATTAAATTTATTTTAGTCTTCTCTAAATACAATAATATTTTATTCTAGTCTCCTTAGCAGATCTAAAATTCTGCCATATTAATTTACTTTCAATAAAAGTACAAATTTAATTTGAATTCAAACTTGGCACGTGACCATCAAACAGTTAATAAAGTACGGTTTGCGAAATTTGCCTTTAGTTTGTTCGCTCTCCGCAATAAAGATGAGTGCACAGGTGCAATCATCACATAGACCAACAACTAGCGACACTGTAGCGAGTGGTGAATACCAGCTTCCGTACTTCATGGATTAAGGACCCTCATGAGGTACAAGTCGAGTCTAGTATTGGACTATGGATACCTGCTACCGAAAATGCAAACGATGCACCTAGATGCGGCCAATTATAGTTTGGTAGACTTAAATGCAGACGTCGCTTTCGGCGTGTTTTTACAGGTCCCCTCTTGCCTCTCACCACACCGTAGGTTCCTATCAAATTAGTTCCTCGAAATCATTATAGAGGCGCTAAATTTATCTCCCTCCAATCCCCTCCACCCGCTGAGATACCGTAAAACAGTAAGCGCGCTTTAAAAATTTAAATTTAAATTATATAATATATTGAAGAAAATTAAAAATTGGTAAACAAAGAAAGGAAAAGCAACGTGTAAAGTGTTTCAATGTTACTTTATGTGTATTTTATTTTGCTTTATAGTATCATTTTGATATTGAAATAGGTTACAGTGAACATGCATTGCTAAATTAACTTTCTGTCAGTGGAAGATAAGTACATGAATGAAAAACCAATATTTAATTATTATAATTTAAACATGTATGAAATAAAAAGAGAATTAGTTTCTTATTTTTAAAAAGTTTAATTTTTTATTTTCATATTTTCGTATTTAAAATTTTTTTTTTTCATTATGAACAACTTCTAGTTTCCAGAATTTTTATGCTTTTCAAATATTATTCAAATTAATAATTACAATTTTAAAAATAAAATTTTAAATTAATTAGTTAATTAAAATGGTAGTTTGTATTGACCCTTGATTTAATTTATAAAACTTGGTACGTTTGCATTGGCTTTAGGGTCCATAAATGAAGAAGTCTATTTAATCAGACGTTTCGGCTCTGATCGGAGCCCTCATCAGTGATATTTATTAAATCTAAAAATACAAAAAAGATGCTGTCGCTAATTTCACATATTTTAACGGAATAACTAGAGTACTTAGAATATGATATAAAAACGAGTACTTAACGAGTACTTGGTATGTTACTGCCTTACAAAATGAAATGACCCAAGACATTAAATTAACACACTTTTTTCTAAAAAACAATCCCAACATTCTAATTACAAAAGCTGACAAAGGCAACACAACTGTAGCCTTGGACAAGACCAAATATGCCAATGAAATAAAAACCATGCTTTCAGACACAACAACGTACATACCTCTTAAAAAAGATTCCACAAATACCACCCAAAAAAAAGTTAATGATCTTGTAAAAAATTGTGAAAAGAAAAATTATATCAATGACAGTATGGCAAAATTACTCAAATCAGATAATCCTCTTGCAGCTAGATTTTACGGCCTGCCAAAAATACACAAACCCAACAACCCCCTCAGACCCATTGTTTCCTTCTGTGGAAGTCCAACGTACAATCTGGCATCTTTTTACAGCAAAATTCTGTCAAAAAATATAACCCCCCCTTCTTCACGTATAAAAACAGTTTCGATTTCATCCACAAGATAAAAAACATCACAATCCCCCCGGATCACAAAATTATTTCACTTGATGCAGTCTCACTGTTTACAAATGTCCAAATTGGCCTTGCCATGACAGGTATTAAAAATAGATGGCACCAAATCCAACCACATACAAAATTGCCTTGGTATCAATTTGAAAGAGGCCTCCGAACCTGTTCAACCAACTGTACATTCAATTTTCAATGCATTTCCTATAAACAGAGATCGGGGTTCCCCATGGGCTCGCCACTATCCCCCATCGCTGCTGACATCGTCATGGATGACCTTGAATCCAAGTGCATCGCCTCCCTACCCTTCAAACCCCCCTTTTTCTTTCGATACGTAGACGATATCATAACAGCAGTACCACATGATAAAATTGACACAATTAAAAACACCTTTAACAACTTCAACCACAAAATTCAGTTCACAACAGAAGAGGAATCAGAGGGCAGGATATCCTTTCTTGATGTTCTTATAATCAGAGCCGGTGATGGCATAAAAACTAACTGGTATCACAAGCCTACATGGTCTGGCCGCTACCTCAATTTCAACTCAAATCACCCCTATAAATATAAAATCAATGTAATTAATAATCTGGTCGATAGATGTATCTCCCTATCTCACAAAGACTTCCACAAAGAAAATATTAAAATAATCAAATCCATTCTACATAAAAATAATTACCCCTCTAGCGTGATTAATTCCTGTATTAAAAAAAGGCTAAACTTTCTCTCCCTGAAAACTTTAGATACCAATACAAAGCCATACCAGCCACTGAGGATTATCCCCACACACACACAAACCACAAAACCAAACCTAGCAGCAGGTCAAAGCACAGCCACCAACACACAGTCACCTCCAAAATACATGTCACTACCTTACGTACAGGGCCTCTTAGAAAAATTATCAGGCATCCTCAAACCCTTCAACATTAAAATTGCATCACGCAATGTCAATAACCTATCCCGTTTTTTTAAGCCAACAAAAGACAGAATTTCGAAACTTGACACCGCTGACGTCGTTTACAACATTCCCTGCACAGATTGCACAGCTACATATATAGGTACTACAAAACGACCACTTAAAACTAGAATTCACGAACACAAAAGGGATGTTTACAACCCTCCGGACGAAATGGACTGCTTTGACAAAACACGCATGGGAACAAGACCACACATTCAATTTTGACAACATTCAAATCATAGACAGAGCCGAAAATTACAAAAAACGGATAATTTTAGAGATGACACATATAGCCAGCAATACAAATTCAATTAACCAAACAACTGACACGGATAACCTATCCGTTTTTTATATGTCATTATTAAATAACAAAAATTAGAAAGGAGGAAACATTTCTCTGGGGCAATTGGCTCCCGGGAATGTCTCTTCCTTTTTACAGGATCACTATCCTTCTCAACTCTCCCCCCAACTTGGAAAATGCTTAGATTACCTCCATATCTGCCGCAAATGTGCTGAACCCTTCGGACCCCGGTTATGATTTACAATCTTCCGTCACAAAAAATTTTTTTTTTCCACCTTCGCCTCCTTGGTTCTTTCACAACTGTCCTCTCCGCACATTCAAGATTCAGTCACAAATATAACACCGCACAGTGAGTTGGTGAAAAATAATGTGTGTTCAAAAAATATTTCACAGAAAACAAAAAACAAGGATAAAAAATTCTATAATCAGCCGTGGTTTTCTATTAAAGAGAAAGGATTCATTCCTTCATACATAGAAGGTTAGTTCAAAAAATCAAATTTCAATCAAGATCAGTTAAGACTGGAAAGTTTGGATATCTAGATATCTAGTGTTCTAGCTTTAGGCTTTTCAAAGGGTTTCTGACATCCATATATATAACATCCAAAATAAAAATTTAAAACATTTTTTTTTAAATAGATTAGAAATAGCAAACTCAGGGAAAATAGTTCAAAAACAACTTTAATGTGTGAATCAGGTTCATTTTGTTAACTTGTTACCAGAGAATTTGGTTGTAGATTACAAATATAGATAAGACATGTTCAAAATATTATAAAAAATGTGAATATTTAAAATAGTTATAAATAGTTTAAAAATAGTATTTAGACAAAATAGTACAAAAAGAAAGCCTTAATGATCAACTATTCCCATCCAGCTTCACACCAAAGAATTTAATGTAGATACTGTTATAGATAGGCCATACCAAAATATTAATATTAATACTTTTTCCAACATAGGTTTAAAATAGTTTAGGTAAATTAGTTCAAACCAAGCCCCATAACGTCAACCAATCCAGCTTCGCGCCAAACAACCTATAGTGGATGCAATAATGGATTAGATATTCACAAATATAAATAATTATTTTTTAAAGAGTTTAAAAATAGTTGTTCAGTCCAAATAGTTCAAAATATCATTAATGCTCTACATCAATCTCTTCATTTCAATCTGTAACCGAAGAATTATTATAGACACCGGTATGGATAAGAACTTCTTAAAAAAGAATGTGAATATTTACTTTTTTTAAAAATAGTTTTGAAATAGTTTAAAATAGTCTAAGTTAAATAGTTCGAACCGAGCCCTAATAGCCTCAACAAATTCAATTGTAGACACCAGCATAGAAAAGACAGTCAAAAATGTGAACATTTTTATAAATAGTCTATAAATAGGTTGAAATAGTTTCAGGGAAAAAATAGTCCAAAAAATGGTCTCAATTGTCTAGATAAGGCTGTTCACATTCAGCTTCGCACCAATTTATTTGAGTTCAAACTTTATTATATAACCTTATAGTTTCTCCAGGAATCCCTGCAAACCTTAAGAAATGTAGCACATATATGTAGAGTGCTGAATATATTTTTGTGAATAGTTTTAAAATAGTTTTAAAGGGGTTTCAGACGAATAGTCCAAGAATAGCCTTGATGGTCTAGATCTATCATTTTCCATCCAACTCCACACCAAAGAATTATTGTAGATACGAGTATGGATAGGACATACCAAAAAAATATATATACCTTTTTCAGAATACTTTTAAGATAGTTTAACAAAATAGTTCAAACAAAGCCCTAGTAGCCTCAGCCAATTCAATTGTAGACACCAGTATAGATAAGACAGTCAAAAATGTGAATATATTTTATAAATAGTTTACAAATAGGTTCAAAATAGTTTCAGGGAAAAATAGTCCAAAGAATAGTCGTATATCCAAGCTTTCCATTTTCAATTACAGATTAACATACCAAGTACTCGTTTTTATATCATATTCTCAGTACTCTAGTTATTCCGTTAAAATATGTGAAATTAGCGACAGCATCTTTTTTGTATTTTTAGATTTAATAAATATCACTGATGAGGGCTCCGATCAGAGCCGAAACGTCTGATTAAATAGACTTCTTCATTTATGGACCCTAAAGCCAATGCAAACGTACCAAGTTTTATAAATTAATTAGTTAATTGAAAATTTAGACTTAAGAGCATGTGATACTTTACCATAAGAGCAATTTAGTTTACACAGTTGTTCTTCCATAATTTTTAATTTTTCAACAAAATAATAGTGCCCAGAGGTCAGTGTTAATTTTCATTACGTCTCGGCACTATTATTTTTTTGAAAAATTCAAAATTGTGGAAAAACAACTGTGTAAACTAAATAGCTTTCATGGTAAAGTATCACATACCCTTAAATCAATATCTTACCAGTTTAAATGTTGAAGTCTTCTCCTTTTTTTAAGCTCAATGTTTACAAAAAATTTTTTTGAAAAT
Source organism: Diplolepis rosae (assembly GCA_030998225.1). Taxonomy (NCBI): domain Eukaryota; kingdom Metazoa; phylum Arthropoda; class Insecta; order Hymenoptera; family Diplolepididae; genus Diplolepis; species Diplolepis rosae. Next base: position 1,579,300 of record JAPYXD010000056.1, read on the forward strand.
TTAAGGAAGAAAGTTGTCCGAAGCTCAATAATTTGTAATTTCTAAAATATTTGTTTGACACACTAGTCAGAATGTTTTGAAATATCATTATAATTTATGGCTAGTTCTTGTATTTTCTTATTAAAAAAGTGATAGTTCCACACTTTTCTGAAAAAAATATAGATCAATGATTTTTAAAAAAACTCAAATGAATTGATTTATAAACATTTATAATAAGATAAGTTTTTTTTGCCTTTTGCTAAGACCGAATCTTAAAAAAAAGTTTATTTTATTTTAAAATGTTTAAAATTTGTATTAGGCCTAATACACCTAATATGAAATTAATCTGCCATTTTATTTTCTAAATGGCAGGGTGGATAAGCCTGTGTATGGTATACATGGGAAACCACTGAAAAAAAGCGCTGTAGCTCTACCTTCTGGGTGGTGTAGGAAACGGGCTAGCTACTCTTCAGATCTAAATTAGAAATAAAACTACTAATTCAATTCGTAAAGTTGTTTATTGCTATAGTAATTAGTAGCAAACTACCAACTACTTTGGTTGCCGAATGAAGTGACTACTAATTCATTGTCAAAATCATATACTATATATTATATATGGTGTGTTCCATGGCAAATCGGACGGGTTCAGGTCTCCATGTTTCCGATTTACATGAAATTTTAAGCATTGATAGACTAACATAAATAATGAAGAAACCCAAAATTTGAGATTATTTCATGCATTATTTAAAAAGTTATGGGATAAACGAAAAAAAAATATTTTTGTTCTTTTTCGATTATTCAAAAACTGAAATCACAAAAAATTCTGAAAAAAATTACACTAACGTATCATTAGATGGCTGATGTAGTAGTATTTTTTCGGAAAATTTTTACTCCAAATTTAATAATAAAAAAAAGTTTTTTTTCAAACAAATTGATTTTTTGAAAAAACGCCATCTTTGAAAAATCTGAAAAAATTCATAGTCAGAGCCCCAAGTATTACGCAAATTTTAGATATATAATTAAGGTGCGCACTCGAAAGTTGTGTGAAATATGAATTTTTTTGTTAAGTGAGACGCGCGGAATCACGATCTTCGATCCACGGCGTCGAGCGCAAGTTCGACTAATGTTCTATTACTATCTGCTTTTTCGAGAACGTTACGTTACATTACATTTTTTTTAAAAAACTGAACGCCTATTTATTTATACATGTCGAAAAATCTTTCACGAATTTTTTCAACAAAAAAAAATTTATAGCTGGAGTCAATATTGCCATTGTGCTAAAACACAATTTTCCCGACATCTCTTGCGGTGAGCATGATAAAGAAGGAACTGCTTATCTGAAATACACAAAACAAAAACAAAACTATAGTTGGTACCTTTACGCTGTGCGTGAACGAAGGATTTTGCGAAATTCATTTTTTTACAAAAATGGTGATCGTTTTTCTAAAAAGTTTGATTTTCGAACGCCTGAGCTTTCGGTTTTTGCAGCAAGAAAAAAAAAGTTTTGCTTGAAATTTAAAATCCTTTGTCCACTCAGAGGCTATTATTGTTGTTAGTAAGCCTGCAAAAATTCAAACTGATCTGGTTAACGGTTCTCGAGAAAAAAATTTTCGATTTTTTCAATTAACAAAAGTGTATATAACCCCTTAATACGACCGTCGCTTGCTCCTTTTAATTCTAGGAACTCCATCGACGGCTAACATAGCCAGACGGTATTGTTGGTAGCCAGCTAGCGCTTTCTCCTTGCGCGCCTTCTTCCTTCTCCTTGTCTCCTTCGTTCACTCGAGCGCACTCTCCTTCTTTACTTATCTCCTCATTTCGTTTTCCCCTTTTCTTTTGATTGAAATCGCTTCAGGACAATCATTCTTCAAATTCCTTCGTTTTTAAATAAGTTGCAAATTATTTAAAGGCTTGGATTTTTAATTTAAGGTTAATTAATTTTACAAAATTGAATTTTATATTTTTATGTTGAAACTAAAATAAAAATCTGCTTTAGCTTGGGGATTCCTTTGAAAAATGCATTAATATTATCATAGTTTACTTTTATACATATATTTTACTTAATTAATTTAACAGTTATATTGTACTTTATTGATTTTATTTGAATGACAAATACTTTAAATGAAATTCATAGAATTTCCTCAAGCTGGATTTAACCAGTAAAGAATCCCCGCCTCGGGTTTCGAGCAACGACACGTCCGGCCAATCGGATGCCTCAACTCGAAACTCGAGGAGAAGGAAATCGAGCCGATATAGGAAATCGTCAACGGAAAGTTAGTCGATCCTCGATCGAGACCTGGTGCAGCAAAATTTGATTTTACGATTTTTGCTAATAATTAAAGTTGAGTTCTTCTTTAACCCAGTGGTTTTTCTTTTGAGTTCCTTCCTCCTACAAGCACGAGCGATGAGACCAGCGTTCCTGCGGATCCTGGACATCTCCAGCCTCTCATCAAGATCCTTCCCGACTCCTGAGCCTGATCCAGTTGTCGCCTCCAAGATTGTGCTGCTTCCAACTAGTGGTGTGTCGTGTCGCGTCGCGTAGTACAGTGCGTAATTCAGTCGAATCGTGATCCGTACTCGACGGGTGTCGGACCTTTTAGGGCCATAACCGTCGATTTGCGTTGCCCTCACGGTCGACTGAGCGTGGGCCCTGCTGGGCCACGACCATTGATCTAGCGCTCGTTCGCCGCGCTCCTTTCCCCAACGCGCTTCGAATTCCTGGCTAGTGGACGGGCGTCGGACTCTGCGAGGCCACGACCGTCGATTTAGAGCTTGGATTCCGCGCTACGTGCCAAAGTGATTTCCGGTTTCCTCGCGCGAGTATAATCCAACGAGCGCACCACTCGTTAACATCTCCGATCGCCGCTTTAAACGACCAAACCCGGAACGCCGCGCGCGTGAAGAACGCAGGTTCCTGGCGGAATCAGCCGCCCGTTCCACGCCAGTTTTGGCCGTCCGGTCAGTCGTTGCCCCCCCCGGAGAGGCACAGAAACGGGTAAAACGCCGTGGCAAACCCCAGAAGCGCCTAAGTATGAAGCGTAGGGAGCTGAAACGGCGCCAGACTACCGCCGAGGCACCCCCGCGTGACGTGAGCTATCGTCCCTCGCCCCCATCCGCGCCAGGCAGCGCCGGTTATTTCAGCCTTTCGGCTTTAGCTCCCCCTAAGGTTCCTTCTTGGACCTCGTCTATTCCGGCCCTGAACGAGCCACCTGTAAAGGAACTGCCTGCAGCCATCGAACTTTTTCGCTGAAAATTGCTAAGCCCCTCTGACGGGGATACAATTTTTATTCCGGTCGACAAATCGCCCGAAAAATTCTCGCCACCCCCACGGAAGGCCCTACAAAAGGTGAAACGTACACTCTTTCCTCTCAATCCTGGTCCTTCCTCAGCCGCGTAATCAGATTCGGAGGCCGACTTAACACCGCGGCAATCCCAGAGTGAGCAACCCCCCAAAAAACAGGTGTAACAACATGCAGAATAAGAGTTATGAAAGATGAAGTTTTAGAAGAAGGATTTTCTTTCTTAATTGTTGAAATTAAAAGAAATCAGCGAATGACTCGCATAATCTTCCTTCTCACGGCCTCCAGGTACCTTTCGATTCCAAAAATCCCTCGAAGACAATAATATTGACGAAAAATCAGAGTCCTTGCGATTCATCACATTCACATCAATAAAAAAAATTATTTTTTTAATAATTTATGTATAATAATAGAACTCATTACATTATTCATATTTTATGAGTATAAAGCGATAATTAAACAATTAATAATCATTTCCCATCACTGTTTGATAGTAAAGTTCTCGAAAAAGCAGATAGTAATAGAACATTAGTCGAACTTGCGCTCGACGCCGTGGATCGAAGATCGTGATTCCGCGCGTCTCACTTTACAAAAAAATCCATATTTCGCACAATTTTCGAGAGCGCACCTTAATTATATACCTAAAATTTGCGTAATGCTTGGGGCTATTACTATGAATTTTTTCAGATTTTTCAAAGATGGCGTTTTTTCAAAAAATCAATTTTTTTGAAAAAAACATTTTTTTATTATTAAATTTGGAGTAAACATTTTTCCAAAAAATACTACTACATCGGCCATCTAATGATACGTTTGTGTAATTTTTTTTAGAATTTTTGCTAGTTTGAGTTTTTAAATAATTGAAAAAGAACAAAAATATATATTGTTTTTGTTTATCCCATAAGTTTTTAAATAATGCATGACCAAATTTCAAATTTTGGGTTTCTTCATTACTTGTGTTAGTCTATCAATCCTAAAAATTTCAAGTAAATCGGAAACATGGAGTCCTGAACCCGTCCGATTTGCCATGGAACACGCCATATGTATCAATTTGTAGTTTTCTACTAATTCAGATTTAGAGAGTATTCAACAAAAAATTTGTGAAACAAATGTATTCATTTTTGAAGTTTATTAATGATACAATTACACAGACACACACAAAAAAAGTGTCGTGATCTGGGGATGCGACATATGCTTTCCTATGTATTTTGACGCGGTGAATCCGAATCCGATGTCAGAATTTGTCCTCCAGGTCCGCGCTTCAACCTAACCTCAAAAAACGTAAAAAAATTAGTATATCCTGTTCTGGGGATGAGGCATGTTGATTCTTATGTTTTTCGATGTATTGAATGTAAATAAGCGCTCAGAATCGATCGCACACGTTGTTCTTTTGACTCTAACCTCGAAAAAACGCAATTAAATGATAGTAAATTGTGATATACTGCCTTTCAGGCTAGTTTTTTTTTGAGAGCTTATATCAGTGGAGTCTCATTCTTACAGTTGACGTAAACTAACTTTAACTCACCTAAACTAACCTCAACTCACCTAATCTAATCTAAACTGGCCTTATATAACAATTATCTTCTATCGCAGATTTTACTATTCTGTAAAAAGGTAAATTTCAACACGATAAGCAATGTCTTTACAACGAAATGAACATGAAATTTACTGTTTTATTCTCTCTATTCTAGGATTTTTAAAAGAATGGGTGAACATAATGATCTTGCTGACCATTTTAGCATTTTTCGCTTGTGCCTGTAACCAGGGCACCTCCACGTGGTGACGGTGGGCAACGGATCCATACCGGCTGAGTCCCTGGGTAAACGGCGTTCATGCCGCCATGGCAGGCACAGAAAGAAAGTGTTTTACGATGCACGACTGCCACAAAAATGTAAATTCCTTTTGTTATATTTGCACCAGATATGAAGTAACGTCTTTGCGGAAGAAAATTGATGACGAAGTTAGCACGCTCTATAAAAAATGTTTCGGTCATAAAGTGTTACACCAAGAAACAAATTGGGTTCCTCACATCATCTGTAATTCCTGCAGACTGATATTGTATCGTTCTCGAAATTCAGGTTTCCAAAAGTATTTCAGATTCTCCACACCAGCTATATGGAAACAACCGCTTCGTATGAAAGACTGCTACTTTTGCATAGGTTTCCCGACAATGTTGGCGACTACAGTGAAGAACAAGGCGAACGGTTCCATCAAGATATAAAAGTCATGGAACAACGATATCAGGGTAGATGGGATGAAGTCATGATGGCTGATTTTTGTTGGATGCTGAAAAGAGAAACAATTTTAAAGGTGAAAAAACGACGGCGAAACCCTTTGCATCGATCCTTCGAAGAGAAAAGGACAAGATATAGTGGAAAGCAATCAGACTGAAGACATTCAATCAATTTTTTTGAAATGTCGTCAACTGCGATAAGGGTTATATAAGGCCAGTTTAGATTAGATTAGGTGAGTTGAGGTTAGTTTAGGTGAGTTAAAGTTAGTTTACGTCAACTGTAAGAATGAGACTCCGCTGATATAGGCTCTCAAAAAAAAAACTAGCCTGAAAGGCAGTATATCACAATTTACTATCATTTAATTGCGTTTTTTCGAGGTTAGAGTCAAAAGAACAATGTGTGCGATCGACTCTAAGAGCTTATTTACATTTAACGCATCGAAAAACATAAGAATCTACATGCCTTATCCCCAGAACAGGAAATACTAATTCTTTCACGTTTTTTGTGGTTAGGTTGAAGCGCGGACCTGGAGGACAAATTCTGACATCGGATTCGGATTCAGCGCGTCAAAATCCATAGGAAACCATATGTCGCATCCCCAGATCACGACCCTTTTTTTTGTGTGGCTGTGTTATTAACCATCAGTTTGGCAATGTATATTTTTTTTTTAAAAAATTTAAATTAATAATTCTTGATGTACAATATTTTTTTTCACACAAAAGTTGAAGATTTCGTACAATAAATGCTCACTGATTTCTGAATATATTCAGCAGCTTTTCTTTTTGGGAAACTTTGTCTGATCAAAAAAATATGAATAATTTATATTAATTTCATTGAAACTATGCCAAATGCTGCGAATAACTTATTATAAACGTTTTTCAATATTTAAAGAGAATTAAAAAAATAAAAATAAAACTTTCTAACAAAAATTATACCTAATAAATTATTTAATTTGTTACATTTGTTACATTTTAATGTAAATATTTTTAAAAAAAATGTTATGTTACTTTATATTATAATTATTGCTTCGGACAGTTTGGTTAACGTATGACTCACCAAATTTTTCTTTGATATATCCAATCAACTATTTATTTTAATTGAATGTAAAATATTAGATAGATTCAATAAAAAATTTGGTTCGATAAGTAAACGATTTTGTTCTGTGAACAAAATTTTTATTAGATAATTTTTTATTCAACGAAGTAAATTCTCGCCGCATATTAATCATTATATTAAGATGTTGTCGTTCTTTTAAAATAAATGGAATTAAATTAATTATAAATGAAAAAAATTATAAAGTAATTAAATAATCAAAATAAAATTCATTTAAAAGATTTGTATTCCTTATTTTACCATTGTATTTTTATAACCAAAGTTTTCTCAAAAAAGCATAAATTGTTAGCTGTTTTTAAGTTTTTTCAAAAAGTATTATATTCTGAAGCAATGTTATTTTCAATTTGCTTTATAGCATAGTAACATATCATGAGGTATTTTATAAGTATATTTAGCTTCGTATAAGAATAGTATATCGTATGGCAAGGGCGACAAGTTGGTTATTCCCGCACGAGCGTGAAGTTTTCCGCACGAGCGAGGCGAGTGTGGGGATCAACCAATGGCGCCCTTGCCACACACGATATTTTTTATCTAAGTGCACCGTAAACAAAACGATAAAAAACTATCGCAAAGGTCTAAGTACGCATATATCCAAATTACTACCAGTTTTTAGCTTTCAAAATGCCATATTTTATTACCACAGGTGAAACTTCAAGTTAGCTACGAATCGAATTTTAAGAAGAGTTGAAAGTGGTACACATGCCTGATAATGGTAACGGATGCAAGCTTCGTAAGCGGTGAGCAAGCCCATTCCCGCCTGCTAATAAAAGCGTAAATGTTCCAGATAGCAGGATCCCAGAAAACACTGTTATATAACATGTACGTAACTGTTACGTAACAGATTGTAACACGTTACATAGCTAGTGACTTACAGGTGAGTCATCTGTGACGCAAAATGTCACACACTGTGTGATGAATTAGTTCTATAATAGCTCTGTAACGCTGTGATGTAATAGGTCTGTAACAGACTTATGTAACATATGTGCTATATTGTTACGCAGCATCAATGTAAATATGTTCTATATGTATTATACATTTATGTTATATAGAAGTTTTGTAAAAGCGATATGTAAATAGTATGTAACGGAGATATGTTAAACAGATATACGATGATGAAATATTGATAATACACAACTCATTTCTGTGAGTCAAATTTTGCCACCTTTGTGTTATTTGTCGATTACTGAATATTATACTTAGGGCATGTAAAATTTTACCATAAGAGCAATTTAGTTTACACAAGTTATTACCCACAATTTTTAATTTTTCCAACTATTATTGGTGTCGGTATTCGGGAAATTAAAATATCTATATATAATATTACATGATTGTTACATATCTGATAATAACGTGCATTATACACAACTTACATAGAAGCACTACACAGTAATGCCGTCATAGTGCACTTACGTAACACTGCAAAGAAAGTGTTATTGATCATTCGCGCAACCAAGTTACAGAATCAAAGTTACAGTATTGTCACATAAAAATTATGTCACACTGTTACGTAGCTATTACTAATGTACATTATATACAACTAACATAACTATTCCGTAACATTGTTACATTACCCTTACGTAACAAAGCAACAAAATTGTATTAGATCATTTAGGTAACCAAGTTACAGAACAAATGTTACATGATTCTTACATAATAATTATGTCACATTGTTACATAGCTTTTATTAATGTATATTATACACGACTTACATAATTATACAGTAATGCTGTGACAGTTCACTCACATAACATTATGATAAAACTGTTACAGATCATGTGTGTAACACAATTAGAGAACGAATTTTACATTATTTTTCTATGGCATATACATCCCACTGCTACAGAATTGTTACATTCACTCTTTTATTGATCTTTTACATCTTCACGCGGTAACAATCTTTCATAACACTGTTACCTTCCCTTTATATAGCAATTACATCAATAAACAATAACAATCGTTACATAACCAGAAATAACTATGTTACCCTTTTGTTACGGAGCAGTTACATAACGTGTTCTCATGCATGAGAATTATGATATTTATGGGTCGTTTAAGGCTACATCAATGCAGCATGACATGGCAAAACTTCAGCAAGGGACAGTCCTTGCTTTACGGCAGCATAAATACGACAACAAATGTACCATTCTAAGTCTTGGATCATGTCTGCTTCAGGGCACCAACAAATGGCGACATGACGCGGCATATCGTATATGTACATACACTGAGAAAAATATATCTTAGTTCCTTTTTTTTAGGCAAAATTCTCCTATAATTTATGACATTTTAACCCCAAAAAATCTTTATAGAACATTTTCCTTTTTTTTATCGGACTTTTTCGACGCAAAAAAAAGCAAAAATTTCTTTTCCCTCTTATGGATCCTTTTCTCCTTCTTCCATCTTCTCTTTTTACGTTTCTATCTTCATTTTTCTATTTAGCATTGACAACCTTTGTAAAAGGATAAATTATTCAGACTTTTATTATTATGCACAATTATGAAACAATGTTAGTAATTCTATCAGGCAATTTGAACATTTATGTAGTAAAGCTGAAGAAATTTGAAAATAATTCTGCTGCAAGCTGGGTTCGAACTCGCGCACGCGGGGTTCGTAGGCTAGAACGTAGACCGCTGACCTGTAAAATCATTGCAACGGCACTTCGATTATTAGTTACATGACCCAGAGCCTGAGATGCCCCAACCGTAGAAAAACAAATTTGTTTTTCTAAATGCAGATTTTACATAGCAAAACCATCGGTTTTTCCAAATAACTTTATTTAAGAAGTAAATGGAAAGACCAATTAGTAAAATCGTATTATCAAATCGGAAAACCGGAAAAAACACAGTAAGTTTCAAAACGTTTTCAAGTCTTTTGTCTTGGAAAACTCGAAAATCAAGCTTGAAATCAATGACAATCGTAACCGATGCGCTTCTCGGATAATAATATGAAGCGTATGGTTCAATTTTTCATGATTTTTCATTAAAAAAAATAAAAAGTATTGAAAAATATCAACCATGCCGTAAATATGCAGATGGTCCTAAGTGATTAAAAACTTTATTAAGTCACTTTTTTTAAATTAAAATTTTATAAAATTAGTGACTTTTTATGAAGTCAACTTTATAAAAATTGTCTTTGTAAAATGGGTTTTTTATAAAAACGCGAAACTTGATGAAATTACTGACTTTTATAAAGTTTTTTCTTTTTATAAAGATACTATTCTTTATGAAACTCTCAACTTTGTAATATTTTTATATAGTTGGCTTTATCATAGGTTGGCGTTTTTATAAAGTTTTTATAAAATGAATTTATATGAACTGTTTTTTATAAAATTGTAAAGTTTGTATCTAGTTTTTTGTAAAATTGACTTAATAAAAGCAAGTGTTTTTTTATAAAGTCAACATTATAAAAAATGTATACATTTTAAGTATATTAATAGTGTAATTTTATGAAAACTGAATAAATGTACCAATTTTGTATATAGTAAACCTTATCAAAATTTTATGAATTTTCTGTTTTTATGAAGAAATTTGTTTTTATTGAAAGACCAAACTTTATAAAATTTGTGTATAGTTGAATTTATAGATAGTCAGTATTTTTATGAGGATTTGTTTTTTGTAAAAAATCGCATTTCATAAAAAGACCCGACTCTATAAAAAAAAATTTAAGTTGATATCATAAAAAGTCATTAATTTTATGAAGCTTTGTGTTTTCATAAAAAGTAGCGTTTTATAAGAAAAAAGCAAAACTTTATAAAAATTTTTTGAACTTTACTTCCTCAAATAGGTAGACTTTATGAAGTGCACTTTATAAAATAGGTAAAATTATTGAGTTCAATTTGTAAAATACATTAATTTTATTAAGTTTATAAAATTGGTGGACTGTATAAAGTTTATTTTATAAGATAGCAAATTTAAGTTTACAAAATTTTTATAAACTCATAAAAAGTCGACTATGAAATACTGAGCCTTTATTAACTTTTTGTAAGGTGACTATAAAAAACCTGCACTTAATACATTTTTCATAAAGTTTGTTTAGTTTTATAAAGCAAATGTCTATGAGACCCACGAGTAAACAACTTTTCAATCACGTCAATGTACACCTACAAATGTACCCTAAGTCACTTTGTGCGCCAAAAATACACTACTACATTCGAGCATGACGCACGTCTGTATACACACGCACACAAGTACACTGCTCACGTGAGCACGCCGAACACTAATAGTATATACTTCATTTCAACTAGAAAATTTTCCTATTTCCTAACCCCTGGGGTAAAATTCCTATAAAAAACAGGAAAAATTCAGATATATTTTTCTCAGTGATACATAGGTATATTTATTAACTATGTAAAATGTGCAAAAATAACTTTCATGCACATAGCGCATCAATTACTTTTTTGTATTATTCTAGAGGACTCGCAAAAGTTTCTCGAAAAAAAACAGAATAAAGAATGTTGCATCAATCTCAAGTTAAAATTAGAAGGTGCATTAAGTCTGCGGTAATTGAGACATCACGTTTAAACCACAGCACTCGTTTTCGACGGCGCAGTTATGTTGCCTTCATCGATGAAAAATTATTGAGAAAATTGTATAGAATTAATGTAACCACAGGACACATGTGTATGTCTAAACGCAAAGTGTGGAAATGCAATTTGAAGATTATTCAGCTATAGCTTGTGATAATATTTAATCATCCGCAAATGAAAATTTTTCATCATATTGAAGTTATTTTAAAATGTCAAAAATTCAAGTTATCAGATTATTTGTTCGGTAATATATTTTTTATAATTTTCGGACGTTTCTCATAGGAACACCCTAGAAATCAAACGTAAAAACGCTGCACATTTTGCCATCATCACATAAATATTTCTTCTGTCTCTATAACACAGTCAAACTTCAAGCATTTGAGAATCTATTTATATAGCATCAAGCATTTGAACACATTTCAGAAAATAAAATTTTTTTTATAAGTTTTAAATCATAAAATTCTGTAGCATGACTCAATATGCACGTACCATGCCAAATGTTCCGTTCAGTATACTGGAATCGATAATTGAAAAGCCCACAATCAAAATAATGAATTTCCACATATTTTTCAATTTCTTCAAAAAGTTACGAGGTTTTAAAAGAACTTTCGTTTTTAACGTTATTTTCACTTTCCGCTTATCTGCTATGCTGTTTCATGGAACGATATCTCAGGACATACTAATCTAAGTAAAGAGATTGTACACTAGATAACATATCACTGTACTAATACAATTATCAGTTTCTCCAGCAAAAATTAAATAATAAATATCTAAACTGATAGAACTTTGTGTAAAAATTTTTTTTTGAATATAGGTAAACAATAATAATAAATAGAAGTTTTCTTTTTATCGTAATGTATAAAAGTTGCATTTCATGAAAAGGACCTGGGGTGATAAGCATGTAAAAATGACCCTCGCACGTATCCAGCCTATATTGGCACCATATATTGGATCTATAACTTAATTCGTTCGGTTTTTTTTCAAAATTTGAACGTTTATTCAAGTAAAACATGTACAATAGTATTATTCAAAGTATTGCCCATCGGAAGCCATGACTTTTTCCAATCTTTCTGGCAATTTGTGGATTCCATCCCAAAAGAACAATCAATCAACAATCAAGCCAATTTTTGATACCCTGTTCTGATGTGAACCGTATTCCAGTGAGGGCGTGTTGCATCGACCGGAACAAATGGTAGTCAGAAGGGGCAAGGTCTGGGCTATAAGGTGGGTGGGGTAAAACTTCCCATCCACTGTTTTCCAAATAGTTCTTAACCGGAATAGCAACATGGGGCCGAGCGTTGTCATGATGGAAAATTATTGCCTCGTGTCTGGTCGAATATTCCGAGCATTTTCCGGCTATTGCTCACTTCAAACGGATTAATTGTGTTCGATAGCGTTCTCCATTGATGGTTTTACCCGGTTTTAGCAGCTCATAATACAGCACACCCTTCTGATTCCACCAAATACAAAGCATTACCTTCGCGCCATGGATATTCGGCTTTGACGTTGATTTGGCTGGTTGGCCGGGTTTCACATATGATTTTTTGCGCTTAGGGTTGTCGTAATGGATCCATTTTTCATCATCAGTAACAATCCGATGCAAAATTGACTTCTTTTTGTGCCGTAATAAGCAAATTACGCCATCTCTTAGCAAAACGCACGAATTAAGTTATAGATCCAATATATTTTTGGACAAAAAATAGATGTGAAAAAATGCTTTCAAATTTTGAAATTTTTTTTTGAGGGTATGTTTTAGAGATACACCTCCAAGTTATTTCCAATGCAAACTCATTTTTAATTTCTGTTGTACATAGTATTATGAAAAACAAAGGCGCATTTTTAAAACGTTACCTGGTAGTGAAATTACTATTGCTGTGACATTACTTGACAGACCAAATGAAATAGTTGAAAAATATTCATGAAAAAAGTTGCAAAAGAATGTTACTATTTTATACATAAAAAGTATTTAAATAAGAATCGCTTACATTTCGCCCATAAAAATTATAGTTTCCAGAGTTCACCACGAGGAGGTTGCAGTACGATTTTGAACTCCTTATTGGAGTGGTTTTTGAGTGTGTGTCCCTTCGCTTCAGACAAAACCCAATAATTTTTATGTATTGTAATTATTTCTTTTAATCTTCATCACTGTCACTTTCAATTACTGGAATGTAATTATTTTTTTTGAATACATGACTTAGTATTTCTGCTGGTTTGAAAATTTTGGATAAGCATCTAGCATGTGATAAATAATAATCTATTGCAGCAATATGAGAGCAACAACCAACAGTCCGTTTTTCATTGGCACATTCGCATGTGTGATGCATCATACCAGAAACAACAATACTGTTAAACAAGAAGCATCTCAAGAAGCATCTGTATGCTTTGCGAGAAATATGGTGAGATGGAACTTTCAATTTTAGTATATTTGACTGGTCTTCAACGAACTGAATCTTCAGTTTCCCATCTTTATCCATCATTCCTGCCGAATATGATACCACTTGGCTCAGTAGGTATGATCCAGTGAATAAGATCTTCAAATGTCTTCCCGTCACTTCTGGGAAATCTAAAATATCATCGGATGTAAAACTTTTAAAAGGTAACTTCCGACGAAGTCAACCATTTTCCACTACCTCAGTCGCCAAAGTATTCTGCACCTCCTTTGGATTATGCATTTTCCAGAATTTTATCGGATGTATCATCGTCAGAATGAGACCTTTTTCCAAAAGAAACGGCGCGATTCTGAAATAAATCCAAATTTTCGATATCAGCTTGTTTTCAATTTTATGATCCAAAAGGCGATATTTTTGTTTGAGTACACCGTGTACGGATTCAAGTGCCCAGCAAACTTAAGGGAGTTACTCAGGATGAAGAATTAACGAACAGAAAAATCTTAAACTTTGCAGAGCGTTAGAATATAATAAAAAAATTGTCCGTACGAAATTTCAAGGTCTGAGGTGGATTTTTTAGTGAGATATTCATGTTTCTATTTTGCGGCTCTCGAGTTGATTCAACATGGGCTCTTATGAGAAATCTCGGAGTTTATTGTGTATTATCATTGATATCTTTTCAACTGCCGAACAGATCATAACGGGATTTGAACAGTAGAAAGATAAGATGTACAGGAATAGTTATCAACTTTAATAACGTTCAAAGGTGGGTCCCAAAAGTAATAACAAATACGATGAAGATTGGAAATTGCTGTGATTTTGGTCTTTGGTTAGGTATGTGACAACGTCGCATTCGTAGGTTATAGGCGCGAAATTTGAAATGTATGCGTTATATCTGTTCAGCAGCTCGTACCAACTGGTGATTAAAATTTGTTATGAAAATCATGTTTTTAATAAATGAAATATAACATATTAATTATTCGTATGATAAACAAACGAATTAAGTACATACAAACAACTTTATTTACATACATATAATACGTAGTACGTAAAATCTTTCTCAATGACATACTAAATTTGTCTTATTTTCACATTCTTGAATCGATATAACAATTTTTCAATACATATCTATTATCATCGCAATCGTTCATTAATTATTATTCAGAATATTTGATACATATACAATAAATATATACCAACTAAACTAAAGTAAATTAGTATTTTGTTTTCAGATAATCACAGATTTTATTTTTAACCTTCCTATTATTTATCACACGAATTTTCCCGTTTTTATCAGCACCAAACAAACGAGATAATCCATCAAAACCATGTTCTTTGTATGCATCGATAACCATAGCTACCGTGATGTCAGAGGCAATCACTTTTTTCCTCATTTCGACGGATGTGCAGCTTTTCAATTCATTGTTTAATTTCATGTCTGAGAAACATTTCTTAGGTACTGACGTGACCATATGTGCGACTGTACACCCGTGCGCACACGAACAAAGAAGATGCATCGTTGCCAGATCAAGTACTACTGTAGACAACCTGCGTATTTAACTCTGTTTTAACTACGCGGGTAGTTGAGTAACTTCCTTAAGTGAAAAAACAAGACTCATTGGATTCTTCCGTGGACAGTTTTTTCCTCTTGCCTTTTAAAGCAGGCATGAAGGCTTTAAAATTCTTATAAAATTTTTTTTTTTACATCACGCAAACCACGATCTAAAACGAAAACATCACCTTCTCTTAGGATTTTGCGCAAACTATTTGGGCTGTTAATGATACTCTTTAAAATTTCGGCATCATTTTCGTTACCATACTACTGTCCAAGCATGTCAATAACCTAACCGTCAGTTGTTTACACAGTGAAAGATTTACAAAGAGGAACCTTCATCTGCCCAGAGTAAGATTTCCTCTGATATTCGTTGTTGGTGCTTTTTTTGGTGACCAGCATACGTGCCATCGTAAATCAAAAATAAATTTTCATTCAGATTACATAATTATTTTGCCATTTCGGTTGTGTGATTCTAAATTAGACCATCTCTAATGACAGGATTTATACCGACACGAAGTGGTAGAGCATCTTTTCCAGGATTCTTTTTACAAATGCAAAGTCGATACTTATAGCATAAAATGTCATCAACGACTATCGCAGCCACACAAAAAAAGTCTGGAAATTTTACCGAGACACATGTATTTCTATGTATTCTGAGTCGCTGAATCCGAATCTGAGGTCAACCCTAGCGAACTGGCTGAACGCTAGTTTTACCCTGTAGCGTAAAGCTATCGTAAAGCTATCGTAAAGCTGTCGTAAAGTAGCATTATAACTCATGAATGAGGCAAAATAAATATTCAAAATGTTTTTATCCTTATTCTACGTTAAAAATAACGTTAACTGGTAATTGAAATATGCAATAATTTTATTTATTAACGCTAAAAATGAAAAAAAACATAATACCTGTCATTAAAGGCAGTGCAGTGGTTCTACACTTCCCATGTCTTCACCGTCAGAATTGACTATTTGTTAGAGTGAGATAAAAGTATAGTTGTGTCTCACTCCAACCAATGGTCAACTTTAACCGTGGAGACGTTCCACAAAAGGTGAACCTCTGCACTGCCTTCAATAACAGGTATTATGTTTTTCTAATTTTTAGCGTTAATAAATAAAATTATTGCATATATCCATTACCTTTTAACGTTATTTTTAACGTAGAATAAGGATAAAAACATTTCGAATATTTATTTTGCCTCATTCATGAGTTATAATGCTGCTTTACGATAGCTTTACGCTACAGCGTAAAGGTAGCGTTCAGCCAGTTCGCTAAGGAAAATAACACCTTTCACGATTATTTTTCGACATAACCTCAAAAAATCGTATTTTTGAGTATATGCTGGTAAAATATGGTTCTATTATCGATGTTAAGCTGCTGAATTCATATATAGTATCAGTTCAGTGATATAGCTAGAAAATCTGGAACATAACATTAAGAAAAAATTGTCTGAGCAGTGCTTTGCAGAACAGAATTGGATTTGCGTACTTCCAGGCATCGAATCCGATACGCAAGTCAAGTTAACCTTTGTTTTGCATAAATGTACAATTTCTAGCCCTTGATTGGATAGTCCCTAAATGACGTGGCTTTTATATATACTTCTGAATACCACTGAATTCAACATGAGAATCCATTAAATGTAGGTCCGAACTTATTAAACATTCCAATTTTTTTAAACTGTTGTACTGATATATATGGGATATAATGCATTTTGGCTCATAAACCTATAATTTTGTATTAATTGATGTCTAAGTGCAATGGTCCCACATATATTTACTCGACAGATTGCAGAGCAAGAAATTACTTTGCCTTCGCGATTTTTGCTTCCATGGCGCATGCAACATATATTCCATAAAGGGCCAACTTTCCGCATTATAATGGACTATGAAGTGGTGTTTTGGTCTTAAACTGTTAGGGAATATATTATTTAATAGAGTCAAATATTTAGTGATTTTCAATTCTAATAAGTCAGGAGTTTGAGTAGTAATTTTTGTAATGCATACTATTTCTATGATTTCTTGCAACACTAGTAATAGCTGCCAATGATCATCATCTTCATCGATAGAAAGCCCAATAATTAAGTTTAAATTCATCACCAGATTTAGCATTTCGGCCGATGATAAGATAATGTATTTCTTTTTTAAATGTGATTCTAATATTTGCGGAGGTTTGTTAACATTTTTATTCGCACCGTCATGAAAAGCACGCAATTTTGTATTGAGGTGATCAAGCCCAAAATATTTACGAACGTCAATGAAATATTTCAATAAAATTGCGACATCATATCGACATATGCCTTCTAAATAGTCGTGCATAACATCCACTGCTGGGTTATTTGTTACATGAAAGCTAGGTAATTTATTGAAGATACATATTTCTTTAATTCCTGACAATGATGCATCCTTTGTTTAAAAAAAATCGTTATTCGAAACATCACGAAGTATGCAGTCCTTTTCTGTGAATACTTTATTAATGTTTTGATAATCAATTAAACAAAATCAGCAAAATTTATTTGCTCCAAAACTTTCCATAAATCCGAATATCGAATGCAGGCCGAGATTGTCGCCTATAATTAATGTTAAATGGAAATACATTTTTGTGAACCAGCAGGGAGATTTATAGTTATTCCTTCATCATAGAGAAATTTAAGAGGTTACTCTACTATCTTTTTTTGAAAAAATCGATTTTTTAAAAATCACAGATTCTTTTAGTAGACATGTGTAGAAAAACTGTAGGAAACACTACTTTGGTCAGAAATTTCGAGAACAGGTGTAAAAAGGCGGAGTAAGCGGAGGGTCTCGGGGACGGATTCGTGCTGTTTCGTTTTTCTCGAAACAATGTTTTTCGACCTGGTTGACATGATTTAGAAAAAACTATTTGACCGATCATGCTCAAATTATTGTGGAATATTCTACACATATACAGCTATAGCCGGTAGCAGAATTAGAAATATTTAATCATATCAATTATGTTTTTTTTTAAATTTAAGTTGCAAAAAAGGGTTAGAAACTTTAATTATCAGTCATTTTGTTATTTTTCATCGAATTTTTTCTATCGTGGTACCGGCTATAGCTGAAGGGTTACTTTTTAAAAATATGACGCAACTTTTGCTCTCAGGCTCTTGAAAGTGGAGATATCGTGTCAACCAGTTCTCAGCAGGGTCAACTTCAGGCAACTGGGTCAGCCAGATTTTCCACAAAAAAAAAAAAAAAATCTGTTGTACAAGTGTTAGACCTCTTCTTTAATGTGAAAAGGATTGAACATTTTAAATTAATTTTTTCATGAAAACAACGAAATTTTTTAAACTTGCAAAGATAGTAGAGTAGCTCCTTAAGTTCTTGTATTGCTTTCTCGAATATTATAGAATTTTGAAATGTGGTACGACCTAAACTATTGAAAACTATTGAATAAAAATATATTTTCAATTTTTGATTGAAATTCAGGTGGAAAGCACGGAACACTTAGATACGCGGCTTCACATTTCGATATTCCTTTATGACTTCCGAGGGGATTATTGTTCTCATAATCATCAAAATACAAGAAAAGTGGAAGTACCATATTCCCTTCAAAAGGAGTGGACTTTTCTCCCCAAAAAGGACCTTGTATAATATTCGATATGATTTCCTTGCAAAACTTCAAGTAATTCACGTATCCCATAGTGTTGTCAAATACTCCAGGCATTTCGAAAAATTTCTGTAATACAGATCGGATTGGAATAAATTGAGCTACGACTGGAATATTTTCACGACTGGCTCCTGTAATTTTTTATTTAAATTCTGTTCTTTTTCCTATTCTATAACTTTCAGGAACAATAAACGTGTCATAGTACCTGAACTGGGGAAAAATTTGCTTCTCAGTTTGTACATTCCGAAAAGGTTGAGAATAGTAACAATTTTTATATTTTAGTCGATATTCTCAGTCAAACTTGGATCAGATTTACAGTCTTTTTCATCTCAAAATAAATCGCTATCTAAAAATGAATCAGAATCATTGACTCAGAAGATTCTTTTTCTAAATAAAAAAGATTATCAAAAGTAGATTTTACATCACTTTCGAAGTTACAAGTATCAAAGCTTGTACCTGGTGAAAGTGGTGAAAGGTTTTCATTTAAAGATGCAGATTCTCCTATTTCAAATTTATGTTTACTACGTATGTGTCTAATAAAAGATTCGATCAAACAGAATGATTTTTGGCATTTCAATTCGGAACATACAAATGTTTTTAAATGTGAATGTGTCATATTCAAGTGTCGAATAAATACAGAGTTATCTGGAAATGATAATTTTCAAGCATTATAAACAATCATGTTGAAGCGCTTCGTATTTTTTCAGGCGTGAGGATTCGTGAATTAAGCAGGGCTTGTCTTTTTAGACCCAAAAGCTCTTTAACTGGTTTAATCAGCGTTTCACCAGATTCCTTGATGTCATACCCTGCGCATTGAAAATATTGCCGAAACCTTAATGACGGCAAGGGGTATCTACAGCCTAATGCATGAATACTTTTGAAGGTAAGATCTAATGCATATAGGCATGGAGGAACCTTGAGCTGCTGATCGTCAATTATGACTAGTATGCTTTATCTATTTTTATTAGAGGGCCAACGACGAGAAGAAACGGCTGTAAAGTTTCCTTTCTTTTGTAGTACTTTTCTCGTAAGTCTGAGATTGAAGAATCGATGTCGTCACTTTTCTATGAAATAATGAAAAAAATTAAGCATGTTTTATCATAAGAAATTCTTTTTCGCTAAAAATAGGTAATATGGAAATTTTAATCACCTCTACTTGATAGATGAAGGATTCTCGTATTTCGGTGAATGCGTACTTTCTGCTGGCTTCAACAGGCACGTCGCTTTTTCGTTTCATAGGACGACCACAACCAATTAATAATTGGAGTAAATGCAAAATAACGGTGTCTTGGTTTTCTGAAATACACGTTTTTAATATCTATGTAATTTCACTTTCAAAATGAATATTTGGAAAGTTCATTTAAATTACTATAATTTTTTGTCCGAGTTCAATGTTGGTAATAATTTTATAAGAGCTAGGTCGTCAATGTTTGTCTTTTCTTTCTTATTACTATTTCTCTCAATTTCTATTGATTGTTCTATTAAGACGTTTTTTATTATAACACATCTATCTTTTAAGAGGGAACTCTTGCCTGGTTTTATAATGTCGAAGTCTATTTCAAACTGTAAGAGATAGATATAGAAGAAAAGTTATTTAAAAACTAACTACGTAAACAAAAATAATGTAATTGATTCTTTGAGAATTAGTCATACCAGCTTTTTTGCATCTTGAACTTTTAAGCATTGGAATCTGCTGATATAGTCGTTTATAGAAGTATTATCAACTGTAAGCATAACCTGCCTCGCATTGTGAGTTACTTTCCAATCATTGAACAGTGTTTCATCATGTAAGAAATTTTCAAGTCGCTCTAAAGCTTTCAGCACCTGTTCATCTGTAATAATAAACACAATCCAAGTTTCAGACATTATTTTTTACGTCATTTTATACATTTCTTTAATTTTTAAAGTGTTAAAAATTCTTACCATTAGGTTCGACAACAAGAGGATTATTTTTTGCGCGAGATCTCGGTGGCTCAAGTAGATTTTTTGCTCTGAATTTATTTTTCATATAATTATAATGAGCCCATAAAGTGTCGGAAATTTGGATATCAGTTCCTTTTTCTGATTTGTAGGGGATGTAGTACGTATCTGATGATTCGCTGGGAAATAAATTTTCTATTGCTTGCGAAATTGCAATGAAAGTTTCAGATGAAATTCTGATCAAAATGAATACGACTTCAGGAAAAATGAAAACGAACTGATGACTTTCAATTAAATTTATACTTAAAGAAAAATATAGTACTTGAAGGTACCTTTGAAACAAGGCTTCAGCTACTTTATGGAATGCTTTACTTACTGAAATCCAGGAAGTTTTTGACCAACATCTATACTTTTCAAAGCAGCGTCTGCGTACTTTTTGATGTTTGCTCTCGTCAAAGTGGCTAGAATTTCCTTGTTGAATTTATTATGCACTTTGAAATGCCCAGGCACAAGTTTGCCATCGGAAGTGTGTTGCAAAAAAGAAAGAAGATTCTGAAAAAAGCATACTTAATTTCAAATTTTTGTAAATATCAGTAGTTAACATTTATAGGCATTATCATAATTATTATAAGGTAATTTCGTAATAAATATGATCATCATAGAAGATTATCAAATTAGACAAATTCGTTGATTCATTGATTCATTGATTATTGATTATTATTATATTATATATTATTGATATTGAGGAACAGACTCACTACACGAGAAAGAAATTTTTTTTGATATTCATGAGGGAGGAAAGTAAGAAATTTCCAAAAATTAACGCCTCTACAGAATTAGTATTTTTTTTCACAGTCTCGCTTGAAGAATTTTCATTATTACTTGATGTAGCTGGATCCGGCAGTGACTCTTTCTTATCGAAACTGTGCTGCAATATGTTAGATGTAGAGGCTTCTAAGTTATTGGGCTCAAAGAATATATTCACATCCAAGTCTTCAGGCTGACCTTGTATTTCCTAAAAATACATTCATGTGATACATACAATTCATGAAGTAAAAAAGGATATTAAATGCAAGCTCGTTATAATGTTATGCGCATTATATTTCTTGTATTCATTATATTCAAAATCAAACCGGATGAAATGCATTGATAAACGTTACTGAACCAGTAATTTTAAATACAAAATTTAAAGTGAAAAAAATGATTGCCTCCCAGCTGTTTATAGGCTTGAATTACGTTCATCGATGCAAAACAGACAATTAAATTTATGGCAATCCTTATTATTTTGACTTCGGTAGTTCATTTACATACATAAGTCTCGAAAAAAGCATTGATGGGTGTTATTTGAACCTACCAACAGCCGGAAGACCGTGGACTTTTTAAAACCTCATTATTTCAATTCCAAATTGGAATCTAGCATTTTTTATGCTAAATTAGTTTAATAATAATTCACGTTACGTAAATAAACTATAGTATATATTTAGGGGCATGTGATACTAGAGATAAGATAATTAGATTGATTTTAGGTTTCTACATATTTGTGACTAAGGTACATAAAATTTTCTTTTCAAATTTTGGGAAATGATAGAAAAGTTAAAAATGGACGTAGATAGATTACTTTTAGTTTTAAAATTGTAAAAAAGTTCAATCTTAGTAAAATATATCGGAACATTTTTTTCATTTTCAGTAACAAAAGTGGTCTATCTACATCCATTTTTATTTTATCTACTACTCCTCAAATTTTTAAAACGAAGTTTTATGTATTTTGGAAACCAGCATGTGGAAACTGCACCAGATTATTTACATGAACTTACCACTTTTCTCAGGTGTCAGATTTTCTTAATGAATACGTTACCGTGAAAGTAAAAAATCAAAAATTTGTAAACGCAGTCAATAGTTTACTTACTTTTAAGGGAGATAAACATACTTTCTTCCCGTCGACGAAAAAAAACTGTAGTGCGTCCACGTGTCGATAGCAGTAGCGCTGTAACAATTTAGTATTTTATTTTATTATGAGTGAAACATTTTTGTCTTTAAAGTCATATGTATTTATTGGATTTAGCAGTAGTTGATTACAGTTAGAAAGTTACTTATCCCCTTTGGAAGAACATCATACAATTAACCCTCCGCTTTACGGCACTTACCTAGTTTTCTCCATTGTTTTCCTCCTCTAACATTTTCTACATTTTAATAAAAAATAGTTTAAAACATCAGAAACCGCAGGTATAACACTGAAACAATTTGGCATAAGACACTGATTGTTATGATTTTCTTAACCTTAAAACATGGATATATTATTATGAGCGAATATATTATGAATGCTTAGTTATATTTAAACAGCTTTAGTTAATCACTTTTTCATACTTACGCTTTTTTCAGACCACCTCCTTAGCGAGAGATTATCTAAATTAAAGTTCACAATTCACTAGACATGTAAATGAGGAATTCACAGAAACTTGGCCCATTAATTCACAGGAGGCGAGACTGTATTGTTGAACCTCAAGCGATGTTCGGCTATTGTCGGAAACACTCGGAACTTTTAACATTCTCAATACTAATCTTCGATGGCCAGGTCGTCTTGTGTCTTTTCAGACGCTGGACCACAGTGCGGCCACTACCATGTATTTTAAGAGGGTACTTAATAATGTGAAAATGAGCATCAGCGCCACCAAGTTTTGATAGCAAGAACTAATATCGATGCAAACTAAACCCCCGTCCCCCCAACCCGATGTATTCTAAAGAGCGGAAAATTTTGAAATATATTATCTGAAATCCATTTCATAAATTTAAATGATTAAAAGTTGAAAATAATTTGTGAAAGAATAGAAATACAACAAGAATTTTTAAATATGAATCACAATGAAAAGTTAAGTACTGTACTATTACACGGAGAAAAATAGTTGAAGTAATTTTACTCAACTCTGTCGATTAAACTTGGGATTTAAGGACATTTGAACATTTATTAAATCCTAGCCGGGTAAAATGAATTTGAGTAAAATCATCGTTAGCGACAATAGTGCCACCACTTGTTGATAGCAAACATTATAATTCGTTCCCCTTTTCTCCTATATTAGTGGACCCACTGTGCGCTGGACAGAAGTATTACGCTTTAACCACCAGATGGACTAGATTAGACGGCGCTGACGAGCCGCTGATCAGCTCATCCGGGCTAGACGAGCTAATCAGCCGTTGGCCAGACGTGTAACGTATTTACCACGTGATAGTCTAGATTAGACCACATAGAAAGAGGAGGGAAAAAAGTATAAGAATTACAGAAATAGTGTGTAATTATACTATATTGACGAAACGCATCATATAAGAAATATAACATTTTAATGAAGCATGGATTGCAATGAGTAATCAGGGTAATTATTTAAATAATATTAATTGTAAACACACGGAGAAAAATAGTTGAAGTAATTTTACTCAACTCTGCCGAATAAACTTCAGACATAAGGATATTTGAAAATCTATTAAATTCTAGTCGGGTAAAATGAATTTGATAAATACCTAGTTCACCCCAAGTGAATAACAATAAGCGTTACATAGGAAATAGTCAGGAGTTGAATAAAACGTTGTCATGGTTCTCTTAAATAACAAAAAAATTCTCACCGGAATCTGTTATTACCCAATCAAAAAACTGAGTGCAGTCCGCTGTTCGGCCGATAGCGGTTCCAGTGCGGCCGATTTCGGTACCTGACTCCGGGCCGTTCAGCGGCCCGATTGCGGATAGTCACGCTTTTCGGAGCGGCCCGAGAACGGCAGCCGATATCGGGCCTACGTCGGTGCCGATGATGGACCGCTTTCTTTGCCGAAATTCGGCCGCTCTCCGTAGCCGAAAGCGGGCCGTTTTCCGTAGCCGATATCGGGCTGCCTGGAATTGCCGATAATGTCCCGAGATCAGATATTTATAAATTTTAAATTGTAAAGACCAATTATTTTTTAATAAAACTTTATTTATTTATATTTAAGGTTTAAAGAGAAGTACAGCTATTCCTTTTGAATCGTTCGCTTCTTCCTCCACTCCAATCTGCTGATTTCGAGAGAATGTTTCCGACAGCCACGATGTAGATATCTACTTTGCTACCTTTTTTCGCCGTGCAATTTGGAAAAAGGCCGAGGGCTACAGCTGTAGAAAAAGTGCAAAATAATTCAAATATGCTTAGAAACGAATATTTCTGTTATAAAACTTACATTCCATCAATTGACTCATTTTAGTGGAAGAAAAATTAAGTTTCCCATGTTTTGGCGCTTGAGCATTATATTTGGCTGTGACTTTTTTTCCCAAAAATGACTTTATCATAGCCCTCACTGCTTCAAGGCAATTTCCAGATGCACCTCGAGTTGCAGCCTTCAATTTTTCTCTCTGTTAATAAAAATGTGTATAAATTGCAACATTTAAAGATTAAATTGCAAAATTGCACAAGCATGTATAATACTATCACTTACCACAGCAGTTCGAAGATGAGGATTGGATTCGAGGTCATTTTCAAATTGAAGAAAAACCTGATGCTCATCAAAAGGGGTTTCAAATCCGAAAGAAGATAAATCGTGCGTCAAACTAAATGAACGAATTATTCATTCATTTTATTTATTTCGTCAAATTTTTTTAAATAAATAAAATTTCAATCTTTACCCTTACCAAATTGACGGATCTCTTTGATGTCAAATTGTAACCAGTCTGGTAATGGGGCTTTGCACTCTCGAACCAGGTCGTGTAAAATTTCCGAATCTTCTTGATTGAATGGTGGTTTTGGGAACAAAATCTTGTACGTTCCACTAAATCTGTTTTTTTCCGACACGAAGAAAGACCATGGGATGATTTCCACTACCGTCATATTTTTAATGCGTTTCGCGTTAGGGAATTCCACGAGCCAAAACAATTTTCCTTAGACGTTCACAAATACCATTTTTCTGAAAAAATTGTGTTGAAAATTATGTAGCTGTTTATTAGTTTCTAAAAATTTAGATTAAAGAGGTTAGAATATATTTTCGTCGCGCATTGAACAGTAGTTATTTCGAAAAACGTTAGTGTACCGAGGCTAAGTACTTACACAAATTTTTAGTGATTTCGAAATCAATTAAAGCCACTGCAATTGCTCCAAATTGTTTTAAAAATAGTAGAGCGGGTAATTCAAAGTGAAAAGATAAATTATCGAGAATTTATATCTTTTTATTTGTTATGAAAAAGAAAAACAACAGTATAAGCTTATTATATATCCATCAAATCATTGCTTCGTGATAACTTTTTGTTTTTTCATATCGATGTTGATTGACTTCTTTGTTTCAGAGTTGGCTAGACATTCAAATGAAATAACGATTTCCATTTTATTTAATGTTAAGAACCAATAAAAATATAAAAATGGATGAAATATATAATAATATTAAAAAATGATCTTAAGAGTTTCGAATAAAGTTTCATTTTTTTCTGATTATACAGCTATTTGTGTTATGACAAAGGTTTATTCCAGTTTTTTCGTATCTAAATAATTTTATGGATTTATTTTATTTATATTTCATTTATATTTTATTTATTTATATTTTAATAATTATTTATCTACAGTAAACGAAATTGTGAAAATAACAATAAAAAACAACAAAGACATATTTTTCGCATTAAAAATTTTATTGTTAGTGTGAACAAATTTTTCGACTGCATTCAAATATCGTCTCCGTAAGAGAAAAAAAAAACATTTTCTGAAATCTTTTTTCCACACATTATGGTGATTAAATAATTGACAATTTGTGGAAGACTTTTTAAAACTCTACACAGGTATAAAGATTACAAATAAGGAAATTAACGAAATGAAATTTAATGTAAATATGATACTGCTACAGAAGTGTCATTCGTATTCTCTTCTGGTTTTCAACTAATTTGACTACCTTGTGTCGCGTGCAATATCTATTGAAAATGGATCGACGAATGCAAACGAGGGATAGGAAGAGAAGACATAAAGAAGTCCAACGTGCATTACTGGAGATAAAAAATCGAGATCTCATAGAATTTGAAAACTTAGTTCAAAGTAATGACTAAACTATTCACACGGCAAACTCCATATTGCTAAGGTGGCAATATTAGAGAGGTCGCAAGGTTATGTTGTCGTTGTCAACACGATACAAAGAGTATCGTGGTCGGAAGTATACACGTAGCGCTCTGACAGCGCTTTACTTACTCTAAAACGCTGTGTCGCTGTCATATACTTCACATAGGATTTAAAAAAATTAATAAGTCTGTAGCGCTGTCACAGCAATATGGAGCTTTCCGTATATCCATCCAATAACAGTGACATAATTTGTACCAATTTTTTTCTTACTTGTATTTTCGAATCTTTTTGATTTTTTAGTGCGCGACCAAGAAGATGATGAATTGAATCATATCCCACTTGCTGACGACAATAATCAAATTATGTTTGATGAGGAGCAAAGTATGAAGATGACTTTGAAAGCTATTACAGCTACGATGATGGAGAATCCGATGAGGAAAGCATTGAAGATTTAAATGAAATTCCTGATGAAATGGAAGAAGATTTAATCAATGAAGCCGACAATAGAGTTGACTTCGCTGAAGAATTGAAAGAGTGGGCGCTTAGCGGAAATATTCCCTTAACTCAAGTTTCAAAATTATTATTAATTTTAAGGCGTAACGGTCACCAAGAGTTATCGAAAACTGCAGTGACATTACTTAAAATAAAACATAATTTTGAATCAGTAACGCTTGAAAATAATTTCGGTCGTACCCTTTTCAATCTGTGTCCACATGGGAGTATCAAAACCTGATAACATGCATGTTTTTTTTTATGGCTTTTTAAATGAAATGCAAAGTTTGCTCCACGATGGAATGGCATTGAACGGAATAGTGTTTGATATCCGGATCAAGTGTTTCATTGCAGATACTCCTGCGAGAGCTGCAATAAAATGCGTGAAAGGGCACACTGGTTTTAATGCTTGCGAAAAGTGCATTATTCGTGGACAGACTATTCAAAATCGGCGTTGTTATTTAGATATGGATGCAGTTGAACGAACAGATCGAAATTTTCGCGAGAAAACATATCCTGATCATCACGTAGGGATTTCCCCTTTGGAAAATTTACAAGTAATTGATATGGTCAAAATGTTTTGCTTGGACTTCATGCACATAGGTTGTCTGGGGATTATGAAAAAGTTACTCGATATATGGCTTGGATTGTCGCGTGGTGTTACAAGAGGGAGATTAAGTAACGAAAAGAAAGAGATATTAGATTTCATGTTGCAGGCGATCAATAAGCAGGTTCCTTGTGACTTTCAGAGGAAAACTGATTCTGTCGACCATGTTTCTTTGTGGAAGGCCACGCAATTTTACTTTTTTATTTTATATTCTGGACCTTTCATTATGAAGCATGTTTTGTCTGAAGCTTTGTACAAACATTTCTTATTGTTGGTAGCTGCGTTCTGAATTTTGTGTTTAAAAGAGCGGGCCGTTCACTATCATAATTTTGCAAAAAGATACCTTAGGAAATTTGTATCGCTCATGCCGATACATTACGGACAAGTATCGATGAAAATGAATTTTCACAATCTAATACATATTGCAGATGATTCGGAGATTTTTAATTGCGATTTGACAATGATTAGTGCTTTTCCATTTGAAAATTTACTTGGAAAAATCAGGAATGTCTTGAGAAGTGGGTATAAGCCCATGGAACAACTTTGCAACCGCATGCAAGAAAAATTTTTTTCCAGGCAGAAAATTCCGAGTGTCCTTCGAGATACCAAAGTAGTGCGTAAAAAATTTTGTTTAGTTGACCCTCGCTTGATTATAGTCAAACGCGTTTCATTTAAAGAAGTAGTTTTAAGTTCAAAATCGGCAGTATCATATTTACATTAAATTTCATTTCGTTAATTTCCTTATTTGTAATCTTTATACCTGTGTGGAGTTTTGAAAAGTCTTCGATAAATTGTCAATTATTTAGTCACCATTATGTGTGGAAAAAAGATTTCAGAAGATGTTTTTTTTTCTCTTACGGAGACGATATTTGAATGCAGTCGAAAAATTTGTTTACACTAACAATAAAATTTTTAATGCGAAAAATATGTCTTTGTTGTTTTTTTTTCATTTAAATCTTCAATGCTTTCCTCATCGGATTCTCCATCATCGTAGCTGTAATAGCTTTCAAAGTCATCTTAGACATTCTCGTTCCGATCAAAATCAAGATGCATATTTTCTTCAGCAGGTTCTTCTGGATTTTCTACGTCAGTGTAGTCATCATTTACATTTCCTCCGACAGCATCACCCGCTTCGTTATCAGTCACTTCATC
The DNA here is from genome assembly GCA_030998225.1 of Diplolepis rosae. Classification (NCBI taxonomy): domain Eukaryota; kingdom Metazoa; phylum Arthropoda; class Insecta; order Hymenoptera; family Diplolepididae; genus Diplolepis; species Diplolepis rosae. The sequence goes on from JAPYXD010000056.1 coordinate 1,608,220, forward strand.
AAATCCTTCTACTCCTTTAAAAATAAAAAATGTGATGATATTAATGGTGTACATATTTGACAATATTAAAATTGATCTTCATACTTTGCTCCCCTTCAAACATAATTTGATTATTGTCGTCAGCAAGTGGGATATGATTCAATTCATCATCTTCTTGGTCGCGCACTAAAAAATCAAAAAGATTCGAAAATACAAGTAAGAAAAAAATTGGTACAAATTATGTCACTGTTATTGGATGGATATACGGAAAACTCCATATTGCTGTGACAGCGCTACAGACTTATTAATTTTTTTAAATCCTATTTGAAGTATATGACAGCGACACAGCGTTTTAGAGTAAGTAAAGCGCTGTCAGAGCGCTACGTGTATACTTCCGACCACGATACTCTTTGTATCGTGTTGACAACGACAACATAACCTTGCGACCTCTCTAGTATTGCCACCTTAGCAATATGGAGTTTGCCGTGTGAATAGTTTAGTCATTACTTTGAACTAAGTTTTCAAATTCTATGAGATCTCGATTTTTTATCTCCAGTAATGCACGTTGGACTTCTTTATGTCTTCTCTTCCTATCCCTCGTTTGCATTCGTCGATCCATTTTCAATAGATATTGCACGCGACACAAGGTAGTCAAATTAGTTGAAAACCAGAAGAGAATACGAATGACACTTCTGTAGCAGTATCATATTTACATTAAATTTCATTTCGTTAATTTCCTTATTTGTAATCTTTATACCTGTGTAGAGTTTTAAAAAGTCTTCCACAAATTGTCAATTATTTAATCACCATAATGTGTGGAAAAAAGATTTCAGAAAATGTTTTTTTTTTCTCTTACGGAGACGATATTTGAATGCAGTCGAAAAATTTGTTCACACTAACAATAAAATTTTTAATGCGAAAAATATGTCTTTGTTGTTTTTATTGTTATTTTCACAATTTCGTTTACTGTAGATAAATAATTATTAAAATATAAATAAATAAAATATAAATGAAATATAAATAAAATAAATTCATAAAATTATTTAGATACGAAAAAACTGGAATAAACCTTTGTCATAACACAAATAGCTGTATAATCAGAAAAAAATGAAACTTTATTCGAAACTCTTAAGATCATTTTTTAATATTATTATATATTTCATCCATTTTTATATTTTTATTGGTTCTTAACATTAAATAAAATGGAAATCGTTATTTCATTTGAATGTCTAGCCAACTCTGAAACAAAGAAGTCAATCAACATCGATATGAAAAAACAAAAAGTTATCACGAAGCAATGATTTGATGGATATATAATAAGCTTATACTGTTGTTTTTCTTTTTCATAACAAATAAAAAGATATAAATTCTCGATAATTTATCTTTTCACTTTGAATTACCCGCTCTACTATTTTTAAAACAATTTGGAGCAATTGCAGTGGCTTTAATTGATTTCGAAATCACTAAAAATTTGTGTAAGTACTTAGCCTCGGTACACTAACGTTTTTCGAAATAACTACTGTTCAATGCGCGACGAAAATATATTCTAACCTCTTTAATCTAAATTTTTAGAAACTAATAAACAGCTACATAATTTTCAACACAATTTTTTCAGAAAAATGGTATTTGTGAACGTCTAAGGAAAATTGTTTTGGCTCGTGGAATTCCCTAACGCGAAACGCATTAAAAATATGACGGTAGTGGAAATCATCCCATGGTCTTTCTTCGTGTCGGAAAAAAACAGATTTAGTGGAACGTACAAGATTTTGTTCCCAAAACCACCATTCAATCAAGAAGATTCGGAAATTTTACACGACCTGGTTCGAGAGTGCAAAGCCCCATTACCAGACTGGTTACAATTTGACATCAAAGAGATCCGTCAATTTGGTAAGGGTAAAGATTGAAATTTTATTTATTTAAAAAAATTTGACGAAATAAATAAAATGAATGAATAATTCGTTCATTTAATTTGAGTCTCCGAAATCGCGTCCATTAACTCTTCCGCCGCTTGGCATCCGTATTCACTGTTATTTGCAGTCGCTTCTTACCCTCAGGATAAAGTCAGTTTCAAAATGATTTTCAACGATTATGGAAAAGTGATTCCGAAAGTTAAATGTCCCAGTAATTTCTTTTCCTAAGTCACTGCATTTTGTTCGTATCTGGATCCCAGGAGATTGTTCGCAGGATGGGGATCCGGAGAATTGCGAGTTCGTATATCAATCGCAGTATCAATCGCAGGGCCAATGCCGATTTCTCCTATGGTCAAATTTTGTCAACTCTAGAAAAATATGCACAAACGATTCGATGTGATTCATTTATTATCTGATTTTTGGATTGATTGTGATGAAATAGTTGTTGGAAAATCATTTTTTCTCAAATAAATTCAGTAAAGCCAAAGTTTTTAACGTGAAAATAGCGAAGCGTTATTGAAATGGATAAAAACTAGTTGAAATTTGAAATACACTAACGATTTTCCAGGAATTATTGGAAATCATTTTTGTTTCCTTCGATTATGCCTTCGAAAAAAGTTAGAAATTGATGACATTGTGGATTTTTCATCCGATTTTCGATCTATTTTCAATTAAATGACAAGAACTTTTCATATTCAAAATTTATCATTTTATATTTAATCCAAAAAACCAAATTATTCAATTATATTTCATTATATGTTTAATTACATATATAACTCATGTATTCGATTGTCAATTTTATTTATTATAATTATTATTAATCTTACTACTTAGATAATTATCATGAGGCTTTAGAAAAATTAAACTCTTTGGATGATACATCGTATGAAAGAATGACCTTCAATGAGTACTGCCTACCGACTGAGACGGAAGATTTCGAGTTACCTGACGATTCAGAAGATGAAGAATGTGGCACTTTGAGCAATGGCAAAAGTTTGTTGCTCTCTCAAATTTTAACTTTTGTATCGAGAAATATATTTAACATTACTTAGATTTTTCTCATCATTTGAATAGTTGCTTCGTTGTTATATGTAGAAGACAACATCGAAAATCAAAATTTGAATTTGAGCTTGAACGGTGAAAAAGCTTCTACAATGAAAAGCAAAGAAGGAGGTAATAATTCGAAAGCTCTTTTGAATATCTCAGGGCTGACTCCGAAAATATCTTCGAATGCATCATCCATGAATCATTGTTCGTGTTTGCATTATTTTAATGATGTAATTATAGATTTGTATTTAAGTGAAATACATCTTTTTTTTACAGTATTAGAAACTTCAAAAAGCACGAAACAACCTGCATTGAAACGTCATAAACCTTTCAAAAAAGAAGAAAACAATGACCCAGTAGCTCGGAAATTAATTCAGTTGGACGGTACAATCAAGTGTTTCGACTACGGAAACTGCTTATAAACTAATTTCTTTTCATTTTTTAGAGAAAAAGAAAGAAATGAGTTCTGCGAAGAAAAGCGATGCTAAAGACGAGGACCAAGTCACAAGAACTTTGATAGCCGGAAGTACTCAAAAATCATCAGAAAAAACTCCATCCACGCCATCAGTTGTGAACAAGCCTTTGCAGGAAAAATGTATCAATTCGTTCAAAAATCTTCGTGATTCTGGTAAATATGTACATTATAAATATCAATAAACGTCTGGTTTTATTGAAATTACATTTCCTTTTCAGAAAAATTGAATTTTCTCTACAAAAAATCTCTCGATGTTGAGGCTCGGTCGATCCAGCGACATAACGAACTTTTAAAAGTACTTGGTCAACTCCGTCCTGTTTTCCATTCCAATGATGCAGATAATGGCACAGTGTTGCACGATTTATCTTCTTTCGGATTTGAACCCCCTTTTGATGAGCATGAGGTTTTTCTTCAATTTGAAAATGACCTCGAATCCAATCCTGATCTTCGAACTGCTGTGGTAAGTGATAGTATTATACATGCTTGTGCAATTTTGCAATTTAATCTTTAAATGTTGCAATTTATACACATTTTTATTACCAGAGAGAAAAATTGAAGGCTGCAACTCGAAGTGTATCTGGAAATTGCCTTGAAGCAGTGAGGGCTATGATAAAGTCGTTTTTGGGAAAAAAATCACAGCCAAATAAAATGCTCAAGCGCCAAAACATGGGAAACTTAATTTTTCTTCCACTGAAATGAGTCAATTGATGAAATGTAAGTTTTTTAACAGAAATATCCGTTTCTAATCATATTTTAATTATTTTGCACTTTTCTACAGCTGTAGCCCTCGGCCTTTTTCCAAATTGCACGGCAAATACAGGCAGAAAAGTAGATATCTACATCATGGCTGTCGGAAACGTTCTCTCGAAAATACAAATACAAAGGCTGCGACAATCGTTTAATGCAAAATGTACCGAAATCGGCCACACTAGAACCGCTATCGGCCGAACAGTGGACCGCACTCATTTTTTTGACCGGGATTAAAATAATGCAAACACGAACGATGATTCATGGATGATGCATTTTAAGATATTTTCGGAATCAGCCCTGAGATATTCAAAAGAGCATTCGAATTATTACCTCCTTCTTTGTTTTGTATTGCAGAAGCTTTTTCATCGTTGAAGCTCAAATTCAAATTTTGATGATCGATGTTGTCTTCTACATATAACAACGAAGCAGCTATTTAAATGATGAGAAAAATCTAAGTAATGTTAAATATATTTCTCGATACAAATGTTAAAATTTGAGACAGCAACAAACTTTTGCCATTGCACAAAGTGCCACATTCTTCATCTTCTAAATCGTCAGGTAACTCGAAATCTTCCGTTTCAGTCGGTAGGCAGTACTCATTGAAGGTCATTCTTTCATATGATGTATCATCCAAAGAGTTTAATTTTTCTAAAGCCTCATGATAATTATCTAACTAATAAGATTAATAATAATTATAATAAATGAAATTTACAATCGAATAAATAAGATATATATGTAATTAAACATATAATGTAATATAATTGAGTAATTTGGTTATTTGGATTGCTTATAAAATGATAAATTTTGAATATGAAAAGTTCTTGTCATTTTATTAAAAATAGATTGAAAATCGAATGAAAAATCCACAATATCATCAATTTCTAACTTTTTTCGAAGGCATAATCGAAGAAAACAAAAATGATTTCCAATAATTCCTGGAAAATCTTTAGTGTATTTCAAATTTCAACTAGTTTTTATCCATTTCAATAACGCTTTGCTATTTTCACACTAAAAACTTTGACTTTACTGAATTTATTCGAGAAAAAATGATTCTCCACCAACTATTTCATTACAATCAATCCAAAAATCAGATAATAAACAAATGGCATCGAATCGTGTGTGCATATTTTTCTAGAGTCAACAAAATTTGACCATAGGAGAAATCGGTATTGGCCCTGCGATTGATACTGCGATTGATTTACGAACTCGCAATTCTCCTGATCCCCATCCTGCGAACAGTCTCCTGCAATCCACATACGAACAAAATGCAGTGACTTGGGAAAAGGAATTACTGGGACATTTAACTTTCGGAATCGCTTTTCCATAATCGTTTAAAATCATTATGAAACTGACTTTATCCTGAGGGTAAGAAGTGACCGCAAATAACAATGAATACGGATGCCGAACGGCGGAAGAGTTAATCGACGCCATTTTTGGGGACTCAAATTAAATGAACGAATTATTCATTCATTTTATTTATTTCATTCATTTTGTAAATTTTTTTTAAATAAATAAAATTTCAATTTTTACCCTTACCAAATTGCCCGATCTCTTTGATGTCGAATTTTAACCAGTCTGGTAATGGGGCTTTGCACTCTCGAACCAGGTCGTGTAAAATTTTCGTATCTTCTTGATCGAATGGTGGTTTTGAGAACAATAGTATATTACGTGTCTAGGCGCACAATGAGGGTTATTGCGCGACGAGGGACAATGCTCGCAGGAGATAGAACCCGAGACCAAGCGGAGACCAAGCCGAGACGAATCCGAGGTGCGATCAGTCCTGCGAGCATTGTCGCGAGTCTCATAATTTCCCGAATTGTGTATCGGATTTTAATAGACGCATGCGCAGTTCAAATGATTATTTCCACTACCATCATATTTTTAATGCGTTTCGCGTTAGGGAATTCCACGAGCCAAAACAATTTCCCTTCAACGTTTCTGAAAAAATTGTGTTGAAAATTATGTAGCTGTTTATTAGTTTCTAAAAATTTAGATTAAAGAGGTTAGAATATTTTTTCGTCGCGCATTGAACAGTATTTATTTCGAAAAACGCAATTCAAAGTGAAAAGATAAATTATCGAGAATTTATATCTTTATTTTTGTTATGAAAAAGAAAAACAACACTATAGGCTTAATAATTACGTTTTCCCCATCGCGAGAAAGAATGAAGTTAACCACGAAATAATGACACCAATGTGCGAGTACTCGCGAATATAAGAGAGAGAGGCGAAATGGTCTCGGCTTGGGTAACAGACGCCACAATGCGTTAGAGTCAATAATGTCTGTTCTCTCGGAATCTCGAGACACTTGCCAGAAAGGAAAAGTTAAATAAAACACTTACTCTACCTGAATTACATCGTCGAGTTCCGGGTCATAGCGTAGGACGAATTCACCCTCCATGGTTTCCCAATCTTAATCCTCTTTAATTCTTTTAATTTATTCTGGGAGACATAACGTGGTGGTAGCTATCACCAATAGTCGCAGGACGAGAGTGATGAAAGAAGACGCGACGCCGGTAAAGTTCCCGACCTGCCCCACGAATTACACGCGTGACCCAATCGCGGACCCGGAAGCAGGTCACATATCATACATCTAGAAGACGACTAGGCAACCCGTGCCTAGTACAGTAGTTTTCCTCGGCACTATTGTAATTAGTGTCCACTCACATCATACGACACAATTTTAGTATCACAAATGTCGAAAATACTAAATATCAAGTCCCGGGGTCTATGTTCCCCAGGGTACGTCTTCCGGGTCACGTGGTGGCAGCTGGTCATCCTGTGTGTCGCTATCCAACGATCGATGGCGGCGATGATCGAAGCATCGATGTATCGATGCTCGCAAGTCGTCATGGCGGCCAGTGTCTACGTTGACTCGGTAGCCGATTGTGTCTCATCTCCAACGCTACTGTCCTCCGGTGCTGCTATCCTCGTATCGTTTATGGAACAGACGGGACAGGAAGCGTAAGTGCGTGCAGTGCGTGATAGTGTTTTTCGAGTGCTTTCGGGTGGCGACGAAATGCGGTCTCTCGCCATACGACTTTTTCCCCAGGGACATAACCCCACCTGTCAAACCGGTGAGTCAAACGAAATTTAATCCTTGTAATGTGACGGGTAAATTTTACCGCGTCACATAGTGTATACAAATTTTTCGACTGCATTCAAACATCGTCTCCGTAAGAGAAAAAAAAAACATTTTCTGAAATCTTTTTTTCACACATTATTGTGACTAAATAATTGACAATTTGTCGAAGACTTTTTTAAACTCTACACAGGTGTAAAGATTACAAATAAGAAAATTAATGAAATGAAATTTAATGTAGATATAATACTGCTACAGAAGTTTCATTCGTATTCTCTTCTGGTTTTGCAACTAATTCCACTACCTTCTGTTTAACTTGGCTTATGTTTATAGTTATTTCCTCGTCACTAATATGGCCAGATAAATAAAAAATTCCTAGTTTAGCTCCATCTATTGGATGATCGAAAAAAGGCTCATCTTTCTTCATACACTCAACTCCGACCAGATAAATATCTCTTTCATTATCATATGAACGATACATTCGCCTGATTTCAAAACATATATTGTTATTTTTCAGCAAAACCATATTATTAGCCGATTTTGAACTTAAAACTACTTCTTTAAATGAATCATCTGCAATATGTATTAGATTGTGAAAATTCATTTTCATCGATACTTGTCCGTAATGTATCGGCATGAGCGAAACAAATTTCCTAAGGTATCTTTTTGCAAAATTATGATAGTGAACGGCCCGCTCTTTTGAACACAAAATTCGGAACGCAGCTACCAACAATAAGAAATGTTTGTACAAAGCTTCAGACCAAACATGCTTCATGATGAAAGGTCCAGAATATAGAAGAAAAAAGTAAAATTGCGTGGCCTTCCACAATAAAACATGGTTGACAGAATCAGTTTTCCTCTGAAAGTCACAAGGAACCTGCTTATTGATCGCCTGCAACATGAACTAAGTTTTCAAATTCTATGAGATCTCGATTTTTTATCTCCAGTAATGCACGTTGGACTTCTCTATGTCTTCTCTTCCTACCCCTCGTTTGCCGCCATTCAATGCCGCTAATTCGGCACTGCCGATATCGGGCCGCTGTCGTGCCGAAGTCCGCCGTGGTTGCCGAACTTATTTTTTTGACCGGGCAATTATATTTTCTATCACAAATACACTTAAATATACAACTTCACAAATACATACGCTTTCTTTGAATCACGCATACGCTCGCTTACAATCCTGAGGCACAAAACTTGCAACTTTCTTATATAATGACTGCAAGAGTTATTTAGAGCTTGTAAAAGTAAGTGCATTCACTAGAGTTTTTGAGCCTTACTCAAGTGAAAATAAATCAACTTTTTCAACGAATTATTCATAAAATATTTCTTCAAATTATTATAATTATGATTGTTGATATATATAATATAATTATTAATTAATTATATATTTAGTATACATTTTTTTTATAACTACGTATGAAATTTAATGAAAATAAAGTTTGAAATGTACATTAAAAAATTGCATTATTATCAAAAAGTATCTTGTGTAAAAACATTTAAAAGAAGGTTGTTTCATTGTCTTCGTTGTATATTTACAAAATATGGATTGTAGAATTGCGAATTTCAAATTATTATTGTGCCTAAGAAATTTATGTGAAATCTGAGTCCTGTGTATATTTTTCAAATTGTATGTATCAAGACTTTTCCTGTTTAAATTTTCATGAAATCAATTCAATTTAAAAAACTTAAGTGAAAAAGAAAGAAGTCATTATAAATGAAATAAGAAAAAATTATGAATCAAGAATTTATTAAAGTTACAGAATCTATATCACTAGAGTATGTGAAACTTTTGAATAAATTATATAAACTAGTGGATAATCATTGAAAGAAATAGTGGTTAACACTGCGGAGCATGTACGAAAGCTTCGTAACAAACAACCAAAATACGATATAACACGACTGCAGTACGATAAATTTCATAAATCAATAGAATATAAATGGAATCTACTATTTTGGATGTAGAGAGTACTAATATGAACTGTAAATGTATTTTATATGTTTTTAATTGATTTTGATTATTGAATATAATAACTTGGAATATCAGTATGCTGAAAATTCAACACGTTTTTAAAATCGAAAAATCTTTATGTGCGGCCAAGGCGCAGATTACTTTGATTCGTTCGTGCGTGAATGGATATAGCTGGCAGAACGAGTGTTGCGTCTCACGGTTTACTCAACTCTCAATTGTAGCGTAGAGTAGAATAAACGGAAAGCTCTACTATTTTTATGATCGAATAAAAGGTGGGTTTTTTATAATTGTCACGTCGCGTGACTATTAATATCTATTTACAAAGTAATCTGTTTAAAACGAATAATGTAAAAGTATTAGACATGTAAAAGCAACAGGTTCTGAATATATTGATAGTAGAAAAACCCTAAATGTCTAGAAAAAACGAAATTGTACTCATTGGGGAACCCTATCGGAATGCATCATAATGCGTCATGTACACACACCATCAACCCTCTACTTTCTGCAAAGTCCATTCACCCAAGGGAATCTTCGTGGAAACAATTGTGGTCTGATCTGGCTGGAAGAAAACCTTCTAGGTAACAACTTGAAATGTCATGTTAGTATCGACCGAAAAATGGCGGATTTCATGTCATTATCAACCGAAAAACAGTCTATATATAAAAGAACCTGCAAATCCACAAATCTTCAGTTTCCGTCGGACTATCTGTAACTTCGGAACTCGTCTAAGAACTGTGACCGTCGGATCATCTTCAGAATCGCGACTCTCATTAAAAAAGTAACAAGTGACTTTAAGATTATCTTCATCCCCGGAATTCTATCAGAAAGGGGAGTCGAAAAAGTGACTTCAAATTTGGCACTCAGTACTTTTCTCAGAAAGCGGTTTCAACCGTCACTCATTTCCATCGGTTTATCAGTTCGTTCATCATTGTGAAAAAATATGTAAATTTTGATTAACAATGCTGCTAGAAAATTTAAATATTGAATTGGTTTTAATTGAATTATTATCATCATTGTACCTAGGGGACCCAAGAATTTGGTGGACTCGAATCACTAAGATAAAACATTTCCCGTAAGTACCAGATTTTTATTAGGTCCCTAATTTGAACTTAAATAGATCTATAAATTCTCTCACTTTCATTTTCAAGCTGCTCCCCAGGAAGAATTTTCAAGGGGAACTTCTATCATATTTGTATTCAAAATATTTAATAAAAGGGTTAATAATTGTGATATTCTTGAGGTTTACTATTGGCTATCCTCATCCCTTGTTTCGGTTCAGAAATATTTTCACGTCTCTTTTCTGAATAAAAAAGGAGGCAAAATAAGTAATATAATAAAAGGTGAGTAACCAGGACGTTACATACTATTTTATCATTTTTGGTGCACTGGCCCGAGAAACTATAAGCCAACAATAGAAAAAATAAGCAATAAGAATTAATTGAATATTAAATTAAACTTAGTGATTTTTTCAAGTGAAATATTTTTTCAGAATTAGATAAAACAATTATTATTTTATTAGATGGACAAATGAAAATCCCCCCTCTTATTAGATATTATAAAAATTTTACAAAATGCGACTTATATTTGAAGTGGAAAAAGTGTTTTGTGCTAAGTAATAAGATTTAAATAAATAAAAAATAAATGAATAGAAAGAAACTACATAAAATCTTTTTTCAAAATTTTAAATAAAACTTTTTTGTAAATTCTAAATAAATCTTTTTCGAAAATTTCAAAAAAATTTTTACGTCAATATTAAATAAATATTTTTTATGCAACATTTGATTAAAATCTTTCGCAAATTTTAAATAAATTTTTTCGTAAATTTTAGATAAATTTTTTCGTGAATTTTGAATAAATTTTTTCGTAAGTTTTAAATACATCTTTTCAATGCAATATTTAATTAAAATTGTCTGTAAATTTTAAATAGCTTTTCGAAAATTTATTTATTTTTTAAAAATCTTATTACAACACAAAAAATGGCAAAATCTTTTATAGACGTTGTACAGGACTCTCCTAGGACGGGTCTAGGCATACCTGTTAAAACCAAAAAAAAACCCTCTCTCGAACCAATACACCGCCTGCGGAACCGCCTTTCGGCTTTAAACTTCACGGGCGGTTGGGTCCAGCTCAAAGTCGCGTACGACTCTTCCGTCATCCTTTCGCCCGGGACCGGCACCAGCCAGGAGAAGACTAAAAAGAATCCTCCCCCGAATGACATGGACAGTCGGATCCGCCCGAGACGCAGGACCACGGGTGAAGGCCCAGATGCGATTTGACGGCCCTCCCCGTTGTTTCACTCTCGACGTCCATCGAGCTCTCTCGTCTTCATCACAAGTGTGACGAATGGCTTGATGAGCGTCCAAAACCGCTCAGATATTCCACCTCGCGGTATTGAACGCATTGCGTATGTCAATGCTGATCAACGCGCAGAATCCCTTGCGCTTACCAGTTTCTTTTCTTGCATTTGTGGTGATGTTAACGACAGCTTGGATAGCGTCCACAGTGGACCTGCCTTTCCTGAATCCGAACTGGTTTTCCGAGAGACCGCTCTCCCCGACCAAGAGAGCCTGAATCCGTTGCAGAATCAATTCCTCCAAAAGCTTCCCCATCGTATCCAATAGACATATTGGTCTATACGATGAGGCAACCCCTGAAAGTCTGTTGCCCTTCCTCAGCAGGACCAACCTCTGCTTCTTCCAGTCTACGAAGAATCTATCCTCCGGAAGACAGGAGTTTAAGGCTTCAAGGAGAATCTTCGGGTATGCCCCGATCACCTCTTTGAGGATCTCGTTCGGGACCCCGTCGATACCTGGCGCTGTATTTGCCTTAAGCCATCCACCCACTCTCTTTAGTTCTTCGAGAGTGAAGAGTTCTTCGCGCCGGACCACGCAGGAACTTCGGTCCCGTCTTTGGAACGGCTCGTGCAGCATAGCATCCCCCATTGATCGGGTGAATTTTCGCCGCGCTGCGAGGCATTCTAGACGTAGGGCCGCCAACTGGTCGTTCCACCAGTACATCGAACACTTGGTTTGCCTATGCTTGCGGCGAGGCATCGAGTAGTCGCAAGCCGTGACTTCCTTCTGCCTCGCTGAGCACACAGTAGCTTAAAAAGGCAAAATTCGAAGTGCTTTCATTTTACTGTTTTTAACTTTCATCTTTTCTCTGTTTATAAAAAACTGTCACTTTCAACTTCTTGGCGATTATCAGAATTTTCTAATCACATGAATTAAGGAGTAAGTTGTGCTTGAGTCAGGCCTAATGAATTTTGTATTACAAGAATTCTGATTTTAGGCTATCGTGAATTCTGTGAATGACATAATTACCCTAGATTCTGTGCTTGAGTCTAGCTTGTCTAATTTTTCATCACTGAATTATCGAATTGTTGAAAACACAAAATAGGATCTTGAAATAAAAGTTTATTCTCATGGATTTCTATTACTGTGATCGAGATTTGTTTTGGGATATAACTTTTCACATTCGTGGGAAGTTATATTAAAAAGGGATCAGCGAATTGCGCGCTCAGCTATCTTTAAATTAGAGTTTTTGAATATCAGAATTGCAATTTTTTCTATAAAACTACACAAGAATAGGATATTCAAATAAAATTTATATTTATTGGTTTCAGTCCCTGTGACTGAGATTTGTTTTAGGATATAGCTTTTTACTTTCGTGGGGAGTTATATTAAAATGCGATTAGCAAATTGCGCACTCAGCTATCCTCAAACTAGAGTCTCAGAAACAGATTTGCAATTAATTTAATAAATCTTATACTTGATATATCGATTACTGTCATCAAAAATTTGTTTAAGGAGCAAGCTTTTCACTTCAATGGGACGTTATATATTAGCTAATTGCGCGCTCAGCTATCCTTATATTATAATCAGGATTAAATTCGAAAATTTAATCAAACAGCAACTAAAATTAATTCTATAAATAAATATAAAATACATATACCTGTAAATTTTGCTTGAAAAAACGAATATGCAAAATAAATAAATACATATGAATATATATAGTTATTATAAATCTTTTTTTTTCTCTGTAAAAAATGCACATGTAGTTGAAAGCTGGCTAATAAGTAAGAAAATAGTGCAATTTACAAACTCAAAAATATACATAAGTCATATTTTGTACAACACTGTGTTTTTAAATGTGTTCACCCTCATTTAGAGATACCTTAAACGCTCCCGAGCAGGAAAATATATAGATGAATTGAAGCTACCAAGTTGGGAAATAAATGAAATAAAAAACGACGTTGAATTTTCCAATTTATTTGGATCGTGGCACTGGTTGCTGCCTTGGTAAGTATTTCAGTACAGGTCTCGTGACTAATTGTGTTCGTGCAGGTTGACTTTCTTTTAACCACATTTCGGTCTCTATGGCATGCGTCTGTGCCTCCGTTATTGTATTGGGTTTTAGTAGTCGTATCTGTGTACCTATATCTTTCTTAAGGTTAAGGAGGTATCGGTTGACCGCTTCTTGTTCTTCGAGCTTAACTTTTATTCGGCGCTCCATGGGATTGACATGCTGTGCCTGTACAGCGTAATTAATTTCATTTATAATCTGTCTGAATCTAACAGTGAAATTTTGAACACACTCTGTTGCTCCTTGTTTGCATGAGTTTATTTGTGAATATCTGATTGAATTTTCCGCGATGCTAGTAATTTTCTTTGCTATGATTAAGTCCAGGAGTAAATTAGGTTGTGCAAATCTGGTTTTTTCTTTCTTATCAGTTTTAATGAGTTCTTCAATTCCTATATCGTCTTGACCATTGATCTCACGAATGGTTGCGATCGCCGTTTCTGCTTTGATTCGTCCCTCCTCGTCGATGTGTGATGCTGAGGGGACGGGGAATCGTACATTAGGCTCTGCGTAGATGTTCTCATTCCTAAATCGTAAGTTTTCTTGTGCTTGCCTGTTTTCCTGTAACCCTTCGGATGACGATTCATTGGTAACATCTTGTCGTTGTGTAGTTTCTTTATCTGTTTTAACTTCTCCCGAGCAACCTACTTTCTTTGCCAGCTTAGAAATTTCCTCTATTCTGTTTTCATTTTCTCTCTTAAGCGTATTGAAAGAGAAAGTGATACATTCCATTTGGGCGAGCATTCGTCCTAACAGTTTTTCCGTGGTATGGGAGAAGGACTTGGCCCGGACGGATGAATGAACTCTAGACATTGGAGCTGTCGCGAATGGAAAGTTTATAGAAAGTGACGAGTCGATCCAGTACAAAGTACCGCTTTGATGTTTGTCAAACGCTGGTGTTCCTATTTTTACCTATTTTATGATGGTTTGCGTAACGGGTGGATGTGTCGCGTTACAATATTAAATGTTTCGGTTTTTTTAGTACTATAAAATTCGAAGCAATCGCTTATTGCAATTCCTTAGATTTTAATAGTAGTGTATTTGTTTTATTGAGGAACGACCAATGCTATTGAAAACCAGGAGTATAGTCGACCCGATCTCACCACTACTTAGCCTCGCCTGTAATGTAATACAGTCGCCGTTCAACGAACGTAAGGAGGACTTATACTCAATGGCCTGAGATCGCTTCAAGTAGCGAAGTTACAATGCTTAGATTCATATATATTTTTTATGCTTACGGTTTCTCGCTTCCGCTAACAGCTGAGGATCAGGGTCTCTGGATTCCGTGGAGTCCGCTGCGACTTTCTCAAGCGATGACGTATCAACCACTCTGCTGCTTGCTGGAAACCGGTTTCTCCAAAGGGCGTTAGTTACTTGCTGCTATACAGGTTATGGGCGTTGGTCAACCTGGTCCAATTCTTCTTAGGTTCTTACCGTCTATGTGGCGTACCTCTTCCTCCTGTTTGCGGGACTCGTTCCAATTTGAATGTTCTTTAATCTGAATTTGCGTAGTATAGGGCCTACTATGTTCAGCGCCTAATTATATTCAGATAAATACTAATTCACTTTTATTTTATTTTCTTTCGGGCTTACCGTAGTGAAGTCCGGAGTTCTTGCTTTAATGAATCTCGCAAGATTCTCACTTGCTTCTGGTTCGTAGAATCCAGTTTCTTTTCTCAATGCCGTCCGCGTTTCTATATGGTTCTAATTGATCTATTCCGTAGAATTTCGAGAACCGAGAAAACTTAGCGGATCCTGGCAGGATCGCCAAAAAATGTTATGTGTAATATCGAAGAATGAGGTTTTAAGAATATTGCTGAGTCATTTGTTTAGAAAGCTCAGTGGTTGTAACTTTATTGGTCGGACAAAAACTGAGGAGCGGGCCCTGCGCTCTACATTATGTAGGCCTCGAGTGCTAATAGAAGGGGTATCTTACCGTTAGGCATAACACAGTGCAATTTTTACTATCAGTGGCTACTGTACATACACTGTTACACTTTTATCAAGAAATTTATTTGCATATATATGGTTCGTCAAAAGCGGTTTTAACAGTTCAGAGCAGATTTTCTAAGCAATTTCATGCGAAAAATGGCAAAAAGATATCGAATACGTCAATTTAAGAATACTGCTTATCACCCTCAATCAAATGGATTCTTGGGAAGATCTCATCACGTTTTTAAAGAATATCTTCAACAATTTATTGAAAATAATTCAGAATGGGATGACTGGATTGAATTAGCAATGTTTTCTTATAACACGAGCGTTCATGAAGGAACGAAATGCACACCTTATAAATTAGTCTTTGGGAAATTAGCACGTTTACCATCTGGTGATCCCTTACCAGGACATGAAAAAATGGAAACTTATGGTATGTACATGACAAAATTAATTACAAAATTGCATGAAATGCGTGAAATAGCAAGACAAAATTTGATAGCAGCCAAAAAAAAAATTAAAAGAATATTACGACAAGAAAATTAATTCACACAATTTTAAAATCGGAGATAGCTTATTTCTACTAGAAGGTGGGGAACTAAAGAAATTCAAAAATCAATACTCAGGACCATACAAAGTACTTGAAATAATAGGCAAAGGAAACATAAAAATTTCAGTTAAAAATAAACCTAAAATCGCCAATATTAATAGACTTAGACTTTCATAAATAGCTTGACCAGCAACCAATCAGAAAAAGAAAAATTGAAGTTAAATAAAAATGATTCCAGATCACGATTGAAACTAAACATGCCCAGATAACATTTTTGATTTTCATTTAAAAATCACATGACGATTTGCACAATGTGAGCTAAATACGCACTCGAGATGATGTATCATATTATCGTGACTTTACGATTTTCATCAGCGAGTTCGTAACGCACTCGTGGTGAATTTATAATTTATAGGATGCACACATTAAGCAACTGTTTGTTTTTTTAATTTTGCGCCGTTTTTAGATGCGCGTTAGTATGTTTTGGATTGGTCAATCTCAATGCGTGATCATGTGATGACGATGAGTGATGTGTATTTCGAAATCTTGTTACCCTCGTTACTGATGGTAGAATAGAAGAAGCAACAAAACATATTTTAACGTCCGTATATTTCATATTCACCGCAGATTCGTAAGTACTTGTTACGCCTATCTAAATCAATCCGCGATTTTTTCATTTTATTCCACTATATACTCGTATATTATATGTATACTAGGCGTATAGTGAAATAGTTGAAACGGTGTAAGTCCACGAAAAAATCTAACCCCAAATTTTTTTTGCTTTTCATTTATTCACCTTCAACGATTACAAAGTATAGACTTAAAAATTACGCATTATTGGTTTTTTCATGTCAATAAACGTGATTCAAATACGAATTTGTTTCACTTTTCAAAAAGAGTGAGTAATATTACTTGTTGAGTTATACGATTTGTCCACGATTGAATATGCGTTAAAAATTATAAAATAGTAGAATTAAACACTGTTTTTCATTCTTTACAAAACTAGTCGAACGATAAATTACACTGCAAATATATTATGTTAGGTTAAACATTTATTTTTCACATTTTGCTGTTATAAAAATAATTATATTTTCAGATTCCCGGATTTTTCATCAAATTATTTTTAGATTTTGTGATTCTCGGATTTTTTATCAAATGGTTTTAGGATTTCGTCGATTGTTTTGTCAATGGTTTTGGATCTCGGCATTCTGATCGCAGATTGTTTTGTAAGTTTTGTCTTTCGAATTGTTTGCACATAAAAAATTTGAGAAATGATAGATTTCTCAAACAGCACCATTGTCTATTAAACGTCATGTGATGGTATGTTCACGGGACAATTTTTCGGGTTAATGGACAAATAAACCCGCTGTTAGGGTTTGCATAAAAGCGATGACAAGATTTCACAAATTCCCTTCGTGATTTATCGTTATCAAATTTTGAATAATTTGAGATAATATTTGATAGTTAAAACTCGATAATTAAAAATGGCATTGATAATTTTACAGGCATACTAAATAAACATAGAGTAACATTTTGAATACATAAAATAATGATAATAATGTATATATGAATGAAAATGTTTCTTTAATGTCAAACATCCCATGGAAATTATTTCAGAATTTTTTACCGTCCCATTTTTGAGTGATCGATCATCAAAGTTGCAAATTGACATAGAGGCGATTACTAAAAAAAGAAAGAAAGAGAGGAAAAATGAAATATTTGACGGTTTGACCTTTCATCTTGCCTCTCTTTTGCTCTTTAGTAATCGCCTATATGTAAAGAAGCTTTAGAGTAAATCACACGAGTGATTCTCTTGTGAATCTCGAGTGATCTCGATGTGAGCTCATGGTGATCATGTATGTGTATGTATGTATGTAAACTCACATGTGATTCACTTGACGATGTGTATGTGATTTCACATGTAAATCACGAATGTTATCTGGGTGGTCAACGCATTGATTTATTATATGATTTAGTCGTTCGTCAAGTTGATATAAAAGCATTATGGCCATATTTATTTATAAATGGAATATTTAATTTCGACGACTACAATTTACCAGATTGATCTAAAGATATAACAAATCCAGAAATAATGGGACATAATTTTTTCATAAGTTTTTAACTTACAAGAATTTTAATGTTGACACAAGAATAATTTTCAAAGAAAACAACAAAAACTAAAAAGAAAACAATTTTCAAGAAATTTATAAATCTTTTCTCATAAGCAAATCCAGCCATCAAATCTATCTAACAAATAAATTCACTTTCAGGTCACATACTAATACTATCTATTTTTCTTTTTCTAGGACATAACCTGCAGAGAAGTGACATATATGGAAAAATGTCTTTTTTTTCAATTTATCATACTGTCTAACACACTTCTTGCTCACAAATTTAACTTTAGTGACATTTTACATAATAATTTCAACAATTGAAAATCCTTCAAAAAATTTTCCAAGATAAATAGATAGTGTTTGCCCACAAGATCTTCCAACAGCTTATCAAATTCTATTGAATTGTTCATGCATTTCCTTATAGACGTTTTTATCTTGAAAGGCGCTGGTGCGCATGTGCCGAAATTTGATGGCACTTCCGGATTTTTCGTCAAGTTTTGTATGGAAAAAAGATATTTACCGTTATAAATTAATATACTAAGCAAATAAAAAAGCATAAATATTAAGAGAACGAAAGAGGCGAAAATCTACAACAAATTGAAAAAAACTGGTGAAAAAACAGTAAAAAGTGCGGTTAAATCGTGAAATAGGTGCCAATATTTATATCTGTCATCGATTGACCCCGTTGACTTCTGTTGACAAATGCATTTTTCGTCAAGTCTTGTATGCAGAAAAGATATTTAAAATTATAAATTGATATATCAATCAAAGAAAAAGTGCAAATCGAAAAGAATAAGAAAATTTAAGGCATTTCTGGGAACCGGGGTGAAAACCCTTGCGAAAAATCACGAAAAGGCGCAAAAAAGGGATGTTGTTATCATTTGTGCAATAGTAGCACTCGTTTACAATTATACGAACAGGGACAATGTTATTTCATTTCATTCCCAAAACCTTGTTAACAATTTAGAAAAGGCAACATTAGTGATAGCGGATTAAAAGAACACTTGAAAGTTTGTGAAGAATGTGCCAAGAGTTATTGGTGGTTGCGATTATGTGAACGCCTCGATGATGAGAAGTTCAATCATATCAAGCAAATAAATAAAGATTTGTATATAATATGTATATTGCATGTACACTGAAAGAAATGCTTGGGATTTATCAGCCATATGAATATAGCTGATTGTTTTTAAGTAATTCAACAAAATATATTTAACAGTTAACCAAAAATATTGCTGCAATAGTAATTCATATGTTTGGAATACACATACAGGCTGAACTAATACAAGCAAACCTTGGTTTTCGGTAAATCTCCAATATAATATAGGTTGTAACGTGGTAGATTACGTTAATTTTTTTTACCTCGACCGGCAACGACAGGATCGAGCCCAAGCCACCTTTTTTTTTAATCAAAACTCAACACTGTCAGGGATAGTCTGAGAGCTGCTCATAAGATTCTTTATTTTTTATTGTTTTTCTGGACGTTTCTCTTTTTTGTTTCATCATTAACACCAGCTTGAAAGGCACCGCCAAAGAGAGATCGCTGTGTTACCATCGCACGTCAGAGGGGTTCACAGGCAAGCCACAGAGGGCATCACCAAACAGGCATGGCATCTGAAACGACCACGTGCTGCAGCCTATGGTTTCCAACACCGTCGCACTATTATTATTATAATTAATATAGAAAGGGCATGACGAGTTGGAACACTTATAAATTACATTATATATTGTATATTAGATTGGTCTATTTGTAACTGCTGTGTTGTGCAGTACAAACTCTACGTAGTTTAAACGCATCCCTCTACGTTTTAAGCCAATGGGGCAAGCTGACCGATAGACGCTTCAGCTCATTGGTTACCTGGCGCCGTCGTCCTCACAAGGCGAGTCGCCCACGCAAACCTGAGCTTCACGCGCGTGCGATAGCCTTTCCAGCTGATGTAATAAAACTGCGCGACACCTTTGGCGCGCAGCTTTATTCTGTCGTTGCAATCTGAGGAGCAAATAGCCAAAGGAGGAAGATTATTAAGAGTTTTATCTTTTTTTATCAATGGACGCCACCGGAGATTTCAATTTGGACTAAATTAGACGCGAGATGGCGGCCAGATCCTCGGTAAGTCTTTGAGACTCTATTCCGGGCTCTTATAAAATTCTTATTTTCATAAACCGTGGCTCTCAGGCTCTCTCAGAGCTCTGCCTCTTTTCTTGTACCACGCGCCATGTTGGCCACGATATTTTATTAATTTCTTTTGCTGGATCTTTGAATTTGTATCGAGCCTGGGCCTTGCCCGATAACTAAATAAATTGTAGCTTAGTTCTTATTGCTTAATTTATTTTATTATTTTATTTGCACAAGAGCTCCTATGTTAAGTTAAGATTCCTTTCCTTAACCTCAAAACCTTCACCTGATCCGAACTCCCGAATCCATAATCACCCTAGCCGGAAACCCTGCTTGGCTTCGCTCAGGCCCTGTTAACTCAATTGTATAAATATGAAGAAGCACAGCGCCAACAGTTGGCCGCAACTTGAACTAAAAGTATCAATGTGTGGCGTATGTATGTTATATATGTATTGTATATGTGTTAGAAGTTTTAAAATTGACTATAATGATCAGTAAAATGGATAAACTAAGCGGAAAACACGTATAAAAATACAGAAAGTTTAAGAAATAAATTTTCTGATATTTTTATACATTTTTTCACTTAGTTTATCCATTTTACTGATCATTATAGTCAATTTTTTAAATTATCAGACAATGTAATATAAATACAAATATTAAAGAATTTGATTCCCATCTTTTTCAGGCAACAACACTGAAGGCACTATTTTTTTTTAAACACATTTCGCGGACCACATAAATAATCCTGATCGCGAAAATGCAAATAACACACTCGATAGCCGCTCTTGTGAATTTCTTCGTAGGTTAGGTTCTTCAACAGTGGGTTTGACACTGCCTCTAACCGCAACAAACCCTGCTTTTCGACCTTGGGGAACTGGTGATGCATCGCGTGACGAGACGAGGCACTCCCAGGAACAACACACCTCCGTTTATTCAAAATCACCTTCCTTGAATTCATTTTTCGCTGTTTGCAGTGTTTCACGTTTGTTGACATTCGTGCAACGCAGTGTGACGAGAACCAAACGATGATATGCGAGGACGGACGCACACTTAGGCGAGCAGGGTGGGGTGTAGCGGGGCCGACACGTAGCGCCAACAGTTGGCCGCAACTTGTACTACGCCTAAAATAATAATCATAATTCTTCATATTCATCCATTAGAGTTTACAGGTCCTGGCTTCGCTTCTTTTTGTTCTCTCGCATGCCAAGTTTTTATATTTTTCAGGGTCATCATTTTATAAATATGGCGTCGAGAGACGCCAGGCGCTCACTATTTTAGCCGCCTAAATAACGCAGGTGACACCGGGGGTAATCCCGAATCCTCGGGTCCGCCTTGTTAAATGCATTTTTATTTTTGACGTTTCAGCGGAGGTAACCCGTTATGAATGGCGCCCAATGGCTAAAAGTAGTTCGAATCATCGGGAAAAAAATATTCACAAAAGCCTTTAATTTGTGAACAAGCTTCCTTTCTTTTATGAAGCTTAAAACTTTCAGTAAATACTCAAGACTCAAATTTTAAATTTTGAGTTGAGTTTTGAAATTTTCTATTTCATAATCTTCTTGAATATTATTATTTTGTTTCCTCCTGAATTTTATTTTCAGCTATTGCGCTCGCTTATCCGCGCAGGATTTTGGATTTTATTTCTGCAAATTAGAAAAATATTTATTTTATATATTATATGTTTTAATGTTTATATGTATTTATATATTGATTAGTGTTTTATATGTACCACATTTTATATCTTGTACTTTTTTAATTAAGCGCTAAAGCGCTATACAAGAATAAAAGCGCTAAAGCGCTATACAAGAATAAAAGCGCTAAATCGCTATACAAGAATAAAAGTGCTCTGCACTATAAAGCTGCCATATTAATTTGAAGTGCGGGTAGGCAGTGATAGGTCGCGAAAAATCGTGTACGCGAGTGAAGTGTTGCCTGTGTTTTTTCCGGGAGTGCGAATATACAGCTGTTCGGTTGACAGCTTAGTCGATTTTAATTATTTTTCAAATAAAATCACGATCGAAAAATATCCTAAATAGTCTCATTAAATAGTAAAACTATTTATGAGACTATTCCAAAAATTTGGACGATAAGGAGTAACCTGAAATCAGCCCTGTCCGACTAAAAACAAAATGGCGGTTCCTTAGTGATTATAGTTTCTATGTGCGAAGTTTTCTCACCAGAGCGGCGCTGCACGCGGCACGCTCTAGAAAAGCATTGTACTAATAGACAAATATTTAAAAAATTTTAAATAATTAAGTTTCTGAACAATATGAAATGAAAAAATGTTCCTAAAATGATTCTAGGACATAAAATACACATTTTGCATAAATCAATTAATACAAAATAAAAAAAGAACACATTAAACTTCGTGAAATATATACTGTGGATACGCATGAAGAATTCTTGAGACCCTGGACAAAATTTTTTTTATGTTATTCCCATATAATTGAAAATATATTTAAAAATAAATAAAAAGCTTAAACTTATAAATAGAAGTATTTTCCATTTTTATTTTGCAGCATCAAACGAATGAAATGAAAAATAAATATTTTGTTAAGCCCTGTGTTCAACATAAAAAACCATGTAAGGGAAATATTTACTCAATTAAAAATTTGTAAATGTAACAAAAAATATTCATTAATATAAAATTTGCTAGTACATATTTTTAACATATTTTAAATTTTTAACATGTACAGATCGATGATGACTAGTTAAGTGTGGCAAAGCTTGGCATGCTTTTTTTCAAGACGCTAAATTTTTAAATTTCAGCCATTTCCTGTCTTACGAATTGTCTCATTCTTATTTAAAATAAAATTAAATCACATATGCTAACATCTCTACAGCTTCATTGGAATGTTCTTTGCATTGAAAAATAAATTTTGTTTCACATGAGAAAAAATATTTATTACTATACAATTTGCTAGTACATATTTTTAACATATTTTAAATTTTTAACATGTACAGATCGATGATGACTAGTTAAGTGTGGCAAAGCTTGGCATGCTTTTTTTCAAGACGCTAAATTTTTAAATTTCAGCCATTTCCTGTCTTACGAATTGTCTCATTCTTATTTAAAATAAAATTAAATCACATATGCTAACATCTCTACAGCTTCATTGGAATGTTCTTTGCATTGAAAAATAAATTTTGTTTCACATGAGAAAAAATATTTATTACTATACAATTTGCTAGTACATATTTTTAACATATTTTAAATTTTTAACATGTACAGATCGATGATGACTAGTTAAGTGTGGCAAAGCTTGGCATGCTTTTTTTCAAGACGCTAAATTTTTAAATTTCAGCCATTTCCTGTCTTACGAATTGTCTTATTCTTATTTAAAATAAAATTAAATCACATATGCTAACATCTCTACAGCTTCATTGGCATGTTCTTTGCATTGAAAAATAAATTTTTTTTCATCAGATGAAATTAAATCGTCTAGAATTAGATCAAAAGAATTGCTAGACCGGCAATGTTTGTTAAATATATATTCGACAACTGTGATAAGCTTGTATAACTTAACATTTGGATGTATGAAATCTTTATTTATTTTTGCAAATCTACTGAAACTTTCAGGTAACTGATCACAAGAAAAAGATATCGTATCTGCATTAATTTCAGAAGTAGTCAAAAATGCATTTAAGCATGTCGAACATTGAGTGTGCTGTTTAATGTAAGCAGTTATACGACCAGTTGTATAAAAAATCAAACAATCTCTAACAGCTGGTAAAGCATAATCGTGCGCTACTGCATCTACAAAATCACTAAAATCAGTGTCTTCACAATCGATTATTGCTTTTAACTTTTCTCG
The DNA here is from genome assembly GCA_030998225.1 of Diplolepis rosae. Taxonomy (NCBI): domain Eukaryota; kingdom Metazoa; phylum Arthropoda; class Insecta; order Hymenoptera; family Diplolepididae; genus Diplolepis; species Diplolepis rosae. The sequence continues at coordinate 1,632,320 of JAPYXD010000056.1, forward strand.
AATTTCTTAAATTGCGCTTTTGCTATTCGACTGATGTAATTCTTTCAATTTTGAAATTGTTATTAAGGGCTGTGGAGGGTTGCCATCGAAAGTACTACAATTTCCAAGCTTTGGAGGTTTCAAAATGCTAAAGGCAGCTACTATCTTGTATATTTGCAAGAAGGTTGGTGTACAAGGATGATCATTTGTTCCTCCAGCTAATCTGATAGTGCCAAAAAATTTCTAAACAAAAGGAAAGGAACAAAAAATTGGTGAAACTTTTATATAGTATTGATAATATTCCATTCGAAATCTCATACTGAATAAAATATTTTTATCTTGTTCAGTTAAATTTTCTGAAATTAAGGAAGCTAAAGAAATACTAAATGGATTTTGAATGCAACATTAACGACACTATATTTCTTATACAAATCCATTTTGTAAAAAAATATAAAAGTGCTTTCTTCGATATTTATATTTCACTGTAAGAATTCGGATGAAATGGAATGGATTGAAGGGATATTAAGATAAATTTTGGAGTTAAATAAGTACCGTGATGATTAATATGAACGTATCTGGAAATAAAATATTAGACCAGATTTTATATAAAGATATTTTATTATACGCGTAAAACATACTAAGTATGAAGTAATTAAAATAAATATTTTTATTTTATTATTATAAACGGTAGTTTATCTTTCCTGCAAAACACGTCATATTACAATGAATACATATGTTCATATTTTTGCGCGAAGTTCAATACTTACAAAAATTGATTGAATATAATGAAAAAAGACGAAGAAAATCATCTATATCTGATAAAGTATCTAATATATATATATTCCCTGTATGAAATATGTCGAACAGAACCGAAGACATATATACATATGTTAAAAATATGTGCTAGAAAATTTTATAGTAATAAATATTTTTTCTCATGTGAAACAAAATTTATTTTTCAATGCAAAGAATATGCCAATGAAGGTGTAGAGATGTTAGCATATGTGATTTAATTTTATTTTAAATAAGAATGAGACAATTCGTAAGACAGGAAATGGCTGAAATTTAAAAATTGAGGGTTTTGAAAAAAAAGCAAGCCAAGCTTTGCGACACTTAACTAGTCATCATCGATCTGCACATGTTAAAAATTTAAAATATGTTAAAAATATGTACTAGCAAATCTTATAGTAATGAATATTTTTTGTTACATTTACAAATTTTCAATTGAGTAAATATTTCCCTTCGCATGGTTTTTTATGTTGAACACAGGGCTTAACAAAATATTTATTTTTCATTTCATTCGTTTGAAGCTGGAAAATAAAAATGGAAAATACTTCTATTTATAAGTTTAAGCTTTTTATTTATTTTTAAATATATTTTCAATTATATGGGAATAACATAAAAAAAATTTTGTCCAGGGTCTCAAGAATTCTTCATGCGTATCCACAGTATATATTTCACGAAGTTTAATGTGTTCTTTTTTTATTTTGTATTAATTGATTTATGCAAAATGTGTATTTTATGTCCTAGAATCATTTTAGGAACATTTTTTCATTTCATATTGTTCAGAAACTTAATTATTTAAAATTTTTTAAATATTTGTCTATTAGTACAATGCTTTTCTAGAGCGTGCCGCGTGCAGCGCCGCTCTGGTGAGCAAACTTCGCACATCGAAACTATAATCACTACGGGAATCAAGTTCTCGCCGTTGCAGGCAGGGAGTCGGATAGGGCTGCCTGAAACACATAAAAGTCGAGTGAAACGTCCAAGAGAATAAAAGTAATTCTCTCGCACCTGTCACTCGACATAGCTTGCGTACACGGTGCACGACGCCTGACCGCCTTCGGTACTCCTCGTGGCATCTCGTTTCAACTCGCGTGACGCGGTCTCAGCCTGCTAGCTGACAGCCTTCCGCAGTTCTCGCCATCTTACCTCGCTCGACGGCTCGACGAACTTCGTACGTCTTCGCTCGCGTTCGTACTTCGCGGGAACCGACGCTATTACGGAGCAGTGAATTTTAGTTTTCGCCATCTTGGCTTCTTTCATCGACTCGTCGATGCGCACGTGAACTTCGTGACTGCGCTCGGCTAGTTTCGTATTATCGCGGTTCTTTTCTAGTAGCCGAACTGTCACTCGACACCACAGCGCGAGGAAATAAAGGAATAAATTCACGCTTCGTTGAATTTCTTAATTTCTTTAGATTATTTAAAATTTATTACAATTATATTAATTTAAAATTTAAATTATTATTATTTGATTAAACAATTTTACGTCGTTTAAATTGTTTTCATTAGTTCGAAAATGGATTCTAACGCAACCGAATCGTGGGTGTATACGCTGGGTGAAATAGAACTGCGTAGACTCGCGAATGCATTTAATATAAATGCAGCGGGGGTGGTACCAATTTTAAGAGATCGCGTAGTTCGATATATTGAAAAGAGAGCAGGCGATAATAATATACCGTGGGAAGAAGACGACACACTAGACACGTCACAATCACAAATACGCGATGATCAGACGGTATCTCGAAAACCGTCTGACCTATCGAACATTTTAGGCGCGACTGCGTTTAACACCCACGCCCACGCTACTTCCACCGCGACGACCACGTCGACAATCACGACCTGCGCAGGCGCGTCATACGCACCGTATTCACAGGCGTACACCGCAGCCTACCCAGGGCCCGTTGCATCGCATTTCGAAAATTCATCCAGGTTCGTACCTGTTGCGCACCAGGCCTCGAGCACAACCATTTTAAGCAATTTAACGACGGAATCACCACCTTTTATTCCACGTCGCGTTATACCCTTTGTCGCGCAACAAAGTTTCGATTACATGGGGATATCAACCCCTAATATTCACAGTAATTTTAACCCCTATGCGCCGCACAATAACGCAGGCGCAAATGTGTATAATTCGACGTGAATTCCGCCAATAACATCAGATGAAGAGCAAAATTGTAATTCCGCGCCTACCAACCCTGATAATCATAATTGGCGAGGTACCAACACTCGTGTTGAATTAAATAGGGACGTCGGTAAAGTAGTGCTGCTGACAGGTGTCGCTTTACAATGGTATCGGCTGAAGAAGTCGCAATGGACATCATGGTCCACATTTAGAACAGCTTTCAGAAGTCGATTTGGCGACGATAATTTTGACCGCCGCGTAAGAGACCAAATCCGCGCGCGCACTCAAGGCGCGAAATATACTCGGTCGAAGAGCAACTTGATAATGCTCACAGGGGGTTGAGACCAGAATTTAGGCGCGTAATAAAACGCAAGGATATCGCCGATTTCGAGGAACTCGCGCAGCTGGGTAAAGATTGGGAAGCGGAATGGGCAACCATCCGCGATTACAAACCACCCCCTGAGCCGGAAACGTCATTTTTACCCGAATTCGCGTATAAGGGCGAAGAAACTCGGAACGCGAAGGCGAGTTTGGCAGCAATGGACGCAAATTTCGGAGAGGAAAATATTCCTATTGAAAAAAGACATTCACCCCCTCGGACAGCAAGATGCGACGCAATGTCACATAGCCCACCTAGGCAAAAAAGTCCTAGGTAGGGTAGAAAAACTAGGGACAATAACGCGCATAGACTTCCCTCGGCAAACAAGCGCGAACAAAACGTGGCAAAAATAAATGTAGACGCAATTTCCCAAGCGCCATCTACTTCGGCGACGATTATATGCAGGAATTGCCTTTCTTATGGCATACCTGCACCTCACGACCACAGTACAATGCAATGTACTAAGAAGCAGCAAATTTTCTGCTACAAATGTGGTCGTGCAGGATATAGAACCCCGGATTGTCCTACACCGGAGTGTAAAGCTTCCAAAAAGCCTCCGGGAAACGCGAAACGGGCTCAGCGCTAAAGGTCAGCGCTGAACCCAGCCCAATTTTATCCGACCTTGCTACCAGCGTCTCTAATGAGTACTCTTTTTCTCCATTTTTCTCACCCTTATCGTATTCTGGCGGGGAGGGGGAGCGTGTGTCGCCTGGCGAATCGCGCGTATATCTCGATTCCGATAAGTTCTCGGAAAACGATTGCGCAGCCTTAAAATTTTATGAACAAGGCACACGATTTTTCGTGAAATTATAGATCGCCAACAGAGAACTCGACGCGCTAGTGGACTCGGGTTCCACGAAATCCATTCTGGGCAAAGAGGGGATAGAATTAGCCGCAGAATTTAACCAAGAGATTAAACCCTCTGAAGTTAAAGCTATTCTATTCCCGAATGGTAGCATAGAGTCAGTTTTAGGGCAAGTGGCGCTACCTAGCACCCTAGATGTCGTCCAAGAGTGCGTAGAATACAAAGTGGTACCGAATTTTAAGTACCAATGTGTTCTGGGCATGGATGCCATTCGACAATTTCGATTAATTGTGGATGGCAACGCCAACGTTATTCGTATGGCTTACGACGACGAAGTTTACCACACAGCCAATATAGACTTATTGTCCAACTTGGCGCGGATAGACGACAATGGGTGCGCCGCAATTGAAGAACTCACCAAGACACGAATGGCTCTGGTAGAGGATTTCCTTAAGCGCGAGTTAAAGGTTTCAAACAAGGAACTGGGTGCTACCCACCTTGCCAAACATACCATTGATGTGGTTGACCATCCGCCCATCAAGTAGAAGTACCATGTTCGGTCTCCCGCTGTGATGGACGAGATGAACAAGCTGATGGACAAGCTAATTGAACCAAAATTAGTTGAGCCATCTAATAGTGCTTGGTCCTCACCGGTTGTTATTGCAAGAGAGTCGAATGGCACTTATCGTCTGTGCATCGACTTCAGGGAAATAAACCGAGTCACTAAGAAGGACGCTTATCCTCTTCTGCCAATGACAAACATCCTGGATAAACTTCAGAAAGCTAATTATATTAGCACGATTGACCTGGACCAGGCTTTCCATCAGGTACCATTTGATGAGAAGAGTAAGGAACTCACCGCGTTCACGGTGCCAGGACGCGGTATTTTCCAATTTACTCGCATGCCTTTTGGACATACCAACGCCCCTGCGACGTTCCAGCGTCTAATCGACAAAGTCATTGGCCCGGAATTGGAACCTCATGCGTTCGCCTATTTAGACGACGTCATAATAGTGAGCGAAACCTTCGAAGATCACCTCAAATGGTTAAAAGAGGTATTAGATCGACTCGTTGCTGCTGGTCTCTCAGTAAACCCCGATAAATGCCTATTCTTCCGAAGCGAGATCAGGCACCTTGTGTTCCTCATTAACAACGAGGGCGTCAAGGTTGATCCAAGCAAGCTGGCCCCTATTTTGGACTTTCCAGAGCCACGAAACATCCGCAAACTTCGGAGTTTTCTAGGATCGGCAGGTTGGTATCGGCGCTTTATACCGAACTTTGCGACAGTAGTAGAGGCCTTTTTCCAACTATTAAAGAAAGCGCAGCCCTTTTATTGTCAAGCAGAGCAGGAGGCTGCATTTGAGGCAATTAAAACTGCCTTAACTACGGCGCCAGTAGTTGCTCGCCCAGACTTCGCGCATCCCTCCACTCTACAAACAGATGCAAGCTCCACTAGAGTTGCAGCAGTCCTGACCCAGACGATAGAAGGCGTAGAGCGCGTAATCGCTTACGCCAGTCGCTCCCTGTCAGCCGCCGAGCGTAACTACTTGGTGACTGAGAAGGAGTGCTTGGCCGTCGTGTGGGCAATTAAAAAGTTCCGTGAATACCTCGAAGGATTCGGTTTCCCGGTCGTGACGGACCCATAGTAGCCTTCGATGGCTCAGGTCACTAAAAGACCCGACTGGGCGATTAGCCCGTTGGGCATTAAGTCTCCTAGAATACGACTTTGAGGTCCAGTATAGGAAAGGGGCCTTAGATATCGTACCAGACTTCCCATCACGGCTTGACCAGGACTTGGATGGTCCTGAAGAGGTCGCCGCAATGGACAAAAGGCTAGGAGCCTTGAGAGACCTCATGATACTGCGGGTGGTCAGGGTTGATCCCCTGCTCTGGTTTCAGCCCCGCCCGACCGTGTTGCCCCGGGACCTCTGGGAGTGGTCGAGCCTACCATGGTGGAGTGAGGTGGTGGGCCCTTCCGAACCCACCTACCTTGTGTAAAGTACCCCATTAGTGAGCCAGGAGGAGCTGGAGGAACGGGAGGAGCCGAAGGAACCGAAGGAGCCAGAGGAGGCCCAGCTGGCCCCTAGGAGACGACGCCGTGGGCGGAGGTCCCGACGGCTGGTCCGTGAGCTACGGATTGCGGCACTCATACAGCGCTGGCGCCCTGTCTAGGCGCCACTGGTGGATTTTTTTTGTTTATCTCCTCTTTTGTACAGGGTGCATGGCCCATAGGCGCAAGGCGCCATATTAAACCTGTGAATTTTTGGTATATGGAAAGTTTGATTCCTTGGCCTATCCCTAGAACCTGTAAGATAGTAGCTCTTAAGCTAGTTAATAAGGCTCGTCCTCGGCATCGCAAACAGCGAGCTGCCGCATATTCATTTTTTTTTCTCTTCTTTTTCTATTTTTATATATAGGCTTACGCCTTTTTGGTATTCCTAGCCTGTAAGTTGCACTACTTTTAAGTACTGAAGCAGGGTCTCAGACAGCCTGGGCCGCGGCGTTGCATCTCCTTTTTTTGATTTTCTAGACCTAATAATTGGTCAGTTGGCCCGGAGTGTGGTCTTGGAGACTTGGGGGGTCGTTTCCGGTCTGGCCGGGGAGTGTTGTAACGTGGTAGATTACGTTAATTTTCTTTACCTCGACCGGCAACGACAGGATCGAGCCCAAGCCACCTTTTTTTTAATCAAAACTCAACACTGTCAGGAATATTTTGAGAGCTGCTCATAAGATTCTTTATTTTTTATTGTTTTTCTGGCCGTTTCTCTTTTTTTTTGTTTCATCATTAACACCAGCTTGAAAGGCGCCGCCAAAGAGAGATCGCTGTGTTACCATCGCACGTCAGAGGGGTTCACAGGCAAGCCACAGAGGGCATCACCCAACAGGCATGGCATCTGAAAAGCCCACGTGCGCTCACTATTTTAGCCGCCTAAATAACGCAGAGGAATGCGTGAGGTCACGCACGGAGCAGACGCGTCCTGCAGCCCACCAACGGTAGTAGCCGAAAGGACTTTGCCAGCAGCTGGGCTGTCGCCGTCAGGATGGCCGTCAAGGTAGCCCTATAAACAGGCTTTCCCTAGCGGTGGGCATGCCGGGCGCACGCGTTGGAATGTTTTATCCGAACCTTCACAACTACATGCACGATACCGACACCCACACATACAAGAACGAATGCACTGCTGAGTGAATGGGCTACGGCCGGCGCCTGGTAGATATTCCCGATAGACTAGCCAAGGGAGGAGTAGTAGCCTCCCGACCAGGGTGGGACGCGATGTCGGTACCTTACCTCTGTGGAAGTAATATGGGTAAATGTAAGTCCCTCCGGTGTTTAGCCGCGAAGGGCAAAGATCAGTATTTCCTTATATCCGACGCTGCGTAGGATTATTCGCACACCGTCTAGCCTGAAGTCCGGGCCAGGTGTCGAGGCGGACCCGGCACCGCTCGGTCGATAGGGGTAACGTTAAACCTTTAGCATCGTTATGGCGCGGGCCTATCCCATAACCTTTTTACTAGCCTCATTTAATGTGCTGATAGGATCGACCATCCGATAAGCCGCTTCTCGGTTTCGGCGCACATAACTAGGGATCTATACAGGCGGGGATAGTAGCCCTACTGCGGTAGGGCTCCCATGATGGGCGAACCGTCTGAAGACTCGAAGTTTATAAAAATATGAATTCAAATGAAAATAAAGGAGATGGAGAGGTGAAGGCGCCAGATGCGCACTCAAACACTCCCCCAGGGGCTGAGGAATGGAAAGACGTCCTTCAGCTCCTGAAGGAGCAAAGTGCTAAAATGGAGAAGTTGGCCAGGGCTCTCAGTGTCATCCAGCAGGGTATGCTGAGAAATAACCCTGGCCATGTAAAGGACAGTGTAAACGAGGCCTCAGAGGTGTTGAGCGGAATGCTGAACACCCATAAATGCCTTCTAGAAAGCAGGGTGGAAATCCAGATAAAAGCTGGAATCCCACCCCGCCTCAAAAAAGATGGGTATCTTCCGGAGACTACGTTCTGCGTCCCTGGGAGATACCCCCAAAAAGCTGACAAAGGGGGAGAAGGGGGCTCCCCCCCGAGGATCGGCTCCCGAAGAAAGGGAAGGGCGGCTCATCGCCATCCTACGCTGCGGTCACCAGTGGCCTGACCCCACAAAAGGATGGGGAATGGCAGCTGGTTCAAAAGAAAAAAAAGAGAAAAAGAAGAAAGAGGTTCCTGTGCCTTCTGCGCAGGAACCTAAAGGAAAGGGGACGATGCTGAGGTGCTCTCCGACTGCCAGGTCGGGTGATGCTATCAGGGTGTCGGCGAAGGACGGCGAGTCCTACGCCGAGATCCTGAAAGCTATGAAGGCGATGGTTAACCCCCAAAATTCGGGAGCGGAGGTCCTCTCCATCCGAATAACCAGGAGGGAGGAGATCCTTCTGTTCCTGAAGAAGGGTGGCGACGTCTCAGCCTTCGAGAAGGCGCTGGATCAGGCGCTCGGAGAGAAGGCCAACGTTAAGTCTTTGGTCTCGAAGAGGACCCTCGAAGTTAGGGAACTCGACGAGACCGTCAAAAGGGAAGAGGTTATAGCCGCGCTATGCATCGCGCTGGGCAAGCCAGATATCGGGGACCAGTACAGGCTGTACAAGCGCTTCGGCGGTGTGCAGACTGCGGTGGCCCGTTTAACCGAGGCGGAAGCTCGGAGCTTGCTCGGGCTCGGTAAGCTAAGGGTGGGGTGGGTAAACTGCCGCATCCGAGAGCATGTCGAGGTTGCCCGGTGCTTCAGGTGCCAGGGATACGGCCATGTGCCGCGTGGCTGCACGCTTCCAGGCAGGAAGGATGCCTGCTGGAGGTGTGAGGGCGCGTCACACGTGGCCAAGGAGTGCAAGGCTCCCCCTCGGTGCCTGACTTGTACTGATAGGGGCGAAAAAGATGTCGCCCATGCGAAAATATTCAGTCAATCAATATTCCTGCCCAATATTCAGGGCGGAGCTCCAGAGGTTGAGGGGTGGAAAGTGAAGTTTCTCCAGCTCAACCTCGGGAGAGGGAAGGAAGCCCAGAACCTACTGATGCAGACTGCCAAGGAGAGGGGGGCCGAGGTGTTGCTCATTAGTGAGCAACACAAATGGTCTGAACACTCTGCTTGGTACCAGGATGCATCACGGAGGGCTGGGATCCTTGTTTGTAGCCCTGAATTGAACATCGGGGATTTCCTGGAGACCAACACGGGGTTCGTTTGGGTGGAGGTGGCGGGGGTACGTGTGTACAGCTGCTACTTCTCCCCCAGCCATCCTTTCGAGATTTTTGAGACCCAGATCCTCCTCCTTAAGGAAAGCCTCAAAGAGGCTAGGGGGCGGTCCCTTATTGCGGGCGACTCCAATAGCAAGTCGCCCGAGTGGGGAGAAGCCCGTCTGGAAAGAAGGGGAATCTTGGTTGATGAGATGGTCGCCAGGAATGACCTGATTGTATTGAATCGGGGCAGGCATTAAGTACCTGGGTGTGCAGTTGGATCGAAGGCTTAGCTTCGGCGAACACCTGCAGATCGCGACTGCCAAAGCCATCCAATGTGGGGCCGCCCTGACTCGGCTCATGCCCAACATTGGTGGTCCTAGGGAAGCTAAGAGAAGGCTGGTGGCGAGCGTGGTCAATTCGAAGCTGCTCTATGCAGCTCCGATCTGAACAAGTGCCCTTAACAACCATACTGTCCTGAAGAAGCTGTTCTCTGCACAGAGAGGTGTGGTGATGAGAATTGTCTCAGCATACCGAACTGTGTCGACGAGTGCTGTGCTGGTCCTGGCAAGCGTCCCGACAATTGACTTATTGGCGGAGGAAAGGAAAGAGACCTTTCAGCTCCGTAAGGAGCTCACCTGCTTAACAAACCTGAAGGAAATCGCTCGCGCGAAGGTGGCCATCCGCAAGGATGGAAGGCGCAGACTCGTCGAGAAATGGCAGACGAGATGGCATGGTGACCAAACCGGGAGATGGACACACCTTCTGATCCCGGAGCTAGCCATCTGGCTGGATAGAAAGCACGGTCAAGTCGGCTTTTACCTGGCGCAAGCGCTTTCGGGCCATGGTTGCTTTAATACGTACCTGAAGCGCTTCAAGAAAAGAGATGATGAGTCGTGCCGCTACTGCGGTTCCCTTGTGGAAAATGCAGAGCACACACTCTTTGTCTGCGTCAGGTGGGGCGCGGAAAAGGAGGCTGTCGGTCGGGCAGTGGGCGCACAACTCACTCCTGACACGGTGGTCTCTCTCATGCTCCAGTCTGAACAGATATGGATGCTTATCGAGTCATTTGTCACCCTGGTGATAAAGACGAGGAAGCTCGATGGGCGTGCAGAACGCGGCAACAATGGGGGCCAGTAGAAATCGCATCGGGGCTTACACCCGCGGTCCTGCGTCTTGGGCGGACTTGGCTGTTCGCGTCGACTGGGGGAGGAATCTTCTCATTCCTTTCCTGGCTGGCGCGGCTAGTCGGCCTGACAAACGGACGTGTTTCCGCGGATGGGAGTCCCGGGCGAACGGACGACGGAAGAGTCGTACGCGACTTTAAGCTGGAACCAACTACCCGCGAAGTTTAAAGCCGAAAGGCGGTTCCGCGGGCGGTGTATTGGTTCGTGAGAGGGGTTTTTTTGGTTTTAACAGGTATACTTAGACCCGTCCTAGGAGAGTCCTGTACAGCGTCTATAAAAGATTTCGCCATTTTTCCTCCTCACCAAAAAAATAGAAAAATAAAAAAATAAATAAATAAAACTTTATTTTCGGAATTAATATGTTATATTATTTTTTAATTTACGGAACCATATTGCATTTTATAATTTATAGAAAGTTATACAGAGAAGGTCTTTGGAGGAAAAATATGGAGCACACAAAGATTCGGAGGAAGAAATAATAAAACCATTTATCTGCCACTTGCAAGGAAGAAGTTCAATACTCACAAAAAGAAATGTAGTACTTAAAAGAAAAGGTAATTTTTCTTCTAAATATTGAGAATTTAAATTTCCTTGAGCATTAATATTTAATCATTGCAACAGAACAAAGTGTATACATGTTCTTCCATTTAAAATTAAAAGTTTTTTATATACAGAGGTATTTTAGACAAGAGGACGAAGGAAGAAATGACTGCGAGAATAAAATAATTGAGATTGAACTATTTTCTCAACGAAAATCGATGCAGGTCGATAAAGAGGTAATTTATACACAATGAAAAATTTTAAATTTATAGCATAAACCAAAAAAATAGCATACTTGCTTCTAGTATGTCGACATACTAAAAATTTCCTCTAACCAAATATTCTAGTCTTTAGTACATTTTCCTATAACACGTCTAAATTTCCTCTTAAGTTCAGTATTTATCGTGTTAAATTTAGTACATATCCCTATACTGTGGAAAGTTGCCTATCCGAAATATCGTGAACTAATAAGTAACATAGCCAGTCAGTGAACAGATATCTGATGTGCAGTACGTTCCACGTGGTTTTAAGAACACTAAAATCAACTAAAATGGCCAGTGTGGAAATGTGGTTGAAAAAAAATAATTTAGAAGAGCTCATTGATAGATTTTCAAAAAAGTATATATAAAATGTTATATAAAAATAGAGAGGAAAATAAGAAAATTTTTAAACTTGATCCAGATTTTTACCCAATTACAAAAAATATTTTTGGTAGAATATAGATAATATAATTAATGGTCAGAGAAAATGAGAATCCGGCTTATTTTTCTCTACTTTTTAATATATTAGGTCAAAAAATAACTAACATGCGAAGGTTGCGGGGCCTCGTGGAAGACCTAATCAAAGATTTCATTCCGGAAGTTGGAATTAGAGTTGAATTGTTGGAATGCCTGGCGATTTTGGAAGCAGTTCCAGTGGAGGTATTTCTTCTTACGAGAAAAATCTATTTCGCTGTTATCGATCTACTTATATCCCTTTTGACTGGAAAAAATCCTTTTCGTTTTTTTCGAATTATTTGTATTTCTTTTTACTATAAAAATCAACTCCGCTGTTTCAGTTTTACACTATTTCTACTTTATCGATATCTCTCTATTTTCGACCTACATGTTATTCGTCAAAGACTTTAATACTATTCAGAAGAAAAATTTGACAGTTTTAATATAAAAGTTACAATTTTTATTTAGTATTTAATACCTGATTTTTCTTCCAAATCCAATGCACACAGTGATAATAGACTTTTCCTTCAATTTAATTCTATTATATTAACGGGAAAATTTTATATGAGTAGAATGGAATAAATTCTTAACAAGAGGTTGTCTTCCAAAAGTTTTTAAATTCATAAAGAGAAATTGTAAAGTATGATTTCTAATTCTATTCAATTTAGTTCTTATCTGCTTGTATTTATTGTGTTTAAAATTGTATAATTCAAATTCAACGTCTAATTGAAAAGAATCATACTTAGATATTTCTCTACATGGGAATGAATTCTCTTGCAAATGTTTTACACGTAAAATTCCCACAAGAGACCAAGGAGTACAAACGCCTGAAGATTTTCCTACGTTCTCTGAGGAAAATTCATGTCATAAAACTGAAAAGAACAAGAGACGTTTGTAATCGCATGCTTGGTAAATTTCCAAAAGCCAATAGTTGCAGAAGATTAGTTACGAAGAGTGATTAGAAACTGTTTTAAATTATTTTATGTTTACCATCTAATGGACATAGCTTAATTGTATAATAATAATATTTTTAGTTTATTTTTTATTGGAAATTAATCAATTCAATTTTTGCACTATATTAAAAATTTATTGAATGCGATTAATTTTATAACTATAACAAACATTTGAAACAGAACTTCTACCATACAATACTTTTATATACACTGAGAAAAAAAACATGACTCAGTAGCATCCGGACAGAAGTGGTTCATGACCGAAGACGAAAATTGAAAATAGACATCACTGGGTCCTCGCTAGACATGAACCACTCATGTCCAGAGCGTACACACTAATGTTTTAGACATTAATAACGCGCACAGGACTCAGACCTGTCTAGACAGTAGTCAGTCATGTCCAGGACCGGAACGACAACGCGTCGGAAACTTTGTAGACACGGTTTGAAAACAACCTTAGTTAGGGCGACTCAATATCGCGATATTGAAGAAATTTTCGCGTGTAGGTCTGGTCTTACTTAGACCTGAATTTTTTGTTTTAAATATTCTACATTTTTCCCTCATAAAAATAATATTGAGTTTCGAATTACGGCACGCAATTTGTTTTGTATAATAATTTCATTTATTTCATTTTTGTATCTTCCTAGTAGTTGGTTTAGAGCTAAAATGTCTGTAGTTTCATAATATTTCAAATAGATATTTCCATTTCACTGCCGAATATAGTTTCGTGGCAAACAACGCAGAAAATTAATAATCATCTTGATCTGATGATCTGTTGATATTGATTGACTTTATATGATAAATTCTAATAATGAATAGATAATTTATGAATGATTTTTCGTTTATTCATTGTTTAGCTCGGGAAATTTTTCTTCCTTTATTAAAAATAAAATTTCTTTCAGTTTATTGAAAATATTATTCCTTGTGTTCAGAGATTTATTGATTATAATCAATTAAATGTGCAATTGAAATGTTGATATTTACAAATGAGTATAGATTTACACTTATGAATTAAAAATCAACTGATTTTCGTATCAAATACATGGAATTTCAATTGTCAAAGGATAAGAAATTAAGTTTGTGGAAAGTAGAACCACTTCTTTTCATCATTTTTTAGATCTTTTTTATTCTTTTCGTAACCGATTAATGATAAACAGATTCATTTTACGTTATTTACATTTTTTCCTTATTTATGATATCATTTAGATGTGTTCCAAGACAGTTATCATATGAAATCAGTCAAAATATGTCTCTTTTCAATAAATGAATAAAAAAGTTTTGATACAATTTACCCAAATTCTTTCTTTTACCTCTAACTTATAAATTTAATACAATATTTATTGATTTTAAAAAATTCACTTAATTTAATTCTCAGTTGCGTCTTCGAAGTGACATTATTCTATTCCCTTCTAGTCTCTGCTTTGTATTTTTCCACTTTTTAATTCCTCTCAATACGCTTCCATTACATTTTTCTATGTCGATTAAAAGGAATAGATTTTGCTTTTTTTTCTACTCGTTCATAGAACTTTAGATGGAGGAAAATTCGCGTATTAATGGGAATTCATATTCTGAATTTTTCTGAATTCTTCTCTTCTCACCGGGTAAATTTAGTGTAATTTTTTACTTTATATTTGAAAATTTTTGCTGCTAATCATTAATAGACACAATCGACGAAACATTCCACAGTCAAGCATTGACACAATATACAGTAATGTTTAGCGCGTTGTCGTTCCGGTCCTGGACATGACTAACTACTGTCTAGACAGGTGCGCGTTATTAATGTCTAAGACATTAGTGTGTACGCTCTGGACATGAGTGGTTCATGTCTAGCGAGGACCCAGTGATGTCTATTTTCCATTTTCGTCTTCGGACATGAACCACTCCTGTCCGGACGCTACTGAGTCATGTTTTTTTTCTCAGTGTACGTCAGTATCACATTGCACCACATTTTTCAATGTACTTTTTCATTTTAACATTTTGACATTCATTTATAAAAACAACCTTTTACTATACTATGTAGTAGTAAATACCTCAATAATATTAAAAATAACATCTTTGTAACTCTTTAAAATGAAATAAACTCAATGTTTGACATGTTTTTTTCTAACTTTTACTACAGTCTGTAGTAATAAATATATTAATAATATTAAGAACATTTTTGTAACTACAGTATACTATTTCACTGTAGTATGTAGTAATAAATATATTAAAATTTTAAAAAAATTGTAACTGACAGAAAAATTAAAATATACTTTTTTAAATATGTATTTTGTAATTTTTTAAGTCTAATGTAAATTTCCAGAAACTAGTGAAGGAATGTACCATACGTAACCGCAGGTACAATATTTATCAACTTCTACTGAAACGTGTAGTGGGAAATTCTTACAATTTTACAAAACATCTTTATAGCTTTTCTTAAAAATAAAATACTGTTTCTAAAATCACAAACGATAACAACATCGCTTTGTTGCGCCTTTTCGTGATTTTTCGCAAGGCCCCCCCCCCCCGCCCTAGCGAACTAGCTGAACGGTAGCTTTACGCTGTAGCATAAAGCTATCGTAAAGTAGCATTATAACTCATGAATGAGGCAAAATAAACATTCAAAATGTTTTTATCCTTATTCTACGTTGAAAATAACGTCAACTGGTAATTGAAATATACAATAATTTTATTTATTTACGCTAAAAATTGAACAAACATAATACCTGTCATTGAAGGCAGTGCAGTGGTTCATCACTTTGTATGCTTCACCGCTAGGATTGACTATTTGTTAGAGTGAGATGAAAGTATAGTTGTGTCTCACTCCAACCAATGGTCAACTTTAACGGGGACGTTCCACAAAAGGTGAACCACTGAATTGCTTTCAATGACAGGTATTATGTTTTTTTAACTTTTAGCGTAAATAAATAAAATTATTTCATATTTCAATTACCAGTTAACGTTATTTTTAACGTAGAATAAGGATAAAAACATTTTGAATGTTTATTTTGCCTCATTCATGAGTTATAATGCTACTTTACGATAGCTTTACGATAGCTTTACGCTACAGCGTAAAGCTACCGTTCAGCCAGTTCGCTAGGGCCGGTCTCCAGAAATACCTTGAATTTTCTTATTCTTTTCCATTTGTACTTTTTTTTTATTGATATATTAATTTATAACTTTAAATATATTTTGCGCATACAAGACTTGACGAAAACTGCATTTGTCAACAGCAGTCAACGGGGTCAATCGATGACAGATGTAAACATTCGCACCTATTTCACGATGTAACCGCACTTTTTACTGTTTTTTCATCGGTTTTTTTTCAATTTGTTGTACATTTTCGCCTCTTTTGTTATCTTAATATTTGTGCTTTTTTATTTGCTCAGTATATTAATTTATAACGGTAAATATTTTTTTTCCATACAAAACTTGACGAAAAATTCGGAAATGGCGTCAAATTTTGGGACATGCGCACCAGCGCCTTCTAAGATAAAAAGGTCTATTACCGGAAGTTGTAAAAATGTACCTCCACAAAAACACAATATTTAAAATTTACGAATTATGCTATCTACAGAAACAACTGTCTTTCCGCGTAAATTATAACCTTGAAAATTCTTGGCATTCAATAGTAGAAAATGAAATAATAAACACAAAGTGCCAGTTTTGCGAAACAGAATTAGTAAAATGATTTCAACCGGCATATAAATGTTTAGATTGCATTGAGCAGTATTTGGATCATATTGGTAGAATAAACTTAGGATATGAATTCAATGTAACAAATCATTGTTTGTTTGGGAACAATACGAACGAAATATATATAAACGAATCAAATGGAAATGATGTAATTTGAAATAATTCTGTCGAAATAATTTGCATATAATTTATAATATAGTATTTAAAAATTAAAAGTTAATTTAAAATATTTTCAAAACAAACTACAATTCCGTTTCAGAAAATGGATGTAAAAATTGAAGGCAGAAATATTACAATAACCAACAGTCCAGTGCAAGCTATACACGAAATTAGCTTAGAATATGACTTTAACAATCCAGAATTTGAAGTTGTTCAATGTAATACGTCGAGCCACATGCCTATATTTGTAGCAACATGTAAAATTCAAAAAGATTCAAGAACGTATATTTTGGTGGAAGTTTATTATAAACATGCTCTAGCTGAGCGAACGTGCCGAAAGTGGTTTGCATGATTTAAAAGTGGTGATTTTGGCTTGGAAGACGAAGAACGTCCTGGGCAGCCAAAAATGTTTGAAGATGAAGAATTAGAAGCATTACTCGATGAGGATTGTTGCCAAACACAAGAAGAGCTCGCAGAATCTTTGGGAGTCACTCAAGACGCAATTTCAAAACGTTTAAAAGCAGCCGGATACATTCAAAAGCAAGGAAATTGGGTTCCACATGAACTCAAGCCGAGAGACGTTGAAAGGCGGTTTTGCATGTCCGAAATGCTGCTGGAACGCCAGAAAAAGAAGTCATTTTTGCATCGGATTGTTAATGGTGATGAAAAATGGATCCATTACGACAACCCCAAGCGCAAAAAATCATATGTGAAACCCGGCTAACCAGCCAAATCAACGGCAAAGCCGAATATCCGTGGCGCGAAGGTGATGCTCTGTATTTGGTAGGATCAGAAGGGTGTGCTGTATTATGAGCTGCTAAAACCGGGTGAAATCATCAATGGAAAATGCCATCGAACACAATTAATCCTTTTCAAGAGAGCAATAGGCGAAAAATGGTTCAGTACATGCGAAAGACGCTATCAAAGAGTTCATAAACCAATGAATTGTACTGCTCCTAAGCGAAATAAAAAGTTAACCGAATAAATAAGAAATAAAAGCGAATATAAAATTTTTGTGAATACGTGATGTGACACGCTATTAATAAAGAAAAATTAAAGTAAGTAATTGGAAATTAAGTAAGTTTGAACATATTGCTTTGATTTCCATGTTCAAACAAAAGGGGGGAGGTGTCACGTCCCGTAACTTGTACAAATGCGACATAAGAATAAGAAATTTTTTTTCTTCCCTCTTAAAATTATATTCATCCACAATTAACCTACACGGAAATATATTGGAACCAAATGATTTTATTCACTGATTATAAATGTGTTTGTTTGATTGATATATTTGATATTATTATTTATTATTATTATTATAAATATTGATGGGACCCCGAAGGGCCCCTGATGCTTAAGTAATCCCGTTGCATCACCAACTAAAAACCTCATGCGCGAACCCACAGCCCGTGCCAAAGGGCAAGGACCTGGGCCACGTTTTTGGTCTGAATCACGGCTACGTCTATGGAGACGTAGCCCGTGAGGAACTGTCGTTTGTCCCCAATTGCTGGACAATGGCAGAGTATATGGGTGGAAGTTTCATTGTCTTCCCCACATAGTCGACAAAGTGGACTTTTAGCAAGCCCTATCTTATGTCTATGGTAGGCGAGGTTGCCGTGACCAATAAGCACTTCTGTTATGGTCTTTACCTCGGTTCTGCTAAGTCTGCGCAGATCTGCAGCTCGTTTGGGGTTTAGATATTCCCCCATGAGGGCTTTGGCTTGTTTGCATGCCGTTGCCTTGTACCACTCTTCCTGGTGTTTCTCGGCCAGCCACTTTTTAATGTCTTCTGTGGCCGACCTGTTCGAAATACCTATTACTGGTTCTAGACCAGATGCGTTTTGTTTTTTCGTCGCTAGCTTGGCTAGTCTATCCGCTGTCTCGTTGCCCTTGATGCCCCTGTGTCCAGGAATCCAGAGGACTGTGACTCGGTTGTCTTCCGCTAGTTTGTTCAATGCTTCATAGCATTCCCAGACCAGGGTCGAGGTAGTCACTGACTTATCTAGTGTCGTGATGGCCGCTCTACTATCTGAGCAGATGCGAATGTTCCTGTTGCGACCGTGATTCTGTGCTGCGTGTGCGCATTGGAGCATGGCCGCAATCTCGGTTTGAAGAACTGTGGAGTGAGGTCCCAGCGGGACCATGAGGCGTGTGTCGCTGTTCTTCCCATAGACACCAGCCCCCCCACCCTCCAATCTTCCATGGTTGACAAGCTTACCTTGTACTTTTTGTCGAAGAGGTACCGTGTAGACGTCCTGTCTCTTACCATTTTCATGATCGGTCTCTTCGCGATGTTGACAGTGGTTTTTAGTTTTTTCGGAATCACTGTGTTGGGGTTTTCACCAATTCTCCAGGCCGCCTTGCTAGCCTCGGCTGTGATGGTTAGGTGCAGAGGCTCTAGCCCCATTAGTGCTCCCAACGCTGTTGTGGGTGAGGACTTCGAGGTGCCAGTGATCCCTCTAAGGATCAGCCCTCGAAGTCTATCCAATAAGGCCATGGCTGTCTTCTGCTTGACTTTGCTCCACCAGACCAATGATGCATACGTTAGCCTGGGTCGCAGAATCGCCGTGAAGATCCACAGCAGTGTGTCGGGTTTCAAGCCCCAATTATTGCCAATAGCTCTTCTGCAATCCCAAAGGGTTGTTATAAATTTGTTGCACTTGTTTTCAAAGTGGTCTTTCCAAGTGAGCTTAATGTCCAAGATAACTCCTAGATATTCAGCGGTCTTTGAAATTTCTAGACGCTGTTTTTTCATTTCCAGTGTTCTAGTTGTACTGCATTTGTACCGCTTGGTAAAAATGATTGCGTCTGTCTTACCTGGGTCCACCGAGAGTACTGTTGTTCGACACCAGGTATCCACAGCTTTTAGCGACTGTTGCAATACGCCCATCAGTGCATCCAAATGCATTCCGCGTACTATGACTAGGATGTCGTCAGCATATCCAATGGGGTGACATCCTTGGTCGGTTAGTAGATGCAGTAGTTCATCCACCACTAGACTCCACAGCAGGGGAGATAGTACTTCTCCCTGCGGGCATCCTGAATCAACGATCCCTTGGAGGGTAGTATTTCCTTTGGTAATCGTGATGTTCCTGTTTCCTAGCATATGGCAGGTCCAGTCAACTACGGCTATGGGGACTCCTTGTCGTATCATAGCTCTCCTGATCACTTCACTGGATGTGTGGTTAAAAGCACCCTCAATATCCATGAATGTTCCAATAGCGAATCCTTTGAGATTCATTTGGTCCTCAATCAGATTCACCGCTTTGCTCAGGGCAGTTTCGGTCGAGCGTCCGGCCATGTAGGCATGTTGATCCCTGTGTAGTGGTTTTACCGTCAGGATCTTATCACGGATATATCTGTCCACGAGTCTCTCCACCGTTTTTAGTACGAAGGAGGTAAGGATGATTGGTCAGAAATCCTTGGGGGACGTCCATCCGTTCCTGCCTGCTTTGGGTATAAAAATAACCTTTGTCCTTCTCCAGGCTTTGGGGACGAGACCCAGAGCCAGACTGGCCCTAGCAAGTTCCACCAGCGGACCAATGATGGGGTCCCCAGCCCTCTGTAAACCCAATTGGGTCGCGGGCAGCGGTCGGCCCTTTTGGGAGTTCCCCCCCACCTGCGTTGGACCTTTAAAGCCCGGGAAGTGCGCCATTGTCAGAAGGGTCAGGGTCTCCCTGTCCGACTCTGAGTACGTCCCGTCTGGTAGTCTTAGGGTGCTCAAAATAGCTCCTGGGTTGCGGGCCAGTAGTCTATTCACCCTGGCCGCCTCCGCACCCTTTTCTATGTCCGAACAGAAGGAGGTCCAGCTCTTATTCTTGGCCTCCCTAATTTCTTTCCTATATGCATCCCTAGTCGCATTGGATAAGTTCCATAGTTCTTCCGTATTGCCTTTCTTGGCCCTTCTGAACCTTTCTCTAGTTTCTTTGCGAAGCCTTTCAAGCTTCCCATTCCACCAGTGGGTCTCCCGTGCCTTCTGGAATTTCGAAGCTAAGCAGTTGAGTTCGTACGTAGTGATAATGGCCGACGAGAATTGGTCAGCCGTTCTCTCAAGGGCATCTACGTCTTTGATTATCATGGTTTTCCCGTGGAGAGCAGCCTGTAGGTCTGTGGAGTAACGCTCCCAGTTTGTTTTTCTCGGGTTTCTGACCCATGTAGGGCCAGGGGGTGCGTGTGATTCCAGTTCGTACAGTATCTGCATGTGGTCAGATAGAGAGGGTTCGTCTGAAACCCTCCATTTCCTTACTTTATCCCTAAAGCTCCCGGTGCAGAGGGTAATGTCGATTACCTCTTCTCTCACAGAGTTCCGAAAGGTCGGTACCGTACCTGTATTTAGAATATCCAAGTCAGTAGTGATTAAATGGTCCATTAGGTCCTCACCCCTTCTGTTGGTGTCCATGCTACCCCACAGCTTATGGTGGGAGTTTGCATCGCACCCCAAGAGCAGGGGCAGGCCTCTTACCTTACAGTAGTCCACTAATGAGCGGACTTCCTCCGGTGGATGGGTTGCACTGTCATGGGGAAAGTATGCCGATCCAATGACGAGCTTACCAATTCCTATTAGGTCGACTGAAGCCACCATGAGGTCTCTGGAGCAAAGATCCAGTAGTGGGACGATGTTAACGTTCTTCGCCAGAATGCATGTCCTCGGGTTGGGTGCCTCGGGGTATCTGAAACAAGAAATGCCAGCCCCCCTAATCCCCTGATGGCATCCTTATTTATCCACGGTTCTTGGATAAGTGAGATGCCTGTGTGCATCACAGCTATGTTTTTCTGCAGAACCGCAGAGGCACTTTTGCTGTGATGCAAGTTAATCTGGATAATAGTTAAGCCGGATGCAGCCATTTAGGGCTGTTCCGGCCTCTCCATTTCCATAGCAGGCCCTTCCTGCTCTCGGCCACTTACCCTAAAGGCAATCTGGCTAAGATGGTAGAAGGGCCTGTCGTCGAGGCCTGCTAGGGCTTTCGCCTGAGACTCAGGGACCTGAACGATTAGGAGGTGTTTTAATCCTACCGTCGCGCTAGCCTCCTGAGGTCTCTCATGCCTGACGATGCGCCAGGATGATGTTTTCAGCGAGGGGTTGAACCCCTCCGGACGCCGCAGGACGACAGCAGGGTCCTCCGGTTTCCCGGGGATCCAGGCCGTCGCCTTTAGCATCCTTTGGAGTATCTCCACCCCGCCTACTTTCAGGTTGGCGCCTTCCCAGGGCTTCAGCTCGGCCACCGTTTTGGTTAGCCATGCTTTGGCCTCTGGGTTTGACGCCACGAAAATGAATACACCTCCCCTGCAAAAGGAGGTCTCAAATCTCGGCCAGTTGCTGGCCGGTTCTTTGTCCAGGGCATGCAGCGTGGCCTCCCTGAAGAGTTCGAACTGCTCTGGTGACAGGACCGATTCCGGGTAACCGAAGTCCGACACTATCACCGTCATAGGGTTGGTTCTCTGAACAGCCAAAAGCCCCACGCCTGCCGACTCTGTGTTCGTCATCGGCAGGCGCGCCGGCTTGGACCTCTTCGGACTCCTCATCCCTTGCGGGGGAGTGTCCTTGGAGCCCTTACGTCTCTTGGGGGCCACTGTACTCGCCACTGGAGATTGAAAAGCTGTGGCGCTACAAGCCGCTTCGCTAGCGCGAAGGGCCTGCCGCCCCAGCTTCCTCTTCTGAGACCCGGTCAGTCTCTTTCTATCAGAGGATGTCCCAGCAGTTACCTGCTGGTTTGCATCCTCTTCCATCGCAATCTGCTGAGGGACCACATTAGTACCCGACCCCGAAGAGCCAGAACCAGCAGCCACCGTCAGCACCTGTGATTCCTCAGGGGCGGTTTGCAGGGTTGGATTTGTGCTAGACCTTTGCAAGCCTAGCTCCGCATCCACCCCAGCTCCCGCCTTCTCCACCTTGCTATTTTTAATTTTATTATTTAGAGGTTCCATTTTAGTCCCACGAGAAGCTAGGGAATCATAAGGTCCGACCCTGCAGAGCCCCGCTTGCAGGGTTAAGGCTAAGTACTCGGGAAGGTCGCCCGGTGTTCCCGAGGCACCGTGCGAGGCACCCTGTCTTACCCGCGGGTGTCAAGAGAGCCAATGGGCACGGTTGCGCACACCCTGTCTTAGGGATATTAGATATAATATTAAAAAAAAAAAAAAAAAAAAAATTATCATTAATGCATTTGATGTTGTATGCGAGCGTTTATATTATCAAAATGTAATGTATTAAAATTTAAAAAAAGGTGATAGTAGCGTTTAGTAATTACTAAAGGTTTGCTTTGAATGCTGTTACTCAATAATTAATGATATTAGCGAAAAAACTCGGCGAATTTGCTTAATGGCGTAACCAATTACTTATTTTTACGAAGTTAGAAAATATGCTTCATACCTTTTAAATAATAAATCTCGTCTATATCTGAATTACATCCAAATAAGAACTTAAAATATGCGCTAGTCAATGTTTTGAAACATATCTATGTAGACAAACTCATAAAACATTTCATTTGACAAAGTATATTCCTTTTCAAATAGATAAATGTTAAATTGAAAACTATAATGAATTATTTAAAAGACGAAATAGTATATGCTTGACGATAAAAATTTATTCATAAGAAGAAAATGAATTAAAATAAAAATACAAAAATAAATATGAACATTGATGTGTGTAATGAATATCATTTAATATCGTAATTCATTTGTATCAATATGAATGTTGTTACTTCTTTATAGATAAATAATGTTTGATCGAAACATATGCTGAATCGTTTAAGTGAAACATGAAAATATAACGAAATGTTCGTTTGTTTGTTTTTTTTTGTATGGCGTTGACCGAAACCCAAAAAGGCATTTCCTATAATTATAAAATTATAAAATTTGACAACGTTTTTTCGCTTCTTAGTACCTGTCCCCCAATCTCGTAGCTAATTGGTCTACGTCTTAAATTATAATATTTTGCCTGTCTTTCAATTGCTAATTCTAAATTTTTCTGTACCTCATCTTTTACTATTTTCAACCTGTTTAGTCTCTCTACCCACTTTTCTACTTCTTGTGATTTTATTTTCTCTATGTTTATTAAATCTTTGTTTAACGTTTGAATTCGTTCTAATTCCCTTTCAAAGTTTAGAAATGCTGGTGTGAAAGCTGTTGACGCGTGTTTACTCGTATTTAACGCGAATTGTAGATCATCTAAATTTTTATCCCATTCTTTGTGATCTTTTTCTAAGTATGCTTTTATTGCCGTTTTTATTGATCTGTTGCACCTTTCTGTCGGGTTTGATTGTGGATGGTATCGTGGTGTTTTTGAATGTCGTATTCCGAAATTTTGTGTTAGTTTTACCATGATTCTGTTTACGAATTCCTTACCGTTATCCGTAAACAGGATTCTTGGTGTTCCCCATTTTGCTATGATTTTTCTGTGGAATTCATTTTCTATCGTTGTTGCTAGTTTGTTTTTTACAGGGATTATTTCCACCCATTTGGTGAGCATATCTACAAAAACCAGCATATATTGATTTCTTGACTTTGATCTCGGTAGTGGGCCTACTATATCTGCTGCCGCTACTGTCCATGGTTCTTCAATTATTCTTTTTCCTAATAGTCTCACTTGGTTGTTAATTTTAGGTTTTATTCTTTGGAATGTGTCGCATCTTTTCACGTATTTTAATGTTCCTGAATACATTCCTGGCCAAAAATAGTTCTCTGCGATTCTTGCGTATGTTTTTTCCATACCTAAGTGTCCTGCTTGTTTATTATCGTGGTTCTCTCTGACTTGCTCTCTTAATTCCTTCGGTATTGTTAATTTCCATGGATTGCTATCTAGGTCTAGACTTGATTTTAACGGGTCTGGTCTAAAAAAAATATAGTTGGTTATGTCTTATTCGCCAGTTTGGGTTTTCCGCTGGTTTTTTCTTTACTTGCATTAGTTTGTGATTATACCATTCGACGTTGATTTCTTTGCTTTTCTCTTTTTCGTAGTCGTATTCTAGTAACTCCAGTGCGAATGTTGCCAATCGGCCAGTTGGGTTTTTCAAATTATGTAACCATTTTAAGGCAATATGGTCTGTTATAACTTTAAATGTATATCCTTCTAAATACGGCCTGAATTTATGTATTGCGTATACTACTGCTAGGCACTCTTTTTCTGAAGTTGAATATTTTCTCTCTGCTTCGTTGAGGCTTCTACTTGCGAATGCTATCACGCGGTTGTTGTTATCTATGTTTTGAGTTAACACGGCTCCTAATCATGTGTCATTTGCGTCAGTTTCGAGTTGAAATGGATGGTGAAAATCGGGACATGCTAGTATTGGTCCTGTTGTAACGTCTTGGTTACTCACCCCTTATTATTATATTTAATTTGTTTTTCCTCCTTTAGAACGGTAAAGAAATTCAGAGGATTTCTAAACCGAAACTGGGTGAGGGAAGCCAACAACAAATAATCACTCAAATAATTTGCAATTATCAACTTTATTCATGAAACTCATTTTAGATTAAAATATAAATGTGTGAGAGAGAGCGTGAGAGAGAAAGAGAGAGAGATTTCTAAATATAAATTCCTTTTGCGTTGATGATTAAAGGACTTACTCGTTGTTGAATCCTCTCAGGAACCACTGATAATCCAAAATATTGGGAACTCACGACTGGTACACTCCGATACTTGACGAGAACTTGGGGAGTGTTGTATAAATTGTCTTAACTGAACAATTTGACTGAGAAGTGATGATACTCAATCGGGGATTGAAGAATACTGACTGACTGACTATACTTGATGGAAAACGAGTGCCGGACGAAGATTGAAGAAGACACTACCGAGTGCCGGGCGAAGACTGAAGAAGACACTCTGAGTGCCGGGCGAAGATTGAAGAAGGCACTGACTTTTGCCAATTAGCAGCTAGTTTTATAGACCCTCATCTGGGACAAAATCCCCTCTATTAGTTGATATTATGAGTCACGAAGATCGCGTTGAAGCGTTTTCTAAGAATTGTTGTGTTAATGCTGGCTTATTGTTTGGCACGTGCTGAACTCGTCTCTTCCTGTGGTCAGAATTTCCATATTAGGAAAAAGATCTAGAGCAGTACTCCTACTCTTTGGTTTCTCCGATTTTCCTTCTTTCCGTAGCGGCAGACCCCCCCGCTTAATCTTTTACCTGTGCCTACAGGTCTGGAAGGTTTGTTTACACAACACGGTCAGACGGGATAACTAATACCCTTACTATGTTCATTCATGGTTTCTCACTCCTCTCTTTCCCTTTACAACTTGTTTACGCTACGCGTATATATATATTCATCAATATAAAAAGTATTATTATTATTTATGGAATAGAGATGGTCACAGGACGTGACACTGTTCTTGGTAATTTTTTAATTTTCTCCAAAGCCTGTTCTTGTTCTGCGTTCCATTTCCATTCTACTCCTTTTTTCAGTAACGTGTGTAGGAGTTCCATTATTTCTGAGAATTTGGGTATGAATCTTCTGTACCACGATGTCATTCCTATGATTCTTTGTAACTGTTTCACATTTTTTGGTGTTGGGAATTCTAGGATGGGTTTTATTTTTTCTTCGTTCATCAGCAGTCCTCTTTCGTTTACTATGAATCACAAGTATTTTAATTCACAGCATCCAAATTCGCATTTTTCTAGATTTATTGTTAATCTTGCTTGGTTTATTTTTTCTAGAACTATTTCTAAATTTTTCAAATGTTCTTGGAAGTTTTTAGTTACTATAATCATGTCATCAAGGTAGCAGAATATATTAGGTTTTAAGTCTAGTATTATTATTTTATCCATTAAGCGCTGGAATGTAGCTGGAGCGTTTGTTAATCCGAATGGCATTCTTTTAAATTGATACATTCCTTTTCCTGGCACTGTGAACGCTGTTATTTTTTTTCGATTGTTTTTCTAGTGGTATTTGGTGGTAAGCTGACCTGAGATCGATTTTTGATATGTATTTTGCTGACCTTAGTGCGTCCAAAATTTCTGTCATGATTGTTATCGGGTATAGGTCTTTTTTCGTTATTTTGCTTACATTTCTGAAATCTAAACAGAATCTATATTTTCCGTTTGGTTTCTTGATCATAACTACTGGGTTCGACCAATCGCCGACTGAGGGTTCAATTATGTCTTCTTCCAACATTTTATCTATTTCTTCGTACATGTACTCTCTTCCTTTGGGTGAAACATGGTAATATCTTTGTTTAATTGGTTCGTGGCCCTGTACGTTTATTTTGTGATCTGTCATGTGTGTGGGTTTTAATTTTATTTCTGTTTTGTTTGCCTTTTTTCTATTACTTTTTTTCATTGCTGTCCCTAGTGCTCGTTTAATTCTATTATTCCCTCGCATTTTTCGTGTTTTGTGTGGTCTTCTTCCATTGGTGGTTCTTCATTCTCGCTTTCTTTGTTCTCTTGTAGGCTCCGATTCCACTGTTTTACTGGTAGCTTGGATTCTTTTGTTTTATTTATTTGGTTAGCTTCTGGTAGGGTATGATTGACTGTGGTCGTGGTGAGTATTTTTCTTTTTTGTATGTTATCTACTACTCCTTCTTCTTGATTTTGTAACTTTGTATGTCTAGGGTTAATTCTAGGATTTTTGATTTGTCGTTCTTTGGTTCTTCGTTTTCAATTATTATTTCTGCTTCTTTCCAAAATTCCTTATTCGTCTCTATAAATGAGTCTATTTCGAATGTTCTATCTTTTTTTTCCCTTTGCGTTCTTTTGTATATTTCTAGCTCTAATATATCCTTTTCCAATTTTTCCTTAATTATTTTTTCAATTTCTAGCCTCCTTATCTAGTTTTTTCATTTCGCTTCTTTTTATTTCGCGTTCTCTCTCTAAGTATTTTAATTCTAATTCCCGAAATGTTATTTCATCTAAATCTAAATTCTTTTCTTCCTCTAATATTTTCCAATAACCTACCGTATTTACCGTATTAGGAGAGAGCATGCCTTTGTGGGTACTATTTATTATTTCTGTGTTTACGTTGTGTTTCTGTAGTGTCCTTGCTTTGTCCATCTTTGTCACGTGGTCTAGAAAATGTCTCTATGCTACGTATTGTGGCTTTAGGTATTGTACCCGTTCTTTTGGCATGCTTTCTCTCTATAACCTCTATTTCTATTCTTATATCTTTCCTTAATTCTACCTCTTTATTTCTTATTTCTAATAATTCTACCTCTCTTATATTATTTCCCGCTATTTCTCTATTTTCGCTCTCTTCAACCCTTAAATTACTTTTCGACAATTTATTTTCCAACTCTATCTCTTTTGATTTTTCATTTTCGCTTATTTCATTTTTATTGGCCATTTTCTTGTTGTTTTTTTATTTTTCCTGACCTTAATTTCACTAATCTATCTCTATCTTACTCACTTGTGATGTCTGCTATTCCTATTATTTATTTTTTGGTCACTTTCATCATTTACTCACTTAATTTATCACTTGTCAATTTTCACTGTTTCGCGCAATTTTATTTTCGGCTTGAGGATTTTTGCTTTATTAGCAAAATCAGGATTTTGTGGGTTATTTTGGTTGGGCGCCAAGTTTACGACCGGGGCCGCTCACTAAGGGAAGGGAAGGAGGGACGCCGAGAAGGGAATACACAAAAATTAAGCGAGCAATTACCAAATAATCAGTTTATTCAGCATTTAAACTTTGTGGGTCGTAGACCAAAGCACTTAGACTTGAATAAACTACCGATGCCGCGGGAAAACGTAACTCGCTCGATAGCGCTGACCATCATCATCGCGAGACCGGGGAAGAAGAAGGAACCGGCGACGGCACGCGACCGTGAAGCATGCCAGGCCGCGTTCCCCCAAATTATGGTCGCAGGGCTGTGTCCCTACGTGGCACTTATGTAACTTTATTACACTGTTAAGCTGACGCGTTATCAGCATTAGCATTTTAAGGTCGCGCCATATCCTGCCTTCGTCCTCACAGCAGTCAGCAGGAGTCAAGTTACAAATTCGCAAAAGTCCCTTCCATGCATACACCCACAACGCTAATTATTATTGGTCCTCGCCAGCATTCCTCTTCGATTTCTCGGGCGAACAAGATGTCCAGCGGGTCGTGTGGAAAAAAGAACAGGTGACTGTTCCCTTGCTTCGTCCGTGTTTCCCATTACGAATAGCGGCGTGAGAGTTGCTCTGAAGGCTCCTCAGAGTCGAAAATTCGTTTACACTGGCGAATGTTTCGAGACGTAAATTGGACAAACGAATCGCACAAAAAACAAAACTTAAAAGCTGTGTGCAACCGGTCCAGTTCGGGAGTGAAACGGAGTGTTAACCACTGTATTTCAAAGGACAAGAAAGCTGAGAAGTTTGTGCGTGTATCGCCCCGATTTGTAAGACCACACCGGTAAAATCGGTGCGATTCGACGTATTTAAATAACTCCCTTTCTCGCGCTCTCTCTGTCTTTCTCAACTGAGCTTACAGATGACTTCCGCAGCAAATCTAAATTAATCTTAGCGAGAGCCTGATAATGATTTTTCGTAGTGAAACTAACAGAATTTTCGCCAATCGACTCTTCTTGCTCGAAGGTCAGGCGGTAGTATTAAGGTCGTAACAGTTTTGGTAAACTTTAATGCTAACAAAATTATGTTATTTGTGCCGTATTATAATTTGTAAGCTTCAATTGCCTAGAACAAACCACCACTACCCTAGTGAATAGACTTGTATGATTCCTCGGTAGTGCCAGGTCGTAACAGTTTTGGTAAATTTTAATAATGTCAAAATTATGTTATTTGTGCCGTATTACAATTTTCAGAATTCCCATTGTCTAAATAAAACCACCACTACTCTGTTAAATACACTTGTGTTATTTCACGGTAAATTGGAGTTAAAAGATCATTTGAAAACCTTAACGTATTCAGGAATTTGAGGCTAGCCAGTGGAAGGTATTTTCCCAGGAAATAGAGCTCAGAGGACGATTCTCCACAATAAATAAAATAAACAAAGTAGTGCGAATAACTTCGGCTGTTTGGTTCCTCCGGCGAACAAACTAAGGCAATTACTTCTCATATCTTCTCTCATAACACCTCTTTTCAGGTCTTTGATTGGGATAGTTGCTTTTGAAAATTTTGGTTCAAACCTAAATTGCCCGTTTGTAACAAAACGTTGGTGGCAGCAATGGGGTTTTGCTCTCGAGAGGGTTAAACCTTTCTTGAGCCCACCTTTGTTCTGCCAAAGTTTTACTAAATTTATTGTTTTTTCTTTCTTTTTAGGCTTGTTATTTTTTTGGTTCTTTTCTGTAATATACATCGGAAATTTCTAGCATGTAGTCTGCGGCTACCGAAAAAATAAAAATCATTTGGAAAACGCTGTGTAGGGATTCTACTTAAGACAGTATTCTCCTGCGGAGTTCTATTTGTTTCTTTTTAAAACAAAACAATATTTTGTATTCAGGTTCAAATTTGAGAATATGAAATTTAGCAGTATGCTTTTCTTTATATATATGGTATATGAACTTTCCTTTTTTTTGTTTTTGTCAAGCGAAAGAAAAAAAGTGTATGGTTTTCTTTGAATTACACAGGTCTGCAAGGTTTTGTTGTTGAAAAGCTATGGGTCGTTTCCGGAGTTATTTGTTATATTGACTCTTCGGTGCATACCATTATGCATTCGGAAATTTATCTTGAAATTTGTGCTTGCGGGTTTTGATAGTCTGTTAATAAAAATTTACAGTCAGAAAATTGACATTACCATTTCTAGAATGGCGGATTCAAAATGGCAGATCGAAATTTACGAAATTAAATGATTTAGCCCTCTAAAAACTCTTACTCGGGTTTTTCGGAATTGCTGATTACAAAAATGGAGTCGCAAGATTGACATTTTCATTTACAAGATGGCCGGCCGTTTAAAATGGCGAACTGAAATTTACGGGGAAAACAATATTGGTCTCTAAAATTCTGTACTTGACAGTTTTTTGAGTCACTGAGTACGAATGTCAAAAAAAATCCAATCAAATACACCGCCCGCGAAACCGCCTTTCGGCTGTAAACTTCACGGGCGGTTGTTTCCAGCTTAAAGTCGCGTACGACTCTTCCATCATCCGTTCGCCCGGGACTTTCATCCGCGGCCACACGCGCGCTAGGCAGCCAGGTGGCGAGCTCCGGGATTAGGCAGTAGGTTCATCTCCCGGTCTGCTCACCATGCCGTCTTATCTGCCATTTTTCGACGAGTCTGAGCCTTCCATCCTTGCGGGTGGCCTCCTTTGCGCGTACGATTTCCTGCAGGTCGGTACAGGTAAGCCCCTTACGGAGCTGAAAGGTCTCCTGCCTTTCCTCCGCCAATAAATATATTGGCGGAACGCTCGCCAGGACCAACACAGCACTCGTCGAGACAGTTCTATATGCCGAAACTATTCTCAGTGCGACAGATCTCTACGCCGAGCGTAGCCTCCTCTGCATAGCATGGTTTCGCAGGACATCAGCCCAGACAGGAGCTGCATAAAGCAGCTTCGAATGGACCACGTTCGCCACCAGTCTCCTTTTCGCTTCCCTTGGCCCACCAATGTTTGACATAAGTCGAGCCAAGATTGCTCCACATTGGATGGCTTTGGCAATTGCGATCTTTAGGTGATTGCCAAAGCTAAGCCTACGACCCAGCTGCACCCCCAGGTACTTAATTCTTGTTTTCCACTCGACCTCATGCTCTCCGAGGACGATCCCCGGGTATTGAAAGGATCTCCTGTCCGTAGCAAGCAGAGCCTCGGTTTTCTCGGGAGCCATTTTCAGGCCTCTGCTATCCAACCATTGCTTTCCTCGCCACAGACTTTCATTGATCCTCAGCTCTAGGATTCTGACGTCGTCAGCGGTGCACACGACAAGTGCGTCATCCGCGAAGCCGATGATGCTCGTTCCAGCAGACAAGTCCATGCGCAGGAAATCGTCGTATATGATGAGCACTGCCTGGATGGCGTCAATTGTGGACCTGCCTTTCCAAAAGCCGAACTGGTTTTCCGAGAGACCATTCTCGCGAACCATGTGACCCTGTAGTCTTTGAAGGATCATTTCCTCCAGAAGCTTCCCCATCGTTTCCGATAAACATATTGGTCTATACGATGAGGCAACTCCTTGAGGTTTGTTGCCCTTCCTCAGCAGGACCAACCTCTGCTTCTTCCAGTCTACGAAGAACCTCCCCTCTCGAAGACAGGAGTTAAAGGCTTCTAGGAGGATCTCCGGGTATGCCCCGATCACCTCTTGGAGGATCTCGTTCGGCACCCCGTCTATATCCGGCGCTGTATTTGCCTTCAGCCTTGCCCCCGCTCTCTTTAGTTCTTCGAGAGTGAAGAGTTCCTCGCACCGGACCACACAGGAACTTCGTTCCTGTCTTTGGAACGGCTTCACGTGTGGAAACAAGCTCCGCACAATATACTTGACTCGATCGGGATTATTTAGGCCCGGGGTCTTTCTTCTAGTCACCAATCTCTTGGTGACTATTTTGAAGGCGAGACCCCATGGGTTCTTGTCGATTTCACTGATCAAGTCTTTCCAGCATTAAAGTCGGCTTTTCTTCATGCCTTGCCTCACAGATGCTTTTGCCCCTTTCCATGCCTCGTGCAGCATAGCATCCCCCTTTGATCGGGTGAATTTTCGTCGCGCTGCGAGGCATTCTCGACGTAGGGCCTCCAACTGGTCGTTCCACCAGTACATCGAACCCTTGACTTGCTTGCGCTTGCGGCGAGGCATCGAGTAGTCGCAAGCTGTGACCACCTTCTGCCTCGCCGAGCGCACAGTAGCTTCAAACTACCCAGCGGGGCAGACCCAACCAAGCTCATCGATGAGCCTGGTTTCTTCGAGGAGTTCTCGAAGTCTTTCCCTGCTTAGTCGTCTCGTGTTCCAGGAGGGGCTCCTTCCTTCACCACCCCTACCCTTATCCACTGCTTAGCTCTGTTGTTCTAAATCAAATTCGATGCACCGGTGGTCACTCAAGGTTATTACCTCGAGATTCGACCAGTTGCTTATCCTTGAGGCCCGGCGAGGTGCGGCAATCGTCAGATCAATTATTGACCCTCCCGCTCCTCGTCTGAACGCGAATTGCCTGCCCTGATTTAAAACGCTCAGGTCATTTCTAGCCACCATCTCGCCAACGATGATTCCCCTCCTATTTAGGCGGGCCTCACCCCACTCGGGCGACTTACTGTTAAAGTCACCCCCTATGAGAGACCGCCCAACAGCCTCACGAGGCTCTCCCCAAGGCACCGCATCTCCAACAAGCATCCTTCCTGTCGGGGTTGCAGCAGCCCTCGGACCCATGGCCGTAGCCAAGGCACCTGAAGCATCGGGCGACTTCCGCATGCTCGCGGATGCGGTATGCAACCCAACCGATCCTATTTTTACCCAGCTAGCTGGATCACTGCCGTCTTCACCCCACCAAAGCGGGTGAAGAGCCTGCAGGACCCGTCAAGTGCCAGTCTGCCCAGTGCCAAGCACATGGCAGACACACCCTCTTCTATTTCAACGGTCTCGTCGAGGTCTCTAATTTCGAGGGACCTCGTCGAAACCAGGGCCGAAATTTCCGCCCTCTCCCCGACCGCCTGGTCGAACTCCTTGCGGAAGACCGAAACGTCTCACCCCTTTTTGAGGACCAGAAGGACTTCTTCCTTCCTGGTCCTTCGGATAGACAGGATCTCAAGTCCTGCCTTCCGGGGGTAGACTTTCGCCTTCATTTCCCTCAAGATGTCGGCGTAGGACTGGCCGACCTTCGCCGACACCTTGATGGCGTCGCCCTACCTGGCTGGCGTGGAGCGCTTCAACCTCGGCTTAGCGGTAGTCCCATGTGCTTTTTGCACAGGGTCCTCCGCCCTCTTCTCTTTTTTTTCTCCTTTTTTACTCTTTCTTTTCTTCGTGACCACATGACCGTCCCCTACTTTATTCGGGGGCTGGCTCGTGGCCACTTGGGCGTAAGAGGGCGAAGAGCCACCCTTTCCCCTCTTGGGAGTTTTTTCAAGAGGGGGAGAGGGCGCAGATCTTTTTTCGCCCTTCGCCTGTGTTTTTGGGGTATCTCCTAGAGACGCCGAACGTGGTCTCTGAAAGATTCCCAATTTCTTCATGGCGGGGTGATTAATGTCGTGACAGTTTTGGTAAACTTTGATAACAAAAAAATTATGTTATTTGTGCCGTATTATAATTTGTAAGCTTTCCATTGTTCAAATCAAACGACCACTACCCTGGTAAATAGACTTGTATTATTCCTCTGTAGTGCCAGGTCGTAACATTTTTGGTAAATTTTAATAATATCAAAATTATGTTATTTGTGCCGTGTCATAATTTTTAAGCTTTCCATAGTATAAATCATACCGCCACTACCCTGGTGAATAGACTTTTATTATTCCTCGGTAGTGCCAGGTCGTAACAGTTTTGGTAAATTTTAATAATGTCAAAATTATGTTATTTGTGCCGTATTACAATTTTCAGAATTCCCATTGTCTAAATAAAACCATCACTACTCTGTTAAATACACTTGTGTTATTTCACGGTAAATTGGAGTTAAAAGATCATTTGAAAACCTTAACGTATTCAGGAATTTGAGGCTAGCCAGTGGAAGGTATTTTCCCAGGAAATAGAGCTCAGAGGACGATTCTCCACAATAAATAGAATAAACAAAGTAATGCGAATTTCTTTGGCTGTTTGGTTCCTCTTGCGAGCAAATCAAGGCAATTTCTTCTCATTTCTTCTCTC
The DNA here is from genome assembly GCA_030998225.1 of Diplolepis rosae. Lineage (NCBI taxonomy): Eukaryota > Metazoa > Arthropoda > Insecta > Hymenoptera > Diplolepididae > Diplolepis > Diplolepis rosae. The sequence continues at coordinate 1,666,456 of JAPYXD010000056.1, forward strand.
ATAACACCTCTTTTCAGGTCTTTGATTGGGATAGTTACTTTTGAAAATTTTTGTTCAAACTGTTTGGTTCAAAATTGTCTTTATGAAATGTGTTTTTTATAAAAATATGAAACTTTATAAAATCACTGACTTTTATAAAGTTTTATCTTTTTAAAAAGGTACGATTCTTTATAAAAACTCTCAACTTTGTGAAATTTTTATATAGTTGACTTTATCTGAACTGTGTAGAATATTTGTGAAGTTTATATCTAGCCTTTATTAAGATTGACTTAATAAAAGCAAGTGTTTTTTTGTAAAGTCAACGATATAAACAATCTATACATTATGAGTATTAATAATGTAATTTTATAAAAGCTGAATAAATGTACCAATTTAGTATATAGTAAACTTTATGAAAATTTTGTGTCACTTAGTTTTTCGAGCACTACAACATATGCAAGACCGAAGAAAATTGGAGGGGAACACCTACCTAATGTTCCTTGTTAGTATACATGTGGGGCATAATTTCTCAAGTGACACCACCCGCAAAAATGAAGTCGTTCGATCGGGCTTAAAGTTTGACAGATGGGAATCCTATTTGATGGTACTTCCTGAAAACAATTTTCTTATTTATTTTTGCATAAAGCAGAATTTTTCTTCATATGTTTTCTTCAGTCTTTTTTGTGATCTTTCAACTGGTTGTAACCATTTTTGGAAAAAATTAAAATTTGACCTACATTATCGAAAATCTAAAATGAATTTGACTTGTTTTCAAATTTGGACTCATTTTTTTCAAATGATCTAGTTAAAAGGCTGAGATTTTTTCCTATAAAATAGCAAAATTCCAGGATAGCGTTTTTTTTGTTTTCGAACAATTGTGCGATGAATAACCGGATGCTCCGCGGGAACTGAGGCCGTGGGAACGTTCGCTACTTTCTATCTAAGCTTCTGTCTTAAATTGCGAGGAAGTACTTTTTTAATGATGTCTTCCAAAAAAGATCGTGAAATTTAGGAGGATAAATGCATTAATCCGTTCCAAAAAAAGAAACATAAGGGAAAAACCCTTCACCGTGTTTCTGACAATTAACGCGTAAAATTCCCAAGTTTACGAGAAGATTCACAAATTTGCAACACATGCAGATTTGAACTTACCAACTTAAAAGGAAGATCATTCTTGAATTGCGACAATACTGCAAGGATTCCTAATCAAGTTCAATCAGATATCGAAAAATTCAACGTCTCTAAAAGTAGAAAAGAAAAATTTCAACTCCTTTCACTTGCACCAAAATCTTGTGGACGCAGAAAACTAAGAAAGGTGTTTGGTAGTTCAGAGCGGCAAGCAATTAAGGTGAAACAATTAGTGTCAGAACATGGAATTCTTATACTCCCGAATCCAAAGAAAGGAAGAGCATTTCCCCTGAAAATTGAAACTCTTGTAAAGGCTTTTTATGAATGAGATGAAAATAGTCGAATGATGCCAGGAAAGAAACTTTGTGTCGGTAAAAAATGATGATGGAACTCGTTCACATACCCAAAAATCATTGCGTTTTGGCAGGAAGCAGTGGAAGTCATAATGTGTTCGTATGTATGCACCATGAGAATATCAAGTTGATGCTAAATGAGGTCAATATTTAGCATTTGACAGAGGATACTGACATGAGTTTAAACAATTATCACGAATGTCTGGATTCTATTTATGCCCTGAATCTTCAAGCTCCTGTTTTCTAGGAGAGTTTAAAATCTGCCCAGGTACTGTATAGTTGAATGAAAATTTGAGAAATGCTTTCGATGAACATGGAATCGATGAAGTAAGATTCAAATTTTGGCTGCAAACCGACAGGTGATACAGTCATCGTTTTTCAAAAACCTAACAGAAAATGTATTGCCAGGTGATTTTTTGATTTGCTTTGATTTCGCATATAATTACGCCTTCGTCCTTCAGAATTCAGCTCAATTATTTCACTGGAATAACGACTAAGCTACAATCTACACTGTCGTGATTTATTATAAAGATTGTGGAGAGCTGAAACACAGACATATCGCGATAATATTCGATAATTTAGCTCATGACACGGTGGCTGTTCATGAATATCAGAAGGTTATAATAAATCATCTGAAAAATAACTTTGAGCCAAAGAAAATTTACTATTTCACTGATGGTGCTGGGAAACATTTCAAGAATAAAAGTAGCTTTGCTAATCTCCAAGCTCATGAAGAAGATTTCGATATCCCAGCAGAATGGTACTTTCATGGCATAGCTCATGGCAAAGGTGCGTGTGACGGCATATGGGCGAATATAAAGAGATTTGCAGCCCGTTCTAGCTTACAGCGTTCTTCAAAACATCATATACTCACCCCTTCAAGCATTATTCCAGTGGGCGAAGAGTAATTGCAAAGAAACCGAAATTTTCTTCAACAGCAAAGAAAGTTACGACATAGTTACCGAGACTCTGAAAGGACGATTTGACCAAGCAGTAACGATTCCGGGTACACTGCAATACCACGCTTTCATTTCTACTCAGGATAGAAAACTTTTAATGAAAAAGTTCTCATCTTCTGAAGAGTATGACATCTTCCCAAAAGGCCAAAAAAAAGAAACAGCAGAAGAGGCCCGCGAAATCACCCCCAAAAGCGAAACAAATCGCCAAGAAACACAATTCTATGAAATAATCCATATATAAAAAGACAGAAGGTTAAAAAAAAAAATAAATCCATCAAACTCACATTCAAATAATTCACCCAGATAAACAGAAACACCACTTTCCTACACATTCAATAACTAGATATAATTTCAATAGATTTAATTTTCAAAACATTCCAAATTAATCTTACACTAACTGTAATTCAGGCATTGTAACTTGTAACTTAACAATGACAGTCCCAGCTCTGTGAATGCAGAGAGCAGTCACACTAACCGCGTATTCATCGCATAATTGCTCGAAAAAAACTCCATCCTGAAATTTTTCTATTTTATAGGAAAAAATCTCAGCTTTGTAACTAGAAGATTAAAAATAAAAAAATGAGTCCAAATTTGAGAGAAAGTCGCATTTATTTTAGATTTTTGAAAATGGAGGTCAAATTTAAAGAAGACTTTTCCCGACAAAAGTCTGAAAATTGCACTGCCCCTATTTCAGCAAATATTTGTCAAAACGAAAACAAAAATTTGTAGGAAGTACCATCAAATAGGACTCCAATCAGCCAAACGTTAATCCCGATCGAACTACTTCGTTTTTTAGGGTGGTGTCACTTGAGAAATGATTTTTTTATTATTATCAATTATATTTTATTATATTATTATTTTATTATAAATAAAGTTTCGCCTACAAAACCGAGCAGAAAATTTTTCTCATAAAGAAGGTTAAAAAATGTAAATTTCTCAATTTAGTCAAAAAAATTTACGTGGAGTAACTACCCAAAATGAAGTTAAGATTATACAAGAAAATGACCAAATAGGTGTGAATTGGAAGGGGAAAATATGGCAAAATATATTTCGCACGCAATAATAAAATAAAGCTTATATGTTTTTGCATTTTGACGAGAAATTAATTTATACGGAGTAACGGAGTGCATTTCATTACGTTTCTATAAATTGCAGAACGTTATTTCATACATATAAGTATATATTTATAAAAATAGAAATTACATTTTTAGCTAATGCAGAAGGATGAACTGATTAAGTGGCTGTTTTCCTCGACCGACGTATCTCTACTAATACATTGGAATGTACATGACGTTTAATTTATTTGTTTATCAAAAGGAAGTCTTATTTTTAGAAAGCAGGGTTTTGTGAAGGAACCGAATAATCATCCAGCGTTGCTTTCATCGTTCTCGAGTTAAAAAGTAAACTTGGTTTCTACAGTGAATAGTTTATCTCGTCTTTTAAACATGCTGATAAATCTCTTAAATGTAATACAACTTTTGTTAGTTGTATTCCAAACCATGAACACACCTTACAGTGTAGTTAATGATGCGGAACAACAACTGACAGATCATTTTCAAGAAATATTAATTCAGGCTAAGAATGAGTTCAATGGCGTTGAGATTGTAGAAAAAAATACTTTAGACTTTTCGGAACCATACAAAGACTGGCAGCCTTCTGCAGTGAAAGACACTTATATGCAGAGTGGACTCATAAACTTGGTTCCAGATAAAATGCAGCTGTTTGAACGAAAGACAACGAAGATGTTGACTTCGATTATAAAGAAAGAGCAGTAGAGTTTTGGAGAAGCGGAACACGAAAACGTAATCGTGAGTTAAATGCTGTTCAACATCGGTTCAGAAGAGTAACATCAGTACGTCAATTGAGGCGATGGTCATGACAAGTAAATAAAGGAGGTACATATATGGAAAAGTTGCATCGTTTTGCGGAGTACACATTGAACAATCTGAAAAGTGCAATTGATGCTGGTATGATAGTTCACGATCTAAACCTACGGAAATGGGGTCTACATGCTAAAAGTTACATCCCAGTAACATTAAATTAAAAATTTCTGTTATTGCTCCAGCATAAGAGCAATACGCAATGCACCAAAGTAGACAATTAGTTGATACTCTTTAATTAAAATTAATCTTATGGTAATTACTATCTAGACCAGGTAACTGTTCTACAGAGGTAAACTAATGCACTACCTCACATCGATAGATTGGTTCGACACTTGGTAACAAGTAATAAAGAAGGGTATCGTACGGTCTATATGGGAATTACCCACACGGTAATGAGTCACTGAGTCATACCGCGCGTCGATAATATAGTGATGCAGCGTTAGTAACCTAGTGAGACTGGAACAGGTTAGTAGCGTTGCTTTATTAACATTGACTTATTATTGCCTTAGTTAATATAATTATTATACCGTACTTCTTAGTTATTAAACATAAGATTATTATTGAAATTATTAACAATCAAAAATAATTTAGTAATGAATCATACACAATCCATAAATAAGGATACACATAATATCATAAATAGAAAGATTGATTGAATATAAAAAATCAATCAATTAATCAATCATAGGTTGTCACATATAAAATATGAGCTGCAACTGACAAAGAACCCTAGGTAGGTGTCCCCCTCCGATTTTGTACGTTCGCACATATGTTGTAGTACTCGAAAAACTAAGCGGCACGTATTTTTTTTACATACCCAAAATGGTTTTTAGGGGGTAAAAATCACCCCCAAAAAGTGCGGTGCCACATACCCATTTAATTATTTTACATATAATAACAGAATCTTTCACAATCAAACCAACTCGAAGAATATCCTCACTATGAGAGACGTAATATGTGATTTTGTCAACTTGATAAAAAAGATTTTTGGGGGGTAAACTACCCCACAATAAGTTTTAATTATAAAAAATTGTTCAAACAGACATTATTTCAACACGAAAAATCTGGAAAAAATATATGTTGCACGCGATAATAAAATAAAGTTCACGTATATTTGCATTTTCATGAGAAATTAATTTATAAGGGGTAACCACCCTTTAGTGCATGTTATTCTATTTCTACAAAATAAAGTAAATTTCACGTCGAAAACCAAGCAGAAAAAATTCTTTCACACAGAGGGTTGAAAAATATAAATTGCTCAATTTAGTCGAAACATTTTATGGGGGTAAACTACCTCAGAAGAAGTTACGATCACACAAGAAAATTACCAAATGAGTGCTAATTCATGTCGTAAAAATATGAAAAAAGTGTATGTTGAAGGAAATGATAAAATAAAATTTATCAGACCAACAATCATCATTAGACTTGTTTATTCATTGTACGTGGTACATTAGTGATGCTCTTCAAAGAAATGTTTAAAACACAAAGATTTTTTGCACCATGGACATCTAATTGCGGCTACATTTTGACATCCTGAAATTTCACATAACGTGTTGGAAAATGTTTTGCAGGAAAAGTCCACTGGATTCTCAAATTCTCCTGATTTTTCTGCAACATAACCACTTTTAAATCAGGAGTATTTAAAAAGACTGTGATACTTTCGTGAAGATAATTGATTATGTACTAAAGACTGTAACTTTATAATATTATTTCGTATGTGCAGATTTAAATCATAGTCTAACGGTATAACTGAACCTGAAAAATGTCGCACATAATTTTTCTATATGCGAAATCCGCAGACGTCAAGGGCCTAAACTCTTCCAGTAGTGCATTTTGGTACAATCATACGAATAACATTCTCTTCACACACACAGAAGGCAACATGACACAACACATCTACAGCAACACTGAACACAACGCACCCAACATCCGAGAGAGTTTTTTGGGGGGAGGGAGGCAGTGTCTCGCCCAGATGAATGATCGAGGCCATGCACGGAGCAGACGCGTCCTGCAGCTCACCAACGGTGGCGACCGAAAGGTCTATACCAGCAGCAGGGCTGTCGCCGTCAGGATGGCCGTCAAGGGGGCCCTATAGACAGGCGTTTCCCTAGCGGTGGGCCTGCCGGGCGCACGTGCTGCGGGAGGTTACTCCGCAAAACATTCAGGCGCGTGAGGACGCGGTGTGGAGCAAAGGCATCAGGGGACCTTAAACACGTTCCTCGATGCCGCATGATTGAACCCGGAGTGAATGCGGGGGGCCCCTTAATTGGGGTATCGCCCCAAATGCGAATGCGGCGGTCACGCTGAACTTCCCACATGCCCTTTCCCGATCACATCACAACCGCAAGCATGATACTGACACCCACACATACCAGAATAAATGGATTGCTGAGTGAATGGGCTGCGGCCGGCGCCTGGTGGATATTACCGATAGACTAGCCAAGGGAGGGGTAGTAGCCTCCAGATCAGGGTAGGACGCGATATCAGTACCTTACCTCTGTGGAAGTAATATGGGTAAATGGAATTCCCTCCGGTGTTCGGCCGCGAAGGGCAAAGATCTCGTGAAACCACATGTTAAACTGGGAAAACTGCTCACGTTTCTACTGCCTGGAGCCAATTTCAGTGTTGAAATCATGTACGCCCGGGCGCAGGAATGAAGGATTACCTGGTCAGTATTTCCTTATATCCTACGCTGCGTAGGATAAATCGCACACCGTCTAGCCTGAAGTCCGGGTTAGGTGTCGGGGCGGACCCGGCGCCGCTTGACCTTTAGCATCATTATGGCGCGGGCCTATCCCGTAACCTTTTTCTAGCTTCATCTAAATGTGCCGATAGGACCGACCATCCGATAAGCCGCTTCTCGGTTTTGGCGCACGTAACTAGGGATCTATACAGGCAGGGATAGTAGCCTGAAAATGGAAAGACGTCCTCCAGCTACTGAAGGAGCAAAGCGTAAAGATGGAGATGTTGGCCAGGGCACTCATTGTTATCCAGAAGGGTATGCTGAGAAACAACCCTGGCCATGTTAAGGACAGTGTTTGCGAGGCTACGGAGGTGTTGAGCGGAATGCTCAACATCCACAAGTGCCTACTAGAAAGCGGGGTGGAAATCCAGAAAAGGCTGGAATCCCACCCCGCTTCGAAAAGGATGGGTATCTTTCGGAGACCGCGTTCCGCGTCTCTGGGAGATAACCCGAAGAAGCTGACAAAGGGGGAGAAGAGGCTTGCCCCTTCTCCCCCCGAGGAGCGAATCCCAAAGAAAGGGAAGGGCAGTACATCGCCCTCTTACGCTGCGGCTACCAGAGGCTAGACCCCACAAAAGGATGGGGAATGGCAGCTGGTGGAAAAAAGAAGAAAAAAAAAGACGAAGGAGAGAGAGTTTTTTTTTCAGAATTGCAGAGGGCGCAGGAACCTCAGGAGAGAAAAAAGGTGCCACAGCGTTCCCCGGCCGCCAGGTTGGGCGACGCTATCAGGGTGTCGGCGAAGGACGGTGAGTCCTACGCTGAGATCCTGAAAGCAATGAAGGCTAAGATGGAACCCCAGAATTCGGGAGTGGAGGTTCTCTCCATCCAGAGAACCAGGAAGGAAGAGATCCTCTTGGTCCTGAAAAAGGGGGGTGACGTCTCGGCTTCCGAGGAGGCGCTCGACCAGGCGGTCGGGCAGAGAGCCGAGGTTAAGTCTCTGGTCTCGAAGAGGTCCGTTGAAATTAGGGACCTCGACGAGACCATCACAATAGAAGAGGTTGTGGCCGCGTTCTGTATCGCGCTGGTCAAGCCAGACCTCGGGGACCAGTGCAGGCTGTATAAGCGCTTGGGCAGTGTACAGACTGCGGTGGTCCGTTTAACCGAGGCGGATGCTCGAAGCTTGCTCGGGCTCGGTAAGCTGAGGGTGGGGTCGGTAAACTGCCGCATCCGGGAGCATGTCGAGGTTGCTCCGGTGCTTCAGGTGCCAGGGTTATGGTCATGTGTCGCGCGGCTCCACGCTTCCAGACAGGAAGGACGCCTGCTGGAGGTGTGGCGGCGCATCGCACGTGGCCAAGGAGTGCAAGGCTCCGCCTAGGTGCCTGTCATGTGCTGATAAGGGCAAAAAAGATATCGCCCATGCTGCGGGGAGCGGCTCTTGCCCAATATTTAGAGCGGAGCTCCAGAGGTTGAGGGGTGAAAAGTGAAATTTCTACAGCTCAACCTCGGGAGAGGGAAGGAAGCCCAGAACCTTCTGATGAAGACTGCCAAGGAGAGGGGGGCTGATGCGTTGCTCATTAGGGAGCAACACAAATGGTTCGAAAACTCTGCTTGGTACCAGGATGCATCACGGACGGCTGGGAACCTTGTTTGTAGCCCTGATTTGAGCATCAGGGATTTCCTGTAGACCGACGCGGGGTTCGTTTGGTTGGAGGTGGCAGGTGTGCGTGTGTACAGCTGCTACTTTTCTCCCAGCGATCCTCTCGAAATCTTCGAGACCCAGATCCTCCTCCTTGAAGAAAGCCTCAGAGAGGCTACTGGGCGGTCCCTTATCGCGGGCGACTTTAATAGTAAGTCACCTGAGTGGAGCGAAGCACGTTTGGACAGGAGGGGGATCTTGGTCGGCGAGATGGCCGCTAGGAATGACCTAATTGTATTAAACCAGGGCAGGAATTTCACGTTCAGACGAGGAGCGGGGGGGTCGATTATCGACCTCACATTTGCCGCGCCCCGTCTTGCCGCAAGTATAGTCGACTGGTGCGTCCTCCAGGTAGTAACCTTGAGTGACCACCAGTGCATTGAGTTTAGCATCCGGGAACGGAGTCACCCAGTGAATTAGGGAAGGGGCGGCAAAGGAAGAAGCCCCCCCAGGAACACAAGACGACTCAGCGAAGACAAGCTACAAAAATATCTTGAGGAAACAAGGCTCATAGATGAGCTTGGTTGGGCTAAGTCTGCTGGGTCCTTTGAGGACACCGTGCGGGCTGCGAGGCGAAAAGTGGTCGCAGAACGTGACCACTCGATGCCTCGATGCCGGCACGGGCGTAACGGGAACTCAATGTACTGGTGGAACGAACAGTTGTCAGTCCTGCGTCGGGAATGCCTCACAGCGCGGCGGAGATTCACCCGCTCAGAAGGTGATCCTCTGCTGCACGAAGCATGGAAAAAAGCAAAATCAGCTCTGGGACAAGGCATAAAGACAAGCCGACTTCAGTGCTGGAAAGACTTGATCGGTGAGGTCGATAAGGACCCATGGGGTCTCGCCTTCAAAATAGTCACCAAGAGACTGGCTACTAGAAGAAAGATCCCGGGCCTGGATAATCCCGATCGAGTCAAGTATATCGTGCAAAGCTTGTTTCCGCATGTAGAGCCGTTCCAAAGACAGGACCGAAGCTCCTGCGCGGTCCGGCGCGAAGAACGCTTCACTCTCGAAGAACTAAAAAGAGCAGGTGGAAGACTCAAAGCAAACACAGCGCCGGGGATCGACGGGTTGCCGATCGAGATACTCAAAGATGTGATAGGGCCAAACCCGGAGATGCTCCTAGAAGTCTTCAACTCCTGTCTTCGGGAGGGGAGATTCTCCGCGGACTGGAAGGAGCAGAGGTTGTTCCTGCTGAGGAAGGGCAACAAACCTCTAGGGGATGCCTCATCGAATAGACCAATATGTCTGTTGGATACGATGGGGAAACTTCTGGAGGAAATGATCCTTAAAGACTACAGGGTCACATGGTTCGCGAGAATGGTCTCTCGGAAAACCAGTTCGGCTTTTGGAAAGGCAGCTCCACAGTTGACGCCATCCAGGCAGTGGTGGACATCGCCACTGAAGCAAGAAGAGGAACTGGCAAGCGTAAGGGATTCTGCGCGTTGATCAGCATTGACATACGCAATGCGTTCAATACCGCGAGATGGAACATCTGCATCGAGGCGATGGTGCGGAAAAAGGTTCCAGACTACCTGTTGCGAATTATAGATGACTATCTGAGCAACCGGTGGGTGATATACGAGGGCGACAAATGGTCTCTCAAGGAAGAGATGACATGTGGCGCCCCTCAAGGGTCGCGGGTGGGTTTACTCGTTTGGAATGTCATGTACGACGATTTCCTGCGCATGGACCTGCCTGCTGGAACGAGCATCATCGGCTTCGCGGCTGACGTACTTGTCGTGTGCGCTGCTGACAACGTCGGAATTCTGGAACTGAGGATTAATGATACTCTGTGGCGGGCAAAGCGTTGGTTAGATAGCAGAGGCCTGAAAATGGCCCCTGAAAAGACCGAGGCTTTGCTCGTGACGGACAGGAGATCCTTCCAATATCCGAAGATCGTTCGCGGGGAGCATGAAATCGAGTGGAAAAAGAGCATTAAGTACCTGGGAGTGCAGTTGGATCGAAGGCTTAGCTTCGGCGAACACCTGCAGATCGCTACGGCCAAAGCCATCCAATGTGGGGCTGTCCTAACTCGGCTCATGCCCAACATTGATGGACCTAGGGATGCTAAGAGAAGGCTGATGGCGAGAGTGGTAAACTCGAAGCTGCTTTATGCAGCTCCAATCTGGACAAGTGCCCTTAACAACCATGCTATCCTGAAGAAGCTGTTCTCGGCCAATTGACTTATTGGCGGAGGAAAGGAAAGAGACGTTTCAGCTCTGTAAGGAGCTCACCTGCTCAACCAACCTGCAGGAAATCGCTCGGGCGAAGGAGGCCATCTGCAAGGATGGAAGGCTCAGACTCGTCGAGAAATGGCAGACGAGATGGCATGGTGACCAATCCGAGAGATAGACACACCGTCTAATCCCGGAGCTCACCACCTGGCTGGATAGAAAGCACGGTCAAGTCGGCTTTCACCTGGCACAAGCGCTTTCAGGCCATGGCTGCTTTACTGCGTACCTGAAGCGGTTTAAGATAAGAGACGACGAGTCGTGTAGCTACTGCGGATCCTCTGTGGAAAATGCAGAGCACACACTCTTTGTCTGTGCCAGGTGGGGCGCAGAAAGGGAGGCCGTCGTTCGGGCAGTGGGCGCACAGCTCACTCCTGACACGATGGTCTCTCTCATGCTCCAGTCTGAACAGATATGGATGCTTATCGAGTCATTCGTCACCCTGGTGATGAAGACAAGGGGCTCGATGGGCGTGCAGAGCGCGGCAATAACGGGGGCCAGTAGAAATCGCATCGGGGCCTACACCCGCGGTCTTGCGTCTTCGGCGGACTTGGCTTTCCGCTTCGTTCAGGGGAGGAATCGCTTTATTCCTCCCCTGGCCGGCTGCGGCTAGTCAGTCTGCTTAACGGGCGTGTTATATCGACTCAAGATACAACAAGATCTAATGAGAAATAAGAGGATCCCAGCATAGTTGACCTTTTTGTTAAAATCGAAAAGCAGATTCAAATAGAATTGATATATTTGGCTATGACATTAATGCTAGGTAATAAATTTCATCGGAGCTTGAGTCATCGGAGAAGGCAACTCATCCGATCTTAAACTTCAATACCAAGTATGGAAAAGGTGGTATACCTTGTTTTTTACTCTCACCATAGGTGACCTTTCAAAGGCCTATAAAAAGCGAAAGTTCCAATAGAGTTCAGTTCAGTCAGTTAGTCAACGTCCGATTTCTAAAATGTAACTAACGTGAGTCCAGTACAGTACCATCATCTCTACACCGCGAGTTCAGTCCAGCCTAGTCCAGCCTCATCAGATTTTACCGCTAGCCAAACCAATTCTAATTCGACGCTGAGTTCAACGACTGTAAAAAGTGAAGGGGAATCGCCTTCCAAATTCTCTTGAAACTGGGATCAAAGTTCAACTATATCAACCGGCTGGACTATGAATTTCCTATCTGACAACATCTATCTCAAAGATTACAACTGAGGTCTCAAGTTACCACATTCGCTCTACTGGACTCAATTCATCACCAAGCAAGTTACAACTCCGGGTAATTACAAGGGTACTTCAAAAATACAATTCAATTTCCATTTCCATGGTGCTTACTCATTTCACAACTTGATTGTTAATAAATATATTTTATATCATTAACCATTCTCAATCACTGTCTATTCCTCATTCCTTAGAGAGGATCCTTCCGATCCTTACATAAAACGAAGAGATCTTTTAAGAAGAGAAGTTTTACGTTTCTGACGTAACACAGATTTGGATGCAGCTACAAAGCCGTTTATAGGCTGAAAAATGGTTTCTTGTACAATGGCTCCAAATTTTCCACTTAGCTCTTTTAACAAAAGATAATGTGGAGATAGAAGCTTTCCATTCGTAGAAATCGTGGGTTGGATAGTTTAGCTGTGAGTTGTAGAAGAAATAGATTGGACGACATATTCGACTTGCCCTGTACCTTCAATTGCCAATGTTCTCCCAGAATGCATTTCTAACTGGAATCCACTTTGATCCGAGCTATAAACATTCTCTCGCCCATATTGAGTGATGTACGGCTTCACTTCATTCACAAAATTCTCCGCATTTACTTTTAACTTTTCCTTATCTTCTGATGTTTCTCTGGTGATGAATTTATTGACTTTTCTTGATGTTATTCGGTGAGTTCGTTTAAACTTCCACACCCACCAGTCAGATGGTTTAAATCGCGTGTCTTCAAAACCAAGGATATTTTCAGCATGTAGACCCCATTTCTGTAGGTTTACATCGTGAATTATCATATCAGCATCAATTGCACTTTTAAAATTGTTCAATGTGTACTTCGCAATACGATGCAACTTTTCCATGTATGTACCGCCTTTATTTACTTGTCCTGTACATCGGCTCAATTGACGTACTGATGTTACTTTTCTAAACCGATGTTGAACAGCACTTAACTCACGATTGCTTTTTTTCATTCCGCTTCCCCAAAACTCCACTGCTCTTTGTTTATAATCGAAGACAACATTTCCATCATCTCTCGAACAAACAGCGTCATCTGATTAAGAATCAAGTTTAGGAGTCCACTCTGCATAGGTGTCTTACACAGCAAAAGGCTCCAGTCTTTGTATGGAACGCAACTAACAAAAGTTGTATTACATTTAAGGGATTTATAGGCATGATTACAAGACTTGATAAACTGTTCACTGATATGTTTCACTGCAGAAACAAAGAAATAGACTTTTAAACTCGAGAACGATGAAAGCAACACTGAACGATTATTCGCAGTCTTCACGAAAGTTCGCACCCTAAAAATAAAACTTGATCTTGAAAAACAAATACATTAAGCCTTATATACATTTCAATACATTCGTAATGATACGTAGGTCGAGATAAATAGCAGCTTAATCAGTTCAACCTTCTGCATGAGTCAAACATGTAATTTATGTATTTCTACAAATATAAACTTATATGTATAATATAGAGTTCTTTAATTTATAGAAATATAATATAATGCACTTAAGGGTGGTTACCGCTTATAAATTAATTTCTCATCAAAATGCAAATATATAAATATTATTTTATTATCGCGTGGCATATATATTTTTTTCAGAATTTTCAGCCTCAATTTAACCTATTTGGTAATTTTATTGTATAATCGTCAGTTTTTTGGGGTAGTTTACCCCCATTGTTACGAGCGTGTCAAGGTGGCCAAAATTTCCAAAAATTATAATATAAATTTCCACATAAATTCGCATGCCACTTGAAGCGCCCGTAACCGAGCACCTTGACAAGGTCGCTGATGCAGCTTATCGTTGCTCAGGTCAAGGAACTTTTAGCTGATGGTTGGTTCGGGAAGGAAATTCCTAATACATTGTTATTAATATTAATATCGCCATTAATATTATTGCTTTTATATTATTAATGTTATATATCACGCCCATATTGCGTTATATTATGCATTATATTAATGTGTGTGTTAATATGCATATATATATTCATATACGGGCAGGCTCATGCACTTGCGTATGAATATGAGTTTATGTTTTCAGGTGAACGCGAATAATTATAACTACGATTTTTAATGCGAGTGACCTGTCACATGATCGCATAGATTGTAATTTCAGGAGTATCTAAATTCAGGAAATTCCTAATGTATTATTATATTAATATTAATATTACCACTAATATTAATATTGCTTTTATATATTCATTTATTAAGTATTATGACCTTTAATATTATTGCGAATAACTATAACTATAGTTTCATGCGAGTGGCCTGTCACATGATCGCAATTTTAATACCTAAAATAAGGTTCAAATTAATGTAAGTCCAGGAAATTATTATAAATATTTTCACTGGAAAGTAGATGAAAGAGGAGAGAGCGCGAGAGAAGAAAAGATAGCATAAGAGAGAGGAAGAGGGAGAGATATCCAGCGCGCGTACACTCATGCACTGTATATACCCGTCTCTTTTTGAAACTTTTGATGTGCTCTGCTGTACATCGCGAGGCTAGCATACATTCCATTTTCACACTTCCTTCTCGCGCGCCTATCCTTGCTTAGATGCTTTAGCCAGCTGATCTCCCACAACAAAGGCCACGTGCTTTTTGTAATTAAAACCTAAAGACTCATCTGAATATTTAAAATAATTATGTTAAGGCTTTATAATTCATATAATGATTATAAGCCTAGACTAATTAAATATATATTTCAATTTAGCACGAAATATATTAGAAACTAAAATCGTTTCTACAATTTGATGACAATGCATCAAATACTAAAATTCGATGAGCGCATTTCCTTTCTCTCGATAAGTGTGGAAATAGGGGAGAAATATTCGACACCTAAAAATCAGCAAATGGTGCAATAACTGAATTAGCATGGTACAAAGTCCATCTAAATTCCTAAAACCTCCCTACCATTATTTCCTTGTCCAATCATAGATTCTTTGATCATCAAAAAACCCTACCATGTTCACCTCGCGATGAAACAGTAAAACAGATCAACGCCAAGCCAAAATTGCAGTTACTCGAGCAACCCGGTACTATTCGGAACTACTCGGACAGTAGGGAATATACTTTTCTCTACTTTTTCCCGTCTGCGGTCTAGATCGACAGTTCCTAGATTCTCGTTAGTTGATTGAAACCGTAAACCTCTTTCTAACGAAATTATTTATTTGAAATCGTGTCGGGCGGACGTAAAACACAAAAGTCTTCATCTAGACGGAAGCAATTCTTTTATTTTGAATATATCAAAATTAAATTCATCTTCAGCGGACCATTTAAAAGGTCCAATTCGTTGATCGTGAACGGTCGGTATACCTGTTTCACTAGTTGAGGGTAACTCGTAAACGATTATCTAGTGATAGACTCTTGGCAATCGCATCGAACGTATATTAACGAAAATCTTCGGCGGACTATTTATAGTCCAAATCCAGTTTTTCGCGGTTTTTCTTCACCAAAATAAAACGGCACAAAGCAGCGAGAAATCGCAGAAAATTAATACTACCGAATCTCAAAACGGTAGTGATAATTTTCACAAAATATTTGAATTAGATTTAATAGGGAAATTTTAGCGGTGAGAAGAGCGAGTTTGAAAGCACTCGACCCTTTTCTGGTTGAAAGACAACCGTTATATTTTCTCATTAAACCTAAAAGAAAAGTGTAAAGCAGTTTGTGTGTGTGCATCACGCAAGGGACCAAAGTGGTTTCTTTTAGAAACCACAAATATATAAAATCAAGTTTGGCGCGGATAACTGAGAACTTCAGCAACGGGAACGCACTCTCTTCCTTGCTCCTGCTCTCCAGAAATCCGGTAGGATTAAGAACCTAGGATACGGTAAAGTACACATTGTATCGTTTTAATTTATTTATCTTATCATTTTGTTGCTATCTTCAATAAAAATGTTCACCTCTACCAAGGTCATTACCTGTGCATATTTAAAATATAAATTGTAATTTCTTGGGCCATTAGATTCGAAAATATTTAAAACACCCTTCCTCTTAAATTCAAAATTCAAGTGATAAGCGTAGGCGCGTGTAGAATACACTCTCAGTCCGAGAGTAGAAGACCAACGACTCCACATAATAATAAACGAATTCAGTTAATATTTGTATTAACTAAATTCGGCAGTTTGGACGACCTCCGCGTACTCATTTTACTAATTGATAAAATATATTAAGGGTAATTTTTTTAATTTTTATGAATTTTATTTACATTAATAATAGCCGTACGTAACACCCATAAAATGTTTCGACTAAATTGAGCAATTTATATTTTTCAACCCTCTGTGTGAAAGAATTTTTTCTGCTTGGTTTTGGACGTGAAATTCACTTTATTTTATAGCAATATAATAACATGCACTTAAGGGTGGTTACCCCTTATAAACTAATTTTTCATGAAAATGCAAATATACGTGAACTTTATTTTATTATCGCGTGCAACATATATTTTTCCCAGATTTTTCGGGTTGAAATAATGTCTATTTGAACATTTTTTGTATAATTAAAACTTATTGTTATTACCCCCCAAAAATCTTTTTTATCAAGTTGACAAAATCACATATTTAATCTCTCACAGTGAGGATATTCTTCGAGTTGGTTTGATTGTGAAAGATTCTGTTATTATATGTAAAACAATTAAATGGGTATGTGGTACCGCAGTTTTTGGGGTGATTTTTACCCCCTAAAAACTATTTTGAGCACGTAAAAAAATACGTGTCGCTTAGTTTTTCGAGTACTAAAACATATGTGTGAACGAACAAAATCGGAGGGGGACACCTACCTAGGGTTCCTTGTAAGTAGATGTAGGTATTCTTAGTCATATCCAAATCTACTTGTTGATTAGGAATAGAAATAGGCAAGAGAGAGAAGAGAGGGGATATAAAATCCTGGTTTCAAATCAAAATTGACCAATATTAATAGACAGTGGTGGGATAGAAACGTAGATCATTGAACAAACGTGACTTTATAAAATATTGCATCGCATGTGACTTTATACAAATTTGCAAGGCGCGTGACTTTATACAATTTTACGCGATCCACTCCCACTTCAGTCACTATTGCAGGATTCGATAATATATACCCCAAATTCACCTCTGGAGGTTTGTCATTAAGTTTCGATCAGTTGTACGGTCAACTGGATTCATTTCGGAGCAGTAAGTCAACGTTGTGACTAGACCCTTCGATAGACATAAGTCTTCTTATTTCTTTTGAACACAATTTCAGTTTCTTTGAGCACAATTCTACCTTCGGTACTTGGTAAATAAAATCCTTGTTCCTTAATTGGTGCAAATCCGGAAACAGTAGTGCTATCTAGTTCCTTTGGATTACGTGTATCGCGGTATTTTGACGTGTCGGTTAATAGTGATTCAATTCTGAAATCGGGACGAACTAACTTATCTTGTTAACAAGTGCATGCTAGATTCATTTCTCGTGTACTCAGCAAGATAGCTAAGCGGATAATTGATCACACCAGTTGGTGGACTTGCATCCCCGACTCCAAACTACGTCCTGCAAAATTTATCGTTGTTTTGCTATACACGGAGACTCAAACCAAACCAAACTATCCTGCAAGACTTTGTGCCGTTGGCTTGCAACTATAGGAGTAATAAACGACATTTCTCTCTTTTGCCCTCTAATTTAAGGGCGGGGTAAGAGTTTGTAATTTTGAACAAATCGATTTTTTTGTCTTATCTTATAGTTAAACATTTCAAAAATATATTCCCAAAGTTTCAAGTCCATCAGAGAAAAATACTCGAAGTTATTAACTAGTTAGTCCCCTCGTCTCTAATACTGTAGCTCCGACAGCTGCGGGCGTTGAAAATGGCAGCGCGCAGTTGACGAGTAGGTATACAATTTCTTTTCTTGTCGATCGTTCTGCTCTATTGTTGAGTTTCGAAAAGTTTGTATTTTCTAAAGAGAGATAGAGCCAGAAATACATTTACTATATGCGTATGATATTTTAAAACGAAAGACGAGCGCCAGTAAGTTGTCATACGTTCATTCGAGTGCTTGTTCTTATTGAATTTAAAATTTCGCCAAAAAATTTTCTATTTAAAAATGGGGAAAGTATGTAACGTTTCAAGAGATGATCGAAAAGAAACAAGAACGTATTTGTGCAGATCAAGAAAGAGACCTTATACAAAAAATAAAGACGAAGTTAATACAAAAAGTGCGTCATCGAAAAAAATAAAATTAATTACCAGTGCGAGCGGGCCCGAAGATGTTGAAAAATATTACAGAATCATAGATTTTTTGCTGGTTTTTTCAACAATTTCAAGTTTAGTAAAATGTAATCAGTGTGATTGTTCAGTTCAGTTCAAAAGCTGTAAAAAAGAAGGTATTGCTTTTCAAATTCAGGTAAAATGTGAAAATTGTGATCCACGCTATATACCGTCGAGCGAGAAAACTGTTCATCGTTACGAAGTCAACACTCCATTTGACTTTGTAATGCGTACATTAGGTTTGGGTTTCGCCGTCTGCAATAATTTTTGTGGTCTAATGGACATTGCAAGTAATTTCTTATCTGAACCGTCTTATTTGGATATGATGAAATCGATTTGCATCTCCATCAAAACGACTGCTGAAAAATTTCTCATTTACGCCGCAACGGAAGAAAAAAAAACTAGTGAAAATTCAGATTTCGATACTTTGACCGTGTCTGGCGATGGCACGTTGCAAAAGCAAGGCTTCAGCTCGTTGTTTGGCGTTACTTCATTGATTGGTTATTGGAGTGGAAAAGTAATTGATATCTATGTCAGTAGTTTGTATTGTCAACGTTGCAAACTCTGGGTAAAAAATTAAATACTGCTGAATTTGAGGAGTGGCACAAAGAACACATTGATAACGATGCATGTCAAGCCAATCACACCGGACCATTAGGTAACATGGAAGTGAGCGCAGTGATCGAAATGTTCTGCCGCTTAGAGGAAAAATATGGAGCGAAGATCAGCAACTATATTGGAGACGGCGACAGTAAAACGTATGGAAATTTAGTGGAAGCGAAACCTTATGGTGAAAATTTTACTATACATAAAAAAACATGTGTAGGCCATGTGCAAAAAAGGATGGGAAAACGTCTACGGGATTTAATTAAAACTACTGTTGAAGAAAAAATTGTAAAAACAGGAAAAAATGCTGGTAAAAAACGTCGAAGTAAAGTACTTGGTGGAAAAGGAAAACTCAGCTGGAAAAAAGAAGCTGAAGACCTCGAAGCAGCTGCAGGAAGTGTACTCTATGGAGCTGGGATCGATAATTCTGTGTAAGAAAAAAAAAAAAATTTTTCACTTTTTTTGCCTTTTAAAGCTTTAAACGCATTTTTCTCAAAACTACCTTTTTGAAAGTCCGTGTTCACTGCCATTTGAAAACCATTTCGCCGATTCTTTTGAAACTTGGCACATACTTTCTACATAAACAATACCAGCCCCCAACGATCAGTATTTTTTTTTACATTAAGGGTGTTTTCCACCCCCAAAACGGCCGAATTTTTTGTGAAAAATCGCAGTTTTCACTTCAAATGGCCACCAAAAATATTATTATAATATTATTATGAATATTTTTGCATCAAAAAATCACAGAATGTTGTTGAAATAGTACACAATAATGTACGAAAGGTTTTAATAAATTCACTTCACTCGAATTTCTGAAAAAAATTCATAAAACTGTGGTTTTTTTCGCCTAAAAACCCTTACCCCGCCCTTAAGAGCTAGACAAGTAAGTTACCACCTAAGTATTTTTCTTTTTGTAAACTAATACAAAATCTTATTTATTTATAATAAATTATCTCATACATTTACAAATTTAGTTTTTTATTATCATTGTGAAC
Source organism: Diplolepis rosae (assembly GCA_030998225.1). NCBI lineage: Eukaryota > Metazoa > Arthropoda > Insecta > Hymenoptera > Diplolepididae > Diplolepis > Diplolepis rosae. The sequence goes on from JAPYXD010000056.1 coordinate 1,686,398, forward strand.
AACTCAGGGCCCATAGACCTGACCACAGTGCGGCCACTACCATGTATTTTAGGAGGGTACTTAACAAAGTGAAAACGAGCATCAGCGCCGCCAAGTTTTGATAGCAAGAACTAATATCAATGCAAACGAAACCCCCGCCCCCCAACCCGATGTATTCTACAGAACGGAAAATTTTGAAATATATTGTATGAAATCCATTTCATAAATTTAAATGATTTAAAGTTGAAAATAATTTGTGAAAGAATAAAAATACAACAAGAATTTTTAAATATGAATCACAATGAACAGTTAAATATTGTACTATTAAACGGAGAAAAATAGTTGAAGTAATTTTACTCAACTCTGTCGATTAAACTTGGGACTTAAGGGAGTAGAACAGAGTGACGGGCATGTTTTGTGGGTCATTTTCATAAATTTATTGCTAACTAAATAATCATGTTACACCACTATTTTTTTGTTTTATTATCTTCCATACTTATCGAAAAAGGTTTAAAAAATTTTTTGTTAAAAAAAAAAAACTTTTTGATACATGCTGCTTCGCGCATCCCTATGATTTTTGCGCATGGTTGGATGGTGTACATGATTCTGCGAAAACCAGTCGTCTAAACCAAAAAACAAAATATGATCATCATCTATATTGTATTGGCTATCGCGTCACGTAGCCTTTTTTTTAGCATTTTTTGGCAACGAGAAAGAAATTTCTTAATTGAACATACGTTTTTTGGACCGAAATTTCATGTTATGATTGTTTATAATTATTGAACAAAACAAGATATTAGCAAAATCCTACGTGACGCCAGAGGAACTCATCCACAGAGTAAATTAGTAAAAATTGTATAGCACATATAAACTCACAGATAGTGTTTAAACACAATTCAAACACTATAATTTCAGTCTATTCCGAATTATTAAAAAACCAAGTAGGCGACTTTTTATATCCAAATTTGAGTATTAATCTAATCTAGAAAAAAAATTAGCCTCCTTTGATAACATAAATAATCTCAAAATTTACATCGCTCACAACGCGACCCTTACAACAAGTGGTGTAGTAAAAATTCCAATATTAACACTAAACCTACCAGTAACGGTCAAATTGGCCGTTTTCAAACTTTTGTAAAATTTATACATATTTAAACGTTATAATACCGTTATCGAATTATATGACTTTTCTTAAAATATGCATATAATATTTTCTTCACTCTTTACTTCTAGTTTTGTTTTCTCTTTTCCAAGAAAATTGAATAATAAAATCGATAACTTTTTTTTATTGACGGTCAATTTGACTGAGCTCGGTAGGAATAGGTATACAAGAACTGTCGGTAGGTTTAGTGTCAAATAAAGAAATCTAACTTAACGTGATAAATCCAGACACAGGTACAGGCATATCCGGAGTAATTGGAAAATCATTTTCAACCTTTTTCAAAATAAATATTCCGGAGAAAATTTAAGCAATTCTTAGAAAATACAACGGTTAAAATAACTGCAATTATTACAAAAAAAAAAATTTATACAGGTTAACTTATTTCTTAAGGGGGTCTTCTGGTTCGCCGTCTGATTTTCACACGCATTTTCAAGAATTTATTGCAAGCAAACCACAAAAGATAATGACATAAATTTTTTTCTATTGAATAGAGCATTTCAATGTCTTCCTTATATATTATTTTGAGTTTATTGTCTTGTCACACGTGACGTCAGGAAGACCTTGACCGGAAGCTTGAAAAATCCCTGTGCCGACGATTTAGCCTGTACTGGTGGTCTGAAACAAAAAACACAATTACAACTTTATTTTTTATTTCATTGACTATCGTTGTCTGCTCAATTGTTTAAAAATATAACAATTTATAAATATGGCAGCCATTTTTCTAAAAAGAGTCAATTTTTTCATGTTTGAGGAGCTATAAAAACGAAAATAAAAGGACTTCTGAGCTAATTGGGCAGACAACGATAGTCAATAAAATAAAAAATGAAATTGTATTTGTGTTTTTTGTTTCAGACCACCAGAACAGGCTTAATCTTCGGCACAGTGTTTTTTCAAGGTCCCGGTCAAGGTCATCCTGACGTCACGAGTGATAAGACAATAAACTCAAAATAATATATAAGGAAGACATTGAAATGCTTTATTCAATAGAAAAATTTTATGTCATTATCTTTTGTGGTTTGCTTGCAATAAATTCTTGAAAATGCGTGTGAAAATCAGACAGCGAACCAGAAGACCCCCTTAAAGGTCTAATTTTCCAAGAAAACTAAGTAGAACACCCCTTGATTAACTTAACCTGACTTAATAATCAATTTGGAAATCAAATTTTGACACTACACTGCCCAGAAATTTTGTATTAATGTATTTTTAATCAATACATTTAATTATATGTTTTAATTAATTAATTTTATTTATTTTTATTAAAAATAAAGTCGGCAGCTTTTTGAGAAATCCATAACTATAAACAAATTGAGTAAAAATGTAGATTAACTATAGATATAGTTTGAGTAACTAGTAAATGAATCCATTCTCAACATTGTCGAATTTATATCTGAGAAAAATAGTATAAGACGAGAAGTTTTCAAAATGACCCTGGTGCATTCCCACATTGGCGACTAATCGTTCTTAAATTCAATACATAAATTACACGTATAAAAATTCAATAAAAATTATCAGACAAGATGTCACATTTCGAAGAAAAAACTATATTAAAGGAAGCTCAAAGTAGAAAATTTACAGATGACATTTCGTGGGACGCGAAAGATGCTATGATAAAGTTAATGGCAGAATGTTTCCCCATGCAACAAGGAGTTATAAACATTCCTATATTCGATGGAAAAAATATGCCCGTTAGCGATTTTATCGAAGATATTATAACTGGGCAATCATTCGTGCCTGCAACTTGCGAAAAACAATACATTATAACGGTGTCAGCTCGATTAAAAGGTGCTGCAAGAGACAGCACTTACAGTGTGCCCAGATCGGACATGCCAACCATTCGCACACAATTACAGGCTACGTGCGTGAGAATAAAGTAGGAGCTGTAAGTTTGGTTGCGCGCGCAACCAACTTTTCCTCTTCTGAATTCGAAAACTCGGAGATGCCCGAAAATCTTCGGGAAACTTCGGCTCTCTTCTTATTTCGTCTATATATAGCATATACGAAATAAAGTAAAAGCAAGCGTTCCCTAACTTTCTGAGTTTCTGCGATTTCATCGATTCGATGTCTCATGCATCTCGTCGTCTGCTCGCCCGGCGACTTCTGTTTACAAAATTTGACAGCCAACAAATTTTGTAAAAACTCTTAAATAATGTTGATGACGTGACATACATTTTATGAATTTCAGGAAATGTTAAATAATTGTTTCGAGTATGTGACCAGCAAGGACTATTTATTTGATACTATTTGTTTGTAGAATTTAAATCCAGAATTTGAGGTTAACTTCATAACCTGTTGTGTTCAAGTAATTTTATATTTTAACTTTCTTTGATTTCACTCAATTGATTTTTAATATTGTAAATTCAGATTGTTAATTAATTATATTTTTATGTACATTTTAAAAATAATAATCATTTTTAATTAATAAATTCTGTCATTATTAACTTTCTTATAATTCTATTTTCTGACAATATATAACTCTTTAATTCTTCCTTACCTATACTATACCTTAGGTAATAAATTACAGATATTAAGATGTCACAATAGTACAATATCAATCAGATAAATTAATGATACAATTTATGATCTGAAAATAAAAGAGTTTTAAAATCGTTTGAACTCAAATTTGTTTTAATTTTCAAAGCCTTTTTTAAGACTATAAGTTCTTTTTAAAAGTGATTAATTAAAAGCTTACAAGAAAATTATAAGTATAGATAAATTAAAAAGTAATGAGGTATTGAAAATTGCTTAATTAGCAATATTTCCAATTTTAAATTGAATAAGTTGGGAATATTTAATTAAAAAGATCTACAAATAATTATAATGGTTTCTCTTTACAAAAATTTTTATTTTAAACAATTCCAATTGTAAAATTTTCTCGATTTTTAAGCGTTTTTAAACTAAATTTATATAATTTAAAGTAATTTTATTTATTTATCGAAAAAATTGAAATGGTCTTCGGACTTTAAAAAACTAGATAATTTATTCATGAAAATCATTTCAAATTGCAATTAATGAAATATTTGAAATGAAACACTTATAAGCTGAAAGTACTAAAAAAGTGCATAATTTTAGAGTTAATATATTATATATATATATAAATATTTATTTATTAATTTATTGTACACGGAGAAAAATAGTTAAAGTAATTTTACTCAACTTCCGATCAAATTTGGGACATAAGGACAAGTTAGAAGTTATTTAGTATCACTGTATTTATTTGTGATATATTAAATGTTCGAAAATGAATCAAAGTTGAGTAAAATTCAGAAGTGTAGGGTGAAGTATGAAAGCGTGCATTAAAAATTTTTAAATATGTATATTATTACTCGTAGTATAACTATAAAAAACCAATCTTTTATTAAATCACAAAAATAGTAGAGCTTTCCGTTCATTCTACTCTACGCTTCAATCGAGAGTTGAGTAAACCGTGAATCGCAAGATTTATTCCAACAGCTACATCTATTCACGCAGGAACGAATGAAAGTAATCTGCGCCTTGGGCACACATGAAAAATTTTTAATTTCAAAAACTTAAATTCTTAAAATTAAATTGATCTTATGAAAATTTAAACAAAAAAAATCGATAAGTGTATTACATAAAATATGAAATATCACATAAATTACTCAGGCAGAATAATAATTTGGAATTCGCAAATGTAAAATCCATATTTTGAAAATATAAAACACAGAAAATAAAAGAACCTTCTTTTAAATGTTTTTATACAAAATACTTCTTAATAATAATGCAATTTTTTAATGTACATTTGAAAATTTAGTTTCACTAAACTTCATACGTTGTTATAATAAAAATGTATACTAAATGTAATTTAATAATTATATTATATATATATCAATAATCATAGTTATAATAATTGTGTAATTATATTAATTTTTAAAAATATTTTATTAATCATTTTTGAAAAAAGTTGATTTATTTTTACTTGAGTAAGGCTAAAAAATTTTATTGACGGCACTTACTCTCACAAGCTCTGAATAACTCATGCAGTCACTATATAAGAAAGTTCCAAATTTTATATCTCAGCATTGTAAGCGAGCGTGTGCGTGATTCGACGAAAGCGTATCGTACTATATATAAGTGTTGTTATTAGGTTTATATATGTAAGGTTATATGATTAAGTGTATTTGTAATTTGAAATATGATTGGCTACGTCCGTAATGGTGTGAATGTATTTGTAAGTTGTTTATGTATATACCGGATGACTATTGGCAGGCTCGAGGTAAGAATTTTTTTTTATTTGAGAAAACCATACCATTGCCAGTTGAAATAATATGCCCGATGCTCATTTTACCCAACTACGGTTTGAAGCACCTCAAGCGTCGGTGATATACTTATACATTTCATGTTAACCCACTGACGCATGTTGGTGCCCTGTCGTCGATAACGTTTTACTCAACTCCTTACTACTCCCTATGTAACGCTTATTGTTATTCACTTTGGGTGAATTAGGTATATATCAAACTGATTTTACCCGACTAGGATTTAATAGATGTTCAAATGTCCTTATATCCCAAGTTTAATCGACAGAGTTGAATAAAATTACTTCAACTATTTTTCTCCGTGTATATATATTAAATATATATTCATTGATTTTATTGATGAATATATATATACATTATTATTGAATTTTTAAGAAACATTTTTAAGAAAGCAATTTTTACTTTCATACGATGTTGTTGTTCATAATAATTGGCTTTAGGGTCTAGAAATGATAACTCAGGAATTTACACGGAAAACGAACTCGGCAGTTTGCTCGCTCCCGACTGTGGCGTCACACTCCCAGAGTGTGCGTACATCTAACTGCCAGACTTTGGCGATCGCGCGCCCAAAGCTAGCGGCAGAAATTCTTCCAAACTGAAACAAGCCTGAAACAAGCTTGTTTCAGTTTGGAAGAATTTCTGCCGCTAGCTTTGGGCGCGCGATCGCCAAAGTCTGGCAGTTAGATGTACGCACACTCTGGGAGTGTGACGCCACAGTCGGGAGCGAGCAAACTGCCGAGTTCGTTTTCCGTGTATATACTGTCAAACGTTTCATCTCTAATCGGAGTCCTCATTAGTGATCTTTATTTCTAAAATATCAAAATTTTGAATAAATATCCTATCTTGGAATAAACTCGGAGATGCCCGAAAATCTTCGGGAAACTTCGGCTCTCTCTTTATTTCGTCTATATATAGCATATACGAAATAAAGTAAAAGCAAGCGTTCCCTAACTTTCTGAGTTTCTGCGATTTCATCGATTCGATGTCTCGTGCATCTCGACGTCTGCTCGCTCGGCGACTTCTGTTTACAAAATTTGACAGCCAACAAATTTTGTAAAAACTCTTAAATAATGTTGATGACGTGACATACATTTTATGAATTTCAGGAAATGTTAAATAATTGTTTCGAGTGTGTGACCAGCAAGGACTATTTATTTGATACTATTTGTTTGTAGAATTTTAATCCAGAATTTGAGGTTAAGTTAATATTCCCAACTTATTCAATTTAAAATTGGAAATATTGCTAATTAAACAATTTTCAATACCTCATTACTTTTTAATTTATCTATACTTATAATTTTCTTGTAAGCTTTTAATTAATCACTTTTAAAAAGAACATATAGTCTTAAAAAAGCCTTTGAAAATTAAAAAAAATTTGAGTTCAAACGATTTTAAAACTCTTTTATTTTCAGATCATATATTGTATTATTAATTTATCTGATTGATATTGTACTTTTGTGACATCTTAATATCTGTAATTTATTACCTAAGGTATAGTATAGGTAAGGAAGAATTAAAGAGTTATATATTGTCAGAAAATAGAATTATACGAAAGTTAATAATGACAGAATTTATTAATTAAAAATGATTATTATTTTTAAAATGTACATAAAAATATAATTAATTAACAATCTGAATTTACAATATTAAAAATCAATTGAGTGAAATCAAAGAAAGTTAAAATATAAAATTACTTGAACACAACAGGTTATGAAGTTAACCTCAAATTCTGGATTTAAATTCTACAAACAAATAGTATCAAATAAATAGTCCTTGCTGGTCACACACTCGAAACAATTATTTAACATTTCCTGAAATTCATAAAATGTATGTCACGTCATCAACATTATTTAAGAGTTTTTACAAAATTTGTTGGCTGTCAAATTTTGTAAACAGAAGTCGCCGGGCGAGCCGACGACGAGATGCATGAGACATTGAATCGATGAAATCGCAGAAACTCAGAAAGTTAGGGAACGCTTGCTTTTACTTTATTTCGTATATGCTATATATAGACAAAATAAGGAGAGAGCCGAAGTTTCCCGAAGATTTTCAGGCATCTCCGAGTTTTCGAATTCAGAAGAGGAGAAGTTGGTTGCGCGCGCAACCAAACTTACAGCTCCTACTTTATTCTCACGCACGTAGCCTGTAATTGTGTGCGAATGGTTGGCGTGTCCGATCTGGGCACACTGAGCACTTATGGAAAAACATTTTATAACGTTAGTGACCTAATTCAACATCTCGAACAGCGATTTGCCCCCCCCCCCCCCCATAAAACTTATTCGTGGTATGACGCGAAATAAGTACCATTAAATTTCTTCAAAATGAAGGTGTTTAGGAATTCTATGACCGATTAACACTTTTAAAGTCGAGAGCTCAGGCAGCTATGGAAATAGATATAAAAATTCCAACTATCGACACGAGTGAGAACTTCATCATACCCACCAAATAGACCCAGAAACAAGCAAAAAAATGAAGGAACGTCGAATAAGTGTAAAAACTCTCAGGAATCGTGAAAGATCTTATATGCTAAAATCCACCGATTTAACTAACATAAATGCATTTACATTTGCATTTAAAGAAAGAATGCAAAAGCATAGGCTTCAAAAATACCCTAGAAAGTGACCCAAGTATAAATTGTGAAATTTCTCCAAACTGTAACTCAGAAACTCTTTCAGAAGTAACCGGAAAAATGAATAAAAAAGAAGACTTGATAAGAAAAGAAAAGCTTATAAAAGAATTCAGAAAACGGAAAAGAAGTACTTCGGATCCTCAAAGTGAAGCCCCTTTGGCTCTGAAAATATTAAAAGCATCGACCCTACTAAATCGTACTATTTCCAGGACATTTACTGGTTTCTATATAATTTTTGTTATGAATAATACTTACTTTTTACTGCTGATTTCACACAAATACTTCACAAGGAAAGACAATTGAATTTTAAAGTGAATTAAATTGTTTTTTGGGTTTTTTTTATTGATAATAATCATTTTTATAACTAAGCCCCATTATAACACATTGTAAAAGCTCTCGAACAGCCTCCGTTAGTTCACTCATGCTATGGCGCTGCAGTCACGCACAGAGAGTATAGCCAGAACGGAACACACAACGTTGGTTGGAACCCAAATAAATGTTAACTCAAAAGAATTTATCTACAACCCAGGATTCTCATTAAATATATTAGATGTTTCCCCAATCATTTATAAAACTATGTGTAGTCCTAGAATAAAATTATTTTGATGGAAAACTGAAAAAGATGCAAAATTGAAAAATCTGCATACAGAAGAATCACTCTACTATAGAAGAACAATTTCTCGACCTGGAAGATAATGATTATAAAAATAAATTAGCCCAAAAATATTGACTAGATAGAGTTCTGAGTCGGTTATGTTACATTGAGAACGAGAATGAGAATATAACCGGCAGATAAATTCTCTTAGAATTTATGAGAATTTTCTCATTTTGACTTTTTAAATGTTTTAAACAATCAGAATCAATTATTTATTGCGTATAAAATTATAGTTCAATAATTCAAACATATTCTGATTGTATATGATAAGCGCCTGTCGAAATTTAATAAATATCATAATCACAACACGTCGTTTGCCTGTTGCCGGTGGTTGCCGGGTCTGCAAGTACTTATCACGAAAAGTTGATCCTAATCAGACTGAATGAGACGAAGCGAAGAATTTAGAGGGCTAAAGGTAATTATCATGCTCTATGTTAGTTTTGCATGTTACAGGTGAGTTTTTTAACAGTCAATAGACGTTTTTTTAGAGTGTATGTTATATTATTATCAAATGCAATGGAAACATTAGTTTATTTAATTAGAATACACTACCGGTCAAAATTGGGGGACCACGTGCTTTTTGATGATTACTTAAATTATCTTGATTTTAATTTTGTGAGTGATGAAATTTGCTCTCATTATGAATTGAATGCCATCAAAATTCTCTATAAAATGAGTTCAGAATGAAGTTGTTTTGTTAAATTTTGAAGAAGGTATTGCAAAAAAATCTAAATTTCAATGTTTTCTTAAATTTTGAAAAACTTTCAAGATAATCAACATTTATTAATGTTCTTGGGCTTACTTTAAAGCTAAGATTCTTCCAACTCGCAATAAATTGTCATTATAAATGTATAATTTTTTTCTTGCATTGTGCAAAGAGTTAAAATTGTAACAAAAACGAAGGGAAAATTCGAAAACATTTCATCTGCAGGGAAATCATAATAAAAATCATATAAATATATGTTTGAAGGGAGTACTATAGAAAATTCATGATTATATGTTTTATATACCTTATAAAAATGTTCCTCTTAGCAAAAGCAATATTGGAATTTTTCCAATTTTTTTATTCGAACTTTAACCTAGTGCACTGTGCAAGAAAAAAATTATTGGATTTCCATGAATCATGGCTTATTCTTTTGGGGAAAAGATTCTCTACAACTCTAATTTTTCCAATTTTAAAAGTACAGTTTTCTGTTATTAAAAGCGTTGAAGCAATTTTTCAAAAAGAATTTTTTTTTCAAAATAGCTATATTTGAAGATTTTTCACTTATTTTCAAACTGGGAAACATTAGGGTTATAGAGAATATTTTCCCTGGTAAAATAGGCCATGATTTATGAAAATTCAATTATTTTAAAAAAATTGATCAGAAGGTTTAGTAAGGAAAGATTCTATTACAACAAATAATGTTAAAAGTATTATTTTTCGTAATTTTTAAATTTTCTCCATAAGAAATTTTTTTTTTGTTTTATATGAAACGACTAATGATATCATTTTAAGTCTCAAAATCATAAAATAACTTTTTTCTTCAGAGACCTGTTTCTTGGCACGACAACTACCTTAATGATAATATGGTTGCCTCATATTTTTCGACAACGATGAGTACATACTTAGGAATAGGTAGAATATAGAATAGGTAGAGAATAGGTATAAGTGATATCAATATTTTTTTACTAAAGTTGCATTCTCAAAAGTTTTTATACTACGATTTAAGCGTTTATGAAGGTCAAATGTTAAATTTTTTATTTTAAATGTAGCTTAAGCTATATTACTCTACATTTTATATGCTAGGTCTTAAAAAGTTGAACAGTATTGAGGAAAATGAAAACAAAAGGCTGAAAATGATTACTAAGATTCTCAAGCTCATTAAAGTAATGTGTTTTACATAATTAAAATATAATAATGTTATATTTTGTTCTAATAAAAATTGTTTAAAGAATTTCATGCAAATAAGACGTTTAATTTACTAAAGAAATTAATATAATTCATTGACATTTTTATAATTATGGAGATAATGTTAATTAAATATCTTTAGTATTAAATTCAAAGTGAACATAACCTAAAATTTTAGCGGTGAAAAGTTTTAATATCTTGAGAGTAAAACAATTTCAAGGTTCTTTTTCATTTCAAACACATTTACACAATCAAATGCCTCTTATTTAATAAAAAATATATTTTCAAAATTGATAAGTGCACATAAATTGATATTTAAAACATAAATTCTCCAAATTCTCTTTATATTCTCTTATATTCTTTAAATTCTGTAATATTCTCGATTATATTCCACCAACTTAAATTCTCGAGAATTTAAGAACTCTATGGCTAGAAGGGTGCAGTACCCTAACCTTATTAATAATAACAACTGTTATATACTTCACACAAAGGATTATCCGCAAAAACTGCAAAAACTGTAAAACCTGTACCAATAAAAATTTAAACATTAAAGAAAACAAAGAAGAAGTAGAACTACAACCCCTTACAGTAGACAATCAAGCAAACACAGAAGAAATGCACCCCCAACGAAGAGTATTAACAATTCCAACAACAAATGTTAGAATTGCATAAACAAATGCAAGTCGTTGAGGACAAGGACACTTTTAAGGAGGGAGGACAAGTATTCAATTAGAGAAATTTTTTTCCAAAAATCACAATAATTCACCATACATCATTACGGATACCACTATAAATATATGAAAATTAGGTGCAATACATAATGGCAGCAGTAATAAACTAATAATTGAAGCAACAGAGGAAAAAGAAGGAGAATCACATAGGCGTAGCTATAATAATATAACAAATGAACATAATAATAATGTATAAATATTCTTAACTATTCTAATAGTAGTCCCCTAAGAAACCATCTTCCTCCTCGGATGTCCTTTCCTCTCCTGTCTGCATTTCTGGAAAAGGAAAGAAAAATATCAACAATTAAAAAACCTTTGTGTTCACATATTCGCTTCCTGCAAAAAAGCGACAGTGATGACCCGTGATTCAACAAGAAGTACAAAATTCTGCGGAAACAGGAAACTGCACCTACCAGGAAGGATCACCGGGCTTGTCCCGCACCGACAAAGAAGACACCCCAAACCAGAGTGGAGAAACTTGCCACAATGGCGAAACCAGCCCGCTGCTCCGGAATTGCTGAAAGCAAAGAAGAAAATACAGGGAAATTATCACACCGAGACTATACCAAAATGTGAAAATCTAGAAAAGACTTCACATAATAACTACAACTTACCTCAGGCAAAAATAAGATGAAGGAGTCCAGTGAATACATTTTCGCGCCTCGGACGTGGCCACGTGCGCCTCGACGAGTGGCAGCAATTCTGCAGCTTGGTCACCATCAGCCTCTTGATGAAGTATGGCCGCCTGTTCCAGCAAAGCCAAGGATTGGGGCCCAAAACCATCATTTCGGGGCCTACCCCGGCTCTGAATCCCAAGAATGCCACAAGCACGCCTAGTTTCGAGTTGTTCGACCACGAAGTTGACTCAAAAACAGGTGGTTGGCAACCTCCGTGTGGCCAGCAGCTGGACCTGGGCCAGAAACTGCCCAGGGTGACACCGCAGCTGCATACGAGGACGACTATGGACTTCTGAAACAAAAAAAAAAACAAAACAAAAGGAGATTAATACTAAGAACAAAAACAAAAAACAATCATTCCTAAAACGGGCACAATTCTGGGGTCACGAACTAAAGCACACACCTATGCGGTTCCCACGAAATATCCGCGCAGTTTAAAAATGTCCTTAACTGCCAGGATATGCCGCCTTAGGGCTGATAAACACCCAAGAGATCTTCAGTCTCCGAGATCCGAAGTTTCACGCTATCCCGGACTGAAACTGATCCGCTTGAAGCAACCACGGGAGCTGCTTCAGCCAAGGATTCACACTCAACAACCGGCCCTTGCAGCGACAAATCAAAATTACTAACACTATCGATGACCGATTCGCACGAAAGGCCTATCGAATCATCATTGTTAATCGTCGAAGTGGGAACACTAAAACATTACGCGAGAAAAGAATCAAATGAGTCGACCCTATTTAAGGAACCCGACATCTCGCGAAGCACTTCTAACAGAGTCTGGCTAGCACCTAGTTAGATTCGCAACACTTCAGAGAATGAACAAAGGTACTCACCACCAGTCTCGGGCACTGAAGATAATCCCCTTTTTAGAGCAAGGAGGTGGCCCTGGTCAATGCAATAGTCCTCGTAGAACATGGTGACGGAGCTGAAGCTATATGTATCGCTGTCCATGATTACCAGAAAACTGACAGCAGAAACGATCAGATGGCCCTGCATATAACACATGACATCACGATAAAGCCCTGGCATCAGCTATGAGTCCCCCCTGAGATGACAGCACAAATCACACATGCACTAAAACAATGAACAAGACACCAAGGCAAAAGACAAAACAGAAAACCGTTGTGTCAAATTAGGACGAAAATTAACTCATCCGATGAGACCATCCATAAGCAGCTATAGTATAACATTACTAGTATTAAAAATAATGAAATAATACCCTTATGACAACCAGAAATAAGAAAATCTAGTAAACATACCTGGAATACCTGGAGCCTCTACGAATCACACGCACAAAAAGACATCAAGACAAGACGCAATCGCTAATTGAACACGGCGTTCACCTAAAACCGAAAACCCTTATAGTTTTTATCGGAAAGGATGATTGTTCTAAGGAGGAAGGACTGTTACATCCCAGTAACATCAAATTTTAAATTTCTGTTATTGCTCCTGCATAAGAGCAATACATCATACACCAAAGTAGATAATTGGTTAATATTCTTTGATTAAAATTAGTCCTATGGTAATTACTATCTAGACCAGGTAACTGTTCTACAGAGGTAAACTAATGCACTACCTCACATCGATAGATTGGTTCGACACAAGTAATAAAGTAACAAGTAATAATGAAGAGTATCGCTCGGTCTATATGGTAATAACCCACCCGGTAATGAGTCAGTGAGTCATACCGCGCGTCGATACTATAGTGATGCAGCGTTAGTAACCTAGGGAGACTGTATCAGGTTAGTGGCGTGGCTTCATTAACATTGACTTATTATTGCCTTAGTTAATATAATTATTATACCGTACTTCTTAGTTATTAAACATAAGATTATTGTTGAAATTACTAACAATCAAAAATAATTTAGTAATGAATCATACACAATCCATGAATAAGGATACACATACTATTATAAATAGAAATATTGATTGATTGTAGAAAATCAATCAATTAATCAATCAGAGGTTGCCACATATAAAATATAAGCTACAACCAAGTAGATGCAGGTATTCTTAGTCATACCCGAATGTACTTGTTGATTAGGAATAGAAATAGGCAAAAGAGAGAAGAAAAAGGATATAAAATCCTAGTTTTAAATCAAAATTGACCAATAATAATAGACAGTGGTGGGAGAGAAACATAGATCATTGAACAAACGTGACTTTATACAATATTGCACCGTGCGTGACTTTATACAAATTTTCACGGCAGTTGACTTTATACAATTTTGCGCGATCCACTCCCACTTCAGTCACTATTGAAAGATCCAAAAATATATATACCCAAGATTCACCTCTGGAGGTTTGTCATTAAGTCAACGACAGGCCTTTCTTCCTACTTGGCCAGATTACCTTTAAGGTAAGCGGCTGAGAGCAGGAAGGGCCTTCTATGGAAACAGAGAGGCCGGTGTAAACCTAAATGGCTGCATCCGGCTTAACCATTATCCAGATCATTTTGCACCACACCAAAAGCGTCTCTGCAGTTCTGCAGAAAAGCATAGCTGTGATGCACACAGGCATCTCACTTATCCAAGAAACGTGGATAAACAGAGATGCCATTAGGGAATTAGGGGGGTCTGCCATTTGTTGTTACAGTTACCCCGAGGCACCCAACCCGAGGACATGCATTCTGGTGAAGAACATCAACATTGTCCCACTACTGGATCTTTGTTCCACAGACCTTATGGTGGCTTCAGTCGACCCAATAGGAATTGGTAAGCTCGTCATTGAATCGGCATACATTCTTCATGACAGTGTGTCCCATCCACCAGGGGAAGTCCGCTCACTAGTGGACTACTGTAAGGCAAGAAGCCTGCCCCTGCTTTTGGGATGCGATGCAAACTCTCACCATAAGCTGTGGGGTAGCACAGACACCAACAGAAGGGATGAGGACCTGATGGATTATCTAATCACTACTGACGTTGATATACTAAATACAGGTAAGATACCGCCTTTCGGAAATCTGTCCGAGAGGTCCTATCTGACCACATGCAGATACGGTACGAACTGGAATCACGCGCACCCTCTGGCCCCACATGGGTCAGGAATCCGAGGAAAACAAACTGGGAGTGTTATTCCACAGACCTACAAGCTGCATTCCACGGGAAAACCATGAAAATCAAAGACGTAGATGTCCTTTCAAGGTCGGCTGACCAATTTTTGTCGGCTATTACTGCTACGTACGAACTCAACTGCTTACCTTTGAAAATAAAAAAGGCACGGGAGACCCACTGGTGGAATAGGAAGCTTGAAAAGCTTCGTAAAGAAACTAGAGAAAGGTTTAGAGGGGCCAAGAAAGGCAATATGGAAGAACTATGGAACTTATCCAATGCAACTGGAAAGAATGAAATTAGGGAGGCCAAGGGTAAGAGCTGGACCTCCTTCTGTTCGGACATAGAAAAGGGTGCAGAGTTGGCCAAGCTGAATAGATTACTGGCCCGTAACCCAGGAGCTATGTTGAGCACCCTACGACTACCAGACGGAACGCACTCAGAGTCGGACGAGGAGACCCTGAACCTTTTGACAATGTCGCACTTCCCGGGCTTTAAAGGTCCAACGGAGGTGGGGGGGGGGGAGTTTTCAAAAGGGCTGACCGCTGCATGCGACCTAATTGGGAATACGCGGGCGGCTGGCCCAGAAGATCTCCCCAGCCAGGGTCAGATGGGCCTTGAAGTCTTGCAAGCCCTTCAAGTCCCCAGGTCCAGATGGCATTTACCCGGCCCTCCTACAGAGGGCTAGGCACCCCATCATTGGGCCGCTAGTGAGACTTGCTAGGGCCAGTCTGACTCTGGGTTACGTTCCCAAAGCTTGGAGAGGGACACGGGTTATTTTTATACCCAAAGCAGGCAAGAACGGATGGACGTCCTCGAAGGTTTCCCGACCAATCAGCCTTACCTCCTTCGTACTAAAAACGGTTAAGAGAGTCGTGGACAGATACATCCGCGATAAGTTCCTGGCGACAAAACCGCTACATAACGATCAGTATGCCTGCAGGGCCGGTCGCTCGACCGAAAAAGCCCTGAGCAAAGCGGTGAATCTGATTGAGGATCAACTGAACTTAAAAGGATTCGCTATTGGGACATTCGTGGATATTGAGGGCGCCTTCAACCACACATCCAGTGAAGTGATCAGGAGAGCTATGATAAGACAAGGAGTCCCCATAGCCGTAGTTGACTGGATTTGACATATGCTAGGAAACAGGAACATCACGATAGCCAAAGGAAACACTACCCTTCGAGGGATCGTTGATTCAGGATGCCCGCAGGGAGGATTACTATCTCCCTTGCTGTGGAGTCTAGTAGAGGATGAACTACTGCATCTACTTACTGACCAAGGATGTCACCCCATTGGATATGCTGATGACATCCTAGTTAGTACGCGGAATGCATTTGGATTACGCCAATTAGGCGTAATGCAACAGACGGTAAAGGTTGTAGACACCTGGTGTCGAACAACAGCACTCTCGGTGAACCCAGGTAAGACTGACGTAGTCATTTTTACCAGGCGGTACAAATGGAGTACAACTAGTACACTGGAACTGAAAAAGCAGCGTCTAGAAACCTCCAAGAGCGCTAAATATCTAGGAGTTATCTTAGACAATAAGCTAGCTTGGAAAGACCACTTTGAAAACAAGTGCAACAAATTTATAACAACCCTTTGGGATTGCAGAAGAGCTATTGGAAATAATTGGGGCCTGAAACCCGACACACAACTGTGGATCTACACAGCGATTCTGCGACCCAGGCTAACTTATGCGTCAATAGTCTGTGGAGCAGAGTCAAGCAGAAGACGGCCATGTCCAGGTTGGAAAAACTCAGAGGTCTGATCCTTAGAGGGATCACTGGTGCCTTGAAGTCTTTACCTACAACGGCGTTGGGAGCACTAATGGGGCAAGAGCCTCTGCACCTAACCATCACAGCTGAGGCTAGCAAGGCGGTCTGGAGAATTGGCGAAAACCCTAATACAGTGATCTCAAAAAACAGAAAACCACTGCCAATATCGTAGGGAGGGTTCGGGGGCTTGTGTCTATGGGAAGAACAGCGACACAAGCCTCGTGGTCCCGTAGGGACGCCAATCCACAGTTCTCCAAGCCGAGATTGCGGCCATACTCCAATGCGCTTGCGTAGCATGGAATTATGGCCGCAGCAGGAACATCCGCATCTGCTCAGATAGTAGAGCGGCTATCACGACACTACACGGGGAAAAATAGTTGAAGTAATTTTACTCAACTCTGTCGATTAAACTTGGGACATAAGGACATTTGAACATCTATTAAATCCTAGTCGGGTAAAATGAATTTGATATATACCTAATTCACCCAAAGTGAATAACAATAAGCGTTACATAGGGAATAGTAAGGAGTTGAGTAAAACGTTATCGAAGACAGGGCACCAACATGCGTCTGTGGGTTAACATGAAATGTATAAGTATATCACCGACGCTTGAGGTGTTTCAAACCGTAGTTGTGTAAAATGAGCATCGGGCGTATTATTTCAACTGGCAATGGTATGGTTCTCTCAAATAAAGAAAAATTCTTACCTCGAGCCTGCCAATAGTCATCCGGTACATACATAAACAACATACAAATACATTCACACCATCGAGACGTAGCCAATCAGATTTCAAATCACAAATACACTTAAACATATAACCTTACATATATAAACCTAATAACTACAATTATATATAGTACGATACGCTTTCGTCGAATCACGCACACGCTCGCTTACAATGCTGAGATATAAAATTTGGAACTTTCTTATATAGTGACTGCATGAGTTATTCAGAGCTTGTGAGAGTAAATGCCGTCAATAAAATTTTTTAGCCTTACTCAAGTAAAAATAAATCAACTTTTTTCAAAAATGATTAATAAAATATTTTTAAAAATTAATATAATTACACAATTATTATAACTATGATTATTGATATATATAATATAATTATTAAATAACATTTAGTATACATTTTTATTATAACAACGTATGAAGTTTAGTGAAACTAAATTTTCAAATGTACATTAAAAAATTGCATTATTATTAAGAAGTATCTTGTATAAAAACATTTAAAGGAAGGTTCTTTTATTTTCTGTGTTTTATATTTTCAAAATATTGATTTTACATTTGCGAATTCCAAATTATTATTCTGCCTGAGTAATTTATGTGATATTTCATATTTTATGTAATACACTTATCGATTTTTTTTGTTTAAATTTTCATAAGATCAATTTAATTTTAAGAATTTAAGTTTTTGAAATTAAAAATTTTTCATGTGTGCCCAAGGCGCAGATTACTTTCATTCGTTCCTGCGTGAATAGATGTAGCTGTTGGAATAAATCTTGCGATTCACGGTTTACTCAACTCTCGATTGAAGCGTAGAGTAGAATGAACGGAAAGCTCTACTATTTTTGTGATTTAATAAATGATTGGTTTTTTATAGCTATACTACGAGTAATAATAAATATATTTAGACATTTTTAATGCACGCTTTCATACTTCACCCTACACTTCTGAATTTTACTCAACTTTGATTCATTTTCGAACATTTAATATATCACAAATAAATACAGAGATACTAAATAACTTCTAACTTGTCCTTATGTCCCAAATTTGATCGGAAGTTGAGTAAAATTACTTTAACTATTTTTCTCCGTGTAGGTAAGTCAGTGACGCTGGTCTGGGAATGCTACGAAGCATTGAACAAACTAGTGAAAGGCAACCAAGTCACAGTCCTCTGGACACCCGGACACAGGGGTATCAAGGGCAACGAGACAGCGGATAGACTAGCAAAGTTAGCGACTAAACAAAACTCAACTGGTCTAGAGCCAGTAATAGGTATTTCAAATAGGTCGGTCACAGAAGATATTAAAAAGTGTCTGGCCAAGAAACACCAGGAAGAGTGGTGCAAGGCTACGGCATGCATGCAAGCCAAAACCCTCATAGGGAAACATCTGAACCCCAAACGAGCTGCAGATCTACGCAGACTTAGTAGAACCGAGGTTGTGACGTTGCAAAATTTTGCAACTCACAGTCATGAATGAAATACATGATTTGATAATATTTAATTTCTGCATGTTTAATTTTGAATGATTTTATTGAACTAAAGAGTTCCTGAAAGGCTGCACGGTACTCCAGGACCAGAGGATATATTTAGAATTTTATATTAAGGATTTATTGCTGTGTTTGTTTTATTGTTTTATTCATGTATATCTGAGAGCATCGCGGGACGTCGAGGGAAATAAGGACCTGAAGGACTTACTTATGCTGTCGCATGGTCCGAAAGGACTTCGATTTCACCGACTTGTGCCGAACCTGCCATTTCCAAGTTTTGCCACCTATTCTCGAGCAACTATCGACGTCCTGAGTACCGGACGAAGTAGCTTAACCCCAAAAGTTATCCCCCCCCCCCTTTTTGTTGATGAAGCATTCCCGAATTTTCCGTTTTCGCCTCTGCCCCCCCCCTTTTTATATATAATATCTATTAGTGTTCTTGTTTGATTTTAATATTTCCCCGTTTAGCATATTTTTTTTGTATATAGCTGTAAGTTGACGCAAGTCGGGTAAACAAAAGTGTTAATTTTAAATAAAATTTGTTTTATCTCAACTTAACCTGGCAAAGTCGCTTCATTTGTGTGTTACAGAAACCTTTTCTTTGGCCCATTCCGCTCCAGAAACTCCCCCACTCTACTGACTTCGAGCTGAGCTATCCGAAAGTCCGGTACACCCAGTTTCTATCAAGACACCCCCCCCCATCAATTTTGAATCTGTCTCTTACGCTCCCCCCCCCCCCCCTTTTTTTTATTTATCGAATTGAGGTGAACTTGTCGGTCTGGCGCCGAACAAAAATCGTTTTGTAGTACTTTGTGGAAAATCGTTTAATTTGATGTCCTGATACTTACTGGTGGAGGCTTGGTGCCAAAAAAGTGCCAAATTGCAATGAAAATTAAGTATAGCATTACAAGGTAAAGACCTTAACAGAAGTGTTTATTGGCCACGGCAACCTTGCCTACCATAGACATGAGGTAGGGCTTGCTGAAAGTCCACTTTGTCGACTATTTGGGGAAGACAATGAAACTTCCACCCATATACTCTGCAATTGTCCAGAAATTGGGGACAAATGGCAGATTCTCACGGGCTACTTATCCATAGATGTAGCCGTGATTCAGACCAAAAACGTGGCCCAGGTTCTGGCCCATTGGCACGGGCTGTGGGGTCGCGCATGAGGTTTTAGTTGGTGATGTAACGGGGTTACCCAAGCATCAGGGGCCCTTCCGGGTCCCTGTCACATTTATAAAAAATAATAATAATAATAGCAAGATACGTAAGCAGATAATTGGTCACACCAGTTGGTGGACTTGCATCCCTTACACCATACTACCTCCTGCGAAATTTATCGTTGTTTTGCTACCTCACGGAAACTCTGAAAACCCTGAAAACCATTTTGAGCACGTAAGGAAAAATACGTGTCGCTTAGTTTGTCAAGTACTACAATATATATGAGACCGAAGAAAATTGGAGGGGGACACCTCCCTAATGTTCCTTATGAGTCACTTTGTGCGCCAAAAATCTACTGTCGAGTTCACATTTCATTTTTTGCATAAGCTAAGGTTGGAGATGGCTTTCGAGCGTCATCGAAGCGCTAAAAATGGGGAAAACAGTGAAAAAGATCCTCAAAGCATCTCTGACATTGCAATAGAGATTTTCAAGGTCACCGGTGTCTGCGGGAATTTTTTTCATATTCAGCGCGTGAAATTACATATAAATACCCTCTCGAACTTTCATGACAAATGAAACAAATTTTGTACATTGTACTTTACGTTGCATGCGGGGCTGTTCGATACATCGTCCAGCAGCCAGGTCTAGAGGTGTGCAAAAAGATTCGATCCGATTTTCGATCCGATATTGGCCTCCGTCGAAAGTCGAATATTCGACATCCGAAGAAGGGTGCTTCGAATGTCGAATATTCGACATTCGAAGCACCCTTCTTCGGATCGGATTTTTTCGATTCGATCGGCCGCATAGTCGAATGTCGAATATTCGACATCCGAAGCACCCTTCTTCGGATCGGATTTTTTCGATTCGATCGGCCGCATAGTCGAATGTCGAATATTCGACATCCGAAGCACCCTTCTTCGGATCGGATTTTTTCGATTCGATCGGCCGTCCGTCGAATGTCGAATATTCGACATCCGAAGTGCGTCCGTCGAATGTAGAATAATCGACATCCGAAGCACGTCCGATCGAATGACGGACTTGTAACTTTCGACCGGCGCAGTATGTATAGTAGTTTGCAATTTTTAATCAGACATTACACAATATACATTGAATAGCTGTATTTTAATTTTACATCGTCATATTTAAAGAATAAAAAAATATTAATTATTTCAATTTGACACATTAATGTTACATAATTTTGACTAATTTTTTAAAAATATATAATTATTCATTTTATTAAGTGTAAATATAATATTAAATTTAAAATAATTTGTGAATAAATTTTTCAAGTTATTATTAATAGTTTATCATATCGGAATCGTGAGTCGAAAGAATTCGTTTTTTTCATATGCGATTTATTCATATTGTCACGTCCCGCGACGTATTTGAATGTATATAATACACACAGGCTGGATTGAGTTAAGAAATCTATGAGAAAATCGATAAAGGGGAATAGGGAGTAGGGGAAGTAGGGAGCAGTATAGGGCCCCTTCTCCTCTAAGAAGATATGACTACGTCACGATTTTCGCTGACCGTCAATTTGTATAAAAAAATATAAAAGAGGCCCACACCAAGAGCAAGCAGTCAGTAAATTCTTCGTCTAGTTCGACACTTAAATTTTCCTTCGGATTTATAACCGGTCTCGCGACAATAGTCCAGTGCGGCATTTCAATTTAACTTCGAAAATCTCTGAGTTTGAGATTAATAAAATTCGACCGGGACAATTTAAAATCAAAGTTCGGGAGTCGTAAAAGTCATCGTGGACTTGTGTAGATCTTTGTAAAGATCTTCGAACAGTGTCATAAATTTGGATCACCGCCCTTTACGGAATATACCTGTGCGGCCTATAACTCCGTCTCTCTCACACACTTGGACTACACCTGTGGGGATCCAGTATTTACTACTCACCGCCGTGTGGATTAACCCTCAACATAAAGGTACCGAACCTCTCTCTCTCTATCTTTATTCTTTGTCTCTTTCTCACCCACGTACCAACCAGCCTGTGCCTACATTATATAAGAATTGTCTTAACGAATGTATATCCGGAAATTTTAACCAGTAAAATAAATTCAATTTGTATTATTTTCATAATCATTGTGTCTTTCATTGACTTATCCTCATCCCTAAGCGAGGATCATTCGATCCTAACTTAAAACGAGGAATCTTCGATCAAAGTAAGTATATTTGCGTACTTGTGACGTAACAATATCATTTAAAGGAATGTGTATTAAAATTGTTTGAAGAATCAGGCAAAGTGATTTGTATTTAATAAAATAATTACAAAATAAAATTCTGTACGCCTGAAAACTCGAGAAAAATAATTATACGCACAGGGACTATACACAGTCATATATATATATAACAATTTTAATATTTTCAACCAACTCACCAAAATTTATCCTATACCATAAATCTCAACAACTGAAACAAGACATAATAATTTTAATTTTGGAAATTTAAATAAACTTTACACAGTAAAACTCTGTACGATAAAAGAGAAAACCCTACTGAATATAAGTTTATTAATAATTTTTTAAGCACAATGAAATTGTACAATAAATTATAGAAATTAAATTTTGTACATTTAAATGAACTCTATTAGAATCTACGAGAAAATATTATGCACCCGATTAGATACTTTTTTATTAGTTTAATTTCAGGGCCATGACACACTTACCCGATTACTACCTTACTTTTTTAAACCAACTTCCAGCCACACGAAATAAGATATCGATTTGAAGTTTTGAGAACTTAAATGAAAGGCACTAAGAAATGTTTCTGATTAAAAAATAATTTTTTTCCAAAAATTTTTATCTAAATTGTTATTGGAATTGTAAAAATTTTGAAGTAAAAAAAGTCCCTTCGTGACTCTTATTCAAGAGCCTAAAATTTCAACTCGATATCTTATCTCGATATCTTAAGATAGTCGAAAAAAATGTTATATCTATACACTGCTGTTCAGCATTATTTACAAATTCCCGCAACATCCAGAAGTTCTGACAGATTGTTCACAAGTAAACGAACCATCTTTGAAGAGAAAAGAGATCTGCTGCCACCCTCTTATGTAAAAGAATATATTTATTTGTATAAAATCATGAGTTCTTAAAGCAATCATAATCAAGTTAAAAGTTTCTTTATAACATTACTCGTATTTATTTTATACCCATACACTTCTATTATTAATAGGCCAGCATACAAATTCCAAAACTATGTATGTATATACATTTAAGTTTATTTCTTATAATTTGATACTGAAGCTCAAACCAATTTTATAATAATATTAGAGATGATGTGAATTACACTTTTTCTCAAAGTGACTCAATTTCTTTTTGAATTTAAGTGAAACAGGAGATTCAATTTACTTAAGGCTCTATCAGCCTTAAGGAACACATTCTTATCATGACGCTCGCGCTTCGCGCTCGATTTTCTGTATACATTTTTGTAACTTTTTAATAAATTACATGATTATTGATAAATTTATTTTCTTCCAAATATCTCAAAAAGGAAAAACAATCGTAGACTTTATTTAAGGAAAGCATTTTGCAGAACAACGCTTATTTCGTATCTCACATATTTTGTTGAAAAAAATCGAATTTTTTTAATATTAAAAATCAAAACATAAAATATACATCCTGTCCCGAAATGTCTTAACGAGAATTTGTAGACCTCATTTAGGCAAACAATTTTCCATCTGAACGTTTTTTTGTATCTCACATATTTAGTCTAAAAAATGGAATTTTAAAATTTTAATCGTATTTTTTGGAATTGAAACGAAAAATATATGTTTCATTAGAAACTGTGTTACACAAAATTTGTAGATCTGTTTGAAACAAACAACTTTGTATTCTTACGTTTTTTTCGTATTTCACATATTATTGTTAAAAAATTGAATTTTGGATTTTCAATAGTTATTTTTTTTAATTAAAAAGAAAAATATGCATCTTATGAAAAAATGTTACAATACAAATTTGTAGGACTTTATGTAGAAAATAATATTATATCATAACGTTTTTTCGTATCTCGTATAATTTAACTGGAAAATGGAATTTTGATATTGAGTTTTTTCGAATTTGAATATGATGTAACATTTCTAATTTTGATTAAATCAAAAAATGTTATGGGGATAATTTGTATAGATTTATGAGCACTATCAAAAACTAGTATTTAAATTTTCGATTTTATCAAAAAGTTATTTTCAAAAACACAAAAGTAGTGCTCAATCCCTCAATTTTGATTGGATGTGGCTGGTTAATGAACTTTTCCTTACGTTTTCGGCTCCGATAAAGTGTAACAAAGCTCAATTCAATCTGATAATTCTATCGAGAGTTATGCCGCACACGACCTACTACAGACAGACAGACAGACACTTTCGTAAAAACCGTTTTTTCTGACTCAGGAGGTCTCAAAACGTAAAGATTTGATGAAAATGTCGAAAGTCATTTTTCACATAAAACCAATACCTTCTCATCCATGATGAGAATGTAATACATTCTTTCGACTATGGCGATATAAAATCAATATACAATTATACAATGTATGTATATTGTGTGATGTCTGGTTAAAAGTTGCAAACTACATCCTGCGCTCATCGAATGTTCAATATCCGAATTGAGGCACTTCGGGTGTCGAATATTCGACATACGAAGAAGAGTGCTTCGGATGTCGAATATTCGACATTCGACTATGCGGCCGATCGAATCGAAAAAATCCGATCCGAAGAAGGGTGCTTCGAATGTCGAATATTCGACATTCGAAGCACCCTTCTTCGGATGTCGAATATTCGACATTCGACTATGCGGCCGATCGAATCGAAAAAATCCGATCCGAAGAAGGGTGCTTCGGATGTCGAATATTCGACATTCGACTATGCGGCCGATCGAATCGAAAAAATCCGATCCGAAGAAGGGTGCTTCGGATGTCGAATATTCGACATTCGACTATGCGGCCGATCGAATCGAAAAAATCCGATCCGAAGAAGGGTGTTTCGAATGTCGAATATTCGACATTCGACTATGCGGCCGATCGAATCGAATTTGCGACATTCGATCCGACAGAATGCACACGTCTAGTCAGGTCGCGGACTCTACTTGAGATATCCAGTGATTTTATGCATAAATTTTTTAGTTTATAAGAGGTCGAATTGTACTGTAATTTGCCCGCAGCTAAAACGTTAAGTAAGGTACTCATTCCTTCAAAATTTGAATAACAACTTTTCTACAGAAAAAAGTAAGTATTTTTATTTTTTATCCTCTTATTTCACTTTCGCAATAGTATATACTTCATTTCAAGTAGCACATTATCCTCTATTCTACTCCTTGAGTTAGAATTCCTATAAAAAACATGAAAAATTCAGATGTATTTTTCTCAGTGTACCCAAATTAGCATTTTCAGTTATTATGTATTTCCTTTTTATATTATTACCCAGATAACCTTTCAGTCTTCATTTATCAAGTAATTTGAAAGTGAAATTTTGTAATTCTTTAAGGAGATCAGTTTCATTCTCTTTGTATGTATTATTATCTTTAAGCATGAAGTTCGTTATTTCTTTGACATTCCCTTTATTTGCTCTCTTGAGTAAAAGGTCCTTATTATTTTTCAAAAAATCACTGGTTTTAGTTATATTATTACCAATGATTTAACAGTTTGTAAATAGTGATTAGGATTTTTTAGATAGCCAAAAGAGAAGGATAAAACTTTGTTTCTAAATTCTTCTTGTGATTTTTTTGGAATTTTATGAATGTTGGCTTCTAGATCTTTACAAATGTCAAAAACGTGTTCCTGTTTCTTTGTCAAAAAAACAGAACTAAATTTTCTCCTAGTCTGATAATGTCGATAACATCTTGTGGAATAGTAATATCCTAGACATTTACAAGCCAGGGATCTTCAGTAATATAATTTATGTTATTATTCATAGGATTATGTTTGTTCAGATTAAATATTAATTAAATAATAATTAATTAAATAACTTTTGTAGTTTTACCTTATCTTAAAGTGTGTTATACCTGGTACATTGTTTTATAGAATAAGGTAACCTGATGAGGGCAATAGCTTTTTGCCGAAACGTCATATTGAATCATCATTCTGTTTGAATAAACATAATTTTGTCTAGAAGAAGTCGCATTACGAAATTTATTTCGACAATTTTGAAACCTTCATCCGTTTCCCAGACGTTAAAGGACTCGAAACACCATCTTTTCGTAATAATACTTTACAGTGTTACTAAATAACTCCTAACTTGTCCATATGTCGCAAATTTGACCGGAAGTTGAGGAAAATTACTTCAACTATTTTTCTCCGTGCACTTAATGTACAAAATTATTAGGTGCGCAACTAATTACCCGGTGTTTGTCAATAAATGGCTCCAGCAGTAAGTGCTGATCGATTTTGACACAACCAAAACGTCATGAACTAAGCTTAGACATATGGTAAACAAACCGTTTTGAAACATTAGTGATTTTGTTTCGGTTTCATATACTTTTGCTTGTGTGAAATGTCTGATTTTGTGCAAAATAATCGTCATTTGCGGGAAGTGTTGATTTTCTTTTTTCTTTCGAAGAAAACGGCGGCTGAAGCGCATTAAAAGATCCAAAAAGTTTACGAAGATGCTGCTCTAAGTGAAACAACGTGCTGTGATTAGATCTGTAGCTTCAAAGACGGTGATTTCGATGCTGACGACCTCCGCGAGAAGGAAGGCCAAAAACCTTCGAAGACGCTAAAATGGAGGCATTGCTCGATGAGGATTTGTGCCAAATGCAATTAAGGCTTGCGTCAGTATCAGAAGTTTCCCGTTCATGCTCCTACGTCGTCGGCTCGGTCAAATATTCACGCTGCGAAGGTTATTCTGTGTATTTTGTGGGACCAGGTCGGTGTTATTTATTATGAGCTGTTGAAACCGAACGAAACCATCACTGGGGAACGGTATCGAACGCAATTTATTCGTTTGAGCCAAGCACTGTGCGAAAAACGGCCACAATACGAGCAGAGGCACGAAAAAGTGATTTTGCAGCATGACAACGCTCGGCCTCACGTTGCCAAACCCGTTAAAACCTACCTGTAAACGCTGAAATGGGAAGTCATACCCCACCTGCCGTATTCCCCAGATATTGCGCCGTCCGATTATGATTTGTCCCGGTTGATGGCACATAGTCTAGCTGATCAGCAGTTCCGTTCATATGAAGTCATCGAAAAATGGCTTGATTCGTGGATAGCTTCAAAAGATGAACACTTTCAGCGTAACGGTATTTGAGCTCTGCCACAAAGATGGGCAAAAGTTTCAGATAACGATGGGCAATACTTTGAATGATTCATTTGTAAGCATTTTTTCACAATAAAGTTGCACTTTCATGAAAAAAAACAGCGGGAACTTAGTTGCGCACCTAATACAATTTTCTATTTCATGTAAAAAAGAAATAAAAAAGGACGGAGGGAATGAAGGAAGGGGTTTTGGTGGTCGCTTTCTTCTTTCTTATTTTTTTATGAGTATTCTTGGTATGTTATGAAAATAACTAAAATGTCAAGAAATAATAATTAGTAAAGCTAAACACATCTCTAAAATATGAGTAAGCGTCTCTAAGTATCATTTTCAACTCTTTTCAATAGTATTCTGGGTGCACCAGACCGCTAGAGTAATCACCAGGAATACCTCACCGAGCGCTCGAAACGGCGGAAAATCGCGATAAAATTTTTTTTCGGTAATTCACAAAAACAAAAATACGATATTGTAGAACTTGTCATGATGCATTTTTTATCTTAATAAAATTTTTATGCAGCCTTAATAGTTTTTTAAATAAAAATTAAAAATACTAATTTTTTCATAGTTAGCAGGTATTTATATTGCTTCATTCCGAATATTTTCATTAACGGTTATAGTCAAATTGGAATCTAAATTTCTCACCAATATTCGATATTTCATTTAATAATTTATTCAACTAACTTAATACCACTATTTAACATGAAGAGGAGATTTTTTTTATCCCGAAACTTCGCCTTTAGAACGTGTTCAGAAAAGACGCGGTTATTTTGTTATTTAAGTTGCAAATTGCAAAAAAATCATAATTTTGCATATTTGTGCTACCTGATCCATGATATTCGTCGATTTTGCCTCAAAAATGTATGAAATTTACAGATTCAAAATCACAGAGAAAATTCCGATATTTTAGGTGATGTTCGTGCAATCTGTTCAATTGCTATAAACAAATTAATGGAAAAAATCTTTTTCTCTATATATTCGAGCCTGAAAGTTCTTTTCATCACGTTTTTCCCACGGAGTCGATTGGAATCAATATTCTAGATACAATCCATACCCGGAATATAATTTTTCATATTGTTATGAACAAATTTCATGAACAAATTCAATGAACAGGCGCCGCTGGATATATAAAATTCCTTTCTTTTTCTGCCTGATCATCAATTTCCTCTGCGAAAATGATGCTTGGATTATGCTTGCCATCCTGCTACAATCAAGGATATTTACATTTGTTATTAACAATACTGATTAACAAATGTATTAAACGGCCACTCTTTGGTAGAAAAAATTAATTTTTCTTCGTGAAATCGTCTATTATATACCAAAAATAGAAGTATAGTGAAAGGACTGACATTAAACAATATCTTCCATTGTTGTTAACAATTCTCGTCAAAAAATGCATCCAATAGCTGTTTCCAGATTGGAAAAATTCATTCTCCGCTCGAATGTTCATTTTAGATACAGTTTGGTCAAAGATATTATAAACCTAGATGCGGCCAATTATAGTTCGGTAGACTTAAATGTAGACGTCGCTTTCGGCGTGTTTTTCCCGGTCCCCTCTTGCCCCTCACCACACCGTATGCTCCTTCCAAATTAGTTCCTCGAAAGCATTATAGAGGCGCTAAATGTATCTCCCTCCAATCCCCTCCACCCGCTGAGATACCAATAAACAGAAAGCGCGCTTTAAAAATTTAAATTTAAATTATATATATTGAAGAAAATTAAAAATTGGTAAACAAAGCAAGGAAAAGCGACGTGTAAAGTGTTTCAATGTTACTTTATGTGTATTTTATTTTGCTTTATAGTATCATTTTGATATTGAAATAGGTTACAGTGAACATGCATTGCTAAATTAACTTTCTGTCAGTGGAAGATAAGTACATGAATGAAAAACCAATATTTAATTATTATAATTTGAACATGTATGCAATAGAAAGAGAATTAGTTTCTTATTTTTAAAAAGTTTAATTTTTTATTTTCGTATTTTTAATTCTTTTTTTTACATTCTCATCATGGATGAGAAGGTACTTATTGGTTTTATGTGAAAAATGACATTCGAAATTTTCATCAAATCTTTACGTTTTGAGACCCCCTGAGTCAGAAAAAACGGTTTTTACGAAAGTGTCTGTCTGTCTGTCTGTAGTAGGCCGTGTGCGGCATAACTCTCGATAGAATTATCAGATTGAATGCCGAAAAAGTAAGGACAAGTTCGTTAACCAGCCACATCCAATCAAAATTGAGGGATTGAGCACTACTTTTGTGTTTTTGAAAATAAATAAAATCAAAAATTTCAATACTGGTTTTTGATAGTGCTCATAAATCTCTACAAATTATCCTGATAACATTTTTTGATTAAATCAAAATTAGAAATGTTACAGCATATTCAAATTAAAAAAAAGTCAATATCAAAATTCCATTTGCCAGTTAAATTATACGAGATACGAAAAAACGTTATAATACAATATTATTTACTACATAAAGACCTTCAAATTTAAATTGTAACATTTTTCCATAAGATGCATATTTTTCTTTTTAATTTAAAAAAAAACTATTGAAAATCCAAAATTCAATTTTTTAACAATAATATGTGGAATACGAAAAAAACGTAGGAATACAAAATTGTTCGTTCCAAAAAGATCTACAAATTTTGTCTTATACAGTTTCTAATAAAACATATTTTTCGTTTCAATTCCAAAAAATACGATTAAAATTCGAAAATTCCATTTTTTAGACAAAATATGTGAGATACAAAAAAAA
This sequence comes from Diplolepis rosae, assembly GCA_030998225.1. Classification (NCBI taxonomy): domain Eukaryota; kingdom Metazoa; phylum Arthropoda; class Insecta; order Hymenoptera; family Diplolepididae; genus Diplolepis; species Diplolepis rosae. The sequence continues at coordinate 1,716,612 of JAPYXD010000056.1, forward strand.
CGTTTAGTTGGAAAATTGTTTGCCTGAATGAAGTCTACAAATTCTCATTAAGACATTTCGGGACAGGATGTATATTTTATGTTTTAATTTTTAATATTAAAAAAATTCGATTTTTTTCACCAAAATATGTGATATGGAATAAGCGTTGTTCTGCAAAATCGTTTCCTTAAATAAAGTCTACGATTGTTTTTTCTTTTTGAGAGATTTGGAAGAAAATAAATTATTTTAATCATGTAATTTATTAAAAAGTTACCGAAATGTATACAGAAAATCGAGCGCGAAGCGCGAGCGTCATGATGAGAATGTGTTCCTCAAGGCTGATAGAGCCTTAAGTAAATTGAATTTCCTATTTCACTTAAATTCAAAAAGAAATTGAGTGACTTTGAGAAAATGTGTAATTCACATCATCTGTAATATTATTATAAAATTGGTTTGAGCTTTAGTATCAAATTATAATAAATAAACTTGAATGTATGTGAAGAGCACAAGAACGGAGCGCGAAGCACGACGATCAAATTGCGCGCCCTAGGCGCGCTCAAACTTGCGAGCGAAGCGAGCTGCGCGCAGATTTTTTTCATTATGAACAACTTCTAGTTTCCAGGATTTTTATTCGTTTCAAATATTATTCAAATTAATAATTACAATTTTAAAAATAAAATTTTTAATTAATTAGTTAATTGAAAATTTAGACTTAAGAGCACGTGATACTTTGCCATAAGAGCAATTTAGTTTACACAGTTGTTCTTCCACAATTTTTAATTTTTCAACAAAATAATAGTGCACAGACGTCAGTGTTAATTTTCTTTACGTCTCGGCACTATTATTTTTTTGATAAATTCATAATTGTGGAAAAACAACTGTGTAAACTAAATTGCTTTCAAGGTAAAGTATCACATACCCTTAAATCAATATCTTACCAGTTCAAATGCTGAAGTCTTCTCCTTCTTTAAGCTCAATGTTTACAGAAATTTTTTTTGAAAATTTAAAGAAGAAAGTTGTCCGAAGCTCAATAATTTGTAATTTCTAAAATATTTGTTTAACTCACACTAGTCAGAATGTTTTAAAATCTCATTGTAATTTATGGCTAGTTCTTGTATTTTCTTATTAAAAAAGTGATAATTCCACACTTTTCTGAAAAAAAAATAGATCAATGTTTTTCAAAAAAACTCAAATGAATTGTTTTATGTACAATAAATGCTAACTGATTTCTGAATATATTCAGCAGCTTTTCTTTTTGGGAAACTTTGTCTCATCAAAAAAATATGAATAATTTATATTAATTTCATTAAAACTATGCCAAATGCTGCAAATAAATTATTATAAACGTTTTTCAATATTTAAAGAGAATTAAAAAAATAAAAATAAAACTTTCTAACAAAAATTATACCTAATAAATTACTTAATTTGTTACATTTGTTACATTTTAATGTAAATATTTTTAAAAAAATGTTATGTTACTTTATATTATAATTATTGTTTCGGACAGTTTGGTTAATGTATGACTCACCAAATTTTTCTTTAATATATCCAATCAAATATTTATTTTAATTGAATGTAAAATATTAGATAGATTCACTAAAAAATTTGGTTCAATAAATAAACGATTTTGTTCTTTGAACAAAATTTTTATTACATAATTTTTTATTCAACGAAGTAAATCCTCGCCGCATTTTAATCATTATTTTAAGATGTTGGGGTTCTTTTAAAATAAATGGAATTAAATTAATTAAAAATGAAAACAATTATAAAATAATTAAATAATCAAAATAAAATTCATTTAAAAAATTTGTATTCCTTATTTTACCATTGAATTTTTAAAACCAAAGTTTTCTCAAAAAAGTTCACCGCGCCGTGATTTTCGGTTTTGGCTAAAATCTAAGCTGGCTCGCGCTCCTTCGCTAGCAAGCTTTGCTGGGGCTCGGTTTTCAATTTCACTCGAGATTTCGGTGCTTCCGACCTTCCCCGAGACCCGCGACTCGAGAAAGTAGTGTGCTCAGATAAAGTAGGAGCAGTAGGTTTGGTTACTGTCAATATTTTTGGTCGAAATGAGAAATTGAAATTTTGAGTTTAGAATTTAAATCCAATACTCTTACAGTCTTGCAAATGAAAATTAAATTACAGTTATTGAAATTTTACAAAAGTACAATGTAAATCAGATGAATTAATGATACAATGATCTAAAAATGAAAGGAGTTTTAAAATCGTTTGAAATCAAAATTTTTTTAATTTTCAAAGGCTTTTTTAAGGCTATAAGTGCTTTTTACAAGTGATTAATTAAAAGCTTACAAGAAAATCATAAGTGGACAGATTAAAAAATAATGAGGTATTGAAAATTGCTTAATAGTAATATTTCCAATTTTAAATTGGATAAGTTGGGAATATTTAAATAAAAAGATCTACGCAAATAATTATAGTAGTTCCTCTTTACAAAAATTTTAATTGCAAACAATACCAATTGTAAAATATCCTCGATTCTCAAGCGTTTTTAAAATAAATCTATATAATTTAAAGTAATTTTAGTTATATATCGAAAAAATTGAAATAGTCCTCGGACTTTAGAAAACTAGAAAATTTATCCATGGAAATCATTTCAAATTGCATTTAATGAAATATTTCAAACGAAACAATTATTTTTTGTGCCCTCTTTTGAGGATATTGTTAGAATTTCCTTTTCTCACAATTTTACTGGGAATTCTTATATAAATCAGGATCACCTTCGGTAAGTACGCTTTATTTCACTCTCTAAATCAAAATAAGTGCACTCAGAAAAAAGATTTGATTGAATCAAAGAAAATTATTTGCTTGAAAGACTTTCTTTGATTTAAAGAAATGATTTGTTTAAATGAAATAAAAATTTTTTAATTCAAACATAATGTCTTTAAACGAAATAAATATTTGTTTGAATCAAATTAATTTTTCTTCAAAACAAAGAAATTAATTCAATGATATATGGTCAAAGATATAAATTGTTTGATTGAAGGCAGAAATTTATTTGATTCGAACAAATATTTATTTGGTCAAAGATATTTTGTTTGAATCAAAAAAATTTTGTTTCATGAAGGTAGTTTTCATCCACGAAAAGTAAACCTCAGGCAAAAATTGATAATTTTGCCTTTAAGAATAGCAATATTATTATTGAAGGGCTATTTTGAAAGAGAAAAGATTATTTTCCATAAAAAAAATTTAAAACACAGAAAAATAATTTTATTAATAAATTTTATTTTGGACCCAACTTTTTTTCTTATCGCTTCTTATCAAATTTTAAAAAATTATGCGATTCTAATAAATCATGAATCATTTTTTCAGAGAAAAGATTTTCCACAACTTCACCGTTTCTGATTTTTAAAAATAAATTCTTTAATGGCTGAAACCAATAAAAAAACATTTTCCAAAACGAAATTTTTATAAACAAATTGCTGAATTTGATAATAATTTATTCATTTTCGAAAATTGGAAATGGTTAAGTTGTGGGAAATCTTTTCTCTGAAAAAGTGATTCATGATTTATTAGAATCGCATAATTTTTTGAAATTTGGTAAGAAGCGATAAGAAAAAAAGTTGGGGCAAAAATAAAATTTATTAATAAAATTATTTTTCTGTATTTCAAATTTTTTTCATGGAAATTAATCTTTTCTCTTCCAAAATAGCCCTTCAATAATAATATTGTTATTCTTGAAAGCAAAATTATCTATTTTTGCCTGAGGTTTACTTTTCGTGGATAAAAACTACCTTCAGGAAACAAAATTTTTTTGATTCAAACAAAATATCTTTGGACCAAATAAATATTTGTTCGAATCAAATAAATTTCTGCCTTCAATCAAACAATTTATATCTTTGACCATATATCATTGAATTAATTTCTTTGTTTTGAAGAAAAATTAATTTGATTCAAACAAATATTTATTTCGTTTAAAGACATTATGTTTGAATTAAAAAATTTTTTATTTCATTTAAACAAATCATTTCTTTAAATCAAAGAAAGTCTTTCAAGCAAATAATTTTCTTTGATTCAATCAAATCTTTTTCTGAGTGCACTTATTTTGATTTAGAGAGTGAAATAAAGCGTACTTACCGAAGGTGATCCTGATTTATATAAGAATTCCCAGTAAAATTGTGAGAAAAGGAAATTCTAACAATATCCTCAAAAGAGGGCACAAAAAATAATTGTTTCATTTGAAATATTTCATTAAATGCAATTTGAAATGATTTCCATGAATAAATTTTCTAGTTTTCTAAAGTCCGAGGACTATTTCAATTTTTTCGATATATAACTAAAATTACTTTAAATTATATAGATTTATTTTAAAAACGCTTGAAAATCGAGGATATTTTACAATTGGTATTGTTTGCAATTAAAATTTTTGTAAAAGGAACTACTATAATTATTTGCGTAGATCTTTTTATTTAAATATTCCCAACTTATTCAATTTAAAATTGGAAATATTACTATTAAGCAATTCTCAATACCTCATTATTTTTTAATCAGTCCACTTATGATTTTCTTGTAAGCTTTTAATTAATCACTTGTAAAAAGCACTTATAGCCTTAAAAAAGCCTTTGAAAATTAAAAAAATTTTGATTTCAAACGATTTTAAAACTCCTTTCATTTTTAGATCATTGTATCATTAATTCATCTGATTTACATTGTACTTTTGTAAAATTTCAATAACTGTTATTTAATTTTCATTTGCAAGACTGTAAGAGTATTGGATTTAAATTCTAAACTCAAAATTTCAATTTCTCATTTCGACCAAAAATATTGACAGTAACAATTTTTCTCTTCATAGATGTACTTTATTACCATAAGGTATAGGTAAGAATGAATATTAAATAGTTATTTCATGTAAGTAATTATTTATTTAGTTATTTCATAAATTTCGGGTCGGCTGCAAAGTTTTTCCTACGTAAGCAAACTTGAAGCTAGGTTTCCACATTTTATCTTTAAAGGAGTGTTTTTATATTCTCATAAAATAGAATTACAAGAAAGGTAATTATGACAGAATTTATTAATTACAAATAATAATTATTTTTAAAATTTACATAAAAATGCAATTAATTAACGTTCTGAATTTATAATATTCAAAATCAATTGAGTGAAATCAAAGAAAGTTAACAAATAAAACTACTTGAATACAACAGGTTATGAACCCAACCTCAAATTCTGCATTTAAATTCTACAAACAAATAGTATCGAATAAATAGTCCTTGCAGATCACACACTCGAAAGAATTATTTAACATTTCCTGAAATTCATAAAATTTATGTCACGTCATCAACATTATTTAAGACTTTTTACAAAATTTGTCAGCTGTCAAATTTTGTAAACAGAAGTCACCAAGCGAGCAGACAACGAGATGCATGAGACATCGAATCGAAGAAATCGCAGTAACTCAGAAAGTTAGGGAACGCTTGCTTTTACTTTATTTCGTATATGCTATATATAGACGAAATAAGGAGAGAGCCGAAGTCTCCAGAAGATTTTCGAGCATCTCCGTGTTTTCGAATTCAGAAGACACTGCGAGAAACACGCGTCGCCATGGAAACGGCTGAAAGTTGTGAAGAGGGCAGCACCTCGATATCCAAGAAAGAGTGATGTTCTATATATATCGTTCTCCCACTCCGAGGCCACTCGCCGCATCTAGGTTTATAATATCTTTGGTTTGGTTACCCTTGAATGTTTCGATTATCAGTTGTTTTAATTTTCAGTTGTGCCGTTTTTCATTTGTTCCGGATCTCACATGTTTTTAGTCACCGATAGTCAAACTCCGAATTGATGCGTTTTCATTTCTTGCAGGACCAGAGAGAAATGAGTATACTCATTCAATTGATTCGCATGGACGTTTTTCGTTTTTTTTCAATCGTTGCAGTTTCAGTTGTTTCGGTTCTCACGTGTTTTTGTGATTTGGTGTTTGATTCGATTGATTTGATTGATTTGATTGTGTTGTTTTATTTAATTTGTTTCGTTTTCCAATTGTTTCGGTCCTCACATGTTTTTCGTCACTCAACGTACAATTGATACGCTCGTTTCTTTAGAGGGTCAGTGAAAAGTTTTTTTCAAATTTTTTTCCTGTTATTCCTGTCTTCTTATTCTATTATCCTTCTTCAGATATAAGTTATACATATTATAGAGTCCTGCTAGTTGTAGGTTTCAAGTTATCCTTTCATAAGTTGCTATCGATATCCTCATCTTGGATAAGATTCATTGTTCTAACAATGAATGAATTAAAAGTTCAGAAGCAAGTTCTTTGTGATTTTCTTATCACAAACGGTGTTAAAAATAGAGGAGCACTCGTAAGCCATATCAAAACCAATTATGGCATCGGAGACGAATATCTAAAAGCAGTCGAAGACAAGTTAACTTATTTCATGTCCACATTTGAACAAGAGTGGAAAAATACTTTCTATAATGCAACAACATTCAGGGCCCGGAATGCGGAATGGCTACTCTCAGATTTCTCTGTACAATTCTTTGGAGTTGGTCCCGGGAGGAGACTTTCAGATGATTTCGAGAATAGCTCAAAATCTACCAAAAGACGTAAACTGCTTCAAATTCGGGAATGTTATTCTGAGTCGGAAATACAGTGTGCATTCCTGAATATTTTGGGATGTTCTGGTAAAACTAAAATTGCTAATAACATCATGAAACTTTTGCCAAAAGACGCTGATGAACGCAATGAATTACCTGACAAGTTATCAGGTTTAGAAATGGGAGGAATTACACGCTACACTGATGATGAGGCATTAGCACTGATTGAAGACGCAAAATTAAGTGTATACCAGTATGAAATTATCCGCATCCAAGCGAAAGTTAAAAATGCTAACATGTACCCACACTACAGGAGCCTATCAGATGCCAAAAAAGGTGCTACCCTCCAGAATCTGATTTCATTATAACGGAAGAGAGTGTGAGTATCGACACTCAAGCCTTGCTAGATCATACAGTATCTCGCTTGGCGGAAATACCTGGAATCATACCTTTAAATTTAGTTGGCGGACCTAATTTTTTAATTACTCTAACTTCGAAGTATGGATGTGATGGGACATCTAGTCATAATCCATACAATCAGTCTTTCATCGATTCAAGTAAGTCAGGTGCAAGCGTCTTGATTTTTTCGATGGTTCCTCTAGCATTGGAGATGTTCTACTCGAAAAGTGGTGAAGGTTTGACAATTTGGAAGAATCGACGTCCTGGGTCATCCAGACTTTGTAGGATCATGCGATTCCGCTATGCGAAGGAAACGATGGAGACTACCACCTCTGGTGTAAAACTGATCAAAGAAGAATTAAAAAAACTCAGACCTACAACAATGAAGTTCGGACAAAGTCGGACTCGTTGCAAAGTCACGCATAAAATGATTATGTCCATGGTTGATGGAAAAGTTTGCCAAGCGCTCACTGAAACTCTATCATCACAATCGTGTTATATATGCGGCGCAAAACCCTCCATGACGAACAAATTGGAAGAAGTGAAACTCTTGCCTGTGAAGATCGAAAACTACTCTTCCGGTCTCTTCACCCTACATGCTTGGATACGATTCATGGAGTGCATCCTTCACGTTGCGTATCGTTCAGATTTCTGCAAATGGGCAGCGATGTTACCTGATCAGAAGCAGAAAATGAGCGAAGCAAAAAAGAGAATCCAAAAAGAATTTTGGGAGGAAGTGGGCCTGATTGTGGATGTTCCACAACATGGGAGTGGGACATCCAATAATGGCAATACTACTCGAAGTTTCTTACAAGATCCTGAATCAACTTCGAGTATTGCCGGGGTTGACAAAGTATTGATCGAAAAATTTGGCATTATTCTACAAGCTATGACATCTGGAAACCAATGAAGATTTGGGTCAAAGTTGTTGATCATGACCGATCCTTATATAAACTATTTCACAACTCTTCATGAGAATCTCACTTTTCCTATGAAAGCGAAAGCTCAAGATTTTCTGATTGAAGATGATTGAAATGGAATAAACAACTCTGCTCAAAACCCAAGTCCTTCCTCTGAAAGAATACATGCTTGATGAGTTTCTTTGAATAAATCGTTCATCGCGATGGAGAAGAATGTTGAGTGTGAATGTTTCACCATAAGATTTTTTCCATAGGAAATCACCTGTTTCGAGAATTATTCGAACGGAATTTTTAATATCAATAGAAAATGTTGTTCAATGCAAGTATATTTCGTTGGAGTTTCATTTCTGAGGATCGAATGAATATCCGAGCGGAGAATGAATTTTTCCAATCTGGGAACAGCTATTGGATGCATTTGTTGACTAGAATTGGTAATAACAATGGAAGATATTGTTTAATGTCAGTCCTTTCATTATAGTTCTATTTTTGGTATATAATAGACGATTTCACGAAGAAAAATGAATTTTTTCTACCAAAGAGTGACCGTTTAATACATTTGTTAATCAGTATTGTTAATAACAAATGTAAATATCCTTGATTGTGCTTTCCATTAATCGAAGCATCATTTTCGCAGAGGAAATTGATGATCAGGAAGAAAGAAAGGAATTTTATATATCCAGCGGCGCCTGTTCATTGAATTTGTTCATGAAATTCGTTCATAACAATATGAAAAATTATATTCCGGGTATGGATTGTAATAGAACATTGATTCCAATCGACTCCGTGGAAAAAACGTGATGAAAAGAACTTTCAGGCTCAAATATATAGAAAAAAATATTTTTTCCATTAATTTGTTTATAACAATTGAACAGATTGCACGAACATCACCTAAAATATCGGAATTTTCTCTGTGATTGTGAATCTGTAAATTTCATACATTTTTTAGGAAAAATCGACGAATATCATGGAGCAGGTAGCACAAATATGGAAAATTATGATTTTTTGCAATTTGCAACTTAAATAACAAAATAACCGCGTCTTTTCTACAAGATCGGCCTTGACAGACTTCTTCAAAATTTAATTAGCTTTAATTTAAAAAAAAAGTTAAATCGAAGGAAAATTGTAGGCTCCGAATCATTTTGAACCCCAATTTGCTCATTGTACAGACTGTGCGGCGGAGCGACTTTCGAAATACATCGTTGTCAAATCCACAATAATAAACAAATATTTCTGAAAATTTCTAGAAAACTTTCTCTAACGGTCAATTGTTAACAACATGGAAAATATTGGAAATTTTACAAAACAATTTAGCGCTATTGTTTAGTATCCCAATCACTACATAATAACCGAATATAAAAAAAATCAATAACTTGACATTTGCCTCTTATATGAAACGCCCCTATTAAGTACTAAAACCTTAATTCTTTTCTCACCTTATAGTTTATTTGGGTGCTTGGATTTATTTCCTTCGGCCTCCCTCTATGTATTCCTATTGTGAAGAATATTCAAGTTTTTCTGTGAAATGGTTTCTAGTGATGCAATTGATCCTGCATAATTGAAATTTTGGTTAAACTTCCAATTTGGACTAAAATATCGATTGGAACTAAAATTTTCATTAAAATTTTAGTTTCTATTTTTACTGTAATCAAGATTTGTATATTTTTGTGTGGGAAAGCAGAAACATATTAATCATAATTCTTCAAACAACTTAAGGTATACAGAATAAATAGGTTATAAACCTCGTTTACATGTTCTAAAGGCGAAGTTTCGAGATCAAAAAAATCTCCTCTTTATTTTAAATAGTGGTATTGAGTTAGTTAAATAAATTATTAAATATAATATTAAATATTGGTAAGAAATTTATATTTTAACTTGACTACAACCGTTAATGAAAATATTCGGAATTAAGCAATATAAATACCTGCTAACTATAAGGTTGAGAGGAGCGTAATGTTGTGTATTACGATACAGAGGAATGTAATGTAAAAATTGAACTGCGCATGTGCCTATAATCATACAGAGGATCGTAATCTTCTTCTTATTCTTCTTCTCCTTCTTCGTACAGCGTTGGCACCGTACTGACAAAGCCTTGTACATTTGAACTGCGCATGCTCTATTACAATACGCTACTACTACATAAGATCGAGAAAATCAAAATGGCCGGAACTAGTCGTGAAATATCAAGTGCAATGGACGAGAATCATGATAAATACTAGGTTAGATTCGACGCAGCAAACACGTTAAGTGACCGCTCCGTAACAAAAGGGTAACATAGTTATTTCTGGTTATGTAACGATTGTTATTTTTTAGTGATGTAATTGCTATATAACGCGAAAGTAACAATGTTATGTAAGATTGTTACTGCGTGAAGATGTAATAGATCAATAAGAGAGTGAATGTAACAATTCTGTAGCAGTGGGATGGTATATGCCATAGAAAAACAATGTAAAATTCGTTCTCTAATTGTGTTACACACATGATCTGTAACAGTTTAGTCATAATGTTATGTAAGTGAACTGTCACGGCAATATTGCATAATTATGTGAGTCGTGTATAATGTACATTAATAAAAGCTATGTAACAATGTGACATAATTATTATGTAAGAATCATGTAACATTTGTTCTGTAACTTGGTTGGCCGAATGATCTATAACAATATCGTTTTTTTGTTACGCGAAGGTAATGTAGCAGTGTTACGGAATAGTTATGTGAGTTGTATATAATGTACATTAGTAACAGCTACGTAAGAATGTTACATAATATTTATGTAAGAATCACGTAACATCTTTTCTATGACTTGGTTACCTAAATGATCTATTACAATTTCGTTGCTTTGTTACGTAAGGGTAATGTAACAATGTTACGGAATAGTTATGTTAGTTGTATATAATGTACATTAGTAACAGCTACGTAACAGTGTGACATAATTGTTATGAGACAATACTGTAGCTTTGATTCTGTACCTTGGTTACGCGAATGATCAATATCACTTTCTTTGCAGTGTTACGTAAGTGTACTATGACGGCATTACTGTTATTATCAGATATGTAAAATCATGTAATAATACATATAGATATTCTAATTTCCCGAATACCGACATCAATAATATCTGGAAAAATTAAAAATTGTGGGTAATAACTTGTATAAAGTAAATTGCTCTTATGGTAAAATTTCACTTGCCCTAAGTATAATATTCAGTAATCGACAAATAACACAAAGGTGCAAAAATTGACTCACAGAAATAATTTGTGTTTTATCAATATTTTATCATCGTATATCTGTTTAACATATCTCCGTTACATACTATTTACATATCGCTTTTACAAACCTTCTATATAACATAATTGCATAACACATATAGAACATATTTACATTGATGCTGCGCAACAATATAGTACATATGTTACATAAGTCTGTTACAGACCCATTACATCACAGCGTTACAGAGCTGTTATAGAACTAATTCATCACTCAGTGTGTGACATTTTGCGTCACAGGTGACTCACCTGTAAATTACCAGCTATGTAACGTGTTACAATCTGTTACGAAACAGTTACATACATGTTATATAACAGTGTTTGCTGGGGAGTGTACGCATAAAAACTCGAATACGCACCGAAGTCACATAATAGTATATTACGTGCCTAGGCGCACAATGAGGTTTATTGCGCGACGAGCGTCAATGCTCGCAGGAGATCGAAGCCAAGGCGTAGGTGAGGCGTAGTCGAGATGTAGCTGAGGCAAAGCCGAGACGAAGCCGAGACAAATCCAAGCCGGACGAATCCAAGGCGCGATCTGTCCTGCGAGCATTGTCGCGAGTCTCGTAATTTTCCGAATTGTGTGCATTGGCACGTATTCTATTTTATGTGACTTCTGTGCGTATACGAGTTTTTATGTGTACACTTGAATCTAATGTAGTATTGTAGATGTTTGCGGCGCTAGTCGTTACACTTGATATTTCGCGACTAGTCCCGGCCATTTTGAGTTTATCGAGCTTGTGTAGTAGTGGCGGATTTTAATAGATGCATGCACAGTTCAAATATACAAGGCTTTGTCAGTAGGGTGCTAACGCTGTACGAAGAAGAAGAAGAGTAAGAAGAAGATTGTGCTCCGCTGTATGGCTATAGGCGCATGCGCAGTTCACTTTTTACATTTCATTCCTCTGTAGCGCAATACACAACACTGCGCTACTCTTAATTGTAGCGGAAAAACGAGTTTACGCGCTGGAGGCACATAAAATAGAATATGTGCCAATGCACACAATTCGGGTAAGTACAAGACTCGCTGAAAATGTTCGTAGGACTGATCGCGCCTCGGCTTGGTCTCGGCTTTGCCTCGGTTTCATCTCGGCTTCGATCTTCTGCGAGCATTGTCGATCGTCGCGTAATAACCCTCATTATTCGCCTAGGCACATAATATGCTATTAATCGACAATATTTACACGTGTATTGCTTTTTATTTTTTGATTGATAAAATATTAAAATCAATAAAATATCTGATTTAAGACAAGAGAACAGTCTGACAGTCTGTTTCGCATAATAACTTGAACATCCAAGAAAGGAAGAGAGACTAAGGCTCGGTTTCACCAAATACGATTAACTATTAATCGCCGGTTAAATCCTCGGATAAAACAATCAGAATTTATAATAACGGATTTAACTGCGATTAAAGTTTAATCTCCTTTGGGGAAATCGGTATACTAAGTGAAACGAAGCTTGGTTAAGTCGAATGCCAATATAAAAAATTACTTACAACATAAATACTCTATGCATACATACAAATCAACGCATGCAAAATTGTAATAAGTTAACGGACTATGAGTTAAGAAGAGAGTCCTATATTACATTATATATGTTATAATTTTTCGAATGTTTAATAACATTTGGACAGTTTTTTTGTTATTTTTCAATAAAAAATATCTCAGTCAGAATTTTTTTCAAGTTATTTGGTTCTTTGTGTTAAGTAGTCTACCAGAGTATGTGTCTTTTATGAATCAAATAGTGATAATTGATCCATTCTGTCTTTTTATATCTTTGACGTTAAAGAAAGGTATAGAATTTTTTTTTCAATTTTTTGAGTAAAATTCAATCTGCGTTTATGAAAATTAAATTTTTATTAAATGTAATCTTGTTTGTTAGAAGGGATAATTAAAGAGGTATCATCTTTAGAACGATAATATATGTATATAGCAAAGTTTAAATTTTGTAATATTGTTATTTCAATATCTTGCATTACTATATCTGCTAATGTCGGAGAAATCGGAGAACCCATAGGGGTTCCAAAAATTTGTTATTAGTGAGTTTTTTGATATCGGAATACAGTTTGTTTGATGAGAAACTGTATTTTTATTATAGATTTTTTTTGTCAGTTTTTAACTTGTGCCAATCATGAATGGAATAATTTTTGCTTAAAACAGTTCCTCTGATCGATTGTATTTAAATCCCAGGTTATTAATTTGCTATTGTTTCTATGGGGTTTTTATTATACGCCAGACTCCATAACATAAAGAAATTATATATAGAATTTTTTGAATTTATGACATTAAAAAGGTTCCCATATGGGGTTAAAAGTTTATTGAGTGTTCTCGAGAGCAGTAAAATAATAAATATAGACAGAATAGAGTAGTTAATATCAGTACAGGCAAATTAGGAAAAAATGCTTTCTTGACAAAAAATCGCAGAGTCGGTTTTTTTCCAAATTGGTAGGTGAGCATAAGAGAAACTTGAAACAAAAAATTCGGGACTCCCCCTTCCTAGCATTTTATGTAATCTGAAATTTATTTTCAAATTTTTTTTGCTCGGAAATGGTTAGTTATAAAAAATAAAATTTGTTGGACGAAAGTTACAGAGGACTATATTTTTTACAATTATAGTGTATCATTGGGTCACTGCGCTCCGAAAGAAAATGTAAAACTAAAGAGCGCTAGACTTACCAAAAACTCGCTTTCCTGCTTTATCTACCACAAAACCTACGGAATTGATATAGAAGGTTTTTTCTCCGACTTAGCGCCAGCTCATTGGGAGGAATTTTTCGAAATGTATTGACATTAAAACTCAATATAAAGTTAACTTTACAATGGGCATTAAATGAAAATTTCGTGATCTTATACATGGCATTCATCTTAAATTATTGCGACGTCATTACTCACTTAAAAATAACTGACGTAATGCAAATAATATTTTTTTTAATAATCTGCAGCATGAGTTATTTCTGCGTGACTAATGACGTAATAATTACGTAAGATGAATACCCTGTATAAAATGACAACACTTGTGCAAGAAATTTTTCTGTGGGACTAACTATTTTTTCGAAAAAACAATTTGAAAATAAATTTTGGATTGTAAAAATTAGAAGGAAAAGTGCCAGATTTTATTTAAAAAAACTGCTGCCGTTATCCATACTGACATTCTATCATTTGATGCACTATTTAATACTTGTTTGTGCACAACTTCAGCACCTGTAAGCGCACTTAACGGTACTTCCATAATAACTATAGGACTTTTTTGAAATATTAAAACTGACAGTCGTTCCATTTCAAATACACAAGCACGAAGCTGCAACATAGTTGGTTTCTTATAAATGGGTAAATTGACTAGAAAAATGTCACCATCTGGCGTCAACATTCCCCGAAGAGAACACAATTTTACATGGATGTGTCGTTCTAAAGCAATTAGCATAGTTTCCAGGGTTACTGCGTCTGTGTTTTGTTCCTTATTCAGCATGTATAGAATTCTGCCTAACTGTAAAATATGAAAAATGTAATTTATTAGCAGTATTTAACACTACGTTTTATGGCAGAATTTAGAGAAGTAAAAAAGTTTGAGGAATTTCCAGTTTGGCGACTGGAAAAATTACGTGTTTTGAAATCATTGATTTTTAAATGGAAAATAAATAGCAAGTAACAGTGATGATAAAAGTTTTATTTGTTCTTATGGATTTTTTAAACGATAAAACGCACACAAGAAATTAAGTATCCCATGCTGGAGAACTAACTATGGTATTTCTGTATATTCTGAGAAGTTGGAATTGAATCTAAAGTTGGAAATGCTTTATCGCGTCAGTTGTTGTATAACCTCGAAAAATCATCGAAATCCATTTTTTCATTTCATATATGACATAGTGAAACAACTTAGGCAAAACTTAGGGGAGAGTCGGGTAGTACCGGCCACTTAAGCTTTTTTGATAATAATTTGGCTTATAGGGATCAAAATTAAAATTTAGAAGGTTAGTTATAATGTCAATGTTTCTACCAACAACCTGCAAAGAGGAAAATAAGAAATAAACATATTTTGGAAGAAAACAAAGCGATTAAAGTGAGATTTAAAATAGATTACTACAAAATAGTGTCGGGTAGCCCCGGCCATCGAAAAAACCGAGATATTTCACTAAGAAAAAAATGCTATTAAATCAAAAGCATGTACATATACTATTAATTCATAAAAATATACTACAAGAACCAATAAATATGTTACTAATTTTATAGCATATTGATTTGAATCCATGATATACATGCTTTTGATTCAATAGCATTTTCTTCTCAGTGCAGTATTCCTGCGCATCCATAAAGCCCACTTTTCCGAATATGCTTGTTTAAAAGGTTTCATGAATTTCCGATCAAGAGTTTGTAATTATTTGTGACTCGTGTGTGGGGGTAAACTTAGAAACTTAGCAGAAAAATGTGGCCAGGGCTACCCGACACGAAATGGCCAGGGCTATCCGACTCTGACAAGTTTCACTAAAACTGCTGTAAATAAAAAAATACGCGAAAATATTTAGACCGGATTTTCTTTTAAGTTGATGAAAGATACGACTCCATATCATTAAAATTACACTTTGGCACAATTCTGAAAGAAAAAAATGTTAATTTATTTTCGCAGAGAGTACAGTTTATTCAATGTCATGAGTGGCCGGGGCTACCCGACTCTCCCCTATATCTTAAAATAAAACAAGGTGCAACAGCTACATCTGACGTCATAATCTCCTCATAACATCAAAATTCATAGCAAAATTCAGTAATTTCCAAAAATTCGAAAAGAATTGATGCTTATATTCAATTACATTAGAAAATGAAGTGAGCCTTAAAATAAGATAACAGCCCTAGCAAACCGGCTGAACGCAATTACAGAATGATCGTTTTACATAACAAAAATCCTTTTAGAAAAAGAGTATAGGACGTAAGCAGCTGAAATTCTGCGTTAAACAACTATAAGTCGAATACAATATATCAATTCCATAAATTAATGTTACAACAAAATTAAATTTAAGATGCTTGTAATCATTAATGGTAACTCTGATAGTAATAATAATTGAATCTCTAGCCATCCGTTAATACGTTCTTTATTATATCCAAAAATTCCAGCTAATAAAATTTATTATTGTGGAAAAATCTGGGGAAAAATGATTTTACTAATTTTATTGACTTAGTCCGCTGTACTGATTGATCTATGGCCATAAAAGTTATTTTCAATGTTTAAATTTTCGTGTAATTTTACTGGCCTATTAATATATTTCTGGTTTTGTTTTGTTGGAGCTACAAAAGGTCAAGTTAAATACAATACAAGAAACTTTATAGAATAAAAAAATTGTTTGATTTCTCATACGAATTTCTTGAAAATCAATTTATAATATCATCATGGGCATTAATATTTTTATACTAACTTTGGCTTTTGCAGTTTATCCCATGTAGAAATTTTCCTATCTTTCCTTATTTCAAGTTGGGTTCTAGTGGGTCCCGGACTAGAATTCCCTAATATAGAAAAAACTGGTAGGGGCACTGTTAGCACTCGATTGATATTTCTAGGCCAGAATAAACTGATAGGCGCCCTGTCAGGTACCAGAGGGGAATTCCTTGTTTCGCTTAAGTATGGAGAAACTTATTTGTATCTGGCGGGGCCCCGACTAGAAAATTCCTACTTGTAATATTTGTGGTAACATAACCTTTATTTTTTATTCCCATTAAAATTTGATCTTATATGAGGAAAATTGAGATTTTCTGAACACGCTCTTAGATAAGATTATTACTTAAGAGGAATCAAACACTTTTAAGAAAAAAATTTTATAATCCTTACTCGAATTCGCATATTATCATAATAATTATATGCGAGCACATGCGTGTATGTGTGTGTATCTAATTGTTTTGAGGTAGTAACAATTACACATGTAGTTCAATTAGCATGGAGTGAATAGTAAAATCAATCAAAGCATTCATAGTAAACATAAGCAGTAGAAGTTACTACATAAGAGTAGTTAGAAAAACAAACTGATGATAAGTAAATAAATGTTTGTTTTTTTTCATTGTACTTCATTAGTTGAAATTTCTTATTGCGAACTTGAATGCATAATTTCGTTATGCGATAATTTTCTTGATTCAAAAGTTTCATCATATTTTTGGAATTAAAAAAACTCAAATTTTTGAGATTCTGAACATACGTTGATTTTACTCTTGAAAACAAAAATTAAAGGAATCATAACCTGTATAAAGTATCACTAATATACAATAATAAAAATTAATACTTTTAAAATGTATATAAATCTTTTTATTATGTAATGTTCTTTAATTCAAAAATTTGATCTGTTTCTTCCAAAAATATTTTTTTGTATTAGAAAATCGATTTAATAATTCAAAATCTTAAAAATTTTAATCAGAATCATAAATTGGCAAAAAATTTAAAAATTCCCGATTATACGGGGCCCAAATACATTTTACACGGCCCTGCAGTAGTTGCAGGTTATAAGCGCTATTTTCTTTCTTGTATTCCAAGCGTGCGCAGCCAAGAGGCTGCTTAGTTGTTAGGTTAGTAATGCGTTAATTATGAGTAGAGAGAGTTCGAATCCGCAGCGTGGTAGTGTAGAGGGAGGGGGGTTTGTAGGTAAGTGTGTATATAAAAATAGTAAGTTAGTGTCTGCTTGAAAGTAAATAAAGTTTTGATATGTACTAAGAATATTCATCGATTCAACTACTGCTCTTATTTGATTTACCTATGTTCCTGCAGTTCACTTAACTTCAAAAACGACACTTGGGACCTTTACGTATTACGGAAAGTAAGTTAAAAAGTAGTCAAACCTACTGAGATTTTTTTTCGGTGTACGTGTAACGAAAAAGTACTGTCAATTTACTCAGAAAAAATTTCCTAGCTGGAAAACAGATCTTTTACTGCGGAAACAGTAAGAACCTTCCAAGCGAATATCCCTCCGTTGCCGTTAAAAACGGTAAATATTAGAGTCTTAACTCAAATTTTCCCTAAACTTTTTCTCTCAGTGTGGAAAATCCTTTTTATTTATTATTTTTTCAGTGAGATACCTGAACAAAATTGGTCACGTGACTCTGCTGATATATGCCCCTAAATACAATGCGGAGGTCCAATAGGGCCCTAATGGTGTCCTTTTTTGTAGGTGGGGTAGTGTAAGGGCTGACCTCACTAAACCCCTACTAGAAAGTCTAGTGGGGCCCACCTCGATAAAAGCGTTTCGTTACGGGCGGGGCCCTGACTAGTTTTCCACTCTATATCTCGACTAGAAATAGGGCAAACTTGTCAGGACCCCACTAGGCCCCTATCGAAATTTCTACACGGGATGGGGAAAAAGATTATAGGACGATAATAGTGGGTCATTTGAATTCAACAGAAACTTACGTTTAGAAACATTTTTCAAACTTTTAGAAATGATTCTTACGATCAGATTTATCATTAATTTTTACAAACATCTTGAATTTAATTTTTTTGTGACATTAATTTATGGAATTGACATATTTTCTTTGACTTATCGTTGTTTTCTTATCATATAGACAAATTTATACAAACAATAGTTATCATTGTCTAATAATATCGTTATAAGCTCTAATTTAGTTACATATTTATATTACATTTGCTATAAAATTCAATCACGTTTAATACAATACCACTTCGATCAAAAAGTTTTAGGACTTTATTTTTGAAATCAAAAATACAAGTTTATTCATCATAATCGATATTGTCCCCTTCAAAGTACTCCCCATCGACTACAACGCACTTATGCCAGCGCTTGATCCAATCCTCGAAACATTTTTTATAATCGGTTTGCGATATAGCCATCAGAGCCATCTTCGATTTTTCCATGACCTCATCTCGGGTGCTGTAACGCGTTCCGCGGAGCAGTTTCTTGAGTCGACCGAACAGGAAAAAGTCGCAGGGAGCCAAATCAGGTGAATTGAGTGGTTGTTGGGTGGTATTCGTTTCGTTTTTAGTCAAATGCTCACGGATAACGATGTCATTGTGCGACGGTGCGTTACTGTGGTGCAAAATCCACGAGTTGTTTGCCCACAAATCCGGTCTTTTTTGCCGAATTGCTTCACATAAACGTCTCATAATGCCCCAATAATACTCCTTGTTGACGGTCTGGCCTTCTGGAAGGAATTCATGATGCACAACACCTTCTTTTTGAACTGAAAACGACGTGGTTTTTTCGGTCGCGGCTCAGTGGGTGAACGCCATTCACTCGCTTAATGTCTGGAGTGCGTGTCATACTCATGAGTCCACGTCTCGTCACCAGTAATTATCCGTTTGATCAATGATGGGTCGGAGTCGACCTTGGAAAGCATGTCTTTTGCTACATCAGCGTGATCCCTTTTTTGCATGAAATTCAGGTTTTTCGGTACCAGCTTTGCAGCGACACGTCTGGGGCCCAAATCATTAACCAAAATGTCTTGAGCGGGTCCGTAAGCAATGTTCAACTCCTCTGCAATCTCTCTAATGGTCAATTTGCGGGTTACGGTCACCCACGCTTTGATTTTGTTGATGTTTTCATCAGTTTTCGCCGTCGACGGCCTGCCACTGCGTTCCTCATCCTCGACCGACTCAACAACAACATTTCCAAAGTCTGCGCACCGTTAAATCCATTTTTAACACAAAATTTAATGCAAACTCGTTGCTGCAAAGTCGATGAAATTATTTTTTGTGAAAAATCGAAACCACACACAAAGATAGATGTACACAATACAGCGTCACTTCAACAAATGTCAAGCTATCAAGCTGAAAATCTGACAGAACGTCAATGACACTTCTACCAGCATAACAAAAAAAGAAGAATTGAAATCGGTCGAACGAGAGCGCCACACGGTGACGAGTCCTAAAACTTTTTGACCAAGGTGGTATGATGTACGATATACGTGGACAATGCTTGGCAATATACAAAGATATCACATAGAATATTTTTTAGTCAAGGAAAGATTTAGGTAGCCAGGCAAAGCCTGAAAGAGCTATCCGGGTGCTGATATAGACCGTGACCACAACCCAGTTATTATTAAATGTAGTTTCAAATTCAAGACAACAAAAAAGGTGATAAGGACTGATAAATTTAATAATGTAAAACTACAGGACGAAAAAAAAGAAAGCTCTTCCTAAAAGCGATATTTCATGAACTTATTAACACAGAATATAGCGGAGTAAGTAGTCCCAGCAAACACGTTATGTAACCGCTCCGTAACAAAAGGGTAACATAGTTATTTCTGGTTACGTAACGATTGTTATTGTTTATTGATGTAATTGCTATATAACGGGAAGGTAACAATGTTATGAAAGATTTTTACCGCGTGAAGATGTAAAAGATCAATAAAAGAGTGAATGTAACAATTCTGTAGCAGTGGGATGGTATATGCCATAGAAAAACAATGTAAAATTCGTTCTCTAATTGTGTTACACACATGATCTGTAACAGTTTTGTCATAATATTATGTAAGTGAACTGTCACGGCATTACTGTATAATTATGTAAGTCGTGTATAATGTACATTAATAAAAGCTATGTAACAATGTGACATAATTATTATGTAAGAATCATGTAACATTTGTTCTGTAACTAGGTTGCCCGAATGATCTATAACAATATCGTCTTTTTGTTACGTAAGGGTAATTAACAGTGTTACGGAATAGTTATGTGAGTTGTATGTAATGTACATTAGTAACAGCTACGTAACAATGTTACGTAATTTTTATTTAAGAATCACGTAACATCTTTTCTATAACTTGGTTACCTAAATGATCTATTACAATTTCGTTGCTTTGTTACGTAAGGGTAATGTAACAATGTTACGGAATAGTTATGTTAGTTGTATATAATGTACATTAGGAACAGCTACGTAACAGTGTGACATAATTTTTATGAGACAATACTGTAACTTTGATTCTGTGACTTGGTTACGGGAATGATCAATAACACTTTCTTTGCAGTGTTACGTAAGTGTACTATGACGGCATTACTGTGCAGTGCTTCTCTGTACGTTGTGTATTATGCACGTTATTATCAGATATGTAGCAATCATGTAATATTATATATAGATATTTTAATTTCCCGAATACCGACATCAATAATAGTTGTAAAAATTTTAAATTGTGGGTAATAACTTGTGTAAACTAAATTGCTCTTATGGTAAAATTTCACATGCCCTAAGTATAATATTCAGTAATCGACAAATAACTCAAAGGTGCAAAAATTGACTCACAGAAATAAGTTGTGTATTATCATTATTTTATCATCGTATATCTGTTTAACATATCTCCGTTACATACTATTTACATATCGCTTTTACAAACCTATATAACATAATTGCATAACACATATAGAACATATTTACATTGATGCTGCGCAACAATATAGTACATATGTTACATAAGTCTTTTACAAACCCATTACATCACAGGGTTACAGAGCTGTTACAGAACTAATTCATCACACAATGTGTGACATTTTGCGTCACAGGTGACTCACCTGTAAGCCACCAGCTATGTAACGTGTTACAATCTGTTACGTAACAGTTACATACATGTTATATAACACTGTTTGCTGGGGTAGCAATTACCGAAGGACAAATACTAAATACCATATTCTAAAATCTGCAGAAGACGTTTTGGGGAAAGAAATAAATCAGTTATAAAACCGTGAATAGATAAAAAAACATTAGCTGATCGTTGAATGATATATATGAAATGGGTGACATACTAAATGACTACATAGTTAACAAAATTGTAACTATACCGAAAAGGTAAAGGCAGACAAATACGAGAACTATCGTACTATTAACCTAACGACACATGCGTCTAAAATTCTAACAACAATAATTTATAGAAGAATAGAACAGACAATAGCAAGCTTACTCGATGAAGATCAGTTCGGTTTTAAGAAAAAATGAGGGACCAGAGAAGTATTACTCTAATTATGTTTGATTCAGAGCAGCAGACTACGAGTAGAGGAAACAACTTTTATTGCGTTTATCGAATTAGAAGATACATCTTATAATGCTAGCTGGACTAAACTTTCCGACATATTAAAGAGCAAAGGGATAGAGTACAAGGATAGAAGAATTATTAGCTCTCTATAACAGGATCAGGAAAGGAGTAAGAGTAGGATGCTTGTTATCACCACCTCTTCTTAACTTCTATTCAGAGGTAGCTATTAATGAAATTGAAGAAGGAAGTAAGAAAGTTTTTAGTCAAAGTTTTGGGGAAAACAATCAAAATTTTACGTTTCACGGATGATATTGCTCTGCTAGCGAATACCGACACAGAACTACAGAAAGCGTTAAATGTAACGGAGACAGTTTAAAAAGATTATAATATGAAAATAAACATGGTAAAAACTAAAGTGATCGCGTGTGGAACAAAATCAGGAAAGAAGCGATTGAACATTAAAATAGGCAATACAAATATAAGGGAGATTGGAGAATTTTGTTACTTAGGGAGTAAAATAACATGGGATAGCCGTTGTAATGCAGATATATTTTCTAGAATAAATAAAGCTAATACAGCCTTTCTCAAAAAACCAAATTATTGGTTTTACATATAGATCTGGAAAATAGAGAGGAACTGCTTAAAACATACGTATGGAGCGTAGCACTATATGGTTGCTAAACATGGACTATAGGTAAAGGAGAAATAAATAAATCTTTAATTTTCTTCAAAACTTTAGATAGCCATTCAATATGTTCTTCAAAGGTTTTAGTAACTCGATTAATTATTTAATATAATTTTCCGAAATATAAACAAAATCTATATCTGCTGTCAGCTTTTTTGATCACTACTATTCGATTAGACCAATCAATAATTAAAATAAACACAATTCTTATATGCGTTACTACGAACAATTTTTAAACTTCAATCAATTCAATAATTCAACTAATTCGGTCCACTAATAGATGCATCGCATTTTTGTTGAAAAGTGCATTGTAAATCTAGCGTAAACTTAGCATAAAGTAGCAATATAACTTACGAAAGCGACAAAATAAATATTTTACTTGTTTGTATCCTTATTCTGCGTTAAAATTAACCTTGAACGGTAATGGAGATATGCAATAATTTCATTTATTAACGTTAAAAAATTAAAAAATAGTCCTTGAACCCTGCTAAAGGCGAGTTCAAGCGCAATGCTCAGGCATTTGGTGCGCGATATTTGTAAACATAATTTAAGATTGGAAAATTCAAATTTGTCAAATTAATGTATTAAATAATAAATTTATGGCATTATATTATATATACTAATGTGTGTGTGTGTGTGTCTAAGCAGGTGCGTGGGTACAGACCTGGCTGGTTGGGTATCGGACCGGTTGTCATCATTTTTTAAAATTATTTTTGCAAACCAAATACTTAAAATTGTTTCGTTCCTGAATCGACGGTTTACAATTTGTGTCGTAACCCGGTTCCCCTGGGGGAGGGGGGGCGTCCACCTTAAAATTACGGTTGCATATTATTTGACCTATGGATGAAAGTGACTTTTGAGGTCATCAGAAGTTTGAATTATTCTCTCAAATTAATTCGACCAAGATTATTGTAAGTAATATATTCGTTGATTTATTATTCCATTCAGTCATAGTGTTCCGTGTAAATTCATGGATGTTCCTTCTGATTTTCACATTGAAACTTACCTATTTATTAGATTTTTCTTGATTTCTGAATTCCGGATTATGTATTATTTCTGCAACCTCTTGGCTGCTAGACTTTATTTTATATTATTATTAATAAAATTATTTAATAAAAGTGTCCTCCGTCACTTTTGTAAAACCTATTCCTATCCCTGGAAAACCAGTCATATATGAAGCCCAAATTCTCTCTTGGTAGTTGCCACCAAGTTTTGAGAACTTGTACGGTTGATTCGATTCATTTCGACGTATCACAGCTAACGCCATGAACTGACTCTTCTTCATTGTTAAATTGATGCAAGCTCTATTTCGATATATCATAACTAAATATATTTTCGTTGAGTAGTAAAAGCTATCTGGAAGTAGCACTCGAGTTCGATAGACAATAAATGATAAACTAAAATTGTTAATCTGAAGCTGATCAAAATGATATGTGCCTACACGTCGAACACTCAAACTGTGCAATAACAAAGCTTCAAATTTTATAAATTTTTAAAATCAGGAAAGTTCCAAAATAGTAGAATCAATTGCAAACGGCATTTCTACTTGTAAAAATTTACATATCTTGGGATAAATCTTGAAATAAATTATTTTTACAATACAAGGTCCGTCACTAACCATACAAATTCAAACACAACTATTAGTTATTTGAACGAATTCAACGCAATTGTCAGTCGTTTGCTTGACAAATCGAAAATTGTCAAGGTTTTTTCTCCATTTTTGATCTTAAAAAGGAAAAAATGTGAGACTTGAAGAGCGACGAAACACTTCCGACAAACATTCGCGAAGCTGCGGAAAATATTAACACGCGCTTTTTTTTATAAATCAAATGAAACCTCTAATTGGAAAACACTGTATTTAACGACCCTCAAAGCTTTGTGAATAAGTTCTTAAACCATTTTGTTCACTAAAAATGCAGATTTTATTTAATAGTTCTAATATATTTCGTACTGTGTCGTATTCTGCTTGTTTCTTACTAGGAGATTGTTTACTAGCACATTAATAAATAATACAGTGTTTTATCACTGTACAGGTCACAAAAAAGTGGAAATTTCTCATAAATTTGTCAATTTAACTTCGTAGTTGGGAGGCGAAAAGTCATATTCTATACTTATATCATTAAGTAGTTGAATCGGAATAGCGACTGAAGTTGTTTCAATTATTCTAAATGGAACCTCCATTTCTAGAGCATAAAGAGAATAGAGTTTCAGAAAAAGAACTTTCCAGTTTATTTAATTTTTTCAAGTGAGTAAATTATAAGGCTATAGTGCATTTTAACAAAGCATATGCTGAATCGTATATTTCAAAAAAGGTAAGTGAAGAATATGTAGACATTTATTATTTTTAGCATAGTTATTTTTGATAAGGTAATATTAACGTAATCATTATAATAAAATATTTGTAGTAAGGGGAAGGGCATGATTTTGAAATGTAAAGAAGATATTTATATCTTTATATTTAGTTTATTCGTGCTAATTTGTATCCAGTATAGAAGATTCGGAAATGTATTCATATTCTATGACTTCGATGTCGTTATAATGAGTCAATTCGGAGCCTAAAGCAGAGTCCGAATTGGACATTTGTTCGTCGATGTTTAGTGTATATTTCAAACGAGATTAGCATCTGTCACCGAGATCCACCCTTATTTAAACAAACTACATTGTAAACTATACGATAAGGTGCGATACGAGACGATAAACAAAAAAGATAACAATAAAGGTAACGACACTAAAGTTAACTCCACCAGTTCGAAATGTTCAGCTTAGCGATTGAGAGGGGTGATTTAAAATAAAATTGGAAAAGTGCAAGCAAAATAAGATAAAACCTTGAGTTTTATTATTCTACACAGAATTATGACAAAAGTCTAAGTCGGTACAGTTCACTTTAAAACAGAGCCGCAAATACAGAAATCAATTTGACATTCCTTAAGGAAGACGTAAGTTATACGTTACAATCCCAAATGCAAATTCATTAAGATTTTTTTTCTTTTTTTGGTGAGAAGGAAAAATGGAAAACTAGCCGCGCCAACCAGGGGAGGAATGAAAAGATTCCTTCCCCGATCGATACGGACAGCTAAGTCCGCCCGAGACGCAGGACCGCGGGTGCAGGCCTCGATGCGATTTCTACTGGCCTTCGTTGTTGCCGCGCTCCACACACCCATCGAGCTTCCTCGACTTCATCGCCAGGGTGGCCAAAGACTCGATAAGCATCAAATTTTTTAGGGTTAGGTACATCGCTAATTACATTAGTTACCAAGAGAATTGGTTAACAGTTCAAAATGGGCAAATTTATGTACGAGGGACACTGATTGTAATTTTGGGGGACACAATTTACACGATAACCACTTAATAACTCTAAAGGGACAGGCCCTAAGAGAGCAAATTCCAATAATTCGAATAGAGAAACCTTTCACATAGAAAGGGACAGATTTAATGTTTTACAAACACGATAATGTTGTAATAAAATGAATGAGACAGATTATAATTTTTATGACGTTAATGACGCGATATCATTGTAAAAGGGGCAGAGGTCCGTAATAAATTTATGTGCAATCTAAATCCTGTGTAGATTTTTCAAATTTTATGTAATACACTTATGAAGACTTTTGTTGTTTAACTTTTCATGAAATGAATTTAATTTTAAAAACTTGAGTGGAAAATAAAGAAGTAATTATGAATTAATTAAGAACAAATTTTGTATCACGAATTTATTAAACTTACAGAATTTATATAACTAGATTATGTGAGACTTTTAAATAAATGATATAAACTAGTGGATAATCATAATAGTGCGGGAGCCCACTGCAAATATTTGGGTCGATAAAATAACCGGACAAATTCTATTAGGAAACGTTGTTTACATGTTGAAAAATAATAATCCTCGAGCAGCCAACGTCGTACCCCCTGCGTTGTATGTTTTAACAAATTGTTAACAATTGAAAAAATGAGGGATTCGGGTTTATCGAATAACCGGGCGAGTCATATATCATTGGAAAGGTCTTTGAATGCCCTTTCAAAAAATACCCGGCTGCTTCCCCAAAGCCCCTGCATATCGCAGGCTGCTCGCAATTTGTGATCCGCCGCGGGAGTCAACTCGAGCGCCGAGTTTGAATCGCGCGCCGTAGACAAGGACAGGGGTTCGAAAGGGTTTTTAAGGGATAAGAAAAGATTATATCAGGACTTTCGGAAGATTTTGTAGGATTCCAAGATTTTCATTAAAAAATTCTTTTCACACAAGTATTTTATTTATTGAATAACACAATAAAGAAATTGCGACGAATGGTTATACAAATTCGCAAGTAAATGTAAACATAAATTGTCTTGATAATTTATAAAATTATAATTTTAAAACTTTGATACGCAGAATTTTGAAACTGAAGGAAATTTGAAGAAATGATAATTTAATTCCGAAAAGCTGAGAAAAAATTAATGATTTATGTTTTTAAAATTAAATAACATTTAAAAAACTGAATTAATGTTTTTCATTATATTTTCAAGTAGTACATCCTTTCTATAAATATTTGCATATGCAAATATTATTTCATATAATTTTAGAAAATGTTATTTCAAGAATGAAACTTCGATGTTCAAGCAGTATTGACAATTCTTCTGTTTATCATAAAAGAAACGAAACAATTTTCGGTATGTTACGATTTCTCAAATCATTTTCAAAAAAATGAAAAAGAAGCACATTTGAAAATGAAATTTTGCATAAAACTTTCAACAGTACACGTTTGACTTAAAACTTTGCAAATCAAAGGAATTTGATTAATTAATTATACCTTTTTATAGTAACTAAAAATACATATCCCTCAAAAATAAGAATTTTCAATGTAAATATTTACAGTGGGAAAAAATTTCTGATACAATAATAACAAGATTTTTCTGCGAACACGTACTTGAAAATTATCTTCAGGCACATAAAATACCAGTTGAAAGAAACATTCTCAATGTAATAATGTAAGTTATTACCAGGTTTGAATTACTCGTTGAACAATCTTTGAGGCTTTATTCTTGATCATTAGAAGATGGTTCCGTTTGAGAAAATGATTCTTGAGCCACGCTTTTTCCATTACTCTGGTCAGAGGAGGTAGACGAAAGTTGCTACGAAGAAATTAGGCATTAATGAGTATTGAGAGCAACCAAATTCTTTACCACTTCCACAGGGAATATTTACAGTTTTCTTTCTGCAAAAGTAATCAAACTCTGCTCGATACTTCGTATTGAATGTGACCACTTTTTTAAAACAATTATAGTGGTACATGACATCAGAAGGTTTTGCCAATGAAAACGTTCCATGCTGAAAACTCTTACTTTTCCAAAACTCTAAGGCATTTTTTAATTTCAGAAAATTTTCTTCACAACACTGAATTGTCTTTTTACTTCCTCCGCAAAAAAACACCCGGACATTGTCGAAACGCTATTGAAAAGTGATCATTCTGACGGAAAGAGGTATCAAACACGACGATCAAAACAACACAAAATCAGCTAAGCGCACACATGCGCACACATACACTCGATGACACTCGACGCGCGAGACTTTGTCCTTGTCTACGGCGCGCGATTCAAACTCGGCGCTCGAGTTGACTCGCGCGGCGGTTCACAAATTGCGAGCAGCCTGCGATATGCAGGGGCTTTGGGGAAGCAGCCGGGTATTTTTTGAAAGAGCATTCAAAGACCTTTCCAATGATATATGACTCGCCCAGTTATTCGATAAACCCGAATCCCTCATTTTTTCAATTGTTAACAATTTTTTAAAGCATACAACGCAAGGAGTACGACGTTGGCTGCTCGCGGATTATTATTTTTCAACATGTAAACAACGTTTCCTAATAGAATTCGTCCGGTTATTTTATCGACCCAAATGTACGAAAGCTTCGTGATGAACAGATAAAACACAATCAAACACAACTGCAGTATAATGAATTTTTAAGATCACTAGTTTATAAGTGTAATCCACTATTTTGGATTTAGAGAGTACTAAAATAAACTGTAATTGTATTTTGTATGTTATTAATTGATTTTGGCTATAAAATATAATAACTTGGAACATCAGTACGCTGAGAATTCAACAGGTTTATCAAATTAAAAATTTTTTATGTGTGCGCAATGCGCAGATTACTTTCATTCCTTCCTGCTTGAATAGATATAGCTAGTGGAATAAGTCTTGCGATTCACGATTTACACAACTCTCGATTGAAGCGTCGAGTAGAATGAACGAAAGCTCTACTATTTTTGTGATTTAATAAAAGATTGATTTTTTATAATTATACTACGAGTAATGATATATATTTAAAAATGTCTAATGCACGCTTTCATACTTCACCTTACACTTCTGAATTTTACTCAACTTTCATTCATTTTTGAACATTTAATATATCACAAATAATTATAATGATACTAAATATCTTCTAACTTGTCCATATGTCCCAAATTTGATCGGAAGTTGAGTAAAATAACTTCAACTATTTTTCTCCGTGCAGTTGCAGGGAGAATTAGGAAATACATTCATGTGGGAAAGAGAAAATGTCCTTTCCTATGCTGTTAGGATTCACCACTTTAGCGGTATGAGACGGTGCGTTGTCATGTTGTAGGATAACTTTGCCATGTCTTCGGGCCCATTCCGGCCGTTTTTCGATCAACACATGATTCAAATTGATAATTTGTTGTCGGTAGCGATCCGTATTCACCGTCTCACCAGGTTTTAATAACTCGAAGTAGACTACACCACACTGGTCCCACCATTTATATTTTTAAAAGCCGTTTTCAAAATAAAAATCGGACCACCTCTGCGGCAACCAGACATATTACAATTAACGGATTAAATAAATTAAAGTGTCAATAGCACGAAAACGTATTATCTCAAAGTGTCCGTTTTTTATATATTTGAAGAGCATAAAGTCTGCTACTTTTCCACCAAACCTCAACCTAAAATGTTAAAAATTAACTGAGATATTAATTTGTTTAACAAAAGCTAATTTTTTTGGTTTTTCCGAATTTTCGCCGCTTCTGATTATCCAATCAGATCAAACGACAGCTCATTTTGTCCGCAATTCAATTGTCTACATTTTTTCTATTGATGTTATTGAGATTAGATAATTACCTTTAATTTTATAAACAAAAAACTAAAAAAAGTGCGATTTTTTGGTCTTAAATGTTGATAAAAAATTTATAAATCATATTTCGTTGTCCAAAACATGATACAATTACTCTATGACCTTTCTTCTGATGACGCAGTCCGTTTTCTCAAATAAATAATGTCTTTAATCATTCATAATAAATGCCCTGTTGCTTGGACCATTATTAACTTTTTGTAAGGTGACTATAAAAAACCTGCACTTAATACATTTTTTATAAAGTTTGTATAGTTTTATGAAGCACACATGTACCCTAAGTCACTTTGTGCGACAAAAATACACTATTACACTCGAGCATGACGCACGTCTGTATGCACACGCGCTCAAATACACTACTCACGTGAGCACGCCGTACACTAATGCACGGAGTCGTGTATAGTTGATGCCATTAGTCCGACAAAAAACAGTAAAATCTTCCTTCAACTTGAGGTTTTTATTCCGATACTTTATCGGAAAGCTGTCGGACCATAGAAAGACCCATAATTTATTGGAGTTTTTTAGAATCAGTTAATGTACATATTTTTTTAAAGTAAGGCACTGTTTAATTCTAAATTTGAATAACAACTTTCCTATAAAAAAAAAAGTAAATGCCCGAGTCGAAGTTCTTGCCTTCTCTTTGCCCTCGCTACACTTTCTATTTAAAAAATCGAGTGTTTGGCGAGTGTGGAGCGAATATTATGTCTCAAATTCTCGAAAAAACTGAAGGTGAATAGTTTACAAGTTGAACGCAGAGAAGAACGAATACGAAGCGATAGTGAAACGAGAGCGAAGTGATATTGAAAATTACAATTCCAAGATCAGAAAATTTAGAATTCAAGAAGGTATAATTAATTATTTGGGGCAGATGTATATAGTTGCAATGAGTAATATGCATATGGGACATTCTTATATTTTTGTAGCTTCCTTTTAATAAATCAACCAACACGTATAACGGGATTTAAAAAAAAAATTTTTTTTGAGAGATATATCAATTTAAACTTTTGATAAAATTGGATAAAATGCTAAATTCTCCTATACTTATAATTCATTATTTCCGGTTGAAATAATCAAATCGATTTTGGGTTTGTTTCATTTTCTAGCTTGTTACGTTAGGTTTTCAGATAAATAATTTTATAAATTTTATTTTGTTAATTAACTACAGATATAAGCAATTTAATTGTTTAAACAATTTTTTCATGTTTGCCCCCTCATTAGAAAAATTTGGAAAAAATAGTATCGTATGCGCTATTTCTCAATATAACTAGCGCATATTTAATAAAAGTGGAGACTCAATTAGATCGGACGATATTAAATATTTTTGATTGCGCGACGTGTTTAGTCATGTCCGAGTCGAGCCGCAACTAGCCTTCCTCGAGACATAATGTGCTTTTGGTCGACTCAGACAGGATTAAACACGTCGCGCGATCAAAAATCTTTAACATCTTCCGATCTAATTAAGTATCTACTTTTATTAAATATGCGCTAGTTATATTGAGACATAGCGGATATGGCTGTATTTTTTGCAAATTTTTCTACTGAGGGGGCAAACAGGAAAAAAATTGTTTGAACAATTAAATTGCCTATATCTGTAGTTGATTAACAAAATATAAATTATAAAATTATTTATCTGAAAACCTAACTTAATAAGCTAGAAAATGAAGCAAACCTAAAATCGATTTAATTATTTCAACCGGAAATAATGAATTATAAGTATAAGAGAATTTAGCATTTTATCCAATTTTATCAAAAGTTTAAATTAATAAATCTCTCAAAATTTTTTTTTTTAAATCCCGATATACGTGTTGGTTAATTTATTAAAAAGAAGCTATAAATTTTTTTTAACGCATTACATAAAATTTAAATAAAATTCATATTTTGAAAATATACAACACGGAAAATAAAAGAACCTTCTTATATATATGCCGCTAAATTTATCGTATAATTCGTTTGTTTAATTTAATTTAATGTGACTTCATGCAATTGCACGAAAAATCAATATTAATATTGTTTCGGTTTTGGGCGTACTTTCGGCTGGAGATTAAGAAAAATAGTATACAACCCACGGCCAGAATGTTTGATGCCCTAGGGTCGTAATATACTATTACACAAGATACTTTTTGATAATAAATAATGCAATTTTTTAATGTATATTTCAAACTTTAGTTTCATTAAACTTTATACGTAGTTATGATAAAACTGTATGCTAAATATCAATTAATAATTATACTATATATATCAACAATCATAATTATAAAAATTAATTAATTAATTACATTAATTTAAAAAAAAATCATTATTATATGGAAAATTTGTGAAAAAAGTTGATCTATTTTTACTTGAGTAAGGCTAAAAAACTCTAGTTACGACACTTTCTCTCACAAGTTCTGAATACCTCTTGCAGTCACTATATAAGAAAGATTCGAATTGTATGTCTCATCATTGTAAGCGAGCGTGAGCGTGATTCGACGAAAGCGTATCGTACTATATATAAGTGTAGTTATTAGGTTTATATATGTAAGGTTATATGTTTAAGTATATTTGTGATTAAAAATATGATTGGCTACGACTGAATGGTGTGAATGTATTTGTATTCTGTTTATGTATGTATGTATCGGATGACCAATGGGAGGTTCGTGGTAAGAATTTTTTTGTTATTTAAGAGAACCATGACAACGTATTTCTATAGAGTTGGCCATCGCCTCACCCTCGAAAAATAGGAAAACGGTAATATGTGCAGTTTTCGATGACTAGAAGAGAGTTGACTATGAATGCTGAAGATTTATAGACTCTCTTCTCACATTCTCGTAACCGTCGTCACACATTCGCCTCAATCTCGACAGTAGAGACTGAGACGAGTCTTAGGATTTCGACTCGGGTGCTTTTATTTTTTATCCTCTTCCATGCAGCAATTTTGGCGGGGGTGAAACGCCCTACCCGATTGGGCCCAAATCTGGGCCTGTAAAATGGGGGCCCGATCTGGCTCAGATATGGCCCCTTCTAGTTTTGTATTTCTATAAATAGTAAAATTTAAAAGATTTTGTTTAATAACAATAAATAGTTGGTTCAAAAAAATTTATTTCATAAATTCAGATTAGTGATGCTACAGTATAATCAAAAGTATACAAACAGTATAATCTTCAGACCCATCTTCGCAGTTTGTAGAATTTGATTCTTTTTGAAAATTCTTTTGAAAAGAATTTGATTCTTCTGAAACTAAAAATAAATTACATTATTAATGTTTTCTTTCTAAAAAATTTATTTTGGAAAATTGAATACACGATATAAAAATAATGAAACACAATAACGTTCTACACTTAAAATTATAATTTTCTCTTCTCTTCAAATTACTGTTAATGAAAAAATATTTCAAGTGATAATCTAGATCATTGCAATGTTAGGATTTATGTAATGAATCTAGTGAATTAACTTACCTTAATCTATAATGTGGATATAAGAAATCTCACCAACGATTCTGTGCTAGTGAACTCGCCATGTACTTTTTGCTTTTGGCATTTTAATTTCAATATAGTCACTACAATATCATGACCACATTACAAAATTTGAAAATAATCTTATCTATTATAATCCGAAGTGATTCCGACCCAGGCCACACCATGTGCCCCCCTGCGGCCACATGTGGAGAATCTGATTGGGCCCGGATCGGAACATGGGAACAAGTTGGGCAATTCCTGCACGAGCTTATTTCACTTTTGCAATAGTATATACTTCATTTCAACTAAACAATTTTCCTATTTTCTACTCCCTAAGGTAGAATTCCTATAAAAAACGGGAAAAATTCAGATAGATTTTTCTCAGTGATACATAGGGGTCATTCCATATTAAATTGACAGTCGATGTCGCAGATTTGAACGAGATAATTGTTTTTCGGTTCTTTATCAACAATAAATAGACACGTATTTTTTTGTTTGGCCAAAAAAATTTTTTTACAAGTATACGATTTTTCGAATTTTCTAAGAAATAACTTTCATGCACAAAGCACATTGATAACTTTTTTGTATTATTCTAGAGGACTCAAAAAAGTTTCTTGGGAAAAAAACAGAATCAAGAATGTAACATCATTCATCAATCGTAAGGTAAAATTAGAAGGTGCATTAAGTCTACAGTAGTTGAGACATCACATTTAAACCACAGCACTCGTTTTCGACGACGCAGTTATGCTGCCTTTATTGATAAAAATGGAGGCTCGTATTTGAGACGGATTAGAGGCCCATTCACGGCGCACTCCTAAGTTATCCTCTTATTGTGCCATAAAGAAGCCGAGATGTGTCCGATTATGGCTGAGTCATATCAACATGAAAGTCAAACCGTCGAATCAGTTTTTATTCTACATTATATGCGCCGTTAGAGGTATTTAACTAATCCTCTCCTTTGGATGTCGCAAATAATTCCAAATTACAAAGATATTCGAGGGGGTCCATTCGAATTCTGTAATATGGAGATGCACGTTCTGCTATCGGGGTTAAAAATAAGAAATATTCAAAAAGTGACGAAACAATTAATAATAAAAATAGTGAAATTATAGAAACAATAATAATAATTTTTTACAACAAATATAAAACAATAATTTTTCTAGAAATTTGTAAAATAATAATAACAATGTTAATAATAATAGACAATTAAATCCATGACAGTATAAAAACTTTAACTCAGGACAGTTCCAAAATCGAAGTAAACCGTATGAAAATAGATTTTTACAAAATAATAACACTAAACAAAATTCAAGTTATACTGAAATAATTTGCAACTATTGTAAAAAGCTGGTCATTTAGTACGAGACTGCAAGATACGACCAAATAACCAATCACAAACACCTCATCAGGAAAACTACAAAGCTCTCCCCAGCACGGGTGCACTGAGGAAAGCATAAATCGAGAACCACTGGCATCCACTTCTAGCAACCATACAACAACGACAATAAATATTTCAAAATCTACTGCAATCACATCAATTATAATATCAACAGAATGTCTAAAAAGTCCAACCCACATAATGGTTGAAACTAGTGCTGCTCGAAATTTAACCTTTAATACATAAAATCACTGGAGGTCTCAGGTAGAGTTCCGGGATCTGACTGCTGGTTGAAATATCGAGCAGCCCCCCAGGCAACGTAAAGTGCAATGTAAAAAATAGCAACATGGGGCCGAGCGTTGTCATGATGGAAAATTATTGCCTCGTGTCTAGTCGCATATTCCGTGCGTTTTTCGGCTATTGCTCTCTCTAAGCGGATTAATTGTGTCCGGTAGCGTTCTCCATTGATGGTTTCACTAAGTTTTAGCAGCTCATAATACAGCACACCCTTCTGATCCCACCAAATACAGTGCATTACCTTCGCGCCATGGATATTCGGTTTTGCCGTTGATTTGGCTGGTTGGTCGGGTTTCACATATGATTGTTTGCGCTTGAGGTTGTCGTAATGGATCCATTTTTCATCAGCAGTAACAATCCGATGCAAAAATGACTTCTTTTTCTGGCGTTCCAGCAGCATTTCGGACATGCAAAACCACCTTTCAACGTCTCTCGGCTTGAGTTCATGTGGAACCCAATTTCCTTGCTTTTGAATGTATCCGGCTGCTTTTAAACGTTTTGAAATGGCTGCTTGAGTAACTCCCAGAGACTCTGCGAGCTCTTTTTGTGTTTGGCGACAATCTTCATCGAGTAATGCTTCCAGTTCTTTATCTTCAAACTTTTTTGGCTGCCCAGGACGTTCTTCGTCTTCCAAGCCAAAATCACCACTTTTAAATCGTGCAGACCACTTTTGGCACATTTGCTCAGCTAGAGCATGTTCACAATAAACTTCCACCAAAATACGATGACTTTCGGCACCATTTTGCTTCATATTAAGGTAATGAAGAAGAACTCCCCGCAAAAACACTTTTTCAGGCACAAAGTTCGACATATTTGAGTGAAAAAAAAATCATTGTTGTTTACGCTTCAAATGGATGACATATACTGAAAAAGACGCACAATGACAGTAGCTTTCCAACGCGTTCGGAATATTGGATCGATGGAATAATAATCAAGTTACGCCATCTCTTAGCAAACCGCACGAATTAAGTTATAGATCCAATATTACAACATTCAATTCCTACTGTAGATGACTCCAATTTTTTCAAGATAATATAGATTTCCCCCTGTTCACAAAGAAGAAATTACAAGACAAGTCGATGAAGTATTAAAAAATAAAATAATTAAACCCTCACAACCACCCTATAAAACTCTAGTATGGATAGTTCCGAAGAAACCTGATTGTCAAGGAAAAATAAAATGGAGAATGGTTCTTGATTTTCGTAAATTAAATGAAAAAACAAATGGCTATTGGTATCCTCTACCTAATATAAACGATATACTAGATTCTCTATAGGATCAGCGAAATATTTTTCAGTGTTTGATTTAGCTACTGGTTTTCACCACGTAAAAAAGGACCCAAAAGACTCTCA
The DNA here is from genome assembly GCA_030998225.1 of Diplolepis rosae. Lineage (NCBI taxonomy): Eukaryota > Metazoa > Arthropoda > Insecta > Hymenoptera > Diplolepididae > Diplolepis > Diplolepis rosae. The sequence continues at coordinate 1,752,912 of JAPYXD010000056.1, forward strand.
TAAAACTGTGTTTTCTACTCTTCACGATCATTACGAATTCGATAGAATGTCTTTCAGTTTAAAAACAGCACCAGCTACTAAACCGAAGATATCAAATGAACTCCAAAAAATACGATAATGATCATAATGATGATAATCGTCCACCCCCAGAGCCCCCTCCACTCAACTCACAATCTAATAGGCAAATTTTAATAAAGAAAAATATAGTTGGATGTCGCGACCAATTCACCATGCGGAAAGATAATCATGCATATTTTGTTAAAAAATTTACAAAAGGGAATACCAAAAGAGTTAAAAGAGGGAAACTACTACCATTTTGCACCTCCAATTGAAGAAGAAACAAAGGACAATTTATCTGAAATTTTAAATAATATTGAATTATTTTTTTACTCATTACATGAATTATCTCACAAATTTAAATTACGATCAATTAGTATTTCAAAAACTTCAAAAATTAGTCATATACCTTGAGAAGAAGTGAAATCAATTTTTGATCCATTTTTTCAAATGCAACTACAAAAATTATAGTTTGTAATGGAATAACGCAACACCCAACAAAAGAACAACGATCTCCTTTAATTGAAGAAGTTCATTCTTCAGCATTAGGAGGCCATAAAGGCGGCACAAAAACTCATAGCCGAATTCGCCAAAAACTTTTCTGAGAAAATATAAAGGTAGATATTTGTCAAAATAAAATATCCTATGGTAATCACTGACACACCCCCTGCTGCTTTTGAAAAGATATCAATGGACATTGTTGGCCCACTACCTGAAACAAAATCTGGTAACTTATATATTCTAACCATGCAAGACAATTTTACGAAATATTCTTTAGCAGTACCTCTTGCTAATCAGCAAGCTAGTACGATAGCAGATGCTTTCATGAAAAAATTTATTTGCATTTTTGTGTCGCCGAAAGGAGTACTTACTGACCAAGGCAGAGATTTTTGAGGTAATTTATTAAAAAGATTGGCAAAACGTTTTAGAATTAAACAATTTCTTACCACAGCTTCTCACCATCAATCAAACGGATCATTAGAACGTTCGCATCATGTTTTCGTAGAATATCTAAAACAATTTGTCGCAAAAAATTCAGAATGGGATGATTGGCTTGATCTAGAGATGTTCTCGTATAATACTAGTGTAAATGAAGGCACAAAATGCAATCTCCATGAATTGGTTTTTGGTAAATTAGCTCATGAACCTTCCAGCGAATCTTTATCACAACAAGAAAAATTACAAACGTATGATGATTATTTAATTAATTTCGTAACACAACTACACGAAATGCGAACGCAAGCAAGAAAGAATCTTATTTCAGCAAAAGAAAAATCGAAAATATATTGTGATAAAAAAAGAAATCCTTTAGAAGGTTCTATGTTTGCGCGAGAAAGCTTATATATTTTTATATTTTGAGTTCCTGAATTCATATCTGACGTAAAAAATGTTCCACAGTACTTCAGAATTTCCCTAGCCCAGGGAAAAACGTAGAAAATTGTGCAAACATCGATGTTTCATGCAGGCCTTTTTCGTACAGGAAAGCTGATACCTTTCCGTCGTCTGAGTTGCCGTTTCTGTCACCAGAATTTTTATCCAGCTCCTAACAATTGCCTTGCCCTAGCCTACGAAAAATTCCATGATATTAGTTTGTTCGTCTTTTCCTTGTTCTTTTATCTTCAAACGTCCGACGGAGTGGATTCCTCTTTCTTTTTTTGCATTCACCTGCAGCATCCCTCTTTAATAACCAGCAAAAATTTGCCATCATATGTTTATCCCATCGTCCCTGATAATATCGCTCCATTTCTTTAATATCTTGGTGGAAACGTTCTCCTTGTTCCTCATTGTAATCACCAAGATTGTCAGGGATGTGTTCAAGATGGGAATGAGGGAAGTGTAATTTTATGCTCATGAGGTAACCTTGTTCTTGAAATTTTTGCAACATGTTTTTCAATATTTTCTTATAGTTGTCGCTTTTAACGTTACCTAAGGAATTTTCGACAACTTCTTTGAAACTGATCCAAGCAGCTTTCCTCATATCATTCATACTGTCAGTAAACTTGTCATCATTTAATAATTTACCAATTTGAGGACCATCGAAAATTCCTGCCTTCAATTTGGCGTCAGATATACTAGGAAATTTCTTTCCTAAGTATCTGAAACAATCTCCTTCTTTGTTTAGTGATGTAACAAACGTTTCCATCAAGCCAAGTTTAATATGGTGAGGGGGGAGAAGAATTTTCGTAGGATCTACCAAAGGTTTCTGCAGTATATTTCCGAGCCAGGCTTGAATGAACTCCTCCCATCCTCTCAGGATTACGAGGTTTTCTCTTAGCAGTGCTCATTTGCAACTTCGTCTACATAACAACAATCCACGCCATCATTGGATTTGATTTTGGTCTAAATCAATCAAAAGCATTACTACGTTATCTTTACTACAGGTAGGAGAATGTGATATATCTCGATCTCAAGTACATGTTGAAATAACTTATATACAACTTTTACAATTAACTAGATTTTCAAATACAAAAGTAATACAATGCAATGCAGAAATTCGACGCGCCATTTCTAATTGTGGTATGCATTCTCACAATTCCATAGTTGCAAATGGCCACAGTGAATATATACAAGACGTTACACGAGATCAATGTAACCAAATGCACACAATAGGAACATTTTTAGTAACCTCTTCTATTCAGGTATTAACATATCATTAAAATTTTAACTACTTTTCGAACGTATCCAAACCAGAAAAGACCTATATTTTCCATCCTTTGAAATTTTCCTGGTACAGATACAATCCATCCCTCTCTTTCTATCCTGTAAAGGTACAGCATGATCACTGGCAATGTACCTTCAGAAGAACAGTTTTTGTAACAGTGTTGTGATATAAGAACTGTCTTTCTAACGGAGCAATAGAATACATTCCAATAATGTAGAACCTTTATTAGAAACAGATTTTGGTTCTTTTGGACGATTTACATGGATGAAGTATAAAAATTATATAATCAAAAGTATACTCGAGTAAAATTGGATCCTTTCCTTTCCTAAAATAGAATGATTCCGACTGCAGCAGAACCAATCATATTGTACTCAGGAACTGTGGACGGTGTATGTCCACAGGGTTACCCAATTACATATGGACACTTAATAAATAGTTTCTGTTTCGACCTAGAAGCGTCAACCTTATTTATTTATTATAGTCAGCAAAAAACAACAAAAATTTTGCCAATTTTTTTTTCAAAAACTACCAATAGTACAACAAAATAAATATGAATTCTATACCTCATGGCACTCAGTTTGTAAAATACAATGCATTAATATGAATTGTCACGGCTGTAGAGAAACATTAATAACGTCACAATATAGGGCAACAGAATGTAAGGGTTGTACTCAGCAATGTTTATAAAAACGGAATGCAACTTCAATTAGGAAATGAAGTTATAGTTGAAAATGTTTTTCGATAAAATATTAGAGATTGCAAAGTCGTAAATAACGTTTTAAACATGTATAAAAATTCTGCTTTAAACAAAACACTGTTAAAATCTAATTAGAATTATAAAGCTGAATTACGAATTTGTTCCTAGAAATATGCTGCCGCAAGATTCCAAACCCATTGCTGCCAAAAACTCAGAAAACAACGGACAATATTACCAACCGTACATCGATCAAATAATTATAAAACATTTTTGTTGCTACTCTTTAGGAAACGAAATCTAACATAATACTTTAGATCAAAAATTTATATGTAAAGAATGTTACAGATTTAAAATTATCCTTTTCGAATCAGAAACATCTGTACCTTCCCTTAACCGCGATATACTAACGGCAGACCTTTATAAATTAAAATGTTATGTCTGCGAGGAGAAAATTTTTGTATACGTTTTAGAGCAGACCTGTGTTTTCTATGCACTGAATATCTCTTTGAGTTAGCAAACGCGGAAAACGTTTAAATTAACTTTGATCTACATACATAATTATTAATGAAAATAAAAACTAATTTTCATTTGAATCAATTCAATCATCAGCAACTCAAATAGATAATTCTTTTGCGGATAAGGACAATGGCAATGCAACAAAAAGATTTGACAAAAGGTAGCTCAGTACAAAGACTCAATGAAAGAAGCATTGAGTACGATTTTGCAGTACCAACGTACGCAATAAAATCGCTTGGAATACAACAGGAACTGCCGCCGTTTGAGGCAACTTGCGAAATTTTTAAAGATAATGTAACTTATGCTTGTATTCGGGAACCAACATCACAAAAGAAAGTAGCTAAACAGAACGCAGCGGCTAAAATCTTAGAAATACTTCCTACATCATACATAATTTTAGTAGAAGAAACAAAAAAATGCTTGGTAATAGAATCAAATTTTTTTTAAAAATAACAGATAAAAACGGTAAAAAGGCTTTACAGAAATGGACTAATTCATGTGAAAGATGTTTCCAAAGAGGACATGTAGCTCATAACTACCGCAACCCTTTACGTAATAAAAAACATTAAAATAACCGTTAAAAATTATCACTAATTTACGACATTATAAAATTACGTTTGATATAAAATATAGCAGCATGTTATTTACAATACTAATTCACGGATATGAAAAGTCTGAATTACGTATAAAAATTATTGATGTATTTAGGTATAATATCAAAAATGAATCATATGTAACCTTATACTAATGCTAAGTTCATACTATCACAAAAAACTATGTAATAATTTGCAACAAAATTATAATATTAAAATAATATAATTTTTTCTGACATCCAACAAATGTATTAATACTGAAACGTAACAGATAGTAAAAAGCAAAAAATACAAATTGTAAAACAAAATGTTACCATCAACGTTTATGTTCAAATTTAATATTCACATATTATTATTATATCAGAAATAGGAATTCAATGTATCTCTTGAAAACATTAACCAAAGTATTCTCCTTCAGAAGATCTGATCACGGAAGCTTTGCCCCCGCGCTCGAGCTGAGGAGGGAGGAGTCACGTCCCGCGACGTATTCAAATATATTAAATACAGACTGGCCGGGTTGAGTAGTAATCTGTAAGAAAATCAATAAAGGGGAATAAGGAGTAGGGATAAGTAGGGAGAAGTAAAGGCACCCTTCGCTTCTAGGAAAATATGACTACGTCGCGATTTACGCTGACCTCAATTTGTAAAGAAAAATATAAAAGAGGCCCACAACAAGAGCGAGCAGTTAATTCTTCGTCTCGTACGTCACTTGAATTTTTCCTTCGAGAATATCACCGGTCTCGCGACAATAGTGCAGTTTTGTATCTACAATCTAAACTCCGAAAATCTCTTAGTTTGAGATCGTAAAATCGACCGTGACAATTGAAAATCCAAGTTCGGGATCCATGAATGTCATCGTGGACTCGTTATAGATCTTCTAAAGATCTTTGAACTGTGTCATAAGTAAGGATCGCCGCCTTTACGGAACATACCTGTGCGTACTATATCTCCGTCTCTTCCTCACACCTTGTGGGAGGAATCAATTCATCTCAGCTGCACCTGTGGGGATCCTCCGTACTACGCACTCACCGCCGCGTGGATTAACCCTCAACCCAGATTAACAAATCATAAAGGTACCGAACTTGTCTCTCTGTCACTCCATTTTCTGTCTCTTTCTAACTAATGTACCAACCTGCCTGTGCCTAAATTCGCATATCAACTGGATTAACAATTTTGTCAATTTCAACTTATAATCATTTTAAAAAATTCAATTTGTATTATTTTGATAATTGTTGTGTCTTTCATTGACTAATCCTCATCCCTAAGTGAGGATCATTCGATCCTAGCTTGAAACGAGGAAACTTTGATCAAAGTAAGTATTTACTCAATTGTGACGTAACAAAAGTTATTTATTGCTAATTTTGTTTATTTATTCCTCCGTATTTGTTTATCGCTGACTAAATGGGGTAATTAAAATTTTTCAATTATTGTTAATGATTTATGCTTGCTAGTGCTAGACTGTAAATTTTTGCTGTGTTGCGTGCAGTCGCTGCTGCATTTAACCTTGAATTAAATGATTTCAGTGATATAAGGCCAAACAGGCCAGATGCCAAATCCTTAATTAATCTTTGAAATCACAAAAAATGTTTATTATTAATAAACAAAAAAAACTTTTTGGTTAATGTCGCAGAATTTTAGAGACACAGACTGTTGGACAATCTTTGCAGTCGAAAATATTCTGTTACTTAACAAAGTTTAAGTGAATGTTATAAACAATTACAATGGAAGCACTTCGAACTCTGCCTTACCCAGTCAATCGTAATCGATGGTGACCGTTCGACGAATCGAAAAAAGGACTTGTACTCTCATGTGCTGTTCTCATTTTGTTTTAAACTTAAATTCAAACTTAGTTAACAATTTAATAATTTCAGTAGTACGAAATTAGACAAGCCAGGCTCAAGCACAAAAGCTTGCATAATTTTAGTACTTTCAGCAATGCGGATGATTATAATATTGGATCTATAACTTAATTCATGCGGTTTGCTAAGAGATGGCGTAACTTGATTATTATTCTATCGTTCCAATATTCCGAACATGCGTTGGAAAGCTACTGTCGTTGTGCGTCTTTTTCAGTATATGTCATTCATTCGAAGCGTAAATAACAATAATTTTTTTTCACTTAAATATGTCGAACTTTGTGCCTAAAAACGTGTTTTTGCGGGGAGTTCTTCTTCATTACTTTAATATGAAGAAAACTGCTGCCGAAAGTCATAGTATTTTGGTGGAAGTTTATGGTAAACATGCTCTAGCTGAGTCTACGTGCCAAAAGTGGTTTTCTCGATTTAAAAGTGGTTTACTCGATTTAAAAGTGGTGATTTTGGCTTGGAAGACGAAGAACGTCCTGTGCAGCCAAAAAAGTTTGAAGATGAAGAACTGGAAGCATTACTCGATGAATATTGTTGCCAAACACAAGAAGAGCTCGCAGAATCTTTGGGAGTAACTCAAGCAGCCATTTCAAAACGTTTAAAAGCAGCCGGATACATTCAAATGCAGGAAATTGGGTTCAACATGAACTCAAGCCGAGAGACGTTGAAAGGCGGTTTTGCATGTCCGAAATGCTGCTGGAACGCCAGAAAAAGAAGTCATTTTTGCATCGGATTGTTACTGCTGATGAAAAATGGATCCATTACGACAACCTCAAGCGCAAAAAATCATATGTGAAACCCGACCAACCAGCCAAATCAACGGCAAAACCGAATATCCATGGCGCGAAGGTAATGCACTGTATTTGGTGGGATCAGAAGGGTGTGCTGTATTATGAGCTGCTAAAACTTAGTGAAACCATCAATGGAGAACGCTACCGGACACAATTAATCCGCTTAGAGAGAGCAATAGCCGAAAAACGCACGGAATATGCGACCAGACACGAGGCAATAATTTTCCATCATTAAAACGCTCGGCCCCATGTTGCTATTCCGGTTAAGAACTATTTGGAAAACAGTAGATGGGGAGTTTTACCCAACCCGCCTTATATCCCAGACCTTGCCCCTTCCGAATACCATTTGTTCCGGTCGATGCAGAACGCCCTTACTGGAATACGGTTCACATCGGAACAGGGTATTAGAAACTGGCTTGATTCATTCTTGGCCGCCAAGCCGGCGCAGTTCTTTCGGCATGGAATCCACAAATTGCCAGAAAGATGGGAAAAAGTCATAGCTTCAGATGGGCAGTACTTTAAATAATACTATTGTAAATGTTTTTCTTAAATAAGCGTTCAAATTTTGAAAAAAAAACCACACGAATTAAGTTATATATCTAATATATTGAATGATGTTCTTGATTTTTCTGTTCTTTTTAGAGACTTCACTTGCACAATCATGCTACAAAGAATACTTTCAAGGTTTATTCATATTAATTAGATGCTATTATTAATGATGGCAGAGCTTGCGAACACGCGAAGTATACCAACGCTCGAAATAAAATAATTTATTTTAAGATTTAATTCCAAATATTTGAATTTTGACAAGTTTAAATATCTTATCTAATAATTTGTACTAGATTCATAATGTTGTAATTCTGAAACTTTCTAAACTTTGAAGCTTTTATTTGTGTACAATATTTATTATCGAAATAAATTACACATATAATTTTGAATAGCTTCAATAGCATAATTTTTAAAATTATTATCAGTTGTGACAACAAAAGTAACAATCCTACAGCTGCCATCAAAGCAGCTGTTACGCCCCGAGCAAAAGGCGAGGGTAGTTTGGTCTTTTGGGTGTAAGGGAGGCGGTTAGCTGATTATATGAGGTTGGTGAGGCCTGATAATTTATTTTTATTTGTGGTTACATTGTCCCTTGTCAGGTCTATGGGACCTGAGTTGTTCACAGTGATAATAAAACAATAAATTTATAAATGTATGTGATAATTTATTATAAACAAATAAGATTTTGGATAAGTTTACACAAGAAACGATACTTAGGTGGTAACTTACTTGTCTATCTCTTAGATTAAAGGGCAAAAGAGAGAATTGTCGTTTCTTACTCCTATAGTTGCCAGCCAACGGCACGAAGTTTTGGAGGATAGTTTGGTTTTGTTTGAGTTTCTGTGTGTAGCAAAACAACGACAAATTTCGCAGGAGGTAGTTTCGTATAAGAGATGCAAATCCACCAACTGGTGTGATCAATTATCCGCTTACGTATCTTGCTAAATACTCGAGAAATGAACCTGGCATGCACTTGTTAACAAGATAAGTTAGTTCGTCCAAATTTCAGAATTGAATCACTATTAACCGACACGACTAAATACGACGATACACGTAATCCAAAGGAACGAGATAGCACTATTGTTTCTGGACTCGCACCACTTAAGGACCAAGGATTTTGTTTGCCAAGTACCGAAGGTAGAATTGTGCTGAAAGAAGCCGATAAAACCTACGTTTATAGGAGGGTCTGCTCACGACATTTACTTATAGATCCGAAATGAATCGGGTTGACCGTGTAACTGATCGGAACTTAATGACAAACCTACAGAGGTGAAACTGTGGTATATATATTATTGAATCTTCTAATAGTGACCAAAGTGGGAGTGGATCGCTTAAAATTGTATAAAGTCATGTGCTGTGCAAATCTGTATAAAGCCACACACGGTGCTATTCAATACTAAATTATTATAGTTGATTATTAGTAATATCAATAATAATTAATGCCCAATAACTAAAAAGGGCGGTATAATAATTATAAACTATGGAAATAACAAGTCAATGTTAATGAGGCCACGCCACTTACCTGTTACCGTCTCACTAGTTTACTAACGCTGCATCACTATATTATCGACGTGCGGTGTGACTCAATGACTCATTACATTTTGGGTAATTACCATATAGACCGAGCGATGCTCTTCTTTATCACTTGTTATCGAGTGTCAAACTGATCTATCGATGTGAGGTAGTGCATTAGTTTACCTCTGTAAAGAAGTTACCTGGTCTAGATAGTAATTACCATAAGACTAATTTTAATTAAAGAATATTCACCGGGATGTAACAGAGGCTACCATATAGGACGTTCATTAAGCGGCAATGATGCGAGTGAGACAGCTTATACTAATTGGGATACTAATTAGACGATAATAACGAGTAGGAGATATATTATACTAATATGAAAATTAATTATGCGATAATAATTCGCAGGGGACATACTCGTATTATGCTAATTTGGACATTAATTATGCGATAATAATGCGATAGGGGCAGTTGTTACCACTTGGGACAATCGTTGAGGAGCTATGGCGCAATAAGGACATTGTTAAATCGATAATCAATAACGCGTGAACAGCAAGGTCACTGGTATCATAGTGTAAACAGTAAAGATCATGGTGACAACATTCTCGGCTTCGGCACTCTAAGATCAGTAAATTTACTTCCGTTACATCTCTCTGATTACTATAAGATACGTAATAATGAGTTATGGCCTGGTGAAGTAGTCTTCTTACAATTTCAAGGTGATAATATGTTTCCTATGTACCTTGGCTGAACCATATAAAAAGGAAAAAGATCCTACATCAAATTTTATTCGGAAGACGTCTGCAGTCGGGAAGCGATAGGCGATATGACGCACACTAATTTTTAATTTCCTGGACTTGTCGGGCACGTGGCTCACGCTGCGAGCTTACAAGTCAATTCGAAGAATGCATAACACTGCCCGACATGGATTTTGACACTTGATCAATGATAACTAATATCGATAGGTTTTTCCTGTAGAATCCGAATGCATAGACGGAAGTAGAGAATTGGCTCCATTTTTCGAGAATAACGGGGTCAAAAGTCCGAAAAAACGAGTTTTTGGCTATTTTTGAGGATGTGTAAAAATGTAACGTGAACCAATAAAACCTTCTAAGAGCGACAAAATGGAAGCTTTGTTCTTGTAATTTCCAAGTAAAATATAAAAAACCAGGTGCCATGACCTTGAAATGGTCGGGAACAGACTTTGTACATGTGCGCGCACCAATTCCAGCTCACGCTACCACCTTGGCGCTCGCTGCTCTCTCCATCCTCCAACTTACCTCTCATTAATTTTTTAGCCTCCCACATTTCGGGGTGCTTTGTTATTGAGAGTCTCCTCGCCTCTCACAATTCAGGGTGATTTTGTATTGCTAGTCCCCTAGCCTCTTACGGCGTTAGATGCTGTTTGGAATGCAAATTCTGTGTCCTTTTACGGATCGTGATACTTTCCTTTTGTAGGTATTGTAATACCAGGAGAATCATGAATGATCATCCAGCAATAAACTGCGTGCATAGTAGCAATTTCTTGGTGATATAGCTCACCCTGTTTATCGCTGACAGCTCCTAAATTTGGTGGAAAAGAATCCAAGTGAGAATGCTGAAAATGAATTTCCAGAGACATGTTACACCCCAATGCTTTATAAAAAACCAGATATTTCAGCTTTAGTTTCAATTTCATCATCTTCTTCATCTGACATTGGTCAAAATTTATCTTCTACAATCATTTTATAATCTTTGTATGCAGACTATTTTCCTTGTTCTGCATGAAAATTCTAAATTTTTTATATAATGATATAACGCAAAACATTCAAGCTGTGAAGTAAAAGTTATGTTGCCTAATGGCTCGAAAGAGGTTATGATGAAGTTTTCGGCTCGATAAGATTGTATATGAATTAATTCGATAATGATGATGATGATGATGAGCGTATCAATTCTCAACATATTGCGTTTCGAGTTCTTGCAATAAATAGCTTAAAATTAAATATTTTTTTGTTATCTTGAAGTTCATGAGTTTTTTCTTTTTCTATTTAGTAAGAGTATGGAATGTGTTAGTTCACAAACTGCTTGTTCTTTTGTTTATTCTGATCTGCTATTGATTCCACTTCTATTCATGTGATCAGTCTCACATCGTCGGATATAAGTTGATGATGTATTTAAATGTTTGATGCAGAATGTTAACATTTGTGGTCGTGAGATACGGAATATCTTACAAGATAGGAATTAAAGACGTGTGCATCTATATCTGGTACAAATTCTGATAATTTTTCAGTGACGTGCTATTCTGTGACTTCAGGATCATATCCAAGCCCAATTATTTTCTGTTTTTTATACTCTGTTGTTTGTGATGTTACAGTTTTACTGCTATCACAAATATTGGAAATTACAGCTTGGTGACCTATGTAAGGTAAATGTACCAGTTTGTGGACATGTAAGATATGCAGGAATGATAGATCGGGAATAAAATAAATTCAATGAGTATTTGAGATGTAAAATGAATTTCCATGTGATACGTGTTCACTGAAGTTGTTAAAAATACTTTAATATATTTTTTTGAAGGCTTTTATTATTTAATATGAATTTTTTTCTCAAGCAGTGTCACTGCACCAGTTTGTGAACACCAGATTTTTTTCAGCACCAGCTTGTGAACAATGGATGTACCAGTTTGTGGAAACTCAATTTTATTCAGAATTACTTTGTTAACCACGATTCATATAAACTTACATAATTTTTTAATAGGAACAATCACTTCATTATTAAAACCTGAACTCGAACCCGTATCACTACCAACTCGAATTTTTCCCAACGTCCAAAAAAAAGTATAATTCAAAATTCCAAAAATTCGAAACCCCTCGAATCCTCAAAATACAAAAAAACACGACCAAATTTGGATCAAAATAACCACATTAAACAAACAACCATAACAAAACAAACAAAAAAGAAGGAAAAAAAAGAAGAAAACCTTCCAAAACCCCTTCCTTCATTTTCTTTTGTTTTTATCACCCACAACCATTTACATAAACAAACAAGAAACTACTCGCCGACGTTTCGGTGCTTACAAGAAACTGTAACAATACTTTGTGTATCCCTCTCTATTAAGTACGTGAATAACCCTAAGGGCCGTTCAATAAAATGTTAATTGTTACAAAAAATCTAGAAACTTCAAGAAATTTTACTGTGGATTGTGAGAATACACACAAAAAAGGGGGAAAGAAGAAAAAACTTTTACTGACATGCATGTATTTTCTGTACCAGTTTGTAGACTGTTGTACATTCTGTCAAAAACGTGCAGGGAATATGTCAATAAAACACAAACTGCTTACTATCCATCCAAATTCATTTTATCACCTTCAAAGTAGGCCTCTCCCGAATTAATACACTTATGCCAACGAATAATCCAATCACCAAAACAGTTTTTAAACGCATTTTCCGGAATCGACTTCAGTTCTCGTCACGAATTCTCTATTGACTGAAAACGGGTTCCTCGAAGTGGCAATTTTAGTTTTAGAACGAGAGAAAAGTCGGCTGGAGCCATATCAGTTAAATGTGGTGGTTTTTCGATGATATTCTTTGAGTTTTTGGCCAAAAATTCGTTTACAATGATAGCCTTGTGAGATGGTGCGTTATCGTGGTGTAATATTCATGAATTTCCTTTCCAAAAAATGGTATGAATTGATTCGTAAGACACAGAGAGTTAAATTTTCCACCACATCTGGACCGCTTTTGAATGCACTGTACCACTCATATGCACGTGTTTTTGATAAAGTTGATTCAACGGAAGTCTTCTGTAACATTTTCAGCGATTCTGCGCACAAAATTCTATTTGCCATGGAAAATTTGAGACAAATTGTTTTCGATATTCTTATCCATTGGAAAAATCGCGAAACACACTTTAGATAAACTGACAACACAGAGCACTTTGAACAAGCTAAATGGCAGATCTGCTCTAATTCGACGTCAGTATAGAGGACACTGGTGCCAACTTAGCGTCAAAAAGATTTTGACAATCTCTTTAAGCGGGCTTTTTGAATGATAAATTCCCGATACTTTTTCGACAGAATGTATTTAACAATAAATGATAAGAAATTAAGACTTTTCAGCGACGATCGTGTGAAATATACACATCTTTGATTTATTAAAAACCGTTTTTACTAACTTACCTTGACTTCAGTCCGTTTCCCATAAACAAGCGTAAGTTTACTGTCAAAACAGTTTCTACTAAAATGGAGATGATTTCATTACTACCGCTATGCTGACAGTGATACCCGCATAAAAAACGACGGTTTATTTTTAAAATATCCTAATTTAACACCGACAGCTCACATCAATCTTATTTCTTATTATTCCAGGATAATGTTTATAAAGATTATCGTAAGGCTCTTATCATTTGACATATTAATGGAGAAAAATATGAACAAGTGTCCACAAACTGGTACGTTTAACTTATTAGTGATTAATATTCAAGACTATGTTTTTATATTTTTTTTATGTTTTTCCTTATTTCTACGGTACGTGTCATGGGGCACCACATGAGTCCGGAGTTGGATTTTTTCTATGGACGGGGTCATCAACACTTTCGTAGTTTCGTCAAATGTTCAGGAAACTTCTCCAGGTTGCCTGTTCCTCTCTCTTCCAGGGAATATTAAGGCTCCTCTTACTCTATATCTCTCGTCAGGATGGTTGACCAGAGCCGGAAGTTACAGCTCCTGACAGAGGTAAACCAGGCGGCTGTCATCCTACCGCGGTGTGCCCACTCCTATAGGCCAAGTAGCGAAAGAAAAATAGTAATTGCTACGTCCCCTAGTCGCCGCTAGTGTGTCATCGAAATGAACGTCATGCGGAGTCGACATATTGTCACTTGCCAGCATGTTTTAATTGATTAAAATTCATAGCGATTTCAAGTGATTTTAATGGAATTCGATCTATAAAGTGCTAATACCTAATGTGCCAACGATTAGCAGTGCTTTATTGTTTGCCCTCCAAATTAAAATAGTTGTAGCTGCAAATCGGGTAAGTTACCAACAGAGATGAGTTGGGAGATTGCTAAAGTAATGGAATAAGAGAATAGAGTTCTAAAGAGTTTATGTGACCGAGAATATGTCTGGGAGCACGGGAATACGACTGAGAATTTCTCTGATGAATGTGCTCTTCGAGAATTTATGAGAATTTAAAAATATTTTTCCGTAACGGTTCAAGCTTTCAATTGTTTTTGATAAATGCTTTGTTCTGGAAGTTCGTGTAACGTGCGCAATAAAAATGAAAAAAAAAGAATATAGTTTGGAATTTTTTTTTTTAAATTATTGATAAACAAAATAAAGCTTCTTTCAAGTGCAAATACTGTGATCAGATGTACAGAAAGCATGCCACTCGACAAATAGAGCACTTAAAAAAGTGCATAAACTGTCCCGAAACTGTCATACAGTTATTTAAATCAAAGCGTAATTTTTGCGAAGAAAACTTGAATTACTTGTTCATTATGTTTGAATTTAATATAATGGCTATAAAAAATTTTTTTTGATATTTAATTCCGATAAAACTTGCCATTTTTCGTAGTTTATTTTTATGAAACCTTCACTATTGCAATTCATAGTGTTTGGAAATAAATTTACAATATTATTGAGACTATTAAATTAGCATGCGACACTGGCGGTCATTTCACGAACTACACAATATGGCCGCTACCACGGACAAACGTCAATGTTGTCATAAGGAGTAATTGAGTTATTTGCCTTTTCATTTTGTAATCAATTCCGTGTTGTGAATTTTTAATCGTTACCGTGTTGTAAATAAAATGGAATTCCCGACCGGGTATAGGAAAGCAAGCGGTGGTGGACGCAGTTTCGTTCCAAATTGTGAATCCCTGAAGAGAAAAAGTAACAATATTAGTTTTCACACCATGCCAGCACGAAATAGTGATCAAAAAGTTGAACGAAATAATTTATTCGGTAATTCCGAATACGCCAATAAACGGGCTGAGTGTCTAAGGATTCTAAAAGTTAAAGACGAGGAAAAGGAACTTTTAGTTTGTTCGCTGCACTTTCTAAAAGACGACTACAGTTTTCCAGGTAATTAATTTCGTTTAAAATATAATAAATATTAATAAATATTTTTCATTTTAAAAACATATACAACACATACCGGTTACAAAACAGCAAGAAAGCTACGATGTGCTTGCAACAGTGGCTTGAGCCGGCTTTGCAGGAGCAATCCATCTTTTTGACGAAAACGTCATTGTTTTTGAAGTAAACGGACGATTCAATTGTTAAATTCCCGGTCACAACAAATGGATCAGATGTTATTCCGCTTGTTTGCAAACGTAAAGCGTATAACTGTATATTTGCAGCGGTTCTTTCCGTTACCCCGCACATAATTAAGAGGTCAGAATTTATAATTTCTTGGCCTTCGCGCATATTTCGCGTTGTAGGAGTTGCTGCAGTGTATCTGCATAACTCCTCCAGCGATATCGTCAACATTTTTCGGCTTCACTCGAGTAATTGGGAAAAATCGCGATTTTACCCATACTTTCAATGATATTATTTTCGTCAATAAGGTTTAATGATAAGGAAAATATTGGTGAAGGTATGGTAAAATTCCCTTAAATTCTCTGTAAATTCTCGAGTTGTCTTAAAATGATGATCACAGTCACGAGAACGTGACCGAATTTTAAATGCCCGAGAAATTTAGAACTCTATAAGAGAATTTCACAAAAGTGGGCTGATAAACGCGCCCTCTGAACGCGTTGCGCAAAAGGTGTACTTTGCGCGTCGGTAAATAATGAAAGTTAGAAAATCCAGAAATGATTTAACATCAGAATTTCTTTGGAGGGGCAGCGGCGCGCGCTGCCCTTGTTTCTTCCTCGTCGCTCTTGCACGTGAGAACGGCTCGTCCCACTTCTCCTTATTCTCCTCGCTTCCTCCATGCAATGCTATTTTTAGATTTCACGCTTTCGGTTATCGAGTCGGAATTGAGAATTAGGTACAAAAAATTTTACTCAAACAACCTGCGTTTTTTATAGTACAATCTACATGCTATATATAAAATGTTTATATTTGAAAAAAACTTTTTTGACCTTTAAAATATTTTTTAAAATTAATTTTGAGATGCGTATTTTTAAATACTTTTCAAACAGCGGGCGGCCATGTTTGCTACTGACTCATGGAGGCAGTGACGTCACGATCATAACAACTTGAGATTTTTCTATAGAGTTCATACGGCCAACGTATTTTTATCAGGATTCTTTTTTGAATTGTTCCCGCAAAACGGAACGAAACATGATCGGTAGCCTTTTAAACTTTTCTTGGTTGTTACCTGTGTTTCTTTTTCACTCATTGTACAATAAATTAGTGAAAACAATCTATTTCAACTTGCGAGTCTATCAAATTCTATGTTAACGTATCCGAGTTTTGTGATCGTGACGTCACGGGGCCTTCTGCTAGCCGCGCGTCATGATTTTGGCGCGTTTGAATCTCGTTTGAAAATGTACAATTTTCAACAATTTATTTTACGGGCAGATATGCGTTTTAAAAATTCAGGAAAAAAAATTTACTATAAAACTACGTATTATCTATCGATTACTGCTATTATCACGAAAACGTTTTTTTCCTAATTGTGTAATTCTGTCGAAACCATGCAAAAGAGGCGCGAAGCAGACGACAATTTCAAATTTACGAAATATGTTATTTAAGAAACAACACTTTTTTCCGATATTTTAGAAACAATCTGCCTAAAATAAAAATCTGAAATATCGTGTGAAATTTTATAAGCATTTGAACACTTCAAAAATAAACTTTCAGTAAAATTTCATGCCAATAAATGTTCCAAATTTGAATCAATATATATTTTCCTATTCAAATTTCCATAGTTCTTATCAATTTTGTACATTTAAAAACTTTTTAGTTAGAGAGATATTTTCTATTAAGAAGAGATAAATATAAAATTCAAGTTTAAAATTTACATTCTCAGTTTTATGTTAGAAATATTTTCATCTCACAGTTTTGTAGCCTAAGCACACTTTTCATTAAAAAAATGAAATGGTCTATGGAAAGGAAAAATTTTCTAACGGATGTGGATAAATTAAAAAGCTAAAATATGTGTTCATTAATATCTTCATATGAACATGTAAATATTCATCGATATTAAATTTTACATAAAAATTTTTGTCCGAAGTGTTCAAATCTTGTTACAATATGACATGATCATATGGATGAGTTCAATTTTTTTAATGAAATATTTTGTAATTTTTAATTTGTCTGTTCTTCTGAAATCGGAGGAAGATTTGAACAGTAAACAACAAATTTTCCAATGGAATTCAAGGTCAATAAATGCTTAAAGTTTTATATTAAAATTTTAATTACAAAATTTTGAAGCTTTGTAACTATAACATTTTTTTTTCAAAAAATCAGCCTTAAAGAACACATTCTTATCATGACACCTGCGCTTCGCGCTCGATTTTTTGTATACATTTCTGTAACTAATAATTTACAAGATTACAAAAAATCTATTTTCTTCCAAATATTTAAAAAAGGAAGAGAATTCATAGACTCTTTTTGAGGAAACGATTTTTTGTATTATCGCTTATTTTATATCTCACATATTTTGATTCAAAAATGGAATTTTTTATTTTCAATAGTGTTTTTTTAAAACCAAAACATAAAATATACATGTTGTCAAAAAATGTCCTACTGAGAATTTTTAGACCTCATTTAGGCAAATAATTTTCCATCTCAACGTTTTTTTCGTATGTCACATATTTTTTTCAAATAATGGAATTTTTGAATTTTAATCGTATTTTTTAAAATTAAAATGAAAAATATACGTTTTATCAGAAACTATATCTGAAAATATTTGTATATATTATTGAAACGAACAATTTTCCATTCTTACGTTTTTTTCGTATTTCACATATTTTAGTTAAAAAATTGAATTTCGTATTTTCAATGGTATTTTTTTTTTAATTAAAAAGAAAACTATACATCTAATGAAAAAATGTTGCAGTTCAAACTTCTATAGATCTTTATATCATATAGGTTTGGTTTCGTCGGTCTTGCGGTCAATAAAACAACATTCTATAAAAAACTCCTTCATTATATTTGGTAAAAAATTCTCCTATGTTTCAACCTCAATGCGGGTCTTTTGCAAGGAATATATATGTCACTAAAAATTGAACAAATCAATTTACAATCAAATTTCTTTTTCCAAAGAGAACTATTTTATGTTGTGTTGATATAATAAATAAGTACTTACATAAATTACAAAAAAACGAAATCACACATTAAGATTCAGTCTTATTCTTGAAAATGTCACTAAAATTAAAGCCTCAAAGATTGAGGGCTTAAATAATTTAAAATTACATTATAATACGGTGTGTAAGTACAATCCGATCAAGCAACGCAAACTGTAGGATAGTGAGACGAAGATATGATAAATTGAATTAAATTCACCAATGAAAAGTGTGCTAAAGCTTGAGAACACAAACTTGAAAATCATATTTTAAATAATTTCATGGCAAATTCGATTAATATTCATAATTTCAGCCTTAAAATTTATTGAAATATTAATATTTTTATTGATATAAATTGATTCAATAATTTTTCTTTAATGTTGTTTTATTGACCTTAAGACCGACGAAACCAAACCTATATGATATAATAATATAACGGTCGAAGAAATGGTCATCCGTTCTTTATAAAGGAAAAAAAACAAACAAAAATTCTGGCCTGTTGTTTACAAATTTCTAAGTTTTTCGTTCATTTTATCCGGCTTTCATACAGTGAATTCTACATATTTTTTCCAATTCGTGTTGTTGCTTACTGGACTTCTTCATTTTGAATTGCAAGCAATGAGATGAGTTTTTAAGTTTCATTATTATCCTTATTTTAACTATCTTCTACATTTTTATCTTTTACGAAAATTTTGAATTAATCTTTTAATTTATGACACTGAAGAGGGCCCCCGCATATGTAGCCGAAACGTTTGCCTTCTCTTTTTTTTTGCGTTTTTTATCGTAAGTAGCGTTGATAATATTAATGGAAGAAAATAAAAAGAGACTGACCCAATGCCAAAAAAATGAGAAATTAACAAAAATTCTGTGAATTTTGGGTCAATACAATAGCAGACATGTCATCAAGCATGCCACTTTACAGTTATTACTCTTGTAGATCTTTATATAGTAAACCACTTTTTATCATAACTTTTATTCATATCTCGTGTAATTTAACTGGAAATGGATATTGACTTTTTTCAAGTTTTAATATACTGTGACTTTCTTAATTTTATTTTAATTGCAAAATATTATGAAGCTAATTAGTAGAGCTTTACGAGAATTATCAGAAACCAGTCTTACAATTTTTGATTTTTTCATAAAGTTTTTTTCAAAAACACAAAAAATGCTCCTATTTTGACAATTTTTGTCAGATGTAGCTGGTTAACGAACTTGTCCTTACTTTCTCAGCTGCGATAATGTATGCCAAAGCTCAATTCAATCCGACAATTTTTTTCTATCCAGAGTTATTGAGTATATGACCTATTACTACTGCAGACGGACAGACAGACAATTTCGTAAAAACCGTTTTTTCTGACTCAAGGGATCTCAAAACGTAAAGATTTGACGAAAATTCCGAAAATGATTTTTCGCATAAAACCAAAACTTTAATTCTCATATGATGAGAATCTAAAAGACATCAAATTTAGATCTTTCTTAATAATATTAATAACTCTAAAATTAATTAACATTGTGAAAAGTCTGTAGTCTCATTTCAAAGGTAAGTTTTCATAGTATTTTCCTAACTAATTAAGATGTTTTTGGAATTTTTCTGATAGATTCTGCTCTAGAATCAAACATGGTAATGAAAAATCATCAAATTTCAAATGATGATTGTACTACATTTATTTGAAGAATTCAAAAAATCCAAACTATCAATATTTTGATAAAAATTTCTAAATTTATTAAAATATGATACACATCGATTTTTAAAAACTTCTTGAAGAAGCTACATATTTAAAAAATTGCATGACTTTTTTGAATTCTGTTCAACCTCAAGATAGAATCCAGAAAAGAATTTCTAAAAATATTTTGATTAGGTTAAGAAATCACTATGAAGACATACTGAAAAAAACCTTTTGAAATCTAAATATAAATTAAAATTTCTTTTGTAATATCTTTCTATAAAATAAAACACTTTGACGAAAGTTGAAACTCCAGGTCAATCTGTAATTTCCGATGGTAGTTTATATATATATACAAATTGTCATGTAAAAGATGTTAAATTCCAAAAAATTTTATTCAATGTATTTTATTTTTTAGGAAAGGTTTGTCGACTTAGCTTCATATCAAAAAAGTTTGAGGTGTAAATTCACATATAATTTATGTATTTTCTTAAATCAGCAAACACTTCATTTACATTCATCTATTGAAATTGCCATATGTATAAGATGTTTCATACTTCAAAAAATTTAAGGTGTAAATTCATATTGCGAATTCAGATATAATTTATGTTCTTTCTTCGTAGTTTATCTTCAAAAATTAGATCTTAGGTAAAAAAAGATAATTTTGCTTCCAAATATAGAAAAATTATTATTGAAGAGATCATTTCAAAGAAAAGAGATTAATTTCCAAGAAAAATATTTGAAGCATTAGAAAAAATAAATTTAACAAATTTTATTTTTACCCCGACTTTTTTTCTTATCGCTTCATACCAAATTTAAAAAAAATGATGTGATTCAAAAGAATCAAGAATCGTTTTTTCAGGCAAAAGACCTAATACAACCTAGCCGTTTCCATATTTCTAAAATGAATAAGTTTTTACCAAATTCAGTAATTTTTTTACACGAATTTTGTTTTGGAAAATTTATTTTTAATGGTTTCAGCCATTGAAGAATTTATTATAATTTCCAAAAAATGAAAACGGTTAAGTTGCAGAATGCCTTTTTCTTAAAAAAATTATCCGTGATTTCACAGAATCACAACATTTTTTTAAATTTTGCTCGAAGCGATAAGAAAACAAGTCCGGGTAAAAATAAAATTTGTTAAATGCATTATTTGCTTATATTTTAATTTTTTTTTCTTGGAAACTAATCTCTTTTCTTCCAAATGATCTCTTCAATAATAATATTTCTATTCTTGAAAAAAAACTTATCTATTTTTGCCTGAAGTCTAATTTTTGTGGATGAACTACCTTAAATCAGCAAACACTTCATTTACATTTATTTATCGAAATTTTCATACAAAAGATGTTACCTATTATGAAAATTTTTTCCTGGACCCTAAAGCCAACTAAGAACATAAACAATATTTGAATATTAATACTAAGGGTCGGTACAAGTCCTGTTCCACTATTATTCTCTACATAATTTAAAAAAAAATGCTGAAATTGATATTTTGTTTCGAATTTTTAAGCATTTATTGACTTTAAATTTCATTAAAAAATTATTTTTCAAGTATTTAAATCATCTTAAAATTTCACAAAATGTTTTAGATACTTATTTCAGATCAATATTTTTCAAACTATATAGAAAAAAAGTGTAATTTTCTTAATGTTATATTCCGTAATTTTGAATTCTGTGTCTATTTCGCGCCTCCTTTGCATGAAGTCGAGAAAAATACAATTTCTGATTTTAACTCGACAACAGACAGCGTGAAATCGAAGCGAGTTAGTGGGGATATGTGCTCCCACATGTTATTGTAGCATTGCGGACCTTTAATTTTAGTTTGAAAAAGCCACGGAAAAAGCTTTACGCAATTGGGGGCGCTGCAAAAGTGATAAACAGTAGATCTGTTTTACCCTTCAAGTAGTAGCATGAACCTTTCATTTTAGTTCCCAAGAGCATGTCGCAATAGAACGCGCTGCGGAAAATCACTCGAAATTAAATACATTACTTTAGCAATCTCCCAACTCATCTCTGTCACCAATAACTTTTGTTTTGAATCTAAAATAAAACTCGTAAAGGCTTGGTTTCTCGTTTTGTGTATACAAATACATTACGTATTACCATATTGAAAAACCCGGTAAGAAAGCTTGTATTAAAAAGTATTTTTGTCCATCAGTTTTAAATCCGCATTTAAGTGTCAATAAAGATAAAACTCCAGTCCCCTTCAAAGCCGATTTAAGCCATGCAAAGTAACCTCAAATATAATAAAATCCGAATTTGTCCTTTTTCGCATGGGATGGCGAAAATTTCGTGCCCTTCATTGCTGAATCTGAAGTTTAGGGGGGGGGGGGGTAATTTTCGTGTAATCTAGTTCCTATTGCGTCCCCTAGATGTCGCTGATATAAATTCATTCGCCCCGCCGCCATCTGTAAGTACCCCTTCAAAATACATGGGAGTGGGCACACCGTGCATCCTACTACTGACATAATAATACTAGTATGGATCATCGACATATAGAAATGGACTGCTAATCCAATAGGGGAAACGCGAATCTCAAATCAGAAATAGAAGGGAGAGAGCGGTAGGATCTCTCTCTCTTTCTATCCCAGGAGTGTCGCTTAAGAATCGCGGGCCTGGCGCATTATGAATATTTTGAAAAAACTATATTTCACAATCAGAATTGTTTATAAAAATCTTTCAGATACGGAAATATTAAGTTATAACATAAACAACACATGTTTGAAAATGATTCAATGTTATAAAAGCAATTTCCTGTCATTTTGAATTCAAATATTCAAAAACAATATGCATTCAAGAAGATTTAATGAATTTCGATTCGTGATATGAATCGTTTATTTCGTAAATGTTCTTTATTTAAAATTGTTTATATTATTTTGGTAAGGGATCATTCATAAACTACGTAGCATGTAAGAATCATCTATGAAATGCAAACTGCATATTCGCCAACTTTTTATTGCTTTTCCTCATGGCAAACCCATGCGACTGCACCATTCTTTCTTTCTGCTATCATTTTTCGGGAATCTAATAGAAAATTAGGAGATGCGATAATTGTAAATTTTCTGTATTGAACTTATATTTATTTAATTTCTTTAATTTTGAAACTTCTGTTTATAATTATAAAACGTAATCATTTTTATAATGTATAGAAATATTTGAGAAAGATTTTTTATAGTTTGAGGTTATAAGTTCTTAATTATTTTTTTACAGATATAACAGACTACTTAACTATGGAACATTAAATTTCTATTTAAGTTTTGCACCCGGCAACAAATAATACATGTCACTGTCATTTTAAGTATATATTTTTTATAATCACATGATTAGGGTAAAGCGGCAAAGTAATGCTAGGGTTATAAGAGGTACAAGCTACAATCCTGAGCTCCGTCGCGGCAATTCGTTTTCAACCAATCACTTTAGAGCAGAAAGAGAGAGAGATCCTACCGCTCTCTCCCTTCTCTGTCTGATTTGAGATTTGCGTTTCCCCTATTGGATTAGCAGTCCATTTCTATATGTCGATGGTATGGATGGGTAAGCGCCAAAATCAGACCGTGTAAACCTAATGTATAGATGGTGGACGATTAGAAACTAAGGCCGCGTACAACTGTGTATGTGAACTATGATGATAAGTAATAAAAATCAAAAATATCTGTAATTTGCTTTTTTATTACCGGAAGATACACAGAAAATTTTCCTATGCAATGAAGTGCGAACCTTAAAAGCATGTGATATTTAGGAAATTAGCAAATTTTATTGTTTTAGATTTTTACATGTTTGTGTCTAATGTACAGGAAATTTGGGAAATGGTAGAGAAGATAAACTTAACTTTCATTTTTTAAATTGATAAAAAGTTTAGTTTTAGCAAAATATATCATAAAATTTGTTTTCACTGTCAAAACCAATAATAGTCTACTTACGTTCGCTTTTATCTTCTCTACCATTTCTTAAATTAAAAAAAAAATATATATATATTTTGTTGAAAAAAATGTAGGAAATGGACCAAATTGTTCACACGAACTTGCTACTTTTTACAAGTGGGAATCCGCGCGAGCTTCTATCCATCGTTGTCCAGCATCTTCTCTCTTCGGAAAGCGATGGATTATTTAATTAGCTATTAGTGGTACACCCACGAAGAGCACACTGAATTTCATATTTTTTATTCATGAAAACGTGCAATCACGTTATGAATTTTTGAATACTTGTAAACAACAATGGTGGAACTTATAAGAAGCCAGTTCCCCTTGTCGCACTCCGCCCGCTTGCGACAACTAGCGCCGCGTAAAACTGTGCACATGAACTAAGATACGTGGACACCTCATCGATTAGTGGTTGACACGCCCTGATTCTCTGTTCGATTTCCGTTTTTGTAAGCTCGCAACGTGAGCTACGTGCCCAGAAGCCAAGAATTAGACTTGTGCCCGTGTTTATGCTGCACTACTATTGGGTTGTCCCAGAAGTAATTGCCGATTTTTTTATACAAAGTAAACACATTTTTTCAAATAGAAGGAATGAACTTTAATCAATGATATATTTTCCATTTTGTCCAATGACCTTTTGACATCTTTCTGGTAACTTCATGATTTTACGCTCATAGAACTTGAGGTCTTTATCGGCACAAAACTGTACCAAGTGCGATTTCATAGCTTTATCATCAATGAAAGTTTTACCATTCAAGGAGTTCTGCAAAGATCGAAATAAATAGTAATCTGATGGTGTAAGGTCAGGGCTATTTGGTGCATGTAACATCACTTCCCAACCAAGCCTTAATATTTTTTGGCGGGTGGCTAAAGATGTGTGTGGTATAGTTTTGTCATGGTGAAAAATTACACCTTTACGATTGACCAATTCTGGCCGTTTTTCTTTGACCGCTGCGTTCAATTCATTTAGCTGACGACAGTAGTCACCCAAATTGATCGATTGGTGACTTGGAAGCAGCTCAAAAAACACCACACCTTTCCAATCCCACCAAACAAACAGAATAATTTTTTTGGATGCATTCCAGCTTTCGATGTTGTTTGTAGTAGTTCATAACGCTTGGACCATGATCTTTTTTGAGCGACGTTATTGTGAAAAATCCATTTTTCATGACCAGTGATAATTCGCTTAAAAAAAGGATCGAATTCATTGTGTTTAAAATGCAAATTACATGCGTTGATGCGTTTTGTTGAATGAATTTCTTTCAATTCATGTGGAATCCAAGTATCAAGTTTTTTAACGAATCCAAGACGCTGTATATGACGGTCGATTGTTGATTTTGGGATCTTTAACATTTCTTTAATCTCTTCAACAGTTACATGACGATCCGATTCGATTATGGCTTTGATTTGGTCATCATCAACTTCATTTGGTCAACCTGAACACAAGTTTTTATTTCAGCATGTCAAAACGTTTAAGTTATGAGCATGTGCCTAGTCCCCTCCTTATTCCTATGTCCATGGTCCTGGTCGATGTAATAATCCTCATAGGACATGGTGATGGAACTGGAGGTAGATGAGTCGCTTTCCATGATTATTAGAAAACTAACAGTAGAAGCGAGAAGATGGTGCAGCTTCCAACATATGACATCATATAAAAGCCATGGCAATCAGCTATAGCTGATAATTATGTCAGCTATATAACCCCCCCCCCCCCCCCCCAAACGATAGGATAAATCACACGTGCACTAGAACAATGAACAAGACACCAGAGCCAAAGACAAAATAGAAAAACGATGTGTTTAGTTAGGTTGAAAATTGCCTCACTCAGTGAAGGCATTATCAAGCATCTGCAGTATAACATTACTAATAGTAAGAATAAAAATAAGAAGCATAGACATTTTTTTTAATAACAGTAAGCAAAAGATCTAGTATACTTACCTAAGGTATCTGAAGCCTCCAAACATCACGCGTACAGTTGGACATCAAGAGGAGACGTAATCATTAATCGAATATTGCTTCCATTCATCCATCCAAAAACCCTTATAATTTCCACCAGGGACGATGATTGTTCTAAAACGGGAAGACTGCTACATCCCGGTAACTTTTAATTTTCTTTTATTGCTTCTACGTAAGAGTTACACGCCATACACCAATGTAAGTAACTAATGAATAATTTTTTATATAGATGTAGTCCTATGATAACGCAGCCACAAAAAAAAAAGTTTTGACTCCTAGGGTCAGACCATGTATACTATATGTTTTTGGAGTCGCTGAATCTGAATCCGGAGTCAGATAAACCCTATCGGGTCAGCGTTTCACCATAACCCGCGAAAAACCCATCCCTACATCTGTATAAGCCTGTAACGATAAACCATAACGTCATAATCTCTCACACCATAACCATTATTACTCCATAACCCAATAACCCTATAACCCCACATATTGAAGGGAAATAGTTTATCACGGGTCATCTGTATTATTGCGAGTTGTCAAAGAGGTTCGAGTTATCTTAAACCAGCTACATCAAACGCCGTAACTCCTTAACACTATAACACCAAAACCCCCCACACCATAACCCCATAATACCCAGCACCATAACCCCATAACTCATAACTCATAATCTCATAACACCATAAACCTATAACCCTATATCGAAAAGAAATATTTTATCACGGGAAATCTGTGTTAATGGTGCTATGGGCTTATTGTGTTTAACGCGATGGGTTTAAGGTTTCCGGAACCTCTGTTACAACTTTCAATAATAAAGATTGCCCGTGATAAACTATTTTCTTTCGATATAGGGTTATAGAGTTATGGTGTTATGGGGTTAAGGTGAAAGGGTTTTGGGGTTATAGTGTTAATGGGTTATGGGGTTTAATGTAACGGGTTTAAGGTATCTCGAACCGCTCTGACAACTTGCAATAATACAGACTACCCGTGATAAACTATTTCCATTTGATATATAGGGTTATCGGGTTATTGGGTTATGGAGTAATAATGGTTATGGTGTAAGAGGTTATGACGTTATGGTTTATCGTTACGGGCTTATATAGCTCTAGGGATGGGGTTTTCGGGGGTTATGGTGAAACGCTGATCCGATAGGGTTTATCTGACTCCGGATTCAGATTCAGCGACCCCAAAAACATATAGTATACATGGTCTGACCCTAGGGTTCCAAACTTTTTTTTGTTTGGCTGTGTAATTATTATCTGGACTGGGTTACTATTCATGTGAGGTAAACTAATGCACTACCTCACGACGACAGATCGGTTTGGCACTTGGTAACAAGTGATATAGAAGAGTATCGCTCTATCCATATGATAATTGCACACACGGTAATGGGTCAGTAAGCCTCACCGCGTGTCGATAATATAGTAATACAACGCTAATAACTTAGTGAGACGCTAATAGGTTTTAAACGTTGTTTCATCAACACTAATTTATTATTGTTCAATTCAATAATTATTATTACAATCTTGGTTATTAATTAAACGTTAATTATTGTTAATATTGCTAGTATTACTAATTATTGATTACAGATGATCAACCACAAGTAATCAATAATAAGAATACATATGCTATCATAGATCATAGATCAAGGATCGACTGATTATAGAAAATCATTCATTCAGAACCAAACATCGATCATAGGTTACCATATATAAACTGTCAGCTAAAACTCGACGTTGACCAATACCAATAGGCAGTGGTGGGAGCGAAACATAGCCCGTGGAACGTACGTGATTTTATACAAATTTGCACAGCGCGTGACTTTATGAAATATAGCGCGATCCACTCTCACTTTGGTCACTATTGGGAGATTCAATAATATATATACGACAGGTTCACCTCTGTAGGTTTGTCATTAAGTTTCGATCAGTTGCACGGTCAACTCGATTCATTTCGGATCTATAAGTAAATGTCGTGAGCAGACCCTTTGATGAACGTAGGTTTCATCGGTTTCTTTGAGCACAATTCTACCTTGGGTACTTGGTAAATAATATCCTTGGTCCTTAAGTAGTGCAAGTCTGGAAACAATAGTGCTATCTAGTTCCTTTGGATTACGTGTATCGTCGTCTTTAGTCGTGTTGTATAATAGTATTTCAATTCTGAAAGTAGGACGAACTAACCTATCTTGTTAACAAGAGCATGCAAGATTCATTTCTCATGTACTTAGCAAGATAAGTAAGCGGGTAATTGATCACACCAGTTAGTGGACTTGCATCCCTCACATCAAACTACCTGCGGCGAAATTTAACGTTGTTTTGCTACATCATGGAGACTCAAACGAAACCCAAACTATCCTAATCATAAGTATCGTCTTTTATTGTAACATCAATTAAATATTTATTTACTGATCAATAAATAATTATATATATATAAATTCATTGTTTTCCAGAAACCAAATCCTCGCCTTTTGCTTGGGACGTAATATTGGGGTTAATATTCCCATGTAGTCGAAGCTTTTTTGCGCGACAAAGGGTATAACGCGATGTGGGAAAAAGAGTGGTCACTCTGTCATTAGATCACTTGTAATAGTTGTGCCCGGGGCCTGGTGCGCAGTAGGTACGAACCTGGATGCATTCTCGAAAGCGATGCAGTAAGTCTAGGTAGGCTGGGGTATACGCCTGTGAGTACGCTGTGTGTGACGCCCCTCGCAGGTCGTAACTTGATTCAGGGTGGCCGTTAGACCGGGAAACCTGAAAAACCGGGAATTTTTTTAAATTTTTGATGAATAAAGATTTTAATTTCTTTTGAATGTGTTACAAAAAGTAACACTTTGTTACTGTAAGAGTGTAAAGCAGCCTTAGGCTGCTGTCTGCAGCACCCATTGGAGCAGGAGATTTTTCCCTTGTTGACTGTGAAAGCGACTTTAACCATTGTCCCTTTTGTATGATTTCGTGATTTCGATGTACCTGGAGAAATTTTATTTCAGAATATTGAATAAAAAATATTTTAAAACTTTAAAAACCCATTGCATTAACTGTTATTCATTGGAAACTATTTTTTGAATGATCAGGAAATGATCGGGAATTATTTTCGTCGATGAAAACGGTCACCCTGTTTATTAGTTTATTAGTTTATTAATTAATAATAACACAGGTTTACAAATTTCGAAAACGTTTTTGACCCGAGAAGACAAGCATGTTTTTTGCTTGTGTAATAAAGGTTTTTTCTCCGGTTAATCAAAGAGGGAGTTTTTTTCGGAACAAATATTTGAAAATTGATTGACTATAACAACCGTACTAAATATTTATCGGCTACAGAAGCAGCAGCATGGAAATTATTCAAGAGCGTCGTTCGTAACTTCCTCGGCTAAAGAAAAAGTGATGATGCTACGAGCGGCTAAAAATTGAGAAAATAACTTCTTTCTCAATCAGGACAATTAAAAGGGGTCATTAAACGATTTCCATCGCAATTAATTTCTACAGGTGAACGCGACGAATTTTTATTCTTAGTGCTCGTAACCTGAGTATGTTGTAGGCTCAGCACAAAATGTAACAGGAAGGAGGTCAGTTCATAAGACCGAAGGAGAATAATAACAAAACTTTAAGGAATTCCTTTTTTTTAATTATATATATCATGTCTCTGAAAAAATAGATAAATTAAATTTCGGAGTGAATCTAAACCGACATAAGGTAACTAAATACGCACACACTACGTGTATTTAATTACTTGATACCTAATTATAAATTTATAAAATACGGGAAAATTAAGAAATGTACCTCACATCACGATACGCGGTTGTTTTCTTTTCACATAAATGGACACATATGCCTGAATTTAATTTTAAAAACATAATGTAATGTAACAGGGAGAAGGATGAGGAGTGAGATGAAGGAACTAGTACGAAAACATACACGCACGTAATAACTGCCGCCGATTTCGTACAAAGCTTGCACTCGTCCGCACACGTGTACTCGCAGACCGTATACGTATTTCGATATTTTAGACAACAGACATTAAATTCCTCAACCACTGGTATCGATGCCATGCCTACAAACCATTTCCTATCATACCTATCCGTACCAAGCACAGGTACAATATATGGATAATGGAAATGGATTATTTGAAACTTGGATAGTCATGATTTGTCATAGCCAGTGAGTTAAATGTAGTTAGGAGATCTTATCAATATGAGAAATACATAAAAAGGAAAAAGAGGATTCAGAATAAAAACTAACAAACCTAAAATGTTAAGTTAACATCGACATCTTATTTAGTAATTCCATGGGTTGAAAAGAAAAAATAAACGATTGCGTAGCAGAAAGAGGAAAAATTCCTCAGTTTGGTAATAGACATAAAAGTAATTAAGGCTACCAAGCAACTTGGGGTCGAAACCAATTTTTGAAGAAATTCGTCTTGTTGAATCTCAAAACAACGAGGAGGTTTTCTTTTAAAAACTACACTAGGTTTGCAAAAGGTTAAGAGTGGAGAGGGTGAGACAATTTAAAAGAATTGTTCACCTTCTGGTTGAGAACCATTCATCTTTTTCTTTTTCCAAAACTAGATAGTGAAAAACGTGACAGGAACCGACGTGTGTGCGTGATAGTTTAAAACCACGACATAACGTGTGGTGAAAGCCAATAAAAGGAACTTATGTGACCCTTTTTGTGTCACGACCAGCTAGGAAAATTACAAGGCCCAGTCAAGTCAAGCGGATTTTTGAAATAATTAGGATTTTTCCTTCTCTCAGCCATCATCCTTCTCAGCTGGTAGGATTAAGTTCCAAATAATATAACGGTAAGCTATATCGTTCTGAATTTATAATATTTTGTTGCATATAGAATCAAAACCTTTTGATAGAGCTCCTTCGAAATTTAGTAGATAATTTTTTTTTCTTCACCGAAATTCTAATATTTTATATTCTATTCTGGTAGCCAGTAGAGCTAGCGAAGGCTCCGAAACGATCCTACTTAAAAATAAAAATAAAGGGACACAAAAGTGTCGTACAGTTTGTAAGCCTCCGCGTACACTTTTTCTTCTTATAAATAAATATTAATTTATTGTTTTTTAATATTTAATTATTTATTTATCTCTACCACCCGTACGTAACAGACGACTACAGGCAAATCATCGGAGATCTTTTGAGAAGTTACCAAAAAGTGAGCGTTCGCATGTCGTTAAAAATCCACTAACCCCCCTTTAGGGTCTCATTTCCCTCTACTAGCGAAGAAAATAAAATATGCACCTCGGGGAAAACGGTCCATAGCGCCTCGTATGAGTTAAACACTGTTGCATTGATAGGGGAACTCAATGGAGGCTGACACAGAGATACCAGGTGCAAAGCATAAATCAAGAAGGGAGTAGAGATGCTAATAGGAACGCAAATAGCTTCTCACCCCGCCCTAATTTTTCCCGGGGAAAAAGATTGAGCCAAAATCAAAACTCCAATCGAAATAATAACCAAAATACAAACCGTAATTTTAATCCAAACAATTTGAATCGAAACGTACAAATAGTCTACGAAAAAGAAACCTTGAGGAGAAATGTTACGTTTCTGCATTATAACAAACAGAAAATTTTATACCAGTAACAAAAAAGGTGGTTCCGAAAGCAGTATAAAAGAAGAAGATTTGTTTCATAAAATGTGCTATACTTTACAAAAATTTTTACCAAACTCTTTCGTAATTTGATGTGTTTTTTGCAATTCCAATTTCCGAAATCTTGGTAAGTGTATAAGGGGGAAACCTCCAAGCGAATCAAATCATTTATCAGTCAGGCTCAAATCACCAACATTCTTTTGCGATTGTTCTACTCGTAGTAGTAGTCTCCTAGCTTTTCATATTTGTTATATATAGAAATATAAAAATTTAGTTTCAAACTAAATCAATGATATATTAAAAATGAAAATATTAACAAAAAATAATAAATTTATAATAATTTGATTGAAATTTTGAATTGATAAAATTACTGAAAACCAACACACATCCGGTGAAATGCGTAGTATTTCAGTTACTCCATCCATCGGTAAGCTTATTACTCTTACGGATCCTCAACATGAATTAGATTGGGATTGGTTCTGGGTTCCTTTACAGAAGGAGGCATTTAATGAGTGGAAGATGAGAGCTTCCACAATCGAACAAAGAGCGCTAACATTAGATGATGAGTGCTGACTATAAGTAAAAAATATAGTGTAAATTCACAGAGTTTTATTTCTATCAATGCAATTTGAATCATATTATAATTACTAACAGGCTTTTGGACATTGTACTTAAGATGGAATATTTTTCCTCTAAAGGGGTCTCACAAACACTAAAACTCTTGTCAATTGAAGAATGTTTATTAGATTTATTTGATCCCAGGATCTGATCTTCATTCCATTTTTGGCGCTTTTGTTCCTCAGAAACATTATTAATCGACGGAGGCTCAGATTTATTTTGATCCATGATCTGTTCCTCCTATGAGTTTTGTTTTACTTCAGGCTTAGGCTTCTTTGGTTCTAGGGCCTGATCATCACTCGAATTTTAATA
This sequence comes from Diplolepis rosae, assembly GCA_030998225.1. Lineage (NCBI taxonomy): Eukaryota > Metazoa > Arthropoda > Insecta > Hymenoptera > Diplolepididae > Diplolepis > Diplolepis rosae. Next base: position 1,785,429 of record JAPYXD010000056.1, read on the forward strand.
TACAGTACAGTCGGAAAGTATTAGAACAAGATAAAAAAAGTTGTTTTTGGCAGTTTATCGTATCATTTATTGAAATATTATTCACATATTCGCGGTAGTTTCGTACTTTCAATGTATCTCCATGATTCAAAGACATTTTTAATGCATTTTACTGAAATTTTCATCAAAATTTATAAGGAAACAGTAAATATCTTACTTCAAGCGATTTTCTTGAAAATGGCCACGTTTTTTGCTTTAATGACTGCAGCGCACAATTTTCGCATTCTTTCGATGAGTTTCTGAAGTGTTTAAGGTGCACTATTATTCCACGCTTCGTTCAAACAATCCCAGAGACCAGGAAGGCTTGTTGGCTTTATATCTCTCACACGTCGGTCCAATTCTTCCCACAATAGCTCGATGGGATTTAAATCGGGGGGTTGAGGCGGCCATTCCATTATATTAAAATCACCTGCGACTTTTTTTCGTTCCAAATGAGAAGTACGAAGTTTTTATGTATGTTTCGGATCGTTATCTCGTTGGAAAATGACTCCACGACCAATTAAATTGATGCCAGAGGGTATTGCATGGCGTTGGAGTATACTGTGATACTGCTCTTTTTTCATAATTCCTTCAATTTTTTTAAGTTGACCAACGCCGGCGTGGTTCAAACAGCCCCAAACCATTACTGAGCCACCGCCATGTTTTACAATTGGCACAATAGAATCTGGTTTAAATCTTTCATTGACTTTTCTGCGAACATATTGACGCCTATGGCTACCGAAAAGTTTGAATTTTGATTCGTCTGCCCATAAAACTGATTTCCACTCATCAATCGTCAATTCAACATGTTCTTGATCAAACTTCAGTCATTTTTGTTTATTTACTGGCCGTAGAAGTGACTTTCTGACAGCAATGCGTCCAACCATACCTTTTTCTTCAAGCCGGCCTTTGACTGTCGTGAGCGTTATTGGTGAATCCAAGTCTTCATTGATTTCAGCACGAATTTCTGATGCAGATTTCTGTCGATTGCCCTTACTTATTGCGTATATTTTGTTGTCGATTCTTTTATTTATCTTTCTTGGTCGACCAGATCGTTTTCTGTTAGTATTTTGTCCAGTTTCCCGAAATCTTCTTATGACCGTATGAACTCAACACAAAGATATTTTCAATATTTTGGTTATTTCTCGATAGTTTTTGCCTGTTTTTTTCAAAATAATGATTTGGGCCTGTTTCTCGACAGATATTTCCTTTCGCTTGACCATTTTCAATCTGTAAAAATACACACGACTGTCAAATTAACAGACTTACAGTTTTTTATGACACTTCAATGCACCAGACACGTTTTTCGGCCATTGACTGTTTTCTTATAAATTTTGATGGAAATTTTAGTGAAATGCATTAAAAATGTCTTTAAATCATAAAGCTACGTTGAACGTACACAACTACTGCAAATATGTAAATAATTTCTTAATAAATGATACGATAAACTGACAAAAACAACTTTTTTTATCTTGTTCTAATACTTTCCGACTGTACTGTATTTGTTCCTCAAAAGACTTTTTTGATCTCGAGATCTGATCCTTACTCAGTTTGAGTTTTATTTTCTCTAATTTTCTTCGCAAACAATCCTTTTCCTCTGCTACGGATATCTCAGTTTGACTCCTCTTTCTAAGAGGAGATTCGTCTGCTTATTTAAAACGTCTACTATTGTGGCAAGTCGACTTGTTGTGGAAATTGTAGGAGGCGAATATCTTAACATGGGATTGAAACGCATAATTACCAAAAAATTAAATACTTTTTCTATTAATTTGTTGCCTGAGGATGTGATAATTGATTTTAGCACAGATGGCAGCAAAGCAGACAAGGGTGCTCAACAGTTTTGGCCACATCAGATCAGAATTTCTAATATAGGCTATAAGAGGCCAATGTTTCAAGGGAAACATAGACCAACAAACGCATTCGATTTTTACGAGTAATTTTTACAGAAAATTATCAACATACGTGAGGAGGATAGAATAAAAATTAGGGGTCGATGGTTACCTTCGCATATTCGTTGTTTCATTGCAGATGCACCAGCACGTGCATTTGTATTAAACCACACTGGCCACAATTCTTCACGCCCTTGTTCGAAATGTAAAGTTGAAGGACATCGCTCTACCATACCAGGATTTGAGTCAACGCTGGTTATCCAGGGTGTTGGACATGAAGCAAGAACCGATGAAGAATACGCGAATCTTATTGATGACGATTATCATAAAGGCAGAAGTCCTTTATTCGCAGTCTTAGGTTTGGTGCCATTCGAGTGTATGCACTCAGTTTGTTTGGTAAATATGAAAAAAAATTTAGGCAGAAGTGAGAGGAAAGTTAGGCCATCGAAGATTAAATGGTAGGAGGTTGAATATTCTTAATGCAAAATTAACATCTCTTGCATCACATGTACAAACCTTCCAAATTTAATCGATCACCAAGGCCGATAATAGAGTTCCTCAATTATAAAGCTACAGAATTTAGACAAGTTTTACAGTAAACTAGTGCAAGCATTTTAAAGAATGTATTCCCAGGAGAATATCAAGATCACTAGATGATACTAAACAGCGTCATGCACCTAATTATATCCAAAAAGACACCGGGGGAAATGTATCCATTTTGCCAAGAGTCTCTGGAAAGTTACGTACAAGCATGTGAAGTACTACATGTAGAGCAGTTCTTGTCCTATAATGTTCATTCCCTTCTACACTTAGCAGCAGATGTTGAACTATTGTGTGGTATGCAAACATTTAGTACGTTTGGATTTGAGAATAACATACCTGCAATCTGTGAATGTGTACGAAGACCTGGCCTAAAGCTTCAACAATATTTCGAAAGAGAGCTTGAAATAAATGATAACTCTTCAATGCCCATTGATGATATTCCAATACGTCATTTACAAATGCATGCTGGAGGATCTCGTCCAAAAATATTGTTGCAGAAAATTGTCAGAAATTCAGAAAGCAACTAGTTGGTACAGTGGCTTTTTTAACCTCATTACGAGACAGCTGCTGTTTTCTTCAGATCACCGAAATCTGTCTGATCAAAAATATAGTAAAGGTTCAAAAAACCATTTTCTTAATTGTTCAGAAGATTCAGAGGATGATTGCAGTTTATGAAGTTGGAGTGAAATGTGATTATGTCAGAATTCATCATTGCTCCAACTTATCAGCTTCTGTGGAGGCAATAAATTTGTATCAGGTGATAAACAAAGGCAATAGATTACCTGTATGACGTGCAATTAAAGAAGAAGAACGTACGGTCGGAAACGAGTGGCTTTGCACTAACTCGTTTTCAAGACTCATAATTTCTTATTGCTAAATATAAATAAAATTTCATTAGACTCCACAATTAAAATGAATAGAAATGTAAGTGTAGTGAAAGCAATCCATGTATATACTAGGGTGTTTGATATTGACGTGATATTTTGATGAGAGTTCGCCACTAATAACAAACGGCTGTCACTGTTAAAAAGTTCCGTCCTTCAAACCTCTTCTGTCAAAATTAAAGCCAAATCCATTCTTTAGTTTACAAGTTACAGTGTCTGAGAGCAACCAACCTCCGAATTTTCTGCATAGACGAAAAAATGTGAATTTCGTGACTTGACTAAACGCCATTTTTTGTGTAGAAAAACTTTATCCGAAGCCAAGGCCAAGCTAGATAAATATTATTCGGACTAATACGTCATATGGAATGGTTCAGAAGTGGTTTACTGAATTTCATTGTGATCGTACGAGCACAGAAACCATACCAAGTCCAGGTCGTCCAAATGAGATCACTACACTAGAAATGATCAATAAAATCCATGATATTGTTTTGAATGATCCGAAAGTGAAAGTGCGTGAGATACATGAGATCGTATTCATCTCAACTGATCGTGCGGTCAATATTTTGCATACACATTTGTGCATGAGAAAGATCCGTGCAAGATGGGTGCCGCGATCGCTCACAATAGCCAATAAACGCATTCGTGTGACTACTTCGGAGCAAAATTTGGCCTATTTTAACCACAATCCAAAAGAGTTTTTGCGTCGATTTGTGACAATGGATGCAACATGGATCCACTAATTTACTCTGGAATTAGGTGAAGGGTCAAAACAGTGGGTTAATCCTGGTGAAAGTGCACCAAAACATCCGAAAATGCAACAATCGACTGGGAAAGTTATGGCTAGTGTTTTTGGGATGCACATGAAGTAATCATCATCGACTACCTTGAAAAAGGAAGGACGATCACTGGAGCATATTATGCTGTATTATTGGATAGATTGGTTGATGAAATCAGTAAGAAACGGCCACATTTGAAGAAGAAATCCTTCTTCATGATGACAATGCATCATCTCGCACATCGAATATTACATAGGCAAAAAAGCATGAATTGGGTTTCGAATCGCTTCCGAATTAACCGCATTCTCCAGACCTGGCCACCAGCGACTCTTATCTGTTCCTTAACCACAATAGATGGCTGTGTGGTAGGCATGTTGACGCTGACCAAGAAGTTGAATGGGAAACAGAAGGGTATTTTAGAGGGTTTGAAAAATCGTATTTTTTGGAATATTTGGTATTAATGGAATGTCAATTTACAAGGCTTTCAATTATTGTATTCTTTTTTTTCATTTATTTTAAATGAAAAGTTTGGATCATTATCAGGGTGGCTAGAGGTTCGGAAAACCAAGTCATTAACATGATTTTACAAAAAATGATAGAATTTTGGGATACAGTGTTTTAATATTATATTATAAATAATGTTTGATATTTAAATAAAAAAGTAGCATTACTTATTCAAAAATCGTTAATCTTTTTCAAATGTTATTTTTTAATTTTGATAATTGTAATTTCCATTGATTTAATTTTTCGTTTTTTGAATTTTTAAGAGTACAAATGACAATCTGACAATTCAAAATTTTAACCGATTTACATTATGACGTGCCTTTGTGCCACTAGGGGAACATGGCGGTCAGGCAACGTCACAAATAAGCGACCACGCGTCGCTCATCGAAATCTTAGCTCGTAATTGAATATGAAATCACAGTTACAGTTACAGAAACTCTCTCTCTCCCCCTCTCTCTGCAACAGTTACTTAAAGTAAATATGAATATTACAGTTCATCCACCCAGATCGAGTTCTTCTTTCTTCTCGGGTTATTCATATACATTAAACCCCTTCTACTCGACCTGGCGTGGTTCTATGTACTTATAGTTACCGTGGAGATCCTGCCTTGAGTGTCCCTGTCTATTCACCCGTGCTAGGTAAGAGAGTGCGTTTATGTGGCAAGATGCCAGGTTACAACACTATAATAATTGAAAAACATTTAAGTGTAAACAAAATTTTGATTCCACAATTTTCATTCAGACAGAATTCAGTTTTAAATGACGCTTAAAATCATTCAATTTGAAGTGTTTCCAATTTACAATATCAAAAATCGAACCATTTTAGACGAAACATATCAATATAGAGAAATATAAAATTTAATAAGGTTTAGCATTAATCAAAAACATTGAATAAAAAGCTTGGATATTTTAAGAATGCATAATTGCAAGCGTTCAAATTACAATTTTTACGGGTGAATTGAGAGCATTTCAATGGAATAACATGTTTAAACTGCTGTTTTAATAGCAAACATCAGAAAATGAATAACTTCAGACAGAAAATTGAGCAAAGATAACAGAAAATAATTGAAAATCATTTTATTAAAAACCCTCAAACTTAAAAATTTTTGAATCTATATAGCTATTGAATTACAAATTTTTTATTGATATATTGATCATTGATAGGGGAGAAATTTTTTTTTTCTGAATTGGATGAGAGAATTTTTATTTAAATTATAGAATAATGTTTGCAAAATGACAAATAATTCGGAAATTTTTAATTACATTTTACTTGCCAAGTAACATAACAGAAGTTGAAGGAGGGAAAATTACTTGGCTTTTTGAAATTTCACAAATGATTCTTACGTGTTACTGGATATAAGCCTATATACTTAGGCTTAATGTATTACATTATCGAGTACATATATGCTATTACTATTATTATTACTATACTGCCCTAGTGGACCCGTGTGAGGGAACGGTCATAGAATACTCTGACCGTTCTCTGACTGTTCTATGACCGTTCTATGACCTCGGATTATTACGGCTAAGAACGGTAAAAAAGACATTAAAAGCTTTACAATTATGATTCTGTTGCGAAATTTGGATTAGAAGGTGAAGCAATAAATAGAATTATCTTATTTTTCAACGATAAAGACTAGAAAAACATAATACCTGTCATTAAAGGCAGTGCAGTGGTTTACAATTGGCGTAGCGTCTCCACCAATAGTAAACCTTCACGGTGGAGACGTTCCGCCAATTGTAAACCACTGCACTGCCTTCAATGACAGGTATTATGTTTTTCTAGTTTTTAACACGTAAGAATCATTTTGAACCAATGTAGATCTACGACCATTGATAAAATAGAAATATATATATATACCTTTAATGTAATTGCACATAGTTGGGAACACACGATTACAAATATTCAAATGGGATAACTTAGAATGAGAAGAATTTCATTCGTACGAATTAGTGTCCTAACGGTTATTTCGAAAAAGCTGCTTTACAGTTAAGCGACTTTTTCTTTTTAACGGGGGAGGTGTGACGTATGAATATAATATCGATTAATTAGAACGCCACCTGTTAGGTATAAGTCGAAATTGTACTCGCGATTACCGAATCCATGTCACGAATCCTACCTTTACCCATATACGCGGGCGAATTTAAATATAAGAACTAGACTCGATTAATAAATGTTAGGCAAAACTCTCGTCGAGGAAATGAACAATTAACTTTAGATTTAGAAATAAGAATTCGTTCTCGTTTCTCAAGGAATATTATCAGAGATTTCACAATATGTTTAAAAGAGTTCTCACGAAATCTCTTTTATCTTCGAGAAACTTAGGCTAGTTGCAGTAAATTAATTCCTTACAATTTCTGGAAAGTTATAAATTTCGAGAAGGGACAAGATTCTGGTCGTCCACTTAAATTAATATAAACAAACTGAAGGGTAAAACCGGACCCTGGCTTTGAATTTCTGAGACTCACCAGGACTCCAGCGAGAATCGAATTACATATCAACATGTCTAGAGAAAGAGAGAAAGTTGATACAAAAAATCTGCCCGCTTTGCGGGCACATTCTCTTCGCGCGCAGCTCGCTTCGCTCGCAAGCTTGAGCGCGCCTGGGGCGCGTGATTTGATCGTCGCGCTTCGCGCTTCGATCTTTCTGGACCTCGCGCTTCGCGCTCGGTCTTGTGCTTTTCGCATACATTTAAGTTTATTTCTTATAATTTAATGCTGAAGCTCAAACCAATTTTATAATATTAAAGATGATGTGAATTACTCATTTTCTCAAATTCACTAAATTTCTTTTTCAGTTTAAGTGAAACAGGAAATTCAATTTACTTAAGGCTCTATCGGCCTTAAGGAACACATTCTCATCATGACACTCGCGCTTCGCGCTCGATTTTCTGTATACATTTCAGTAACTTTTTAATAAATTACATGATTAAAATAATTTATTTTCTTCCAAATCTCTCAAAAAGAAAAAATAATCATAGACTTTATTTAAGGTAGTACGATCACGAAAATTAGACCTCACGCTAAAATAGATAATTTTGCTTTCAAGAATAGCAATATTATTATTGAAGGGCTAATTTGAAAGAGAAAAGATTATTTTTCATGAAAAAAATTTGAAACACAAAAAAATAATGTTATTAATAAATTTTATTTTTGCCCAAACTTATTTTCTTATCGCTTCGAGCCAAATTTTTAAAAATGATGCGATTATAATAAATCACGGTTCATTTTTTTAGGAAAAAGATTCTCTACAACTTGACCGTTTCCGATTTTTAAAAATGAATTCTTTAATGGCTGAAATGATAAAAAAACAATTTTTCAAAACAAAATTTTTATAAACAAATTGCTGTATTTGATAATAATTAATTCAATTTCAAAAATAGGAAACGGTCAAGTTGTAGAGAATCTTTTTTCTAAAAAAATGAACCATAACTTATTAGAATCGCATAATTTTCAAAAATTTGACTCGAAGCAATAAGGAAATAAGTTTGGGCAAAAATAAAATTTATTAATAACATTATTTTTTTGTATTTCAAATTTTTTTCATGAAAAATAATCTTTTCTCATTCAAATTGGCCCTTCAATAATAATGTTGCTATTCTTGAAAGCAAAATTATCTATTTTTGTCTGAGGTCTAATTTTCGTGATCGTACTACATTAAGGAAACGATTTTGCAGAACAACGCTTCGATCTTTCTGGACCTCGCGCTTCGCGCTCGGTCTTGTGCTCTTCGCATACATTTAAGTTTATTTCTTATAATTTAATGCTGAAGCTCAAACCAATTTTATAATATTAAAGATGATGTGAATTACTCATTTTCTCAAATTCACTAAATTTCTTTTTCAGTTTAAGTGAAACAGGAAATTCAATTTACTTAAGGCTCTATCGGCCTTAAGGAACACATTCTCATCATGACACTCGCGCTTCGCGCTCGATTTTCTGTATACATTTCAGTAACTTTTTAATAAATTACATGATTAAAATAATTTATTTTCTTCCAAATCTCTCAAAAAGAAAAAATAATCATAGACTTTATTTAAGGTAGTACGATCACGAAAATTAGACCTCACGCTAAAATAGATAATTTTGCTTTCAAGAATAGCAATATTATTATTGAAGGGCTAATTTGAAAGAGAAAAGATTATTTTTCATGAAAAAAATTTGAAACACAAAAAAATAATGTTATTAATAAATTTTATTTTTGCCCAAACTTATTTTCTTATCGCTTCGAGACAAATTTTTAAAAATGATGCGATTATAATAAATCACGGTTCATTTTTTTAGGAAAAAGATTCTCTACAACTTGACCGTTTCCGATTTTTAAAAATGAATTCTTTAATGGCTGAAATGATAAAAAAACAATTTTTCAAAACAAAATTTTTATAAACAAATTGCTGTATTTGATAATAATTAATTCAATTTCAAAAATAGGAAACGGTCAAGTTGTAGAGAATCTTTTTTCTAAAAAAATGAACCATAACTTATTAGAATCGCATAATTTTCAAAAATTTGACTCGAAGCAATAAGGAAATAAGTTTGGGCAAAAATAAAATTTATTAATAACATTATTTTTTTGTATTTCAAATTTTTTTCATGAAAAATAATCTTTTCTCATTCAAATTGGCCCTTCAATAATAATGTTGCTATTCTTGAAAGCAAAATTATCTATTTTTGTCTGAGGTCTAATTTTCGTGATCGTACTACATTAAGGAAACGATTTTGCAGAACAACGCTTCGATCTTTCTGGACCTCGCGCTTCGCGCTCGGTCTTGTGCTCTTCGCATACATTTAAGTTTATTTCTTATAATTTAATGCTGAAGCTCAAACCAATTTTATAATATTAAAGATGATGTGAATTACTCATTTTCTCAAATTCACTAAATTTCTTTTTCAGTTTAAGTGAAACAGGAAATTCAATTTACTTAAGGCTCTATCGGCCTTAAGGAACACATTCTCATCATGACACTCGCGCTTCGCGCTCGATTTTCTGTATACATTTCAGTAACTTTTTAATAAATTACATGATTAAAATAATTTATTTTCTTCCAAATCTCTCAAAAAGAAAAAATAATCATAGACTTTATTTAAGGTAGTACGATCACGAAAATTAGACCTCACGCTAAAATAGATAATTTTGCTTTCAAAAATAGCAATATTATTATTGAAGGGCTAATTTGAAAGAGAAAAGATTATTTTTCATGAAAAAAATTGGAAACACAAAAAAATAATGTTATTAATAAATTTTATTTTTGCCCAAACTTATTTTCTTATCGCTTCGAGACAAATTTTTAAAAATGATGCGATTATAATAAATCACGGTTCATTTTTTTAGGAAAAAGATTCTCTATAACTTGACCGTTTCCGATTTTTAAAAATGAATTCTTTAATGTGCTGAAATGATAAAAAAACAATTTTTCAAAACAAAATTTTTATAAACAAATTGCTGTATTTGATAATAATTAATTCAATTTCAAAAATAGGAAACGGTCAAGTTTTAGAGAATCTTTTTTCTAAAAAAATGAACCATAACTTATTAGAATCGCATAATTTTCAAAAATTTGACTCGAAGCGATAAGAAAATAAGTTTGGGCAAAAATAAAATTCATTAAAAACATTATTTTTTTGTATTTCAAATTTTTTTCATGAAAAATAATTTTTTTTCATTCAAATTGGCCCTTCAATAATAATGTTGCTATTCTTGAAAGCAAAATTATCTATTTTTGTCTGAGGTCTAATTTTCGTGATCGTACTACCTTAAGGAAACGATTTTGCAGAACAACGCTTATTTCGTATCTCACATATTTTGGTGAAAAAAATCGAATTTTTTTAATATTAAAAATCAAAACATAAAATATACATCCTATTGAGAAATTTCTTGCTAAGAATGTGTAGACCTCATTTAGGCAAATAATTTTTCATCTAAACTTTTTTTATGTATCTCATATATTTTGTCTAAAAAATGGAATTATTGAATTTTAATCGTATTTTTTGGAATTGAAACGAAAAATATATGTTTTTTCATAAACTGCGTGAGACAAAACTTGTAGATCTTTTTGAAACGAACAATTTTGTAGTCTTACGTTTCTTTCGTATTTCACATATTATTGTTAAAAAATTGAATTTTTGATTTTCAATAGATTATTTTTGAATTAAAAAAAAAAATATGCATCTTATGAAAAAATGTTACAATTCAAATTTGTAGGTCTTTATGTAGAAAATAATATTGTATCATAACGTATTTTCGTCTCTCGTATAATTTAACTGGAGAATGGAATTTTGATATTGACTTTTTTCGAATTTGAATATGCTGTAACATTCCTAATTTTGATTTAATCAAAAAATGTTATCAGGATAATTTTTAGAGATTTATGAGCATTATCTAAAACCAGTATTAAAATTTTTGATTTTTTCAAAAAATTATTTTCAAAAACACAAAAGTAGTGCTCAATCTCTCAATTTTGATTGGATGTGGCTGGTTAACGAACTTGTCCTTACTTTTTCGGTTCCGATAAAGTGTGCCAAAGCACAATTCAATCTGATAATTCTATCGAGAGTTATGCCGCACACGACCTACAGACAGACAGACAATTTCGTAAAAACCCTTTTTTCGGACTCAGGGGGTCTCGAAACGTAAAGATTTGATGAAATTTTCGAGTCATTTTTCACATAAAACCAATAACTTCTCATCCATGATGAGTATGTAAAAACTATGATTTATGCTGTTTCGCAAGGGCCGAACAGTTGAGGAGGCCACATGTTGAAACTTTTGAAACTCTAGGGGTAAAGATAGGTAACGAACCATATGCATGCTGTGACGTGGTAAATTTTACCCGTCACATAGAAAATGTTTAATTTAGAAAACTCACCGGTGACAGGTGGGGTTATGTCCCTGGGGGAAAAAGTCGTGTGTCTGTTTCATGAGCAACACGAAGATAACAGCACCGGAGGACAGCAGCGTTGGAGACGAGACACTACCGGCTACCGAATCAACATAAACACTGGCCGCCATGTCGAGTTTCGAGCCACGATGGATCGACGCTTCGATTATCACCATCATCGATCGTTCGAGAGCGACACAGCAGACGACCAGAGGCCACCACGTGACCCGGAAAATGTACCCTAGGGCGCATAGGCCCTGGGGCTTGATATGGGACACATTTGATATTTAGTATCTTGGACAATTGGTGATACTAAATTTGTGAAGTTTGACGGAGATGAACATTGATTATAATGGCGTCATCGTGTTACACGCGCCGTTCATCTTAAATAATAGAACCGCGTGTTGAGGAAAGTAATTTGCCGAGGGCAATTATTATACTAGGCACGAGTCGCCTCTTCGTCTATTGGATGTTGGACATGTGACCTGTTTCCGGGTCTGCGATTGGGTCACGCGTGTAATTCGTGGGGCAGGTCGGGAATTCTGTCAGCGTCGCGTCGGCCATCGTCACTCTCGTCCTGCGACTACTACCGACAAGTTCCGCCCGTTGTTTGTTGGCATTTTAAAGAACCATCGGATTTTAACCTCTGAGAAATGGAAGGCGAATTCGTCCTGCGATTCGTACCGGAGCTTGGAGATGTCATACAGGTAGCGTGAGTGTTCTTATTAAATCTTTTTTCTCTGGCAAGTGGTCCGGAAAATAATGGACTATTGAACTGATACTGAGGCCATATGGCGTACTTTACAAATACCGGCCCCTTAGCCTCTCTTCTCTTCTCTCTATTATTCGCGAGTGCTCTTCCGTCCGTACCGTTGATTTTATTTGATGTTCAGGTCGGAAAGAAAATTGAAAATGTAAAATAAATTAGTCGAGTCTAATTCTCTCGGGTGGTGACGCGCGCTAAAATAAGTCGAATTCGCCATATTGTCGCGTGGCTCGGAAAGTTCCGAGATTTATATCATTTGGTTTACTGATCTTGATTTTTGGTTTTATTATTCATATCCTGTTTTAATTTATGTTGAATCTTGTTCACTTACAATAAAGCTTGTTAAACTATTTTGTATCATTTGATCAAATTCTGACTTTCATTATTTACCCGGTAATGTGTTGTGACCTTATTTTGACCCTGCCTTGTTTTTAGTGTTGTTAGTTTCGAGTCTCAATACTATTGGAATAAATTTTGTCGCTAACCAGAGTGACTGGCGCTCAACGAAGAAATTAAAGAAAATATTTTACTTCGGGTCGTTTAGAGCCGAAATAAAATCCGTTGGGTAGCCAAAAATAAGAGTGCCAGGTCACGGGTAAGACCTGCATTTCAATGCCCGAAACTTGCGCGCGCTTTCCTTACGCCTCCACTGACTGCAATTGGCTAAGGGAAGGCGTGAGGGTGGGTTTTTGGGACTCGAATGCATCTTGAAACTGGAAGCGTGCTGGATCCCTATCTTGGGAGCACAGTGGGTCCACTCATATAGGAGAAAAGGGGAACGAATTATAATGTTTGCTATCAACAAGCGGTGGTGCTATTGTCGCTACCGATGTTATTTTTAAACTGTTGTAACCATAGCAACCATATCATTGCCAGTTGAAATAATACAGCCGATGCTCATTTTACTCAACTACCGTTCGAAGCACCTCAAGCGTCGGTGATATATTTATACATTTCAGGTTAGCCCACTGACGCATTGTGATGCCCTGTTGTCGACAACGTTTTACTCAACTCCTTACTATTTCCTATGTAACGCTTATTGATATTCACTTTGGGTGAATTAGGTGTTTATCAAATTCATTTTATCCGAATTTAACGTCTGGACATTATTAAGTTGATTTGTCATGTTTAAATTGTTAGTTTTATTGGATCGACACTATTATATACGAATTTCGTTTGTTAGTGTTATTTGACTGGGCTTTTTCTATCACAACTGAATTGTTAATAAATTTAATAAAGTTAATAAGAGCATTATTACTTTTGAAATCACCGGTCTATCCCACAACCTCCAGGTTTGCTGTTCCAACAGCGAAAACGCAGCGACGATCCCACCATTTTAACTTCTCAAAGGTTGTCATCCCTGCCTGCGACGTAACACTGTTCACTAACCGTTCACTGACCATTGAAGGCAATGCCAAGAGATAAGGTGGGAGATTTCCAATCCCATGAATTAAATTCACCCGGATGCATCAGCCCGTATTTCACGATTCTAACTTGACCCCGTTAGTGTCCTAAGTTGAATTCCCAAGTTGGTTTGCCGGACCGTCACACGCGGCGCTATCTGTACCATCACTCCCTGAAAATTCACAGTAGCATACGAAGAATTTAATATAAAATTTTTTAAAAATATATTATTCAATGCCATAAACAAATAAAAGAGATCAGACCTTAAATATTAATATTATTTGAATATTTTTAATTGAATTTTCCCCTTTTTATTCATATTTATCTCGTACAAAAACTATTTTGAAACATTCAGCTGATATTAATATTTAAATATTAATATCTCTTTTATTCCTTTATGGCATTGAATAATAACATTTTAATAATTTTTATATTAACTTGTCTACATATCACTGCATTTATATTATTTTTTTTAGGTAAAATTAAGTTGAAAAATGGAAAAAAATGAAAAATTCTTAACAAGGAACGAAGTTGACGAGAGTTGTAATTAGTTGGAAATCATTATGAATAATTAAAGAAAATAGAATATAAAATAAGGTCAATATTAATTTATATTTTTAAAATAGTTAACTAACATTAATAAAAACAGTATAATAAGAACAATTAAATTTTTTTTCATTTTCAAAACCGAAAGTAGTCCATCTACGTCCGTTTTCATCCTCTCTAACATTCACGAAATTTTGGAAACAACATTTTATGTACTTTGGACACAAACAAGTAGAAACTGGAGCAAATTATTCATATAAACTTTCTACTCTTCTCAAGTATCACATGCACTCAAAGCTCATAGTTTTAGTAATAGATCAAATAAATTACATTTCTAGGAATCACGTCAGAGGTAATGAAATTTTGCATTTAGTGACCTAAAACCCAGGAAAAAAAAACCGATAAAACGCGCGTCTCTTTGAATTGTGTATCTGTCATTTGCATATTCATGAAATAAAAATTCAATCGGATGGTGACTCTTGGAATCTGCCATTCGACATTGGTTAAATCGTTAAGTGAATAGGGTTGAATAAGACTGATTAACCTCAAATAATTTCTAATGGCAATGTACGTGTTACGTCCCGAGCTAAGGCGAGGGTAGGTTGGGAAAATTAGGAAAAGGGAGGAAAGTTTGCTGATTAAATCAGAGTGGTAAATTCTGATTATTTATATTTTTGTGGGATCGTGTTCACTAGTCAGACCTATGCGGCTCGAGTTGTTCACAGTAATAACAAATTTTATTATATTGCAGTGTACAAGCTTTATTAATTAAAGGTAGATATACAATAAGTTTTGAGATGCTTATGTGTATGACTTATACTACTTCTCAGGATGAGAAGGCAATATTAAGGGTTTTATGCGTTTATGAGTTAGTAATACAGGTTTTGAGATGCCTATATATGTAACTCACGCATTAAAAGTGTGCGTCTATATAAGTCAATAATACAGGTTTTGAGATGCCTATATATGTGACTTCCGCGTTTAAGTGTGTGCGTCTACAAGTTATTAATACAGGTTTTGAGATGCCTATATATGTAACTTGTACGTTTTTATGCTAGTATACTAGGTTTTGAGATGCCTAGGTATACAACTCACGCACTACAATTGGCGTTATAGTTAATATAATAAGTTTTGAGATGCTTATATATATAACTTACGCTTTTTCCTTGCTCGAGAAGGCAAGAGAAAGAGTTTTGTCGTATATTTCTCCTTGTTGATAGCTGGATAACGGCACAATCCTGGCTGGAGTTAAGTAGTGCTAGTCAAGTAGTACAGGAAGCGTATCAGACAATCCAACTTGCTTGCTAAACACTGGTTAAGTTCGTTTTCTGTGGATTTAACTCTCAGAACTCGACTTAATACGACGATACACGTATTTAACGGCACTTATTAATTCACGACCACCGGACTTGCACCACTTAAGGACCAGGGATTTTATTTACCAAGTACCGAGGTATTCCTTGTGTAAGATACCGAATTACGAATATCGAAGGGTCAATTCGTGACACCGACAGTATGACTTGCGGACGGAGTGATTACCGACGTTAAGATCTTGAAGACTGAACAGCTACTAGCGAAAAGACAACCTCCAGAGGTAAATCTGGGGTTTATATATTATTGATTATTCCTATAGTGGGAAAACATTCATGTTTTCGTGGATCGGCACGTACCTTGCTACTCGATGGATCGGCACGCGTCTGGCAGCAGTGTCATTGACCATACTTGCTGACAATCGCGTAAATGCATGAACTCGCGGCGCGTTCCTACACAGGTCATACTATCGGGATCAAAGTTCATTCACGCTCAATGCGGTACATATTTCTCTTGTCTTTTCAGCTATGCTACATAATATGTATATGTTGACAGGTCGGTGCAGTTGTACTGAGTTACAAATGCACTGACTCATCTATTATTTTATACATTAGTTTTTAATCTTATTTTCTTATAGTATTTATGTAATACATAATTTCTGACAGGTGTTTCCTACTATCAGTGTTGTAATGAGGGGACATGTATCAGTTATATCCCTGAGCGTTTACAGAGTTGCCTAGGCACAGGCGAGAGTAATTAAAATTTTAAAATATCAGGGATGTAACAGTCCTCCCTCCTTAGATTAATCATCGTCCCCGATGATAATATTATTTATTTATCTTCCCCTTTTTCCTTTCAGATTTAATTAATTAATTTAATTATTATTATATTTTTTTTTTATTTTTAATTTACTTGGCTATAACAACAGGAGAGGCACCGCGTCGGTTTCGAATTCCAAGTGATATTAATTTCTGTCTCTTGCTGGATTGTGTATTTCTCGTGTAATTGATCATGTGTTGTGTCTATAGTGAACTTCTGATTCTCGGATTGACATAGGTGAGTATGATTTATCCTTGATTCTTAACTTATGTTTCCCTGGATTGTCGTTTCTTTTTATTTTATTTTCTTTTTTATTTTTTTATTTTCTCTCTTCTTGTTTTGCATAGGTAAGTTTTAACGTCTGTCATCAATTTTTGTGTGGCTGGGCAGCTGCTCTTTTGTTTGAAGATGCGTTACTTCATTAGTTCTTTTAACATCATGGCAGGACAAGCTTCATCATCCAGTCGTTCCCGGACGATTCCTTACTCGCAGTGGTACCTAAACAACGCCCATGAGGCCAACGATTTGACCATGGATCGTGGAGAACTTCGACCTCACGGTGAGTTTTTAATTTCTTTGAGGCATCAGTTTTTGTGATTGTTGGTGGGGTGTTTTCGTATTTAATAGGTCTTCTGGGTTGGGTCTCTTACATTTCGGTGCGCGATGTCTGAACCCCGTGAGAGTAATTTCCGTGCCGTGTTAATCGACGAGTGTATCTCGGGCCAGTCCTCTTCTTGCCTTACCGGGTCCGATAGTCAATTTTATTTAGATAATTTTGATTGTAACTTATTTGAATCGGGTCCATCTTTTCCGGATCATTCCCGCGGCACTCTGTCTACTCTCTCAGTAACTGAGAGTTTATCGTCTCGGATTTCCGCGCTTGAGGATTCAGCGGGGATACATCAGTTTATTGTTTGGCGTGTGCCGGTCTGTCGAGTTGTTCCGGTGCTCGTTTCGTTGGCAAGGGAGCTCCTTGGATTATCGGTGACGGACTCGGATTTCTGTATTGTTCATCGATTGAAGAAATCTTATAACGGGGTGTTAATCCGCGTTTCTTCTGGAAAAATTAAGGATAGTTTTGTTGCTCAGCGTTCTATGCTCGCGCTAAGGGGTTGTTTTGTTGATCTCGCGTAGGTTAGAGTCCTTTTTCTTGTTGTGTTTCCAATTTTTAATGTATGGTGTTTTATTCTCTTTTTTTTATTTTTGCAGATTCCTATCAACGGGCTCCGCAGGTTCCTGCTCCAGGGTTGCTGAGGCAGGTGTCGAACCTGGTGGATACCCTGGTGCCCTGGGTACGACTGATGTGGTTCCTTATCCAGGAGCGACAGGTGGGTCCACCGGAGGCCGAAGAGGGTCCGTCCTGGCGCATCCCTGCGTCAACTGCAGATCCATCTGCTATGGAGGCGGCATCGCCGGATCATGTGATTCGT
The DNA here is from genome assembly GCA_030998225.1 of Diplolepis rosae. Classification (NCBI taxonomy): domain Eukaryota; kingdom Metazoa; phylum Arthropoda; class Insecta; order Hymenoptera; family Diplolepididae; genus Diplolepis; species Diplolepis rosae. The sequence continues at coordinate 1,803,196 of JAPYXD010000056.1, forward strand.
GAGGCGTGTCAGGAGACCTATAACCTCTGTGAGGAGCTTCATAGCATGGTGTCACGGGATATCTCGCCCTTACCTGCTCAAGCGTCTCGTTGCTGTTCTCACTCAGCACCCTCAGCTTATTGTTTGGGGTAGGTTTGCCTAATTTCATCCTCTTTCTTTTTTGTTATATATTTATTATATTTTTCTTCTTGTTTTTCTCTTCCTTTTATTAATCGATTTTATCTTATTTTTCAGGATACAGGGCACTGAGGAACGTTTTTGCCGGTGTGGGCGATTCATCCGGTTACCACACTCGAGAGACGTCACGAGATGCACCTGTGGCTCGGCTCTGGTGTCCTATGAAGGTTAGTTTTTTTTTTTCCTTGGTTCTTGTATTTATTTCCTTTTTTAAATATGTGTCCTGAAGATCTTTTATTAAAATTTTTTGAAATTTTGTTTCAGCTCCTAGGTCCGTGGTTGTATATTGCAGGAGTCCGATCCTGAGGGGTTATCGTCGGGTTCCAGCTCGTGGAATGCCATACCTGCCTCGCGTGTGACGTGTTTTTGTGTATATTTTTGTATATATATATATTTTAGTGTATATGTATCTTTAGGCGTAATTATATGTTGTGTGTTTTGTTTATTATGTATTTTTAATGTGAGCTTGTGTGTGAGTGTATTTCTTTTTCTGTTAGATGTTTATTTTACCAATAAATTTTATGTTATTTCAATTGAAATGGGTTGAGATTAGTGAAATTGGTCCTCCGATCAATTTGTTTTTGCTTTATTTTGGCAGTAATTTCACCAATCTCAGAAATTTTTTCTTGATTTTTGTTTTCCTCAAATCCTTCTCCTGTCATTATTAGTGTTAGTTTTGTCAAAAATTGCTTTATCATCAAGTAAATTTTTATATCTACTATTTCAATTTCTTTTGCTGAAAATTTTTTTTTTATTTTAATAGTTAATTGGAATTTTTCTCGGAATTTCTGATTCAGGTCTTCTCATTTCTTATAATTGATTATTAATCATTATTATTAAAACCTATGAATTCGTGAAATTTAAATATTTATTCATAACACTGGTATTCTAATTTGGTCATTCTGATCAGGAACTTGCTAGTTTAGTATTAATATTGATCCTTTTTGATTTTCTGAATTTCACCTAAAATTATTAATAATTTTTAATAATTGAATTGCGAGTTTCTGATCAGGAATACATAACCTTCGATCTGGTTGGTGACGATGATGGGCATGATTGTCATCTTGTCGCTTCCATTGCCATTGAGAGGTGTATCGTTGCTCTTCATCTATTCTGCGGTGTCAGGTTACATGCTCGGTGCCATACTGCTTCTTCGTATGATTATTTCTCGCGCTAGCCATTTTGTCGGGAGCGGCTTATCTCATTGAGGTAAGTTTATCCTGCTGGACTGCGTAAATGCTTCGCAGGTTAATCTAATTACAGGCGTCGCTGACCGGTACTGTAGAGTTCTTTCATTTTTATTTATTTTTTTTTTTTTTTTTTTTTTTTTTTTTGTATAACTTTCCGTGTCCTCCCTCCTTTGGTTTGTCAGCGTCCTCGGTGACACAGGAGGTGGTATTTTAGGCAATTCGGATACTTCTAATTGGAAATTTAGTAGTTTCTGTTTGTAATCGAATTTCGGGGATGTTTACTGGCTGTAAGTATTGTAGTTCTCTTGGTGCCTCTTCCTTTTGAGGGGTTCTTTTTGGGTTTTTTAAACATTTTAGGATTGGATTTTTTCCAAAATAAATCATAATTATTATTATTATGATTATTATTGCACTAGATCCTCCTGTCCAGTATTTATTATGTAATTGTTTATTAAAAGTTTGTTCTTCGAATTCTGTCAATTGTTCTTCTATGGTTGAAAGTGATTCGTCTGTGTGGAGCCTTTTCCAATTTCCTATGTGAGATTTTTCCCACGTAAAAGGTTTTATTTAAGGAAGTTGTTGAATTGTGTCCAACTTTGGAAGAATTTCAGTTATATGGAAAGTAAAATTAGGGTTGTAAATATATTCTTCTGTCTTTTTATTAATCTGAGTTCCGGTTAGGGTGGTATATTTCGTCCTTGCAGTACATCCTGTACCTAATCGGAGTAGTCCTGAATTGCTGAGGTAGCCTTTTTCCAGTTTTCCTTTTATGCAGTTAATGCTTATTGGCTCTGGATTTTTTGTTGAATAAATCCAGGCAGATAACGAAGGGATGTAGTTCCAATACATTTCTTCTTCTATTTTCATCCTGATGTCACAAAGGTGAATGGTATCTTTTGATGGTCTTATTAACATCAAACATTCGCATGAGTTGGTTGTGGAAACTTCGTGCTTGGGCTGGGTGTTTTCACAGATGGTGTTGTAAAAGGTTTTTTGACAATTATCGTAATATTCTTTGCTTACGAGAAAGAATTTTCTTTCATCATTTGCCAGGGCAATATACGGAGTTTTTGGTATTATATAAATAGATTCTGTTGTATTCGGAGATATTTGTTGATACACTGGATGTGCATAAATTTCATAAAGCTGATACCCTGCCTTATCAAGTAAGGGTATGTCAACGGCGATGAGCAGTCGTCCAGAGCTGATTCTAACATCTGTTTTTCCTAATTTTGATAGTTCTTCTGCTCGAACATGTGAAGTGGGTATTGGAAATTCGTTTTCACTTAATTTAAAATGTATTTCGGTAATGATTTCTTGGAGTTGTTCTTTAGTGAGAAGGAGTGGATGTAACCTTTTTTCTCGTGCTGCTTCTACTATTTTTATAAATTGTTTTAAACTTTCGGCTAAGTGATTAACTTTTATCTCAATATGGTCAGTCCATTGTCTTATTTTTCTGAAATATATGATGTTACTCCAGAATTGGTTATGCGATTCTAGGTTTTTGATGGTCTCGTTTAGTTGTTGTTGTATGTTGGCGATCTCTTGCGATTTTTGATTCAATTCTAGGTGAATGTTGTTGATTTCTGATTTGACAATGTGGGTCTGTTTTCTCAAAATTTTGCTAAGGTTATTTTGTCTGTCATGTAGTTCGTTGATAGCGTTATCATATTCTTCTGCGTCGTCGGAAGTCATCACTCCTATCACTGATCCAATAATTGATCCGATAAAGCCTAATAGGGGTGCTCTTCGTTTCTGCATACTTGGGGGTGGGTTTTCTGCTTCTGGTGTATCTTGCTTTATTTCTGTTAACATATTTTTAATTCTTCATAATTATTTTCGATTTGTTTGACTTTTCCATTCAACAGGTCTACTCTAACTTCACTTCTGCAGTCTTCTTCTAGGGATTGGTCCAAACATGTTGAATATACGTTGTTTATATCAGTTGATATGTTTTTAGATTGGAGATGGGCTTGTAGGTGCTGTGGATCCATATACACGACAATCCTCCAATATGTATTGGTAATACGCAAGGGCTCAACTTTGGCGTAAAATAGTCCAGGGTTGTTTCTCAATGGTTGAATTTCATATTGTGTTGGGGTGACTGGGGTTGCAAAAATAATGACGATCAAGATCCAGGTCCATTTTTCTCGGCCTTGGGTGGGGTTTAGTTGGTCCATTCTGCTACTGGATGATGCTGCGTATCAAAAAATATATATAAGTACTTTTCAAAATAGGTTTTATTTAATCTTATCCCTTTACTCTGTTAAATTACTGTATTGTTGAGTTTGGGGTTTTTGATTTATCAAAATTAAATTTTATGATTTTAATATATTTTATTTTGATCATTTTGAATATTCTACATGTGGTTACAGGGTCTATAGGTGTTATTATAACATATATATGTATTGGATATTATGCCTATTACAATGTGTTTATTAAAGTTCGAGTAGTGTGTGAGACATTTATTGAGTGATATAAATTAAATTTGGATTTTTAATGTTATCTACAGGATCCCAAAAATCCTCTTCCGTAACAGTGTAATTTTCTTTAAAATTTTTATTACGTTTTATTATTCTTGAACAATTTTCTACTTTATGTCCTCGTAAATAACAATATTCGCAACATTGTTCCCACTTATATAGCTTAATGAGCATCCTACTTTCTTTGTCTTGACACGAAACAAAAATATCTTCTACTTCATTATTAATATTTCGCTCTTCGCTAAAATAATAATTATCCTCTAGTTTTTTTAGAATTTTCCTTGCTGCCTCATGTTCAGCATTTTTAAGTTTGTTTTCGCCATTACTACTTTCTGAAAAAATCTTATTACGTTTACAATCCTTTATAGTACATGATGCGTAAAAGGTCCTATTATGAGCTGGTCCTTCTGACTTTATTAGGATATAAGAGGGTTTGGTAAATCCGTATTCGGCTGATAGCTCTTCCAACGCTCCCTTTGGATTCTTGAGGTAATCCACATCTCCTTTGGGATGTATGTATGTGGGATAGATTTGTCCTCTCGGGAGTGGTGAGTCCAAGGTTGTGAGACCAGACATGTCCTTCCTATAATGAGAAGACTATTAGTTTCTAATATTAAGTGATTATTCGTAAGCTATTTTGAGTTTGTCTACGTGTTTTTGGAATAGGGTTTCGTTTTTGTCTTTCAAAATCGCTGTGTGTTTATCCAAGAGTTTAATAATTTCGAAAGGTCCATAATATTTGCTGTCTAATTTACCGTGTTTTTTTACTTCCTTTTGTACATAGACTCTATCTCCTACTTTTCCAAGGAACGATCTTGCTTTAGCGTCGTAATTTAGTTTGGAGTTTTGTTTTGCTTTTATCAAATTGTCAGCTGCCATATTTTTAATTTCTGTTAATCTGCAGATTAATTCTTGTAAATATGAGCCATAGGTCTCTAATTTTTCGTAATTGGGGAACGAACTAGGGGTACGGGCTATTTTTCCGAACACTAATTCGAATGGGGTGAATTTTGTCGCACTATGGACAGATGTGTTGTAAGCAAACATGGCGAAGGGTAGCAGTTGATCCCAATCGTCATAGTTTTCTGCATAGGCTCTAACATAATCCATTAGTACGGCATGGCTCCTTTCTAGTGAACCATTAGATTGTGGTCTATAGCCTGAGGTGGTTATTTGTTTTATTCCAAATATTTTGGATAAATTACTCAATAGGTTGTTCACAAATCCTTTTCCTTTATCGGTGAGAATTGCCTTTGGTGCTCCATGGGCATGGGCTATTGTTGCTGCTGAGATGTCTGGAATTGGTACTGCTATGCTGTATTTTGAAAGGTTGTCCTGCATGGTTAATATGTGCTTATTGCCGTCTGGGGTGGTTGGTAATTTACCTACAGTGTCTAAAGAAACTTTATCAAAGGTATCCAGGGGTGTATCTGTTATCAACATGGGTTCATGAATTTTGGCTCTTACAATTTTTTGTTCTTGACAAATTTTGCATTTTCTTACAAAATCAGTGACTTGTTCCTTGATTCCTGGCCAAAAGTACCTTTCTCGAATTCTTTGGTACGTTTTCTTAACTCCTTTATGGCCTCCGATCTTACTATTGTGGTTTTCAGAAATTATTTCTAGACGTGACTCCTCAGGGGGTGTACTTACATTTCCGTAACACATACTTATCTTTATATTACTGTTTTCAAACTCGTTGATTATGATTTTGAGCAGTTCTTCCTTCGTCAGGTCGTCTGTCAAGTCTCCTTGTCGCGAAATACGAAATTCGGTGATGTTTTCTCTGAATAGGGCCACTCTTAAATTATGGAGGGCTGTTTGGAGAATGGTTTTATCTATGTTGTCGAAATGTCGGTTTTTTATTATCAGTGAATATACATTATATTGTCCTCTGGGGGTAATCAATACTTCTCCAGTTTTTGGCTGTTTAATTTTTAATTCCTGTGGGTCTATTGCTCCAATGTCGATTAGTAATCTTCCTACAGGGGTGGTTACTTCAACATCCGCAGAAAGAAAATGTACATAATTATTCCTTAAATATGTTAAGTTTTCTCTGCAGCTAAGAACTTTGAAGTTTGTCGTAGGGGCGTTTGAGCTACAACCGGTGGGTAATCCTGGAGGGATGCTGGTGATAAGCTTAGAAGTGTTTTTAGTCTTGTCATTATGTGTGTTTTCAGAGATTTTTCCCGAAAATTGAGGAATTTCCATGTCCATTCTGCGTGGCTTGTATCTAGTGGATGAAGTTACTGTATTGGGGTGGTCTTCTTTATTACTTGAATATGGGGTTGATATCGCTTTAGGTTGTTTGAATGTTGAAGGACTAACGTTTGCTAGCATGTCGGGTGTTGCATGTATCTCAGGTCCAAAAGTTACGCTTTTCCGGGTCCGCAGAGGTGGATTGGGGGTAGGTTGATCTTCTTCATCAGAAGATGGGATTCCGGGGTCCAAATTTTCCTTTGTTTCTGGGTTCACCTCCTTTCCCATTTTTTGTGTTTTTTTCATCAATTTCTGTGCTGTTTCAATTGCTGTTTTAATTCGGTTATCAAATTCAGTCTCACTTTCTGGTTCTAGTTCTTCAATAGCTTCTAGGGGTTCCTGATTGTCTTCTCCTTCCGAAACGGCTGTGATCTCGAGGATAGGGGCATCTTTTTCAGTGTTTTCTTTATCTAGCCAATTTTCGCGAGCCTTTAAAGATTTTTCAAACAATAAAAATGAGTTTTCCAGGCTCTCTTTTGATGGCTTAGGTTTACTTTCTTCTGTATGTTTATTGTCATCATCACTAGGACTATCTTCACTATCGCTTATAGGTGGACTCACGATTTTTATAGGTCCTTCTTGTTGTTGTACTGTAAGAATTGGTTCTTCTTGTTCCTCAAAAGGGAATTCAGTTTTAGCCTGTGGTACATTTGCTGGGGCACTTTTAGGTATGATTGAGGGTGGATAAGCTGCGGGGGGTAGATCTAAACTGGGTAGTAAACTTTTTCTTTCTCGCAGAATTGGAGGTGGTTCCAAGTCTTTTTCTGTATCATCAGAGCTACTGTCTTCTTTATAGTCAGGTTTTATCTTGACTCTTTGTTCTTCTGCTCGTCGACGGATCAGGCGTTTACTGATGGTACTTTTATCTACTTCTGCTGTAGTAGAAGTACTGGATTTAGATCGAGATAGAGTGGGGTTGGGCTGCTTCGAAGTAGATGGGTTTGAAAGTTCACCCTTTAGCTTCGCTCCCTTTCTGGTGAAAATTGAGGGCTTGTTCAGTAGGCCAGAGACTGAGGTTTTTGTTTGAGGTTTAGTGCTGGATTCTATTTTTCTAGACTGTCGAGTGAACATTGGCATTATTCTGGTGGGTAATTCTTGTATCTGTTTTAATGCTGCTGCGTTATTTTCTACTGGATTTCGAGACAGGGCGTCGGCATTGATGTTTAGTTTGCCCGGTTTATACTTAAATGTGTATTCGTAGTCTTGTAACTTTAATCGCCATCGAATCAGTCTTTGCCCTGGGTCCTTGACTGAGTCTATCCATTTTAGTGGCTCATGATCGCTCATAAGAGTGAATTTTCTTCCATACAAATAGGGTCTGAATTTTGCTATTGCATATAACACTGCTAAACATTCTTTTTCAGTGGTTGAATAATTTAACTCGGGTCCAGTTAGCGCTCGTGATAGGTACGCTATTGGTAGTTCCATATTTTGGACTTCATGGCTTAATACAGCGCCAATTGCGAAACCTGATGCATCTGTTGTTACTGTAAATGGTTTATTAAAATCTGGATATTGTAAAATAGGGCTATTACATAGGGCTTGTCTTAATATTTTGAAACTTTCTTCTTCTTCTTTTCCCCATTTAAATACTGCTTCCTTTTTCAAAAGATTCGTTAAGGGTTTTGCTATTGCGGAGAAGTCTTTTATAAATCTCCGGTAGTATCCTGCTAGCCCTAGGAACTGTTTGATATTTTTAGGGTTCTTGGGTTGCGGAAAACATTGTACAGCCTCGATCTTCTTTGGATCGGGTTTTACGCCTTCGCTGCTAATGATGTGACCCAAGTAAGCTATTTCTTTAAATAGAAATTCACATTTTTCGGGTTGCAGAGACAGGTTTGCTTCTTTTAATCGTTTCAAAAGTCTTCTTACCTTTTTTCCGTGTTCTTCTAGATTGTTTGCGTATACAACTATGTCGTCTAGGTATACGAATAGTTCTGTTCCTTGCAGTCCTATTAACACTTGATCCATTAGCCGTTGGAATGTGGCTGGTGAATTTTTTAATCCCATGGACATTCTGACATATTCATAATGCCCATTTAATGATGAGAAAGCTGTCTTAGGTCTGTCCGCAGGGTCTAGTTCTATCTGGTGAAATCCACTCGCAAGGTCAAATACTGAAAAATATTGGGCCCTACCTAAATGATCAAGAATTTCGGAAATATTTGGCAGAGGGTAAGCATCGCCAATCGTCTTTTCATTGAGAAGGCGGAAGTCGATCACTATTCTCCATTTTCTTTTTCCGGTGTGGTCCAATTTTTTAGGTATAATTAGTAATGGAGAGTTGTAGGGTGATTTTGAATTTTGAATGGCTCCTTCAGTTTTCAGTTTAGTTATGACGCGTTCTATTTCTTCTTTCTGAGCTGGTGAAAACCGGTAAGGGCGGGTGTTTATCGGTATTTCGTCTGTTGTATGTATTTTATGTTGTACCAGATGTGTAGAGGTTAGTGGTTCCCCAGGCAGATAAAAGCTATCTGGAAACTCTCGCACTATTTCTATAACGTGCTCCTTTTCTTCTTGATTGAGATGATCTAACTGTAATTTGTCAATTACTTCCTCTATTTTGCCTCTTTTACATTTGAAATTTTCAGCTAAAAAATATTCGTCTGAATCTTCTCCTGGTAAATTATAATATTCGAAGGGTATTAATTCTTGTGGGGGTATTTCAATGCTTAAATCTTTTTCAGTTGTGTTGATTGCTAATACGTGGCAAATTCCGTTTGCGTTTGTTACAGCTGCTTCACCCACTAGTACTCCTTCTGTAGTTTTAATTAAGGGTAGATAACCTTCTTTTAATTCTGTATTTGTGACTTCTACGGGGATTACTTGTTTAGTTCTGGCTTTGATCTGGATAGGTCCTAATGATGTCCCTTTGTAGCCTTCCATATTTTCCTGGGCTATTTTGGATTCTTCGTCTACAAATGGTACAGGTTTGGTTGGGTTGGAATGAGTGACGATTGTATTGTGCCAAAATGAAATCTCTACTTTTTCTTGTCGGAGGTATTCTCTTCCTAAAATCCCGTCGGTGTTGATAGGAAAATCTGGTTCTGTGACGTGAAAGGTCACTATTGAGTTTTTAATTTTTATTTGAACGGTTCCAAGGGTTGAAATCTTATTCTGGGTTATACCAGCTATTTCAATTGCTTCATTGTGTAATACCATTATGTCTTCGTCGAGTGAGCTTAGCCTAATTATGTTTACGTCTGCTCCAGTGTCAACTAGTAATTAGGCCTTGTTTTCTTTAAAATTGGGTGAGCTGATCTCTACTACTGGTGAATCTCTCCTAAATTTTGTGCACAGGACTTTCTTTGCTGCATTAATATCCTCACACTGCTTTGACGCTCTTTTTGGTCTGTGCTCGTCGTCGCGTCCTCTCGGCGAGCAAGGCTGGAGTTTAAATGTTCTGTGTTTAATGGAGATGGGGATGGCGTACGAGGGGGGTTGGTGGGGTTCTTATAGGGGTAGTTAGGGTTTGGATATGGAATAGGGTGATTTGGGTAATAAGGATATGGTTGATAGGTTGGATATGGGGGGTATGGATAGGGGTGGGGGAAACTGCTGGGGTAGTTTTGTTCCGTTGGGAAATGGTTTCGTCTATTTAATCTAGGTGAATTTTGTCTATCTTCATTGGGTCTATTTCTTTCTGGGGAGGCCGCAAATCGGACATGCCGACTAGGGCTGCGATCACGCATTCCTGAATATGCAGGTTGAGCAAAATTTCTGTCATAAAAATTATTATGTGGGGATTGAGGGTTTAACTGATGTCTTGATTCGTATTCTATGGCATATTTTAGAGCTGCTTCTATTGAATTTGGATTTCGGCTTTCTACTGCTCCTGAGAGTCCATCTGGAAGTCCACGAATAAAAGATTCTAACCCACAATCGTTGAGAGGGGCTAACAATAGATCCGCGTTATCGTATTTATCTTCTAGTGCGGCTTGCGCACCAGATTTTAATAATGTAAGGCGATCGTAGTATTCACTTACACTTTCGTTACGGGTCATTTTGATGTTCGAAATTTCGTGTGTGTACCAGGTATATGACTTGTGAGGGGCAAACCGTTGTTTGAGGTGGTCAATCAAGTCCTTCATGGAGAATAAACTTTTTCCGTGTGTGCTATCTCTTGCTGCTCCTTTTAGTCGGGAGAGAACCGCCCTGATATACTGTTTTTCACAGTTGGCAGGTATGCTGGCTTCTCCGTTTATCACGTCCTGAATAAAGTCTCTTACTGGCATATTTTTACCATTAAATATCGGCACATTCATTATGCCTTGTTGAATAGCAAAACATTCTGCCATGGGTGTTACCATTGCGTCGTTTAAGGTACATGAGATGTCGCCAGTGAAATCGGTTGCTCCGGTCTTGTCTGATCGAATGCTGTCTTTGGGCATGTTGATGGTTTTTTTTAAACGCTTGAAAATTATCAATGAGTGCTCTGAACTGGCACTATTATTATGTTTGATGTAATCTCGACGTCTGTATTTAATGCTCAATCCAAATCTCTATTTTTGGAAATTTATGGGCCTAAAATTGAATATGAATTACAAGTTTACCTTTATCAATTTTGTCTATTTGACTAAATCCGGAATAGGAAGATTCAATTTAGAAATAAAGGATTTTCCAATTACTCCTGCGATACCTGTACCTACTTCGTGTTTAATTATGTTTAATTTAATTGAATTACGCAAAATTGGGATTTCTACTGATCCTACTGTTGAAAGAGTGGCGTTATGTAGTATGTAGATTTTTAAATGGTTTATTTTGACTTCGGGGTTTATTTTATCCTTTTGGATTAAATTGATATTTAGTGTTGGATCGTACAAGAAATCTCCTATTTTATTTCTTAATAGGTCAGAATATACTGAAATTATAATATTGGTTTGATGTTTTATTATTATTTGAGTTTGGTTAGTTGTCATATAATGTAGCCAACTTTATTATTATTATTTAGTATAACTATTGATTTTGAATTTCAATTTGTTTTTGTTAAAGAATTTATGCTGTAGTTTTAGCGCACTGTCGATTTTGATCGCGATGTATGCAGGTACTCTACGTTCTTAGCCTTGAATGCTATGACTTCAGTGATGCAAAGGGGGTCAAGTCAGACGTATTTAATATTCGCCTGAGTGAATTTTACACCTGTTATTTTAATAGTTGTTTAAGAGAATTAACAAAAATTATTTTGAACGATATGAAATTGGACAAGTTAGATTTAATGAAAATGCGCGAACAATTCTGACAATTATAAAATTTTTTTATTGCTAACAAATAACAGAATTGTTTATTTTTACAGAATTTTAGTGATGTAAGATTGGACAAACTAGACTCAAGCACAATTTTTGGACAATCTTCACATTAAAAAATATTCTGTTAGTTAATTAAGTTGAAAATTGCAGATTATAAACAATACAATACGAGCACTTCAAATTTTTCCTTACCCAATGATCGAAATCACTGGTGACCCTTCAACGTACCTAAAAGGGACTTATACTCTTGAAGGCTGTTTTTTGTTTGTATTAAACTCAATCTAAAACTTAGTTAACAATTTGTGATTGGAAACAAACTGTTATATTTTAAGTAAATTTGATGAAATGTTCACTGCTTAATTTATTTTTGATTTGATTTTACTGTGATATAAATTTTATTTATTTCGTTTGCCTTTTTATGTGTTTTTATTTATTTTATTAGATTTCAATAATTTCAGTTATTCAAGATTGGGCAAACAAAATCTTGACTAATTTTAGGAATTAGAGAAATTATTTAGTTGGGTATAAATTATTGGCAATTATTAGTTTAAGCAATGCAAAATTAGACAAGCATGACTCAAGCACAAATTCCTGAATAATTTTTGCATTTACAAAAACTACAATATGTCGATAATTTAATTATTTATCGAATACAATTGAGAATTTTAGTGATGCAAGATTGGACAAACCAGACTCAAGCACAACACTTTGGACAATCTTATGCAATCACAAATATTCTTTCAATTGTTTAAAGTGAAAATGAAAGTTATAAACAATACTTGACACACACTACGAACTTTGCCTTGCCCAGATGATCGAAACCACTGGTGACCGTTCCACGAATCTAAGAAGGACTTATACTCTCGAGTGCAGTCTTTGTTCTGTTTAAAACTTAGATAATAACTTATTTTGTTTAAATAATTATTCCAAAAATGTTTTAATTTTGAAAAGCGAGAATAATTTTTAATTAATTCCGACTATTTGAAATTCAACAATTTTAAATTTACTTATTTCAATTTATTTATTAATAATTTAGAAAATTTCCGAAATGTGAAGCTTAATAGTTATGTAACAATCTAAATTTTCCGAAATGATTGTACATATAATTTTGTCGCTTCAAATTATAAATTTGGAATTTATTATTAATTGTGACAACAATAGTGACGATCCCACCGCTGCCACCAAATCAGCTGTTACGTCCCGAGCTAAGGCGAGGGTAGGTTGGGAAAATTAGAAAAAGGGAGGAAAGTTTGCTGATTAAATCAGAGTGGTAAATTCTGATTATTTATATTTTTGTGGGATCGTGGTCACTAGTCAAACCTATGCGGCTCGAGTTGTTCACAATAATAACAAATTTGATTATATTGCGGTGTACAAGCTTTATTAAATAAAAGGTAGGTATACAATAAGTTTTGAGATGCTTATGTGTATGACTTATACTACTTCTCAGGATGAGAAGGCAATATTAAGGGTTTTATGCGTTTATGAGTTAGTAATACAGGTTTTGAGATGCCTATATATGTAACTCACGCATTAAAAGTGTGCGTCTATATAAGTCAATAATACAGGTTTTGAGATGCCTATATATGTGACTTCCGCGTTTAAGTGTGTGCGTCTACAAGTTATTAATACAGGTTTTGAGATGCCTATATATGTAACTTGTACGTTTTTATGCTAGTATACTAGGTTTTGAGATGCCTAGGTATACAACTCACGCACTACAATTGGCGTTATAGTTAATATAATAAGTTTTGAGATGCTTATATATATAACTTACGCTTTTTCCTTGCTCGAGAAGGCAAGAGAAAGAGTTTTGTCGTATATTTCTCCTTGTTGATAGCTGGATAACGGCACAATCCTGGCTGGAGTTAAGTAGTGCTAGTCAAGTAGTACAGGAAGCGTATCAGACAATCCAACTTGCTTGCTAAACACTGGTTAAGTTCGTTTTCTGTGGATTTAACTCTCAGAACTCGACTTAATACGACGATACACGTATTTAACGGCACTTATTAATTCACGACCACCGGACTTGCACCACTTAAGGACCAGGGATTTTATTTACCAAGTACCGAGGTATTCCTTGTGTAAGATACCGAATTACGAATATCGAAGGGTCAATTCGTGACACCGACAGTATGACTTGCGGACGGAGTGATTACCGACGTTAAGATCTTGAAGACTGAACAGCTACTAGCGAAAAGACAACCTCCAGAGGTAAATCTGGGGTTTATATATTATTGATTATTCCTATAGTGGGAAAGCATTCATGTTTTCGTGGATCGGCACGTACCTTGCTACTCGATGGATCGGCACGCGTCTGGCAGCAGTGTCATTGACCATACTTGCTGACAATCGCGTAAATGCATGAACTCGCGGCGCGTTCCCACACAGGTCATACTATCGGGATCAAAGTTCATTCACGCTCAATGCGGTACATCTTTCTCTTGTCTTTTCAGCTATGCTACATAATATGTATATGTTGACATGTCGGTGCAGTTGTACTGAGTTACAAATGCGCTGACTCATCTATTATTTTATACATTAGTTTTTAATCTTATTTTCTTATAGTATTTATGTAATACATAATCTTTTAATGTCTATATTTTGAAATATTATTTACGTTATCTTGCGAATCCCCAATAATGTGATTGATGTTATTGATTATCCATTATTGGTCCTAGTTTTTTATTATTATTAATAACTATTTAACGACAATAATGAATTTTATTGTTATTTATTTTGTTAAATGATTATTAATATTACTTATCTGATTTCCTACATTACCAACGGCAAGGCAGTGTTCTTGGTCTATGCAACTCGACTGCCTTGTCGGTCTCAGATAATTTCTGACAGGTGTTTCCTACTATCAGTGTTGTAATGAGGAGACATGTATCAGTTATATCCCTGAGCGTTTACAGAGTTGCCTAGGCACAGGCGAGAGGAATTAAAATTTTAAAATATCAGGGATGTAACATACGATTCATTGATGTTCGCATGAATCGGTTGAAATTCCAAATGAAATGGAAGTCTTAAAAGGTCACTCTGAATAAGAGAAATAAAATAAAAACAGAATACGAATTGTATTGTAAACGATTGTTCACTTTAAATACATTATTTTCTATCGGAAATATTGGTTTTCAATCTGTTAATGCTGAAATTCCAGTGACAGATACGCAATTCAGAACATCTCAAAGCCCATTCAAATTTAACGCAAATGAATGGTTTTTTTTTTTTGCTGGGAAACAAAGTTTTTTTGTGCAGCATTGACAAAAACAATGCAAAAAAAGTTTAAATTTCATAGTTTCAACCATTCTTCATAACACCTAAAGCAATGAAATTTTCAAAATCTTTGTTCATCTATCACAAAGGTAGATCTACGAAAAATATCCGATGTATATAAAAGAAACTGTAATTATTTTTACCTGGTTGTTGTGAAAGTTTAAATTTAGGGAAACAAAGTTGTAAAAATTCAAATTCGTGAAATCATTTATAAAAAAAATATAAAAATACTTTCAATGTATTTTTAAGTTACATATTTTCTATTTTGTTTCTAATACTCAATTTTCACAATTTGTAGGATCCGCTTTTTAGCTATGAAAATACTTTGAATTTTTACAACTTTTTGTTTCCCTAAATTTAAACTTTCACATTTCGTAAATGTTAGAGGGGATGAAAGCGGACGTAGATAGACTACTTTTGGTTTTAAAAATGAAAAAAATGTAATTGTTCTCATTATACTGTTTTTATTAATGTTAGTTAACTATTTCAAAAATATAAATTAATATTGACCTTGTGAAGAAATGGTAGTGTCTGTTGGAAATCTTGTAATTATTTACAAAAAGCGAACGACAGAAGAAAGAAATGAATTTAGAATAGAGCGTAAATGAGTCACTTAATTTCAAGTGTTCAAAACATATGATATTACTATTTGATTCGACGTGCTAGTTCGTCGAAATCTTTCTTTATAGAATATCCAAGTGACCTGATATTTTTCCCTCTGCGACAAAACCACATTCAGTAGAGTTTGAGTTTAGTTTCTCTTCAGCTTTGTTTTAATAAAGAGCAGTCTAACAAAATGGTACAAACGTCTTTTATTTAAGAAGCCCTAATCTCTATAGTGTCACCTTCCATATTTATATTATAAAAGATGCTGGCTTGCGATCAATGAGGGTTAAATATAAAGAAGAAAACTCTTCATAATGTCAAAATTGTTGCGACGTTTCGTTGGCTATGGGTTTGCCAACCTCATCAGGCTTCATTAAATTAAAAAAACACCAAATAGTAAAATTGTCACACACAAGAAAAATAAAAATTAAATTAACTTAATATCAAAAACATATACGCAAAATTATTAAATTTTACCTTTATAAAAGAAGGTTAACTCATGATGAGTAATGTCGAGAATATAAAATTATAATAAAAGTCATGATTTTACTAATAAACTTACGTGATGTCATGGAGTCGACGACCCTTTGTCTTCTAAATTATTACATTCAAACATTTAACTTTAAATATTGACAACAGTTATTGTAAACATAGAATTTGAAATGTAAACAGACATCAGCTGGAAAGCTATCATGAATTTAATCTATTAAGTAATGAAAAATAAATTCTATTCAAAGTAAATATGTCTTCTTTTTGATTTATACTAAATTTATTAAATTTTATATGGATCATCTCTGATGTTGATCTCTTCTGATAGACAAAGATATAATCAACAATCTTGGTATTTTCCCAATCAAATTCATGGTCGAATTCCAATTGATGTTCACAGACTACGGATTCACTGTTTTTTATATTTTTTTGTTCATTAATACAAACTCTTAACGCTCTCTTAGATTCACTAATATAAGTCGCAGGGCAATTTTTACAATTAAATTTGTACACAATATATTTTGTTCCCATTTGTTTGTGGAGTCTTTACCTAATTTTATTATTGATTTCAAAGTTTTGTTAACGACTGGGATAGTTGACATATTGTATTTTTTTAAATATTAGACAATCTGTATTGTTGAAATTTCTCACTTGTAAAGGAGTGAATAGAAATTTTATAAGTGTAAAAGTAACTTTATTTAAAATACAAAAATGAGAGTTTGCTACACAAAAGAGACCACGCAGTTTACTCTTTGACTGGCATTTGAACTGCATCCTAGACAGACGCACATTAACCGCTGACCAAATCCTAACGCTACAACATCTGGAGAGAAAACTCTTTTATTGACGTTTTATTACTTTAGGATTTGTACGTGACTGACAATAAGATATAGAGTTTTCAAAGAGAAACTGACTACCTCGACACTGTCCCTAAAACTATACATCTATGAGACTTATAAAATAGAATAAAAATAATTTACAACTCGCTTAAACTTTTAAGACCTAATTTCGCTCTAAGATACAAGAACCTCGGCTTCGGCAACGCTTTTGTAAATACATCGGCTGTTTATTCTTCGCTCCCTATATATTCTACATTTATTTCGCCTTTTTCATAGAGGTCTCTTACAAAATGATATTTCACATCTATATGCTTGCTTCTTTGATGAAATTCAGGAAATTTCTTCAGCCAAACCATTTCTTTTGCTGCTGAGGCAGCACTCACATACTCAGCCTCGGTTGTAGACAAGGCTACACACTGTTGTCGCTTGCTTTGACATGTAATTGCAGCATTTGCATACTTACATACTACACCAGATGTTGATTTTCGAGTTTCTTTATCACCCGCATAATCAGCATCACAGTATGTCTCGAAATCGCCATCTTTACAATACAATAAGCCTAAATCTATAGTGCCCTTAAGATATCTTATAATTCGCTTAACTAACATCGAATGCGCTTCGCTCGGTTTTTCTAACCCTCTTGACGCAATATTTACCGCAAAACTGATATCAGGCCTACTTACAGTCTGTAAGAACATCAGACAACCTACAGCCTCTCGATATGGACTCTTACATGCTTTCTCATCACAAATATTCGCATCCCAGTTAACATCAATCGGAGTAGATACACAGTTTGCCTTTGTTAAATTGAATTTCTTCAAAATGCTTTGTACATATTTATGCTGACTTATAAAGATAGAACCGTCCTTTAATCTATAAATCTCTACACCAAGAAAATTTGTTACATTTTTTGTATTTGTGATCTTAAATTCTTTACTTAATTCGCAAAACAATTTTTCAATTAAGCTTTCATCTGAGGCAGCTACAAGTCCATCGTCTACATATGTCGATAAATACATTTTCTTATCAGCCTTTTTATAGATATAAAAACAAGAATCAGCTGTACTCTGAATGAAACCAAAATTTTTAATAAAAATAGTAAAAAGTTCAGTCCAACATCGAGGAGCATGTTTTAAGCCATATAAACTTTCCAATAATTTACATACCCGCGTTGCTCCATCATTGAAACCTTCTGGTTGCTTCATGTAAATATCTTCCTTTAAACTACCATATAAAAATGCGTTTTTTATATCGAACTGACCAAGACATAATCTATCGCGAGCTGCAATACTTAGCATTAATCTTACTGTGTAAAACGTACTACCGGACTAAACGTTTCCTTATAATCGATTCCCTCCTTTTGAGAAAACCCTTTTATTACTAATCGTGCTTTATAACGCTCCGTATTATCCGGTATTAATTTCTTAGTATATACCCAGCGACTACTAATTACCTTCTTATTTTCCGGTTTATCGACAAGTTTCCACGTCTTATTTTCGTGCAAAGAATGAATTTCATCTTGCATTGCTTCTTTCCAATACTTTTTGTTATCCGAATTTATTGCCTCGTTATATGTCAAAGGTAACACTTCTGCCAAATACGTAATAGGGCAACCGTAAAAATTCATTGGTTTAATCGTATGTCTATCACGCAACTCTCTGCCACTTTGATTATCTGAAGATTGCAAAGGTTCTTCTGGTTCGCTCTCATTTTCCTTTTCATTCTGTGCAATTTCATAAAACCACTCTACTTCAAGTGCATCATCATTATTTAAAAAACATAAATTTTTTTTATTAGTTTTTTAATTATCTTTCGAAACGTTTATACTAACTTCATTAGGAACTAACATTTCTGGTTTAAATACAACATCACGACTTAAAATTACGTCTCTTAAGCTTGGCACGTACACGCGATATCCCTTGCAATTTTCAATATAACCCACTGAATAACCCTTCACTGCCTTCTTGTCGAGTTTCCTCCATTTTTCCACAGGTATGTGAACAAAACATTCGGTTCCGAAAATCTTTAAATCGTTTATACTCGCAACTTTACCGTACTATAACTCGTAGGGAGTCTTTCCTGCCTGCTTAGTCGGTCCAGTTCTGTTTAACACGTTTACAGCAGTATTCATTGCTTTAGCCCACAAAAATAAAGGTAAATCCGGCTTTGAATATATCATCGATCTAGCCGCCTCGCAAATTGTACGATTTTCACGTTCGGCAATGCCATTTTGTTCCGGCGTATAAGGGACATTTAACGAATGTTTTATTCCTTTATTATTTAAAAAGATCTCGATATGTCTATTCTTAAATTCTCCCCCATTATCACTGTGAATTGCTTTAATATTTTCATTGAACTTATTTTCAATTTCCGAACAGAATAGTTTTAATTTTTCCGCTACTTCCGTTTTTTCTCGTATAAAATAAATTTTCCTATAACTTGAAAAAACATCTTTGAAAATAACAAAATACCGCTTTCTACCAAGAGATTCTTGTTCCATAGGACCGCAAACGTCAGCGTGTATGACTTCTCGAACTCTTGTAGCGCGGTTGGCATTGTCATGAAAACTTACCGATGCTGTTTTCCATAAGCACAGCCTTCACAAAAAATATTGTCATCTTTGAAATTTATATTTATGTTCTTTAAAAAATTCTTTACGTGTTTATAATTTTGATGACAAAGCCGCTCGTGCCATAACTGTAAAGTGTCTAATTTATCTTCATTATCCTTTAAACTCGCTGAATTACTTAAATTACAATCTCCCTGTATTATAACTCGCAAATTTATTTTATATAGATTACCGATATCTGAACCCGTCGCAATGATTTCTTTATCCCGAATAAACAAACATTGCTTCCCATTATTTTTAATTGAAAAATCGATACCTTTTTTCGCAACAACTTTCACCGCAAACAGATTTTGTTTCAAATTCGGAACAAATAGTACATCATGCATAATACGTGCTTTCCACCCACCTTCAAGAAAAGTATCAATCTCAATATTACCTTTTCCGTATGCATACATACTATCGCCATTGCCTATTTTTATATCCACTGGTGACGTAAATTCTTCAAAATCGCAGAACCATTCTCTCCGATTCGTCATGTGATCCGATGCTCCTGAGTCGATCAGCCAAAAATCGTTGTCAGACACGTCGCTAGTTCCTACGTAAGCCACTCTGTTGCCCCTACGTTGTCCTCCGTTATTTTCACTGTTTGATTTTTGTTGCCGTGAGCTCGTGCCGCCGTCTTGGAAATTTCTTCTGCCTTTATTTCTAAAGCAATTCTTGCTTATATGACTTTTCGAACCACAAGTGTAACAACCAAAGCAGTCTTTTCTTTTGTGTCCTATTCTTCTGCAGTTATAACAATTAAACACTCGATTTCTTTTTTCTTCATCACCATGAGTTGACTTACGCCCCTCCTTCCTCGAGGAATTATTAGTTATTTTTGCTTTTGCAGCTAATGCAACGTTTAATTCTTGTGTATCATTATTTTGCACTCTCAGTTCTTCTGCCATCAACCTTGTTGTCAAGTTTTCTAAATTTCTTCTATTATCTTCCACAGAGTCCCACGCACTATGAAAATGATTAAATTTCCTTGGCAATATAGACAAGATACGTGTAACTAACATTGACTCTGGAACTTCACTGCCGAGACTCTTCATTTTTGTCGCTAACTGCTCTATTTTTGACAAATTATGTGCAACACTTTCACTTTCTTCCCATTTAGAATCAAAAAACTGTTTCTGCACCATCGATAAATTTTCATCCGATTTCATATCGCACACTGTATTTAGTTTCTTCCACATCTCACTGGCCGTCAAACAACACAACAACAAGTCTAAGGGTCTTCTTTCCACAGTTGTGACAATCAGTTTCCTAGCTCCTTTATCAGCTTTCAAAAATTTCTTCAACAAAGTATCGTGATTATTTGATCCTGCTACTGGACGAGTTAATATGCCTTCACATACATTGACCATATCGTCATCCTCTTCCGAAAGAGTGCATATAACAAAACGCCATTGAAGCCAATTATCCTTGCCACGCAGTTTTTCAATTTTAAAATTTGATGATTCCATTTTTCTATTTTCTTGTTGCTCAAATCACTTAAACTCTTAAACACTTAACACTAGGCGTTATTCTGGGCACATAACCTGTTGAAATTTCTCAATTGTAAAGGAGTGAATAGAAATTTTATAAGTGTAAAAGTAACTTTATTTAAAATACAAAAATGAGAGTTTGCTACATAAAAGAGACCACGCAGTTTACTCTTTGACTGGCAGATTAAAAACTAACTGCAGAGGAAGAACTGCATCCTAGACAGACGCACATTGACCGCTGACCAAATCCTAACGCTACAACATCTGGAGAGAAAACTCTTTTATTGACGTTTTATTACTTTAGGATTTGTACGTGACTGACAATAAGATGTAGATTTTTCAAAGAGAAACTGACTACCTCGACACTGTCCCTAAAACTATACATCTATGAGACTTATAAAATAGAATAAAAATAATTTACAACTCGCTTAAACTTTTAAGACCTAATTTCGCTCTAAGATACAAGAACCTCGGCTTCGGCAACCAATTAGAAATAATTTTATTTTCTTTTATAATTAATGACAAGTCCAGAAAGTTAATTTGATTATTTTGTTGAACCGCAAAGGTGAATTGTAAGTTCTTATCTTGTGAATTAAAAATGTTTAAATTCAAGTCAATAAATTTCTTTTGTACACACAGAATAGTGTCATCTACAAATCTGTAATAAAATAAAGGAGAGCAATTATGTAGAGGTGAAATTGGTGAACCCATCGGAGTGCCAAAAATTGGTAAATAAATATTATTATTAAACGTAAAGTATGTGTCTTCGAAAAGAAAGTTAGTACAATTTATAATTTCATCAAATGGAATTCTAGTTATTATGAATGAGCTGACATCTTCGGTCTAAACTCTTCAGGACCAAATCACAGGGTACATTTTATTAGTAAAATCATGACTTTTATTATAATTTTATATTCTCGACATTACTCGTCATGAGTTAACCTTCTTTTATAAAGGTAAAATTTAATAATTTTGTTTATGTTTTTCCCTAGCGAACTGGATGAACGTAAGCTTTACGCTGTAGCGTAAAGCTATCGTAAAGCCATCGTAAAGCAGCATTATAACTCATGAATGAGGCAAAATAAACATTCAAAATGTTTTTATCCTTATTCTACGTTTAAAATAACGTTAACTGGTAATTGAAATATGCAATAATTTTATTTATTTACGCTAAAAATTAAAAAAAACATAATACCTGCCATTGAAGGCAGTGCAGTGGTTCATCACTTTCCATGTCTTCACCGTCAGGATCGACTATTTGTTAGAGTGAGATGAAAGTATAGTTGTGTCTCACTCCAACTAATAGTCAACTTTAAAGGAGACGCTCCACAAACGGTGAACCACTGCACTGCCTTCAATGACAGGTATTATGTTTTTTTAAATTTTTAGCGTAAATAAATAAAATTATTGCATATTTCAATTACCAGTTAACGGTATTTTTAACGTAAAATAAGGATAAAAACATTTTGAATGTTCATTTTGCCTCATTCATGAGTTATATTGCTACTTTACGATAACCTTACGATAGCTTTACGCTACAGCGTAAAGCTACCGTTCAGCCAGTTCGCTAGGGTTGATATTAAGTTAATTTAATTTTTATTTTTCTTGTGTGTGATAATTTTACTATTTCGTGTTTTTTTAATTTAATAAAGCCTGATGAGGTTGGAAAACCCATAGCCAACGAAACGTCGCAACAATTTTGACATTATGAAGAGTTTTCTTTATATTTGACCCTCATTGATCGCAAACCAGCATCTTTTATAATAATATTGACCTTATGTTATATTCTATTTTCTTTAATTATTCATAATGATTTCAAACTAATTACAACTCTCATCAACTTCGTTCCTTTTTTAGAATTTTTTATTTTTTTTCTATTTTTCAACTTAATTTTACCTCAAAAAAATAATATAAATGTGTAACGTCTTGGTTACTCACCTTTTATTATATTATTTATTTTTTCCTCGTTTTCTGTTCAGAAAAGAGACCTGAAAGGATTTCTTAACCGAAACAAGGGTTGAGGATAGCCAACAATAAAACTCAAGAATATTATTGTTAGTGATTCGATTCCACCAAATCCTTATGTCCCCTGGGTACTATGATGAGGATAATTTATGTAGATCCAATATTTAAATTCCTCAACAGCACTGATAATCCAATTGATATTCACAATGATGAACGAACTGATAAACTGATGGAAATGAGTGACGATTGAATTTGCTTTCTAAGAAAAGTATCGAGTACCGAACTTGAAGTCACTTTTTCGAGAGTCACTTTTCTAAGAGAATTCCGGGGTTGTTACTTTTCTGAGAGAGACCTGAAGTTCAAGATGGTCCAACACTTTTTTTAATTTGTATCCATAACTACAAGATTCTAATTTTAGTCCCACTCAGTAACAAGTCTTCTAAATTTTCCTGCGTGTCCCTCTAGCCTCCCTATTTTCCTTAGGTGAATGGACTATGCAGGACGTAGAGGGTTAATGGTTTGTGTACATAACTCATTATAACGCATTCCGATGGGGTTCCCAAATGAATACAATTTCGTTTTGTCTAGACATTTAGGGTTTTTCGACGATCGATATATAGAGATACCTGTTGCTTTTACATGTTTAATATTTTCAAATTATTAATTTTACACATATTATTTTGTAAATAAATATTAATAGCCACGGGACGTGACACCTCCCACCTTAATCGAACACGGGGATGTAATGACCGTGTTGGAACTTTCGCAACCAAGTTAAACAATCGATTCAAATTAAACTTGTGTTAATATCAAAATTTATTTTGTCAAAATGAATCAAGAGATATTCTTATCATTCGTGATTTACATTGATACGCACTTATTAGGTTAATAATTGTGTTCTTTGTTAATACATTAAATTGAATACATTGAGTTTTGATACATATAAATATTTTTGCACATTTAATACCGATAACATACACAATTGTTATAATTCGAAATGTTTAAATATTTAGTAATTAGAATGCATACACTGAAGCTTGTTATATAATTACAAGATATGTCGATACATTATCTTAAATATTTGGACAAACATAATTCTAAATGAATACAATGCAAAACGTTTAATTTTTTTGTTGAGATTTTGTTTTTGTATAATTTTTATTCATTAATTTCAATCAGTACGACAGCGCATTTTACAAAATTCTTGTTCGCAAAACCCTAAAACCTACATAGTAATGAATAAATTTCAATTATTTCTTAAATACTTGAATATGGCTAAATATAATTCCTTAAAATGACCTTTATTTTTGAATATAAGAGAAACATTTATTACACACACATAATTTTTTTGTAATTTTTGTTGCTTCATTATTATTTTAATGAATGAATTTGCATACACACATACACATTTCGTTCTATTTTTATTTTTATTTAAATAATTCAGCATATGTGTCGAATAAACATTATTCGTCTATAAAGAAATAACTACACTCATATTGATATAAATGAATTACGATATTAAATGTTATTCATTACACACATAAATGTTTGTATTTATTTTTTTATTTTTTTTTATTTCAATCCATTTTTTTATGAATAAATTTTTTATCGTCGACCATATACTATTTCGTCTTTTAAATAATTCAGTATAGTTTTCAATTCAACATTTATCTATTTGAAAAAGAATTCACTTTGTCACATGAAATGTTTTATAAGTTTGCCTACATACATATTTTTCAAAAACATTAAGTAGCGCATATTTTAAATTCTTATTTGGATATAATTCAAATATAGACAAGATATATTACTTAAAAGGTATTAAGCATATTTTTTGAACTTCGTAAACATAAGTATTCGATCACGCCATTAAGCAAATTCGTCAAGTTTTCTCGCTAATATCATTAATTATAGAGTAACAGCATTCAAAGCAAACCTTTAGTTATTACTAAACGCTACTATCAATTTTTGTATAAATTTGAATACATTACAGTTTGTTATTAGTGCTTTTCTGGTAATATAAACGCTCATATACAATATGAAATGGATTCATGATATGTTGTAACTTTTATCAATATTATATCAAATATATGAATTAATCAAACAAATACATAATCAGTGAGTATAATCAATTGCTTTCAATATATTTCCCTTGAGTAAAATGTAGATCAATATAATTTCGAGAAAGAGAAAAAATTTCTCATTTTTAAGTCGCATTTGTAATAGTTACGGGACGTGACACCTCCCCCCTTTTGTTTGAACATGGGGATGAAATCGACATGTTTAAACTAACTCAATTTTCATTTATTTTCTTTATTTTTATTTTATTAAGAATGTGTCACATCGCGTGATTACATTTTTTTATTCGCTTTTAACTGCCGTTTATTCCATAAATTTTTTATTACGCTTCGAAGCAGTACAATTTACTGGTTTGTGACTTCTTTGGAAGCATCATTCATATGTGCTGGTTCACTTATATAACATAACTTTATTCCTGAATTATTTTCTAACGACATCAAAGATTCTAATCATTTTTGTGCCGAATTATGCTCAGCTTCTTTATTTGGATTTGATCTTTTTATAGTGCATACAGCTTTAAGTATTAGTAAAGGGTTTCCCAATATGGGTGATATGATTTTGAATGTCCCTATCGGGCTCATTTGAACTGAAATTTTTGACGTCTGCTGTCAGTTGTCATCAGTAAGGTTTGCCATTTAATCATGAGTAGTTTCACGCTTCCACAACGTTTGGAAATTGTCCAATTATTTTATCAAAATTCGAGAAGTTTTGTCGCTGTTCAAAGAGCATATCGTGCAAAATATGGTCGTCATTCTGCTCCATCCGCGCTCTCAATTCGTCGAATAATCGATAAGTTGGAGAGTGAATTTACTCTATTGGATACTAAGCCTAAAAATCGTATGCGTACCGCACGTTCTACACAGAATATAGCCGCCGTACAGGCCAGTATCGAGGAAAACCGTGAATTGTCCGTGCCACGCCGATCTCAGGAATTGGGCCTGTCCAGGATGACTACCTGGCGTATTTTGCGATTGGATCTTGGCCTGCATCCCTATAAGATGATTCTGGCCCAAGAACTGAAGCCTAATGACCATCGTTTGCGTCGGGAGTTCGCGGATTGGGCTCTGGAATCAATTGAAAATGATCCCAATTTTCATCAAAAAATCATCTTTTCTGATGAGGCGCATTTTTGGCTCAAGTCTCGGGGGACATTTGGCCGATATATTGTTTAAATCATAAATGGCATAGAATATCCAATATAATAAAAAAGATTTCGATCAATTCCGAATGAATATTCAGTGTTTTTTTTCAATTTCAAAACATATCACCCTTATTGGGAAACCCTTTATATTACTAGAAAATTTAAAGATTGAATAATTTGAACATTTAAACCTTTAAAATCATATTCCAAGATTACTTTTTGTATCATTAAAACTTCGGCTAAAGTTGTTGATAACATTTCTTGTTCTTTGTATTGAAATTACGAAACAGTTACTTTGTATTTTATTTCAGAGAACCTTCTGCTTTAGAATATCATAGATAAGATTTACTTTAACGAAAAACTTTAAATTCAATGAAGATTTGAAAAGTATTTTTCTATATATAGAACATGTTCGCTTCCATAGCAGAAGGGAGTATATTATCTTAAGAAAATTTTAGGAAAATTTTCGGTATCGATAATTATCATAGTACAGGAGAGAATTTCATAATTCAAGCAAATTATCTATATGGATTGCATTCATAAATTTATCAAAAACGTGAAGAATAATTATATTATAAAAAGAGGAGAAGAAGAATGAGTCATTCTCATTTTGTTTGTGTTTATTATTAGTATTTCTTCATCAATAGCGTTTTACTTTTCTTGTAATGAATATTGCAATTAGTGTACTTCAAAAACTGAGTATTTTGTAACTATCCATGTAAAAAATTAAATGACTACCTTCTCCAAAGATTTTAATTGTGCAAGGCTTGAAGATAAAGACTGGTAAAATGATCAAAATAGTTCTTATATGATAATTGTGAAAACTGACTCATTGTGCAAAATTTTAGACATTTAATTACGAACTTTAAATACGTAAATTATAAAGTATCTTTCATATATAATGCTTCTCAGATGGCTATGCCCTAAAACAAGAAAAACAGATAGTATTAGCATTTAACCTGAAAGAAAATTTATTTTTTAAAACAAATTCATAGATGATATTTTGATTATGTAAATAGGTTTAAAAATTTTGTGAAAATTGTTGGCTTTTTAGTTTTCGTTGTTTTCTTTGAACAATTGTATGAGGTGTGGTTATTTTTCTTCACAAAGGTCGTAACTTTCTTGTATTAATTTTATTTGCTTGGATGCTGCTTCGTTTTCAGTTATTATTGCTATAGTTCCTGCAACTATTACTGTTTGATTCTCTACTCTACAATATGATGTAAAAATTATCCTTTTGTCAACGTTAAAATTCTTGTAAGTTAGAAACTTACGGAAAAATTATGTCTCATTATTTCTGAATTTGTTACGTTTTGAGACTAATTTGGTACGTTGCAGTCGTCGTAATTAAATATTCCATTTATAAATAAATATAGCCATAATGTTTTTATATCAACTTGACGAACGATTAAATCACACAATAAATCAATGCGTTGGCGATGTTTTGGTTCCATTGTG
The DNA here is from genome assembly GCA_030998225.1 of Diplolepis rosae. Lineage (NCBI taxonomy): Eukaryota > Metazoa > Arthropoda > Insecta > Hymenoptera > Diplolepididae > Diplolepis > Diplolepis rosae. The sequence goes on from JAPYXD010000056.1 coordinate 1,830,505, forward strand.
ATCTGCAATCATTTTTATTTATTTTTAATTCTTTTTACTCTGATTAGCTGTCGGTGGGGTTATGTATAAAAGTCTGAGTCTATTAATATTAACGATTTTAGGTTTATTTTTAATTGAAATTTTTATGTTTCCGTTGCCTAATATTTCAAGTACTTCGTGTGGTCCTGAGTATTGATTTTCGAATTTCCTTAGTTCTCCACCTTCCAGTAAAAATACACTAAGGTAAAAGCACCAATAGCCGGACGTCTAAGGAAATGTCATTCAATTTTTTGTATTAATCGTTCTAAATGTGATGCAGAATCAAGAATTGCCGCGATTATTTTGATGTATGTGTCCTCCCTACTATAACAAAAAGTCCAGAGTTGTGTTAAATCTGAATAATCCATTTTAATAATTCTTTTCATTAAATAATGCTCTGGAGCCAATTTCCGGACGGGTAAAGTGAATTGATCCAATAGCCGGACAACGCTGCACCAATACTCGGACAAGAGAATATTATAATTTGATTGATATCGATTTGATATTTTTTAAGCATAATAAACACTGGGAAATATTTACGGAAACATTTCTTAGGTCTGCGCTTATAAAAAAAAAAGTATTGAAAAGATTTTACAAATAGAATGTATTATATTTACACGGAGAAAAATAGTTGAAGTAATTTTACTCAACTTCCGATCAAATTTGGGACATAAGAACAAGTTAGAAGTTATTTAGTATCATTGTATTTATTTGTGATATATTAAATGTTCAAAAATGAATAAAAGTTGAGTAAAATTCAGAAGTGTAGGGTGAAGTATGAAAGCGTGCATTAAAATTTTTTAAATATATATATATTATTACTCGTAGTATAACTATAAAAGACCAATCTTTTATTAAATCACAAAAATAGTAGAGCTTTCCGTTCATTCTACTCTACGCTTCAATCGAGAGTTGAGTAATCCGTGAATCGCAAAATTTATTCCAACAGCTACATCTATTCACGCAGAAACGAATGAAAGTAATCTGTGCCTTGGGCACACATAAAAGATTTTTAATTTCAAAAACTTAAATTCTTAAAATTAAATTGATATTATGAAGATTTAAACAAAAAAAAGTTGATAAGTGTATTACATAAAATATGAAATATCACATAAATTACTCCGGCAGAATAATAATTTGGTATTCGCAAATGTAAAATCCATATTTTGAAAATATAAAACACAGAAAATAAAAGAACCTTTTTTTAAATGTTTTTATACAAGATACTTCTTAATAATAATGCAATTTTTTAATCTACATTTGAAAATTTAGTTTCACTAAACTTCATATGTCGTTATAATAAAAATTTATACTAAATATAATTTAATAATTATATTATATATATTAATAATCATAGTTATAATAATTGATTAATTATATTAATTTTTAAAAATATTTTATTAATCATTTATGAAAAAAGTTGATTTATTTTTACTTGAGTAAGGCTCCAAAATTTTATTGACGGCACTTACTCTCACAAGCTCTGAATAACTCAGGCATTCACTATATAAGAAAGTTCCAAGTTTTATATCTCAGCATTGTAAGCGAGCGTGTGCGAGATTTGACGAAAGCGTATCGTACTATTTATAAGTGTGTAGTTGTTAGGTTTATAAATGTAAGGTTATATGTTTAAGTGTATTTGTGATTTGAAATGTGATTGGCTACGTCTGGATGGTGTGAATGTATATGTATGTTGTTTATGTATGTACCGGATGACTATTGGTAGGCTCGAGGTAAGAATTTTTTTTTATTTAAGAGAACCATACCATTGCCAGTTGAAATAATACGCCCGATGCTCATTTTACACAACTACGGTTTGAAGCACCTCAAGCGTCGGTGATATACTTATACATTTTATGTTAGCCCACTGACGCATGTTGGTGCCCTGTCGTCGATAACGTTTTACTCAACTCCTTACTATTCCCTATGTAACGCTTATTGTTATTCACTTTTGCTGAATTAGGTATATATCAAATTGATTTTACCCGACTAGGATTTAATAGATGTTCAAATGTCCTTATGTCCCAAGTTTAATCGACAGAGTTGAGTAAAATTACTTCAACTATTTTTCTCCGTGTAGAGCTTGCAGCACTAATTCTCAATCGTTTTTGCCTTATATCCTCAATCGCATTAATAATATCCGCTCTGGTATAAAGCTTTTTAATCTTTTTTTCTGGTACTTTTTCCATGATCTATAATAAAGACACCAAATACATAAAACCCAGAAAATACATATGTTAAAATGAAAATACTTTCTCAAAATATCAGATTTTCAGCAAATGCATAATTCAAATATTCAATAATTATTAATATTCAATTCAATAATTCAAAAATTATCATTCAACAAGATCAAAAAGTGGGGAAATTTCACTCTGAAATCCATATTTTCATTGTTCTCAATGTAAAATCAACAAGAAAATAAACGTCAAATGTCAATTGAGGTTGGATTTCATATTGGACTAATTAAAATATGTTTAAAGTAATTTACCTAATATTTTATCAGATAGATATCTTCTATGAATTGAAAACAATCAAATACTTACCACATTTCTCGAAAATATCAACAGCACTTTGTAAAATTCGCATTCGTTTTTGTAATAACTTTTTCGTCCGGTGACTAGAGCGAAAACAAAATAAGTGCAATGTAACTCCGGACACGCGTTCGGTTATTAGGCAAAACGAATATTCATTGACCTAATAACCGGATTTAGAATATTTAATTAAAGTAAAATTTTTTTTAATTTTGAAAAATATTATGATGTAGATAAAGCATTTGACTTCAGTGTAGCACGTATTAAAATGAAAAATGAGGGTAAATGTAAATGTTATTTGCTTAACAAAGACAACGTGTCAGTTAGTTTATAGAGCAGATTTTGCTACATTTCGACCAGCCTTGTGCTTTAGTAGCGAAATTTTTTTTTCTTGGCGAAGTTTTAATTTCTAATTCAACAAATTTTTCAATTTTTTAAAGTGTATGTTTCGAGGTTTGTATACGGTACACCAAAATAGCGATAAGTGAATCTTAAATCTCTAATTTTGAGAAAAATGCATGGCTCTGTCCGGCTATTGGGTATCGTCCGGCTATTGGTGCTTTTACCTTATCTCCGATATTAAAATTTTGTGGATTAATTTTTCTCTCGTAATATTCCTTTGATTTTTCTTTAGCTGCTATTAAATTTTGTCTTGCTATTCCACGCATTTCATGTAGTTTTGTGTTCAATTTTGTCATATATCGTAAGTTTCCATTTTTTCATGTTCTGGTAAAGGATCGCTAGATGGTAAACGTGCTAATTTTCCAAAGACTAATTCATCAGGTGTGAATTTCGTTCCTTCGTGAACACTCGTGTTATATGAAAACGTTGCTAATTCAATCCAGTCATCCCATTCTGCATTATTTTCGATAAATTGTTTAAGATATTCCTTAAGAACGTGGTGGGATCTTTCCTAGAATCTATTTGATTGAGGATGATAAGAAGTAGATTTAAATTGACGTATACGAAATCGCTTTGCCATTTTTCGCATTGAATTGCATAGAAAATCTGCTCCTTGATCTGTTAAAACCGCTTTTGGCGAGCCATATATGCAAATAAATTTCTTAACAAAAGCGTCTGCTATTGTTCCAGCTTGGTGATTTGGGAGTGGGATTGCTAAAGAGTATTCAGTAAAATTATCTTGAATAGTAAGTATATACTGATTTTGTGCTAAAGTTATTGGTAACTTTCCAACAATATCCATTGAAATTTTCTCAAATGCTGTTCCTGGGGTGTCAGTAATTATCATAGGGTTTTTTGTTTTAACCCTAACAAGTTTCTTCAGTTGACATTGTAAACAGAGTTGTATATATTTTTGTATATCCAATTTCATATTTTCCCAGTAATATCTTTGATTCTATTATAAGCTTTTGTTACTCCTTTATGACCTCCTATAGCAGATGAATGAGCTTCTTCAATTAATTGATTTCTTTGTTCTTTTCTAGGGTATTGTGTGATTCCATTCCAAATTATTATTTTAATTGTAGAATCCAAAAATGCTATTTTTAATGTAGCCAAAATTTATTCCTACAAAACATTGTTAATGTGTGGTGATTTAGCAATACTAATTGATTTAATATTTAATTCTTTTACCATGGAATGAAGAGAATAAATCGCTAATTTAATACCTTTAGTCGTTTCTCCTAGACTTGCCTTAAATTCGTCTTCGATTGGAAGTACAAAATGGTATTGATTTCCCTTACGTAATTTTTGGACTATACCTTTTTGTAAATTTTTAAAATTAGGTAATTTTCCACATTTTTCCAAAAGTTTAGAGCCTATATCGCGAGGTTCTCCTTTATTGTTTACAAAATATGCATAATTATCCTTTCGCATTGTTAATTGGTCGCGGAATTAAATTATATTCTTCTGTGTCCTAGGCAATCCAGATATTGCAAGTTAATCAGGGGGTGGCTCTGGGGGTGGCCTTTCTTCTGTAAAATCGTCTTCGTCAGAGTTTTCAGAATTCTCTATTTCTAGTATATCCGGTTGTTCGTTTTCGTTTTCGTTTTCATGTTCTACGTTTTGAAAATTTTCCTGGATTTCTTCTTCTTTTTCGTCTTCGCTTGATAAGTCAGAATTTGATTCAAAATAACTTTCTTGTATTAATTCTTCATTTTCATTTTGCATAGAGTTTTTCTTCTTCTTATTTATTTTTGGTTTTTGTATAACATCATAATCTGGATCAGAATCAGATTCGTCTTCCCATTCCATAAATTTACGTTTTTTATCATTTTCAGGTGATTTATTTATAACTTTTCTGGGTCTTCCTCTCTTTTTAATTGATTCCTGTAATTTTATTTCTTGAATAATTTTTCGTGGCCTTCCACGTTTCTTTTGTACCTTATTTGTTACTTCAACATTTCTTAATCATTTATTTTTCATATAATCTTCATTTTTATCCCTACTAATATTTCTTGAATTTCTTAACTGACTCCTTGTTTGCATACCATAACATTCATTTTTATTTTCTAATAAAATTGGAATTGAATCCATGACACATTTTAAAAATTGGGAAACAAATTTTTCCGAAATTTTTTTATCTTTGATTAAAGCGTTTACATTTCCTTCATCTTTCATTTTATTTATTATTATATTAATCAACCTTTTATTAATTACGTTAAATAAATTTTCTTCTTCGAATTGTTCAATAGTTTTTTCATTGTTTTCATAAATTGTTCTCTTTTTTATATCTTCAAAGTCTAATTTCATACAGCGTTTTTCATCATTCTCATAATCATTTTTCAATAAATACTCTTCATTTAATAATTCTTCAATTTTTTCAGTATCATTTCTATCATTTTTTCCTACATAATCATCATCATAATTGCGTTTTTTATCATCAACATTTTTAAATAATGATTCTGTGCATAATTTTTAGATTCTTTCATAATTTTCATGAATTCTTCGTTTTTCGAAATATTCATAATTTATATCATCATTATATTTCTTACCTTTCATATTCTTAGTTAAATTTCCATCGTTTATCAGTATTTGTTAGTTCCCTCCAATTTTATCATTATTTCCATCTTCAATAACCTTATATTTTAATTCATCATAATTTCTTCGATTATTCTTATTCTTAATTAAATTTTCTCCGTTCATAAATTCCTTAGTTTGTTTAGAATTACTCTTATCAATTTTTCATTCTTCAATAATATCATAGTTTATTTCTTCATTGCATGTAAGATTTATTTCTGGTGCTTTGTTTCCACATTTAAATCTAGATATGCATTTTGCATTTCCTTGTTTAATTAAATTTATTTCAATATTGTTTTTACCATTTATATTGTTGTTTTTAATATCTTCTAAATCTATAGGATTTCTTGATAAAGCATCTGCATTCACATTAGTTTTACCTTCTTTGTATGCAACATCAAAATCATATTCTGCCAATTTTAATTTCCACCTAGTTACTCGTGAGCAAGGGTCTTTCGAGTTTTGAAACCATACTAATGGTTTATGGTCTGTGACCAAGGTAAATTTTCGTCCATATAAGTAAGGGCGAAAATATGTTACATAATAAATAATTTCTACTGCTTCTTTTTCATATGTATCATATTTTCTCTCACAATCATTTAATGATCTAGAAGTATAAGCTATAGGTTTATCTTTACCTATTTTACCTTGAGAAAGTATTCCTCCTATAGCGAATTCTGACACATCAGTTGTTGAAATGAAAGGTTGTGAGAAGTCTGGTCTTTGTAGAAGGGGTTCCTCACACAATTTTTCTTTTAGAAGATCAAACGCTTCTTGTTGCTTTTCTGGACGTAAAAATTCACATTTATCTGGCTGTAATTTAAGATTTGCTGCACTTAATCTTTCCAGTAGTTTGTTAAATTTTTCCTCATGTTCTTCTAAAGAATTTTCATATAAAAAATGTCATCTAAGTAGACGAATAATTCAGTTCCTTAAAGTCCTGTTAAAAATAAATCCATTAATCGCTGAAACGTAGCTGGTGTATTTTTCAAACCAAATGGCATACGATCAAATTCATAATGGCCATAAGGGGTTGAAAAAGCTGTTTTATGAGAGTCTTCAGGGCTCATTTTTATTTGATGAAATCCGGAAGCAAGATCAAATACGGAAAAATATTGTGCTGATCCCAATTGATCTAAAATATCGATTATATTTGGTAAAGGGTAAGAATCGCCAATCGTTTTTTCATTCAGTTTGCGAAAATCAAGAACATTCGCCATTTTCTATTTCCATGTGAGTCCAATTTGTTAGGTACAATTCAAACAGGTGTATTATATGGTGATTGTGATGGTTTAATAATTTTATCATCGATTAGTTCACTTACTTGGCGTAAAATCTCTTCTTTATGTACTGGAGGGAATCTATATTGTTTTGAAAATATAGGTTGATCATCTGTTGTCGGAATGTTATGTCGTAAGACAGTTGTTGCTCCTAAAGGTTCTCCTGGTATATGAAAACGATCTGCATATTTTTGGATTAAATTTTCAACATGTTGCTTTTCTTCTTGATTTAAATTATCGAATCTTAATAATTCTTTAATGGAATTTTCCTGATTTTTGTTTGAAATGTTAAATGATTGATCATAATCATTTATTTTTGGAATCTGATTAATAAAATCATTGAAAATCTGTTGTGAAAAATTAAATTCTTTTCTGTCTTCTAAATTTTTTTTGTGTTGTTTTGCTTTTCTTCTTGTATTGGTACTCCTTCAAAATTGATCAATTCAACAGTTGGTATGATTAACTTTTGAGGTTGTGTATTTGTATTAAATATTTTCATGTACGCCTTATTGTTATTATTAGAAACAATTGCATTTCCTAAATAAACTCCATTGCATAAGTGTAATTGTGAAATAAATCCCTGTTTTTGTTCACTGTTTTTAATTCTTACATAAAAATCTGAAATTGTTTTTGCTGGTACCAATATAGTTTCTTGCATTTCAAATGGGTAAATTTTATCATTTATTTTAAGTTGTTTCTCTGCATAATTAATTTTTGCATTGTTGTTTCTGAAAAATTCTGTACCTAGTATGCCGTCATGTTCGATAGGTACTTCGTTCGGTATTATGTTGAGGGTAGTCAAGTAGCCAGAAATATTGATCGTTATATGGCCAAGTGTTAATACAGGGTGTTCATTTGTGCCCGTTAGTTTTAGGCATTCGTATTTATTTATTTTCACATTTGTTTTAACTGCTTGTTGTTTGATTAAATTTGATCCGGCTCCTGTATCTATCATCATGTGTATAGGATTTTTTAATCCTTCAGCTGAAAGAATTATATGAGGAATTGTATTACTTGTATTCAAATTTACTTTTTCAGTTTTATTTTCAATCAAATTAGGTGCGAATATTTGTTCGTTTAAGCCCTCCTTTGTGCACCCGTTCCAGGAAGGGCATTGGAGTTTTCCTGATGATTAATTTGGTGAATTATTTACTGAAACTTCTTTATCAGATTTCCTGGAGGTTGATAACGGGTGTGAAGATTTTAGCGAATCAAGAGCCTGGTCAATATTTGCAGTCGTCAAGTATAATTTGATTGATTTTATTTGGTAAAGTTTCTTGGACTTGTTCAAATTCTAGATTTTGATTTTTAAATATTGTTGTTTGAATGAAATGGATCTATTGATTCGTATCTTTTTTAGGTGTGGTCAAATAAAGAGTTAATTTGAGGTGTATCGTTATACTGATCTCCTGCAATAATTATACTATTATTGCGTTTAATAAAAGTTTTTAATTTATCAACAAATTGACTTAGGGTTTTTTGTTTTATTTGAAGTACTGATTTCGGGATCAGAAATGCTTCCAACACTGATATCTAATAGATCACCTTGATTTAAAATATTTGACGTTTCTGAATGGTGTGAATCCTTTGCAGTATTTTCTTGATTTTTTCGTTTCGGTTTAAGTGGTAATTGGGAACTTTCTTCAACTTCTTTCGCTAAAGTTGGGTTTTTCCTTGGTTGACTACGAGTTATAGTGCCTTTTTACTGCTATCTTGTAATGGAACCGCCATTGATATTTCTCATATTTTTCGAAAGTAATTTATTTGATATTATTAATATTACCCCTTTTTTTTGCAAAAATAGAAAAATTTTCTTTTCTTAAAAATATTTAATTAATTTAACTTTATTTTTCCCTAAACTGCAAATATTTGTTATTTCAGGTAAAAAGTTTTTATTGTGCGCAAAACTGCGTTCCTCAATTTCCGTTTCAGATCCTGAATCTGAGGATATGCTGAGAACCTCAATATTTGATATTTTATTTTTATTAGGAACAAAATTACTCGAGCTTGCTTTAGGCTTCAAGTCAGAGAAAATATTTCAAGTTTCGATGATTGGGGGTAGATATTTAGAAATTTTATTTTCAGTTAATATTAATCCAGGTTCGGGATTTTTCGATTCAAAGTTTCCTGGTACAGATTTGATTCTTGTATCTTTGTCCTTTTCTAAATTACGCGAGAGTTTGTTTTTTATATATTTGCTTCTTTTTTCTAACAATTGTTCAAATAAATCTGAAAATTCAACGTCGTTTTTTATTTCTCTTATTTCACAAGTTGGTAGTTTCAACTCGTCTATATGTTTTTCTGTTCGGGAGCGTTTAAGGGTATATTTAAGTGGGGGGTGAAGACATGTAAAAATACAGTATTGTACAAACTATGACTTATGTATATTCTGATTTTGTATATATATATTTATTTACATATATATATATATATATATATATATATATATATATATATATATATATTTTTAAAACAAAGGACATAGCCGGGTTTCCATGTGAAATCGGCCTTAAAACCAAATCAAATTTCGCATCAACCATATAGAAGGGGTTGGGCAAGAGATTATTTTGTCAAATTTTCAGATCATTATCTGCCATTTTGAATGAGTAATGGCGGATTTTACCATTTTCGTTTATTTCTTTTTTTAGCTAAACTAATCATAAGAAACTTTTGAAAAAAATCAGGGTTGTTTTTTCTAATAGAAGACACATTTGTAAATTTTTGCAGATTTTTTTATGCATAATTCGCGATGCAAAAAATTTTGAAAATTTTTGCACGCAATTTTGTTCATGTTTGAATTGCGCGACCACTCTTTTGAATTATTTTATTCATTAGTTACCTATCGATGATTAAAACAGAATTCTTGCAGATTTTTGCAAGGTGTGGACGGGGGTAAAAAAAAAACCATGAAAATACGCATTCTTCCAACATCTTACTATCAAAGCACATTTTATAATAACAGTAGACAAATGAAAAATACAATTTTATTTGGTAATCAATCTCTAACACGGTTTACTGCTGAAATTTTTGCAAAAATTTTGCAAAATATTTTGCGAGTTTTTTTTCATGCATAGTGAACAAATGGTTGATTGTCGTTATTCGCAAGTCGAAAGAGTGTTGTTAAAATTTAGTCCGTTCAAAAAGTTTCCGTTTTATATATAAGTGGTTTACAAAAAGTAAAATTGGTTTTCCTATAAACTTACAGTTTTAAACGAAGACAGCGATTATGACTTATTTATAATTGAAAAAAAATGTTATGTTCGGCAAATGTTCAGCCACTTACGGAGTAAGCTATGAAAGTACAATCAACCGTCTATATTTGTGAAAACTCGATGGTAGAAAAATATATTTTTGTAGGAAAACCAATTTTACATTTTGTATACCACTTTTATTTAAAACGGAAAGTTTTTGAAGGGACTAAATTTTTTAACGGGCAAAACTTTATAAAAAAATGTAACGAAAATGTAAGTATTACAATGCAAAATAACTGCAAACAATTTTTTGTTATCCAGAAATCAAAGTTAATTATTTATTTAATTTACGAGCTTTTCTTATTATTTGTGCTCATTAAAATTTCAAAAAGTAAAGTATATGGAGGACAACTTGAGGGTATTTTCGATGTCATGTATGGTAAAATGAGTACATGTTATTTGTAACAAAGAGAAATTAATTTAACCTGTATGTTCGAAAATTATTCAAGATTACGAAAAGATATTTTTAGCAGCACTATTTCGACTTGCGAATAACGACAGTCAGCCATTTGTTCACAATGCATGTAAAAATTTCGATTTTTTTCAACAAAAAAAATTCGCAAAATATTTTGCAAAATTTTTGCAAAAATTTCAGCAGTAAACCGTGTCAGAGATTGATTACCAAATAAAATTGTATCTTTCATTTGTCTACTGTCCTATCTAAAAAAACAGCTCTAACGAAATATCTCGAAATTCTCGCACACATTGTTGTCGTAAACCTTATTGGCTGTCGGGTTATTTTTTGATTTTTTGAATTGAGAAAAAAGAACGTTGATATAATTTCACTTCATATTCTTCTTTTGGTTTGTTTACTTTATGTTTTTCTGTCATTATATTAAGGTTTAAATATTTAAAATATTAAGGTTAAATTTAAAGTTTATGAATATGAAAAATGCATAAGATTTTGTATTAAATTAAAAGTTTATGAATATGAAAAATGCAGTAGATTTTGTAATGAGATAAATTATGTATAAATGTTATTTAATTGGTGTTGAATTTAATTCATTACATTAATTGAAATTGCATTTTTAAAATTATAAAGTTTATTTTTCAATGTGTTTCTACATATGTGTTATTTTTACAGTTTTGCATCTCATCATTTTTTTTCAAGTGCATTATATTCATGATTTATTTTGTAGAATTGTATTTAAAATCAAAATAAAATCTGAAGAATCCTATCTAAAAAAAACATTAAATAAATTTCAGTGTATTACGTTTATTCAGTATGAAAAATGATTTTTTACTTTCAAGGTCTGAACATTTTTTAATTCTGAAATAGTAAAGAAAAAATAATTCCAAAAAAAAGAGAAAATTTGTACGAAATTTAATTTTATAATAATAATTGGTTGAGATATGATTATTCTTATTGATCACAATGTGAAAAAGAATACATGCTTAGATTTTTTAAGGTAAGTTTTATTTTTGCGGAAAATGTATTCGAACACAAATATAAACATCAGAGAGGAAGAAAATTAAATTTTAAAAAATCTCAAAGATATTTGTATCCATCAATCAGGGATTTGAATGACATCTTTGGTTTCTCTGCCAAGACTTTGATGTCGCGGATTGACATTACGTGCAATTTCATCATTTCTCCTGAAAAATTGAAAACAATTAGAAAATTAGTACATGTTAAGTTCATTATTATTTTTACTATAAAAATAAATTTCTAATTATGATGCAAAATTTTTGAGACAGAAATGCATTTTATAGTTGAAAAATTGTAATTCTAGGCTTTTCTAGGGATTATAGTTTTCATTTTTTCTAAAAAAAAAGAATGGACTTTTGATCAAGAGATTGATAGAAATAAAATCAAAATACTGAAAAATTATCGTCATCGGTCATCGATAACTTGTAAATTTTTAAGAAATCTTTCGTAGATTCACAGATTTATTTTTTTTTAACAAACATTTCTTTGAATTCACATGTGTAAAAGTTCACTTCGAAGATTATTTAAAATTGTGAAATGAATTATAAGATTTGAGAACAGATGAAATAGTAAATAAGATTCAATTAGAAACAAAAAAAAACATTATAGAATTTTTTGAACAGAATTTCAACAGATAAAGTTTCAATAATTTTGAGAAATCTTTCAAAATTGTGGATAGTTTTAGAAAACTGGAAATTTTCTGAGGATTCCACTCGATTCAAAAAGACTAAAAAGTACCAGGAGATTCAGACACAGTCTATTTTTAGAATTCTGTTATTGAAAAATTTATCTGATTTTTCGTGAGATTACAGATTTTTGTAGAATTTTCAACAAGTTTGGAAAGATTGAAGGGATTCCAAAATATTCAAAAACAGTCCTGATTTATTTTGAAATTTTGACAAGAAAATTTTATTCATTTTGGGAAAACTTTCACAATTGAGGAGAAATTTATAAAATCTGAGAGAATTTGTCACGTCCCGTGACCGTCGCTATTTATTTATTTCATAATACCAAAATATGTAAAATTAATAAAAGATTTTAACATAAAACATGCATAAGCAACAGCTATTAAAAAGCATGGATTAGACGGAAATTGAATGTACGAAAATAAAATTGTAATAGAAAGAGAGATAGTAGTGAACTTATAAATAGAAAACATCGTAAACTCTTAACAACCCAGTGTCTCCAGAACGTGGGATTTTTCGGCCCCCACCACGTTCCCATCTGGGAGAAACACATGCAAACGTGGCGTGTCAGTGTGTCGGCTCTGCTACACGCTGCGGTCACCAGCTTTGTGTAAAGCCGAAGGTGCACGAAGACGGACTTCGTTACAATGCTTGAGTTTTCAAGTTATTTTTAGATTTCACGCTTTCGTCTATCGAGTCGAAATTAAGAATTGTATTTTTCTCGAGTACGTGCAAAAGAGGCGCGAAGCAGACGACGAATTTGAATTTACGAAGTATATAGTTCAAGAAATAACACATTTCTTCAATTTCTTGAAGAAATAATAACTGAAATAAAGAAATAAAATACTGATAAACATCAGTATGATCTTGGAAAATTTCATGAGGATTTCAACACTTCAAAAATAAACTTTCAGTGAAATTTAGTGACAATAAATGTATAAAATTTGAATCAATATATAATTTTCCATTCAAATTTATATACTTCTTACTAATTTTGTACATTTAACAATTTTTCAATTAGAACAATATTTTCTATCAAGATAAAATGAACATAAAATTCAAGTTCATAATTTATATTTTCAGTTATATGTTAGAAATATTTTCATCTCACATTTTTGTAGCCTAAGCACAAACTTTTCATTCCAAAACTTAAAATCTCTACGGAAATGGAAAATTGTCTAATAGCAGTAGATAAATTAAAAAGCTAAAATATGTGTTTATTGGTATTTCCATATTAACATATAAATATCAATCAACTTTAAATTTTACATAAAAATGTTCGTTCGAAGTGTTCAAATCTTGTTACAATTTGACAAGATTTTATGGAGGAGTGCAATCTTTTGGATGAAATATTTTGTAGTTCTTAATTTGTCTGTCCGTCTCAAATCGTAGTAAGATTTGAACAGTAAACAACAAATTTTCCAATAGAATTCAGGATCAATAATAATTGATTCAGGAAATACTTCAACTCTGTAGAGCATTTTTGTATTTCGAATTCAAAATGTGTGCTTAAGCCACAAAAAAGTAAGCTGAAAATGTAGATATAAAACTAATTATGTCATGTTTATGTCTTCTTAATGGAAAATACTTTGCATATAATTCTCTAATTCGATATTTTTTTAATGTATGAACATTCAAGAAATTGATAAATATTCCATCTTTTTATAGGAACTAAAAATTTCCGGATAATGCTTTGATTGAGAAAGCTAAAAATTTGTCAAATATTGATATAAATTGCAATTTTACAATTGCATTATTTTTCAAATATTTTAACATCTCTTCAATCTTGATAATTCTTACAGAAGTTTATTTCATGTGAGTGACTTTTTCTTTTTCTAATGAAAGATTTCGTAATTCTAAATTCGGCCCAATTCGTAACATTGTAAAAAGATTTTAAAACTTCATAAAAATTTTTTTTCTGTTTTATTCAAAGTCAATAAATATTCAATGTTTGGAATCGAAATATTAAGTAAATGATTTTTAATTTCTGGGAATAAACTGCTTTAATAAGACAATCTTTCTTCTTTGTGAGAAATCTCAATTTTAAAATTAAAATTCTACGCATAGGATACAAAAACATAATATGAAAATACTTTTATTACAGAATTTTGAAATATACAAGTTGACAAATTTTTAATCGAGTAAATCGGCTACTTTAAGCAAAAAATTATGTTAAAAATATTTTATCAAAAAAAAATAAGACACATTAAATTACGGTTTAAAATCCACATTCATAGATTGATGGTAAAAGCAGTTTAAAGTTTTTTAATCTTAAGTTTTAGTGACGTATGCACAGACTTTTAATCAGATAAATGAAATGCTTTATAGAAAGTCAAAATTTTCTTATTACTGCACTTAATCAAATTTATAAAGTAAAAATATTTTTTAATTGATGCTTTCACTCAATTCTTTAAACATTCATTAATTGAAAATTGTACTCAAAATTTAATCTTGCAGCGTTCCAATATTCCCACAATGTTACAAAATCTTATTAATCATTATTTTAGTCGAATTATTTTCAAAATATTTAAAAAATAAATGTAAATATTTTGATTAAATACTCTGTCAAATTTTGCATTTGACTGATCTTGCAAAATTGTTGAAAGTTTTGAATACCGATAGAAGAAACTTTAAATGAAATTTTATGTCCATAAATGCTTAAAGTTCTATATAGAAATATCAACTACAACATTCTCAAATTTTATAAATAAACTACTAAATTCAAAAAGTTTTGGATTTCTTTAAAAACTATACAAATTTCAAATATGAAACAGTCAAAATCTACTGATTATCAGTGAAATTTGACTGATTTAAATAACTAAAAACAGGTTACTGCGAATCAGTCAAATTTCACTGATTACTTCAGTGAAAAGTAACTGATTTAACAGTGAAAAATATTGTTTGCACTGATGATTCAGTGAAAAGGCAAATCACTGATTCAATCAGTGAAAATTTGACTGATTCAGATTTAGAGTGTATACTAATTTCAAATATAAAGTGTACTCTGTACATTAATCAAACAAATTTAGAAGATGAATATTTTAATAAATATTCCTAAATATTATTGGAATATGATACATATCGATTTAGAAAAACTTCTTCAAAGTACTCAGACATTTTTCTTATTTTACGACATTTTTGCACCATGTTTGACCTTTGGGTAGGATGTAAGAAAACAATTGTAGACATACTTTCATTACTTAGTAAAATACTACGAAGACTTGCTTTTTAAATTAAAGCGAAAATTTTTAAAACCTTTAACAATCGGTTGCATAGGTTCGGCTCTAATCTTGGACGCAATTAGAGAAATAGGTTTTTTTGCTTTTTTTAGATCTAGTTTTTGCCTTAAACATAAAAGAAAGAAAACACATTTGAAATATTAAAATAAAAAAGCTGGTTCATTCTTAGAGAATCCCAAATATTCTGAAATAAAACTCCTTTCCACACCACCAC
Source organism: Diplolepis rosae (assembly GCA_030998225.1). Classification (NCBI taxonomy): domain Eukaryota; kingdom Metazoa; phylum Arthropoda; class Insecta; order Hymenoptera; family Diplolepididae; genus Diplolepis; species Diplolepis rosae. The sequence goes on from JAPYXD010000056.1 coordinate 1,846,132, forward strand.
GGAGGTAGAGTTTACTAGCAATAGTTCAATAAATTTTATGTACTCTAAATAAATTTTTTCGTAATTGCAGAAAACTTATTCCAAATACAAAAATTGTATCTTTAAATGTACAGGATAATTAATTATAAAAATCGTTCGAATTTGAATTTCAAGGACTTGTACACACTTTCAAGGCACATCGTTTTTCCTTTTGCAAAAATTTTTAAAACTTCTGATTTTTCAAGTAATTGGGAGAAGTACATTTAAAAAAAAAATTGTTTTCTCTACTTCCAGTCGCGCTAGCTTAACAAATTTTCGGAATTTTACGATTTTATTAATATTGTATTAAGTGTCTACATTTTCTGAAACTATCTACAGGAGAAAAATTGTAATACTTTAGTAAAGAAAGTTTTCTGAAAAGTTGTAGCTCAATCAGATTAAATGCCAAAAAGTTACCAATGTTTTAAATCGCAAACGAACGGTATAGAGGTCAAATTGGAGACGAAAACAAATAATAATAGCAACCTTCTTTTGTTTTCTTCTAAGATATACTTGATTCTCGCTTTATGCGTTATTTGAGAAGGCAAGAGTGTGGATTCTTCATATTTTTATCGTAATTTCTTATTGAAAACGGCAAAAGTAAGAATATTATATTTTTATTTGGTGATACGTGAGTGCTCTTACGTACGTTATTGTTTGATGCTTGTGGGTAAGTTTATTTTGTGAAACTTAATTTGTGTGCAGATTACAAATTATTCACATTCGCTCAATTTTATCGACTTTTCATCTTATTAATTCTTTTCAAATAATTCTGTTTTCCTTCGTCGTATAATTTATTGTTCACAATGAGTAATCCGGTTGACCCAAATTCGTGTGTTTTGAAGGACAGCCAGGTTCAAACGAAGGTTGACCACCGTTTGAACTCTGGTTCAAACGAATGTCAACCCGCTAGAAAAGTCATGAAAAATGCAAAAAACTTTCAGTTGGGATGGTTTGAGGAATTTCCGTCGTGGAGAGAGTGGGTGGTTACATTAGCAGATGAAACAAGATTTCATTGCAAAATTTGCAATAAAACGTTGCTATGTGGCAAATCGGAAATTGAAAAGCATGAAGCATCTTTATCACACAGAAAGAAGCAAGAGTTTTCAAATAAATTAGAATGTTATGGAGTAGTAAGTGAAAATTCTTCTAATGTAACTGCCAATTCTTACAGTGTTGAACCTTGTGTAGCATGTTCTTCTGCTTCAGAATTCACAAATTCCACGATTCCGGAAAGTGTTACTTTCAAACAGAAAGTACAAGAAGCAGAGATTAGGATTAGTACATTTTTCGTAGAGCATAATTTACCATTCGCGATTTCATCAGAATTGATAGGACTTTTCCAAGATATGGAACCTTCGGTTTTAAAAGACGTTAGATTGAGCCACACTAAAATGGTCCTAGTTGTAAATAACGTCGTATGTGCTGCTGAAACTGATCGCATGGCAAATATTTTGCGTAAGCAATCATTTTCAGTGTACGAAGACGAAACGACCGACAGGACTCTAGAAAAGTGGCTGTCATTAATGGTTCGATATGTGGAGCCAACGACATTTTCTGTCAGGGTGGAATTGCTCCAGCTTATTAATGTAAATGCTTCGGATTGTTCTGCCTCTAAACTTTTTGATGCGTTCGAAAAAGCATTGTCCGGGCAGAAAATCCCTTTATCTTATATCTGTGCTTTAGCTTGTGATAATGCACAGGTCATGGTCGGAAATAGGTCCTCATTTAAAACAAAATTAAAGGAAAAATGTCCCCGTTTAATTGTTTTCCCGTGTGTCTCGCATTCGTCAGCAATTGTAGCAAAATATGCTTGTGCCACAATCCCAGATGTAGAGGATTTAATCAAAGATTTGCCAGCTTTTCTTAATGCTAGCTCCAAGCGAACGGCTATTTTTCGATCGATTGTTTTGGAATTAGGAAATGACTATCAAAAAATTCCTAGTCATTCTGAAACTCGCTGGCTTGTCCGCTATCGATGCATAGATATTATAATAAAGAATTGGGAAGTTATTCTTCAGTATCTTATGGTCCTCGTATCTGAGAAGGTAGAGAAGGCCAAAGGCTTGTTAGGAAAAATGCAGAATCCTTTGACACTCGCATATTTCCTATTCTTGAAATTTACTTTGAATAGGTTCAACGTATACAATGCGAAATTTCAAAGTCGCGAAACAATGGTTCAGGAACTCCAGCCAAACTCGGCTAAATTCTTCGTATGGATTCTTAGCAGTTATTTGAAAGAGGGTCTTCTTCAACCGAATTTATTCTTTCAAATCATTAGAAATGTTAACTTTGCAGATCCTAGTAATCAAAAGCCGCTTCAAGACATTGACGTTGGTAAGGAAACGCGAGAATATTTCCAGCAGCAACTTACAAACAAGAAGTTGCAAATAGTAGAAGTTGATCTATTTCTTCGTAATTGCTTGAAATTTTATGTCACAGCAAGCGAAGAAATTCGCAATCGACTTCCTTTTGATGACATCTTTTTGTCTTGCGTTGCTGTTTTCCGGCCTCAAGTAGCTTTCTATGCTGATCGAAGCGAAACTTTTCCTAGGGTCTGGAAAGTTTGTCAAGATTTAGGGTCGTTTGATAGAATAGGTGTACAAAAAGAGTGGGATTCTTTACTCAAAATCAGACAGAAACTCAAAGAAAAGTGGTCGAATTTATCTTTTGACGAAATGTAGTCTAGTATCGGTGTATCTTCGACGAGTACAGGAGAAAAACTTTTTCCAAATTTGACCTCAGTATTGAATCATGTTCGGAGTCTTCCTCATTCAAATGCTGAGGCGTAGCGAGGTTTCTCCATGCTCACGGACGCGAAAACTCCCAAAATAAATCGCTTAGGAAACAGGACGGTCAACTCAATTTGTGTTACTCGATCAGCCCTAAAGGCGAGAGCTGAAACAGCCAGAACAACGAGCATCACTTCGAAGCATTTGCAATTAATGACCGAAAATCTATATGAGATGGCAGAAAGTGATAGGGAAAGTGGTTTGTCGCTCTTCGCTCACGAAGGAGAGGATTAATTCTAATGGCCAAGGCATGGCGTTAATCAATTTCAAACCCCTTTCTTACTCACAAAATAATGACATTTTATTTCTTATATCAGAGATACGTTCTTTATTCCTTTCTTCGCGTGCCTCGGGTATGGAAACTGTTTAGTTTTTATTATTATTTTGTGAGTAAGAAAACATACTGAAATTGAGTAATATCACGCTTTGGGCATAAGTGAGAGGCAAGGGGACTCACAATAATCAAGCACCCCAAATCATCCCGAATTAATCAAACTTCTTCATTATTTGATTTAAAACAAAACATTTTTGTTCGACGTATACTGGCATTTGATAGAGGCCAGCCTGAAGTACGGGCTACATTTGTAGCGTTTTTTACCACTTTGCTTCATTTTTTTCCTTTTTTCTTTTTGCTTGAAGGCAAAAACCCTTTTCGTTTCGTAGGACGTGGACTAGGCCTACAGGGGATACCACGTAAAAAAAACGAGCCTTAAACTCTACCTCCGTGGTGGTGTGGAAAGGAGTTTTATTTCAGAATATTTGGGATTCTCTAAGAATGAACCAGCTTTTTTATTTTAATATTTCAAATGTGTTTTCTTTCTTTTATGTTTAAGGCAAAAACTAGATCTAAAAAAAGCAAAAAAAACCTATTTCTCTAATTGCGTCCAAGATTAGAGCCGAATCTATGCAACCGATTGTTAAAGGTTTTAAAAATTTTCGCTTTAATTTAAAAAGCAAGTCTTCATAGTATTTTACTAAGTAATGAAAGTATGTCTACAATTGTTTTCTTGAATCCTACCCAAAGGTCAAACATGGTGCAAAAATGTCGTAAAATAAGAAAAATGTCTGAGTACTTTGAAGAAGTTTTTTTAAATCGATATGTATCATATTCCAATAATATTTAGGAATATTTATTAAAATATTCATCTTCTAAATTTGTTTGATTAATGTACAGAGTACACTTTATATTTGAAATTTGTATACACTCTAAATCTGAATCAGTCAAATTTTCACTGATTGAATCAGTGATTTGCCTTTTCACTGAATCATCAGTGAAAACAATATTTTTCACTGTTAAATCAGTTACTTTTCACTTAAGTAATCAGTGAAATTTGACTGATTCACAGTAACCTGTTTTTAGTTATTTAAATCAGTCAAATTTCACTGATAATCAGTAGATTTTGACTGATTCATATTTGAAATTTGTAGTTTTTAAAAAAATCCGAAACTTTTTGAATTTAGTAGTTTATTTAAAAAATTTGAGAATGTTGTAGTTGATATTTCTATATAGAACTTTAAGCATTTATGGACATAAAATTTCATTTAAAGTTTCTTCTATCGGTATTCAAAACTTTCAACAATTTTGCAAGATCAGTCAAATGCAAAATTTGACAGAGTATTTAATCAAAATATTTACATTTATTTTTTAAATATTTTGAAAATAATTCGACTAAAATAATGATTAATAAGATTTTGTAACATTGTGGGAATATTGGAACGCTGCAAGATTAAATTTTGAGTACAATTTTCAATTAATGAATGTTTAAAGAATTGAGTGAAAGCATCAATTAAAAAATATTTTTACTTTATAAATTTGATTAAGTGCAGTAATAAGAAAATTTTGACTTTCTATAAAGCATTTCATTTATCTGATTAAAAGTCTGTGCATACGTCACTAAAACTTAAGATTAAAAAACTTTAAACTGCTTTTACCATCAATCTATGAATGTGGATTTTAAACCGTAATTTAATGTGTCTTATTTTTTTTTGATAAAATATTTTTAACATAATTTTTTGCTTAAAGTAGCCGATTTACTCGATTAAAAATTTGTCAACTTGTATATTTCAAAATTCTGTAATAAAAGTATTTTCATATTATGTTTTTGTATCCTATGCGTAGAATTTTAATTTTTAAAATTGAGATTTCTCACAAAGAAGAAAGATTGTCTTATTAAAGCAGTTTATTCCCAGAAATTAAAAATCATTTACTTAATATTTCGATTCCAAACATTGAATATTTATTGACTTTGAATAAAACAGAAAAAAAATTTTTATGAAGTTTTAAAATCTTTTTACAATGTTACGAATTGGGCCGAATTTAGAATTACGAAATCTTTCATTAGAAAAAGAAAAAGTCACTCACATGAAATAAACTTCTGTAAGAATTATCAAGATTGAAGAGATGTTAAAATATTTGAAAAATAATGCAATTGTAAAATTGCAATTTATATCAATATTTGACAAATTTTTAGCTTTCTCAATCAAAGCATTATCCGGAAATTTTTAGTTCCTATAAAAAGATGGAATATTTATCAATTTCTTGAATGTTCATACATTAAAAAAATATCGAATTAGAGAATTATATGCAAAGTATTTTCCATTAAGAAGACATAAACATGACATAATTAGTTTTATATCTACATTTTCAGCTTACTTTTTTGTGGCTTAAGCACACATTTTGAATTCGAAATACAAAAATGCTCTACAGAGTTGAAGTATTTCCTGAATCAATTATTATTGATCCTGAATTCTATTGGAAAATTTGTTGTTTACTGTTCAAATCTTACTACGATTTGAGACGGACAGACAAATTAAGAACTACAAAATATTTCATCCAAAAGATTGCACTCCTCCATAAAATCTTGTCAAATTGTAACAAGATTTGAACACTTCGAACGAACATTTTTATGTAAAATTTAAAGTTGATTGATATTTATATGTTAATATGGAAATACCAATAAACACATATTTTAGCTTTTTAATTTGTCTACTGCTATTAGACAATTTTCCATTTCCGTAGAGATTTTAAGTTTTGGAATGAAAAGTTTGTTTATTTTTGAAGTGTTGAAATCCTCATGAAATTTTCCAAGATCATACTGATGTTTATTTCATGCTGACTTTCTTCAAGAAATTGAAGAAAAGTGTTATTTCTTGAACTATATACTTCGTAAATTCAAATTCGTCGTCTGCTTCGCGCCTCTTTTGCACGTACTCGAGAAAAATACAATTCTTAATTTCGACTCGATAAACGAAAGCGTGAAATCTAAAAATAACTTGAAAACTCAAGCATTGTAACGAAGTCCGTCTTCGTGCACCTTCGGCTTTACACGAAGCTGGTGACCGCAGCGTGTAGCAGAGCCGACACACTGACACGCCACGTTTGCATGTGTTTCTCCCAGATGGGAACGTGGTGGGGGCAGAAAAATCCCACGTTCTGGAGACACTGTAACTACCTGTTAATAAGGGAACACCATCGGAATGTCCTAAGTACACAAGAATATCGACAGGCGCAGAAAATGATAGAAATTAAAAAATGAATCATCTCAAGAAGAAGGAACGTTGGGGAAACCAGAATATGGAAACGAAGTCTCCCCTTTTTTCTTCAGTACATAAAAAAATGGCAACCCAAAGGAAAAGAGGCCAGCTCAGACACGTGCCAAGGTCAGGCCAACATCAGAAGAATATTAGCAGGGCAAAATTAAACATAAAGGGTTTCCCAATAGGGGTGATATGATTTTGAATGTCCCTATCGGGCTCATTTGAACTGAAATTTTTGACGTCTGCTGTCAGTTGTCATCAGTAAGGTTTGCCATTTAATCATGAGTAGTTTCACGCTTCCACAACGTTTGGAAATTGTCCAATTATTTTATCAAAATTCGAGAAGTTTTGTCGCTGTTCAAAGAGCATATCGTGCAAAATATGGTCGTCATTCTGCTCCATCCGCGCTCTCAATTCGTCGAATAATCGATAAGTTGGAGAGTGAATTTACTCTATTGGATACTAAGCCTAAAAATCGTATGCGTACCGCACGTTCTACACAGAATATAGCCGCCGTACAGGCCAGTATCGAGGAAAACCGTGAATTGTCCGTGCCACGCCGATCTCAGGAATTGGGCTTGTCCAGGATGACTACCTGGCATATTTTGCGATTGGATCTTGGCCTGCATCCCTATAAGATGATTCTGGCCCAAGAACTGAAGCCTAATGACCATCGTTTGCGTCGGGAGTTCGCGGATTGGGCTCTGGAATCAATTGAAAATTATCCCAATTTTCATCAAAAAATCATCTTTTCTGATGAGGCGCATTTTTGGCTCAAGTCTCGGGGGACATTTGGCCGATATATTGTTTAAATCATAAATGGCATAGAATATCCAATATAATAAAAAAGATTTCGATCAATTCCGAATGAATATTCAGTGTTTTTTTCAATTTCAAAACATATCACCCTTATTGGGAAACCCTTTAGTCAGTATCGACAAAAAAATATAAAACCCATTAATCACCACCTAGAAGTTCCATGTCAGTATCGATCAAAAGGTAGCCAGTATCGACCGAAAATTAGCACATAAAAGTACCTGCGAATCTGCGAATCTTCAGTTGCCGTCGGGTCTATCTTCAGAAGCGGAATTCCTCTCGAAAAGTACATAGTTGCCGCCGGGAAATCTTCAACGCCAGAACTCTGCTCAAAAAATTAGTTCCTCTCAGACCATCTTAAAATTTGAGAACTCTCTACCCAAGTTTCCCCGGTCAACTCAGTCCATCTTTGTCAGTATCTTCTTCGTCAATTTAACATTACATAGAAATTCAATTTAGTGGAACATTGTTTGTGAGTTAAAAAGTGGAACCTGTGAACGGTTCATATATTGAAGTGTCTACGATTCGATTCCACCGAGGCCCCACATCGTATATATTGACAGGTGCATCTTCAACTCACCCTTTGGGATCGTCACTAGTCCTGCCCGAAATAGATTTGTGGATTTAAGGCCCACCTGTCACAGTTTCCCTATTTGGATTTTGGTCTACCTGTCAGAATTTCAACGCATCGTAAAGTGAATTAGAAGGTGTGTACCCCTTCTGGATTATCAGTGGTTCCAGCATGGATTAGAGTAAGTCCAATTTTAATATATGACCCCAGGAGGAAATTTTAATAACTTTCTATCTCTCTCTCTATGTCTCACTCTCAGTTTGTACCCATCAAAATTAAGGTTAATAATTGTAAATTCAGTAAGTTTCAAGTTTTATTTCAGTTAGCTACCCTCATCCCAGTTTCGGTTTAGAAATCCTCTGGATTTCTTTACCGATCTAAAACGAGGGAAAAATAAAATATATTATTAAAGGAAGGTAAGTGTCAGGACGTCACAAATTCAGAGGGCTGCACAAGATTCAGAAACGCATTCAAGTGAATAACAGAAGATACAGAAATACTTTGTAAATTTTTCGAAGATTGTTAAATAGTATAGCTCTAGAATTTTTATCGGGAATTCAACCAAATATTAAAAAGTGTATCTGATTTTGAGATAGTTTTTCAGATTATGGAGAATTATAAAAGTCAGAAGGTTACCGAGTCTTTTGAAATATTTTTGCAGTCTCTAATTTTTTTATTTTTAATTTACTTGTTCCTTTGGAAAAAGAGTGAATTGACGTAAAAATAAAAATAGAGGGCACCTTTTGAACCATTTAATTTTCAATTTGCCTTTCTTCCTCAAGAAACCTTGAATTTGCACAGCATTTCCCTTTTCGATTTCATAAAAATAATCATCATAATTTTTTATGTTGATCTCTAACTTGCATGTTCCATCAGTAACTGAACCTACCCCATATTTCACGACGGTTGAAGTTTTTTTGATAGTGTACTCTAATTGTGCAAATGGAGTCTTCACATAGGCTTCAATTCCTGTAAATAATATAAATTTATGCATAATTAATTTCATAAAAATAATAGTAAATGCTGAGCTAATAGAATATGATTACGTAAGTGGCAGCTCTGTATAAAAAAAGTATTTTTTAATAAAAAATATTTTTACTAATAAATCCGGCCTTTCCAGCTACGTCTTTTAAGAGATATAATTCAGCTACAGTAGGCTTCTGAATCTCGGGATTGTGGTCCCCTAAATATTCTACCAAAGTATTGCTTCTAATTATTAATTCAAATGGTAGTGTTCCAGCATTCCAAGATGAGTTTTTGAATGCACTCGCACAAGCGCCATCAAAATGTAAAATCTGTAGTAAAATAAATACGTATATAATTATAAATGAAGGTCACCAGAAAAAAAATTTGTTTTTTAGTTTAAAATAAACTAAAATTATCTTTGTCCTGATCGGGAACTGTGTTACTTTTCAGATGTTTAAAATATGTCTCATTACTTACATAAATTCAATAAACAATAGTATATTTTCATAAATTTTCGTTTCAGAAATTTCATATTTTCAGTAGAATCACGTAATGACGTGATCCTTACTTATTGTTTTTTGGTATTTGTTCTCAACTATTTGATTTGTTTAAACAATTACTCACAGCATGTAACTTCACCATTTTTTCTATACTGTCAATATCTGAATTCCATGCAGAAACTTGACATCTCTCACCAGCATTATTGTTGATCAGAAAACTATAAAGTTTGTATTGCTTTTTCGATCCCACGCTTCGAGTTCCCAAAAATTCGTCAATGAATCCGGTCACTTCCCTATAAAAAATTTGCGTATTAACGTATAAATATTTACAAATTAATTAAATCATGAATCTCATTTAAAATAACATGACAGGAATTTGTCGACAATTAAATTACAATTTTTTATTTAGGTTTAGAAAATTCAATATATTAATACTTACACTATTTTATCGTTCACTTCAACAGTCTTGAGAACTTTCGGTGTACTTTGATTATTCGGTAAACTTACGTTCATCCCACTATCATTCTGATCACTTAAATTCTCTATTTCCGACCCTATCTTTTCCTCATCCATTTCTTCAAATTCTTTTTGGTCTCTCTTAGAGATATTCAATAAATTATTCAGACAATCTAGGTTTTCTTCCTGCATTTTATTATCTCAAATCTTGAATTGCAAAATTTTGAAATCAATAAGACAGTTCAAATAACCAATGTTTCCATGACAACAATATATTTGACAAGTGAACATTTTTTAACAACTTCATTCATCGATCAAAATTTTTTCTATCAAAAATTCCACTTTAAGAATTTAACACTAAAAATAGTGACAATCAGCTCAAGCTCTTCAATTATGGATCCTAATGAATATTATTCAGAAGACGTGGGTCTTTGTGGTTTGGAATTGCTTAAATCAATTAAATTCGAGGACCAATCAGTGTAAGTATGAAACTCAATTTTATCATAGGAAACTCGAGTCGATGTATCTTTTTATTATAAGTATATATACTTAAATTCGAGGACCAATCAGTGTAAGTATGAAACTCAAGTTTATCATAGGAAACAAGAGTCGACGTATCTTTTTACCATAAGTATATATACTTTATATTTGTAATTTAAGTATAAAATAATTATCAATTAATCAATTGTTTTCCGACGACAGGGAATTGGTTGGATATGTGGATCAAATCTGTCCTGTAGAAATAATCGGGAAAGAAGAAAAATACGAAGTTTTTAAGTTTTGCTTGAATGTTGGAAACGGAGCACGACTGCAAGTGAAAGCGTGGGACGATCAAATCAAAAGGACAGCAGCAATCCTCAGACCAAATTTTGTAAGAATGTTTTTCAAAAAAAGGTTAAAGTACTTAAAATGCAGTTTAACGACCTGAGCACAAAAGTTTTTAAACATTATAATTATTATATTATAATTCAAATTATTTGAACGCAAATAATGTTAATCAGGTTTACAAATCCTATGAAAAATAAATATTAACTGTTGCGGAAAATTTAAATTTCCCAAAAGCAAATTTTTAGAAAAAATACATTGTTTACATTTTTCTTTTCAATAACAGCAATATTTGTTTTTCTCACATTGAAATCGATATTTTTGCATCATTTTTAGTAATAGTGATTATGATAAAAGAAGATCCCTTTCAACATTATAAAAATAAACATTCATTAAAAAATCTTTATTTTTATTTATTATTTCGAATGTTGAAAGGGGCCTTTTTCAATCATTTTCAATAATAATAATGATAAAGGGTCCTTTCAACTTTAGAAAAATAAATATGGCTATTGTTGAAAAGAAAAATTTAAACAAAGTATTTTTTCTAAGTGTAACTTTTTATAAATTTTCATGTTTTTTTTTGGATTGTTGAACTGCACTTTAACCAAAAAAAAAATAAAACTTAAGGGTACCTGCATATATTTTAGATATAAATAATTATATATCAAAAATTTAATTGATTGTTCTGATTTTTAATATAATTTAAATAATAACAACAGATTATTCATATTGATGGAGGAGCTGCTAAGGCTATATTAGATAATCGTTTCAATAAAGGTACGCTGCCTTATGAATTGATAATTCAGACCAACACTTTAATCAACTGTTTTGGAAAGTATGACATTTCTAAAAAAGTAGAAATCAAGAATCTAAAGGTTGTCATTAATTTTGATGAATTGGAGTCAGTAGAAGGCTGTGTTCGTGAGTTTTCAATTACATACTTTAGAAATTAACTGTTATTTTTTTCAAATAAGAAATTATTATGTTAAAAAAATAAAACAATTCTTTTATTTTTTCCCTGCTCAATAGCAACATTTAATATTATCTAATATTTTTCAATATTCGCATTAATACTCATTAAAAAAAATTTATACATATTGTTCAATCGAAGATATCAGAAGAACAATTCATTGCAGACAAATTATATATATTATATATAATGAATTGACCCAAAACAATAAATTGTTATTCTTATGCTTGAGATAGATTTGTCTCAAGTATACTTACAATTTGACTCAATAAGATATTTTTGAAAAATTTAGATAAAAATAACTGTCCATACGTTATTTTTATGCTCTTACAGAAATCGAAGCGTATATTAAAAATAATTTTAGAATGGTAACTGATAATCGATCCAAGACAGATCTTTATGGATTAGGAGTTATCACGAATTTAAACAAAAAACTTGACGTTCGAATCAAAAAGTTTGTCGAACATCATTTCAAAAAAGGTGATAAAGTGAAGATAACCGGAATTATCAATTTTGATGGTATAATAAATGGTATAATATTATAATTATTATTCTATAATAATTTAAATATAATAATTTCAAGTTAATTGAAATATATAAGAAATAATTTTTATATTCTTTAATATTTTACTCTTTAATTTTTCTAATTTATCTCTGTTCTAATTTTTCATTTTCATATCTTGAGATATTTTTGTCTATTATTTATATAAAAAGTATACAAAGTTAACTGATAATTCAACATTTTTATTATGTTTTATAGTCTTAGCTTTGACATGACAAATTTTTTCATATTCTTTCAAAAATTCCATCCTTTAAAAATTGAAGAAACGGCAGAAAGGTTTTATATTCACACCACATACATAGGTAGTTGTATTCCATCATTGCATTGCACTAATTATTATTATTCATTACAGGAACTGCTTTTTTACTTGTAGAAGACATGAAATACATTCAGTTGAATGACAATTCGAAAGTGAGTGACCAGGTCTTGGGCATGGTAACCGTTAACGTACGAAAACGTAAAAGCTCAAAATCAATTCAAGAAGATTCAATCAAGAAAGCAAAATTCGATTAAATAGTTTTAAGAATTCTGAAGCTTTATTCAAGTTTATTGTTTGCTTCAGTATATACTATTTTAAATTTAAATAAACACGCAAAAAGTGCGCGTTTATTCTGTGTTACGTTCAGTATTTTGAAAGTAAAAACAATTAATAGATAGCCCGTTCAAGTATTTCAAGATTGTATTTCAAGTGTAAAATGTATATGCATATATGTACTTCTGAAATTCAATTCAATTCTCTTGTTTTGAAAACAATTCACCCGAATTCATGATTCATATGTAACCTTTGATATTTCACTAAAAAAAAAACGCAAATAAAAAGCTTTTTGATTTAAATCAAAATATAAAGTGATTCTATTAGACTACTTTTATAATTAATTTCTATTTATATATTTTAATCATTTTTTACACACATTAAAATATTTACAGTGTTTGCATATGTATCGAAAATGCGATGCATAACTATGATTTTGGCTTTTTATACTAAAATCATTATTATAATTATAATTATTTTTCTATTTAATTATTATAAATCATCGCCCACCTCCTTTTAACAACATTATTTTATTTAATGTTGCAGAATATATACTACTGAACAGTAGTAAGTACTTTTTCGTATCAGTCAGTTGTGAGACAGATGTTTGTGAAACACATATACATTAGGGTGTTTCACAGAAAAAATTTTTTTGTTTTTCCGCGGCCGTATCGCGACAATTGGTTTCTGTAGGTGAGAAAATACTTACCTAATTTTTTCAGATTAAAAAAAATGTAGAGGTGGCGAGCATCAATTTTATGTAAAAATTAAGATTTTTGTAGTTTTCATTTTTTAAAAGCTTAAATATTAATTATAGAAAAATACTCGATAGATGAAAATGGTCGATAATACATACCACGAAACTGTCATTTTACAGCTGATTGAAAAAAAAAAATTGGTCCCGGTAGTGGTCACAAAAGGCATGATTTCGTAGTAACATAAAGAGATAAAGACACAATTGTATACCTAAACATTTTTTATAAGGATTGAAAAAATTACGGTATCCTCTCCGTACAATAGGGAAAAAACTTTTATGAAGATAAGAAGGAAAATTTTAAAACGAAGCGCAAGAAAAAAAAATATAAATCAGCTGTAAAATGACAGTTTCGTGGTATGTATTATCGACCATTTTCATCTATCGAGTATTTCTCTATAATTAATATTTAAGCTTTTAAAAAATGAAAACTACAAAAATCTTAATTTTTACATAAAATTGATGCTCGCCACCTCTACATTTTTTTTAATCTGAAAAAATTAGGTAAGTATTTTCTCACCTACAGAAACCAATTGTCGCGATACGGCCGCGGACAAACAAAAAAATTTTTTTTGTGAAACACCCTAATATACATATATAAAATTCAATACTGGTGTTTCATTTCAGTGACTGATACGAAATAGTCCTTACTGTATAATAGTATAATAAAAAATTGAATATATTAATACATACACTAAATTATTTATGAGAAAAATAATTATTTGTCTTATATTTTTCTAATCAAATTATATATTTCAAACTGTGTTCGAAGTAGATTGAAAAATTATATTCAAAAGCTATATTCAGGAGAAGTAGTTCAATTTTTATCGATTAACGTACATTGACATGTATCAAAGTTTTCTGTAATTCAAGACAAAAATTACTATTAAATAAATTGTACAAAAATTATATCTTATTCATTGTATCAGAAGAAAAATAAGTTTATTACTGAAGCATAAGATTTTACTTCAACATTTTTTTTGAAAATTGATGCGGAATTTTTCTTAATTAAAAAGTAAGTATCAATGAATATTATTCATTCAACTAGAAAAAATGAGCTTCCTAAAAGCTAATTTATTTCAGATTTTACACAATATTCAAAGAATCTAATTTTCAAATTGCAGTCCCATTTTTGGTGAATAATATTGAATCAATAATTATTACACTAAATTCATTTTATATTTTTAATTATTTGATAGTTTCAATTTTTATTTTAACATAAGATTACCTTCTATCTTTACGACCAAATTTGGATAACCGTCCTACTCATTTCAAAATTTCTAATAAAAACCCAAAATAAAAATACGGGAAAGAAGAAGAAGGCAACCAACCAAGACCCCTTCTTTCTTATTTTTTCTTTCGTCTTTTTTTATTGTTAGTTTACATAATTTAATTTAATTAAAAAATTACAAAGAAACATCCGCTAATGTTTCGATACTTATCCAGTACCCTCATCAAGACAACCAAACAGAAATCAAACCTAAAAAGATAGTCAGTAATAGCTGGAACCCATAAGGAGCAGTATGCTCGCCCTTCGGGAACCAACTATTCAGCCTATTTCAATATATGATTATAGTTTCATTCAGTCTGTTGCACTCAAATTATATGTGACAAATATTTCAATATCTTAAAAAATTGATCCCTTCAATTATTTCAAATTTTTTTAATGACGGTTCCTATCATATAGATAAGAAAATTGTTAAGTGGAAAAAAATTTTCTGGTGTTTCATTATAACTTTCAAAAATATATAATATCTTTTCTGAATATATTTTTAAAAGTATGAATATATATATATATATATATTCATACTTTTAAAAATATATTATATATTATATTATATAATATATATATTGAATTGTATTTTAGATTTAAAAAATCAATTTTTGACAAGACATCGTAATTTTTGATGTTTCAAATTTCTTGAAAATCACTTTTACATTTTGTCAGCAAATTTACAAATATTTTAATCTTTATGCCTTAAAAATTGTACAAAAAAAATCATCTTTTCATCATAAGAAAGATTTAAAGATTATCCACACTTGATAGAACATTATTCAAACAAATAATAATTGAAATTACTTTTAGTTATATTTCATGTATTTGCATATTGATTTAATTGATTACATTTCCAATTCATTTATTATGATAAACTATTTTTTGATTGAGTTATAATTAATAAAACTTTCTTGTTTACAAATTATAAACTATTTTCATATTTATTAACGAAACATTATCCATTGCTTTTCAAGTTACTTTTAATTATATTATGGTTAATCTTACTACTTTTATGCAAATTGCATAATTATTGTGGCTCTGGATTAGAGACAAATACAACCAAATTAATATTTGACACTTCCATGTGTTTTAGTGAGTATTATTTAAAATAATTATTAATGGACATATTGATTGCAGATTATCTTCGAAATATTAATTTAAACATTTTTTTTTCAGATGCAGTAACTGAAAATACAATTATTGGAAAAATAGTGATCTTATTTTTATAGAATATTCAGTGACAATAGAAAATTGTTTGTAAAAACTTACAAGAAAGCAGAACTTTATGAAAATAATGATTGCTTTCAGTAATATATGGTATTGATTATATGGTGTATAGTTACTGATTGTAAAAACTTATAAGAAAGTAGACCTTTATGAAAATAATTATTGCTTTTAGTAATAATTATATGGTATTGATTATATGGTATAGTTATTATGGCAAAGAATTTTTAGTCATATTGAGTATTGTAATGATGATATATATTCATAGTTATATAGAATTGGATATATAGGAATGATTACGTTTAGTAATTCAAAATATTAATAAATTATTTTAATGATGCTAACTTAGATATTATTGAATTCTTCAATAATCACTACAAAACAATTAGACAATTAAAAATAATTCATTCAATCATTTTGATTATTTATTAAAATGCCACGAAGAAAAATAGAACGAACACCTGAGGAAGAAGCAGAATATCAAAGAATACGACGAGAGAGAAATGCTGAAAATCAAAGAAATTTGTGAAAAAGGAATATTGAAAAACAGCGTACCTTTCAAATTAAAAATGAATCGAACAATGATTTGATCATAGATTTGAATGCTTGTCATCAATCATTAGAAATTAAAGAAGAGGTAAATATTAATAAAACTTTTCAAAAAAATCATACTATTTTATCAAATTCTGAACGTCAAAGAAATCATATAGCTCAAGAAAAGGGTCTGATCAACGTAAAAATGTTAATTAATTCAGAAACTAACACAATTTCTGAAAATTACCTTGGTAAAATGGACGTTATATGTATTCATTGTAATGCAAAACATTTCATTGGAGAAAAAGTTACACACAAAAAAAATTCATTAAATGAATGTTGTAGCCATGGAGAAACAAAGCTCGCTAAACCACCAAATTTTCCTGAAGATTTGAAATTGCTTTTTGAAAAAAACATCAAAAGTCAATCAATTTTTTTCAACGTATACAAAGTTATAATAGTGCATATTCTTTTGCATCGTTTAATGCTAATTTGGTGAATTTTCGAGCAAGACGACCAGGACCATATTGTTTCAAAATTCAAGGTCAAATTTATTATCAAATAAACACTGCCTTGCATCCTGGTCTTAACGAAAATCCAAGTTTTGGTCAACTATTCATTATTGATGCTAATGAAACCATAAATTATCGCGTAGATGGAAATAATGATCTCGATAAGGACATTTTGAAAATTCTTGAAAACATAATGCGTAATCATAATGTGTTTGCTCACTCATATCAAATGATGAGTGAAGAACTAGCAAATCAGCATCGAAAAGCTATCAGAAACAATGAAACTATACCAGAGTTACAATTAGTATTTACATTGAAACCAGGAGTGGATCGAAATCGGTATAATATTCAACGAAGCAACGAAGTGGCTGCTGTTTTTTCTACTACTGGTGACGGTGAAATTCCTGAATCCTATCTTATCATAAGTGACATCAATACTAAACGTTTGCAATATATTAGTAGTATGGATCCTAATGTAGAGCCCATGATTTATCCATTATTTTATCCTTTCGGTAATCAAGGATGGCATCGTGATATAAAAAGTTTAAATAGTGATAAACGTGTCAGCAGAACAGCATATGTTAAATTTCAAATTGCGATACGTGATGATCAATTCAATCCTTTTTTAATGGGGCGAAGATTATTTCAACAATGGTTGGTTGACAGCTATGTGAAGATTGAGAAAGATAGGTTAGAATATTTTAAAAGTAATCAACAAAAATTGAGAGCAGAATCGTATCAAGGATTAGTTGATTATATGCAGAATGTTGCAGATAAAAATAATACTCATGTCGGAAAAATAGTGATACTTCCTTCAACCTTTATTGGATCGCCGCGTAACATGATGCAGCATTATCAAGATGCCATGGCAATTGTTCGAAATCATGGAAAACCAGAAATTTACTTAACGGACAAACAGCAGCAGATAGACCAGACATTGTGTCTAGAGTCTTTAATTTGAAACCGCAATATTTGATGGACTTGATTGTTAGACAAAATTTTTTTGGAGAATTACGCTCTTTTGTATATGTTATAGAATTTCAAAAACGTGGCTTGCCTCATATTCACTTGTTAATAATTTTAAAAACTCATTCCAAAATATTGACTGCTGAAGGTATAGATCGTTATATTTCAGCAGATATTCCAGATGAAAAATTAAATCCTACTTTACATGAAATCGTTATGAAACATATGATTCATGGACCTTGTGGTGACTGGTGTTTGGTAAATGGAAAATATTCAAAACATTATCCCAAGGACTATCAAGAAAAAACAATAATAGATGAACATGAAGGAGTTTATTATCGTAGAAAAAACACGAGCATTACTTACGAACGTCCAGGTAACTATTTAGTGAATAATTGTAATGTTGTTCCCCACTGTCCAACTTTATTACTTTTACTAAATTGCCATATCAATGTTGAAGTAGTCTCTTCCGTTAAAGCTGTCAAATATTTGTACAAGTACATATATAAGGGCCATGATGCTTCAATCATTGAAATTAGCGAAATAAACCATGATGAAATAAAAGACTTTATTGACAGTCGCTGTGTAGGGCCTGTTGAAGCTGTTTGGCGTATTCAAGGCAAACTTTTACAAAAGAAAAGTCATTCAATTCATCGCTTACCAGTTCATTTGCCAAATGAACAAAATGTAACAATCAGTGATGAAATGAATGAAAGCGAAATACAATCTGTTTTAAACCAAACGACAATGTTATTAGATTATTTTGCATTGAATGCTCGAGACAGAAATGCTCAAAAATATTATTATACCGAAATTCCTTTACATTACACGTTTAAAAAAATTAAAATAAATGGAAAAATAATCTGTCAATGGCAATCTCGTGGAAATTGAATTATTTCATCTACGACTATTGTTATTATCGGTGAAAGGGGCGATAAGTTTTGAGGATTTGAAAACTGTAAAAATTGGAGATGTAGAAATCATCTATCAAACTTTTACAGAAACTTGTTTAGCGTCAGGTCTTATTGAAGATGATGAAGAATGGAAACGAGCAATGGAAGAAGGTGCATTATGGATGATGCCACGCAAACTTCGACGTTTATTTGTTCGAATTTTAATACATTGCCATCCACTTCACCGTGAGAAACTTTGGGAAGAATTTAAACATGCAATGTCAGAGGATTATATGAAAAAAATTGGTCTGATTCAAGGTCAACATAAAGCGTACTCTGGAATAAATTCAATGTTGATTGGTGAGGGAAAGAATGTTTCCAACTTTCCAGGAATGCCTGAAATATCAAATAAAAATTTTGAAGAACAAGATGAAGTATCCTATGAGCGAGCTTTACAGTTAGGCGCAGTACAGTATGCTAAATTAAATGAAGAACAAAAAATAATTATTGATACAGTTCTCAATTCATTAGATTGTGTTGATAATTTTAAAACTACTTGTTTTTATATTGATGGACGAGGAGGATCTGGTAAAACTTTTGTTTATACAACATTATGTTATTTATTGAAAAGAAAGAAAAAACAAGTTTGTAGTATGGCTTTTAAAGGAATAGCAGCAACTTTACAGTAAAACCAATCGTAGCCGACACTCTCCTAACGAACATCCCACTCTGACGCTTCACATTATTGGTCGAGAAATGTGCATGGTTAGGGCCGTCTTAAACACCGTCTTTGGAGGGTTCTCATATTTTTGTAAAACGTCTTAGTAATTTTTTTTTTCAATGAATATTTTAAATGAAATATTAATTTAATTAATGATTATATTTGAATTATAAATTTTAATTACAATTTAACTTCGAAAAATTGGAGAATCCATGAAATTTTTAAATTATCAACAAAAAGAACTGATTATTTTTCAAATTAACTTTTACTCACCTTTTTGCACAAAAGTAAACACAAAAAATTTGTACAAGCCGGTAGACGTGTGTTACTAAACACAGGGGCACCTGTTGCCACAGCACTGAACCAAGCTAGTAATAAGTCCCTAGCAATTATCGCATGTCATTGGTACCCATCTTAGCCGAACTTGTCTCCCATATGTGTCGGCTACGATAGGTTTTACTGTACTTTCAAACGGAAAAACTGTTCATAAAACATTCGGTCTACCCGTTCCTTCATATTCTGATTCTTCATCAAATATAAAAGTTCAATCAAAAGAAGGTACATATCTTAAAAATATTGACGTTTTTATTTGGGACGAAGCACCTATGGCTCCACGTTATGCTTTAGAAATAATGGATCGAACATTACGTGATATTACGCAAAAAGATTTACCCTTCGGTGGGAAAATTGTTATTTTAGGTGGGGATTTTAGACTACTTTTACCAATCAAACAAAAAGGTACTAGAAATGAAACCATCAATTTGTCAATCAAATTCAGTCAGTTATGGAAAAATTTTAAAATTCATTCATTAACTCAAAATATGCGAGTTTTACCAAATGAAGTAGAATTTGCAAAATTCTTATTAGATTTAGGTGATGGTAATTTAAATGATGATGATGAGAACGTAGAACTTCCAAAACAAATTCTAATGAATACTCATTCTGAAATTGTTCAAGATATTTATCAAAAATTAATCAAAGAAAACAAATTTGATGAAATTTCTAAATGCGCAATATTATCAGCAAGAAACGCCGATGTAGAAGAAATCAATAAAAGAGTTGTTGAATTGTTAGATGATAAAAATGAACGAATTTATACAAGTGTAGATAGCGTTGAGAATTGTGATAACGATAATATAATAACGAAGTTATTCTTCCTCATTACTTGAATAGTCTGTCTCCTCCAAGTCTTCCTCCTCATGAATTACGTTTGAGAGTTAATTGTGTTATTATGCTTATCAGAAATCTTAGTATTAATGAAGGGTTGTGCAATGGCACAAGATTACTCATTCTAGAACTTTTAAACAACTTATTACGTTGTAAAATTTTAACAGGTGATAAAACTGAAGAAATAATATACTTGAATCGAATTACTCTTTATTGTGAAAACACATATCCATTTACTTTTAAGAGAAGACAATTTCCAGTAAAATTAGCTTTTGCGATGACCATAAATAAATCACAAGGTCAAACATTCAAAACTATTGGAATAGATTTACGAAAAGATATTTTTAATCATAGTCAATTATACGCTGCTTTTTCACGAGTTCATTCTTGGAATGCTTTAAAAGTATATTTAGGTCATCAAAGAAATACGAATAGTGTAAAAAATTTTGTGTATAAAGAATTTTATGAATAAAATATGTTAATCATGAATTAATCAAAATTATGAAAATTATGTTATATAGATAAAAAAAAGGAAAGGACTTCAATCGGAGACACCGTCGCGATCGGACGTGTTTACGTGTTTACGTGTCGCTCGTGCTCGCGAGTGTTTACGTCTGAGAGGTTGCCTGTGTGTTTATTTTTGCCGTTCAAGTGCCAAAGTCTGCATTCATTTAACATTTTCACTTATTGTTAGGCTTTTTAAGCCAAACATTCAGAGATCAGTGAGTGCTTTTGGTGCAAAAGCACTCACAACATGATGCTCTCACCAAATCAAAGTGCTTCCCAACCAAGGTCTATACAAAACAAGTCATCATACGCCCACGTTACGCAACAAGTTCAAGTTCCGACGAAAGAACAAGCGATAGTTATCGACGCTATTGAAGGTATTTCAGTTCAAGAGTATGTGATTGCTGTAGGTAAATTAATAGGCCCTGCGAACATTCGTTTTGTTTCTCGTATCTCTCACGGTAGAATATGTTTATATATGAATAGTAAAGAATCCGCTGACAAATTAACGGAAAGTGAAAAAAAGATTACAATCGGCACGCTAACGCTAGAAATTCGTCCTTTAATCTCGAAAGCCAAACGAATAATTATCTCGAATGCTTGTCCCATTATACCCAACGATATAATCATTGAAGAGCTCTCCAAGATTAGCATCACTCCTTGTTCTCAAATCACCTATATACGTGCTGGCATAAACGACCCTGGCTTCTCACATGTTCTGAGCTTCCGTCGTCAAATGTATATTAACCCTGACGACTTTCCAAATTTACCTCCTTCGATTGCAATCAACTATGATAGTACTACGTACTACATCTATCTCTCTGGCGAAAAACTTTCATGCTTTTTATGTCGGGAGGAAGGGCACCTGGCGAAATTCTGCAAAAATCTCGCTCCAAATTCTTCAGCTTTCATCGAAAATTCCGAGCTCAACTCATCCAACCCGTCACCCAATAACACCACAGTATCTATCGCCCACTCTCAGGAATATACCTTTCCGGCGCTCAACAATACCACGACTGTAACTACCGAGGAAAAAGCAACTGTGATGCCCCCTCATCAGAGCAATAAACGTCTTCCGTCAAGCACAGGCTCTTATACAAGCTCTACCACTGCGCATTCTACAATGGATTCATTTAAAATCGCCCAACCAAAAGTCAAACAATCTCTAACCACTAAGAAGCCTAAAGTGGCCAGCAGCAGGAGTGTTACTTCCGTCGAAGTTGAAGCGCAATTGGTTCCGGCTAAAGCACACATTATATCGAAGGTGTCCAGCTATCCTCTCAGCTATGAAGATCTTGTTGACTTTCTCGTTACCACATATGGCAAATCTGATATACCTGCCATAGCAAAGCATTTCACTGTCGATACCCACTTGCTTATCAACATGCTCGAAGAAACCAACTCTCATCTTCTTGATAAAAATCTGATTCATCGAATCGGGAGGATAATCATACGTCTGAGTTCGAATGAAAAATCTTGTCTCTCAGATACACAGAGCGAGAGAAGCATTGATGACACCGAAGATAGTGATGTTTAACTATTAGTTATAATGGACCAAGAGAAGAAAAATCTCAGAATTCTCTACTGGAATGTTAGAAGTTTTCAACAGCGCCGACTGGATATTGAGAAGAAACTTTGTGAATTAGACATCCTCGTCTGTGTTGAAACTTGGTTGAAACCTGATTTCGATGTGCAGTTTTCCGGCTTCCTGACAGTTAGAAAAGATCGCATCGCCTCTAGAGGAGGAGGAATCATCTTTTTGATACGTAAATCCCTAGCTTACATAGAAATTGATAACTTAGAATCTCCTTGCGTCTCAGTCGAATTATGCGGTATCCATATTAATAACGTCAATCCAAGTTTTGATTTAATCGCATGCTACCGATCTCCTGGTTTAGTTTTAAAGCAAACTGATTGGAATACTATCATAAACAACATTAAACATAGTAGACGTTGCCTACTAGTGGGAGATTTTAATGCCCACAACAAAAATTGGAATTGTCGAACCACAGATTCAAACGGCTTAAAATTAGAAAATTCACTCAATACTCACAATAATGCCTTTATCCATAATACCAACAGTTTCTCTCATATAGATACGTACAGAAATTTTAAATCGAATATTGACCTTGTAATTTCTTCAATTAACCTCTCTGATAAAATAAATTGCAATGTTATAGATGAAACCTGGGGTTCCGATCATTATCCAATTTTTGTTAACGTTGAAGTTATTAAGCATATGTACACAAAGAAATCTTTTAAAATAAAATCTGTTAGAACCGATTGGTCATCCTTTAAACAAAAGTTAGATGACCAATTCGAAAGTTTTTTGTATGACGACTACGAATCTTGTATTCCAGCCGAAAAATATAACTTTCTTATGGGCATCGTAACAGAGGCTATAAAAGATTCATCGCCAAAGAAAATTGCCTCTAACAAATGTTATAAACATAGCAATCCTGTCCCTTGGTGGGACGCTGAATGCGACAAATTAAAACGTCTGAGACGCGCAGCATGGAAGAAATGGAGGTACGGAAATCATCTAGAGGACCTAATCATGTATAAAAAATATGCTGCACTCGCTAAAAGAACCTTCAAAACAAAGAAAAAAGAATGCTTTCGAAAATTCTCTGAAACAATCAATTTTCACTCCAGTCCTTCGTATGTTTGGAATAAATGCAAAATTTTCAAAAATAAATGGGTTAAAATAAATCCATCTCATGATTCCCAGAATTTACAACCCAGCATAAATACAGATTTATCCTCAGAGAGGTTTGACCCTCCATTTATTCCAAATTGTCAAAACAATGAGTTCTTAGAAAATCATTTCACTTTTGTCGAATACAATATTGCGCTCAACGCGAAAAAAATGTAAATTCTTCTCCTGGCATGGACGGGATTGATTTCGAAATCCTTAGTGAGCTACCAATCAAGTTTAAGCTACTTCTACTCGATATTTTCAATCAAATGTAAGAAAATAATTCTTTTCCGACTGAGTGGAAGAAATCCTATGTTCACTTCATCCCCAAAGGTAACGGTACAAAATTTCGCCCGATCTCTTTAACCTCGTGTGCATGCAAACTCTTTGAATCAATGGTCAAAAATAGAATGCAGTGGTGGGCCGAGGTAAATAATTTGATTCCCTCTAGTCAACACGGTTTCAGGAAAGGTCATTCATGCGCGGACAATTTATCTAATCTATCTCTCAAAGTACAAGAAGCTTTTATGGAAAAAAAACAAGTCCTTGCTGCTTTCATTGACGTGCGTGGTGCTTTTCCAAATGTTCAAATACAGAAGTTGCTTAATATGCTTGCCTCAAAGGGATTTCCCGCTCGTCTCTTATTATTTATTAATTTCATAATGTACGAAAGAGAAGCATTTACTGCAGCCCGAGATGACGAACCACAATTAATGTACAAAGGTGTGCCTCAAGGGGGAGTCTTGAGTCCTCTCCTTTACATTCTATATGTTTCTGACATTGTTGAAAATTTACCAAAGAACATTATTGTTTCCCAGTTTGCTGACGATATTGCACTTTACATAAAATTTAGCTCAGTTAAAAGAGCTAAAAGCATTTTGCAAAACGCTATAACTAGGATTCAAAACAATCTCTGCCAGCTAGGTCTTGAATTGGAACCGGAAAAAACTGTCCTCATTCATTTCAATAACAAAAACATTGTTCCTGGAAACGTAGTAATCCAAATTGGCAGTCATACAATCAAATCTAGTGAATACACTCGCTTTCTAGGAGTTTTTTTCGACTATAAACTAGCTTTCTACCGACATGTAACTGAAATTCATAAAAGATGTTTTAGAGCACTTAACATTATAAGGTTTCTCTGTGGTACGTGGTGGGGTGCTGACCCAACGACTCTAATTACTCTGTACAAAAGCTATGTCCGGTCGATTACTGACTATGCAAGCTTCGTTTACTTTCCTGTGCGCAAAACTCAAATTGAAAAAATCGAAAAAATTCAATACAATGCTATTAGATCTGCGGTTGGTTTCCGAGTTAGCACCCCGAAAAATATTTTGTTAGCTGAAGCAAAACTCCCCTTCTTGAAAGCCAGGTCTTCTCATTTATGTAAAAACTTTTTAACTAAAACGTTTTCTAACCTAGAATCTCAAACATTAAAAAGTATTAAAAGCTTCTACAACATCAGCATGAAGCGTGATGCGAAAGCTAACAAAATACTGGGCAGCAGTTTGATCGACATATATACTCTAGCTGAAAAAGTGATTAAACAACCCAAACATCTCATCTACTGCCACGATTTTGAAACATTACTCACTGCCGTTCCCGCTGACACCTCTTTTGGTAGAAACATTGTAAACTCGATCAATCCTAATGAAATTTTAAATGATCTCATTGTCAAAAACAATGCATTAGCGGTGTACACCGACGGTAGCAAAACATCTTCAGGGGTAGGTTATGCATGTATATCGCCACAAATTAATGTAGCTATTAATAAAAAAATTTTATGTTCCGCTTCCGTGTATACAGCTGAATGCATTGCTCTGAATGAAGCGCTCACACTAGCCCTTAACAATCAAAACCGGAACATATGCATTTTTTCCGACTCACTTAGTGCTATAACTTCTCTTCAAAACATTAAGTTTAACATTAAAGTCAATCCCTTCATTCTACAAATTAAAGAAAAATTGCGTAAATTTTACAAAAATAATCCTTATCATACTGCCCTACAAATCTATTGGATACCTGCTCACATGGGAATATACGGAAATGAAAAGGCCGACCAGCTTGCGAAAGAAGCCACAAATTTTGATCTAGTTGATATAAAGCTCTGTCCATTTACTGATTTCTACGAAAAATTCAAGTCTGATTGTAAACTGCAAACCAACGAGATTCTCATTAGCCAAAGCAATCTAACAGGCAAAATTTATTTCGAAACATATTTTCAAAATAGAAAATCTCCCTGGTTTGCTGGTAAAAATCTAAATCGTAATTTTATCTCCACCTTTTCAAGAATAAGAGCGAATCACTACAACCTAGCGGCTTCGTTAACCAGAATCAAAATTGTATCTAGTCCTACATGTCAATGTGGCATGGCGGACGAAGACATTAACCACGTCCTTTGGCAGTGTTCCTTGTATGATATTCAAAGATCCAAACTCATAAAAGGCTTACGAAAACTAAATCACTTGCTTCCTCTCAACATAGAATCGATAGTGTCTAAACCTCAAATAACTGTATGCCTCGCTATTTTTTCCTTTATAAAAGCGTGTGGTTTGAAGATATAAGCACTGTAAACCAATTATTGTAAAATTCGTAATACACGCAAAGCACTGTAACAATACAATGTATAGCCGAAATAGGCAATTTTTAGCTTGAAACGGCTTAATAAAAAAAAAAAAAAAAAAAAAAAAAAAAAAAAAAGGAAAAAATGCACATCATAAATATCAATACACAATATATAGTTTAAAAAATTTTACTGAAGTAACAGTAATTTATTTTTCTTGAATTAATTCATAGTCCAAACAACAATCGCATGCGTTACACTAAGCTATAATAATCAAAATATTACCTTCCACCTTCATGACCAAATTTGAGCAATCAAAAAATCAAAGCTAATTTTGGTTTGATGACACATTAATTCAAGAAATATATTTTTGCATTAATTGACACATCCCTTATAAGGACGTTTACATAAGGAATTTTCTATTTATATTTATTTCATTTAACTGAAATGCACCAACGTCACACTGCCATTAGTTGATGAAAGAATATATATTCAAGATGATAATCACAAAAAAAAATCATGGAAACCATAATGAGCAATCAACATAACAGTCAGAAACAGTCTCTGTAAAAATAGCTATTGATGTTACATTTTACTATCTACATACTTACATAATACTTAAAATCTTGATATGAATTTTATGAAAAAATATAAAACTTAATATGACTTTTTAATACTTATCAATTTTGTTGACTTTTGTCACAAGAAAATCCAAGAAAAAAAATCGCGCGCGTAACGCGCGTGTATTACTTTCTAGTTATTATAAAATGTGCTTTAATAGTAAGATGTTGGAAGAATGCGTATTTTGATGGTTTTTATTTTTTTTTACCCCCGTCCACACCTTGCAGAAATCTGCAAAAATTCTGTTTTAATCATCGATAGGTAACTAATGAATAGAAAAATTCAAAAGAGTGGTCGCGCAATTCAAACATGAACAAAATTGCGTGCGAAAATTTTCATAATTTTTTGCATCGCGAATTATGCATCAAAAAATCTGCAAAAATTTACAAATGTGCCTTCTATTAGAAAAAACAACCCTGATTTTTTTCAAAAGTTTCCTATGATTAGTTTAGCTAAAAAAAGAAAAAAACGAAAATGGTAAAATCCGCCATTACTCATTTAAAATGGCAGATAATGATCTGAAAATTAGACAAAATAATTTCTTGCCCAACCCCTTCCATATGGTTGATGCGAAATTTGATTTAGTTTTAAGGCCGATTTCACATGGAAACCCGGCTATGCCCTTTACTGATATAAGTATTTTATTATTTATTGATAGAATTTATTTTAGTCGTTGTTTGATTGAATTTTTTTTGTTTAATTCAGATTTCGAAACAAATATTTTATTAAATAAATTTGGTGTGTCGTGTACTCCAGTAGTTTTTATGGGGAAAATTGCAATTCTGATATTCGAAAACTCTAATTTAAGGATAGCTGAGCGCGCAATTCGCTGATCGCTTTTTAATATAACTTCACACGAAAGTGAAAAGCTATATCCTTAAACAAATTTTTGATTACAGTAATCGAAACTTCGGATATAAAATTTATTAAATTAATTTTTAATCTGCTTCTGAAACTCTATTTTGAGAATAGCTGAGCGCGCAACTCGCTGATCGCTGTTTAATATAACTTCCCACAAAGTGAAAAGCTATATCCCAAAACAAATTTCAGTGACACGAATAGAAATCAATAAAAAATAAATTTTTATTTTAATATCCTATTTTGTGGTTTCAATTATCCGATCTTTCTGTGATTAAAAATTAGCCAAGCTAGACTCAAGAACAGAATCTTGGGTAATTATACGACTCACAGAAATCACAACAGTCGAAAATCAGAATTTTTTGCAATACAAAATTAATCAGACTCAAGCACAACGTCCTTCTTAATTCATGTAATTTACAAAATTCTGATAATCGTCAAGAAATTGAAGATGTCAGTTTTTCTGTTAACAAAGGAAAAATAAAAGTTAAAACAGTAAAATGCAAGCACTTCGAGGTTTGCCTCACCCAAATGATGGTGACCGTTCGACGAATCCAAAGAGGACTCATGATTTCGTGTGCTTAATTCCTTTTCTGTTTTAAAACTTGAATTTAATCTTAGTTACCAAGTGACGAATTCTTGAAGTACCGGATTAGTCAAGGATGACTCAAGCACAAGCCCTGAATAATCTTTGTACTAGCAGAAATTCGAGTAAAATAAGAATTTCTTGTGTGTTTTTTGTCAAATGGAGAAAAAAAGTAAAAGTTGAAAACAGTAAAATGTAAGCACTTCGAGGTTTGCCTCACTCAAATGATGGTGACCGTTCGACGAATCCAAAGAGGACTTATGGTTTCGTGTGCTCTATTTTTTCTGTTTAAAACTTGAATTTAATCCTATTTAACAAATGATGAATTCTTGCAGTACCAGATTAGACAAGGATGACTCAAGCACAAGCCCTGAATAATCTGTGCACTCGCAGAAATTCAAAAATAAAAAAAAAATGTTGTGTTGTAATAAGTGCTTAAGAAAATAAATACATAAATTTGCCTCAAAAAAAAAATGTATTTAAAATTTGCGAAATTTTTTTAAATTAAATATTACATAAAAAAGTTTTATTTAAAATTTACGAAAAAATTTATTTAAAATTTTCGGAAAAGATTTAATCAAAATTTACAAAAAAGTTTTATTTAAAATTTGCGAATAATTGTTATTGAAATTTTGAAAAAAGATTTTATTTAGTTTCTTTCTATTAATTTATTTTTTATTTATTTAAATTTCAATTTTTAGCACTAAACACTTTTTCCACTTGAAATATAAGTCGTATTTTGTACAGTTTCCTTAATATCTAATTAGAGGGGAAATTTTCATTTGTTCATATAATAAAATTATTATTTTATCTTATTCTGAAAAAAAAGAAAAATTTTCACTTGAAAAAAGCACTGAATTTAATTTAATATTCAATTAACTCTTATTTCCTGATTTTTTTTATTGTTGGCTTATAGTTTTCCCGGGCCGATGCACCAAAAATAATAAAAGGGTATGTAACGACTTGGTTACACACCTTTTATTATATTATTTATTTTTTTCTCGGTTTTTGTTCAGAAAAAAGACCTGAAAGGATTTTTTAACCGAAACAAGGGTTGAGGATAGCCAAAAATAAAACTCAAGAATATCACAATTATTAACCCTTTTATTAAATATTTTGAATACAAATATGATAGAAATTCCCCTTGAAAATTCCTCCTGGGAAGCAGCTTGAAAATGAAAGGGGAGAATTAATAGATATATTTAAGTTAAATTTTACACATATTATTTTGTAAATAAATATTGATAGTCACGGGACGTGACAAATGCAGTGATATGTAGACAATTAAATATAAAAATTTAAAAAAAATTATTATTCAATGCCATAAAGGAATAAAAGAGATATTAACATTTAAATATTAATATCAGCTGAATGTTTCAAAATAGTTTTTGCACGAGATAAATATGAATAAAAAGGGGAAAATTTAATTAAAAATATTCAAATAATATTAATAATTAAAGTCTGATCTCTTTTATTTGTTTATGGCATTGAATAATATATATATAAAAAAAATTTCATATGAAATTTTTCGTATGCTACTGTGAATTTTCAGGGAGCGATGGTACAGTTAGCGCCGCATGTGACGATTCGGCGAACTAACTTAGGAATTCAACTTAGGACACTAGCGGGGTGCCATTTTCTTATCTGATGCATACAGCTGATTAAATTTCGACTAGTTTTTTGCAGCGCGCCCTATTGGGAATGGTGGTCGTGACGTCATAGAAGATAAGTGGTGGGAAGAGTAGGTCGCTCTGGTCGTGATACCCGGCAAATCTTTTATATTTGTCTTTAAATTGTATTCAACTTATCAAGATGAGACTTTCTGTGCAAGAAATCTGTGTTTACACAGAGTCTACACCTTCGTGTCGCAATTTTGTCGAAGGTGAAAAGGTTTTAAATGCCGATCACGTAATTTTTTGTGGAAAAACAAGTCAGGACCGTGCTTGTGTTTCTTTCATTGCATTTTGTTTGCAAACATCTAATATGAAAGTAATCCTCGCGAAATAAAAGGATCGATTTCTATAGCCGGAAAAATAATAAATGTTATATGTTCGTGCAAAGCTGGCCTGAGCAAAAAATGCAAACACATCTTAGCTATTTTCCTACACCTGAACAGGTTAGTTTATACCACTGTTTACTTTTCCATATTCCTAAATGTAGATATATATATATAAATCTATACATATATAAATATTCAATACTTTTAATCCGCTATATTACTAAATAATTTGTTATTATTTTAATAAATATAGGTAAGTGTCACAAAGAGTATTTCTTTATAGGCTTTATAGTATCGGTTTTTAGGTTAGAAACGAGCAAACAAAACATTCAAAGACAAATAGACTTTTATAATTTTCTCATGACTTATTGAAAATAAATTTTGTTTCAGAATAGATGTAAATGATCTGGATACAGTATCTTCTACCGATACTAAATGCTTGTGGAAGGAGCCACATGCAAAATCTCTGGAAAAATACACTCCAAGTCCACTAAGTGAACACGAATGTTTACGTGAGAAGTTTAAAAAAGAGTATTCTGTCAAAATATCAGACGAACAAAGACAAGAAATAAATGAGCTTCTTGTAATGAGAAATCAGTAGTCAACCTTGTATAAACATATGTACGAATAATTTATAATAATTTTTAATCAATCAAATATTGAGTATCGAGATAAATCTCAATAACTTCGATACTTTGCATAAATTTTTTTTAACATTATATAGTATACAATTTTCGCGATTGACTTTTATACAAACATGATTTTTACAATCTATTATTAGGTGATATATACAACTTTTACAATTGATTTTATACAAACATAATTTTTACATTTATTATAGTGCGATGTATACAATTTTTAAAATTTGCTTAAATCTTCATAGAGTAGACTATGTAGGATAATTGAATTACACATTATTTGTAATTAATTAGGTCCGGAAGACATGAACCTCTAATTCCAGAAGAAAATGATCATTCTTTAGAAGTCACTAGTAGTGAAGAAATAGATGTCATCTTAGCAAATCAGCCGTCAGAATGTATGCTGAATTTGTCAAGAACTGGCCCGAATCAACTTGTTAAGGAGTGCTGCGAAAATCTTTTAAATTCTTTAAATGAGGATACTCAATCAGTTTGCAAAGAAACCCTTAAGAGTAGAGTGGAATGGAAAAAGAAGAGGCAGTTTAGAGTAACAGGTTCAAGATGTTATGCCTTGTACACGTATTCGAAAAATAAGAATCCAAACAGGAAGCAGAAGACACAAAAATACTTTTACCCGAAGGCATTTAAAAAAACAATGGCTATGAATCACGGTATTAAAAACGAACCATTCGCGAGGGAAGCTTACGTAGCCGAAATTGGTATCAAAGTTATACAACTAGGTTTAGTTGTATCAAGAGAAAATCCATGGTTAGGATACAGTCCAGACGGTGTTACTTTAGATGAGAATGGCTAGCCTAACAAACTGATCGAAATTAAATGTCCGCTCGCTGGAAAAACAAAAACTGCATCAGATATTGCTCGATCTGTCAAGTATTTGAACACTGATCTTACTTTTAAAAAAAAGCATAGTTATTATGCACAAATTCAACTTGGAATGGCCATTTTAAACATAAAAACTACTGATTTTATTGTATACGCGTCTTTCGATGAAAGTTTTCTTCTCATAGAAGTTGATTTCGATCTCGAATTTACAAGCGATATGCTAATATCTTTAAAAGCGACCTATTATAACGAAATGTTACATCATGTTTGTATTCAGGAGGGAAATGCAGAATAAATAAAACCTGATTGCAGTTAAAGAAACGTTTTTTCTTTATTATGAGCAGCACAAAAATTTTATAAGTGTAATTTTAATACAAGTCAAACATTTAATTCATCTACAAAATTTGATTATATCAAAAATATTCATTTATCTATTCATAAAAATTAAATTACGTATGAAACTTGTCATCCTTGAAAATTGGAGAACTTAGATTCACTATCGCGGATAGAATTGTCATAATTTTCTCGCTCTTTGGTATAAGGCATGAGGACATTTTACTGCCTAGTATCTGGAAGACTTTCAATCTTTGGTTCAGCCTTTCAACGTGAACTCTTGCACTCGCAATGTCTGCATTCTCAGTAGCATTATCTGCAGAAAACTGAACCTCATCTCTAAGAAATGGCGGTCTAATCAGTTTTACTTGATAATCGCAACACATTTCATCGATTAAAAATCCTTTGTCCACCATTATTGAAGTGCCCTTCTCTAATCTCTCTAATAAAAGACTCTGTTCAAATATTACTTTGTCAGACGCTCTTCCTCCGTAAGGTTTGCTGACAAAAGTTATGATACCTCCTGGCGTTACTCCTGTCATAAACTTAACAGTGTATCTCCCCTTGTAATGTGAGTAAGTCGTTATTTGACAGCACAAATTTTTTGGCTTCTGTATCTCAATTTCGGTGCAGTCTAATATAATGCGAGTACCTAGGTAATCAGCAAAGCAATGTGGTATATTTCGCAAAATTTCATCTTCTGTTTCAATTTCATAAATGTTATCAAAACTCTTTCACGAATACTTAGGATACGAGTGCAGTTTTTTAACTGTGGCGCAGCTATTTCGACGGCAGCAACAATACTATCAAACATTTCAAAACTTTGAATCCCGGTCATAGTGCTTAATTCTTTATCAGT
This sequence comes from Diplolepis rosae, assembly GCA_030998225.1. Classification (NCBI taxonomy): domain Eukaryota; kingdom Metazoa; phylum Arthropoda; class Insecta; order Hymenoptera; family Diplolepididae; genus Diplolepis; species Diplolepis rosae. The sequence goes on from JAPYXD010000056.1 coordinate 1,879,229, forward strand.
CTTTAAAAAATCCAGGAAACAGTTGCCTAATAAATCGCCACTTTTTACTTGTACTCCAGCATCAGTCAAAATTTTTTCCTGAGGGACACTTTTAGACTTTTCTTCTAGAGCAACTGTTTCATCAGGGATAACATTATTCGGAGCAGTAGCTTCAGTTTCATATTTAGCTTCTTCGTCATCAAGAAAACAATCGCACGTGATCTCTTCTTTCTCTGTATTTAAATTGATATTTTTTAGACGATTTTTGATTCGAATTCGTTTTTCATCAATTTGGTCTAAACTTAGTTCTGGATTTTTGCTAGCTCTGCTATTACAGCCGAAAACCGAGCAAAAAACCTTACTTTTTGATGGTTTTGGAGAAAATAGTACTCCTGCCTCCATGATCACATGCAATTTGGTATGATTTTCACTTAATACAAATTAAAAATACTATTTTACCGCTTTGTTTACCTTTTTTCGCGGGTATATTCAGTTCTAGCGACCTATTCTTTTTCATTCAGATTTTTGGCACCAGATGGCGTATCGCAATTTAACCATTCCCAATACTCCTAAGCGTTTTTGGAGCAGTGTTCACAGACTGCATAAGATTTTTGCTCCCACCACGTTCCCTTGCGTAAGCAACACATATAAACGCGGCGTGTCGATGTTTCCCCGCCCCATCGCTTGTTTGCACGCTCGCAAATCGAGAGTTGGATGATTGCCACTGCTTCTTCGTTTTCTCTCGGCTTCGCTTCGGCTCTTCGGTTCGGTATTGTTGGTTCGTAGAAAGTCGAGGATTGTCGAGAATGCACGATTGCAACTTATATTTTTTCGCCGGCTTGGCTAAATTCAAGATTTGAAGGATGTTGAGGTTGGGGTCGTATTCTGTCACTTTTGTTTACAAAATTTGACAACCCCAAAAAAGGCTTAAAAACATTGACGTTTGAAGTCTTGAAATATGATATGTTAATTACTTTCAGGACATTTTACAGGATATTTTTGAGTGTGTAATCTACAGTAAATATATGATAAGTTTCTGGAGGTTTGTAAAGTTGTGATATATTCAATGTATTACATAAGAAATGTGGAGGTTAGGTTTATAATATATATATATCATTCTCAAGTCTCAAATATTATAAATATTTAATATTCAATTTGATGAAAATTTAAGAAATTATTTATGCAAAAAAAAGTTTAAAATATGAATAGACTGTTATTATAAATTACAAATTTTTTAGTTTTCATGCTTCTTCACGAAAATATCATTAAAATGAATGTTGACTAACTTGATAAATTAATAATAAATATAATTAGTATTATTCTAAATTTTCAATATTTTAAATCAATTGAAAAATGAAACACAAAATTTCAAAATTTAAAACCACTTGATACCTGAGAATGATATATATTATAAACCTAACCTCCACTTTTCTTATGCAATACATTGAATATGTTACAACTTTACAAACCTCCAGTAACTTATCATATATTTACTGTAGATTACACAATCGAAAATATCCTGTAAAATGTCCTGAAAGTAATTAACATATCATATTTCAAGACTTCAACGTCAATGTTTTCAAGCCTTTTCTGGGGTTGTCAATTTTTGTAAACAAAAGTAACAGAATACGACTCCAACCTCCAAATCCTCCATATCCTCCAAATCTTGAAATATTGAAATCTTAAAATTAGCCAAGCCGACGAAAAAATACAAGTTTTCAAAGTATTTAATTAAAATAATTACACGTATTTCTCGAATATTTCAAAACAAAAATGGTCTAAAATAAAGATTTATAAAATTTTGTGAAATTATGGGAAAATTTGAAATGTCTTATTAAAGTGGTTGATTTCTAGAGCTTGAAAATCTTTCACTTAATATTTCGATTAGAGACATTGAAAATTTATAGACTCTGGATTGAGCATTAAAATTTGTTTTGGAGTTTTAAAATCTTTTTACAATGTAACAAGATGAACCAAATACTTTAATTTTGCTGCATATAGCCGCAGAATTAGTATGTTTGTAGTTAAATAATAGTTTGGACACTACAATAATTTTTTCAAATTCCAAACAGCAAGACATTTATTTTAAAAGTTTGCTTCTTAATCGGTAAGGCAGAGTATATGCTTCAATTATCTGTGTCCCCACTTTCTCGCTTCAATTTCATGCTTTCGGCTGTTGAGCCAAGATCGAGAATTGTGTTTTCCTCGACTTCGTGTCAAAGACGCGCGAAGTAGACGACAAATTAAAAATAATAAAATCAATAATTCCAGATATTACCCTCTATTTTTATATATTTTGAAAAAAATTCACAAAAAAATGCATATCTAAAAGATTTTTTTGAATTTTAGGATTATCTGAGCACTTGAAAAATTGTATTCTAATGTAATTTAAAGTCAATTAATTTGTAAATGTTTCAAAACAAAAAATTAATTTCAGTATTTTTTATCTCCACGAATTAAGTACTTTAATTAGAAAATTATGAGGAAAATATTTCATAAAAAGGTATGATTCAACATAAGAAACGTGTTTAAAAAATGAAGGGTTTGAATATTTTTTATAGTATGTAACATTTTTCATATGAAAGTTTCGATAAATGAGAAAAGAGGAGGGGGCACACAGACAGCAACATGACACAACACATTTACAGCGACACTGAACGTAACACACCCAACACCCGAGAGCGCGTTTCGCGGGAGGGCAGCGTCTTGCCCAGAGGAGTGTGTGAGGCCATGCACGGAGCAGACGAGTCCTGCAGCCCACCAACGGTAGTAGCCGAAAGGACTCTGCCAGCAGCTGGGCTGTCGCCGTCAGGATGGCCGTCAAGGGGGCCCTATAGACGGGCTTTTCCCTAGCGGTGGGCCTGTCGGGCGCCTGGTGGATATTCCCGATAGACTAGCCAAGCGAAGAGTAGTAGCCTCACGACCAGGGTAGGACGCGATGTCAGTACCTTACCTCTGTGGAAGTAATATGGGTAAATGTATGTCCCTCTGGTGTTAAATTGGGAAAACCGCTCACGTTCCTACTGTCTGGAGCCAATTTCGGGGTGAATAGGGGGTGACTTTAATAGTAAGTCTCCCGAATGGGGTAAGACCCGCCTAGACAGGAGGGGAATCTTGGTCGGCGAGATAGATAGGGGCAGTGAAGGGAGGAGCCCCCCCTGGAACGCGAGACCACCCTACGTCGAGAATGCCTCGCAGCGCGGCAGAGATTCACTCGCTCAAAGGGTGATCTCCTGCTGCACGAGGCATGGAAAAGGGCGAAAGCAGCTTTGAGGCGAGGCATAAAGAAAAGCCGACTTCAATGCTGGAAAGACTTGATCGGAGAGGTCGAGAAGGACCCATGGAGTCTCGCTTTCAAAATAGTCACCAAGAAATTGGTGACTACAAGAAAGACGCCGGGCCTGGACAATCACGATCAAGTCCAGTATATTGTGCGAAACTTGTTTCCACACGTGGAGCCGTTACAAAAGCAGGACCGAAGTTCCTGCGTGGTCCGGCGCGGGGAATTCTTCACTCTCGAGGAACTAAAGAGAGCGGGTGGAAGGCTCAAGGCAAGGACAGCGCCGGGGATCGACGGTGTGCCGAACGAAATCCTCAAAGAGCTGAGGAAGGGCAACAAACCTCTAGGGGATCCCTCATCCTATAGACCAATATGTCTATTGGATACGATGGGGAAGCTTCTGGAGGAGTTGATTCTACAACGGCTTCAGACCCTTCTGGTCGGGGAAAACGGTCTCTCGGAGAACCAGTTCGGTTTCAGGAAAGGCAGGTCCACGGTGGACTCCATCCAAGCTGTAGTTAACATCGCCACAAATGCAAGAAAGGGAACTGGTAAGCGTAAGGGATTCCGCGCGTTGGTCAGCATTGACATACGCAATGCATTCAATACCGCGAGATGGAACATCTGCATCGAGGCGATTTTGCGGAAGAAGGTTCCAGACTAACTGTTTTCATTTCTTAAACTGTTTATTCACTTATATAATGGAAATATACGATTTTTTGTTTATCTATTACTTTCAATCCTAGTTTTAATTATATTGGTAAAATACTCTGATATCTTTTTACGAAATCTAATATATTTTAAATTAGCTTATATTAAATAATAAATGTTATACACGCATTGACTGTTTCATTAGAGATAATTTTAGTTTAAATTTGTAATATTAATCGCATATTTTCATTCCTTTCATAATTATTCGTCAGTTCTAATTAAGATTTAATGAAAACTTAAAAGAATACAATATATAAATGCGTATAAAAAGTAAATATAATATATAATAATTGTACTATAAAAATTAAGAAAAGTATCATAAAAAATAATAATATGCTAAACATATATAATGTTTATACATATATGACGTAAATAGTTGAGCCAAGTTTTAGAATTTACAAATTATGCTCGCTCTGGCTTTATTGTCTTCATTGAGCTTTTGTGCTTATCGCCACTCAAATAGTAGAAACGTTCAGGTGTTAAATTGATTCTAACTTCCATCGTGTACCGACGCATCATGTACATCTCCTAAGCAAAACGACGTAACTCTTAGGTGGATCCGCCAAGAGGGCGCATTTATCAGCCTAGTTTTGTTGAAATCTGTTTTCCATAAAGACTGGCAATCTCCCATCTCATCTCTGGCAATGCAGTAGTTCATAAATTTTCATGTTTCCACCGACCGTCAGGAATGACTATTTGTTAGAGTGAGACGAAAAAATAGTTGTGTCTCATTCCAACCAAGAATCAAATTTAACGGTGGAGACGTTCCGGAAATGGTAAACCACTGCACTCCCTTCAATGACAGGTATTATGTTTTTTTGGTTTTTAACGCTAAAAAATAAAATTATTGTATTAATTTCGATGCCTCCAAACTCAAAATGTACCGCAGAACTATAATACAAAAAATTTAAATATTTTATGCTCCTCTCATTCATATTATTACGAGGTCAGCCTATGGTCCAATTTATATAAAATTTATTTTTTGTCAGTCACAATCAGAACACAGAGCACATAGAATCCCCTCTAAATTAATTCGAAACTAGCGCTACCACTACTCTTACATGGGAAAGGGGACAAAAAAGGGCGCGCTATATTCAAATTCGTGAAGTGTTTATAATTCTTAATCAGGAAGTTTTAATTAAATCCATATATTTTATTCATAAGATTGTATTTGCATTCATGCATTGAAAAATTTTGGTGCAGCGGTTGCACCTATAGGGACAGCAGCAGCGCCGAGCGCCGTGGTCAATCTTATACCTCAGTTGAGGACAGCTGATGCCCCGTTTCCGCACAGCAGATGCACTCTGTAGGTACAGGCGCTCTCCGAACTGCATAGTGTAAACTTTGTCTTTGCTTTCGGGACCCATGGTAAACCAGTGATGAAGGAACGCGTTGTTCTATAGTGATGTAATGATATAGTGAGGGATATTTTTATTTAAAAAAAACATTTTGAGAAGTTAAAAGGAGTATTTGAACGCAAGTGTACAATTTTAACTTGATTGTAAGGTTTGTGAATATGTTTATTATATCTAACCTATAAATTCCTTAAGGAAAAATAGTGATTAAATCTCCTCAATTGCATCCCTAGCGGACCCGCTTGAGTGAATGGTCAAAGAATATCTTTGACCTTGCATTATCATGGCTAAGCACAGTAAAAAAATTTAAAGCATTGCAATTATGATTTTGTGGCGAAATTTGAATTAGAAGGTGCAGGAATAAATACTATGATTTTATTTTTCAGCGATAGAAACTAGAAAAACATCATACCAATTGAAAAAATTCTGACTTATCTACTTTAGCCGCGATGAGCTCGCAAAGTACCCGGAAAATAGCAATCTGAGTTGTAGCTTGGCCATCTCGTTCGTCAGATCTAACATCACCAGATTACTTTTTATGGGGTCTTTTCATCAGCGAATTAACAAGTGCTTACATGTCGAGGGTCATCATTTCGAGCATCTTCTGTAGGTAGACCCAAACCGAGGTTAGTGGATCCTTTGAAAGTGATTATTCCGATATGTTTCGATTTTTCGACTATTTTGATACATTGCGTGACTAGAATGACCTTGTGTTGTAGGTCGCTGAATTCGTCTTAAAATCGGTAATAATGTCATCGAAAAAAAATACTTGGTTCCATTTTAAAAAAGTGGAGTTGACCTTGACGTTGCTTCAACGCCAACACCGGTAAAAAAAATAGGATGGTCCAGTATGACGGCCTTCTTGAACACTGAAACTTTTGTCTGAAATATTTTTGGATATAATCAATAGTTTGAGTGCTATCGCTCTGTAACACTTAATGTGCCTCACCCTGTATATAAACATGGATATGCGTAAAACCAAGTCACTGTAATAATGATGACCAAAAAATACCTAAAAATACAGCAGAAGAATTAAGAAGACGCAGGGTAGCAGTAGTAAACAGCTAGTCGCACCCACTCTAAAACTATAAAACTTGTAAAAAGTTAGTCTTCAAGATTCTTGCTCTCTGAAATTCGAACTTCTGAACATCGTTAATACTTGTCAAAAATGAGACAAGAAAATCCTTTGTTGATTACAAAGTGTGAAACGTTTGAAAAGCAAACAAAAAAGTAACAAACAAAAGATACGATATTCAGAAAACTGCAAATTTGGGTGCAAATTTGAAGAGAAGTGGAGTAGGTAAATCATATTTAAAACGCATAATAAACTTAGATTCCAACCGTAGTTTATTATCTTCATATCAACATTGATAGATTTTTACGTAATATACACACAATACATACATAAATATAATCACAAACACAGATACATTTACTCAAACGCAACTACATTAACCAGAATTGGAAGCACTACTATTAACCGGTACTTCTGTCAATTAATTGTTGCTAAACTTAAAAGGAGAAATCAGAACAAACAAAGCGATGAAAATGTACCATACTCATTGGACCTATAACCGAAGATAGTACTTCACTGGATCGGTCTGGAGACGATGAATATCGCACGAGTACAGCCATATAAAGTCTCATCCGAGAAGGAATCATACACCAATTTAATCACTGTTTGCTGCAATTTTGCTAACTTAACAGAAATTTATAGATGAAAATGGAATCGTGAAAAAGTCGAGACCGAATTTTGCACGTCAAGTCAGATTTTATCTGCATGTAAAGGGACAAATTCACTCTACCAACAGCGAAACTATGGTCTTACACCAAGAAAAGTATCAACATAGATAAGAGCATAAAAGTTCTGTTGGAGAATTCAGCTTGGCATCATAAATAACATCATTTTTGGACATGTATATGACTTAACTCGTGGATCAATAAGTCCCGGGACTGTCACATAGATGGCGTTGCCAACAAAAGTTCTGTATGATTTTTCATGAGTACCAACCTTCAAAAGATACCTGTCAAAATTTCATGACATTCTGATGTTTGGTCCATGAGTTACAGTGACTTAAATGACGCTAGTCTTGATATTCTCAAAACAATGGATTCGAAACAATTTCGTGTGTTGATTTACCATTGCTTTTTGATAAAAAAAAACACAGTGCACTCTCAGCAATGGCTTGAAAAGTGCTACGGGGACTCTGCTCCATCAAAAACAACCTCACTGTGGATCAAAAACGACAACGTGTCGTTGATTCCGAGCGCTGTTCGGAGTTGTTTCGCCGAAATAAACCGAATTTTTTGCGTCGGCATGTGACAATGGACGAAATCTGGATCCATCACTACACTCCGGAGTCAAAGCCATCGTCAGCCAAGTGGACTGCAGTCGGTGAGAAGCGTCCACAGCGGCCAAAAACGCAAATGTGTCCGGTATTTGGCCTCAGTATTTTGGGATGTTCATGGAGTTTTGTTTATCGACTGACTTGAAAAAGGTAAGACGATCAATAGCGAACGTTACATTGGCCAATTGATGCGTTTGAAGAACGAAATTGGTGAGAAGTGGCTCTAAATGAAGAAGAAAGAAGTGCTCTTTCACCAAGACAATGCGCCGTGTCACAAGTCGCTCGCTACTATGGCGAAATTGAATGAATTGAGCTTCGAATTGCTTCCACACCCACCATATTCACCGGATCTGGCCCCCATCGACGACTAACTGTTTGCAGACCTCAAAAAAATGCTCCAAGGAAAGAGATTCTACTCCAACGAGGAAGTCATCACCGAAACGAACGCTTATTTCGAGGCCAAAAATAAATCGTTCTACAAGAAAGGTATTGAAATGTTAGAGAAGCGCTGGACTGATTGTGTTGCTTTTGAAGGAGACTATGTTCATGAATAAAGTCGAGTTTTGCCAAAAAATGTGTTTTTCCTAGTTAGTTCCGGGACTTATTGATCCACGTGTTAGCATCAGCATTCAGTAAGAAATTAAGATCAAGGAAACTCGTACCACTGTTGCAAATTCGAATTCACAATGGTACAAGTGTTCAAGTTGTTATACACGTTCAAAGAACAGCAACAGTTTCAATGCAATCAATTACTGCATGTAAAGATCAAAACACACACCCGAGGTGTAATTGGAAAGTTATAAAAATGGGCTTTTGATTTCAAAACGGCAGTGCATACGAGCCATTATGATAGATCTTCTTTAAAGTAGTCTTCTTCTGACCGAAGACACCGCCATTCATATGAAATTTAAACTCCTTGATGCAAATTATCGACCAATAAATGATCGTGATACGCGTGGATCAAGTACTAGGCAAAACGCGTTCATTGGTAAAGCGTTTTCTTCATCTGACGGTTAAAGGATCGATTACAAAAATCCTATTTCATTAATTAAATGAATGTGGATCAATTCTATCGTTAATGGCAGTGCGCGCTAAACTAATTAAAGTGAGGGACTACCTGAAGAGGTAAAAATAAAAATTTGTGAGATACTCTCGGCTAGTTGCTGCTTGTTCCGAATCACTTCGCTTTCAGGACCCCATCGAAGTGATACCCTATATGAATTGCTGCTAAATCACGTTCAGTATGCACTCTCATCAAGAGAGACATAACGAACGTGATTCATCTTTTAAACTTAACCCTAAATTTAAAAAGAAATCGGATGCCCGTTGGGAACTTTGCCTTTCAATAATTTAATCCTTCCATACCATCAGAGCAAAGAAAAATCAAGTTTTGTGATTCTTTTTTATATAAATTTGAATAATAGAGAAGAATCAAATGATGAGGAACGTCGAAAGCCTATCGCTTTTAAAGTTGATCTAACATTTGGAATTTGAATCGGCTATAAAAAAAACCTATGGATATTTTTTTAAAAGTATGGTTTTATTAGAAACATTGAACCCTTCTGTTTAGGAATGAAACACAACACCATTTGTGTTCGATCTTTTGCGCACCGTTTTCGAAAATCGAATAATCAGCCGAAATTCTGATGTAAATTGGCCGCCTCGGAGCTGTGATTGGAATATTTTTTTTTGGGGAGCCGTTAAGGATAAGTGCTACGCTAACCATTCAGAGACGATTGAGACCTTAAAACACGAAATTGAAGTAGCCATTCATGGGATTAAAGCCCAAATAATCAAAAATATAATCAAAAATGTACTGGAAAATTGGGTTGATCGAATCGGGTACAGCAAGGACAGCCGTGGCAGTCGTCTGAATGATGTTGTGTTTCATTCTTAAATGGAAAGGTTCAATCTTTCTAATAAAACCATACTTTTGAAAAAATTTCCATAAGTTATTTTTATAGCGAACTCAAGTTCCAAGTGTTAGATGGCCCACCCTGTATTTTTAGACATAAGGAACTTTCTCCAAAATCAAAACGCGTAGTCATATTGCTTTAATAAAACGTTATTCTCTCTATTTTTTCAGAAGTAATATCAATTCGCAAAAAATCTCATTCATAAAATCTTTCTTTCTGTACACAACCCTAATGATGAATTCAGAGCATAAAATATTTGTAAATATCGCAGAAACTGCAATTTATCAGGTGTACAAATAAGTTTACTCTGGTTAAGCAGAAATTTTCAGGCTCCAGGCGCGAGAGATCAATGCGTTTTTTGAAACAATTCGAAAGACATCTACAAGCTATAGACGTCAAAGTTAATGATTTTAATCACGTGGTTTTTGCGTGTCTAGAGAGTATCGCAAGAGAGTGGTGGGATTTATTATCTTCAGAGCATGAATATATAAATTCCTTCAGAGATGAATTTGTAAGAAAATATTGGACTGAAAATGAGTGCTTCCAGATAAGCGCTGAACATGCAGTTTGGAAGACATATTCCTCATAGTAGATTATCACGAGTAGAATATGCGATGAAATTAATAAATATTGCAAAGTACCTTCAAAGGCAGAAATTGTGTCAAAACTGTCTAGGCATTTCAATGACGATATAAAAACCGCAATAATAATCAGAAATGGCAAAACTTATAATAATTTGATAAAATTGCTCGATGCATTTGATTAGACAGGACCTTCTAACCCTACTTTAAGTTATAATAACACAAATAGTTTCCGAAGTCAATCTCTTCACTTAAATGAATATAGAGAGACTTCTTTTTCTGATAGAAATAAATATGAAACATATAATAATGATTCTTGAGTAACTAAAAATGATTTGGCAGTATCAGCGAATCGTGCTCGAAAAAATATGAACTATAATTTTAATCGCGAAACTGGCTTCAATGGCCTGGAATATAGATATAGTATAAACCCATCTTCCAATAATGCGACTCGTTTTGAAAGGCGTGACTTTGCTTCCTCGGGCCATCTTAGCGGGAACCAGGTTCACGATAATAATAGGCGTGAGTTGAGTAGTAGGAGTTATAATTATAATCAAAGGTAGAGCGATAATGGCTTCGTTCGAAATGGCGCGAATCATCTCCGCGAAGATGTAAACACCCCGTATAAATTTTGTCTCTCGTGACCCCAGTGGCTCTCAGGCTCTCCGAGAGCCTATCTATTATGGTTTAGGCGCTGTACGCCATTTTGGCCACGATATTCTTTGATTGAATTTATATCCAGCCTAGGCATTTGCCTATGACAATCAAATAAATTGTAGCTTTATTTTGTTTCAATGTCGCTTAGATAATAAATTTTTTTCCATGCGAGAGATTCTATTTTTTAGGTTAAGCTTCCTTCCTAACCTAAAATACCACTACGTGATCCGAACTCCCGTACCCATCCTGCCATCTTGGCCTTGCTTCTTTTGTTCACTAGCATGCGAAATTTTTTTTTAAGGGCCATCGAATTTATAAATATGGCGTCGGGAGATGCCAGGCAATCATTTTAAAAAGCTGCCTTAGTAATGCCGGTGACGCCGAGGGTAATACGGAATCCTCGGGTCCACCTCGATAAAAATTTTATTTTGTCACTTCAGCGGAAGTCACTCATCATGGATGGCGCCCAACGGCTGAAAGGAGTTCGAATCATCGGGATAAAAATTTCACAAAGTCCTTGTCCTTATTTTTTGAACAAGCTTACTTTTGTGTGTAGGGAAACTTAAAATTTTTGTAAACTATATATTATTCACCTAATTAAAACTTCAATCAATAAAGAATAGATTTTTAATTTTGAGTCGTTTTGAAATTATTATTTTTTTTTTCTCTTGAATTTTATTTTCAGGAATTGCTGCGTCGCTTATCCGCGCAGGATTTGGATTACTTTATTTTCCAAATTAGAAAAATATTTATTTTATGTACTATATATTTTGTGTATATTCATATATACTGAGTTGTATTTTATATGTACTGCATTTTATACTTGTATTTTTTTCTAAGCGTTAAAGCGCTATACAAGAATAAAAGTGCTCTGCACTATAAAGCATCAACATTAGCTTAAAGTGCGGGTAGGCCGTGTTAGGTCGCGAAAAATCGTGTACGCGAGTGAAGTGTTTACTTATGTTTTTTCGGAAGTGCTATTATACAGGTGTTCGGTTGACAGCTCGGTCGATTTTAATTATTTTTCAACTACAATCACGCTCGTCACACATATATAAAATATTAAAACTATTTACGAGAATATTCCAAAAATTTGGACGATAAGGAAAAACCTGGAAGACATAAAAATCAAGTGAAACGTTTGAGAGAATAAAACTAATGCTCTCGCACCTGTCACTCGACATAGTTTGCATACACAGTTTACGACGCTTCATCGCCTTCGGTACTCCTCGTGACAGCTCGGTTCAACTTGCGTGAAGTGGTCTCAGCCTGCTAGCTAACAGTCTCCCGCAGTTGTCGCGATCTTACTTCGCTCGACGGCTCGACAAACTTCGTAGGTTTTCGCTCGCGCTCGTGCCTCCCGAGAACCAACGCTACTACGGAGCGGTGATTCTCAGTTCTCGCCATCTTGGCTTCTTGCCTCGACTCGTCGATGCGCGCATAAACTTCGTGACTGCACTCGGGTATCCTCGTACTATCACGGTCCTTTTATATTAACTTAACTGTCACTTGACACCACAGCGCGAGGAAATACAGGAATTATATAACGCTTTGATAAATCTTTTAATTTCTTTGAACCATTTGAATTTCTTACTGGTTTATTCATTTGAATTATTAATTATTATTATTTAATTAAACAATTTTATCGCGTTTAAATTATTTTATTGGCTCGAAATGGATTCGAACGCAACAGAATTGTGGGTTTACGCACTGGGCGAAACGGAACTACGTAGACCACGTCAACAGTTACGACCTGCGCAGGCTCGTCATATGCAGCGTACTCACAGGCGTATATCCCAGCCTACCCAGGGCCAGTTGCATCGCATTTTGAAAATACATCCAGGTTCGTACCTCTTACGAACCTGGCCCCGGACAAGACCGTTTCGAGCAATTTTACACTCACGTTGAATTAAACAGGGATGTCGGTAGAATAGTGCTCAAGTGGAATTAGAAATTTAATGGCTCGTCAAAAGCAAGCGTGGAAGACTTTATAACGCGAGTAGAAGAGTGCAGAATTTTCTCTCCGCTATCAGACATGGAATTAATTAGCGCACTACCATTGCTGTTGACAGGTGTCACTGTACAATGGTATCGGCTTAAGAAGTCGCAATGAACATCATGGTCCATATGTAGAATGGCTTTTAGAAGTCGATGCGGTGACGACAATTTCGACCGCTGCGTAAAAGATCAAATCCGCGTGCGCACTAAAGGCGCAAAAGAGAAAATTATTTAACTTGCCTGTTAGGTTCATACAACAAGTTAGACGGTCCGTACTCGGTCGAAGAGCAACTTGATAATGCTCATAGGGGATTGAGACCAGAATTTAGGCGAGTAATAAAACGCAAAGATATAGCCGATTTCGAGGAGCTCGCGCAAATAGGAAAAGGTTGGGAAGCTGAATGGGCAACCATGCATAATTATAAACCTCCCCCTGCGGCGAAAACATCATTTTTAGTGGAATTCACGTATAGGGGCGAAGAAACTCGCAATACGAGGACAAGTTTTGCAGCTAAGGATACGCATATCGAGGAGAAAAATACTCCTAGGGAAAAAACGCCTCAAACCCTTCGGACAGTGAGATGCGACGCCATGTCTAATAGCCCGTCTAGGCAAAAAAGTCCTAAACTGGGTAGAAAAATTAGGGACAACTACGCGCAAAGACTTCCCTCTGCGAACAAGCCTAAACAAAACGCGGCGAAAATAAATGTAGACGCGATTTCTCAAGCGTCGTCTACTTAGACGACGATTATATGCAGGAATTGCCTTTCTTACGGCATACCTGCACTGCACGACCACAGTACAATAAGATGTAATAAAAAACAACAAATCTTTTCCTACAAATGTGGTCGTGTGGGTTATAGAACACCGGATTGTCCTACACCGGAGTGTAAAGCCTCTAAAAATCCTTCAGGAAACGTAAAACGGGCCTAGCGCTAAAGGTCAGCGCTGGATCAAGCCCAATTTTGTCAGACCTAGGTACCAGCGCATAGAACGAGTGCTCTGTCAAACCATCTTTCTCGCCCTTATCTTACGATTGCGCAACCTTGAAATTTTATGAATAAGGCACACAATTTTTCGTAAAATTAAAGATCGCCAACAGAGAACTTGACGCACTAGTGGACCTGGACTCCACTAAATCCATTCTGGGTAAAGAGGGGATAGAATTAACAGCAGAATTTGACTAAGAGATTAAACCCTCTAAACTTAAAGCTATTCTATTCCCGAATAGTAGCAAAGAGTCAGTTTTAGGTCAGGTGACGCGACATGGCACCTTAGACGTCGTCCAAAAATCCGTAGAGTACAAAGTGGTACCGAATTTTGAGTACCAATGTGTTCTGGGCATGGACGATATTCGACAATCCAGCTTAATTCTGGATGGCTCTGGTAGAAGATTTCCTTGAGCGCGAGTTAAAGGTTTTAAAAAAGGAACTGGGTGCCACCCGCCTTGCCAAACACACCATAGACGTGGGTGACCAAACGCCCATCAAGCAGAAGTACCATGTTCAGTCTCCTGCTGTGATGGACGAGATGAACAAGCTAATGGATAAGCTAATAGAACAAAAATTAGTTCAGCCGTTCAATAGTGCTTGGTCCTCACCGGTTGTTATGGCAAGGAAGTCAAATGGCACTTATCTTCTGTGCATCGACTTTAGGGAAATAAACCGAGTCACTAAGAAGGACGCTTATCCCCTTCCACCAATTGCGAACATTATGGATAAACTCCAGAGGGCTAATTACATCAGCACAATTGACCTGGACACCGATTCCATCAGGTACCATTAGATAAAAAGAGTAAGGAACTCACCGCATTGACGGTACCGGGACGTGGTCTCTTCCAACTTAATCGGATGCCTTTTGGACTTACCAACGCCCCTGCGACGTTCCAGCGTTTAATTGATAAAGTCATTGGCCCGGAATTGGAAGCTCATGTGTTCGCCTATTCAGACGGCGTCATAATAGTGAGCGAAACCTTCGAAGATCACCCCAAATGGTTGAAACAAGTATTAGGTCGACTCGCTGTTGCACGTCTCTCTATCAACGCCTAAAAATACCTATTTTTCCGAAGCGAGATACCTTTATACCGAATATAGCTTTATACCGAATTTTGCGACCATAGAAGAGCCCCTTTTTCGACTGTTAAAAAAAGCGCAGCCCTTTGCTTGTCAGGCTAAGCAGGAGGCTGCATTCAAGGCGACTAAAATCGCCTTGACTACAGCGCCCAGACTTTGCGCATCCGTTCACTTTACAGACGAATGCAAGCTCCACTGATGTTGGAGCAGTATTGTCCCAGACGATAGAAGGCGTACAGCGTGTGATCGCTTACGCCAGCCACTTCCTATCAGGCGCTGAGCGTAATTACGTATTAAGTAGTTCTCTATAACACAATATTCTCATGATAATTATCATATTGAGCAGGAAATTATTCATGTAAGGTAAAAACAAAAAATTACCTTATGTCGACAGATCGGTTGAACAAACGGTTTTTTATCGGTTGATAAAAAAGAGTATCACTCTGTCCACATGGAAATCAGTAATAAAAAATTATCAAAACTGCAGATCTATATTGTTACCTCTCGAGCTAAGGAAAGGGTAGGTTGGAAAATTTAGGAAAAGGGAGGAAAGTTTGCTGAGTAAATCAGTGGTAAGTTCTGATTATTTAGATTTTTGTGGGATCGTGGTCGTTAGTCAAACTTATACGGCTCGAGTTGTTCACAGTAATAACAAATATGATTATATAGCGGTGTACAGCCTTTACTAATTAAACGATTTGTATACAATAAGTTTTGAGATGCTTATGCGTATGACTTATACTACTTCTCAAGATGAGAAGACAATGTTAAGAGTTTTATGCGTCTTTAAGTTAATATAACAGGTTTTGAGATGCCTACGTATATAATTCGCGCATTAAAGTGTGTGCGTCTACAATTTAATAATACAGGGGTTATGTTTATCAAGTACCGAGGTAATCCTTGTGTAAGATACCGATAAAGTTACGAATATCGAAGGGTCAATCGTAACACCGACAGTATGACTTGCGGATGGAGTGATGGCCGATGGCATCTTGAAGACTGAACAGCTACTAGCGAAAAGAGAACTTCCAGAGGTAAATCTGGGGATTATGTATTATTTTAAGCATTTATGTTCTCGTGGATCGGCACGTACCTTGCTACTCGATAGATCGGCATGCGTCTGGCAGCAATGCCATTGACCATACAATATCACGGTACTCTCAACTGTAGCGCAAAAACGAATTTACGCGCTGGAGGCACATAAAATCATATAATGGGGTGTTGATCCGTGTTTCGTCCAGAAAAATCAAGGAGAGTTTCGCTGCTTAGCGTTCTATGGCCCCTTTAAAGGGTTGCTTTATTGATCTTGCGCAGGTTAGTGTCATTCTTCTTGTTCTGTGTTTTAATTTCAATTTATGGTGTTTTATTCTTCTTTTTTTTTGCAGATTACTACCAACGGGCTCCACAGGTTCCTGCTCCAGGGATGCTGAGGCAGGTTTCCAACCTGGTACCCTGGTGCCCTGGGTACGGTTTTTATGGTTCCTTATCCAGGAGAGACAGGTGGGTCCACAGGAGTCACAAGAGGGTCCGTCATGGCGCATCCCTGGGTCAGCTGCAGATTCTTCTGCTATGGAGACAGCGACGGCGGACCATGTGATCCGCGAGGCGTGTCGTGAGACTTATGACCTAACTGAGAAGCTCCATAGGATGGTATCTAGGGATATCTCACCTCTACCTGCCCAAGCGCCTCGTTGCTGTTCCCATTCTATACCCTCAGCTTATTGTTTGGGGTAGGTTTTGCCTATATATTCTTTTTCCTTTTTCTTTGTATATATGGGTCATTCCGTATTAGATTGACAGTCGATGTCACAGATTTGAACAATATAATTTTGTTTTTGGTTCTTTGTCAACAATAAATAGACACGTATTTTTTTGGTTGGCCAAAAAAAATTTTATTTTATTGTAAATTTCGAGTGTGAACTTTTGCGTGCAAGTTTAGTTGTTGTAAATTATCTGTTTATTTCATAATCCCGTGAAAAAAAAGTTGATCTTGTTAGATCTGGTCAGATCAAATTCCCAGATCTACCCAGATCTTGATTTTGTCTAGATCTGACCAGACCTACTTCAGATCTGGCCAGATCTACTTCGGATCTGACCAGATTTACTTTGAATATGACCAGATCTACTTCAGATCTAACAAAATCAATATCTGGTTAGATCTGGGAATTAGATCTGACCAGATCTAACAAGATTAAAATTTTTTTCGCGGGATAATAAATCTATGTTATCTCAAATGAAAGTAATTTGAGATTAAGGAAAGTGTGGTCTTTGTTCTCTTTTATTTTTATTCATTTCATTTATTTTATTTAATATCAACAATTTCATTAAACTGGCGAACTGGCTGAACGCCAGCTTTACGCTGTAGCGTAAAGCTATCGTAAAGCTATCGTAAAGTAGCATTATAACTCATGAATGCGGCAAAATAAATATTCAAAATGTTTTTATCCTTATTCTACGTTATAAATAACGTTAACTGGTAATTGAAATATGCAATAATTTTATTTATTAACGCTAAAAATTTAAAAAAAACATAATACCTGTCATTAAAGGCAGTGCAGTGGTTCATCACTTTTCATGTCTTCACCGTCAGGATTGACTTTTTATTAGAGTGAGATGAAAGTATAGTTGTGTCTCACTTCAACCAATGTCATCTTTACCGTGGAGACATTCCACAAAAGGTGAACCACTGCACAGCCTTCAATGACAGGTATTATGTTTTTTTAATTTTTAGCGTTAATAAATAAAATTATTGCATATGTCCATTACCCTTTAACGTTATTTTTAACGTAGAATAAGAATAAAAACATTTTGAATATTTATTTTGCCTCATTCATGAGTTATAATGCTACTTTACGTTAGCTTTACGGTGCAGCGTAAAGCTAGCGTTCAGCCAGTTCGCTAGGGAACTTCAGCAATATTTTTCTTATTTTTCCGCTTTTCTCAAGTCCTTTTTCTGTCATTATTAGTTTTAAGTGATCATTTTTTTCTTTCAAAAATGTTTGCTATAAAGTATGTTGTTTATCATATACCTTTTTTTCTACCTTGCTAATTGATTGATTCTGCCACGAATGAGCATTCAGTCAGTCATTAAAGACGCCGCAGATTTCTGTCAATAGAGGCAACATCACAGTGTCATGCGTTGGAGTGCGTGAACTCGTACGGGATGTTTCGATCATTAGAGAGTTAACAGTGATTCGGGATTTACTTTCATATTTATGCATTATTGAGACTTTTGTATTGTATTGTGTGACAGCAAGTTTCTCCGAAATTTGCCTAATAACTGTGAATAGAAAATTTTATCGTTGCGCATCACATTAAAAATACAGAATTCGAAATTGGTAAAAAAATGTTTAGGGTTTACGTAATATTTATTGTTATAAATTAACTCTTCAAAAATATTATCGATGGCTGAAAATTGCGAAATACATTTTTGGGATTACGGAAAGAATACCTCTAATTCGTTGAATGTTAGGTTTTATTGTATCACGTGCCAAGTGTTAT
Organism: Diplolepis rosae; assembly: GCA_030998225.1. Taxonomy (NCBI): domain Eukaryota; kingdom Metazoa; phylum Arthropoda; class Insecta; order Hymenoptera; family Diplolepididae; genus Diplolepis; species Diplolepis rosae. Next base: position 1,897,627 of record JAPYXD010000056.1, read on the forward strand.
TCGGATGAATTGCTTTTATTTTGTAATATTATTCTACTTCTTTTGGTTCTTAGAACATTTTTCTGTGTTCCGATCATTTTCATCGGAAAATCGTTAACCCGAGAATTTTTATTTGTTTGGTTCGTGATGTCAGTGAGGCAGTTGAGGTTTGTTTCCTTATTACTAAAAAAAACGAAGTTTAGGATTTTGCATTAATGTTAATAATTTTTGTGTAAGCAGTACTCAATGTTAATTTTTAACTTCGCTAAGTAGCCTGAAAATAAACTTGCATTGGTGTGAACAACTTGTTGGCCAAATATATTCTATACCAACCCAAAAAATATTCCCACATGTTATTTTAAAGTCATGATTAGTGACACATTTATTTGAGCTGTAATGGAGAGGTAGTAAGGGAACCCGCGAAAAAAAAGTTGATCTTGTTAGATCTGATCAGATCAAATTCCCAGATCTAACCAGATCTTGATTTTGTCGAGATCTGACCAGATCTACTTTGAATATGACCAGATCTACTTCAGATCTGACCATATCTACTTCAGATCTAACCAGATCTACTTTAGATCTGATCAGATCAAGTTTAGATCTGATCAGATCTGGTCAGATCTCGACAAAATTAACATCTGGTTAGATCTGGGAATTTGATCTGACCATATCTAACAAGATCAACTTTTTTTCGCGGGAATGGAAGGTCTCAATACGAATGATCTGTTATGCTACAGATTTTGCTCTGTCAGTAGGCTCATTATGAATGCATGGACAATCTTAGCGTTTTGCTATCGGGGGATCAGCAAGAAGATAATTTAATAATAGTGATAATCTTTTTTATTTTCTGGGTTTTTAACTGAAGTTATTAATAATTGTAATATAATAAAATGCAAGTCTCTGGTCAAGAGTGCATAACTTGCGAGCTGGTTGATGACGATAATAGGCGTGATTGTCATCTTGTCACTTCCATGGGCATAGAGAAGAGGTTCGTTTTCATTCCTCTAGGCTACGGTGTCAGCATGGAGAATAGAAATAAGGAGACCAAACTAATGTAACTGAAAATAAGCATCTTTTTGTCGGAAGTACATTGATTGAGTACGGGAACTTCCCAAGAGATGGCGCTCCTGCAAGTAGCGTAAAAAAAGAACTCTTCGTGTACCTTTGCATGCATGCAGGTTGTCATGGTAACATATATTTATTATAAGAATGTATACAAACATTTACAAATATTAACCTTAATTTGCGGTTATGTTAGAATATTTTGAGCGAACAGAAGGAAGCCGCCATTTTTTTACGCCACTTGAATTCGCGCCATCAATCGGGAAGTACTTGTACCTTTTCCATGTACTTCCGACAAAAACGTGCTCAACTTTTGTGAAGTTCATGCATAAGAGATTGGTCTCCTTATTCTATTATTCTTATAGTCTTATTCTATAGTCTCTTATTCTATTCTCCATGGGTGTCAGGTTGCATGCTCGGTGCCATACTGTTTCTCTTGTACTCTTTGTATTTCTCGCGCTGGCTATCAGGCTATGTTGTCGGGAGCGCCTTATCTCGCTGAGGTAAGTTTATCCTGCTGGACTGCATTAATGCTTTGCAGGTTAATCTAGTGACAGGCGTCGCTGACTGGTATTGTAGGTTTCTCTCTATTTTATTTACTTTTGATGAAAACTTTTCGTGTAGCTTTCCATGTCCTCCCTCCTTAGATTTGTCAGCGTCCTTGATGACACAGGAGGTGGTATTTTAAGCAATTCGGATATATCTGATTGGATATTTCGTTTTTTCCAAAATAAATCATTATTATTATTATTATGGTTATTATTGCACTGGATCTTCCTGTCCAGTATTTATTATGTATTTGTTTATTAAAATGCTGCTCTTCGAATTATGTCAGTTGTTCTTCTATGGCTGAAAGTGATTCGTCTGTGTGAAGCCTTTTCCAATTTCCTACGTGAGATTTTTCCCACATAAAATGTTTCCTTTGATGGTCTTATTTACAACAAACACTCGCACGAGATGGTTGTGGAAACTTCATGCTTGGGCTGAGTGTTTTCGCAAATGGTGTTGTAAAAGGTTTTTTGATAATTGTTATAGTATTCTTTGCTTGCGAGAAAGGATTTTCTTTCGTCATTTGCCAGGGCAATATACGGAGTTTTTGGTATTATATAAATAAATCCTGTTGTATTCGGCGATTTTTGTTGATACACTGGATGTGCATAAATTTCGTAAAGTTGATACCCTGGTTTATTCAGTAAGGGTATGTCGATGGTGATTAGCAGTCGTCTAGAGCTGATTCTGACATTTGTTCTTCCTAATTTTGATAATTATTCTGCACGTGCATGCGACATGGGTATTGTGGAATTCATATTCACTTAGTTTAAAATGTATTTCAGTAATAATTTCTCGGAGTTGTTCTTTAGAAAGGAGGAGTGGATGTAACCTTTTTTTCGTGCTGCTTCTGCTATTTTTATAAAATATTTCAAACTCTCGGCTAAGTGATTAAGGTTTATATCGATGTGGTCAGCCCATTGTCTTACCTTTCTGAAATATATGATGTTACTCCAGTATTGGTTATGTGACTATGTTTTTGATGGTCTCATTTATTGCTATTGTATTTTGGCGATCGCTTGTGATTTTTTATTCAACTCTAGGTGAATGTTGTTGATTTCTGATTTGACAATGTGGGTCTGCTTTCTTAAAATTGTGCTAAGGTTATTTTGCCTGGCATTTAATTCATCGATAGCGTTGTCATATTCTTCTGCGTCGTTGGAAGTCATCACTCCTATTACTGGTCCAATAATTGATCCGATAAAGCCTAATACGGGTGCTCTTCTTTTCTGCATACTTGGGGGTGAGTTTTCTACTTCTGGTTTATCTTGCTTTATTTCTGTTAACATATTCTTTAATTCTTCGTAAATGTTTTCGATTTGTTTGACTTTTCAATTTAACAGGTCTACTTTAACTTCACTGCTGCAGTCTTCCTCTATGGATTGGTCTAAACATGTTGAATATACGTTGTTTATATCGGTTGATATGTTTTTTGATTGGAGGTGAGCTTACTGGTACTGTGGATCCATATACACGACAATCCTGCAATAAGTGCTGGTGATACGCAAGGGCTCTACTTTGGCATAAGATAATCCAGCGTTGTTTCTCAACGGTTGAATTTCGTATTGTGTTGAAGTTGTTGCAAAGTGCAACTGTTGCTGCAAGTGTTGAAGGGTTGCAAAAATAGCGAGCAAGATCCAGGTCCATTTTACTCGGCCTGGAGTGAGATACTTATCATTAGGTGTTTGCCATTTATTCATTTTAGAACTACAATAAAATTTATACATAAACTGTTTAAGTTAGTTAAGCCATAGTGTTTCAGGTAAGACAAAACGTTCACTAGCCATTGACGTGTAAAGGTGGTACACTGATACTGAGATTCGAAAGCACTTGTATTCGTATGAATTTGAATGTGTCGGCTTTCGTTTGATGCGGGGTTCGTAGCAACCTGTCCATTGTACGATGGTGTAAATTGTGCTCGTGGACTAGGGCTTCTGTTCCTTAAATCAAAATTAAAATTTGAGTATTGCTTTGATATTTCGTTTCATAGTCAAGGGCATATTTTAAGGCTATTTCTAAAGTATTTGGATATTGAGATTCTACAAACGCTGACATTCTGGCGGGAAAACCGTGAATAAATGCTTCCAAAGCGCAATCTTTGAGAAGCAGACAAAGTGAGTCAGCGTTCTCATATTTGTCCTCGAGAACCGCCTGTGCTCCTAATCCTAATGACGTTATGCTGTCGTGAAATTCGCTTACATTTTCACCGCGAGAAAGTCGAATAATAGCCATTTCGCTTACATACTACGAGAGTTCATTGAGGTTTGAAAAGATTCTTCCATATGTACTTCTTCTTGCAGCACCTTTTAAACGTGAAAATACTGCCGTGGCATAACGTTTTTCACAATCAGCTGGTACTACTAACGCGCCGTTCATAACATTTCCAATAAAATCTCTAACAGACATATTTTCACCATCAAATATCGGAACGCTTATAATGCCTTGCTGTATAGTAAAACATTCTATCATCGATCTTATCATGGATTCATCAAGGGTGCGGGTGAAATTGCTGATAACCTCTTGAGCCTGATTGTCATCTGTTTTAAAATTACCTTTAGACTGTGACATTTTTTCTGCTGTTCTTGTGGCAAATTAACTCGAAGCGCTTAGTTATGTTCACATGTGTGCTAGTTGATAATAATAATTTTTGACTTGAAATTATAATCGAATAAATTTTAAATGTAATTTTGCATATTATTTCAGCTGACGTGGGGATTCTTGAATGTCACCAAATGTTTCCTTGATCTGTTCAAAATAAAATAATAACGGCCTGAATCAGTAGTTTTATATCGTTTTGTAACCCAAAATGACTTAACTACATTAGCCCGAAAATATTTAATTATTCAAGGTTTTAATTTTATTATTAATTGTTTTTTTTATTTTGTTATCAAACCTTTTTGTTTACTATTATTTTCTCATCACTTCTAAATAAATTAACATAACCTCTAAGTTTGAATTTAATGCAAAATTTCCTCAATTATGATGATTGAGAAAATAAAATTAAAAATTCTGTGTTTACAAAATTATGGGCCAAAATTAAATGTAAAATATAAGTTTACTTGTACCAAGTTTGTTTATTTGTCTTATTCTGGAATGGGCAGATTCAATTTGGGAATAAAGGGTTTTCCAATTACTCCTGCGATACCTGTACCTATTTCGGTTATAATTACGTTGAAATTAACTGAGTGACACAAAATTGGGATTTTCATTGATCAAATTGCTGAAAGAGTGACGTTATGAAATATGTAAATCTTTAAGTGGTTTTCTATTGACTTCAGGGACTAGTTCATCCTTTCGGATTAAATTGATATTTAGCGTTGGATCATACAAGAAATCTCCTCTTTCATTTTTTAATAGGCCAGAATATGTTAAAATTATAACATTGATTTGATGTTTTATTATTCTTTGAGATTGTTTAGTTTCCATATAACGTAGCCAATTTTTAATTTGTTTATTAAGTATAACAAGTTATTTTGAATCTCAATTTGTTTTTGCTAAAGAATTATGCTTTAATTTTGACGCGTTGTATGCAGCTCCTCTATGTTCTTAGCCTTGAATGATGTGATTTCAGTGATGCTAGGCGGGTCAGGTCAGACGTATTTAATATTCGCCTGAGTGAGATTTACATTTGTTGATTTAATAGTTGCTTAAGGTTGTATGTAGAAAAATCGATCTGTGGTAGAATTTTTTTAAAAAGGAGCTGATATTTAAATAGAATAATTATTTATATGCTAAATTAATTTCAAATTTTTCAACCGTACCGATGCAGGGATAATTAATGTCAAAGTTGACTATTTTAAAACGTAATTCATGGGCAATGCATGGGCACTCTCCACATTTTTATTTATAGTAATTACACGCTCTGATAGAGAAATGTTATATTATGTCGGTATTTGTGCTGCTTGAAAATATAAATTTCTGAAAAAAAAACATCAAATCTTTCCACCGTGCAGATTTATAGATAATCTAATTTAGAACATTTAAATTTCAGTCACTTTCAAACAAATAAAAGTAACAGTATCGCGACTCGGCAACACAGTTCCATTTCTTCAGCTTGTCTGCTGTAGGTCTCGACATACACACACACACACACACACACAACCAGCTTGGAAGCATACGTGAAATTGCCGGCAGAATATTTTCTTTTCCTAGCTTCAACCAGTCTCGAATTTCGACGCATTTCATAGTTTAAAGTTTTGTTCTTTATAAATCTTCCTTTCCATCTCAGTTGACCTGACATTTTTTTAACTGTTAACAATAACCTTTGACATCCAGCTATTCAAACGCATATCACAGTTAGGTTTAAATTGAAGTGTTGCATGATCTACGAGTCGGCCGCTGTCATGGCATTGGTGACTATACGTATACACACATACTACGAATTCTAAGCCAGTAGCGCACTAAAATTTTGACCATGCAAGCCCATGAAATGTTTTCAAAACAGCATAGCTCTACGGCGCCCCACGGGACTCTACTAAGGTAAAAGCACCAATAGCCGGACATGGCCATGAATTTTTCTCAAAATTAAATATTTATTAATCACTTATAGCTATTTTGGTGTACGGTATACAAACCTCGAAACGTACACTTTTAAAGAGTGAAAAATTTGTTGAATTATAAATTAAAACTTTGCCAAGATAAAAAAAATTTCTCTACTGAAGCACAAGGCTGGTCCAAATGTAGTGAAATCTGCTCTATAAACTAACTGACGCGTTGTCTTTGTTAAGCAAATAACATTTATGTACCTCCGGCGCGAAAACTCGTTTTAGGCTACAGTTGAGAGTAGCGTAATGTTATGTATTACGATACAGATGAATGTTATGTGAAAATTGAACTGCGCATGCGCCTATTACGATACAGCGGAGCGTAAGGATGAATGATGAAATAATGTATTCTGATATTATTGGAGATGAACTACTATTGACTGCATCTGTATAGAGAAATATTCAGAAAATACAGCCAGTAGAGCTAGTTGAGACATTTTTATTTAATGAAATGGAAGAATATGTCATCGATGCATGCAAGGAAAATGCAATTGGGCGATTTGAATATGATTACTGGCATCATCATAACTAGTTCGCTCAATAAAAAAAGTCTCAGATAGATTATTATCGGTCATCCAATCTATTTTTTGTGAAATAGTTTTTTTTAGCAATAACGCGCGATAAATTTAATCAAATCAAGTTGAGATTGGAATATTCCAGGTCCAAAGATAGTCATCCTAATAATAAGGGTGGCACGTTGGTGCACTAATTAAACTGTTTCAAGAGAATATTTTGAACTTTGGCAGCTGGAGAACTGCTGTATTGGTAGACAAAATAATGGCCACATCGTATGCAAGCACTTCAATGAAAAAGTTTATAGGTGGGAAACCCATACGATTTGGACTTCATTTCTGGGGCTTTGCAATGCAGATGGATATATACTGAACCTTGACTTATATTGTGGGGAAAATTCATCAGTTGGTGACAAATTAGCTAAATGCGCATTGGATTCTTGCGCGGTAACGAATTTTTTGGAAACATTTTTTTAAAATGACAGCTGCTGGAAAATTTCCTGAGTTGCACCTTTATTTTGACAAATTTTTTAGAAATTTGGAACAAAACATGGAACAACAGTTCCAAGAGTGGAATCATTTACATTAAGGAAAAATCATAAATTGAGATACCTTTTTCACAAACGTTTCTTTTATCCTTTTGAAAACGGTTCATGGATGGGACAATAATGTACCATCAAGCATCCGTTCAAAGAAATTTTTAACGCTTAAAGTGTGCTATATGGAATGCACCATTTGTTTGCAAGTTCTGACTTCTGCGCGCATTATCAATTCGTAGAATCTGTAAATGTGGTCTACAAAACTAGGGTGCATAACTGTCATATCCAAGTGTTTTTTAGTATACCCTTGAGGCAGTTGCAAATCAATAAAAGAGCAATAATTATCACTCTACGTCCAATTATTTTAATATCTTGAAACCAAATTAGGTCTTAATATTTTTAAAATTATATTAAGTTAGAGAAGAAAATTCAAGGTTGTATAAAAAAAGTTCTGCAATCACCATAATGTTCCAGAGGTGTTTCAGATTGTTTTTTTTATGTCGTCGACAGCACTCTCTCTTACCTGGTACATTTTATGAAAATGAAAATACGTCGAGAACTTCAAACATTGTCAATAATTTTGATCAAAGTCAAATTTAACATATTACCTGTTTTTGTGAATAAAATAATTTCGCTGCTCCTCCGCAAACTGGACAACAAGCTCCTGGAGGAGTTACTCCTGTACAATATGGGCTAACCAATTGAGGACAGGTAACTTTGCCGATGCAACGAGGTTTTGCATCATCGCCAATTAATCCTACAGCAATGCATGGTCCAAGATAATCAATAATAGTCCTATGAGCCCAAGCGACACATTCATTAGGATATGTTTCACCACTGATGCTACAGACTGGCTTGTGAAGATCACAACCTTCCATACATGGACCCCTGTACCCTAGATTTTCCCCAACTTTGATCATATCACAAAGTGTCTGATGTTCATGGTTCTTATCATCACAAACAGGTTCCTGGTTTTCATTGGTAGGTTTACAGTTCAGAGGCAAGCATTCATACTGACGACATGGTTTGTGGATAGAAGATAAGCATATCTGGAATTTTTGAATACATTTTTCCAAATTGTTGCAGGGATTTGTTATGCATGGATCCACAGACCTACAACTTCCGAATTCTATTTCATTATTCATAAATCTAGCGCATTTAGCGAGACATGGTGAAGCATAGGTTACTCCCAATCTGCTGCAAACAGGAAAGTAATGTGCAGGACAATTGCAGGGTAATACAGGTTTTCGGTTTACTCCACAGTGTTTTTTAAAACATGTCAATTCACCCATGAAGCAACGACATGTTTTACATTCTAAGAAGAATATTGTATTGTGAGATATAAGACGGTCTTGTATCCAACACGATTTGAATGCGAAGCAGCTTAAAATTTTACATTTCTCAATTCCTTTTACAGTGCATTGGCAAACTTTATTGCAACCTTGCTGTTTATACCGAGGAATTTGAACCCATGACCCTACAGCGATTAGTTGTTTGGACATTTTGCCTAGGGTGCAAGCAGGTCGGCATCGATAATTTGTAGCAGCATTCAGAATTGAAAAACATATATGATCACTAGGACATGGATTTTTTTTGCATGGCATCTCAATCTCTTCGTCAGATGATAAGGCTGGTTTCAATATAATTATGTCTTTCAAAAAATATTTCGTGGATATACACGGATCTATGGATACTGCGGAGGATTTTGAACACACAGATTCTGCTGTATGAGGCTTGGTAACTTGTGTCCAATCAACACACGTAGTCAATATTTCTAAACAGTCATGATAGCAAAGCCTAACTTCATGTGCCTGTGACTCACAAGGTCGTAAATGCAACATGCATGCCAGCACATGTAACATTTCTATTGGACATGAAGAAGCTACTCTCAGAGATAATCCTAATCCATAAATCATCCTACCTTTGGTCCATTGATCAAACTCCCGCTTCGCTGCTGTATCCGATTCAACAGAACATGACCTGAAAAACAGGACAGATTGTTATTGAAGATGTAATTTCTCTATTAAAAATAACTAGGAGAAAGTCCTCTTAAACGGGGATGGCGGGAGATATGGGATAATTTGATAAAGGGAAGGTTTCCGATTGGCAAATTCTACTAATGGTCGTTTCTGAATCTATGTCCACCAATTCACCTCTGCTCGTAACAGAAGTGTTATCGGAGCGAACCGACTTTTTTAATTTGGCCTCACAAAACTATTCCTCCTACCCTAATCAACGAACATTTATTTTTCGGAGGGAGATAATTATAACCTTATAATACTCAATACTGGGTAATCTATCCGTATTGTGATGAATATTAGAAGAAAATCCCGATTCGATACGTAATTGTTGACTTGGTATTTTGTTTTGCATCATTATTTGAATATAAAATGGAGTAGGGCGGTATTGTGGAATACCCTTTATTTTCTATTAAGGACAAGCCATATTTTATACCCTAAAATAATACAACTGACACTATATACTAAAGCTGGGCGATCACACTTATTGTTAAGTAAACCCACCTTACGACTAGCGAAACTTCATAATCAGTCCTGAAACCATAGAAGCCGATGTAAAAACCGTTTGTGCAAATTTTTCAATAAATTATGTGCCTTACTGCGATACTTTAGAAATTAGCTAAAATAATTTTATAATTTATTGAGAATTATTTCACAAATTGCTTTTGACAATTATTCGAGGTTACAGGTCATTCCGGATCACCCCCGGCCCATTTTATTTTCCATCATAAATATATGTTCCTTTTAGGAATTTTGTCGCATTCATATCCAATCCTATTATTTTCAAATAAATTCTAGAATTTTTACTGTATTTCAATTAACCGATTTATATCACAGCATCTCCACCTGATGCTGGTTCAATCCAAAATTTCTGAAGGTCAGAACTTCAAATTCGATTTCTAGCAAAAATTTCCATTTTTCGATTCTGCATTTGTCACGTCGCTTCTAGTGTCTTCTAGTGTCAATTTTATAAGAGTGAGGTCCCATCATTCTCAAAAGTACGTGCAATCCACCGCGCTATAACGGTGCTCAATCACTGCTGTTGGGCGCCACTTTATACGTAGTATTTTTATTTTGTCAAGATCTTTATTAAATTTAACTTAAGGAAAAAGTTTAATAATAAGCATTTGCATATTACTGAACTTTGATCACAATTTCATTTGACAAACAAAAAGTACATTTTTCAAGTTTATAAGAGTACCCTGGGAAACTTAAACCGATAACTAATGGTGAATTGCGGACACCAGTTACGTCTAGCCCGCGTTACAATGAGCAGCGTAAGAGCGCTATAGCCCGCGTCATTACAGCCTTTCCGTGGATACGCGACAGTTCTCGAAATAATGCACTCAATAACGTAATACTGACTCGACTTTAAATGAAATAAGACACCCGGAGTTTGCCGACCGAGCACCCACTGCAGCATAGATGAGTGTAATTCCACTATGCCCTTGTACTACACTGTGCACTTCCCGATCGCGACTTTCCTTCGCATTTATTACTAGAAATAAGTATGTCGCTACCGCGCAGTGATTGCCGAAACTAACTTCATCGCGGAGGTAAGTTTGTTGACAAACTGTCAACATTGGGACAACGATCTTCTCTTCTTGGTGTTCGTAAGCAGGTGGAACTCATATCTGACTGGTAGACCCAGGATCAAAAACTAGAAACTAACTATCTTGATAATATTTTTTTCTCATGCATGCACAGAAATGGCCACTTTTTTGCCTAGAACACGGAAAGAAAATCCCCTTTTTGGGGTTCACACGACAAATGCGGGAGTTATCAATACTTCCCGTGGGAATTATTAATAACTCCCGCACATGCGGGAAAACTTGAAAGTATGGGCAACCAACTTCATTGTTTTGAAAACCTACAATTGGTGCAAAATTGTCTCTATCGAATCTTCTGAATGACGAAAAAATTTCGTAAATAACTCCCACATTTTTCGTGATGTGTACCCCAAAAACAGAATTTTCTTCCTGCGTTTCAGGCAAAAAAGAGTTACCATTTCTGTGCATACATGAGTAAAAATAAAGTATGCTGCACGGAAGAAACAAGATCATTCTCCTCCCTTTTTTTACGCCCTCGCTTCGCTCGTGGGCAACTTCACACTCGTCAGAATCATCCTCTTCCTCCCTTGTATCATAAATATCAATTAAACGTGAGATAGGGTGTTTTTCTATCGTGATCTTAACGCCAAAAACAATGTACTTATTATAATTATAAAGAAACCTAGGGAAAAATATATACCAGACTTACATTTGAACAATGTGAAAGTAGAATTCAAAAATAATGTGAAATACCTCGGACTCATTTGAGAAAAAGAACTAAATTATAATGAACACATAACAAACGTTGGGAAAAAAAAGCTCACACTAATTTTTCTACATAAGCCTTAACACTGCAACGTGGTAGATCACGTTAAATTCTTTTACCTTGACCGACAACGACAGGATCGAGCCCAAGCCACCTTCTTTAATTAAAACTCGAAATTTTCAGGGATAGTCTGAGAGCTGCTCGAAATTTTTTTTATTTTATTTACTTTTCTAGCCGTTGTTTTGTTATTGTTTGCTTCATCATTAACACCAGCTTGAAAGGCGCCGCCAAAGAGATCGCTGTGTTAACATCGCACGTCAGAGGTGTTCACAGGCAAGCCACAAAGGGCATCACCCAGCAGGCATGGCATCTGAAACGCCCACGTGCTGCAGCCCATTGCTTCCAACACCGTCGCACCATTATTATTATAATTAATATAGAAAGGGGATGACGAGTTGGAATAATCATAAATTACATTATATATTGTATATTAGCATTGTCTATTTGTAACTGCTGTGTTGCGCAGTACAAGTGTTGGGACACGCTGTATATATAGCGTAACCTGGCGACCCCAACGCGGCTCACGGGCCTGTGTGATACTATCTTTCTGACTCCTTTATGCATTTATTTTGAACGAAACTTGATTATCATTTGTCATTTGGCCGCGGCCAAACGCCATGATGTGCAGGATCGATTTTTCAAAGTCTGCATACAACTTTTTTACACCTATAAGTTTTTTATTCGCTAAATAGTTTCCATGATAAAAAATAAAAACTGCAAAATTTTTATCGATTGAAATCAGTTAATTTCAAAACTTAAATCGCGGTATCTCCGTGATTAATGCATGAATCAATTTAAAATTTTCAGCATGGATAAAGCACGTCCTGCCGATGCTGAAAAAACGATAAGAATAATAATTTTCTGCGTCAGTCTAATAAAATTTCATTAACAAGTGTTCTACGCAAAAGTAAAGTTTCTCGTGACTCGCCGAGAAAAAGTGTGTTATGAAGTTTCCCTTTGATCAAACTTTGAGCGAGGAAGTTGTTCCTCAATGCATAGAAGTTTTTTAGAAAATTTCATTTTTTTTTCAGTCAGCCAGGGATCGGTAGAAGTGGGGGAGTAGGGAATGAAATAATCGTTGATTACGGTCGAATACAATTACAACATATGTTTATTTGAGAAAGATAATAGAAAATACAATTAGGTAATATAATACGAGAGATAGAATACGACGGAACATGTGTGTGTGTGTGCGTGTGAGAGTGGATACAAAACTAAATGATGTGTTGTCTGCCGGTGTACGTGTGAAATGTAAGTGGAATGCGTGGAGCGGAGATGGATGTGTCAGGAAAAAGTGGGTGCTGGCCTATTGGTTCGAGATTCTGGAATAAAAATATAAAGAAAGGTCATGTTCTTTATTGTTTACGCTGCGGCATATAACTTGTCCGGAACACGGGCTTCCGAGAAGCGCTCATCACCGCCCCTGCCCCCTCTCCTTCGAGTACGTATGGACCGTGCGGTCGAGTCGGTGTCGTCATTGGGCAGAGCGCTCCCAGTGGTATCTGGGTCCGCGCCCTGCCCTCAGGTCCCCGGCTATCGCACTATACAGGGGGCCGGGGTTTTGGGTGTGTCGGTCGGTAGGTCTGTCGATCGCTTATTAAAAGGAGAGGGGAGGAGGCGGTGTTGCGTGATTGGTTGAGCCCGGTGTCGGTTTCGGCGTACGTTCGGTCAGGTTCGGCCGTGTTTCCAGTCGGTCAAACATGCGTAAAGTTCGGGTCAAGTGCGGGTCAATCGCGGGTAAAGTTCACGTTAAAATGTGCGCGTCAAGTGCGGGTCAAGTTCAGGTCATGTGCGGGTCAATTTTGTGTTAGAATGTGCGGGTACATTTCGGGTCGAGTGCGGGTCAAGTTCGCTTTAAAATGTGCGGGTCAAGTTTTGGTCGAGTTCAGGTCAATGTTTGTTTACACCTGTGGGGATCCTGCGTACTACGTACTCACCGCCGTGTGGATTGACCACACGCAACCTAACGATTCTCGAGTCGACGTTCAAGCAAGTGAGTTCTTTTTGGGAAGAAAGCTGATCTGGAAGCCGAGAAAACTCTCAATCATCTTGGTCGTTGTTGATTTGATTTGATTCGATTTGAGCAAGAGAACAGCAAGAGGAAACCTGAAACTAAAACTAAAAGCGAAAAGAAACACCTCCTGAGTGCCAACTACAAACTACAAAAGCAGGTGGGTGTGCATAGGAACGCCAGCCTCCGGGCCAGCGTGCTAAGTTCTAAGCATGGATTCTCACTCCCTTAGTGTAGACCGCTTAGAGACACCGGCAGAGAATGATGATGAACTCGATTAGAGTGTCTCAAACCTAATTCACGATTCTCTAATGAAGGAACTTACCTCCACACTGAAATCTCAAAGATTTTTAAACCTAAATTCTAGTGAACTCCCTAACCCTAACCTAACTTCTCGAAACTCTAACCTACCTTCCCATAACCTTAATCTTCAAATGGATACGACTACATCTATCAAATCCCAAAACTATCTAGCTCTCAAGGTTAATGAAGCCAAGAATCTTTATGATCATTGGCCTAACTTACCCTTCAAAAAAGTAGAAACTACCGGTAAGAGAACTATTATTGACTCTGAGAATAGTGATGGTGGTGCCTCCAAGTCGAGACACACTGAAAATTCACAGCATCCTTCTGCTCACGAAACTAAAGCCAAGAAATCGCTATTCCAGACATAATAGAGGCCCATTTACAGTTGAAATCGACTGTATTTGCAATCCTCCCATGCAAGTGTTATCCTTGGGTAAAATCTTACATAAAAACTTCAAAGATGAAGTTACCGATTGTGAAAAGAAAGGGCTATCCAGAACTACGATTTTGTGCAAATGTGGCTCCGGAGCCAATAAAATTGTCGAAAACGAACAAAATAAACCCTAATCTCAAAGCTCACATCCCCAACTTTAGAGTTACTTGATTGGGAATAATTAGAAATGTGCCTACTGAAATATCACTGGAGGAGATCAAAGAATGTGCTGTCAGCTCTACTCCTATCGTTGAAGCCAAACGATTCGACTGGAAAGACAAAGAGGGAAACGCGATTCCTGGTACCACGGTCATGTTAACTTTCGATGGACAAACTCTCCCACAAGATATCAAACTCTACTTTCTCTTGCTTTGTGTCGATCCTTATATCGCCCAACCTAAAATTTGTTACTCTTGTTATAGACATGGACACGTTAAAACTATTTGCAGAAACCCGCGATGCCTATACTGTGGTGAGAAACCTCACGATACAGGCCTAATTTGCCCTAAAATATCCAATGATCCTAAGTGTCTTAATTGTAATGGACCCCATTGGTCTACTGACAAATCTTGCCATAAATATGCAGATGAAAAAAATATTATAAAAATCGCGGACTAGAAAAATATTGGAATTAAAAGCGCTGCCTATCTACATATCCGAGAGAAATCAAGTCCTGGGGTATCCCAAGCCTCCTTCACCGACCTTCACCACATCAAAATCCAACACCAAATTTAGCGACACCTCATTTTGATTTTTCTAACTTTCCTACCTTGGGAGATGTGAACCTTGATCTTATAAACCAAAATCAGAATTTTGCAGATCGACAATATAGTAGCGCTCTAAATAAGCCTACTTTCCCAACCCATCGTGCTCACCCCCCCCCCCTCCTCTTCCTCCTCACTCCCTTTTAATAATAAAAATAGTAATCTATCTCAATCTCAATCCCAACCTTCATAATCCTTCTCCTACCTCTACTCGCGTAAACCCAGCCCTTCTGGTAATGGAACATTTTACAAAATGCATCCCCTAGCTCCCCGCCTAGGTCTCCTACTCCTCCTTCACCTTCTGTGAAAGAGAGAGAGAGAGAGAGAGGAGTTTGGTACCTTTATTATTTCCCTTTTGTTTCTTTAAGTGTTCCTCACAGGTTCAAGGGTAGTAAAACGGACTACGGTAAATTTATGACTCTCGGGTCTTCACACTGTACAACTGCACGGTGCAATTATCTCACGCTGAGAATCCTTTTCAGTTTTTTAGAAAATGCCGCACTTAAATTCTGCTCACAAGACTAGTTTTCCCTTCGCGGCGTGTCCTTTTTATACTATATTTTTTGGTGACTACACGCATTGCGCAGTCTCCTGCTGCGTGTGACGTAGTTATACCTCTCTTTTCAATAGCTGGTTTTCTCTCTCTTTTAGTGATTTCCCCAGATTTTTCTCTAGACCTACCCTATGCCTATAGTACATTCAAATACGACGCGGGACGTGACACCTCCCCCCCCTAGTTCGAGCGCGGGAGTGAAGCATCCGCGATCGAATCTTCCGTAGAAGATTGAATAAATTTTTGATTTTTTTGTTGTAAAAAAAAAGAATTATAACAATATGTTACATAAATCTATAACAACGAAAGATAAGAGAATTTGGAAGTATTACATCGTTGATTACATATAAAGGGTTTCCCAATAGGGGTGATATGATTTTGAATGTCCCTATGGGGCTCATTTGAACTGAAATTTTTGACGTCTGCTGTCAGTTGTCATCAGTAAGGTTTGCCATTTAATCATGAGTAGTTTCACGATTCCACAACGTTTGGAAATTGTCCAATTATTTTATCAAAATTCGAGAAGTTTTGTCGGTGTTCAAAGAGCATATCGTGCAAAATATGGTCGTCATTCTGCTCCATCCGCGCTCTCAATTCGTCGAATAATCGATAAGTTGGAGAGTGAATTTACTCTATTGGATACTAAGCCTAAAAATCGTATGCGTACCGCACGTTCTACACAGAATATAGCCGCCGTACAGGCCAGTATCGAGGAAAACCGTGAATTGTCCGTGCCACGCCGATCTCAGGAATTGGGCCTGTCCAGGATGACTACCTGGCGTATTTTGCGATTGGATCTTGGCCTGCATCCCTATAAGATGATTCTGACCCAAGAACTGAAGCCTAATGACCATCGTTTGCGTCGGGAGTTCGCGGATTGGGCTCTGGAATCAATTGAAAATGATCCCAATTTTCATCAAAAAATCATCTTTTCTGATGAGGCGCATTTTTGGCTAAAGTCTCGGGGGACATTTGGCCGATATATTGTTTAAATCATAAATGGCATAGAATATCCAATATAATGAAAAAGATTTCGATCAATTCCGAATGAATATTCAGTGTTTTTTTTCAATTTCAAAACATATCACCCTTATTGGGAAACCCTTTATATATATATATAGTAATAATATTTGAAAAAATTTGATTATTAATAATTTTACAAATTTGCAAACAATATATTTGTTGAAAAAAAATGGAAAAGTTATAAAAATTATTAATTAGATAAAAGATAATGAAAAGTAATTTTCCAGTATTACGATCGTTACTGTATACATTAGTGAAAAGAACCTGAGAGTACTATACATCATTGGTTGTATATAAAAGAGAAATTAACATACATACTATTGATAATAGATATTAAATAATATTAGAATCATTGATTACATATATAAATTAATAGGCGTTGTAAATTGGTAAGGAGTAAATAACTTGATTGAATCTTAAAATTGATTTCTTCAAAGAATGGGGTTGTGATTTCTTATTGCTATTGTTACAAGTTTCTAAAAATTAATCGCACGAACCCCAATTTAATTGGCTTCCCGCTAAACGAATAAAATAATCATAAGAAAAACAATTTTACAAAATAAAAGGGTAATAGATTTTTTTACAATTTATGAACTTTTAATTGTTTTTCTAATGTGTGTTTTTTTTTAACATTAATAGAATTATTTGTGCATGAAAAAAAAAGTGAAAAATAGTAATCATTCAATTTGTTATTGTTGAACATTAATCTCTATTGGAAAAACAATTTTCACTTGAACAATTTTTGTAACGCTTTGGTTTTATGCAAAGTTTATATTATTATGAGTTTAAATTCAAATTCAGTTAATCAATTGTGCATATTTATGTGCGATCTTTTTATTCGATTAACGTTAACTACTGTCGGTTTTCGTTTTATGTTGATTATTAAACTTCCTTTTCCTAGTACATCTCATACTTCGTGAGGACCTGTGCATTGATTATCTAGATTTTAATTTTTCCTCCCTTTAATAAAAATACATTATCCCCAATTTTTATTACCAAGGGCTTTATTTTTCTGTCGTGGTACATTTTTCACTTTTCATTTGCTGTTGTGAGATTTTCTCTTGCTTGTGTTCGCATTTCATGCAGTTGTGTGACAAAGTTGATCAAATAATCATCATAGGTTTGCAATTTTTCATTTTGTGATAGAGGTTCACTAGAGGGTTCACGAGCTAGTTTACCAAAAACCAATTCATAAGGTGTACATTTTGTGCCTTCGTGTACACTAGTATTATACGGGAATATTGCTAGTTCAAGCCAATCATCCCATTATGAATTTTCTGCAACAAATTGTTTGAGATATTCTCCTAAAACATGATGTGAAAAAAAAATCTCTGCCTTGGTCAGTAAGGACTACTTTTGGTGATCCAAATATGCAAATAAATTTTTTCACGAAAGCATCTGCTATCGTACTAGCTTGGTGATTAGGAAGAGGTATTGCTAAAGAATATTTGGTAAAATTGTCTTGTATCGTTAGAATATATAAGTTACCAAATTTTGTTTCAGGTAGTGGACCAACAATGTTCATTGATATTTTTTCAAAAACAGTAGTGGGTGTGTCAGTGATTACCATAGGATTTTCTGTTTTGACTCTGATTTATTTTTTCAGTTGACATTATAAACAGCTTTGAATTTATTTTTGAATGTCTACTTTCATATTTTCCCAAAATAAAGTTTGGCGAATTCGACTATAAGTTTTTGTGACGCCTTTATGGCCTCCTAATGCTGAAAAATGAGCTTCTTCAATTAAATGAGTTCGTTGTTCCTTTGTTGGATATTGCGTTATTCCGTTGCAAACTATAATTTTTGTAGTTGAATTTGAAAAAATTGAATCGAAAATTGATTTCACTTCTTCCCAAGGTATATGATTAATTCTGGAAGTTTTTGCAATACTAATTGATCGTAATTTAAATTTTTGAGATAATTCATGTAATGAGTGAATTGGTAATTTTATATTATTCAAAGTTTCGGATGAATTTTCTTTGGTTTCTTCTTCAATGGGAAGTGCAAAATGGTAGTAGTTTCCTTTTTTAATCTTTTTTGCTATTCCCTTTTGTAAATTTTTAAATTTTGGTAATGTTTCACGTTTTTCTAAAGTTTTTGATCCGTTTTCGCGAGGAGTTCCATTTGTTGTAACAAAATATGCATAATTATCTTTTCGCATAGTTAATTGATCGCGACATTCAACTAAATTTTTCATGCTTATAATTTTTTATGTTTGAGAGTTTATAGGAGGAGGTTCTGGGGGTGGACGATTATAATTATCATGATTATTATCGATTTTATCAGAATTTATTTGAGATCTTCGGTTTAGTTTCAAATTTTCTTCAAAATAAGGCTCTTCAAATTCTTCCAATTTTTCTTCTTGGTTTTCTTCAAACTTCTCTTAAAAATTTTCCTCAAGATTGTCTTCAAAATTTTCTTTAAAATTCTGTTTAAAATCTTCTTCAAAACTTTCTTCCAAATTTTCTTCATAATTTTCTCCATGATTTCCTTCGTGTGAGGTTTCAATGTCGTTGATTTCATCTTCTGAGGTTGAAAAATAATTTTCACTTTCTTCGCTTTCAAATCCATTAATATTTTTTGGCTTCTTGGCATTCTTCTTTTTTCTGTTCTTTGCTTGAGTTTGTTTTAAATAATCTGAATAATCAGGATCAGAGTCGGAATCTGATTCTACTTTTGTTCGGCTTCCCTTTTGCATATTTATTTCTGGTAATTCATCTTCATACATTTGTTTTCTTGGTCTACCTCTCTTTCTTTTTGTTTGAGAGGGAATATTTTTCAAATTTGTAAGTAGATTTTTTCTTGGCCGACCTCGTGGTTTTTTCACAAGAAGTTTAGAAGAAAAATTTTCGACTAATTTTTCTTGAGTGTCATTTCCATTCAAATTTTTTGCTTTTTCTTGTTGTATTCTCTTTTGAGCTCTTGTAGTAATAGTTTTCCATAACAAATTTTCGTATTTTTTGGAAAATACTGGACTTGATATAAATATTGTCATACAAATAAGTCTTGAAGCCATATTTTTTAATAAATTTGTGTATTTTTAAATATTTTTACCAATCTCACTAAATAATTCTTCACTAAGAAATTTCTGAAAATATTTTGGAATTTTTGAGTCAATATTTAATATATGGGCTTCTGAAATTTCGCTAGAATGATCAACGTCGTCTGGTACGATTCCTGGATTCAAGTTGCTTCGTTTTGAAGGTCTTGCCTCATTTTTAGAGTTTTCTTGTTTATTTCTTGTAAAAGTTTTCTTGAAAAACATTTTTTCTTGACAAGTCATAAAAGTATCATTGTCATCGGCTTGCAAATTTTTTGATTTCTCTTTGATATCATCTATAGGATTTCTTGAGAGAGCGTCTGCATTTAAATTCATTTTTCCTGCTTTGTAAATTACATCAAAATCATATTCTGCGAGTTTCAATGTCCAACATGAAACTCGTGAACAAGGGTCTTTAGAATTATGAAACCAAACTAGAGGTTTGTGATCAGTCACCAAAGTAAATTTTCTTCCATACAAATAAGGACGAAAATGAATACACAAAATATTATAGCTAGAGCTTCTTTTTCATATGTATCATATTTTTTCTCAGTATCAGTTAGACTACGTGAAGCATATGCTATTGGTTTATCTTTACCTATTTTACCTCATGATAAAATATCTCCTATTGCAAATCCTGAGACATCTGTTGTGAGTACATATAAAAGGTTGAGAAAAATCAGGTCGTGGTAAAAGTGGTTCTTCACATAATTTTGCTATTAAAATGTCGAAAGCTACTTGCAATTTTTGAAAATCCATCAATAAATCGCCTATAATATCCCGTTAAGCCTAAAAATTGTTTAATATTTTTCAGTGTTTTTGGGATTGGAAAGATTTTTACAGCTACCATATTATCTTTTTTGGATCTGGACGTACTCCATCTTTATCAATTATATGACCTAAATATCCTACTTCGGGTCGTAAAAATTCGCATTTGTCTGGTTGTAAATGAAGATTCGCTTTCCTAAGTCTTTCTACTAAATTGATAAATTTAATGTCGTGCCTTTCTTGAGTATTTGCATATATAACTATGTCATCAAGATATACAAAAAATTCCGTTCCGATTAATCCAGTTAATGTTACATCCATTAATCTTTGAAATGTGGCTGGACCAGTTTTTGAACCGAAAGGCATTCTATCGAATTCGTAATGACAGTGAGGTATAGAAAACGCGGTTTTATGCGAGTCTTTTGGGTCCATTTTTATATAGTGAAAACCGGTAGCTAAATCGAACACTGAAAAATATTTTGCTGATCCTAGAGAATCAAGTATATCGTTTATATTAGGTAGTGGATACGAATCGCCAACTGTTTTTTCGTTTAATTTACAAAAATCAAGAACCATTCTCCATTTTATTTTTCCTTGAGAATCAGGTTTTTTAGGAACTATCCACACTGGAGTGTTATATGGTGATTATTTTATTTTTTAATAATTCATCGACTTGTCTTGTAATTTCTTCCTTGTGAACTGGGGAAAATCTATATTGTCTTGAAAAAATTGGAACGTCATCTACAGTAGGAATTGAATGTTGTAATACATTAGTAGCTTCAAGTGGTTCTCCTGGGATTTGAAATCTGTCTGCATTATTTTTAATTAATTTTTCTACATGTTCATATTCATCTTGATTTAAATGGTCTAATCGTAGAAGTTTTATAATACATTCTACTCCGTCTTCGTCTGTTACATTATAAATTTTGCACTAGTTAATTAGAGAATTGTCAGTTCTTAAAAAGTTATTTAATATTTTCAATTTGTTTATAACATTCTTGTTCTTCAAAGTCTTCTAAATTAACTATTGGGACTGATAATGTTATTGGTATTTTATTTGTATTTAAATAGGCTTTTCGCTTGTGATTTTTTACAACTACGTCACCTACGTAGACGCCATCTTGGATATGTAATCGAGGTACATACCCTTCACTCTTTTCTGTATTTTTTATATTAACATAAAATGTTGTAACTGAGCTGGAATGGTAAATGTATTGGTAGATTTAAAAGGGTAACAATGGTTCTCAATTTCTAACCATTTTGAAGTATAGTTTATATTTACACTATTATCTTGAAAAAATTCTGATCCTAATACTCCATCTTCTTCTAGTGGGACTTCATTCGGAATAATGTTGAATATCGTTGGATAATCGAAAATGTTTATTTTTACCTGTCCTAATGTGTAAAGTGGTAAATAATTAATTCCTGTTAGTTTTAATATGTTTTGGCTATTTATTGGTACTTCAGGGTCTTTTTAAAACTTCGTTGATATTATAATTGATGGAATTGAAGTGGACTTTGAAATATTTATTGTTGTTGTTGTATGATCGTTAGAAGTGGATGCCAGTGGTTCTCGATTTATGCTTTCCTCAGTGCACGCGTGCTGGGGAGATCTTTGGAGTTTTCTTGATGAGCTGTTTGTGATTGGTTATTTGGTTATATCTTGCAGTCTCGTACTAAATGACCGGGTTTTTTTACAGTAATTGCAAATTATTTCAGTATAATTTGAATTTTACTGAGTGTTATTATTTGTAAAAATCTATTTTCATATGGTTTATTTCTATTTTGGAACTGTCCTGAGTTAAAGTTTTTATACCGTCCTGGATTCAATTGTCTATTATTATTATTAACATTATTGTTATTGTAAAAATTTCTAGGAAAATTATTATTATTGTTGTATCTTTGTTGTAAAAAATGATTATTATTGTTTCTATAATTATTATTTCTATTTTGCAAATTATTATTGTTATTGTTATTAAAATTATAATTTTTATTTCTTAAAAAATTGTTATTCGAAAAATTATTGTAATTGTTTCTTGAAAAATTATTATTATTACTTCTTTGACCATTTAAATAATTATATCTGTGTTGGTTAGGATGCGAAATTTTTTTTGTTTATTATTAGTGTTAAATATTCCATATTTTTATTTTTTCGTAGTGCGGAATTTGCAGCTAATCTTCGTTCAATATCAATACTGTCGTTAATGACTTCCCTAAAAGTATCCTTTTTTCTACACGAATTTCTAACTCGGGACGCAAGCCGTGTATAAAACATTGTATTACATCTCTTTCTAAATTTTGTTTAAAAGCATTATCTACCTGACCTCCATTATTGAGTCTGTGAGCATCTTCTATTCTGTCAGCAATTTCTTTAATTCTGGCGGCATAGAAAAGGACATTTTCTCTTTCCCACATAAATGTGTTACCTACTTCTCCCTGTAACTGGTACACGCTTTTCGCAGGGGCATAAACTCTTTTCAATTTTTCTATCAATTCCTCTATTGTTGCATAAGTTGAACCAAAAATGCATTTTCTAGCTTCTCCAGTTAATTTACCTCTTAATAAACTTACGAGGTTTTCTTGAGCTGCAGGTGTCGGTAGCATTGCCTTTGCCTCCATGCAACCCTCAATAAAATGTGACAATGGGAGGTTACTTCCGTCGAACAATGGGACCACCTCTAGCGCGTCACGTAAGGATACCTGCTGGCTGTTGGGTATGACTACGACCATTTCTTCGTTATTTACTATTAAGCTTTGAAATTATGATTCCGAAATCAAATTTGGGTTAGCATTTGCGGAACGTTTCCACCGTCAGGATTGGCTATTGCAGCGTTGTCAGACACGCGGAGCGAAATTATGGATCTGGCATGTTAAAATTATGGTACACTATGGTACATGTTCACAAGATGCATGCACACCGCGAAATTCAAATTAATATAACTTCAAATACGAGGTGTGACCATAAAATAATGGGAATTTTCTAATTTCGCGGGTTTGGAAATTCCTATTGTCAATTTTTTTATTATGCTGGTATACATGCCCCTGTTTTATGATAAAATCTTCAGCTGTATTCATTGTTTACTTTGTCTGTGGCAGCCGCTAAGGTCGGACGTGTTTTTATGAGCTTGGCGATTTTCGCTTGTTAAAAGAAATAAATTTCTTTCGCTTTTTCTACGTTTTCATCAGTTTTTGATGTGCTGGGGCGTTCGTCATCTTCAACGTCTCCACGGCCAGCTTGGAAACGTTTATACCATTCGTAAATTCTTGTTTTACTCATAGCAGACGCACCATAGGCCTTTGTTAACATTTCACATACTTTGTTATACTTTATTTCATTTTTTACACAAAATTTGATACAAATAATTCTTTGATCCATTTCTTTTAACAAACGAAAATCGCCGAGCTCATAATAACACGTCTAACCTTAGCGGCTGCCACAGACAAAGTAATCAATGAATACAGCTGAAGATTTTATCATACTTCAGGGGCATGTATACCAACCTAATAAAAAAATTGACAATAGGACTCTCCAAACCCACGAAATTAAAAAATTCCCGTTATTTTCTGAACACACCTCGTACTTCAAAGTTTAATATTTTTCATGAATAAAATATTAATAATATTTTAGTAATAAATATAATAATATTATGTTTCAATAAAACTATTTTATTAATAATTATATCACAGTTTCTACTTTATCAAGTATTTGTATTTTGAAACATTTACTTCAAGTAACTTATTAAAGAACATTTTTTTTTTTTTATAAAATAGCTTATAATCTATAAAAAGCAAGTATAATATGTAATTATCTTTGGAATGTCTTTACGTAAATCACATGAGAATTAACTTTACTCAGCCTTCATTTGAAAAGATGATTGATTGGTCAAACATGCTTCATATATAGGGCAGAAAACAATTCTCATTGGGTAATCGCTATTCTGCTTTTGTCTTTATTTCATTTCGGTTAAATAAAAAATAGAAATATTTTCAAATTATGGTACATTTAAGAGGTATGGTACACGAGGGATGGTACATAGTACAAGAGTCAAAATTGTGGTACGATTTCATAATTATGGTACGGTCTGGCAACGCTGGGCTAGCGGTAGAAGTGAGATGAAAGTAGTTGCGTCTCACTCTAACCAATAGTCAAACCTGACGATGGAAACGTTCCGCAAATGGTGAAACATTGTATTGCCTTCAAAATATTAAATTTTTAAGTAGTTGCCAATGTGGCATTGCAATAACTTCAGTTATTCGAAGATTCATCGTTTGTTACACATATTTTGAAGTCGTATATATTTTTTTTAAACATTATGATTGGGTTTTGTGATTGATGATGATTTACAGTTTCGCATTTTGATTATGAAAATTACTTGTCTTACAAGATACAAGGTATTTCTGAGATATGAATGTGATAATGCTTAAGTTTATGTAACTCGAGCTATATTTATGGGATGCAATTCTTATTCTACTTAAACTGGTTAACAAAATATGACTATGTGTTAATGGAATGAAATACATCATTTCCAAAGTAGTTTTCTGTGCTGAAACCATTTCTGGCCTCTGTTTTTTCCCAGCGCGTTACGTTTTTGAGATTTTCCAAGTTGACTTTTTTTCGAAAAATCACAAATTGTATAATAAAAGGGTGTAAGAAACTGTTTAAAAGAAAAGCAATACATGATTTTGATGCGTTTTTTAACTCAGAATTTATTGATTGTTTTTTGCGATATGAGATTAGATAATGATGAGATAATTTTTAAAAACTAAAACATTTATTAACTTTTTGTAAGGTGACTATAAAAAACCTACACTTAATACATTTTTTGTAAAGTTTGTATAGTTTTATGTAGCAAATGTCTATGAGATCGACGAGTAAACAACTTTTCAATCACGTCAATGTACACTCGAACATGTACTTCTACACATGTACCCTAAGGCACTTTGTGCGCCAAAAATACACTACTGCATTCGAGCATGATGCACGTCTGTATATACACGCACACAAGTCCACTGCTGACGCAGTGTCTCCAGAACGTGGGATTTTTCGGCCCCCACCACGTTCCCATCTGGGAAAAACACATGCAAACGTGGCGTGTCAGTGTGTCGGCTCTGCTACACGCTGCGGTCACCAGCTTCGTGTAAAGCCGAAGGTGCACGAAGACGGACTTCGTTACAATGCTTGAGTTTTCAAGTTATTTTTAGATTTCACGCTTTCGTTTATCGAGTCGAAATTAAGAATTGTATTTTTCTCGAGTACGTGCAAAAGAGGCGCGAAGCAGACAACGAATTTGAATTTACGAAGTATATAGTTCAAGAAATAACACTTTTCTTCAATTTCTTGAAGAAAGTCTGCATGAAATAAACATCACTATGATCTTGGAAAATTTCATGAGGATTTCAACACTTCAAAAATAAATTTTCAGTGAAATTTAGTGACAATAAATGTATAAAATTTGAATCAATATATAATTTTCCATTCAAATTTATATACTTCTTACTAATTTTGTACATTTAACAATTTTTCAATTAGAACAATATTTTCTATCAAGATAAAATGAACATAAAATTCAAGTTCATAATTTATATTTTCAGTTATATGTTAGAAATATTTTCATCTCACATTTTTGTAGCCTAAGCATAAACTTTTCATTCCAAAACTTAAAATCTCTACGGAAATGGAAAATTGTCTAATAGCAGTAGATAAATTAAAAAGCTAAAATATGTGTTTATTGGTATTTCCATATTAACATATAAATATCAATCAACTTTAAATTTTACATAAAAATGTTCGTTCGAAGTGTTCAAATCTTGTTACAATTTGACAAGATTTTATGGAGGAGTGCAATCTTTTGGATGAAATATTTTGTAGTTCTTAATTTGTCTGTCCGTCTGAAATCGTAGTAAGATTTGGACAGTAAACAACAAATTTTCCAATAGAATTCAGGATCAATAATAATTGATTCAGGAAATACTTCAACTCTGTAGAGCATTTTTGTATTTCGAATTCAAAATGTGTGCTTAAGCCACAAAAAAGTAAGCTGAAAATGTAGATATAAAACTAATTATGTCATGTTTATGTCTTCTTAATGGAAAATACTTTGCATATAATTCTCTAATTCGATATTTTCTTAATGTATGAAAATTCAAGAAATTGATAAATATTCCATCTTTTTATAGGAACTAAAAATTTCCGGATAATGCTTTGATTGAGAAAGCTAAAAATTTGTCAAATATTGATATAAATTGCAATTTTACAATTGCATTATTTTTCAAATATTTTAACATCTCTTCAATCTTGATAATTCTTACAGAAGTTTATTTCATGTGAGTGACTTTTTTCTTTTTCTAATGAAAGATTTCGTAATTCTAAATTCGGCCCAATTCGTAACATTGTAAAAAGATTTTAAAACTTCATAAAATTTTTTTTTCTGTTTTATTCAAAATCAATAAATATTCAATGTTTGGAATCGAAATATTAAGTAAATGATTTTTAATTTCTGGGAATAAACTGCTTTAATAAGACAATCTTTCTTCTTTGTGAGAAATCTCAATTTTAAAATTAAAATTCTACGCATAGGATACAAAAACATAATATGAAAATACTTTTATTACAGAATTTTGAAATATACAAGTTGACCAATTTTTAATCGAGTAAATCCGCTACTTTAAGCAAAAAATTATGTTAAAAATATTTTATCAAAAAAAAAATAAGACACATTAAATTACGGTTTAAAATCCACATTCATAGATTGATGGTAAAAGCAGTTTAAAGTTTTTTAATCTTACGTTTTAGTGACGTATGCACAGACTTTTAATCAGATAAATGAAATGCTTTATAGAAAGTCAAAAATTTCTTATTACTGCACTTAATCAAATTTATAAAGTAAAAATATTTTTTAATTGATGCTTTCACTCAATTCTTTAAACATTCATTAATTGAAAATTGTACTCAAAATTTAATCTTGCAGCGTTCCAATATTCCCACAATGTTACAAAATCTTATTAATCATTATTTTAGTCGAATTATTTTCAAAATATTTAAAAAATAAATGTAAATATTTTGATTAAATACTCTGTCAAATTTTGCATTTGACTGATCTTGCAAAATTGTTGAAAGTTTTGAATACCGATAGAAGAAACTTTAAATGAAATTTTATGTCCATAAATGCTTAAAGTTCTATATAGAAATATCAACTACAACATTCTTAAATTTTATAAATAAACTACTAAATTCAAAAAGTTTCGGATTTTTTTAAAAACTGTACAAATTTCAAATATGAATCAGTCAAAATCTACTGATTATCAGTGAAATTTGACTGATTTAAATAACTAAAAACAGGTTACTGTGAATCAGTCAAATTTCACTGATTACTTCAGTGAAAAGTAACTGATTTAACAGTGAAAAATATTTTTTCCACTGATGATTCAGTGAAAAGGCAAATCACTGATTCAATCAGTGAAAATTTGACTGATTCAGATTTAGAGTGTATACAAATTTCAAATATAAAGTGTACTCTGTACATTAATCAAACAAATTTAGAAGATGAATATTTTAATAAATATTCCTAAATATTATTGGAATATGATACATATCGATTTAGAAAAACTTCTTCAAAGTACTCAGACATTTTTCTTGTTTTACGACATTTTTTCACCATGTTTGACCTTTGGGTAGGAGTCAAGAAAACAATTGTAGACATACTTTCATTACGTAGTAAACTACTATGAAGACTTGCTTTTTAAATTAAAGCGAAAACTTTTAAAACCTTTAACAATCGGTTGCATGGATTCTGCTCTAATCTTGGACGCAATTAGAGAAATAGGTTTTTTTGCTTTTTTTAGATCTAGTTTTTGCCTTAAACATAAAAGAAAGAAAACACATTTGAAATATTAAAATAAAAAAGCTGGTTCATTCTTAGAGAATCCCAAATATTCTGAAATAAAACTCCTTTACACACCACCACGGAGGTAGAGTTTACTAGTAATAGTTCAATAAATTTTATGTACTCTAAATAAATTTTTTTGTAATTGCAGAAAACTTATTCCAAATACAAAAATTGTATCTTTAAACGTACAGGATAATCAATTATAAAAATCGTTCGAATTTGAATTTCAAGGACTTGTACACACTTTCAAGGCACATCGTTTTTCCTTTTGCAAAAATTTTTAAAACTTCTAATTTTTCAAGTAATTGGGAGAAGTACATTTAAAAAAAAATTGTTTTCTCTACTTCCAGTCGCCCTAGCTTAACAAATTTTCGGAATTTTACGATTTTATTAATATTGTATTAAGTGTCTACATTTTCTGAAACTATCTACAGGAGAAAAATTGTAATACTTTAGTAAAGAAAGTTTTCTGAAAAGTTGTAGCTCAATCAGATTAATAGCCAAAAAGTTACCAATGTTTTAAATCGCAAACGAACGGTATAGAGGTCAAATTGGAGACGAAAACAAATAATAATAGCAACCTTCTTTTGTTTTCTTCTAAGATATACTTGATTCTCGCTTTATGCGTTATTTGAGAAGGCAAGAGTGTGGATTCTTCATATTTTTATCGTAATTCCTTATTGAAAACGGCAAAAGTAAGAATATTATATTATTATTTGGTGATACGTGAGTGCTCTTACGTACGTTATTGTTTGATGCCTGTGGGTAGGTTTATTTTGTGAAACTTAATTTGTGTGCAGATTACAAATTATTCACATTCGCTCAATTTTATCGACTTTTCATCTTATTAATTCTTTTCAAATAATTCTGTTTTCCTTCGTCGTATAATTTATTGTTCACAATGAGTAATCCGGTTGACCCAAATTCGAGTGTTTTGAAGGACAGCCAGGTTCAAACGAAGGTTGACCACCGTTTGAACTCTGGTTCAAACGAATGTCAATCCGCTAGAAAAGTCATGAAAAATGCTAAAAACTTTCAGTTGGGATGGTTTGAGGAATTTCCGTAGTGGAGAGAGTGGGTGGTTACATTAGAAGATGAAACAAGATTTCATTGCAAAATTTGCAATAAAACGTTGCTATGTGGCAAAACGGAAATTGAAAAGCATGAAGCATCTTTATCACACAGAAAGAAGCAAGAGTTTTCAAATAAATTAGAATGTTATGGAGTAGTAAGTGAAAATTCTTCTAATGTAACTGCCAATTCTTACAGTGTTGAACCTTGTGTAGCAAGTTCTTCTGCTTCAGAATTCACAAATTCCACGATTCCGGAAAGTGTTACTTTCAAACAGAAAGTACAAGAAGCAGAGATTAGGATTAGTACATTTTTCGTAGAGCATAATTTACCATTCGCGATTTCATCAGAATTGATAGGACTTTTCCAAGATATGGAACCTTCGGTTTTAAAAGACGTTAGATTGAGCCACACTAAAATGGTCCTAGTTGTAAATAACGTCGTATGTGCTGCTGAAACTGATCGCATGGCAAATATTTTGCGTAAGCAATCATTTTCAGTGTACGAAGACGAAACGACCGACAGGACTCTAGAAAAGTGGCTGTCATTAATGGTTCGATATGTGGAGCCAACGACATTTTCTGTCAGGGTGGAATTGCTCCAGCTTATTAATGTAAATGCTTCGGATTGTTCTGCCTCTAAAATTTTTGATGCGTTCGAAAAAGCATTGTCCGGGCAGAAAATCCCTTTATCTGATATCTGTGCTTTAGCTTGTGATAATGCACAGGTGATGGTCGGCAATAGGTCCTCATTTAAAACAAAATTAAAGGAAAAAAGTCCCCGTTTAATTGTTTTCCCGTGTGTCTCGCATTCGTCAGTAATTGTAGCAAAATATGCTTGTGCCACAATCCCAGATGTAGAGGATTTAATCAAAGATTTGCCAGCTTTTCTTAATGCTAGATCCAAGCGAACCGCTATTTTTCGATCGATTGTTTTGGAATTAGGAAATGACTATCAAAAAATTCCTAGTCATTCTGAAACTCGCTGACTTGTCCGCTATCGATGCATAGATATTATAATAAAGAATTGGGAAGTTATTCTTCAGTATCTTATGGTCCTCCTATCTGAGAAGGTAGAGAAGGCCAAAGATTTGTTAGGAAAAATGCAGAATCCTTTGACACTCGCATATTTCCTATTCTTGAAATTTACTTTGAATAGGTTCAACGTATACAATGCGAAATTTCAAAGTCGCGAAACAATGGTTCAGGAACTCCAGCCAAACTCGACTAAATTCTTCGTATGGATTCTTAGCAGTTATTTGAAAGAGGGTCTTCTTCAACCGAATTTATTCTTTCAAATCATTAGAAATGTTAACTTTGCAGATCCTAGTAATCAAAAGCCGCTTCAAGACATTGACGTTGGTAAGGAAACGCGAGAATATTTCCAGCAGCAACTTACAAACAAGAAATTGCAAATAGTAGAAGTTGATCTATTTCTTCGTAATTGCTTGAAATTTTATGTCACAGCAGGCGAAGAAATTCGCAATTGACTTCCTTTTGATGACATCTTTTTGTCTTGCGTTGCTGTTTTCCGGCCTCAAGTAGCTTTCTATGCTGATCGAAGCGAAACTTTTCCTAGGGTCTGGAAAGTTTGTCAAGATTTAGGGTCGTTTGATAGAATAGGTGTACAAAAAGAGTGGGATTCTTTACTCAAAATCAGACAGGAACTCAAAGAAAAGTGGTCGAATTTATCTTTTGACGAAATGTGGTCTAGTATCGGTGTATCTTCGACGAGTACAGGAGAAAAACTTTTTCCAAATTTGACCTCAGTATTGAATCATGTTGGGAGTCTTCCTCATTCAAATGCTGAGGCGGAGCGAGGTTTCTCCATGCTCACGGACGCGAAAACTCCCAAAAGAAATCGCTCAGGAAACAGGACGGTCAACTCAATTTGTGTTACTCGATCAGCCCTAAAGGCGAGAGCTGAAACAGCCAGAACAACGAGCATCACTTCGAAGCATTTGCAATTAATAACCGAAAATCTATATGAGATGGCAGAAAGTGATAGGGAAAGTGGTTTGTCGCTCTTCGCTCACGAAGGAGAGGATTAATTCTAATGGCCAAGGCATGGCGTTAATCAATTTCAAACCCCTTTCTTACTCACAAAATAATGACATTTTATTTCTTATATCAGAGATACGTTCTTTATTCCTTTCTTCGCGTGCCTCGGGTATGGAAATTGTTTAGTTTTAATTATTATTTTGTGAGTAAGAAAACATACTGAAATTGAGTAATATCACGCTTTGGGCATAAATGAGAGGCAAGGGGACTCACAATAATCAAGCACCCCAAATCATCCCGAATTAATCAAACTTCTTCATTATTTGATTTAAAACAAAACATTTTTGTTCGACGTATACTGGCATTTGATAGAGGCAAGCCTGAAGTACGGGCTACATTTGTAGAGTTTTTTACCACTTTGCTTCATTTTTTTCCTTTTTTCTTTTTGCTTGAAAGCAAAAACCCTTTTCGTTTCGTAGGACGTGAACTAGGCCTACAGGGGATACCACGTAAAAAAAACGAGCCTTAAACTCTACCTCCGTGGTGGTGTGTAAAGGAGTTTTATTTCAGAATATTTGGGATTCTCTAAGAATGAACCAGCTTTTTTATTTTAATATTTCAAATGTGTTTTCTTTCTTTTATGTTTAAGGCAAAAACTAGATCTAAAAAAAGCAAAAAAACCTATTTCTCTAATTGCGTCCAAGATTAGAGCAGAATCCATGCAACCGATTGTTAAAGGTTTTAAAAGTTTTCGCTTTAATTTAAAAAGCAAGTCTTCATAGTAGTTTACTACGTAATGAAAGTATGTCTACAATTGTTTTCTTGACTCCTACCCAAAGGTCAAACATGGTGAAAAAATGTCGTAAAACAAGAAAAATGTCTGAGTACTTTGAAGAAGTTTTTCTAAATCGATATGTATCATATTCCAATAATATTTAGGAATATTTATTAAAATATTCATCTTCTAAATTTGTTTGATTAATGTACAGAGTACACTTTATATTTGAAATTTGTATACACTCTAAATCTGAATCAGTCAAATTTTCACTGATTGAATCAGTGATTTGCCTTTTCACTGAATCATCAGTGGAAAAAATATTTTTCACTGTTAAATCAGTTACTTTTCACTGAAGTAATCAGTGAAATTTGACTGATTCACAGTAACCTGTTTTTAGTTATTTAAATCAGTCAAATTTCACTGATAATCAGTAGATTTTGACTGATTCATATTTGAAATTTGTACAGTTTTTAAAAAAATCCGAAACTTTTTGAATTTAGTAGTTTATTTATAAAATTTGAGAATGTTGTAGTTGATATTTCTATATAGAACTTTAAGCATTTATGGACATAAAATTTCATTTAAAGTTTCTTCTATCGGTATTCAAAACTTTCAACAATTTTGCAAGATCAGTCAAATGCAAAATTTGACAGAGTATTTAATCAAAATATTTACATTTATTTTTTAAATATTTTGAAAATAATTCGACTAAAATAATGAATAATAAGATTTTGTAACATTGTGGGAATATTGGAACGCTGCAAGATTAAATTTTGAGTACAATTTTCATTTAATGAATGTTTAAAGAATTGAGTGAAAGCATCAATTAAAAAATATTGTTACTTTATAAATTTGATTAAGTGCAGTAATAAGAAATTTTTGACTTTCTATAAAGCATTTCATTTATCTGATTAAAAGTCTGTGCATACGTCACTAAAACGTAAGATTAAAAAACTTTAAACTGCTTTTACCATCAATCTATGAATGTGGATTTTAAACCGTAATTTAATGTGTCTTATTTTTTTTTGATAAAATATTTTTAACATAATTTTTTGCTTAAAGTAGCGGATTTACTCGA
This sequence comes from Diplolepis rosae, assembly GCA_030998225.1. Taxonomy (NCBI): domain Eukaryota; kingdom Metazoa; phylum Arthropoda; class Insecta; order Hymenoptera; family Diplolepididae; genus Diplolepis; species Diplolepis rosae. The sequence continues at coordinate 1,930,917 of JAPYXD010000056.1, forward strand.
TTAAAAATTGGTCAACTTGTATATTTCAAAATTCTGTAATAAAAGTATTTTCATATTATGTTTTTGTATCCTATGCGTAGAATTTTAATTTTAAAATTGAGATTTCTCACAAAGAAGAAAGATTGTCTTATTAAAGCAGTTTATTCCCAGAAATTAAAAATCATTTACTTAATATTTCGATTCCAAACATTGAATATTTATTGATTTTGAATAAAACAGAAAAAAAATTTTTATGAAGTTTTAAAATCTTTTTACAATGTTACGAATTGGGCCGAATTTAGAATTACGAAATCTTTCATTAGAAAAAGAAAAAGTCACTCACATGAAATAAACTTCTGTAAGAATTATCAAGATTGAAGAGATGTTAAAATATTTGAAAAATAATGCAATTGTAAAATTGCAATTTATATCAATATTTGACAAATTTTTAGCTTTCTCAATCAAAGCATTATCCGGAAATTTTTAGTTCCTATAAAAAGATGGAATATTTATCAATTTCTTGAATGTTCATACATTAAGAAAATATCGAATTAGAGAATTATATGCAAAGTATTTTCCATTAAGAAGACATAAACATGACATAATTAGTTTTATATCTACATTTTCAGCTTACTTTTTTGTGGCTTAAGCACACATTTTGAATTCGAAATACAAAAATGCTCTACAGAGTTGAAGTATTTCCTGAATCAATTATTATTGATCCTGAATTCTATTGGGAAATTTGTTGTTTACTGTTCAAATCTTACTACGATTTCAGACGGACAGACAAATTAAGAACTACAAAATATTTCATCCAAAAGATTGCACTCCTCCATAAAATCTTGTCAAATTGTAACAAGATTTGAACACTTCGAACGAACATTTTTATGTAAAATTTAAAGTTGATTGATATTTATATGTTAATATGGAAATACCAATAAACACATATTTTAGCTTTTTAATTTATCTACTGCTATTAGACAATTTTCCATTTCCGTAGAGATTTTAAGTTTTGGAATGAAAAGTTTATGCTTAGGCTACAAAAATGTGAGATGAAAATATTTCTAACATATAACTGAAAATATAAATTATGAACTTGAATTTTATGTTCATTTTATCTTGATAGAAAATATTGTTCTAATTGAAAAATTGTTAAATGTACAAAATTAGTAAGAAGTATATAAATTTGAATGGAAAATTATATATTGATTCAAATTTTATACATTTATTGTCACTAAATTTCACTGAAAGTTTATTTTTGAAGTGTTGAAATCCTCATGAATTTTTCCAAGATCATAGTGATGTTTATTTCATGCAGACTTTCTTCAAGAAATTGAAGAAAAGTGTTATTTCTTGAACTATATACTTCGTAAATTCAAATTCGTTGTCTGCTTCGCGCCTCTTTTGCACGTACTCGAGAAAAATACAATTCTTAATTTCCACTCGATAAACGAAAGCGTGAAATCTAAAAATAACTTGAAAACTCAAGCATTGTAACGAAGTCCGTCTTCGTGCACCTTCGGCTTTACACGAAGCTGGTGACCGCAGCGTGTAGCAGTGATCCCAGATCGTGGGAGCTGGCGGGCCCCACCACGCCCCCATGTGGGAGCACACACAATCAAGCGCGCCGTGTCGGTGTGTCCCCCACTTCCTCGCTTCGATTTCACACTTTCGTCTGTTGAGCCAAGATCGAAAATTATGTTTCTGTCGACTTCGTGTCAAAGTGGCGCGAAGCAGACGACAAATTTAAAATCACCAAATTTATCATTTAGGATATTACCTTTCTTTCTTTGATATTTCCAAAAACATTCACTTAAAATGAACATCTAAACATTTTATTTTGAATTTTAGGATGATTTAAAGACTCAGAAAATGATTTTCTATTGAAATTTAAACTTAATAAATTTTCAAAGTTTCAAAAAAAAATCAATTTCAATATTTTTTAGCTGTGCAAATCAAATAATTCAATTAGAATATTATGTAGAGAATATTATATATTAAGGAATGATAAAATATGATATTGTAGTTTAAAAAATAAAATATTAAAATACTTAAGTAATACATAAATTATATCTAGTTATACACTCGAAATTATACGATAGAGTTTCTTCTTTGGTATGAGGCAACATTGAAAAAAATTTCATTCAAATAAAATACTCAGAAAACTTTTTAAAATACGTAATATTATTCACATATGAATTTTATTATAAAACTGTGAATAAAAGGTTTCAGTATTCAAAACACCAAAATCACATCTAAATTTGCATACGAAATTACACTTTACGATTTCTCTTATTTAAAATACAAATATTTATTTCAAATAAAATAGTTTTTAAAAAATTTTGTAGTACGTGAATCAACTATATCAATTAAAAAATTAAATGGAAAATATTTTATTTAAAAAAAATAAGTAATAAGAAATTAAGGTTAAAAATCTACTTTCTTAATTACATGGTGTTAGTAGATAAAAATGTTCTCATTTTACGTTTTAGTGGCTTATATGCATAGACTTTTCAATGAAAAAAAGCAAACACATAAGCAAAATTTTCTAATTGATGCAGTTGATCAAATTTATAAAACCGAAACATGTTTTAATTAATATATTAATTTAAAGCTTCAAAGATTTATTAACTTAAAATTTTACTTGGAATTTTCCAAGAATTTCACATAATCTCAAAAATGTTTATATTAGACGAATGCTTTTCAGATATCAATAAAATTCCGTAGTCAATAAATGTTTAAAGTTTCAAGTTAAGGTATTGATTGGAAATTTAGTAGCTTTTTTAGTTAACTATTTTAATCAGAAAATTCTTCATTTTCGTAGATTTTTTCAATTTTTTAATTAAAAATGTATGCATAGGCCACAAAAACGTGAGGTGAAAATGTTGAATCATCAGCTACAATTTCTAGGCAACAGAAAATTTAATTCGATTGTGGTAGGGCCCTACCTGTTTTGCCCTGTCAGTAATCAGGTGCTGATCCACTTTTTCAAAAATATGCAATAAGACGAAAGCGAAATAAAATAGCTCTAATTATATAATAATATATAACATTGTATGCAAGATTGTAGCCAAATCTAAAAAATATTTCTTTGAATGCCATGTATAAATAATCTTTTTTTAGAAATTTGGAAAAACATGTCGTCCTAATTATATAATGTCCGTAAATTAATAGTATTCAATAACGATCGTATTAGTATTAGTATTATCAAGGTAATTGGCTGATATGCAGCAAATGCGAGTTTCAAACCCCTGTACATCTAAAAATTTTTTTAATCGATTTTATCGAATAGCTAGGACCCTACACAATCGAATTAACATTTTTGTTGCCTAGAAATTGTAACTGGTGATTCAAAATTTTCACCTCACGTTTTTGTGGCCTATGCATAAATTTTTAATTAAGAAATTGAAAAATCTACGAAAATGAAGAATTTTCTGATTAAAATAGTTAACTAACAAAGCTACTGAATTTACAATCAATACCTCAACTTGAAATTTTAAACATTTATTGACTATGGAATTTTATTGATATTTGTAAAAACATTCGCCTAATAAAAACATTTTTAAGATTATGTGAAATTCTTGGAAAATTCTCAGTAAAATTCAAAGTCAATAAATATTTGAAGACTTAAATCAATATATTAATTAAAACATATTTTGGGTTTGAAAATTTTATCAACTGCATCAATTAGAAAATTTTGCCTTTGTGTAAAGCATTTCTTTTTTTCATTAAAAAGTCTATCGTATAAGCCACTAAAACGTAAAATGAGAACTTGAAATTGGAAAAAATGTACTGAAGTTTTATATATACATAAAAACAAAGTTTTCTTAATATTATAGAGCTCAACTGAATTTTCAAAAAATATATCTTAAAAACTACCAAACTGTAACAGAACTTTTATAAAATTATCATAAAATTGTGTAACTGTAACTGAGTTTCAATTGCATGTGGATGAATTTTCAGTTGCATGTGAGTGCATTGAACTTCAGTTACCAAAACGTAAAATTATTGTGTTTCTGGGGGATTTTTAGTTGGCTGCGTGATTCCCCCACATTTACATGGGGGTGTTTCTCTTCTTCCAAAGCGGGCTTCACTCCCATTGTTTTTTGGGGGATTTTTAATTGGCTGCGTGATTCTCCCACATTTGCAAGGACGTGTTTCTCTCCTTCCAAAGCGGGCTTCATTCCCATGGAGTCGTGTATAGTTGATGCCATTAGTCCTTCAAAAAACAGTAATATCTGCCTTCAACTTTATCTATCGGACTTTTTTAGAATCAGTTACTGTATATATTTTCTTTAAGTAACATACTATTTCCGTCAAAATTTAAATAACAAGTTTCCTGTTAAAAAAAGTAAACAATTTCATTTTCATCCCCTTATCTTACTTTTGCAATAGTATATACTTCATTTCAACTAGAAAATTTTCCTATTTTCTACATCCTGAGGTAGAATTCCTATAAAAACTCGAAAACTTCAGATATATTTTTCTCAGCGATACATAGACATATGTTATCTATGTAAAATGTACAAACGTAATTTGAGGCATCACGTTTAAACCTCATCACTTGTTTTCGACGGCACAGTTATGCTGCTTTATTGATGAAAACGAAGGCTCGTCTTTTGAGACGGATTAGAGACTCACTCAAGGCGCACTCGTAAGTTATCCTTTTATTGTGCCATAAAGAAGCCAAGATGTGACCGCTTATGGCTGTCATGTCAACATAAAAGTCAAACCGTTGAATCAGTTTTCATTCTACATTAAATGCGACGTTAGAGGTATTCAACTAATCCTCTCCTTTGGATGTCGCAAATAATTCCAAATTACAAAGACATTTGAGGGGGTCCATTTGAATTCTGGAATATGGGGCTGCACGTTCTGCTATCGGTGTTATAAATTCCTGAATTGGTTTACGGGTTAATCCACACGGCGTGAGCGCGCAGTACCAAGGATCCCCACAGGTATAGCTGCGAAGAAATTATTATTATTATTATATTATTATATTTTATTATATTATTATTATTATCTAAACATTTTATTTTGAATTTTAGGATGATTTAAAGACTCAGAAAATGATTTTCTATTGAAATTTAAACTCAATAAATTTTCAAAGTTTCAAAAAAAAAATCAATTTCAATATTTTTTAGCCATGCAGATCAAATAATTCAATTAAAAAATTATGTAGAGAATATTGTATATTATGGAATGATAAAATATGATAATGGCGTTTAAAAAATAAAATATTAAAATACTTAATACATAAATTATATCTAATTGTACTCTCGAAATTATACAGTATAGTTTCTTCTCTGGTATAAGGCAACATTGAAAAAAATTTCATTAAAATAAATAAATTAATATATAAATTTAAATATATAAATAAATAAATACAAATTTCATCATAAAACTGTGAATAAAAGGTTTCAGTATTCAGAAAACCAAAATCACATCTAAATTTGCATACGAAATTACATTTTACGATTTCCCTTATATAAAATACAAATATAAAATATTTATTTCGAATAAAATAGTTTAAAAAAAAGTTTATAGTATGTGAATCAACTACTATATATCAATTAAAAAATTAAGTGGAAAATATTTTATTTTAAAAAAATAAGAAATTAAGGTTAAAAATCTACATTCCTAATCACATGGTGATAGTAAATAAAAATTCTATACGATGTTGTTGTTAATAATTGGCTTTAGGGTCCAGAAATGATAACTCAGGAAATCACATACTTTCAAAAATTTCGACTATAATCGGAGTCCTCATCAGTGATCTTTGCATATGTGCAATATTGTATCCATTGTTTTAAAGTTTAGATATAAAGATTACTGATGATGTTATCATTTCTGGACCCTAAAGCCAATTATTAACAACAACATCGTATAGAATTTTTATCTACTATCACCATGTGATTAGGAATGTAGATTTTTAACCTTAATTTCCTATTTCTTATTTTTTTTTAATAAAATATTTTTGCCTTATACCAGAGAAGAAACTCTACTGTATAATTTCGAGTGTACAATGAGATATAATTTATGTATTACTCAAGTATTTTAATATTTTATTTTCTAAACGCCAGTATCACATTTTATCATTCCTCAATATATAATATTCTCTACATAATTTTTTAATTGAATTATTTGATCTGCATGGCTAAAAAATATTGAAATTGATATTTTTTTTTGAAACTTTGAAAATTCATTGAGTTTAAATTTCAATAGAAAATCATTTTTTGAGTCTTTAAATCATCCTAAAGTTCAAAATAAAATGTTTAGATATTCATTTTAGGTGAATGTTTTTGAAAATATCAAAGAAAGAAAGGTCATATCTTGAATGATATATTTGGTGATTTTAAATTTGTCGTCTGCTTCGCGCCACTTTGACACAAAGTCGACAGAAACATTATTTTCGATCTTGGCTCAACAGACGAAAGCGTGAAATCGAAGCGAGGAAGTGGGGACACACCGACACGGCATGCTTGATTGTGTGCGCTCCCACGTGGAAGCGTGGTGGGGGCCGGCAGCTCCCACGTTCTGGGATAACTGGGAACGGCAGTTCGCCCAGGGCGGCGAGCCGGGTCACAGCGGAGCGTCGCACTGGACGGACGGCAGGGAGATGCCTCTTCTGATGGGTATTCCCGTAGAAGGGTATCTCCGCACCGACCGACCCCGTACCTAGAGCAACCGGACCGAGCGTTGACAGATGGGCGCTTCCACGGTCAGCTCTCGGTGTGAGTGCGCACTCAGCGTCAGGTGCCCCTGACTAGGTGCTGCCCAGGGTCCTCCAGGGAATGGCTCCTAGACGATGACCCGATGGACGGGCCAGTGGTTCCCCACGGAGAGTACCAATGGACAGGTGCTCCCATGATTGGTCCTCGGCGGAGCGTAGATCTCGGCTTCAGGTGCCCTTGACCGAGCTCTACCTGAGGCGGCCATTGGACTCCGTTCACAACGACATGACGGACGGACCAGTGGTTCCCCACGTCGAGTACCAATGAATGGGCGCTCGCCCGTGACCGAGTTCTACCTGGGGCGGTCACCAAACTTGCCCGATGTAAAACCAGAAGCCCGACCGAACCGACCCGAACACTCACGAACACTAACGAAACACTACCGAACGATACCGAACGCTACCACCCGCAGTACCCAACACTACCGAATACTACTGACCCGCACTTCCGAACACCACCGAGCACTACCGAACACTACCGCGCGTAACCGACTTCTCCCAGGGTGTCCAGACTTAACCGTCACGACAGACCGACCGACCGACCGACATACCTGAAACCTCGGCCCTACGGATACGGCCGTGACCGAGGTCTAGAGGGCGAGGCGTTACCCAGATACCGCTGGGAGCATCTCTCCCTAAGCCGGACACCTACCAGGACCACGACCGACTTTATGAACGTACGACCCCGACGGAAGGTCAACGCGCCCTGGACTTGACGATGTCCATCATGTACGCACGCCGACTAACTCGGGAAAATGTATGTACCAAATTTCAGAGGAAGAACATTTTGTGAACTGCGATACGTCGACCAGATGACCGGTCCACGACGATAGCGACCACCAGGCCTGTGCCCACACTCGCGCACACCATCAGCGTCTCTCACATCACACACACACACGTTCCACTCATTCACGCACACTGACACCGGCACACTTAACATTTATTATTTACATTCACACGAACACCATTTTATCCGTACTTATTAGTGAATATTTATTTTTCTGAATAAAAATTTTGTTATTTTTCATTTAAACCTAACCAGTTTCGATTAATTTCATCACCTACTCCCCCACTCCTATCGAACCCTGGCTGACTGAAGCGTCTGGCAGCAAGGGGGAAAGTAGGGATGTTACAAGATTGAGAAAATATTGAGAAAAATATTTAGATCGTTAATTATATATATCAATTAATAGACGTTGAAAATGTTTATATATGAAAGGGAAAAACTTGGTTGAATCTGAATTTGATTGCTTCAAAGAATGGTATTGTGATTGTTTCTTCCTATTTTTATAAGTTTCTTAAAATTCACAATGAATTGCTTTCCCTTATCATTATATTAGGTTGTTTTCTTTTACAAATTTTGTATTCAGATATTGATTTACAAGTTTCATCTGTTCTAGTAGTTGGTATGTATGAGTCTCTGTATTTGATTATATAGTCATGTTCAGGAATTAAGGAGAAATAGGTTTTTTGATATAAGTGTGGTATTGGGATCAAATGTAATAACGTTCCTTCTCCTTTTTCTAGTATCGGAATCTCTAGTATGTACCCAGAAAACAGAAAGCGATAGGTTGAAATCGCTGTCAATTGCGTATTTTGAAATTGCAGATTCAAATTATTTTCGTTCAATTGTGTTTTGGGCATTTGAATCGGTAAGCTTTTGCAATCGGCAATTTGATACCAGACCGATTAAATCATAACTTTGTTAAATTTTATTTACGTTTCTTCAATTCGTAAAAATTTGTTTTACTGGTGTTAATCGTGATTTCACAATTGAAATGAACAATTCATGAAACGTATCTTGACGATTCAAATTTTATGGACTGTGTTACTTAATTGTAAAACTACGATTCAACGTCATTGAAACAAATTTATACGATTGAAAAGACCTGAACGCAATTCAACAATGTTTCTATGCAAACATTTACAAATAAAACTGCAGATACAGAAACCTTCAATCGTAAATTTTAAGATAGTCAATTCACAGAAATTTCAATTAATCGTTTCTTTATTCCTGGGTAGGTAAAGAGTCCTCTTATGACGGCTACTGATAATGTACTTATATCGATTATGTGTTGATAATGCTCTTCACTATTATCAAAGTGGTATTTTGTTCTCTGGTTGTTTTTGCATTCTTTAATTGTTTCTTTTAACATCGCCAGTGTTAGTATTTGAGGATGTATAATCCCGTGTTTTCCATCGCTAATTGCGTTTATCGCCATATCGATATCTTCATTTATTTCATCTATTCAGATAGCCGCTACTACTAACTTACTGTTTATAAAGTTTTCTCGCGTAGCTTTATCAATTCCATTGCTTAAATTTCTTGCTCTCGCTCTTTCCTGATTTTCCTGCAGCATTAACGATTCCTGGTTTGCTGAGGATGAATCCAGGATCAACTTAAGTATTTTAGTATGGTTGGTCAAGATGGAAGCAATATTTTTATTATCTCTATATAACACGTGGATCAATAAGTCCCGGGACTAACACATAGATGGCGTTGCCAACAAAAGTTCAGTATGATTTTTCATGAGTTCCAACCTTCAAAAGATAGATGTCAAAATTTCATGACATTCTGATGTTTGGCCCACGAGTTGCAGTGATTTAAGTGACGCTAGTCTTGTTATTCTCAAAACAATGGATTCGAAACAATTTCGTGTGTTGATTTACCATTGCTTTTTGATGAAAAAAAAACAGTGCAAGCTTAGCAATGGCTTGAAAAGTGCTACGGGGACTCAGCTCCATCAAAAACAACCATTTGTCGGTGGTATGCTGAGTTTAAACGTGGTCGTACAGACACTGAAGATGCTGAACGCTCCGGCCGGCCAAATGAGGTAGTTACAACGGAAACCATAAAAAAAGTCCACCATATCACCGGATCTGGCCCCCAGCGACTACTACCTGTTTGCAGACCTCAAGAAAATGCTCCAAGGAAAGAGATTCTACTCCAACGAGGAAGTCATCACCGAAACGAACGCTTATTTCGAGGGCAAGGATAAATCGTTCTACAAGAAAGGTATTGAAATGTTAGAGAAGCGCTGGACTGATTGTGTTGCTTTTGAAGAAGACTATGTTGATGATTAAAGTCGAGTTTTGCCAAAAAAATGTGTTTTTCCTAGTTAGTCCCGTGACTTATTGATCCACGTCTTAAGTTGTCGAATTCGCTATTAATTTGAGCAAGGTCTCCTTTAGTTAACGTTCCAAATAATGTTTTAGAGATGTCTCTGACGAAGTTGGCCAATCCTCGTTTATTGCGCTGTTTTCCTAATAGCTTTTTTGATATATAATTTCGAGATATCAGTCTATTGTACCTTCTTCCAATGAGTTCTATTTCATATTGGGGTAGGCACTTTTTAATGCATGCTTGTTCTGCTATTGATATTGTTTTGTCTATTGCGCTGATTCTTTCCCTGTTATTTGTCATATTGATTCCAACTATTAGTCTCCAAGTTTCGTAGTATAGATGAATTTTAGTTTCCTCTTCAATGTATATATTTCCTTCAATATCTTTGATTGTGTAGTTGCCCCTAATGATCTTTAGTAGAAGTAGAGGGAAGGTCATCTTCACTATCATCTGAAAAATAAGGTGGGCATCGATCTATATGTATCTTCAATATTTTTTCCTTATTCTGAATTACAATATTATTATTGTCTAGTAAATCTATTTACTGTCTATATGTATCTTCAATATTTTTTCCTTATTCTGAATTACAATATTATTATTGTCCAGTAAATCTATTTTCTCATGAGAGCCTTTCCAGGATTGTTCTACTTTGTTTTTTTTTGTGTTGTTTATTATTTTTACTTCCCTTTGATTTTATGAATGGGTCGTTTTCGTGCGATGTTCTCGTCCAATCTTCTTTTTGTTTCTTCCATTTCCAACTGTATATTTTCTTTAGCTTTTCTCACAGTATCTTCGTTTTTCTTTTTCCATTTTCTTATCAAGTCTTGGTGGGTGAGATTGGTGGATGTTCTTAATGTCGATGGAACATTGGGATTTCTTCCAAACCGTAACTCATATTGTGTGAATTTTGTAGTTTAATTTGGCGTAGTATTTATAGTAAAATTTATTACTTTTATGTTATCGTCCCATTCTATATTATTTTCAGCTATACTTGTTTCGATAAGGTTTAATAACGTGGATTGCATTCGTTTTATATTGCCGTTTGATTGTGGATGGAATGATGTAGTATTTATATGCTTTATGTTCAAAGCTTCTTCAAATTGTGTTACTAGTTCTGATAAGAAATTGGTTCTTTGGTCTGTTAAAATATTCTTAGGTGCTCCGAATTTATAAATGTAATGATCTAAAAGTGATTCCCACTATAGTATTCGATGTTTCGTCTTGTAGTGGTATTGGCACGGTGTAACGTGTTAGTCTATCCTGAATGCTTAGTATGTATTTGTTTCCCTTCTTGGTTATCGGAAGAGGTCCAAAGATGTCCAACGATATTTTTTTGTTTGGGGCAAGTGGTATATCTGGGATTATGTCTCGGCTTGACTTTTTATTCGTACTGTTTTTTGAAGTTGACAAATTGGACAGGATTGCACAAATCTTTTTATGCCCTTGTCCATTCTATTCCATATTCCTATTTTACGAGCTTTCTCTATAGTATTCTTTTCCCCCAGGTGTGTGTAATGGGCTTCTAATATTACCTTCCTTTTTTCTTTATTGGTTAATTCTCTGGTTGATGAAAAGCATACATGAAGACTCAGGTGAGGATAGTGGTTTGACAAAAATTCTATCAATTCTTGAATACTCTCCTTTTCAATTGGGGTAAACAACGGATCTCCGAAAATTAGTCTTATTATTGCCAGTTTTTGTTTTCTATTTCTTCTATAATCCAGGTGAGTTGTGTCAACCATTCTTTTTTGTTATATGGCGGCATATCTTTGTTTTTTATCTCTTTCCATAGTATGCCTACGGCATTTGGTTTTGTTTTGGCTTCCCATAGGATGGGTTTAGTCTCCATTCTATGAAATCGCTGTATACGGAATTACTGGGATAACTCGTTGATGATGTTTCTTTTTCTATCGAGGGTTCCCGTATTTCTCTGTCAGGAAACTTGATTTTTTCCTTGTCTTCTAAAATCCTATCTTCTATTACCGTTGACCTGCGATTTCCTGTAGGTTTTATTTCTTGTAAATTGCTTTGTATGTCTTCCAGCATTTTATTACTCGTTTTACCGCTGTCTAAGTTTAATTCTGCGTTTGCTATTGTCTGTCTAAGGATATCGTTATCGTTTATTGGAAATAATCGAGAGAGACAATCTACTACTTAATTCTCCTTTCCTTTCACGTATTCAATATCCTGGTCGTATTCCTCCATACGTAATCTCCATCATAAAAGTCTTGAGCTTGGGTCCTTTACATTATGTAATCATACAAGGGCTTTGTGGTCAGTTTGTATCTTGAATTTATTACCCAATAAATATTGTATCAGTCTTTTCATCGCCCAAACTATTGCTAAGAGTTCTGTTTCCGATGTAGTATATTTTTCCTCCGCTTTATTTAATGTTCTTGATATGAACAGGCAAGGGTGTCCCTTCTGACTCAAGACGGCTCCTAAGCCTAAGTTTGAGGCGTCTGTGGTTAAAATAAATTGTTCCTTAAAGTCGGGAAATTTCAAGACTAGCGCAGATATCAAGGCATTTTTTAGGTCGTAGAATGCTTTCTCGCAATTGAGAGTCCAATCGAATATTATATCCTTTTGCGTTAGCCTAGTTAAGGTTCTGGCAATGCTCGAAAAGTTTTTTATAAATTTTCTATAATATCCTGCAAGTCCCAAGAAGGATTGTACATCCTTGACGGTTTCAAATTTTTTTAAATTTTGTATGCTGCTTAATTTTTCAGGATTGGGTTTTACCCCTTCTTTAGTTATGATATGTCCTAAGTATTCAAGTTCAGGTTTCAAATATTTGCACTTAGTTGGGTCTCTAGTCTCAGTCCTAATTCCTTTATTTTCTGGAGCACTTCCAAATTTTGATAGTGTTGGTCTAGTGTTTTTTCGAATATCACAATATCGTCGATGTATGCAAAACATTTATTTCCTATCAGTCCTCGGAATGCATTATCCATCATTCTCTGGAATGTTGCAGGGGCATTTTTGAGTCCAGAAGGCATCCCATTATTCTCAAAATGTCCCTATGAAGTAGAAAATGGTGTGTATTTCTTATCTTGTTCTCTCATGGGGATCTGGTGGAATCCTGCAGAGAGGTCAAAAGCAGAAAAGAATTTTGCATCTTCTAGTTGGTCTAATATATCGTCTATAATTGGTAGTGGGTAGGCGCCTTGATCGGTGTCCTCATTGATTTTCCTGTAGTCTACGACCATTGGTAATTTGTTTCCCTTTTTTGGTACTATCCAAAATGGGGAGTTATATGGGGACTGTGATATTTTCCTGATCCAAAATTAGGATGTCCTGATTCACTTCTTTTATTTTTATTCTGCATATTTATTCTGAGTTGGGCGAAACGAATTCCCCGCCTTCGTAGATTGGTAGTTTTATTTGATCTATTATCAAATATTCTGATGTTATAGAGTATCTGTCGTATTGAGAGAGGAAATTTATTCTGATTATTCCATCCTCAGGTAATTGAAAGTCATCTGGTACTATATAAAAAGTTTGTTCTTTATTAAAAAAATTTAGATTGGTTTTTCGTTTTGATATATTTACATCTTTTTCCATAGAAAAAGTTTTCTCGCATTCTTTTCTATCATCCTTTTTGTCCAGAGTTTTTTCTTTTATTATACTTATTGCTGCTCCTGTATCAACCAATAGTCGGTATTCTCCGGTCATTCTTTCTGCATGGATTGATCTAAGTCTTCCGCTGATAGCTGATATTCTGCTGATTCCCCGTACGTTGATTGCTCTTGTATTTCTTCTTAGGTCATCCATTCTTTCTCTGTCTCCTCTTCTTGTATTATTCTTATTGGCTGTGGGGGTCTTTTTATATTTTGACCAGCCTGAAAACCCTGTTTATAACATTGGTTGTCCAGGTGTCCTATTCTGCCTCTCTTGTTACAGTTCATTTTGTTCTATCTATTAACGGCAGACTTTGATTGGATATTCTGTTACTAGTTGTGTTTGCACAAGGTCTAAATACCTGCGGTTTGATAAATTTACTTGCTGTAACAGTTTTAGGCGTTGTTATTCGTGTTGGCTGGCTTTCTTGTATCCACATTTCTGTTTCAGCTGCGTGTGCTTGGGCTTCGGTGATGGCTACTGGTTTCAATAATCTAATTTTTATTCCGATTTATTTTTTTAAATTAAGTAGGTACCTTTTTACCCCTTCCTGTTCTTCGAGTTTCATCTTTAACCTTCTTTCGGTCGGGTTTGTGTGTTGTGATTGGATGGCATAGTTTATTTCGTTTACTATTTGGCGAAATCACAACGTGAAATTTTGTACAGTTTCGGCCAGGCCTTGTTTACATGATTCCAGTTTAGACTTAAGGGCTAATATGGAGCTAGTTTGTTTAAGATTCTGTCTTAATGCTTCGTAAAGGTCGTTATAAGAGTTGATCTGCTGTTACCTGATTGCCTTTTCTGCTAATCCCTGAATTTTCTTTGCTATAATCAAATCTAGTAATAAATTTGGTTGTGATGTTTTCATTCTGGCTCTTTTTACTTACTTCACAAAATCTTCTACTCCTATGTCGTCTTGTCCACTCAAAGTTCTTATAGTTTCGAGAGCTATATTAGCATTGATGCGGTGTTCGACTTCGTAAGTTGGTTGTGTACAAAATTTTGATCGGTTTATATTTTTTTTTTGGTTAACTCTTCCGTCTTCTTGTTCTCCGTCAGAGGTACCTTTTGTTATTTCTATTTGTGGTGCTTCTTTATCTGTCTCTACTTCCGCTGAGCATTCTATTTTCCTGGCTAACTGTGATATTCCCTCTATATGGTTATTATTTTCCTTTTTTAGAGAAATGGATGCATTGGTTAATGCTTCCATTTGAGATAGTACTCTTGTTAATAGTTCATCCGTAGTCAAGTGACTGGGAGATTGTGCCCTGGGCGAGGTCATTGCTCCTATGTACGTTGGTTGTTCTGGAGAAAGAGATGAGTCACTCGTCGTTTCGTCTGTCTCGTATCTAGCGTCTGTCCTATCTCCATATTGGTGGAATGACAGTGTGATATGAGTACTGTGTACCTTGTACTATGTTTATGTTATCGAGTGTATGTCGCGATACAATTTCAAGTTTTTATTATTTTATTACAGTGGAATTCAACTTTATCGTTTTAAGACAATAACGTAGATTCTAAAGTAGTGTTATTTATTTTGTTGATCTCCGTAGAGAGTTCGGAGTTCTGTCTTCAATATCCGTAGATATTTATATATCCTTGTTTTTTTAACTTTATTCCAGGTTTTGTCCCGCTTCTATGTGAATTATTTCTTGAGGATTCCGTGGAATTATATTTCGAGAAGTTTGCGGTATCTTGACTGGATCGCTAAAATGTTATGCGTTGAAATAAGAAAACTAGTACTTTTCCGATTGCTGCTGAGTCACAAATCGGTGCTCAGCTTCTTTATTTCCCAAGTATACAGTTAGGACGTTAGAACATAACATCCTGCCGCTGCAGCAAGTTCGTGCTTATACATTTAAGGGCTAAGGGAGGGGTTATCTCATCAGTACTCATAACACATCATACGTTTGTAATTTTTCCTGTTCTCATAAAGGTTCACTGAAACGTTCAAGACCTTATTTACCAAAAATCAATTCTTAGGGAGTGCATTTTGTATCTTTATGAACACTAGTGTTATATGAGAACATTGATAATTCGAGCCAATCATCTCATTCAGAATATTCTGTACTGTACAGGCTTCGGGACTTTAAGCTCGAGTCCTGCTAATATATTTTTCCTTATGCATAAAAGCATTTTTGACATTAGTCCTTAAATGTCATATTTCCCTTCTCTAAATCAGTTTGCTTTTTGAAGTGGAATGACATCGACGAACGTCGAATCTTCTACATTTTCAAAAAGTGGAAAACTGTTCCTTTTACCTTTTAATTGCGTTCCCGTGAGTCAGTGAAGTGATTAGAATTAAGAAAGTGATTAGTGTTTTTAAAAATTTCTTCCTTCTATTAAGGCTCAAACCGTTTTGAATCTGTTGCTTTTTGTCTGTTTTGTTCTTTGTTTGTGTTTTTGTGATTTTTGTGTTGTTTCTGCGTTTTTTCGCGTTTTTTGAGTTTTCTCGAGTTTTTTCTCTTTACGTCTTTTTCGGTTTTTGTCTTGTTTGTGGTTGACAGCCGCACACTTTCACGAGTGCAAACTGTAAATTGTACTGCGAAAAACTGGACTTCTGTGGCTGACCTGTCGTCCAACACCAGACCTTCACTTTTCATGAGTTTTTACTAAAGTTCTTGATGCATCGTTTGCTAATTTAGTTCCAAACAAAGGAAAAAACGAAAATAAGGATTACTCTTAGGTTATTAAATAACTCAAAAATTGCATGCATTTCAGTTTTTAATTATTAATTGTTAAGGTTTATTTTCTGAAGCGATCTCGGCACCTTAATGTTTTAAAACAAAATCTGGCACTAAAGAGGGCCGACATCTGTGGCTGAAACGTTTGCCTTTTGAAATTTCATGGTACCCATCTCCTAAAAGGTTGGAAAAAAGAAAATTTTGGTTTAGTTTTGAATTTTCGCAAAACTAAGAATCGTCAAATTTTTCTTCTGAGTTCTCTTTATGGTTTTCTTCAAAATTTTCCTCAAGAATCGGCGGTTGACCAGGGTGTGAAAGCGGGCCCACAGCCGTCTTCATCCAACGACCGTACCTCGTTAGCAAATTCATCGAAGTTTGATGAATCAAAGATGTGCTGCTTGCAGCACGTTTACTAAGTGTAAATAAGCGTATGGAAAGACTAGAATCTGTAAATGACGCAAATTCCTCGTTTTAAGTTAGGATCAAATGATCCTTGCTTAAGGATGAGGATAAGTCAGTGAAAGACGCAATGATTATTAAAATAATGCAAATCAAATTCATTTAAAGAATTGAACTTAATAACAAAAGTTAAATTGATTACAATTGTTCATATACAATAATTAATAATCGATGAATGAGGGCACAGGCTAGTTGGTACATGAGAAATAAAAAGACAGAAAGAGAGAGAGAGAGAAGTTCGGTATCTTTATAAATTCCTGAATTGGTTTACGGGATTATCCACACGGCGTGAGCGCGTAGTACAATGGATCCCCACAGGTTTGGCTGCGGTCATATGATTGCTCCTATAAGGCGTTAGAAAGAGACGGAGATACAGTATGTTTCCGTAAAGGCAACGATCCTTCTCTATTACAAAGTCAAAAAATATTCACAAAGATCTATAACGAGTCCACGATAATAATTTTGAAGGATAATTCAACTGACGAACTGGACGAAAATTAACTGCTCGCTCTTCTTATGGGCCTCTTTTATGTTTTTCTTTACAAATTGACAGTCAGCGTTGGCGTGACATAGTCATTTTTTCTCAGAAGAGATGGGCGGTCCCTTCATTTCATCCTAATTCTGGTTGCCTTTTGTTAATTTTCTCATAGATTTTTACTAAACGATGGATCGAAACGGAAAAGGTTTTCGTTTCTTGAGAAGATAATTCTCTGAGCTTAGTAAAACTAAAATCAAGGAAGGAGTTTTTCAAGGACCACAAATCGAAAAAAACTTGGTTTTCAGTAAAACCAGTTATAAATGACGATTATTTGGCACAAAATCAGACATTTTCACACAACCAAAAGTATATGACGCCAAAACAAAATCACTAATGTGTCCAAACGTTTCGTTTACCATATGTCTAAGCTTGGTTCGTGACGTTTTGGATAGGTCAAAATCGACCAGCACTCACTGCTAGAGCCATCTATTGACAAACAGCGGGAACCTAGTTGTGCACCTAATATATTTTAAACTTTGTAAATACTGTAAACTCTGACTATTGTAAATATTTCAAATATTGTAGAATTCAATGCAATTTAATACAAAAAACAGTACAATGATTCAAGTACACACGTACTTGTAAGCCGTCAAACTGGCAATTCTATAAAATCTCTCTGTCTCTGTCATGTATCTTTTGAGCAGTTAGAGCCGGAATTATAAACTTTTAGAAATTTTTTTTTGCTTTAAAAGCAGAATAGAGTTACACCCAGTTTACTAAAAAGTGAATAATATCCAATTGAGCATGACATTTTTTGTAAAACCATTTTTTTCGTTTTTTGTTATATTATCTTAGGAACTATATATTCTTTTATCATACGATTAATTTTTTCTTCCTTTGCGGTCCTAAACACGTGATTGCATTTTTCGATTCAACAGTTTGACGAATTTAGACTTATTTTTTACGAGGATAGTCACAGAAGAACCCGACCTGACGTATAGATGACGGTTGTTGTTTGAAAAAAATTAATATAGTCCGAAGCACTAACCTTATGAAGCTCAAGTTGGAAGTTTGAGGACGCTACGTTGTTCAGTATTTGTTTGACAGCTGCTAATAGTGGATGAATTGCAAGTCATTGTTCATCGTTATGTTATACAATACTTTCATTTGAACGGTCACAGTCCAACCAATAACAAAGTCAAGCTAGATTTTACTTTGGAAACGTCTGCTCCTTTGTTTACAACATTGAAGCATTGGGTGGCAGAGTTTAAACAAGGTCGTACGAGCTGTTAACAGGACTATCGCAGTAGTCGATCAAATGAGGTGACCAAGACAGAAATGGTAAAGAAAATCCAGAAAATGGTATATTCCAAATTAAATGCCTGAGCAGAAAATTAATAAGAATAAATTTGAAATTTAGATTAGGAATAAAATAAAGTTAGGTTCTTGAGCATACAAATATTATTGTCTGGTATAAAGTACATAGCTATTTATATATGGTTGTGCGTATATGCGTATGTATGTATACACGGTGACCCATTTTAATCTATAATTCCAAATATTTTCTGAAATACTTCATCTACGAAAAAATAGTTCGGACAAAGGTTGACCACGACTGAGGGGCCATTTGACTGTACCATCAATTCCGACCTTGAGGTCAATTTCCAACGTCAAATGAAGCTAAGACCCTTTTCCTGAATGAGAACCCCTATTTTGGACTGCGAATTTGAAAAGATGCCCTTTTTCTGAGTTGTTTTGGTTTTTCGGGGTAAGCAAACGTTCGAGATGCAGTTCAGCTGTCAGAGACCACCATACCTCTATAGCTCCATCATAAACTGGATCCAATATAAATCAAGTAATAAAGTAAATTCACCAATAGTATATAGTTTTATGTAATAAAATGGACATAGATACTTATAGTCACGTTTTCTACTACTTTTAGAATCTACCTCAGCTACCTTAGTCAGGACATTTGCGCATGCGCAAATCTAGGGTCATGTAAAATCTGAATATATTGACACTCGTATTTCCTTATATTTTTTTTGTTGGTGTGTGTCCGCGCGCGCATGTGTGTGTGTTTGCGCTGCATCGTCAAGAGTTTCCAGAAATCTAGTGGACGGATATTTCAAGTTATTCTGATGACAAACATACCCTGAATACCACAGGATGCTAGCCACATGAGCGCACGATCCTACAGTTCCTTCACCGGCTTTACAAGTACAATAGTAGCTAACAATTGGGCCATTACCGCCATCTACGTATTCGTGATCGTTAGCTGCGTTGGCCAATTGGTCTATGTAAGCCATAAAAGTCTGGTGCTTTTTCACGCCACAAAACCGAGAATGAACCCGTGCTCGTAATAATACTGGTTCATCTATCCTTTGGACAAATTCTAATTCTTGGGTATTATCTCTTAACATACACAGTGTGTCCCAAAAATAACCGAACTTTTTGGATATAGAATAAGATACACATTATATTATCTTTGAAAGTTATTATTTATTCAAAATATGTTCCATTAGACTGAATACAACGTCTGGAACGATCGACCAATTTATCCATAGACTTTTTAAACTCGGTTTTTGGGATGTTGTTTAGCACCTGTGTCACAGCTGATTGAATGGTTGGAACGTCATCGTAAAAAGCTCCTTTCATTGTAATTTTTAGTTTTGGAAACAGAAAATAGTCACACGGTGATAGATCAGGCGAATACGGAGGGTAGTCCATGGCACAAATCTGTTTTTTCATCAAAAATTGGTTGACTTTTTTGGTCTTGTGAGGTGGTGCATTTAACTGATGTGGAACAAAACGTGCAAAGACCTTTCTTTTACCCAAATCTTCAGTTAATATTGTGTAGATTGTACAGTAAGATAAATTTAATTCTCCTGCCAGCATTCTCACAGTGAAATTTGCATCGATAGCGGTTATTTCACGTACTTTTTCCACTAACTCAGCACGATTTGATGCTTCTGGTCATCCAGGTCTTGGATCATCATTTGAATCGTCACGAACATTTTTAAATCGTGTAAACCACGTATAAACTTGAGTACGACTCATACAATCAGCACCATAAACTTTTTTCACCAATTCGTATGACTCAGCGAATTTTTTTCAAGTTTAACACAAAATTTTATATTTGCTCTTTGTTCCATTTTTGTTTTGTAACATCAGCACACTTTTTCTTTGTTGAAATGGCTGTAACTTTCACATCTGTCATCCGATTTACATGAATTTAGGTGCGTTTGAAAGAGGATGAATGTATCTTTTCAATGCTGCAAATTTTCAATAGATGGCGCTGCATGTTGTATGATTTAAATATAAAGTGGCTTAATTTTATCCATCTAGCATTTCGAGCTGTTAAATCTTCAGCTTGTACTCGTGGTAGCATGATATTTACTTTAGCGGAACGTTTCAGAAGTTCATTTGCTTGATAAACGTCAGCATTTTCCATATGAATCGTTTCCTTATATTTGTTTATTATCGCAGCAGCTTTCTGCAGAAAATCTTGTAGGGGCACAGCATGAACCACCGATATATAGTAGTTATAGCAAAGAATTTGAAAATGGATTTCAGATGTCCATTTCTCATTTCTACAATCCATCTGCTCTTAGTTATCAATCGAGAGCTATTCGCTTCTTCAATAGCGAACTGTTTCTGATTAGGTTGAAGGAAACCTGGCATTTTCATGAGAATTCCCACTTGCTGTAGAACAGGACCAGAATCTCTATAACCACGATCTAAAATAAAAAAATTTTCGGTTTTCGGAAAAGTATAGTCTATGTATATCTAAAATATAGCCATCCAGAGCTACCATTAAACCAGGCTTCACTAAATTGTAGTATTTTTGAGAGCTATACGACATCATTTGTGTTTGAAAATTGCAGCTCTTTTCAACTTCAAAATAAGTTCCGTCACAGAAGACAATTGCTCTTGGTTGTTGCGATGCAGGATTATATAACTGGTTTGCAAAGGCCGTAACATGTCTCACAATAAAGTTCTGACGAGTTATAGCATTTATACCAACATTTTCAGGGGCAAATCTTTGATTTAAACTTTTTCTGACAGTCTCAATGACTACACTCGTTCTTTTCCTTGAGTTGTAACCAAACATAAATGTCAAAAAGTCGTCCGATAAGCCCTGACGCATTTTACAGAGAAACGTCAATAAGTGTCTTTTTGTTACGTATAGTAATCCGTGTGCTTAGAGAGTAGAACTCCTGATCTGTGAAATTGTTCCCGTTCTCATATCTCGAACCAGATAAATTATTAGCAACATTTCGTAGTTCCTCTAAAACGCGCTGAAGTTCATTTCCTTTCAGTATATATGGTCTGTTTACATAACGTAATGTATCCAGTAAAGGTTCCAAAAGATTGCCCATGTGCATAAGATTATGGCGGGGTTCTTTGTGAATCTTCTCGTAAATTTGGGAATTTTACGCGTAAATCGTCAGAAACACGGCGAAGGGTTGTTCCCTTATGTTTCTTTTCTTGGAACAGATTAATCCATTTATCCTTCAAAACTTCGCGATCTTTTTTGGAAGAAATCATAAGAAAAGTACTCCTTCGCAATTTAAGAAGGAATCTTAAATAGAAAGTAATATACATCCCACATGTACACTACCGTCGGAAATTGTGCGCACCGTGCTTGTCACCGCTATTAAAAATCACTGCTGACTTTGAACCACTATATCTCGGTAAAAAAAAGAGATAGGGTATTTTTTAGAATACAGTTGGAAAGCTTATGAAATTCCACGTCTAGTGATTCTCAATAAATATTTTTTGACTCTCTGAAAATAATACAGCACGTGAGGAGTTAAAAAAAAATTCAAGATTTTTTCAAATTCTCTACCTCAACTTCAACTTTTTGCATGAGCTAGGAAATTTTTTTTCAAAACCTGAAAATTGTACGACATAAAGTCCTAAATCTTATCTTCCATAGCGAACTGGCTGAATGGTAGCTTTACGCTGTAGCGTAAAGCTATCGTAAAGTTATCGTAAAGTAGCATTAGAACTCATGAACGAGGCAAAATAAACATTAAAAATGTTTTTATCCTTATTCTACGTTGAAAATAACGTTAACTGGTAATTGAAATATACAGTAGTTTTATTTATTTACGCTTAAAATTAAAAAAACATAATACCTGTCATTGAAGGCAGTGCAGTGGTTCATCACTTTCCATGTCTTGACCATCAGGATTGACTATTTGTTAGAATGAGATGAAAGTATAGTTGTGTCTCACTCCAACCAATGGTCAACTTTAACGGAGACGTTCCACTTCAACAATATTTATGGGTACCCGAGATACGATTAAAAATGTTAAATCGTATCTGAGTTGAATTTTAATCAACAATCACGGTTCTCGGACGGTTTGTTGCTCGCCTCCTTCGTGGAGGCAGGACCGAATAGGCCACGCACAAAGGTGGCGCTTGTGTGGAGCTCTTATATGTTCTTTGATCCAAGAACGTGTTTCCTTTATTTTCTTTCATTTCGTTCTTAGTTGATATTTACAATGACTATTAAAATTTTTATTAATGTTCTAGTTTATAAGAATTTTAAGAAATAAAAAATGTTTACATATAATTGTTCTATTCGTTAATATGGGTATAATATTGGATTTAAATATTTTTTAATAATCACAAATAACAATAAATATTTTTTAGAATTTAGAATAATTAGAAATAAAAATTACTAATGAACAGAATCAAAAATACATATAAGAGGGCTCCACTTAAGCGCCGCTTTTGTGCGTAGCCTATTCGGTCCTGCCTCAACAAAGGAGGCGAGCAACAAACCGGCCTAAACCGTGATCGTCGATTAAAATTCAACTCAGATACGATTGAAAATTTTTAATCGTATCTTGGGTACCCGTGGATATTTTTTAAGTTGTTTTGACTCAAATTAAAGATAAGATTTTAGACTTTATGTCGTACAATTTTCAGATTTTGAAAAAAAATTTCCTAGCTCATGCAAAAAGTTTCTATCATTTCCAGAATTGAAATGATATTGTTAGTCCTTTCTAATGAAAGGAAAAGTGTTTTTTTTATAAAAGGAAAATTTAAATCCGACGAAAAAGAATCATTTAAATAATGTTTTCTATAACTGGATTTTTTCTTACTGTCGTCTCTTACCAAATTTATTAAAAATTTTAGAATTTTAATCAATCATCACTTATTATTTCGGGGAAAACAGTCACTACAACTCTACTGTTTCTACTTATGTAAATAAGTAAATAATCGTGGGATGTATTTAATTTTGTAAAAAATGTTTTCTCTTCATAAAATGGTTTAAATAATTTAAACGTACGTTTGATGTTTTAAACTCTTAATGATGAAAGGTTTCACCTATTTTTTCTGAGATGTGCCTGAAATTGAAATCTTTATTGAAATTTTGAAATATTCAATTACAGAAAATTTTATTTCATTTTTGCAAAAAGTGATAAAACTAATTGTAGAAAAGTAGCACATTTTGATTACTTTCTTTTTTTGAGTATAAAGATGTTTTTTTCACAGGTACAAATCAGATATAAAAAATAAGGGTGCCTCACAAAAATTGGGTTTATAATTTCTACATCTAATATATTGCAACAACTTTATAAGCTTAAAGAATAACGCGTGGATCAATAAGTCCCGGGACTGACACATAGATGGCGTTGCCAACAAAAATTCTGTATGATTTTTCACGATTACCAACCTTCAAAAGACACCTGTCAAAATTTCATGCCATTCTGATGTTTGGTCCACGAGTTACAGTGATTCAAGTGACGCTAGTCTTGATATTCTCAAAACAATGGATTCGAAACAATTTCGTGTGTTGATTTACCATTGCTTTTTGATAAAAAAAAACACAGTGCAAGCTCAGCAATGGCTTGAAAAGTGCTACGGGGACTCTGCTCCATCAAAAACAACCATTTGTCGGTGGTATGCTGAGTTTAAACGTGGTCGTACAGACACTGAAGGTGCTGAACGTTTCGGCCGGCCAAATGAGGTAGTTACACCGGAAATCATAAAAAAGTCCACCAAATCGTTTTCGAAAACCGTAAATTAAAATTGCGTGAGATAGCTGACACCTTAAAGATATCATACGGCAGTGTGTACGCTATTATTCATGAACATTTGTCTATGAGGAAGCTGTTGTCAAAAAGTGTGCCGCATTTGCTCACGGTGGATCAAAAACGACAACGTGTCGTTGATTCCGAGCGCTGTTTGGAGTTGTTTCGCCGAAATAAACCGAATTGTTTGCGTCGGTATGTGACAATGGACGAAACCTGGATTCATCACTACACTCCGGAGTCAAAGCGGTCGTCAGCCGAGTGGACTGCAGTCGGTGAGAAGCGTCCAAAGCGGCCAAAAACCGGATCACCGGATCTGGCCCCCAGCGACTATTACCTGTTTGCAGACCTCAAAAAAATGCTTCAAGGAAAGAGATTCTACTCCAACGAGAAAGTGATCACCGAAACGAACGCTTATTTCGAGGCCAAAGATAAATCGTTCTACAAGAAAGGTATTGAAATGTTAGAGAAGCGCTGGACTGATTGTGTTGCTTTTGAAGGAAACTATGTTGATGAATAAAGTCGAGTTTCGCCAAAAAATGTGTTTTTCCTAGTTAGTCTCGGCACTTATTGGTCCACGTGTTATATGCATGGAAAATTTAACAAGAATATTCTATAAACAATATTCTATAATCATGTAAAATAATATTAATATTGTACTATACTTTATGACGTTTACAAAATTGCTTGTTTTAAAAGTAATTACATTTTCATAAAAGTTACTAAAATTGGAAGTTAAGTACTTTGAAATTTCGTTACTTTCAAGTATTTTCGTTTGCTGGCCAAATATTGAGGAATTGTCTTAAAGATCTAATTGAATTTTTTGCCGTCGAGTACAGGACATCTGATGACATTTTTTCTAAGTGTTTACGAGTAATGTGCATTGTTAAAACAGTCTGTTTAGTTGATTTTAAATTGTAGCGTAAAAAGCAAATTGAACTAACAGTGTCGTTATTTAAACTATTTCTTTTAATTGTCTTTGCTTCGAGAATAATGGAAAATGCGCATTCAGCTTCGGCAATGGAGTGGGGAAGAGTTCGAATGTATGTAGAAAGAAAACGAAGTTTAGGAAACGCGATTTTCTTGGACGCATCATGTATAAATGATATTTTAGTCCACATTTCATCAAAGAGCATGTTTTCTAAAGATTTTTTACCATTTTCATCTATTTGATACAGCATTTCCCACTCCTTAAACAAAGAGTTCAACCAATTCGAGTCAGTTAGTTGTAATTTCTGACACAACTTCATTAAGGAATGAAATGTGGAATCCCTTTCAGGTTCAAAAAGTGCAGTTTCTCTTTTGAAAAGAGCAATGCTTTTAAAAGTGGGATTTTTTATAGGAAGATCATTGCGAATTCTCGTGCTTGCTGTAAGGTAGAATTGTGAACAATTTTTTTTTAATGAAGAAATTGCACTTTCTGACAATTTACTAATCGAAAGCTGCTCCCTTAGATAGCTGGCGCACTCTGAACCTACTTTAGATTCCGATCTGTAATTAGTCTTGTCGAATAAATCAATTGTCTCAAGATCACATGACTTTAATACAGAAGGCTGAATGAAATTATCAAGAAACCATAACAATAATTTTTTCGACGCAGGATATAAGTCTTGGGTAAGCGTTTCACGACTCTGAAATGTAGCATTGAATTTATTAAGTTCATCCAATGCAAAATCAAGAAAAAACAGATACCCCAATGTTTCAGGAAGTTGAAGAACATTAAGTATAGCATCAGCTTTTGCAATATTTTCTGTTGCTTGTTCCATGAAGAAAGTGACAAGGAAATTATAATTTTCAATCAATTGTTTAACACATTCGTGGCGTGAAAGCCAACGCGTTTGCGCTAATATCTTAATTGTTTTTACGTTGCCTTGAATGAGAAACATCATCTCCCTGAAAATTGCAGTTCTTCTTGGACTAGTATTTAGAAAAGTTGAAATTGCTGTCATTGTTTCCTCCAAAGTCTGTGGAATATGTTTACATGCTGCGCATGCAATCATAGCCGAATAGTGACATACGCACTGACATAAAATCAAATTCGGACTTGCATCTTTCAACCTGGTGTAAAATGAGGTGAACTGACCAACCATGACATTTGTATTATTGCAGGATAGACCGACAATGTTAGTTAAAGGAATTTGTTTTCGCCACAAAGCATTACGGAAAGATTCGAATAATTTTTGCGCTGAACAATCAGATGCATCTACATTTATCATCTGCAAAAGTACACTGTTAACTTGTAAAGTTTCAGGATCAACATAGCGCGCTAAAAGTGACGATCATTTTTCATTCGCTCTGTCACTGGTTTCATCGGCATATACTAAAAAAAATTTTCTCGTAAGATGTTAGTTATATGGTCCATTTCGTGAGCTGCTAAAACATCATTCACAATTTTAGATAATTTTGTGGGGCCCAAAGACATTGCTTCCAGAACACCGGGATCACGACCTAACTCTTGTATAAGCTGAACTAAATCTGTTCCGACTTCAAACGAAATATTTTTCTCTACAAAGAATAAAACAAGCCTTAAGGGGAGGTTCTCCTCTCTTTAGCCGAAAATGAAGCGGAATTTGATAATTTACTGTCGGATAATAAAAAGACATACGAACAAACGGTTATGATGGTTTATTAAGCCATCTTTTTAAAATACAAAAGAAAATTCTTTATGACAAAATCTAATATGGTGGCCCAAAAATGGCGGGTCTTGTCATCCTTTGAAAGCGAGACGTTGTTCGATAACGTCAAGGTTGTAGCCACTTGTAGTGAACTGAAATCAAAAATTTGTTTTTTATAGTCAAGTTTATAAAATTCTCTATGACTTATACCTATTTCTAAAGAATTTTCATTAAAAATTATCCAATTCATGCATAATCAAAGAAAAAGTTCAATTCTACCCTCTTTTTATTAAAGTTTTTTCTTATCAAACGACTATTATTTAACAATTGCTTATGTTTATTTTAGGTATAAGTCATACAAAAAATCATACTCTTCCAGGAACATTTTAGATAACGTAAATTGGATCAGTAGATCATGAGCTATGCTTGACGTTAGGATAAACAAAAAGGATTTCGAGATAAACGCGTTTAAAGTTGTTCTAATTTTAAATTTGAATAAAAAATTCTTACGCAAATTTGCTGCTAATTAAAAATTGAAATTGAATTAAAATTAAATTATATCAAAGTAATACAAATTTAATTGAATTGAATTAAATTAAAATTAAATTAAAATTTGAATCGAATCAAATTGAAATCAAATTGAAATTGAAATCGAATTAAAATAAAATTATTTGAATTGAAACTGAATTGAATCGAATTGTAATTGAATTAAATTAAAATAATATTATAATATAAGAAATTATTGAAATTTTATGAAAAATTAAATAAATTCGATAATTTTTCTTTTATAAAATTAATATTAAGAGAGATTTTAGTAAAATAATTGAGCGAATATTCCTTTTCTTATATTAATAGTACATATGACAAGTGATAAGAATATTACAAGTGTGACAAAATATGACAGGTGTGAATAAGGTGTATTCTCGCGTACAAATTAAAAATAAAAATAAATTAAAATTTTCTTTTTAATTTAAATTTTAAATAGAATAATATGTTTTTGAAAATTTTTATTTTGTTTGCTTTAAGGTCCCCAAAAAGTAATATTGAGAACCAACACAAGTTACACTACCCTTAATTATTAAATTTAAAGTTTTCAGATTAAATTTTTTTTTTTTTTTTGTAAATGAGTTAAATTTATTGAATTTTTTTTATTTACAAAAACATATACATCCAACTTTGACGATTATCAGAATTTTGTAAGTACCTGAATTAAGCAGGAAATTTGTGCTTGAGTCGAGCCTAATTAATTTGGTACCACAACAATTCTGATTTTCGACTATCGTTACTTCTGTAAATGACAGAATTACTCAAGATTCTGTGCTTGAGTCCAGCTTGAATAATTTTTCATTGCTGAAGTACCGAAGTGTTGAACATACAAACATAAAAGGATATAATTTATTTTTAATTGATTTCAACCCTGAGATTGAGATTTGTAGAGGACATAACCCCTCACAGCGTAACCAGTCGCTCGAGGAGGATTATATCGAACAAGTGCAAGCGGTAAAATGCACAGCCGTCCTGAGATTACAGTCTCAAGAGTGGATTTGGGATTAATTTAACGAATTTCATCTTAAATAATTCAATTACTGAAAATTGAAAAATTCGTTTGAGGATTTAACCCCTCATAGCGTAACCAGTCGCTCGAGGAAGGTTACATTGAACAGGGGCTAGCGGTAACACGCTCAGCCATCCTCAAATTAGAATTTTTTGATTCAGGATTGAAATTTATCCTACACAACTATAAAACACAGACACGAACAAAAAGGATATAATTTATTTTTAATTGCTTTCAACTCTGCGATTGAGATTTGTAGAGGACATAACCCCTCACAGCGTAACCAGTCGCTCGAGGAGGATTATATCGAACAAGGGCAAGCGGTAAAACGCACATTCGTCCTCAAATTACAGTCTCAAAAGTGGATTTGGGATTAATTTAATAAATTTAATCTTAAAAATTCAATTACTGAAATTTAAAAAAAAAAATTCGTTTGAGGATTTAACCCCTCATAGTGTAACCAGTCGCTCGAGAAAGGTTATATTGAACAGGGGCTAGCGGTAACACGATCAGCCATCCTCAAATTAGAAATTTTTGATTCAGGATTTAAATTTATCCTACACAACTATAAAACAAACAAAAAAAGGGAATACTCAAACTAAAATTTATTTTCATTAGTCTCTATCTCTATAACTATGAATTGTTTAGGTAAATAACTTTCAAAAAAAAAAAAAATCGTATATATATAAATTGAGTCATCTCTCGTAATTGAAATTTTACTTCATATTTTGTAAACACTGTATAGCAAATGCCTTTATCATCTCGAAAACGTACCTTCAAACGCCCTCGAGCAAGAAAAATTAAGCAAAAAACATTTGCACAAGAAATCAAAATTAAGGAAATTAAAAACGATATAGAATTTTCAAATTTTTTCGAACAGTTGTTGGAAAAGACAGAGAAATTCATTTCAAAATCTGCCCATAAGGTTGAAGAAACTTTAAACAAACCAGAACCAGACAATTCTAAATCAAAAAATTTTGAACTTGAATTAATCAAAAATAATACTCCCCACCATTTAATCCCAATTATCGAATCTTTAAGTATTTACTCTGACTCAGAACTTGAAGGAAATTCGAAAAATCTTGTATCCAATAAAGATCAAACAACGAATATCGAAATTATAACCCTATCTTCAGATTCAGGATCGGAAACAGAGACCGAAGAACCTATTTTCGTAACTAATAAAAACTTTTTACCCCAAATAACAAATATTTGCAGCTTAGGTAAAAATAAAGTTAAATTAATTAAAGATTTTTGAAAAAAAAAGGGGGGAAAATTAGTCCATTTTTGCAAAAAAAGAGAAAAAAGGGGGTAATATTAATAATATCAAATAAACTATTTTCAAAAAATATGAGAAATATCAATGTCGGTCCCATCACGAGACAGCAGTAAAAAGGGCACTATAACTCGTAGCCAAGCTAAGAAAAATACGATTTTAGGGGAAGAAATTAAAGAAACTTCGCAAGGTCTGCTTAAACCAAAACGAAAAACCCGAGAAGATATAGATAAATTTTCGCAATATTCAAAAAAATCGAGTGCTTTAGATCAAACTGATCTGTTAGACATCAACGTTGGAAGTACTTCTGATCCCGATACCAGTGCTCAAAATAAATCAATAATTGAGTCAAAAAACCCAAAGAGCCCATTTCTTGATAAGTTAAAAACTTTCATCAGACACCACAAATTAACCAGTCATTTGACGATACCACAGGAGATATAACACTAAGAGAAGAATCAATATTTGAAAGCATCGCAGCAAATTCTACTTTGTATGATAAAACTTTATGCCCAGATCAATTTGGTGATATTTCAAACGATAAAATTTTTACCCTACCTCAGAAAAGATACAAATCAATAGATCCATTTGCAACAAAGTCGCAACTAAATAGGACTCCAGAATCCTTGAACTAAACAACAATATTTAACAACCCAAATTTAAAATTACAGCAAATCCGAGAAAAATTACCAAATCAAATCAATCAAAGTACGCTTGACGATTCTGCAAATACCGAACAAGCTTTTAATTCACCAAAAATTTCATACCGGTTATCAACTTCTAGGAAATCTGATAAAGAAGTTTTAATAAATAAATTACCAAATAATTTGCCGAATAATTTACCAAATCAACCTACCGAAATGAATTTACCGACAAATCAACAAGTATCTCTACGAGATTCTTTAGAGATTGTTCCATATTTTGACGAATCAAGTAAAGTACCATTAACAATTTTTATCGAAGCTTGTAAAGAAGCCAAAGAAATGGTCCCTAATGCAGAAGCAAATTTGGTAAAATTGTTAAGAAGTAAACTTACAGAGAAGGACTTCATTTCAAAATTAAAAAACATTTTTGCCCCTTCAAAAACTGTATACCAGCTACAAGGAGATTTAGGCAGAATATATATGTCGGAAAATGAAAGTGTTTTATCTTATGCAATACGCATACAGGAAATTGCAGCAGAAATCCTCGAATGTCATAAACAAAATAATAATGGTAAGGAAGCTGCTGAATTTGAAAGAAACTTGGAAAGAGACGCGATCGATTGTTTTCTCCGAGGTTTAAAACCAGAAATAGAAATTCGAATAGGAACAGCCAGTAAATTCGACGAATTAGTAAAAAGAGCAATACGAGAACAAAGAAATTTAGCAACCAGAAACGAACTACGAAGAGGAAACAGACAACATTCATTATTTCAAGAAGCTGAAAAATCGACATATAATAACCGAGAATTCGCAAAAACAAATAAAATTAACTTAGCGCGAGAAGAACCAATTAAATGTCAAATCTGTCAGAAAATAGGTCACACAGCAGCAACCTGTTTTCAATATATTCAAAAAATAACAAATAAAAGCTTACAAGGGAATCAGTCAAGAAATAACTTAAATAGAGAAAATAATCAATACGAGGGAAATAGGCAGGGTCAGGGAAATCAGTGGAGACCCTCACAGAGATATCAGATGCAAAACCCAAATCAACAAAGAGGTAGAAACGATTATAGAGACATAAATATTTTCCCAACCCACCCAAATTTTTCCCAAGGAAATAGATTCAACCAAAACCCAAACTTTTTTTGTAATAGTCAAAATATGTATCGCAATCCTACTCAAAATAATCAAAGTCGAAATTTTAACCAAAATTCGAATTTTAACAGAAATTTTATTCCAAACTCAAATTTCAATAGAAATTTTATTCAAGGTCAAAATTTCAATCGAGGCAGGAATTTCAATCAAAACCCTTATTTCAACCAAAGACAAAATTATAACTACAATCAAAATAGAAATCAGAATCCAAATTTTAATCAGAACCCAAATCCAGGTCAAAATTTTGAACTTATTTGCTATTCATGTAACACACCAGGACATACATCTAAGAATTGTAACAAACAATTTAATATGAATCAACAATTACAACAACCACCACAATAACAGCAACAGCAAAAACAACAAGAATTTGATAAACAGGAAAACTCCAATGCCCTTCCCGGAACGGGTGCACAAAAGAGGGCTTAAATGAACAATTGAATGCACCTAATTTTATTGAAAATAAAACAGAAAAAGTCAATTCAAGTACAAGTAATACAATTCCTCATATAATTCTATCAGCTGAAGGATTAAAAAATCCTATACACATGATGAATGTGAAAGCAAACAGGTATAAATGAACACCCTGTATTTATACTTGGCCAAATAACAATCAATATTTTTGGCTACTTGACTACCCTCAACATAATACCGACCGAAGTACCTATTGAACATGATGGTATATTAGGTACAGAGTTTTTCAGAAACAATAACGCAAAAATTAATTATGCAGAAAAACAGCTTGAAATAAATGACAAAATTTACCCATTCGAAATGCAAGAAACTATATTGGTATCAGCAAGAACAATTTCAGATTTTTATGTAAGAATTAAAAACAATGAACAAAAACAGGGATTTATTCCACAGCTACATCTATGTAATGGAGTTTATTTAGGAAATGCAATTGTCTCTAATAACAACAATGAAGCGTACATGAAAATATTCAATACAAACACACAACCTCAAAAGTTAACCATACCAACTGTTGAACTAATTGATTTTGAAGAAGTGCCAATACACGAAGAAAAAAAAACAATCACAAAAACAAATTTAGAAGACGGAAAAGAATTTAATTTTTCACAACAAATTTTCAATGATTTTATTAATCAGATTTCAAAAATAAATGATTATGATCAATCATTTAACATTTCAAATAAAAATCGGGAGAATTCCATTAAAGAATTATTAAGATTAGATCATTTAAATCAAGAAGAAAAGCAACATGTTGAAAATTTAATCCAAAAATATGCAGATCGTTTTCATATACCAGGAGAACCCTTAGGAGCAACAACTGTCTTACAACATAACATTCCGACAACAGATGATCAACCTATATTTTCAAAACAATATAGATTCCCTCCAGTACATAAAGAAGAAATTTCACGACAAGTAAATGAGCTGATCAATAATAAAATTATCAAACCTTCACAATCACCATATAACACACCTGTTTGGATAGTACCAAAGAAATTAGACTCACATGGAAATAGGAAATGGCGAATGGTACTCGATTTTCGCAAACTTAATGAAAAAACGATTGGAGATTCTTACCCTTTACCGAATATTATTGATATTTTAGACCAACTAGTATTAGCACAATATTTTTCTGTATTTGATCTTGCTTCAGGATTTCATCAAATAAAAATGAGTCCAGAAGATTCTCATAAGACAGCTTTTTCAACCCCCTATGGCCATTATGAATTCGAGCGTATGCCATTTGGTTTGAAAAATGCACCAGCTACTTTTCAGCGGTTAATGGATTTAGTTTTAACAGGACTTCAAGGAACCGAATTATTTGTCTACCTAGATGACATCGTTTTATATGCAAATTCCTTAGAAGAACACGACGAAAAATTTAACAAACTGATGGAAAGACTAAGCGCAGCAAATCTTAAATTACAACCAGATAAATGTGAATTTTTACGTCCAGAAGTTGCATACTTAGGACATATAATAGACAAAGAAGGAGTACGCCCAGACCCTAAGAAAATAGAAGCAGCAAAAAGCTTTCCAACTCCCAAAAACCCTAAGAATATCAAGCAATTTTTAGGACTAGCTGGATATTATAGAAGA
The DNA here is from genome assembly GCA_030998225.1 of Diplolepis rosae. Taxonomy (NCBI): domain Eukaryota; kingdom Metazoa; phylum Arthropoda; class Insecta; order Hymenoptera; family Diplolepididae; genus Diplolepis; species Diplolepis rosae. The sequence continues at coordinate 1,964,365 of JAPYXD010000056.1, forward strand.
TTCATTGATGGATTCTCTAAAATTGCAACACCCTTGAACCAACTTTTAAAGAAAGATGTAAAATTTATTTGGTCAGAAAAGCAGCAAGAAGCATTTGAACTTCTGAAAGAAAAATTGTGTGAAGAACCCCTTTTACAAAGACCAGACTTTTCACAACCTTTCATTTTAACAACTGATGCGTCAGGATTCGCTATAGGAGGAATACTTTCTCAAGGTAAAATAGGTAAAGATAAACCTATAGCTTATACTTCTAGATCATTGAACGATTGTGAAAGAAAATATGATACATATGAAAAAGAAGCATTAGCAATTATTTATTGTGTAACATATTTTCGCCCTTACTTATATGGACGAAAATTGACATTAGTCACAGACCATAAACCATTAGTATGGTTTAAAAACTCGAAAGACCCTTGCTCACGAGTAACTAGGTGGAAACTAAAACTGGCAGAATATGATTTTGATGTTGCATACAAGGCAGGTAAAACTAATGTGAATGCAGACGCTTTATCTAGAAACCCTATTGATTTAGATGATATTGAAAATGATGATATAAATACTAAGGGTAATATTGAAATAAATTTAATTGAACAAAGAAATGCAAAATGCATATCTGATCTTAAATGTAAGAAAAAGGTACCAGAAACAAATCTTACGTGCTATGAAAAAATAGATTATGATGTAATTGAAGGAAATATTGAAGAAAGTAATTTTAAGGAATCTAAACAATTTATGAACAAGAAGAATATATCTAAAAATAAGAATAATCGAAGAAATTATGAAGGATTAAAATATAAGGCTATTGAAGATGAAGATACTGATTATAGTTATCTAAGAAGAAACGAAGAGATACTGACAAATGATGGAAATTTAATCAAGAATATGAAAAATAAGGAACAAAACGATGACATAAATAATGAAGATATTGAGAAACAAAAAATTTATGAAAATTATGAAGAAATTAACCAATTAAGCGAAGGAACGTTATTTGAAAATATTGATAAACGCCATTATGATGACTTTAACGAAGAAAATATTGATGGAAACGACACAGAAGAAATTAAACAATTATTAAAAGAAGAATACTTATTGAAAAATGATGTTGACAATGATGGAAAAAGTTGTATTGAATTAGATTTCAAGAATACAAAAAAAGAAGCAATATATGAAAACAATGAACAAACTACTGAACAATTGGACGAGGAATTTAATATAATTTATAAAAGGTTAATTAATTTAATAATGAATAAAATTAAAAATAAGGAAAATGAAATCGCTTTTTGCAAGTCAATTAATGAAGAAAATATTTCGGAAACATTTGTTTCACAATTTTTAAAATGCGTTATGGACTCAATTCCAACTTTACTAGAAAATAAAGAAGAATGTTATGCTATGCAAACAAGGGGTCATTTAAAAAATTTGAGAAATATAAATATGGATAAAAATGAAGATACTAATAAAAATAAACTACTAAAAAATGTTGAAATAATGAATAAGGTACAAAAAAAACGTGGAAGGCCACGAAAGATTATTCAAGAAGTAAAATTACAGGAACCAATTAAAAAAAGAGGTAGACCCAGAAAAGTTATAAATGAATCACCTGAGAATGATAAAAAACGTAAGTTTCTAGAATCAGAAGACGAATCTGATTCTGATGCAGATTATGATTGTTACGAGCGTATCAAGGCAGCGGAATTTTTCCAAAATTCGTAATAATAAATCATTTAATAAAATTGTATGCCACTTGAAGCGCACGTAACCCGAGCACCTTGACAAGACCGCTGATGCAGCCCATCAATGCTCGGGTCGAAGACTTTAAAAAATGGTTGTTTCAGGAAGGAAATTCCCAATCTTGATACTTTACGCCAGATAGTTATTAACATAAAATTTTATTATATAACTTCATCATTCAGATGTTATTGATTTTGATTTACTTAAACATGCAAATAGTACATCAAAGTCAATGCAATTGTATGTTATGAAAAATTGGTATACATTCATATTAAATTAAATAACTTTTAAATTTAAATATATCAAAATTAAAATTAGCGTTATTAAAATACATGCATAAAGTATATTAAAATTAATGTTGAAAGCTGTATTCTTCTTTAGATAAAGGTATTTTTAATTTAATATGCACTACTGAAAAACAAACTTCCATTATTTGCGATGAAAGTTTAATACAGAAATTTTTAACAGTATTCTAAAAAATTTTATCCGAGTAATAATTTACCAAATTAATTCGAAATTAAAACTAAAATTCAAATAAAAGCAGGATCATTATAAATATACATGACGAAAACTAATAGATAAATATCTGCAGGCACTTATATATTCATACGTGTTATATTCCTATATTCTGGTTTGTATCATATTGTTTCAGATTATTAATGTAAATAACAAAAACTAACGCGCGAATATCTGTACGAATTGATATAATCGCACATTTTGATTTGTATAAATTCTAAATTATATTATACAATATTATATTATACAATATTATATATTATACAACGCGAACTCTTCAAAATTTTCATTCATACTGTTTCTAAATAAATGTAAACTGTAGGAAAATATTATAAATTGGCACAGAATTCAGATGACTGGAAAGTAAAAGCAAGAAGGAGAATGCAAGTCTTAAAGAAATAAATTTAAGAATAGAAATATTTAAAAAACAGTACGCTAGGGTAAGTGTGGGTATTACTGTGGATGCCCCAGTTACTGCGGTTTCAAATAAAACTAATGATATACAATGTTTTAAAGATATATAACGCTACAGAACAATTAAAAACAATTAATTTCTAATCCAAGCATAATAAGTATCAACGAATTATCAATAGTTACGATATTTGTAGCTAATTGATTGCAATTTGAAACTCTCATGTTCCCAATTCCCATAGTTTTAATGCTTAGATTTGTTGACAGGTCATGAACACGTTCTGAAAAACTTGTTATAATTCCGTTTCTGAAAATAAAATATTTATTGTAATATTATTTTTTGCAAAGTAAATATCTTATTTTTTGCAAAGTAAATATATTATTTTTTGCAAAGTAAATATCTTATTTTTCTAAATATTTATGCAAAATAACAAAAAATACGTTTTTTAATCATTTTTTTACCAAAACAGTATTTGGTACATGATTTTCATAGGTGTATGAATTACTGCGATCTGTGAGGCGGCACTGCATAACCTTTCAATCTATTACAAATGCTTCGTTATGCTTACTTTTTATAATTGAGATTAAACAAAATGTTGAAAACTCCAAAATCGTTGCTAATGAGGCAAGAGGAAGTCAAGTAATATAATTTTAAGGTAAATTAAATAAGAGTTATAATATTATTTAATCTTAATTTGTTAAAAATGCTTCATGTTCACTTTTTATAATTTAGTTTAAATAAAATGTTCAACACTCCTTAATCGTTGCTAAAGATGCAAGAGGAACTCAAGTGATATAATTTTAAGTTAAATTAAATAAAATTAATAAAATTATTAATCTTAATTTGCTAAGAATGGTTCGTCGTGTTTACTTTTTATAATTGAGATTAAATAAAATGTTCAACACTCATAAATTAATTGTAAGTTCACTCAAAATAATATCGCAGTATTACGCGCGCAGAAATTTGGGTTTCCGCAGTAGTTGGAGCGCAGTAATTGGGGATTCCGCAGTAATTGGTGCGCAGTAATTCATGCAAACCCGCAGTAATACCTACATGGAACATTTTTTTTAGATTCGCATTTTTTCAGTAAATCTGGTTTCTTTTCAGGGTTTAAGGACTGCATGCTACTTACTTAATACCAAATACTGCTTTAAAAATTAATTCGCGACGACTTTTTCATCTCAAAATCTTTTTTTTCAACTTTAAAAGCCGTCTTGATTTTCGATCCGCAGTAATTGGCACATTTACCCTAGCGCACATAGTCATTTTTCAGCTCTATCTGGCTACGTTGTGAGAAAATAATACATTAAAATCAGACTCAAAACGTGGAAAATCTCTCAAACACAAGTATCAATGATGTTTAGTTTTTCCATAGTTTCCAAATAGTTTTGACCTATTTTTTATATACTTTTCCCTACATCCCCTTCCGAATTTCCTATTTATGTTTTTGTTAAACGCATAAGTACTACGGTGCTTTTCCATAAACACTATAAACTATAAATATTATAAACAAACTTTGATAGCTGCAAGTTACCATAGCCAGTGCAGACGATATTTCTGAAAAGGATCTGAACCATTGTTTTTTCTAACTATGAAAAATATTTAAGGTGTCAGAGTCCAGAATTAATAATCAACGAAATCGATTTAATTATTTTATATCGATATTTGATTTATTGGTGTCATGAAATATGATCCAAAAATTTCAACTATGTCAGAAATATCAATTTCATCACAAACTTCACTTGGCAACAGGTAATAACAAGTAGGCTATCAAGTAGTTAGGCAACCGGTAATTGCAAAATTACCGGTAAGCATGAATTCCTTCCAAAAATCAGGCCACCCAGAAAAATCCCAAAATCATCAAGATACCCCACCTAAGCATCATCGATACAAGTCTATAAAACGAATCAATTAGAAATCAAAATTCGCAGTTACTCGAGCAACCTGGTACTAACCACAACTACGCGGACAGTAGAGAATGTAGTTTCTCTACTTTGCCCGTCCGCGGTTCGGAACAAGTACGTTCTATCACCTGGATAGTTGACTTAGATTCGTAAAAAGGCCTAGCCAGGGCCACAAATTGGGGATTGTACTTGGGCGGACGTAAATACTTCTAAAATCTTTCCTCCGACGAAAGCCGTTCACGGGGTTGTCGCGCTAAAAAATTATACAAGTAAAATTTTTACCACTACGCTTCGCGCTGAAATAATATTTTGAGTGCGTCTGTGGTCGGTTAGCCGCGAGAGTTAACTGTGCGTGTACAGCGTCGCGTTGCAAACCTAGCTAGTTAAATACTAACTAGCTAAGGAAATTTACATCTCGTCGAATCTCAAAACGACGAGGAGTTATTTCCTTATAACCAGAAATAGGTTTATTGTGAGACAGGAGTGGCGAAGGACAGGCATTTTTAAAATACTGCCTCCCTTCTAGTTCAAAGCTATCCATTTCTTTCTAACCTTAAAGCTATAAGGTTGAAGCAAAGAAAAAGGGCGTGTGCGCGAGTGAGTCGCGTAAGGACAAGGGTGGTTCCTTTTTGAAATCACGACAATTTCAAATCGAATTTGGCCCGGATCTCCAGGACTTCAGCAGCCAGAACGTATTCTCCTTCTTTGCTTTTGCTCCCAGGACATCCGGTAGGATTAAGGAACTAGAATAAACATAAGGTTGCGGTAATGTACAAAATCCAAGCATTGTATCGTTCTCATTGATATTTATTCCGTATTTCTAAAACTCTACTAGAAAAGTGTTCACATCGGTCTGTTATTTTGCTTTTCTTAAGAATAAATTGTCTTTTTATTTATGTGAATTTTAGCAACTTGATTCGAAATTATTTGAAGCATCTTTTCCCATTTTCTTTCTTTCAAAATTAAAAGTGATAAGCGTAGGCGTGTAGAGTACACTCTCAGTCCGAGAGTAGAAGACCAGCGACCCCACATAATAATAAACGAATTCAATTAATATTCACATTAATCGAATTCGGCAGTTTGGACGACCTCCGCGTATTCATTTTATTAATTAATAAGATATATTAGGGGTAATTGTTTTTACTTCTTATTAATTTTATTTAAATTAATAATACCCGTACGTAACAATGATATCAAGCAAAAGCCTATAGCAAATAAGAAGAAAAAACGTGTTAAGGAAGATGAAAAATTTAAAGAAGGAAGTTATTTTGAATCAAATTCTGACTTATCAAGTGAAAACGAAGAAGAAACCCAGGAAAATTTTCAAACTGTAGAACAAGGAAACGAAAACGAACAACCGGATATACTAGAAATAGAGAATTCTGAAAACTCTGACGAAGACGATTTTACAGACGAAAGGCCACCCCCAGAGCCACCCCCTGATTAACTTTCAATATCTGGATTGCCTAGGACACAGAAGAATATAATTTAATTCCGCGACCAATTAACAATGCGAAAGGATAATTATGCATATTTTGTAAACAATAAAGGAGAACCTCGCGATATAGGCTCTAAACTTTTGGAAAAATGTGGAAAATTTACAAAAAGGTATAGTCCAAAAATTACGTAAGGGAAATCAATACCATTTTGTACTTCCAATCGAAGACGAATTTAAGGCAAGTCTAGGAGAAACGACTAAAGGTATTAAATTAGCGATTTATTCTCTTCATTCCATGGTAAAAGAATTAAATATTAAATCAATTAGTATTGCTAAATCACCACACATTAACAATGTTTTGTAGGAATAAATTTTGGCTACATTAAAAATAGCATTTTTGGATTCTACAATTAAAATAATAATTTGGAATGGAATCACACAATACCCTAGAAAAGAACAAAGAAATCAATTAATTGAAGAAGCTCATTCATCTGCTATAGGAGGTCATAAAGGAGTAACAAAAGCTTATAATAGAATCAAAGATATTACTGGGAAAATATGAAATTGGATATACAAAAATATATACAACTCTGTTTAATATGTCAACTGAAGAAACTTGTTAGGGTTAAAACAAAAAACCCTATGATAATTACCGATACCCCAGGAACAGCATTTGAGAAAATTTCAATGGATATTGTTGGAAAGTTACTAACAACTTCATCACAAAATCAATATATACTTACTATTCAAGATAATTTTACTAAATACTCTTTAGCAATCGCACTCCCGAATCACCAAGCTGAAACAATAGCAGACGCTTTTGTTGAAAAATTTATCTGCATGTATGGATCACCAAAAGCGGTTTTAACAGACCAAGGAGCAGATTTTCTAAGCAATTTATTCAGAAAAATGGCAAAACGATTTCGAATACGTCAGTTTAAGACTACTGTTTATCACCCTCAATCAAATGGATCCTTGGAAAGATCCCATCGCGTTCTTAAAGAATGTCTTAAACAATTTATCGAAAATAATACAGAATGGGATAACTGGATTGAATTAGCAATGTTTTCATATAACACAAGTGTTCATGAAGGAACGAAATGCACACCTTATGAATTAGTTTTTGGAAAATTAGCACGTTTACCATCTGGCGATCCTCTGCCAGAACATGAAAAAATAGAAACTTACGATATTTACTTGACAAAATTGATTACAAAATTACATGAAATGTGTGGAATAGCAAGAAAAAATTTAATTGCAGCTAAAGAAAAATCAAAAGAGTATTACGATAGAAAAATTAATCCACAAAATTTTAAAATCGGAGATAATGTATTTTTACTAGAAGGAGGAGAACTAAAGAAATTCGAAAACCAATATTCAGGACCATACGAAGTACTTGAAATATTAGGCAAAGGAAACATAACAATTTCAGTTAAAAATAAACCTAAAATCGTTAATATTAATAGACTTAGACTTTCATATATAACCCCATCAGCAAGCAATCAGAGGAGAAAGAATTAAAATTAACTAAAAATGAATACAGATAACAATGGAACAAAAACATCGCAAATGCATTGACTTATTGTGTGATTTAATCGTTCGCCAAGTTGATATAAAGGCATTATGAGCTTTGTTAAGCAATTATGGAGATTTGTAAACACAAAGAATTTTTACGTCCAAAAATGATACCTTTATACAAAATATGTAAAAATCCAACTAATATCTCAAACAATTGTTCAAAGAAATCAACGAAAAAAAACTACAATTATCAGAAAATTTCTCAAATTTTTCTCATAAACGAGGTTTGATCTGTAAACCTTTTTCCCATCTAACAAATAACTCTTCTTTCAAGTCAAATACTAATAGTCTTTGTTCTCTTTTCTAGTAAACAGTCATTCAAGAAGCATTTAGTACATAAATAATAATAATACTTTTTATATTCATCAACGAATCTACAATTGTAAAGCACGCGTAAAGGGAAAGAGAGAAGTGAGAAACGATGAATGAACATAGTAAAGGTATTAGTTATTTTTGTAAGATGAACTCCGTCTCACCGTGTTATGTCAACAAACCTCCCAGACCGATAGGCACAGGTAGAAGATTAAGCCGGGGGTCTGCCGCTACGGAAAGAAGGAAAATCGGAGAAACCGAAGAGTGGGAGTACTGCTCTAGATCTTTTCCTAATATGGCAATTCTGACCACCGGAAAAGACAACTTTAGCACGCACCGAACTCAAAACCAGCAATTAACAAAACAATTCTTGGAAAACACGTCTACGCGTTGCCCCCCCCCTCTCTCTCCTCTCTCTCCCTCCCCCCCTCTCTCCTCTGGATTTCTTTATCGTTCTAAACGAGGAAAACAAATTAAATATAATAATAAGAGGTGAGTAACCAAGACGTCACAATATTCTTTTCCTCTTGTAAATTGAAATTCTAAGTGGATGTGGGAAATTGACGTTACTAAAGTTTTTATTTTATTATGACGTTTTTATTATTTTAATGGTAATTATTAATTTCTTCAATTACATAATTTCGGATCATGTTTTTTAGTTTTTCATATTTTCTATAAAAAAGTTTTATATTTTAATTTCATTAATTCCTTGTTATTACTTGTAGATTTTTACCATTGACTGCCATGTATTGACTTGATCATTATATTCCAAAAAATTCCATGTAATGTAATTCATGGCTAAATTTTGTATGCCCTGATGATGCTTCTGGAGTGGAAGCGAAACGTTGGCAAAAATTTTTAAAGATCTGAAAATAAATGTCCGAATTGTACCCGTTTTCTTCTTCATAATTATCAACACTTGGACGTTACACACCTAAATTAATTATTTAAATGATTCTTATTCGTCAGATTTAAATTTTCCTTTTATAAAAGAAACACTTTTCCTTTCATTAGACAGGACTAACAATATCATTTCAATTCTGGAAATGATAGAAAAATTTTTTTTTTCGAGAGACCTGATTTTTGGCACAATAACTACCTTTATTGTACTTTTTAAGATTTTAGTTTGAAACAGTCCATTTATAATGTTATTCTGCTCTCCTGTAAATAATTAATTATTTATGTGATGAATTGTAAGTGAAGTCGAAGGAAATAAATATTTTAAGCCGTTAAAGGGTTTGTAAAGTTTTCCGAGAAAGTATATTAAGTTAATAACTTTTCTTCTCAAAATTGTGGTTACATATTATCAGCTACGTTTCACTTATCTTTTAGAAATATTGTCAATTAATATACAAATCAATATTTAAGAAAGTATATATAGGAAAAAATAACTTAAGTTTCTATTTATTTTCAATTTATTATTTAATAAATAACTTTTAGTCTACATGCAGCTTCAAGAAATTAGCATTAGAAGAAAGGTAAGTATCAAAGGCAAATATGCAGTGACAATGTTTAATATTTAATAAATTAAAAATACACATAAATTACTACCATTCAAATTAACAATATTTAAAATCAATTAAAAAATTCTCTTAAATAATACATTCAATATATTACAACTTTACAAACCTCTAGTGCCTTATAATATATTTCTCGCATATCGCATACTCACAAACCATTTATAATAATTCCTGAAAGTCATAAACATTAAACGTTTGAAGATTTCAAAATTTCTGTCAACTTGTCAAGTTTTGTAAACAGAAATTGACAGAAATCATCTCAAAACTTCAAATAGCCGATCGAGGCGAGGACGGCTAGAAATTACAAGTACGAATCGTTCGCCTTCGTACATTTTCGGCATTACCCGAAGCAGTGACGTCACAGACAGTGGTAATCATTGTTTTCGTTTTGCGGCTCCAAACTGGTAGGTATGGAGATTGTAAATTTCATCCACGATCTGGGAGCACTAGTCTATTCTCCATGCTTTACATAGTGGTACAAGCCGCAATTGTCAGAGAAAATCATTGAAACTACCTTCGTAGAATAGCCCTCAAAAACCCCAAAAAAGGATATTTGTCTTCAAGCGCGAATTTCTCTTTTTTTCTACTGTTTTTGAGAACAGCTAATGTGATGCCTAAAAGATTGACACAAAAAGCTACCATTGGTTAAAAAATTACAAAGATTATGTCTAAATTTACAAATGAAATCACACAGTACTATTTACATGATATAAAGAAACTTCGGTAAATATTGTGATTGATTGAATTAAATCCTTTGAAAAGTTTTCGAAAAACGTAAGATTCTTCACGTGTCAATTTTGTTATATAAGTATATCAAAGCCTTGTCATTATGAAAGAAACAAATTATATCTAAATTCACATACGAAATTATACTTTTGATTTTTTGTTGTATGAAGTCAAATTGTAAAAAATATTTTACGAATATGATACTTCTTGGAATGTTCTAATCTTTGAACTTGATTTTCAAATGCCTAGAGGCCGTCTCACTACGAGAGTAATAAAGGGTCTAGGGAGATAAGTATGTAAAAGTTGCCCCCGCACGTATCAAGTCCAAATTTATGTCGTAAGTAGGCACCAACTAGTTATTCAATTTCCTAAAATGGTAACCTTAAAACTGCAGTTTTTTGGAAGTTATGGAAGGGGAAATCAAAATGAAAAAAACTAATTTCCTCGAAAACGACTTGACCGATTTTGATGAAAAAAGAATATGTTATAAATACCAGCGGGAATAATTTATAGGAAAATTAAAAAAAATTTCGGACAAAAAAAGGGGTAAACATTGTTTTTTGCATTTTTCAAAATTTTTTTTTTAGGTTTTATTTGAGAGGGTCACCAAAGTAAATAATATAGAAATATTCCTTGGAATCTCTACTTTTAGCATATATTTTGAAAAAAAAATGTTGAGTGGTGCAACACTGTAACGTCCTGCGTCCGTCTCATATTTTTTTTTATTATTATTTTATAATTATCATTTATTTTCATTAATTCCCGTAAAATGTAAAATTATAACATCTTATTTAATATTTCTCCGTAGTCTTAGTCATAAAAATGTAAATACTTTTAACGCAATCACTTCTCTAGAGATTGTATAAATTCAGAAACCTTTTTAGAAAATGTGCAGCTGCGTAAATACAAAGATTCGAACTTTCTAAGCAATCTGTAAAAGTAATATAACTTGCACTTTAAAACTTTGACCAAAAGATACAGCCCACAATCGTATTCCGTTTAGATATTTCTATTTACCATCCTCCAATAAATAAATGCATAGAAATGCATAGAGCCATAGCAGTATATAGCTTAGCGATTAGCCATTTCCGGAAATATCGTAAATAGCTTAGGCTAATGGTCAAAAGGGCCCGCGCTTGTACCACGCCCAAGTAAATACAAACAAAGCACATTGTATTTACTGCGCTTAGAAAATAGAATGGGCCATATATATAATAGATAATAAAAATTCTCAATTAATAAGAATGTTAAAATATTAAGAATTTAGTTTTAAATTAATATTATTTATTTTTATATTATTTCAGTATATTATGAATAAAAAATAAACTATTATATTATTTAATAATAGGAACAGTAATTCTAATCTAATTTTTATTCGAAACAATAGTTCAAACTCATTTGATTGTAACTAAAAACCAATAACAATTCATCGAAGATTTTAATAATTAGGAATCTACCTTATCAACGAATAAATTTATGAAAATTCAATTCTGAAGTTAAAATACTAATTAAAATTTACTTTCTTACACTCTTTTATTCAATTCTAGAAAAGTTAAAGTATTAGTTTACATGATATGTATTTGAATTTATACACAACATATTTCAACAGTAAATTTTTAAACATTACTATTTTACCTTCACAAAAATATATATTTCCAACCTTTATAAACATATTTTTAAGTTCATAAATTCTAAAAACTAAACTTATTTTGCAAAAGATTTAATTCAATTTTCAAATAACGTCAGAATACATATGAGCATAAGCTAAATACTAGAAAAATTAACAATTTAAGTTAATTGAAATATTGTTATTAAAGAATTGAAATAATGAAATGTTCTGTTTTACCGACAATATTTCATATTCGAATATGTATCTTATAAATAACTTTGCGTATGTTTTCAAATCAAATAAACTCAACTTCGAATATGTAAATCTTTACACTTATTTTTATAAACAAGAAGTTTATATAAAAATGAAAAATTACAAACCTTCAGAATTACTTTTTATATTTTATCAAATAAATTCACAAAAGAAAACTTATATTAAATTTACCCTTTTAAATGAATAATTTTATCCAGGATCAACCGTCTACTGAGGATTAATAAAAATCACCATCATAAATAAAAGTAAGTAAATCATAAAATCGCTGTGTCTCCCTACTTCTTTCTAACTTATCTCTTTTATATTATTTTATATATTTTTTTTTTCTACAAATGTTTGGGTGCTGGTAATACTCCAGTACTAACATTTGTACATATTTGTTTCCTTCAATTCCAAATCCTTAGAATCAAGGACAAAGTGGCGTGCTCCCTTTTATGGGAATAGTACGACTTTGTCCTACATTCGACATGTTCTTTCCCATTTTATATTTCACGTGATATTTCTATTTCTTTATTTTGGTCGAGAATAGTTCATTTAACGAACAGTAGTCCCGGGTTATTGGAATTAATTTTCCAGACCCGAAATTACATAAAATTATTATATTCTCTTCAAGAATATAATAATACAATTATAAAAAAAAAAATCTTTCTCTTATGTGTCTAAGACGTCACACACAGCCAAAAAAAAAAAATCGGGCATGTAAAGGAAAACCCGTAGAAGTTATGGAGAAGCGGCCATATTATTCGAAGAAATGCTGAGCTCTTTTGTTGGCTGAGATTTTAAACTGTGATTTACAAAAAAAAAAAGGTCTGTGAAGTGTAAATAATAATATAATAGTAATAACGGTAACGAGAATGAGAATATTACCGAGAACATAACCGACAGATAAATTCTCTTAGAATTTATGAAAATTTTCTCATTTTGATTTTTTTTTATGTTTTAAACAATCGGAATCAATTATTTACTGCGTATAAAATTGTAGTTCAATATTTCTCTGATATTCTGATGGTATATGATAAGCGTTGAAGTAATTTTTAGAAAAGAATTTTTTTTTCAAAATAGCTATATTTGAAGATTTTTCCACTTATTTCCAAACTGGGAAACAGTAGGGTTATAGAGAATATTTTCCTTGGTAAAATAGGCCATGAATTATGTAAATTCAATTATTTTGAAAAATTTGATAAAAAAGTTTAGTAAGGAAAGATTTTATTACAACAAATAATGTTAAAAGTATTATTTTTCGTGACTTTTAAAATTTTTCCATAAGAAATAATTTTTCCTATTCCATATGGAACGACCAATGATATCATTTCATGTCTCAAAATCATAAAAGAACTTTTTCTTCAGAGACCGGTTTTCTGGCATGACAATATAATAATGTTCTATTTTTGTTCTAATAAAAATTATTTAAAGAATTTCATGCAAATAAGACGTCTAATATACTGAAAAAAATTAATATAATTCATTGAAATTTTTATAATTATGAAGATAATGTTAATTCAATATCTTTAGTATCAAATTCAAAAAGAACATAACCTAAAATTTCAGCGGTGAAAAGTTTTAATATCTTGAGAGTAAAACAATTTCAAGGTTCTTTTTCATTTCAAACACGTACACAATCAAATGCTTCTTATTTAATAACAAACATATCTTCAAAATCGATAAATAAACATAAATTGATATTTAAAAACATAAATTCTCCAAATTCTCTTTATATTCTCTTATATTCTTTAAATTGTGTAATATTCTCGGTTATATTCCACCAACTTAAATTTTCGAGAATTTGAGAACTCTGTGAGTGATGCACTCTGCTAGTTATCGACATGGTCAGCAGAAAAGATTTGAAAAAAATGACTTTTATAAAAACTACTATTTTTTTTTTAAATTTAACAAATTTTACTAACTTTAAATATTTTTTTTTCAAACCAAATTTCATAAATTCAAAATAGTTTCAAATTTTATAAATTCTCCAAAATTTTTTTTTAGCAAAGAAAAAGGTAGCTATTTTTCCAACTGACATGAGTCAATTAGACTAACTTTAAAAAAAAGTAATCTCAAATTAAAATTCTAGAAAAAAAATTGCTAGAGCAAAACCAGCTTCTAGCAATTTTCTTTAAAAATTTCTTTAGGTCATTTTAGGAATTTTATAAATTAAGCCCAATTTTTTTTTAAATTATTAAATTTCACGAATTTTTCAGATTTTAAGATTTTCAATATTTTTATAAGTTTTATCAACTTTATCAAACCTTCAAATTCCTTTTTTATGTTACAAATCTAATAAAGTTTTCGAAATTTTATAAAGTTCCAAATTTTACAAAATCCTTAAACTTTGAAAATCTTTTAAATTTTACAAAATCTTATGGATAAACAAAATCTGACAACCTTTCAAAATTTTATAAATGTTATAAATTTTATAAATTAAACTAAAATTCTCAAATTTCCAAATTTTAACGAATATTCCAACTTTATCAAACTTTAAAAACTTTTTCAAATTTTACAAGTCTAATGAAATTTCCAAATTTTTCCAAATTTTAAACAAAATCTCAATGGAAAAAAGAATCCCAGCTCTAAATTATTCTATATTTCAAAATATTAAACAGTAATATAAACACCCTAAATTCTTAAACATAATAAGGATCCCCAGAATCCTAATTTCAAATCTATTCAAATTTTCTATGGATCAAATGAATCCATATTGCAAATTTTTCTATATTTTAAAATTTTTAAATGGGATTACAAAAATCCTAAATTCTAAAAATGTAAAAAGGATCACAAGAATCCTAATTTAAAACAAAATTTTTAATGGATCAAACGAATCCAAATTTCAATCTTTTTTCTATATTTCCAATTTCTTTTTATAGGATTATATAAATCCTAAAATTCAAAAATTTCAAAGGGATCACAAGAATCCTGATTTTTAAACAAAATGTTATTGGATCACAAGAATCCAAAATTCTAAATTTTCAAAAATCTCAATAGGATTATAAAAATCCTCAATTTCTAAATTTTCAAAAGGGATCAAAAAGAATCCTAATTTTTAAACTAATTTCTATGGATCAAATGAATCCATATTGCAAATTTTTCTATATTTCAAAATTTTTAAATGGGATTACAAAAATCCTAAATTCTAAAAATGTAAAAAGGATCACAAGAATCCTAATTTAAAACAAAATTTTTAATGGATCAAACGAATCCAAATTTCAATCTTTTTTCTATATTTCCAATTTTTTTTATAGGATTATATAAATCCTAAAATTCAAAAATTTCAAAGGGATCACAAGAATCCTGATTTTTAAACAAAATGTTATTGGATCACAAGAATCCAAAATTCTAAATTTTCAAAAATCTCAATAGGATTATAAAAATCCTCAGTTTCTAAATTTTCAAAAGGGATCAAAAAGAATCCTAATTTTTAAACTAATTTCTATGGATCAAATGAATCCATATTGCAAATTTTTCTATATTTCAAAATTTTTAAATGGGATTACAAAAATCCTAAATTCTAAAAATGTAAAAAGGATCACAAGAATCCTAATTTTTAAACTAATTTCTATGGGTCAACTGAATTCAAATTTCAAAATTTCCAAAATTTCAAATTTTCAAATAGGATTATAAAAAATCCTAAATTTCTAAATTTTCAAAGGGATAAAAGAATCCTGATTTTCAAGCAAATTTTCTATGGATCACAAGAGTCCAAATGTTAGATTTTTCCAAATTTTCAAATTTTTAATAGGATTCCAAAAATCATAAAATTTTAAAATTTTCAAAAAGGATCACAAGAATCCTAAATTCATTCAAAACTTAAAATGGATCAAAGGAATCCAAATTCAAAATTATTTTATATTTCTAAATTCTAAATAGGATTAAAAAAAAATCCTAAATTTCTAAATTTTCAAAGGGATCAAAAGAATCCTGATTATAAAACAAAATTGCTATGGATCAAAAGAATCCCAATTTTCAAAATTTCTATAATTCTAAATTTTTCTAAATTTCCAAATTTTTAATAGGATTAGAAGAATCCTAATTTTCAAAATTTTTAAAGGGATCATAAGAATCCTAATTTTTAAAACAAATTTTCTATGGAACACAAGAGTCCAAATATAAAATTTTTTCTAAATTTTCAAATTTTTAATAGGATTCTAAAAATCTTAAATTTCAAAATTTTCAAACGGATCATGAGAATCCAAATATAAATTAGCGAAATCTTTAATAAACCTACGTATGTCGGACAAAAGAATCACCCGAACGCAGGCATCGAAGGATTCAGATCTTCAAAAAGAAGTTGATGAATTTAACCCCTTTGCTCCAAGAAAAGAGCTACCACGTGGTGAAGAGGAATATTCTTTAAATCTATCAACATCCTCAAGTAAGGATACAGAACCCCTGAATGATACTAGCGAATCAATTCAGGAAAACTATTCTTTTGAAAACCCTTTTGATACTTCAGTACTATCAAACAATAGTACTAAAACACTAGTAGATCTAAGCGAATCTTATTTAAACTATTCTTTAGAGAAAAACCCCAATATTAAAATCAAAATGAGTATGCCAGAAAAATCAGGTTACGGGAGACCGAGTTCTTCTGAGCAACCTAATAAGAATGTAAATGCTAACCAGCAACCGGTTACAATCCAGGTTGTTACTTTACGGGACGCACTAATGGTAGTACCCGAATTTAATGGTAGAAATATTCTTTTAGCACAATTTATAGAAGGTTGTAATGAAGCTAAGTGCATGATAGAACCCGAATCAGAAATTAACTTAGTAAAATTAATCAGGAGCAAAATAACAGGTGAAGCCCGTCAAGCTATTTCTGGTCAAGTATTTTTAAACATCGACGAGCTTAAAACTTTCCTTAAAAATATATATACTCCAGCTAGGACTATTCCTCAATTACTAGGAGAGCTAGGACAGGAATTTCAAAGAGATCACGAAAACGTAATTAGTTATGCTAACAGAATCAGGGATATTGGAACTAGGATTTTGGAGGTTAGGAGTTTAGAAAATCAAGGTTTTATCGACCCAAATTTCCGCGCGCAAATCGAAAACACATTGGTTGATTCTTTTAAAAGGGGACTTAAATTCAAACTGGAGCAACTATTGGGAAACGAGGAAGTGGAAGATGTCAACAACTTAATAAAAAATGCGATCACCATCGAGCGAAAATTAGAAGCTCAAAAAAATCTTAGAAGGACAACAGTAAATAACCGAAATGAAGACAATCATTTAAGAACTCGACGTATGTTCCCATGTCGAATTTGTAATCGAGAAGGACACGAAGCAGAGCAATGCAGAAATAGACTCTGGTGTACCAACTGTAAAATAAATGGGCATAATTTAGAAAAATGTTTTAAGGCTCAGAAAAATTTAAAATATGAACCACTTAATCAAATTAAGTGCCAACTATGCAATAAGCAAGGGCACACGGCTACCCAATGTTTTGGCAACCAGGAATGCCAAATATGTAAAAAACAGGGACACACTGCTAAAGATTGTTTCCTAAATAAACTATCAACTAGGATAACATGTCAACTGTGTAATAAACAAGGACACAGTGCAGACAAATGCTTTTCATTAAACAAACCAATAAGACCTTTACCAACCGAAATAAATAAGGTTTTAACATGCCAAATCTGCAATCGATATGGACATGAAGCAGCGAAATGTAGAATGGCGTCCACTCAAAAGGAATGCAAATATTGCAAAACACCAGGGCATACGATAGAGGAATGCTATAAAAGAAAATATAATGAAGAAAGACGGACGGGAAACGGATGGAACCTTCCGGGACCGAGTGCAACCGAGAAGGAGAACCAAAATCAACAGCGCTCGAATCAAAGAACATCAATAGAACAATTCCAAAGCGAATTATTACCATCGATATAGAAGAAGATTCAACGAAAATTCCATTTATATCTTTCAGACATCCAGTAATGAATGACACAATTAAGCTAATGCTCGATACTGGATCGGAGTTAAATATTCTAAAAATCAAAAAAATCAGCCCTCTTCAAATAGTCAATCTCGAGGAAACAGTATTTCTCAAAGGAATAGATTCTGTTATAATCCCATCAATCGGTACAATAGAACATACACTAATGGGTCATACAGTAAAATTCCACATAGTACCCGATGAATTTTTTATACCTTTTGACGGAATCCTAGGTTCCGAATATTATACTAATGCAAAAGCAAAAATCAACTTCCTTACGAATCATCTTATTGTAGGAGAAAAATTCATTAAATTTCAACAAAATCATGAGTTACAAACCGAAACAAGAATAAGTGGAATAACAAGATGGACCAATAATTTAAAGAAAAATAACTTGCCTTTCATTAAAGTATTCAACCCTCCTTCAAATAGTCTGGGACAATTTATGATTGATACAGGGTCAGAAGCAAATATCATCAAGAATCATTTATTACCTAGTGAAATAGATATGGATAATTTTAAAACTGTTTTTCTTAAAGGAGTAGGTGATAAATTAAATCGCACTATGGGAACAATAAAACTTGCAGTATACGGACATACATCCACATTTCATGTAGTATCTGACGATTTCGATATTCCATGTGAAGGAATTTTAGGTGCCACCTATCTAACGGAAACTAATGCAGTAATTGACTACGAAAACCAATCAATAGAAACGAAAGATAAAATCTCTGAATTTACATTAGGAAACGAATTTTTACAGGATAAAAATCGACAATTTGCTATAGAGGAAAATAAAAACTGTATTCCCATCATACCAGAAGAAATTAAGAGGACAGATTCATCATGGAGCCTGGATGCAATTGCGTCATCAAGTCATTCAATCTTACCTCAAGAATACGAACAAGAAACCCCTATAAATGACTCTGAAGAATTAGCCCCATCTATCCAGAACATGAAGAACTTACATGGTGCACAAAAAATAAATTTCAGGAAACTTTAAATGAATTTTCATCTGAACTTAACTTGGATTCTTACTCCGAATTTGAAATTTATGAAACTTATGAAACTTTTCAAAAAATTTCTCCGAAGAGGAAATTTATGGAAACTTCTCTATAGGAAACAAAAATGCAGTCTCAGAAGAGGATTTATTAATTAATAAGTTGAGATTAAATGATTTAAATGAAAATGAAAGGAATTATATAATTAAATTTGTAACTTCAAACAAAGATCGGTTTTTTAGAGAAGGACAGAAACTAGAAGCAGCAAGTACAGTCATGCACCGAATTCCAACTATAGACGATATTCCAATTAATGTTAAGCAATATAAGTTTCCAATTTCACTAAAGGAAGAAGTAGAAAGGCAAGTTCAGGAAATGTTAGACTCTGGAATAATAAAACCATCAAGTTCACCGTACAATTCAACTCTATGGATTGTACCCGAAAAAATGGACTCTTCAGGAAAAAAAAAATGGCGACTTGTTTCAGATTTTCGCCAATTAAATGACAAAACCATCAGCGATGGATACCCTTTACCAGATATTACACAAATTATCGACCAAGTAGGAGGACATAAATATTACACAACCCTTGATTTAGCAAAAGGATTCCAACAAATTTTAATGGATCCACGAGATGCACATAAAACAGCATTTAGCACTCCCCATGGTCATTATGAGTATGTAAGAATGACTTTTGGATTAAAAAATGCCCCTCCAACTTTTCAAAGATTTATTGACGAAACATTTAAAAATCTACAAGGAAAAATTCTATTCACATTCATCGATGACATAGTAGTGTTTGCCGATTCTTTAGAAGAACATGATGAAAAAATGAAATTAATTATGGATAGATTACGAAAATCTAATCTTCAACTAAATCCCGATAAATGCGAATTTTTAAGATATAAAGTATGTTACCTAGGACACATGTTGAATATAAAAGGAGTTAGCCCTGACCCAAGAAAATTAGAGGCAGTTAGAGAATTTCCAAAACCTAAAAATGTCAAAAATATACGCCAATTTTTGGGCTTGGCTGGATTTT
This sequence comes from Diplolepis rosae, assembly GCA_030998225.1. NCBI lineage: Eukaryota > Metazoa > Arthropoda > Insecta > Hymenoptera > Diplolepididae > Diplolepis > Diplolepis rosae. Next base: position 1,984,359 of record JAPYXD010000056.1, read on the forward strand.
ATCGCCGTTTTATCAAGAACTTTGCTCAAATTGCAAAACCATTAAGTAAGTTACTTCAAAAGGATATCGTATTTAAATGGACAGAAAAGGAGGAGCAAGCTTTTTCTACGCTAAAAGAACATCTTTGCAATCCTCCAATTTTGCAGTACCCTAATTTTGCAAAACCTTTCAATATCACAACTGACGCATCTGGATATGCTATTGGTGGAATTCTTTCTCAGGGAGAAATAGGAAAAGACCTCCCTATAGCATATACCTCAAGAGTTTTACGTGGTCCCGAGCTTTCTTATGAAGTCTATGAAAAAGAAGCTCTGGCGATGATTCACGCAGTTAAAATCTTTCGTTCGTATATCTATGGAAAGAAAATTAAAATAATTACGGATCATCAACCTTTAGTATGGTTCAAAACAGCAGAATTGAATACTAGAGTACAAAAATGGCGTTTTAAACTCTCTGAATTCAATTATGAAGTCATTTATAAACCTGGTAAATTAAACCTTAACGCGGATGCACTTTCAAGAAATCCTACGGAGCAAGTGCCAACGCAATCGTGCAACATCATCACAAGGAACCAGAAGAAAACGGAAGAAGCAAACGACGTATCAACTGATGAAAAACGCAGGTCAAAAAGAATAATAGGAAAACCAACCCCTAATTATGCGGAAAGTGAGTCAAGTTACTCAACTAACCCAAAGGCGAAAACGGCGTTACCGCCGGACAAAATTTCCTCAAAATCAGTATCATCAAAAATAGAAGATGATATTGAAGACACGGTCAAAATGACCGAATCAAACTTCGAGGCACAAGTCCTCATTCAACAAAAGAAAATTCAAAAGTCAGTAGCACATCAAGCTACGATTCTTCAAATTCTAACCAAGAAACTAGGGAATTCGACCCTAACCTAAGATGTCAAATTATTGAAACTAAAGAAATGATACAATTTCGAAAGGACAATTTAATATACTTTGTCACAAGTACCGGAAATCCCTGCGATAAAGGTGCAAAGAATTTAATTGAATTTAACAAAATCGAAACAAATCAAACATTAAAGGAAATAAGTGCTACCCACACAAAGAAAGGGAGCAAAACGAACCATTTCGCTCTTTGCATAAGAGGCGAAAAACAAGAATCTATTTCAAATATTAGAGAAAACTTGTATATAGTATTAAAGCAGTTAAGAAATTTAATAGATAAACTTAATGTAAAGATAGTAAGTGTAGCACGAAGCGAACATGTAGAAAATTTACCATGGTCCGAAGTGCTGTTAGCTTTTAAAACAGTATTTAAGAATATAAATATTAAAATTCTTATTTGTAAGGGAACATTGAAATTTGTTCCACAGGATAAACGAAACGAAATATTTGAAGAATTGCACTGTTCACCAATTGGAGGTCATAGAGGAGTCTCCAAAACTTACAACAGAATAAAACAAAACTACTACTGGGAGAATCTGAAGGAAGATATTCAGCGAAGGATCCAGCAATGTTTAAATTGTCAACTAAAAGAATTAGTACGATTAAAAACAAAACAGCCAATGGTGATTACAGATACACCAGGAACAGTGTTCGATAAAATAGCCCTAGATGTGGTAGGACCCTTACCCAAAACTAAAAATGGATTCGAGTACATCCTCACAATGCAGGATCAACTGTCTAAATTCTGTCTAGCAGTCCCATTAAAAGATACTCTTGCCACTACAATAGCTGATGTTTTTGTTAAGAAATTTATTTGTTTATTTGGAGCCCCTAGGATTGTAATCACCGATCAGGGTCAAAATTTTCTAAGCAAACTTATGCAACGAATTTCAAAAAGATTTAAAATTAAAAAAATTAGAACTACTGCTTTTCATCCTCAGTCTAATGGCTCATTGGAAAGGTCACACCATGCTTTGGGTGAATTTTTAAAGCAATACACTAATGCGGATCAAGAATGGGATGAATGGTTGGAAATCGCGATTCTAAATTTTAACACGTGTGTATCGGAAAGTACTAAACATACGCCATACGAAGTAGTATTTGGAAAACTGGCTAGATTACCCTCAGGTGACCCCTTAAGGGAAACAGATTTACTGCCTTCTTATAAAGGATATATTATAGACTTAGTAACTAGACTAAACGGAATAAGAACTTTAGTTTATGAAAATTTAGTTGGATCCAAAAACCGTTCAAAAAAAATACTATGACAGAACGATAAATCCGCGTAATTTTAGAATAGGAGACTATGTTTTTCTTTTAAAAGGCCCTAAGCCAAATAAATTTGGTGATCACTATTCAGGACCACACAAAATTTTGGAGGTTATTAATAAAAACAATATTAAAATTCAATACAATCAAGGTAACAAAATTGTTCATGCAAACAGACTCAGAATTTCACACATAAATCACACTGTGAAACCAAAGAAAATACAAAATCGCAGAGACACTAGTAATGATTAATTAATAATCATCACTAGTAATGCAAAGATGGGAAGATGTAAACCCTGAAATTTAATACTAATAATTCTTTTATTTTCAGATGTTTTGGTTATTACTATGTGTAATAATAAGTAATTCAAATGATTTTATTGGATACGATTGTGGGTCCCGAAACTTAAACGTTACAACACTTTCACTATTAGAAGTAGGAGAATGTGAAAAAAATTTTTTTTTAGCAAAGAAAAAGGTAGCTATTTTTCCAACTGACATGAGTCAATTAGACTAACTTTAAAAAAAAGTAATCTCAAATTAAAATTCTAGAAAAAAAATTGCTAGAGCAAAACCAGCTTCTAGCAATTTTCTTTAAAAATTTCTTTAGGTCATTTTAGGAATTTTATAAATTAAGCCCAATTTTTTTTAAATTATTAAATTTCACGAATTTTTCAGATTTTAAGATTTTCAATATTTTTATAAGTTTTATCAACTTTATCAAACCTTCAAATTCCTTTTTTATGTTACAAATCTAATAAAGTTTTCGAAATTTTATAAAGTTCCAAATTTTACAAAATCCTTAAACTTTGAAAATCTTTTAAATTTTACAAAATCTTATGGATAAACAAAATCTGACAACCTTTCAAAATTTTATAAATGTTATAAATTTTATAAATTAAACTAAAATTCTCAAATTTCCAAATTTTAACGAATATTCCAACTTTATCAAACTTTAAAAACTTTTTCAAATTTTACAAGTCTAATGAAATTTCCAAATTTTTCCAAATTTTAAACAAAATCTCAATGGAAAAAAGAATCCCAGCTCTAAATTATTCTATATTTCAAAATATTAAACAGTAATATAAACACCCTAAATTCTTAAACATAATAAGGATCCCCAGAATCCTAATTTCAAATCTATTCAAATTTTCTATGGATCAAATGAATCCATATTGCAAATTTTTCTATATTTTAAAATTTTTAAATGGGATTACAAAAATCCTAAATTCTAAAAATGTAAAAAGGATCACAAGAATCCTAATTTAAAACAAAATTTTTAATGGATCAAACGAATCCAAATTTCAATCTTTTTTCTATATTTCCAATTTCTTTTTATAGGATTATATAAATCCTAAAATTCAAAAATTTCAAAGGGATCACAAGAATCCTGATTTTTAAACAAAATGTTATTGGATCACAAGAATCCAAAATTCTAAATTTTCAAAAATCTCAATAGGATTATAAAAATCCTCAATTTCTAAATTTTCAAAAGGGATCAAAAAGAATCCTAATTTTTAAACTAATTTCTATGGATCAAATGAATCCATATTGCAAATTTTTCTATATTTCAAAATTTTTAAATGGGATTACAAAAATCCTAAATTCTAAAAATGTAAAAAGGATCACAAGAATCCTAATTTAAAACAAAATTTTTAATGGATCAAACGAATCCAAATTTCAATCTTTTTTCTATATTTCCAATTTTTTTTTATAGGATTATATAAATCATAAAATTCAAAAAATTCAAATGGATCACAAGAATCCTGATTTTTAAACAAAATGTTATTGGATCACAAGAATCCAAAATTCTAAATTTTCAAAAATCTCAATAGGATTATAAAAATCCTCAGTTTCTAAATTTTCAAAAGGGATCAAAAAAGAATCCTAATTTTTAAACTAATTTCTATGGATCAAATGAATCCATATTGCAAATTTTTCTATATTTCAAAATTTTTAAATGGGATTACAAAAATCCTAAATTCTAAAAATGTAAAAAGGATCACAAGAATCCTAATTTTTAAACTAATTTCTATGGGTCAACTGAATTCAAATTTCAAAATTTCCAAAATTTCAAATTTTCAAATAGGATTATAAAAAATCCTAAATTTCTAAATTTTCAAAGGGATAAAAGAATCCTGATTTTCAAGCAAATTTTCTATGGATCACAAGAGTCCAAATGTTAGATTTTTCCAAATTTTCAAATTTTTAATAGGATTCCAAAAATCATAAAATTTTAAAATTTTCAAAAAGGATCACAAGAATCCTAAATTCATTCAAAACTTAAAATGGATCAAAGGAATCCAAATTCAAAATTATTTTATATTTCTAAATTCAAAATAGGATTAAAAAAAAAATCCTAAATTTCTAAATTTTCAAAGGGATCAAAAGAATCCTGATTATAAAACAAAATTGCTATGGATCAAAAGAATCCCAATTTTCAAAATTTCTATAATTCTAAATTTTTCTAAATTTCCAAATTTTTAATAGGATTAGAAGAATCCTAATTTTCAAAATTTTTAAAGGGATCATAAGAATCCTAATTTTTAAAACAAATTTTCTATGGAACACAAGAGTCCAAATATAAAATTTTTTCTAAATTTTCAAATTTTTAATAGGATTCTAAAAATCTTAAATTTCAAAATTTTCAAACGGATCATGAGAATCCAAATATAAATTAGCGAAATCTTTAATAAACCTACGTATGTCGGACAAAAGAATCACCCGAACGCAGGCATCGAAGGATTCAGATCTTCAAAAAGAAGTTGATGAATTTAACCCCTTTGCTCCAAGAAAAGAGCTACCACGTGGTGAAGAGGAATATTCTTTAAATCTATCAACATCCTCAAGTAAGGATACAGAACCCCTGAATGATACTAGCGAATCAATTCAGGAAAACTATTCTTTTGAAAACCCTTTTGATACTTCAGTACTATCAAACAATAGTACTAAAACACTAGTAGATCTAAGCGAATCTTATTTAAACTATTCTTTAGAGAAAAACCCCAATATTAAAATCAAAATGAGTATGCCAGAAAAATCAGGTTACGGGAGACCGAGTTCTTCTGAGCAACCTAATAAGAATGTAAATGCTAACCAGCAACCGGTTACAATCCAGGTTGTTACTTTACGGGACGCACTAATGGTAGTACCCGAATTTAATGGTAGAAATATTCTTTTAGCACAATTTATAGAAGGTTGTAATGAAGCTAAGTGCATGATAGAACCCGAATCAGAAATTAACTTAGTAAAATTAATCAGGAGCAAAATAACAGGTGAAGCCCGTCAAGCTATTTCTGGTCAAGTATTTTTAAACATCGACGAGCTTAAAACTTTCCTTAAAAATATATATACTCCAGCTAGGACTATTCCTCAATTACTAGGAGAGCTAGGACAGGAATTTCAAAGAGATCACGAAAACGTAATTAGTTATGCTAACAGAATCAGGGATATTGGAACTAGGATTTTGGAGGTTAGGAGTTTAGAAAATCAAGGTTTTATCGACCCAAATTTCCGCGCGCAAATCGAAAACACATTGGTTGATTCTTTTAAAAGGGGACTTAAATTCGAACTGGAGCAACTATTGGGAAACGAGGAAGTGGAAGATGTCAACAACTTAATAAAAAATGCGATCACCATCGAGCGAAAATTAGAAGCTCAAAAAAATCTTAGAAGGACAACAGTAAATAACCGAAATGAAGACAATCATTTAAGAACTCGACGTATGTTCCCATGTCGAATTTGTAATCGAGAAGGACACGAAGCAGAGCAATGCAGAAATAGACTCTGGTGTACCAACTGTAAAATAAATGGGCATAATTTAGAAAAATGTTTTAAGGCTCAGAAAAATTTAAAATATGAACCACTTAATCAAATTAAGTGCCAACTATGCAATAAGCAAGGGCACACGGCTACCCAATGTTTTGGCAACCAGGAATGCCAAATATGTAAAAAACAGGGACACACTGCTAAAGATTGTTTCCTAAATAAACTATCAACTAGGATAACATGTCAACTGTGTAATAAACAAGGACACAGTGCAGACAAATGCTTTTCATTAAACAAACCAATAAGACCTTTACCAACCGAAATAAATAAGGTTTTAACATGCCAAATCTGCAATCGATATGGACATGAAGCAGCGAAATGTAGAATGGCGTCCACTCAAAAGGAATGCAAATATTGCAAAACACCAGGGCATACGATAGAGGAATGCTATAAAAGAAAATATAATGAAGAAAGACGGACGGGAAACGGATGGAACCTTCCGGGACCGAGTGCAACCGAGAAGGAGAACCAAAATCAACAGCGCTCGAATCAAAGAACATCAATAGAACAATTCCAAAGCGAATTATTACCATCGATATAGAAGAAGATTCAACGAAAATTCCATTTATATCTTTCAGACATCCAGTAATGAATGACACAATTAAGCTAATGCTCGATACTGGATCGGAGTTAAATATTCTAAAAATCAAAAAAATCAGCCCTCTTCAAATAGTCAATCTCGAGGAAACAGTATTTCTCAAAGGAATAGATTCTGTTATAATCCCATCAATCGGTACAATAGAACATACACTAATGGGTCATACAGTAAAATTCCACATAGTACCCGATGAATTTTTTATACCTTTTGACGGAATCCTAGGTTCCGAATATTATACTAATGCAAAAGCAAAAATCAACTTCCTTACGAATCATCTTATTGTAGGAGAAAAATTCATTAAATTTCAACAAAATCATGAGTTACAAACCGAAACAAGAATAAGTGGAATAACAAGATGGACCAATAATTTAAAGAAAAATAACTTGCCTTTCATTAAAGTATTCAACCCTCCTTCAAATAGTCTGGGACAATTTATGATTGATACAGGGTCAGAAGCAAATATCATCAAGAATCATTTATTACCTAGTGAAATAGATATGGATAATTTTAAAACTGTTTTTCTTAAAGGAGTAGGTGATAAATTAAATCGCACTATGGGAACAATAAAACTTGCAGTATACGGACATACATCCACATTTCATGTAGTATCTGACGATTTCGATATTCCATGTGAAGGAATTTTAGGTGCCACCTATCTAACGGAAACTAATGCAGTAATTGACTACGAAAACCAATCAATAGAAACGAAAGATAAAATCTCTGAATTTACATTAGGAAACGAATTTTTACAGGATAAAAATCGACAATTTGCTATAGAGGAAAATAAAAACTGTATTCCCATCATACCAGAAGAAATTAAGAGGACAGATTCATCATGGAGCCTGGATGCAATTGCGTCATCAAGTCATTCAATCTTACCTCAAGAATACGAACAAGAAACCCCTATAAATGACTCTGAAGAATTAGCCCCATCTATCCAGAACATGAAGAACTTACATGGTGCACAAAAGATAAATTTCAGGAAACTTTAAATGAAATTTCATCTGAACTTAACTTGGATTCTTACTCCGAATTTGAAATTTATGAAACTTATGAAACTTTTCAAAAAAATTTCTCCGAAGAGGAAATTTATGGAAACTTCTCTATAGGAAACAAAAATGCAGTCTCAGAAGAGGATTTATTAATTAATAAGTTGAGATTAAATGATTTAAATGAAAATGAAAGGAATTATATAATTAAATTTGTAACTTCAAACAAAGATCGGTTTTTTAGAGAAGGACAGAAACTAGAAGCAGCAAGTACAGTCATGCACCGAATTCCAACTATAGACGATATTCCAATTAATGTTAAGCAATATAAATTTCCAATTTCACTAAAGGAAGAAGTAGAAAGGCAAGTTCAGGAAATGTTAGACTCTGGAATAATAAAACCATCAAGTTCACCGTACAATTCACCTCTATGGATTGTACCCGAAAAAATGGACTCTTCAGGAAAACAAAAATGGCGACTTGTTTCAGATTTTCGCCAATTAAATGACAAAACCATCAGCGATGGATACCCTTTACCAGATATTACACAAATTATCGACCAAGTAGGAGGACATAAATATTACACAACCCTTGATTTAGCAAAAGGATTCCAACAAATTTTAATGGATCCACGAGATGCACATAAAACAGCATTTAGCACTCCCCATGGTCATTATGAGTATGTAAGAATGACTTTTGGATTAAAAAATGCCCCTCCAACTTTTCAAAGATTTATTGACGAAACATTTAAAAATCTACAAGGAAAAATTCTATTCACATTCATCGATGACATAGTAGTGTTTGCCGATTCTTTAGAAGAACATGATGAAAAAATGAAATTAATTATGGATAGATTACGAAAATCTAATCTTCAACTAAATCCCGATAAATGCGAATTTTTAAGATATAAAGTATGTTACCTAGGACACATGTTGAATATAAAAGGAGTTAGCCCTGACCCAAGAAAATTAGAGGCAGTTAGAGAATTTCCAAAACCTAAAAATGTCAAAAATATACGCCAATTTTTGGGCTTGGCTGGATTTTATCGCCGTTTTATCAAGAACTTTGCTCAAATTGCAAAACCATTAAGTAAGTTACTTCAAAAGGATATCGTATTTAAATGGACAGAAAAGGAGGAGCAAGCTTTTTCTACGCTAAAAGAACATCTTTGCACTCCTCCAATTTTGCAGTACCTAATTTTGCAAAACCTTTCAATATCACAACTGACGCATCTGGATATGCTATTGGTGGAATTCTTTCTCAGGGAGAAATAGGAAAAGACCTCCCTATAGCATATACCTCAAGAGTTTTACGTGGTCCCGAGCTTTCTTATGAAGTCTATGAAAAAGAAGCTCTGGCGATGATTCACGCAGTTAAAATCTTTCGTTCGTATATCTATGGAAAGAAAATTAAAATAATTACGGATCATCAACCTTTAGTATGGTTCAAAACAGCAGAATTGAATACTAGAGTACAAAAATGGCGTTTTAAACTCTCTGAATTCAATTATGAAGTCATTTATAAACCTGGTAAATTAAACCTTAACGCGGATGCACTTTCAAGAAATCCTACGGAGCAAGTGCCAACGCAATCGTGCAACATCATCACAAGGAACCAGAAGAAAACGGAAGAAGCAAACGACGTATCAACTGATGAAAAACGCAGGTCAAAAAGAATAATAGGAAAACCAACCCCTAATTATGCGGAAAGTGAGTCAAGTTACTCAACTAACCCAAAGGCGAAAACGGCGTTACCGCCGGACAAAATTTCCTCAAAATCAGTATCATCAAAAATAGAAGATGATATTGAAGACACGGTCAAAATGACCGAATCAAACTTCGAGGCACAAGTCCTCATTCAACAAAAAGAAAATTCAAAAGTCAGTAGCACATCAAGCTACGATTCTTCAAATTCTAACCAAGAAACTAGGGAATTCGACCCTAACCTAAGATGTCAAATTATTGAAACTAAAGAAATGATACAATTTCGAAAGGACAATTTAATATACTTTGTCACAAGTACCGGAAATCCCTGCGATAAAGGTGCAAAGAATTTAATTGAATTTAACAAAATCGAAACAAATCAAACATTAAAGGAAATAAGTGCTACCCACACAAAGAAAGGGAGCAAAACGAACCATTTCGCTCTTTGCATAAGAGGCGAAAAACAAGAATCTATTTCAAATATTAGAGAAAACTTGTATATAGTATTAAAGCAGTTAAGAAATTTAATAGATAAACTTAATGTAAAGATAGTAAGTGTAGCACGAAGCGAACATGTAGAAAATTTACCATGGTCCGAAGTGCTGTTAGCTTTTAAAACAGTATTTAAGAATATAAATATTAAAATTCTTATTTGTAAGGGAACATTGAAATTTGTTCCACAGGATAAACGAAACGAAATATTTGAAGAATTGCACTGTTCACCAATTGGAGGTCATAGAGGAGTCTCCAAAACTTACAACAGAATAAAACAAAACTACTACTGGGAGAATCTGAAGGAAGATATTCAGCGAAGGATCCAGCAATGTTTAAATTGTCAACTAAAAGAATTAGTACGATTAAAAACAAAACAGCCAATGGTGATTACAGATACACCAGGAACAGTGTTCGATAAAATAGCCCTAGATGTGGTAGGACCCTTACCCAAAACTAAAAATGGATTCGAGTACATCCTCACAATGCAGGATCAACTGTCTAAATTCTGTCTAGCAGTCCCATTAAAAGATACTCTTGCCACTACAATAGCTGATGTTTTTGTTAAGAAATTTATTTGTTTATTTGGAGCCCCTAGGATTGTAATCACCGATCAGGGTCAAAATTTTCTAAGCAAACTTATGCAACGAATTTCAAAAAGATTTAAAATTAAAAAAATTAGAACTACTGCTTTTCATCCTCAGTCTAATGGCTCATTGGAAAGGTCACACCATGCTTTGGGTGAATTTTTTAAAGCAATACACTAATGCGGATCAAGAATGGGATGAATGGTTGGAAATCGCGATTCTAAATTTTAACACGTGTGTATCGGAAAGTACTAAACATACGCCATACGAAGTAGTATTTGGAAAACTGGCTAGATTACCCTCAGGTGACCCCTTAAGGGAAACAGATTTACTGCCTTCTTATAAAGGATATATTATAGACTTAGTAACTAGACTAAACGGAATAAGAACTTTAGTTTATGAAAATTTAGTTGGATCCAAAAACCGTTCAAAAAAAATACTATGACAGAACGATAAATCCGCGTAATTTTAGAATAGGAGACTATGTTTTTCTTTTAAAAGGCCCTAAGCCAAATAAATTTGGTGATCACTATTCAGGACCACACAAAATTTTGGAGGTTATTAATAAAAACAATATTAAAATTCAATACAATCAAGGTAACAAAATTGTTCATGCAAACAGACTCAGAATTTCACACATAAATCACACTGTGAAACCAAAGAAAATACAAAATCGCAGAGACACTAGTAATGATTAATTAATAATCATCACTAGTAATGCAAAGATGGGAAGATGTAAACCCTGAAATTTAATACTAATAATTCTTTTATTTTCAGATGTTTTGGTTATTACTATGTGTAATAATAAGTAATTCAAATGCTTTTATTGGATACGATTGTGGGTCCCGAAACTTAAACGTTACAACACTTTCACTATTAGAAGTAGGAGAATGTGAAAAAAAATTTTTTTTTAGCAAAGAAAAAGGTAGCTATTTTTCCAACTGACATGAGTCAATTAGACTAACTTTAAAAAAAAGTAATCTCAAATTAAAATTCTAGAAAAAAATTTGCTAGAGCAAAACCAGCTTCTAGCAATTTTCTTTAAAAATTTCTTTAGGTCATTTTAGGAATTTTATAAATTAAGCCCAATTTTTTTTTAAATTATTAAATTTCACGAATTTTTCAGATTTTAAGATTTTCAATATTTTTATAAGTTTTATCAACTTTATCAAACCTTCAAATTCCTTTTTTATGTTACAAATCTAATAAAGTTTTCGAAATTTTATAAAGTTCCAAATTTTACAAAATCCTTAAACTTTGAAAATCTTTTAAATTTTACAAAATCTTATGGATAAACAAAATCTGACAACCTTTCAAAATTTTATAAATGTTATAAATTTTATAAATTAAACTAAAATTCTCAAATTTCCAAATTTTAACGAATATTCCAACTTTATCAAACTTTAAAAACTTTTTCAAATTTTACAAGTCTAATGAAATTTCCAAATTTTTCCAAATTTTAAACAAAATCTCAATGGAAAAAAGAATCCCAGCTCTAAATTATTCTATATTTCAAAATATTAAACAGTAATATAAACACCCTAAATTCTTAAACATAATAAGGATCCCCAGAATCCTAATTTCAAATCTATTCAAATTTTCTATGGATCAAATGAATCCATATTGCAAATTTTTCTATATTTTAAAATTTTTAAATGGGATTACAAAAATCCTAAATTCTAAAAATGTAAAAAGGATCACAAGAATCCTAATTTAAAACAAAATTTTTAATGGATCAAACGAATCCAAATTTCAATCTTTTTTCTATATTTCCAATTTCTTTTTATAGGATTATATAAATCCTAAAATTCAAAAATTTCAAAGGGATCACAAGAATCCTGATTTTTAAACAAAATGTTATTGGATCACAAGAATCCAAAATTCTAAATTTTCAAAAATCTCAATAGGATTATAAAAATCCTCAATTTCTAAATTTTCAAAAGGGATCAAAAAGAATCCTAATTTTTAAACTAATTTCTATGGATCAAATGAATCCATATTGCAAATTTTTCTATATTTCAAAATTTTTAAATGGGATTACAAAAATCCTAAATTCTAAAAATGTAAAAAGGATCACAAGAATCCTAATTTAAAACAAAATTTTTAATGGATCAAACGAATCCAAATTTCAATCTTTTTTCTATATTTCCAATTTTTTTTATAGGATTATATAAATCCTAAAATTCAAAAATTTCAAAGGGATCACAAGAATCCTGATTTTTAAACAAAATGTTATTGGATCACAAGAATCCAAAATTCTAAATTTTCAAAAATCTCAATAGGATTATAAAAATCCTCAGTTTCTAAATTTTCAAAAGGGATCAAAAAGAATCCTAATTTTTAAACTAATTTCTATGGATCAAATGAATCCATATTGCAAATTTTTCTATATTTCAAAATTTTTAAATGGGATTACAAAAATCCTAAATTCTAAAAATGTAAAAAGGATCACAAGAATCCTAATTTTTAAACTAATTTCTATGGGTCAACTGAATTCAAATTTCAAAATTTCCAAAATTTCAAATTTTCAAATAGGATTATAAAAAATCCTAAATTTCTAAATTTTCAAAGGGATAAAAGAATCCTGATTTTCAAGCAAATTTTCTATGGATCACAAGAGTCCAAATGTTAGATTTTTCCAAATTTTCAAATTTTTAATAGGATTCCAAAAATCATAAAATTTTAAAATTTTCAAAAAGGATCACAAGAATCCTAAATTCATTCAAAACTTAAAATGGATCAAAGGAATCCAAATTCAAAATTATTTTATATTTCTAAATTCTAAATAGGATTAAAAAAAAATCCTAAATTTCTAAATTTTCAAAGGGATCAAAAGAATCCTGATTATAAAACAAAATTGCTATGGATCAAAAGAATCCCAATTTTCAAAATTTCTATAATTCTAAATTTTTCTAAATTTCCAAATTTTTAATAGGATTAGAAGAATCCTAATTTTCAAAATTTTTAAAGGGATCATAAGAATCCTAATTTTTAAAACAAATTTTCTATGGAACACAAGAGTCCAAATATAAAATTTTTTCTAAATTTTCAAATTTTTAATAGGATTCTAAAAATCTTAAATTTCAAAATTTTCAAACGGATCATGAGAATCCAAATATAAATTAGCGAAATCTTTAATAAACCTACGTATGTCGGACAAAAGAATCACCCGAACGCAGGCATCGAAGGATTCAGATCTTCAAAAAGAAGTTGATGAATTTAACCCCTTTGCTCCAAGAAAAGAGCTACCACGTGGTGAAGAGGAATATTCTTTAAATCTATCAACATCCTCAAGTAAGGATACAGAACCCCTGAATGATACTAGCGAATCAATTCAGGAAAACTATTCTTTTGAAAACCCTTTTGATACTTCAGTACTATCAAACAATAGTACTAAAACACTAGTAGATCTAAGCGAATCTTATTTAAACTATTCTTTAGAGAAAAACCCCAATATTAAAATCAAAATGAGTATGCCAGAAAAATCAGGTTACGGGAGACCGAGTTCTTCTGAGCAACCTAATAAGAATGTAAATGCTAACCAGCAACCGGTTACAATCCAGGTTGTTACTTTACGGGACGCACTAATGGTAGTACCCGAATTTAATGGTAGAAATATTCTTTTAGCACAATTTATAGAAGGTTGTAATGAAGCTAAGTGCATGATAGAACCCGAATCAGAAATTAACTTAGTAAAATTAATCAGGAGCAAAATAACAGGTGAAGCCCGTCAAGCTATTTCTGGTCAAGTATTTTTAAACATCGACGAGCTTAAAACTTTCCTTAAAAATATATATACTCCAGCTAGGACTATTCCTCAATTACTAGGAGAGCTAGGACAGGAATTTCAAAGAGATCACGAAAACGTAATTAGTTATGCTAACAGAATCAGGGATATTGGAACTAGGATTTTGGAGGTTAGGAGTTTAGAAAATCAAGGTTTTATCGACCCAAATTTCCGCGCGCAAATCGAAAACACATTGGTTGATTCTTTTAAAAGGGGACTTAAATTCAAACTGGAGCAACTATTGGGAAACGAGGAAGTGGAAGATGTCAACAACTTAATAAAAAATGCGATCACCATCGAGCGAAAATTAGAAGCTCAAAAAAATCTTAGAAGGACAACAGTAAATAACCGAAATGAAGACAATCATTTAAGAACTCGACGTATGTTCCCATGTCGAATTTGTAATCGAGAAGGACACGAAGCAGAGCAATGCAGAAATAGACTCTGGTGTACCAACTGTAAAATAAATGGGCATAATTTAGAAAAATGTTTTAAGGCTCAGAAAAATTTAAAATATGAACCACTTAATCAAATTAAGTGCCAACTATGCAATAAGCAAGGGCACACGGCTACCCAATGTTTTGGCAACCAGGAATGCCAAATATGTAAAAAACAGGGACACACTGCTAAAGATTGTTTCCTAAATAAACTATCAACTAGGATAACATGTCAACTGTGTAATAAACAAGGACACAGTGCAGACAAATGCTTTTCATTAAACAAACCAATAAGACCTTTACCAACCGAAATAAATAAGGTTTTAACATGCCAAATCTGCAATCGATATGGACATGAAGCAGCGAAATGTAGAATGGCGTCCACTCAAAAGGAATGCAAATATTGCAAAACACCAGGGCATACGATAGAGGAATGCTATAAAAGAAAATATAATGAAGAAAGACGGACGGGAAACGGATGGAACCTTCCCGGACCCAGAGCACCCGAGAAGGAGAACCAAAATCAACAGCGCTCGAATCAAAGAACATCAATAGAACAATTCCAAAGCGAATTATTACCATCGATATAGAAGAAGATTCAACGAAAATTCCATTTATATCTTTCAGACATCCAGTAATGAATGACACAATTAAGCTAATGCTCGATACTGGATCGGAGTTAAATATTCTAAAAATCAAAAAAATCAGCCCTCTTCAAATAGTCAATCTCGAGGAAACAGTATTTCTCAAAGGAATAGATTCTGTTATAATCCCATCAATCGGTACAATAGAACATACACTAATGGGTCATACAGTAAAATTCCACATAGTACCCGATGAATTTTTTATACCTTTTGACGGAATCCTAGGTTCCGAATATTATACTAATGCAAAAGCAAAAATCAACTTCCTTACGAATCATCTTATTGTAGGAGAAAAATTCATTAAATTTCAACAAAATCATGAGTTACAAACCGAAACAAGAATAAGTGGAATAACAAGATGGACCAATAATTTAAAGAAAAATAACTTGCCTTTCATTAAAGTATTCAACCCTCCTTCAAATAGTCTGGGACAATTTATGATTGATACAGGGTCAGAAGCAAATATCATCAAGAATCATTTATTACCTAGTGAAATAGATATGGATAATTTTAAAACTGTTTTTCTTAAAGGAGTAGGTGATAAATTAAATCGCACTATGGGAACAATAAAACTTGCAGTATACGGACATACATCCACATTTCATGTAGTATCTGACGATTTCGATATTCCATGTGAAGGAATTTTAGGTGCCACCTATCTAACGGAAACTAATGCAGTAATTGACTACGAAAACCAATCAATAGAAACGAAAGATAAAATCTCTGAATTTACATTAGGAAACGAATTTTTACAGGATAAAAATCGACAATTTGCTATAGAGGAAAATAAAAACTGTATTCCCATCATACCAGAAGAAATTAAGAGGACAGATTCATCATGGAGCCTGGATGCAATTGCGTCATCAAGTCATTCAATCTTACCTCAAGAATACGAACAAGAAACCCCTATAAACGACTCTGAAGAATTAGATAGCCCCATCTATCCAGAACATGAAGAACTTACATGGTGCACAAAAGATAAATTTCAGGAAACTTTAAATGAAATTTCATCTGAACTTAACTTGGATTCTTACTCCGAATTTGAAATTTATGAAACTTATGAAACTTTTCAAAAAAATTTCTCCGAAGAGGAAATTTATGGAAACTTCTCTATAGGAAACAAAAATGCAGTCTCAGAAGAGGATTTATTAATTAATAAGTTGAGATTAAATGATTTAAATGAAAATGAAAGGAATTATATAATTAAATTTGTAACTTCAAACAAAGATCGGTTTTTTAGAGAAGGACAGAAACTAGAAGCAGCAAGTACAGTCATGCACCGAATTCCAACTATAGACGATATTCCAATTAATGTTAAGCAATATAAATTTCCAATTTCACTAAAGGAAGAAGTAGAAAGGCAAGTTCAGGAAATGTTAGACTCTGGAATAATAAAACCATCAAGTTCACCGTACAATTCACCTCTATGGATTGTACCCGAAAAAATGGACTCTTCAGGAAAACAAAAATGGCGACTTGTTTCAGATTTTCGCCAATTAAATGACAAAACCATCAGCGATGGATACCCTTTACCAGATATTACACAAATTATCGACCAAGTAGGAGGACATAAATATTACACAACCCTTGATTTAGCAAAAGGATTCCAACAAATTTTAATGGATCCACGAGATGCACATAAAACAGCATTTAGCACTCCCCATGGTCATTATGAGTATGTAAGAATGACTTTTGGATTAAAAAATGCCCCTCCAACTTTTCAAAGATTTATTGACGAAACATTTAAAAATCTACAAGGAAAAATTCTATTCACATTCATCGATGACATAGTAGTGTTTGCCGATTCTTTAGAAGAACATGATGAAAAAATGAAATTAATTATGGATAGATTACGAAAATCTAATCTTCAACTAAATCCCGATAAATGCGAATTTTTAAGATATAAAGTATGTTACCTAGGACACATGTTGAATATAAAAGGAGTTAGCCCTGACCCAAGAAAATTAGAGGCAGTTAGAGAATTTCCAAAACCTAAAAATGTCAAAAATATACGCCAATTTTTGGGCTTGGCTGGATTTTATCGCCGTTTTATCAAGAACTTTGCTCAAATTGCAAAACCATTAAGTAAGTTACTTCAAAAGGATATCGTATTTAAATGGACAGAAAAGGAGGAGCAAGCTTTTTCTACGCTAAAAGAACATCTTTGCAATCCTCCAATTTTGCAGTACCCTAATTTTGCAAAACCTTTCAATATCACAACTGACGCATCTGGATATGCTATTGGTGGAATTCTTTCTCAGGGAGAAATAGGAAAAGACCTCCCTATAGCATATACCTCAAGAGTTTTACGTGGTCCCGAGCTTTCTTATGAAGTCTATGAAAAAGAAGCTCTGGCGATGATTCACGCAGTTAAAATCTTTCGTTCGTATATCTATGGAAAGAAAATTAAAATAATTACGGATCATCAACCTTTAGTATGGTTCAAAACAGCAGAATTGAATACTAGAGTACAAAAATGGCGTTTTAAACTCTCTGAATTCAATTATGAAGTCATTTATAAACCTGGTAAATTAAACCTTAACGCGGATGCACTTTCAAGAAATCCTACGGAGCAAGTGCCAACGCAATCGTGCAACATCATCACAAGGAACCAGAAGAAAACGGAAGAAGCAAACGACGTATCAACTGATGAAAAACGCAGGTCAAAAAGAATAATAGGAAAACCAACCCCTAATTATGCGGAAAGTGAGTCAAGTTACTCAACTAACCCAAAGGCGAAAACGGCGTTACCGCCGGACAAAATTTCCTCAAAATCAGTATCATCAAAAATAGAAGATGATATTGAAGACACGGTCAAAATGACCGAATCAAACTTCGAGGCACAAGTCCTCATTCAACAAAAAGAAAATTCAAAAGTCAGTAGCACATCAAGCTACGATTCTTCAAATTCTAACCAAGAAACTAGGGAATTCGACCCTAACCTAAGATGTCAAATTATTGAAACTAAAGAAATGATACAATTTCGAAAGGACAATTTAATATACTTTGTCACAAGTACCGGAAATCCCTGCGATAAAGGTGCAAAGAATTTAATTGAATTTAACAAAATCGAAACAAATCAAACATTAAAGGAAATAAGTGCTACCCACACAAAGAAAGGGAGCAAAACGAACCATTTCGCTCTTTGCATAAGAGGCGAAAAACAAGAATCTATTTCAAATATTAGAGAAAACTTGTATATAGTATTAAAGCAGTTAAGAAATTTAATAGATAAACTTAATGTAAAGATAGTAAGTGTAGCACGAAGCGAACATGTAGAAAATTTACCATGGTCCGAAGTGCTGTTAGCTTTTAAAACAGTATTTAAGAATATAAATATTAAAATTCTTATTTGTAAGGGAACATTGAAATTTGTTCCACAGGATAAACGAAACGAAATATTTGAAGAATTGCACTGTTCACCAATTGGAGGTCATAGAGGAGTCTCCAAAACTTACAACAGAATAAAACAAAACTACTACTGGGAGAATCTGAAGGAAGATATTCAGCGAAGGATCCAGCAATGTTTAAATTGTCAACTAAAAGAATTAGTACGATTAAAAACAAAACAGCCAATGGTGATTACAGATACACCAGGAACAGTGTTCGATAAAATAGCCCTAGATGTGGTAGGACCCTTACCCAAAACTAAAAATGGATTCGAGTACATCCTCACAATGCAGGATCAACTGTCTAAATTCTGTCTAGCAGTCCCATTAAAAGATACTCTTGCCACTACAATAGCTGATGTTTTTGTTAAGAAATTTATTTGTTTATTTGGAGCCCCTAGGATTGTAATCACCGATCAGGGTCAAAATTTTCTAAGCAAACTTATGCAACGAATTTCAAAAAGATTTAAAATTAAAAAAATTAGAACTACTGCTTTTCATCCTCAGTCTAATGGCTCATTGGAAAGGTCACACCATGCTTTGGGTGAATTTTTAAAGCAATACACTAATGCGGATCAAGAATGGGATGAATGGTTGGAAATCGCGATTCTAAATTTTAACACGTGTGTATCGGAAAGTACTAAACATACGCCATACGAAGTAGTATTTGGAAAACTGGCTAGATTACCCTCAGGTGACCCCTTAAGGGAAACAGATTTACTGCCTTCTTATAAAGGATATATTATAGACTTAGTAACTAGACTAAACGGAATAAGAACTTTAGTTTATGAAAATTTAGTTGGATCCAAAAACCGTTCAAAAAAAATACTATGACAGAACGATAAATCCGCGTAATTTTAGAATAGGAGACTATGTTTTTCTTTTAAAAGGCCCTAAGCCAAATAAATTTGGTGATCACTATTCAGGACCACACAAAATTTTGGAGGTTATTAATAAAAACAATATTAAAATTCAATACAATCAAGGTAACAAAATTGTTCATGCAAACAGACTCAGAATTTCACACATAAATCACACTGTGAAACCAAAGAAAATACAAAATCGCAGAGACACTAGTAATGATTAATTAATAATCATCACTAGTAATGCAAAGATGGGAAGATGTAAACCCTGAAATTTAATACTAATAATTCTTTTATTTTCAGATGTTTTGGTTATTACTATGTGTAATAATAAGTAATTCAAATGCTTTTATTGGATACGATTGTGGGTCCCGAAACTTAAACGTTACAACACTTTCACTATTAGAAGTAGGAGAATGTGAGCTACCAGAAACAAATGTCGATGTATCTGAGAAATATGTACAGCTCCTGCAAATCAACGAATATAGTGAAACGAAGATAATCCAATGTAAGTTCGAAACACATAGAACAGTGTACTATTGTGGGATGCACTCACATATTTCTATTGTTCTAAACGGAGAAAATGAATATATAAACGACGTTAGTAGAAGTGCATGCGAAGATGTACACAAAACAGGAATATTAAAGGTTACTGAATCACATATTGTACGCGATATCAAAATTAATCAAACTATAACCCACAGTTTAATGTTTGCGGGATATATTAATTCTGAAGGGAAATGTAATGGAGTAGGTTACTCAGATCCGTTTGGCACATGGGAAAATGTAGTTGTGCAAGGTATAATAAAAATATCTCTAAGTGAACAAACTGCAGAAATAAAGTTAAATTCAAATTCTATTCATTTGCGTTCAGGAACTATTTGTTCACTTTCTGATGGTCATTGCATTGATCAGGAGGGAGGTTATACCTTTTGGAATACAGTACCGGTTGATAATTGTAAATTTCAGCAATATAGCATCCTTTATGAAGGATTAGCAAATAAAGTAATAGATCACGATTTTGATAACAAGCAAATTATGTACTCTCTTTCCACCCAAGATATAACGTTCGCCCTGACAGCAAAAAGCAAAGAAACCGTTTGCGGTTATGTAGTTATTAGAACAGAACATCCTAAATTGTTAATATTTGAAACAACTAAAGGTGAAAGCTTCGCAAATTATAAAAAAATCTCTGTAACGAATTTAGATATTTTTGCATATGTTAACTCCAAATTTGTATACGTCGAAAAACATTTACGCTCTCAAATGAAACAACTGTATAAAGACGTGCTCACCCAAAAATGTAAATTAGAGAAGCAAACTTTGAAAAACTCACTTTCAATAGCAACACAATCGCCGGACGAGTTCGCCTACGACTTGATGAAGGGACCAGGATACATGGCAGTTGTTGCAGGTGAAGTAGTACACATAATCAAATGTGTACCAGTGGAAATAAAAATGGAGCATGGGGAATCCTGTTATGCAGAACTTCAAATAACCCGAAATAACAAAACGTATTTTCTTACACCTAGAACTCACATCCTCAAGACACAAGGAACGCAAATACCTTGCAACAGATTGTTACCTTCCCAATACTATGTTGGTAACAAATGGTACAAAATACTACCACTACCTACCACAGCAGAGAAACCTACAATTATTAAGCCGATGACAGCACCTACGTGGGAATACGTCAATCCATCAGAACTGGCAACCAATGGAATATACACCGAACAAGAATTGGACCAAATTAGGGAACGAATTATGTTTCCAGTAGAACGACCAGCAGTTCTTAATGATTTAGCTAGAGAAATGCGTGGACATCCCTTGGGCGACAGTGAAGGAAGTCTTTTGAAACTACTTAATGAAAACGTGATTACAACGATAGCCAGCAGTACATGGAACAAACTCTGGACACATTTCATCACTTTCGGGACTGCAAGTGCCGGAATAATAGCTATTTTTATGATCCTCCATCTGATTAAGGCTGTAATAGATATCATTATCCAAGGTTACACACTACATGCCGTTTATGGCTGGTCCATACACCTTTTAGGAGCTCTGTGGAGTTCAGTTACTTACCTACTCATACAGATCGCTAGAAGACCAACAGCCTCAGAAGACATAGAATTGGGAGAAATACAGACAACTGAACAGGACAACTCTGATCAAGAAAAATCAACTCAGCGGGAAAAAGAAGAAAAGCCCTCAAACAGTCGTCCATATTTCTAAAGAAAAACTTATCAGACAACGAACACACATTGATTTATGTGGAAAATTCACCCACAACATACATGCCTGTACCTTTTCAAAGCTAGCAACAGCAGAAGAAAGAAGATCTACACAGGGATATGTTTGCTACTAAAGTTGCACTCTACTAGCAACCATTTTACGGTGGGGGTGTAACGTCCTGCGTCCGTCTCATATTTTTTTATTATTATTTTATAATTATCATTTATTTTCATTAATTCCCGTAAAATGTAAAATTATAACATCTTATTTAATATTTCTCCGTAGTCTTAGTCATAAAAATGTAAATACTTTTAACGCAATCACTTCTCTAGAGATTGTATAAATTCAGAAACCTTTTTAGAAAATGTGCAGCTGCGTAAATACAAAGATTCGAACTTTCTAAGCAATCTGTAAAAGTAATATAACTTGCACTTTAAAACTTTGACCAAAAGATACAGCCCACAATCGTATTCCGTTTAGATATTTCTATTTACCATCCTCCAATAAATAAGTGCATAGAAATGCATAGAGCCATAGCAGTATATAGCTTAGCGATTAGCCATTTCCGGAAATATCGTAAATAGCTTAGGCTAATGGTCAAAAGGGCCCGCGCTTGTACCACGCCCAAGTAAATACAAACAAAGCACATTGTATTTACTGCGCTTAGAAAATAGAATGGGCCATATATATAATAGATAATAAAAATTCTCAATTAATAAGAATGTTAAAATATTAAGAATTTAGTTTTAAATTAATATTATTTATTTTTATATTATTTCAGTATATTATGAATAAAAAATAAACTATTATATTATTTAATAATAGGAACAGTAATTCTAATCTAATTTTTATTCGAAACAATAGTTCAAACTCATTTGATTGTAACTAAAAACCAATAACAATTCATCGAAGATTTTAATAATTAGGAATCTACCTTATCAACGAATAAATTTATGAAAATTCAATTCTGAAGTTAAAATACTAATTAAAATTTACTTTCTTACACTCTTTTATTCAATTCTAGAAAAGTTAAAGTATTAGTTTACATGATATGTATTTGAATTTATACACAACATATTTCAACAGTAAATTTTTAAACATTACTATTTTACCTTCACAAAAATATATATTTCCAACCTTTATAAACATATTTTTAAGTTCATAAATTCTAAAAACTAAACTTATTTTGCAAAAAGATTTAATTCAATTTTCAAATAACGTCAGAATACATATGAGCATAAGCTAAATACTAGAAAAATTAACAATTTAAGTTAATTGAAATATTGTTATTAAAGAATTGAAATAATGAAATGTTCTGTTTTACCGACAATATTTCATATTCGAATATGTATCTTATAAATAACTTTGCGTATGTTTTCAAATCAAATAAACTCAACTTCGAATATGTAAATCTTTACACTTATTTTTATAAACAAGAAGTTTATATAAAAATGAAAAATTACAAACCTTCAGAATTACTTTTTATATTTTATCAAATAAATTCACAAAAGAAAACTTATATTAAATTTACCCTTTTAAATGAATAATTTTATCCAGGATCAGCCGTCTACTGAGGATTAATAAAAATCACCATCATAAATAAAAGTAAGTAAATCATAAAATCGCTGTGTCTCCCTACTTCTTTCTAACTTATCTCTTTTATATTATTTTATATATTTTTTTTTTCTACAAATGTTTGGGTGCTGGTAATACTCCAGTACTAACATTTGTACATATTTGTTTCCTTCAATTCCAAATCCTTAGAATCAAGGACAAAGTGGCGTGCTCCCTTTTATGGGAATAGTACGACTTTGTCCTACATTCGACATGTTCTTTCCCATTTTATATTTCACGTGATATTTCTATTTCTTTATTTTGGTCGAGAATAGTTCATTTAACGAACAGTAGTCCCGGGTTATTGGAATTAATTTTCCAGACCCGAAATTACATAAAATTATTATATTCTCTTCAAGAATATAATAATACAATTATAAAAAAAAAAATCTTTCTCTTATGTGTCTAAGACGTCACACACAGCCAAAAAAAAAAAATCGGGCATGTAAAGGAAAACCCGTAGAAGTTATGGAGAAGCGGCCATATTATTCGAAGAAATGCTGAGCTCTTTTGTTGGCTGAGATTTTAAACTGTGATTTACAAAAAAAAAAAGGTCTGTGAAGTGTAAATAATAAGCGTAGAATAATGAGGAAAATGCAAAAACAATAACTTATGTTGTAATCAATTTATCAGAAAAACTTATTCGAAATTGCATGTTAAATAGCGCGCGGCTTATTTTAGCCAATCAAAGTCAAGCTTTGAAACAGCCAATGAGAAAACTTTATCTAGATTGAACAATATATGGCTGTTCTTTCTGAACCTGGACTTACATGTGTCGTCTTTTGTCTTGATTATATATGTAATATAAACGAGATTTGAACTGTTGAAATCACATATCTATTAATATTTTCGATACATAATTAAATTTTCCCATCGTCGTACCTCCGCACATTCAAATTTTCATTCCTTTGCCTTATTTATTCCGCTATTGTAGCTTTTATAAGCAGAAAGTCGACATTTCTGGCACAAAATGTCGTTTATATTTATTTCTTTTTGTAACAAATGAGATAAAGGTCTAGAATCATTTTCATCTTTAACTATTTTTTTCTTGCCTCTGGTTTTTCATAAAAATGTATCACAACCAGCACATTTTACATCTATTTTTCTAGTTTTATGCATCTTTAAATTACGAAATTCTACTAAATTAATATCAATGAGGATTAATTAATTTCAATTAATAAGTATGCTCAAACTCGTACAAAAAAAACAAAGGATATAAAATATTTACGTAATGTGATGCAATACTCGGTAGTACTACAATAGCGGATTAAATTGGGCAAAGGAAAAAAAAATTTGAATGTGCGGAGGTACGACGATGGGAAAATCTAATTATATATCGAAAATATCAATAGATATGTGATTTTATCAGTTAAAATCCCGTTTATATTACATATATAATCAAGACACAAGACGACACATGTGAGTCCAGTTTCAGAAATAACAGCCATATATTGTTCAATCTAGATAAAGTTTTCTCATTGGCTGTTTCGAAGCTTGACTTTGATTGGCTAAAATAAGCCGCGCGCTATTTAACATGCAATTTCGAATAAGTTTTTCTGATAAATTGATTACAACACAAGTTATTGCTTTTGCATTTTCCTCATTATTCTACGCTTGTTATTTACACTTCACAGACCCTTTTTTTTTGTACATCACACTTTAAAATTTCAGCCAACAAAAGAAGTCAGCATTTCTTCGAATAATATGGCCGCTTCTCCATAACTTCTACGGGTTTTCCATTACATGCCCGATTTTTATTTTTTTTGGCTGTGTTGCACCACTCAAAAATTTTTTTTCAAAATATATACTAAAAGTAGAGATTCCAAGGAATATTTCTATAATATTTACTTTGGTGACCCTCTCAAATAAAACCTGAAAAAAAAATTTTGAAAAATCCAAAAAAACTTTTTTACCCCTTTTTTTCCGAAATTTTTTTAAATTTTCTTATAAATTATTCCCGCTGGTATTTATAACATATTCTTTTTTCATCAAAATCGGTCAAGAAATTAATTTTTTTCATTTTGATTTCCCCCTCCATAACTCCCAAAAAACTGTACTTTTAAGGTTACCATTTTAGGAAATTGAATAACTAGTTGGTGCCTACTTACGACATAAATTTGGACTTGCTACGTGCGGGGGCAACTTTTACATACTTATCTCCCTAGACCCTTTACGTGCTATTCTTTGATGTATCAACTTAATAATTATTTTTCCCAACTACACAGTTGCAATACAGCGAATTATTTTTATCTACGCTATGCGAGATAAAAAAATGTGAGAATTTAAAATTGCTCTATTACGAACTTTAATTTAAAGATTTCTTCATAGGATATATATTTTTCGTTTTCATTTAAAAAAATACTGTTGAAAATCAAGAATTCGATTTTTTACCATAATTATACAATTACTTTTTCTTGGAGAGAAAATTATTTTTATAAGCATATATTCCTTAAAACACGATTCGAACTGAATGTTGGCAATTTCGCATTGGATGTTGTCTTTGAGGTCGTCTAAAGTTGCTAGCTTGTTGGTATTGACCAGTGACTTGATATGGCCCCATAAAAAGAAATCCAATGGCGTTAGATCGCATGAACGAAGCGGCCATTCGATCGGACCATTTCTCGAGATAACACGTTCACCGAATTTGCCTTTCAATGAATCGATTGTGACGCGTGCTGTGTGGCTAGTGGCACCGTCTTGTTGAAACTAGATATCGTTGAAGCCAATTTCATCCAATTCTGGCCACAAATAATCTTCCAACATAGCACGATAGCGCTCTCCATTGACGGTAACATGGCGGTCGTTTTCATCCACGAAAAAATACGGCCCAATCACACCTCCGGCATAAAAACCGCACCAAACAGTCACTTTTTGCGGATGCAACGGTGTCTCAAGAAGCACATTTGGGTTTGTTGCTGACCAATAACGCATATTTTGCTTATTAAAAAAGCCATTGAGCCAGAAATGAGCTTCATCGCTGGAGATGATTTTTCGATGAAATTCTTCATTTTCTT
This sequence comes from Diplolepis rosae, assembly GCA_030998225.1. Lineage (NCBI taxonomy): Eukaryota > Metazoa > Arthropoda > Insecta > Hymenoptera > Diplolepididae > Diplolepis > Diplolepis rosae. Next base: position 2,010,719 of record JAPYXD010000056.1, read on the forward strand.
CAAGCTTTGCCAGAGCCCAATTGGAGAAGTTTTGGCGTTTCAAGTGATCAAGTGGCTTTACTTCTTGAGTCAATTTAATCTTGAAAGCATGTAGGCCAAGATCTTTTCGCATAATACGCCACAGTTTCGTTTGATCAATGCCCAATTCTTGAGAACGACGTGGAATCGACTGATTTGGCTCATTTTGAATCGATACACTTACGACTGCGATTATCTCTTCGCTTCGAGCAATACGACGTCTTTTTGGCACTGGAACGTCCAGTAGTGTAAATTTGGTCTGGAATTTATCCACTATAGCACGCACAGCCTGTCGGTTGGGGCGATTATTTCGGCCGAAAATTGGAGTAAGCGCTCTTAAAGTTGCGACCACCGACTCAGAATTTCGGTAGTAATTTTTAATAATTTCCAAACGTTGCTGGTTCGTGAACTATACCATGATGAAAATGTTGACTTTAACTAACGTTTTGACATTGACAGTTCATTAAAACAGTTTATGGGTGCGTTCATATAAAGATACGAAATTGTTATGTCCCTATTGGAAAACCCTTCATAAGAAATGTTTAAAATACCATTGTAAACTTAGAAATAATAGAAAAAAGATATCATTATCAAATGTAAGTGATAATTAGAGATTTATGAAAATCTGCAGTTAGACAGAGCAAATATACAAATTGAAATCATTATGATAATAGCTGTAATAGAATTTCTTTCTTTGCCGAAGCTTTGTGATTCATTACAGAACCTATAAGTAAATATAGTATAAGCTTTCGAATTTCACTTTATTTTTCTCATATGATATGATAGTATAAAATATTTTTACCTGAAGGAGGTAGAAAACCTGTCATTAAAAGTCGAGCAAAATGAGAGACCTGAGCAACCAAATTTACATAAACCATTAGCATCTTCTAGACATAGTTTTAGTTCATTTTCCCTGTTTGAAGATAAACAATCAGTTTCTAACAGAGTCCATGACAGTTTCCAGTCAGTAAAGTATGCATTTCTGCATAAATTTTCACAATTTGATGTAGCTGCTTTCGCACAACATAAAAGTTTACTAGCATCTAATGGAAGGCGGTTTAGTTTAGAGGGAATGTGTTCTAACAAACAACTCCATATCGGCAATTGCGGTTTTACTGGACTACATTTAACTTCTAGAAGATCTAGAATTTCTTTTTCTGAACTTGCTGTATCGAGGATTTTTCGACATGTTTCAAGGCACTCCAAGTTTTTAGCTTTATCACAGCAATGTATGTCTGCAATCACAAAAATAATTTATATTTAATAACATGTATCGAAATAAATATATTTACTTTCATATGTATCTCATTACAATAGAGTTTACAATATTTGCAATACCCTAGCGAACTGGCTGAATGCTTTACTTTACTGTAGCGTAAAGCTAGCGTAAAGCTAGCGTAAAGCTAGCGTAAAGCTAGCGTAAAGCTAGCGTAAAGCTAGCGTAAAGCTAGCGCAAAGCTATCGTAAAGTAGAATTATAACTCATGAATAAGGCACAATGAGGGTTATTGCGTGACGAGCGACAATGCTCGCAGAAGACCGAAGCCGATGCGTAGTCGAGGCGTAGCTGAGGCAAAGCCGAGACGAAGCCGAGGCGCGATGAGTCCTGCGAGCATTGTCGCGAGTCTCGTAATTTCCCGAATTGTGTGCATTGGCACGTATTCTATTTTATGTGACTTCGGTGCGTATACGAGATTTTATGCGTACACTCGAATCTAATCTAGTATTGTAATTGTTTGCGGCGCTAGTCATTACACTTGATATGTCACGACTAGTCCTGGCCATTTTGATTTTATTGATCTTGTGTAGTAGTACAAGGCTTTGCCAGTAAGGTGCTAATACTGTACGAAGAAGAAGAAGAATAAGAAGAAGATTGTACTCCGTTGCATGGCTATAGACGCATTCGCAGTTCAATTTTTACATTTCATTCCTCTGTAGCGCAATATACTACATTGCGCTACTGTTAACTGTAGCGAAAAAACGAGCTTGCGCTCCGGCGGCACATAAAATTAATTATAATAATTTCTGACAAAATATTTTAAAATTAATAGGAAATACTTTAATAAAATCTATGATGCTTAATAGGCAACAACATATAAGCGTTCATTAAAAGTTGAGGTTCTATACAAGTTCCACTTTCTATTACAATAGACAATAATTGATTATTTAATGGTATTGGATTAAAAATGATTAAATTTTAAAACATATATAATATAAATATAAAACTTAATTGGAGCTTATGATGATATTATCAGACAATAATAATTAAGTTTGTACAGAACTGTTTACATTATCAAAATTTCAGTATTGCGGAAACTTGTTTAAAATTATTAAAAATTGCCAAGAGATTAAAGAAAAAATCCAGTTATAAGTATGTTGTGATTATTGTCAAGTTTATATCCAAGTTGTTCAGGATTCTATAAATAAAACAGAAATATTCAGCAAAGCAACACTTAATTAGAAAAGATATTAAAATTATATTTGAAATGTAAATCAATTTTAAAAATAAAGTTTTATAAACTTACTCATTGTAAAAGATTAATCTGTGTTCAAAATGTCACAACAACTTTCATGGAGAGTCCATGAGGACTAATTTGAAGAGTAACATAAATGTAAGGTTAAGATAGATAGTATAGCTAAAAGGCGGGAAAAATTTTTAAATTCAAAAATTTATCTGGTCAACAGTTATTAAGCAGGTTGAACAATATTAAAGTAAACGGTTATTTGGCAAGTTGGATAATATTAAAGTAAATATCACTGAGATTTTCGATATCTGTTCTAAAATTAATTGAGTTATTATTTTTTTGGATATGAATCATTTCAAGGCAAAGTTTTTTTTTTTAATTTTGTTCATATTCTAAAATTTTTACTTCTTTGAAGTCAAAATTATGTTTAAATTTATAAGCATGTTGTGCGAGTGCAGTACTATTACTGTTGTAATTTTTAATTGATCTGGCATGGTCTAACATTCTAGTATGTAAAAATCTACAAGTTTGACCAATATATAAACTATTGCATTATATACATTTAATTTTATAAACTACATTGTATTTAAATTTAGTAGGTGTCGGTGTTTTAACTGACTTAAGTATTTTTTGCTGAATAATGTTATCATAAGTAAAAATGATTTGTAAATTAGAGTTTTTAAATATTCTGTGAAATTGTTCTTGAAAATTATGAATGTAAGGTAAAGTAATTATTTTTTTTAATTCTTTAGACTCAATAGTTTCATCTAATTTTTTTTTATGATATTTATTAGTTAGAAGATATTTGTATCTATTGGCAATTTTTTCATTCAATAAAGTTGATCGATATCCACTTTTATCTAAGGTTTCTTTGACTAAAATTAAATTTTCATTGTGGTTTATCAGTAATGAATTTAGATAATTGTGTAATTTTAAGGTTTTCTAATTTATTGTTGAGCATACTAAAAGAATTGTGAGAAATTTTGTTGACAGTTGGTAACTGTTTATTGTATAATTGTGTAAAAAAACCAATTGTTGAAATATTAATAATTTCACTTTTCAGAATAGCAATTTGTTTTTGTATATATTGAATTTCCTGTATAATATCTGTGATTTCAAGTTCATTCCTTATCAAGACTAAAATAAATAATAATACACATAGGTTATTTAAAGATGAAACGTGTAACAAAAATCGTCCAAGAAATTCTTAGTCTTGGTGGAAAATTTAATTACGTTCATACTAAAAAAACTTTATCTATTAATAAGATTGTCACAAACATTGAATATAATTTGCATAATATCCCAACTACTAAAAAAAATAAAATAAGAAGTGATGTTTCATATTGGTTACAAAATTTAGCTTCCAATATTAATATTTATAATATTGGAAGTCTTAATCTAACAACAAAAATTTTACAGACAAAAAACTTTATCAAAAATAATAATGATCTTATAATTTTAAATGCAGACAAAAGTAATAAAACAGTGATTATGAATAAAATTGACTATAATAGTAAAATATTCAATCTTTTATCAGAAAATTCTACATATATTAAATTAGATAAAGACCCTACTAATGATATTAATTTAGAATTAAAATCAACTTTATTATTATGGAAAAGTAAAAAAATTATAAATGATAACACCTTCAAATTTTTGCACTCAAACAAATGCATAGCCCCTAAATTCTATGGTCTGCCAAAATTACATAAACCTAATTGTCCACTAAGACCCATCACTTCTTTTATTGGCTTACCCACTTACAATTTATCAAAATGCATTTCTAAATCATTACAAAAAACAGTTGGACTAAATGAATTCTATATAAACGTAGTTGGAATTTCAAAAACAAAGTTAACAATTTAACTATACCTAAAAACTTTACTATTATTTCTTTAGACATTGTTTCCATGTATACTAGTATCACATGGGATTTGATTGTAAAATCTATCAAAAATAGATGGAGAAGTATTAAACCACATACATTTTTGAATTACAAAGATTTTAATAAAGCATTATTACTTTGTTTAAACTCTGTTTATTGTAATTTTGATAATAATATTTATAAACAGATTAATGGTCTACCAATGGGTTCACCTCTTTCAGCCACTCTTGCTAATATTGTTATGGAAGAAGCTGAAACTAAAATCATAAATAAACTAACTTATTACATTAAATTTTACTATCGTTACATTGATGATACATTGATCTGTTTACCAAAAAATAAAATTAATGATATTTTTGATAAATTTAATAGTATACACCCGAATTTAGTTTTTACAAAGGAAAATTCTATCAATGATAGCATTAATTTTCTTGATCTTAATATTAAAGTAAAATATAATAAAATTGTTACAAATTGGTACAGAAAACCAATTTGGTCCGGACGTTACTTGAACTTCTATTCTAATCATAGCCTAGCAAACAAAATTGGTATTATATACTCATTGACAGTGAAACATTTCGACCTTTTCGATCATTAATTTATCAATTTTAAACATTTATAAAGTTATTTTCGCCCGATTTGGTCAAAAGTTTCGCTCTTAAATTTTTATTTTAGATTCCAAATCTGCAATTTTTAATTATATCGATTTTCTGAATTTTGGAAAGGCAATTTTGCCCTATTTTAGTTCAAAATTGTCCTTGTAAAATTTACGAGTGGGTCACATGAAGGGTGAAAATTTCGGGAGTTATTATTCATTATTTAGTGAGTAAGAAAAACCGAAGAAACTCACGACGTTAATTTTTCCTTGTGAACAAAGGCAAAATGGACGAATTCTCGCAGCAGTGCCGGTGATATGGAATTTTTAGGAGTCTAAAAACCATAAAAGAAAACTTCAATTAACGTTGTTGTAATTTTCGCGCAGTTGCGCCTTCAAATACACGTTTTAATTTTGGGAATTCCCTGATCCTGAAAATAATACTTGGTTGACTTGCAGGCTCATTTCAACTTCAATTTCGTGTATTTCTAAATTTCTGTTTACCACCCTGCGAAACTCCAAAAAACAAAAATTCTATCTATTTACTCTCATTTATTTAAATGAAGGAAGTCTTCCAATTTATGGCATCAGGATTCTTCCGTGACAAAAAGCACTCAGGCTCACACTCACAGATTTTCTCATCATTTGCCTTTGAAGATACGTTCAATTCCTCGATAATAAAAGAAAACCTTCCCACAGCACGAAATAATTTCGCCCAGATTTGTTCTCCAATTCCCTAGAGGTGAGGAAAAGCGTTTAACTGGTAAAGTGCCCTACGGGGCTACGGCACCAGATCCACAATTGAACTTACAAAAAAAAAATATATATATATAGAGAGAGAGAACGTTGCCTCACAGGTAAAGTGTCCTGAGGGGCTACGGCACCTGGACAACAATTAAATTTGAATAAAAAAAAGAATAAAAATAAAACATACTACCTCACAGGTAAAGCGCCCTAAGGGGCTACGGCACCTGATAGGCAATTGAAAATCTATATATGTTTAAAAGAAAGAACTCTAAAAAGGAGAGTGGTTTTCCCAATTTCTCACTGCTAGGTGAGTGAACGGGTACTTGCCACTCGAGAGTCAGAGAACAAACCCGTTTTTCCGAATAAAAGTGATTCTCTTCCTAAACACCGATATGAAGACTCAAAAAATCTAACAACCCATAACAAAATTCACGTCCAAAACGCGCCCAAAATAATAAAAAAAAAACAAAAGCCTGCAAATCCCTATCTGCACGGGGGGCAAGGAAAACATACACGATAAGATTCTCCAATAGTCAGGTGCGGTGATGCTAAAATGCACGTCACCTGACTATGAGCTCTGACCTAATATAGTGTCCGGAAAAAATCGCCACGACGAGCGATAAGTCCTCACCTTTTGCAGTTGCGGAACCGGACTGAATTTTGAGGATCGGCAATCAAGTACGTCGCCTCGGATTGCCACATCTTAATCAATTCCCCCCTTAATTAACATGCGCGCGCCTGAATTAACGACCGCGATCAAGTCCAATTAAATCAATAAATTAAGAATTTCTTACACGGTCTTTTCCCCCTTTTCGCGACCGTTTTGAGGTTGGAAATCGGTATCACAAGAAAGATAATATTCTCGTGATTATAACGATGTCTTTCAAATTTCAAAAAGTCGCATATTTCGTCCCGTGGGAGTGTTTAAACATTGATGTGCACTCAAAAGAGAAAGCACACCGCGCGACAATTACGAGAAAGCCTTTCCCCCATTTCACTTCCCGCTGGCGCGTGCTACCTGCGTAGGCGCGGGCTCCCATTGGACAGCAGAATCGGAAGGTGTGGACTTTGTGTAAGGATTTAAAAAATAGATAAAATTCTAAAAAGAAAGATTGGATGTGTTGTTTAAAGATAATGACAAGTTTCAAAATTCAAATATACCAAAACTATTAAAATGAAACCCTATAAAAATGACCAATGGTCTGGAGCGAGCCTTTACCATTTCAAATAATCCATATTGGTTTATTATTATTTGTAAGTTATATCAAAAACAGTATTCACTTATAATATTTAATATTTACAGTATTCACCATATAATAATTATTGTATTTCTTAGAAAGATTTGTGTCGATCAGTCAGGGTATAAAATTAAGAAACGAAAGACAGAATGTTGCGTTGTCAAGTGCGACGTTTCGTTGGCATGGGTACGCCAACCTCATCAGGCTTAAGCTTTATTGAAAAACACAAAAAACACTTGAAAAAAACACATCTTATGAAACCAATAACAAATAAATAATACGAAAACAGACAATAATTACCATAATAAATAAGTTAAAATAATTTATAAAAGTCACATAACGTTAATAATTAAAAGCTGAGTCCGTCATTATAATAGGTGTTAAACGAGCAAACAGAGTTTGTAAACTAAGGGAATACATCGACGAGAGTTCATAGTATAAGTTAACAACGAAGAAACTAACACAAATAAGAACCAATGTGTAAGAAATTCAAACCTAAATTCAGACACGAATCTAATAATTTTAATAATGGGAAGTAAATTCTATTTAAAGTAAATATGTCCTCCTTTTTGTTGATACTAAATTTGTTGCATTTTATAGGAATCATCTCAGATGTTAATCTTTTTTTATAATCAGATTCGTAATCAATAATTTTAACATGTTCCCAATCAAACTCATGTTTAAATTCAGCCCGATGTTTAAATACGACAGATTCGCTATTTATGTTGTTTTTATGTTCATTAATACGAGTTTTTAGAGATCTTTTCGTTTCACCTATATATATGGCAGGACAGTTATGACACTTGAAGCTATAAACAATGTTAGTTTGTTGCCATTTTTCTGTGAAATCCTTTCCTAATTTAATAATTGAATTTAAACTTTTTTCCACTAACGGAATCGTAGAGATGTTATATTTTTTTTTAAATTTTGGATAATGTTATAAAATTATTATTTGAAAAGGGAAGAAAAACTTTTTGTTGGTATTTTCGTGGGCATAAAGAGTTATTACTAATATTGGAATTGTCAGAAGAGTGATATTTAATTTTATTCAAACGTTTTTCAATGTTCTTACCAATGAAATTAATTGGATAATCATTGTTAATTAAAAGTTGTTTAACTTTTTTTAAATTGGTATGATGAAAGGATTCATGAGACAACAAAATCGCTCTATCTATCAAGTTGTATACAATATTTTTTTTCTGTTGTAGTGGATGATTTGAGAAGTAATTGATAAATCTACCAGATGCAGTTGGTTTCTGAAACCTCCTTTGTTGAGGCAGGACCGAATAGGCCACGCACAAAGGTGGCGCTTAAGTGAAGCTCTCTTATATGTTCTTTGATCCAAGAACGTGTTTCCTTTATTTCCTTTCCTTTCATTCTTAGTTAATATTTACAATGACTATTAAAATTTTTATTAATGTCCTGGTTTATAAGAATTTTAAGAAATAAAAAATGTTTACATATCATTGTTCTATTCGTTAATATGGGGATAATATTGGACTTAAATAATTGTTAATAATCACAAATAACAATAAATATCTTTTAAAATTTAGAATAATTAAAAAAAAGTTACAAATGAACTGAATCAAAAATACATATAAGAGGGCTCTACTTAAGCGCCACCTTTGTGCGTGGCATATTCGGTCCTGTCTCAACAAAGGAGGCGAGCAACAAACCGGCCGAGAACCGTGATCGTCGATTAAAATTCAACTCAGATACGATTGAACATTTTTAATCGTATGGGGATGCGTAAGTTGTTTTCGAAGTGGGTGCCGCGTTTGCTCACAGCCTACCAAAAACAACAAAGCGTCGAGAATTCAGAGCGCCGTTTGCACCTGTTCATATGAGGTAGAAATGATTTTCTGCGTCTGTATGTGACAATGGATGAAACATGGATTCACCACTACTCACCTGAAACAAAAAGATCGTCATCTGAGTGGACAGCAGCTGGTGAAAGACATCCAAAGCGACCAAAAACTCAACAGTGGGCTGGCAAGGTTATGACATCCGTATTTTGGAACGCGCCGTAACTGAGGCCTATATTGAGAGCAAAGACGAATCATTCCACAAAAAAGGCATCGAAAAGTTAGAGAAGCGGTGTAATCAATGTATTCTGCTTGAAGGAAACTATATTGGTGAATAAAGTCGAATTTCTCGAAAAAACTGTTTTTCATAGTTAGACCGGAAACTTATTTAGTGATGTGATATATTTAAAAATTGAATTTATAATATTGTTATGAGTAAAAAACAAGTGCTTATGTTTTGAAAATACTGCTGAGTCGTCTGACTGATGCTAAGCCTTTCTCTATTCGTCAGAGGTACGATATACAGTCGTTGAAGACTAATGTGAAACTGAATTGAACTGAACTGAACTGAACTGAACTGAACTGAACTGAACTGAACTGAACAATTCTTTACAAGATCTAAAAGACCTATTCAATGCGCTAGGTATAGTGTTCCTATGGATAGAGCAGCGTATCCGAAATAACTTAGGTATCCTAATGCCGTTTCTTTCCATGTTTCTGTTCGCCTATGTTGAGCTATAGTTCGCAACATACTTTCGGTCTTGACTTGAGTGTCTAACATCGTAGGTTACATTGAATTGTTCGGTTTTCAGGGATTGTTGGGTGTCTTTAAAATATAATGTATCAAATTCCCTTGGAGTAACGAAAGTTTTGATACAATTTCATGTTTTAAAAAGCTTTCGCAATTAATGTCCAATTTTTTTGGTTGAACTGTCACTACTATGTATCCATTAAAAATGAGTATAAATGTTTCTTTGTGTAATGAGAACGATGATGTTTTACATTTAGTTTCAGTGTATCTTTTAAATAGGGTAGCGTCGCAAGTTTAACTGTTTAATAACTTGATACTAGGTTGTATTCATTCGAAAATTCTCTATTCGGCTATAGTTTTACAATCCCTTATGGTTTCTTCATCTATAGGTACGTAAGAGTCTCTGTACTAGATTATATAGTCATGATCCGGGATAATGGAGAAGTATACGTTTTGTACAAGGTGAGGGATAGGGATTATTCTTTTGATTTGTCCTTCTTCTTTCTCAATGATTGGGATCTCCAAAACATAAGAAAACAAACCTTCAATTAGAGCAATTGATAGTTAGCTAATGTCTATAATGTGTTGGTAGTTGCTTTCGTCAGGGATGGAAATGAAAGCTAGTTCTTTTTTTCCCTTCAAATTCCTGGATTGTAGCTCTTAATATAGCAGGTGTAAGAATCTGAGGATGTACAATGCCATGTTTTCCATCATTGATAGCATTAATAGCAGTGTTAATGTCTTCACTTGTCTCATCTATCATAATTGCTGCTACTAGTAGCTTGCTGTTAATAAAACTGTCTTGTGATACAGAGTTGAGTCCTTTATTCAAATTTCTAGCTAATTCACGTTCATTATTTTGACTGCTTAGTAGTTCCTTATGGTTTACTGAGGATGAAACCAATATTAGTTGAAGGATCTTGGTATGATTGGTAAATACTAATGCAAAATTTTTGTTGTCTGTATAGATTTTATGAAATTCAGAATCTATCTGTTTCAAATCAGTTTCGCTTAGCGTTCCGAAGAGGGTTTTAGATATATCACCCACAAAGTTAGCCAAACCTCTCTTAGTTCGAGTCTGCTCACCCATTAGTTTATTTAAGATGCTAATTTTATGCGCGAGTCTGTTATATCGACTTCTCATTAAATTTATTTTATATTTAGGTGAGCATTTGTCGTTGCATGCTAATTCTGCTAGTATAATTGTGGTATCGATGGATTGGAGTCTTTGAGAGATGCTGGTGAAATTCATTCCTATGACCAGTTTCCATGTTTCGTGAAATAAGTGTACTTTCGCTTGTTCTTATGTATACACATTTCCGTTAAGTGGTGTTATAGTGTAATTCCCATAGCTATTGGCTGCTAGGGCCAGGAGTAGCGTTATCGAGATGATCATTTGTAAAATAAGTCATACATTGGTCTAAGTGTATTCCTATAATTCGATCTTTATTGCGGATCTTTATATTTACAAATTTTTCCAAATCATTTCAGTCGATTATGTCGATAATTAGAAGAGTGTATCACTCACCATGATAACCGAACTCTACGATATCGACCTTATCAACCTGTGATTTAGATCTTTATATTATTTTTTTCTGATAATTCTTTAATTTCGTAAGGACCTTTCCATGATATTTCAAGTTTATTCCGTTTACTGTTATCTATTTATTTATTTTATTAAACAGATTCTCCAAATTTATACACAGAGTGTCTTCTCACTATATTATCGTCCAATCTTCTCTTGGTTTTTTCTATTTCTAACTGGATTCTTTCTTTTTCTTCCTGGATGTTTTCTTCGTGTTTCTTTTTCCATTTCCTTATTGAGCTTTTGTGAATTGAAGTTGTTAATGTACTTACTGTCAAGAGTATGTTAAAATTCCTTCCGAATGTTTCGTGTTGATCACGAAGCTTATGAATTTTAAGTTGATGTCCCATTCTTTATTGTTTTCTGTCATACTGGTCTTAATCAAATTTTTCAATGTTGAATGCATTCGTTCTATATTTTCATTAGATTGAGGATGGAAGGCTGTAGTTTTTATGCGGTATATATTAAAGGCTTCCTCAAATTGTTTCATTAGTTCGGCAAAAAAAATTTGCTCCTTGATCTGATAAAATTGTTTTAGGTGCTCCATACGCATAGATGTAATGTTCTATTAGAGCTTTTATTATAGAACTGGTTGTTTCATTCTGTAAGGCTATCAGTACTGTGTATCCTGTTAACCGATCTTTAATACTCAGTTTATACCTATTTCCTCCTTCTGTTTGGGGTAGCGGTCCGAAAAATATCCATCGAAATTTTCTCATTAGGATTTAGAGATATATCTAGAAGCATACTCTCTGCTTGACTGTTGATTCTTGTAGCCTTTCGTAGTTGACATATGAGGCATTTTTTAACATATGCTTTTACCTCTTGATCCATTCCTATCTATAATCCAATTTTCTTGACTTTCTCCAAAGTGTTCATTTCTCCTAAATGGGTACAGTGGGCTTCTTTAAGTATTTTGTCCTTTTTTTCTTTAGTCAACTCTCATGTCACAGTAAAAAATAGATGGAAATTTAGTTGTGTGTAATAATTTGACAAAAATACTATCATTTCCTGCAGTATTTCTTTCTGTATGGGGGTAAATAGTGGATCTCAAAATATTAAACGCACTATTGTTAAATTTTTGTTAACAAATTCTTCTATTAACCAACTTCGTTTATTTATCCAAAGTTTTCCTATGGCGTTAGGCTTAATTTTGATTTTTCCTCTCGAGGTTTGTAGTCTCCGGATCGTGAAGTCGCTATATCTGATCAAATTTTACCCGGACTCATCCAGTTAAACCGTGCGCGTAGACCGAAACGGCAAAAAGTTTTTTTTCTAGGTTTGTAACACCTTCTTTGACAGTCGTGTGAAGTTTGAGCAGGAGACGTCCATTAGTGTGTGTTTGGCAGTCATTCGTTTACGACGAGAAAAGTTTTTTTGGCGATTTTAACTATGGAAACAATTGACAAACGAGTTTGCTTGAAATTTTGTGTTTCCAATGGAATAACAGCCACAGAATCATTGAAAATGTTGCAGAAGTATTTTGAGGAGTCTATCAAGAACGCAATTATTTGAGTGGCATAAAGCATTCAGTGAGGGTCGTAAGGTCGTAGAAAACTTGCCTCATGCGAGTCGTCCATCCACCTCTGTTAACGACGATAACATCGAAAAAGTGAAGAAAATTGTGCTCGAAAATCGCCGTGTTGGCATTAGAGAGGTAGCAGAGGCTCTCAACATCTCTTATGGATCGACTAACCACATTGTGGTTCATGTTTTGGGTATGAAACGCGTCGCCGCCACAATCGTACCGAAAGACCTGAATTTTTTGCAAAAAGAACGTCGAATGTAACTGAATTTTTGGCTAAACACGAAATAAAAGTCATTACTCAGACACCGTATTCGCCAGATATGGCTCCCTTTGTTGGCATGCTGGTATTGGCTCAAAAGGAGCCTCTTTTGTATCCGCTGTTATCGGGAGTAATTTGGAAAGATAATCAGCTACTTTGTCCTCTATACCTTTGACATATTCTATTTCATATTCTTCCATTCTGAGAAGCTATCGTAGTAGTCTGGAACTGGCGTCTTTTACATTATGGAATCATACTACTGTTCTGTGATCAGTTCGGATAATAAACTTTTTTCCGAGTAGATATTGCCGTAATCTTTTCATTGCCATACTATTTCTAGTAATTCTTTCTCTAAAGTGGCGTATTTTTCTTCGCCCTTGTTGAACGTCCTTGGTATGAACAAACATGGGTCATTATTCTGACTTATTACTGCACCGAGTCCTTGATTCGATGCGTCCGTAGTCAAAGTGAATTGTTCACTGATCTTTGGGAATCTATTTACTGCCTCTTGTCCTTCTAATTTTATTTCAATTCGTCTTTCTATTTGGATCGTCAATTGAGATTAAATAGCATAATTAATTTGATCAATTATTTGTCGGTATCTGAGTGTAAAATTTTCAATCGTTTCAGTAGTTCCTTGCCTACAGCTTTCTAGTTTCAACTTCAAAGCTAAAATTGAATTTGATTGTTTTAGGTTTTGACGTAATGCTTGTAACCTTACTCTCATCGTTGACCAAGAGGTACTACCTCACTTTACTTTTAGTTGGGCGCCAGGCGCACAAGCGCCATCTGTACCTCTATACCACAAACTATGCAAACCCTGGTCAACGGCGCTATTGCACGGCTATCACCTCGGCTAGACTCAGCCTCTGATTTTCTTTCAGACAAGGGGAGAGGGGGTGGTTTAAAACTCGTGGAGGCAACAAGTTTGGTATGAAAATAGGATTTTATTTAAAATTATTATTAACAACATTATTACAGTTTTATAAAAAAATGGAATACAGGTCACGCACACATGTGATATCGAGGTGGCTGTATCACGTAACAGCTCGGATAAAAGGGGTCAGGCACGACCACTGCTCGGTTACTTCTATGCTACCGTAAATTACGTAAACACGGTAACTTTACAGTGGATTGGAGATTAACACTATGGAGTAAAACTAAGTATGAGGGGTTTATCCCAACTATTTTTATGGTGCTGTTGTGACGTTTGCAAGATGGCGGAAGGGTGAGGCAGCGGTATCAAATTTATGGGCGGTATGCTGTGGTTAGGCTACGTAACGTAATTCTCGGTAGCGGAAAGATGGCGGCAGCTTGACTACACACGTAGAGCGATATCAATTCATTAGGTTTGGCCTCGTGGCCATCTTGCATCGCGTGACTTTCGGTAGCTATACTAATACATACATGTTGACAAAATCAGTTAATACAGGATAGTTAAATAAGCTGGACTTTTTTCAAACAATTGTTACTAGACACAACTTACTCTGAACTAGACAATAAATGCTATTTACGGGTACAAGAGTTATTTCTTTTAGAGAAAAAGAGAGGTGCGATAGCTTCGTCCTTTTCTAACTAACGGACTAAATGCGATAAATACGGTAATGCTGCTTTTCGTCCAGCCGATGCTCCAGCGATAGTATTTACCTCAATTCTCGATAGCTTAAAAATTTTACTTGAACGAGAGTGCGATAACTGAACTTTTCCCAATATTTTCAATGTTTTAACTTATTTCACTCCTAATAACTTAAATTCTTTATTTCTCTTAGGTCTTAATTTCCAACTTCCGTAACTCAGGACAGTAACTAATCACTAAACGCTAGCTTTGGAGGTTCGAGAGCATTCTTTGTATTTCTTAATTCAGACTTTACTGTACTTACGGAGAAGCTCCAAAACCCTCAAGGCTTCACAAGTTTGAACCGGACCTTACCTCGGCTGGCAAAATTCAGAGATTCATTGTAGGCGTCACACTCGATTTAATATACTATTAGATCACTCCCGAACTATTGCGTCTAATCTCGCTGACTGCTGCTGGAAGAAAGAGAGCGAAGCTTGTCGAGTGTCGAGCTCCTCGCTTTGACATTCTCCTGGCGATTCCTACGGCTTGTGCTGGTTGGCTGCTTGCTCCGTATAGATCTCGCTACTCCACTCAATTTGCATATTGGTTCTCCGCCAATCAGTATTCGTTACAGCTTTCCGCCAATTAATTCAACTTTTGGCTCACAGCCAATCAATAACCGTTTCTGGTTTTCCGCCAATCAGTGTCCGTTTCTTGGTTTTCCGCTAATCAGACACAGCAGACGCATTATAACTGTCTTATCTGTAAAGAGAGAAAAACAAGAGCATTTTCGGAAGCGTAGACTAATATGAGAAAGATTCTCGTCCTCTACTGGAATGAGTGCATCTACTGGCACACACACGACAACAGTACAAATGATCAGACTTTTACCGCATCCTTACTAACAGAGAGTCTAGGTTCAGGCTGAAATATCACCCCAGGGCTGTAGTAGCGTCGAGGGCCCTTACGGGATGTGAGATCTCTTCCTCCCTCAATATGAGCACTATGGAGACTAGGGTTTCGCTCTCAGGCGAATGAGTCATTTTTCAGAGGCGTGAAGTCCTTGGGCCCTAATTTCTTCCGTTCTGACGGCATCCCAAGTGATTCCACAATGTCAGGGGTGTAGGTGTCAGCATACCGAAATGGCGGGAATCCAACCAAGCTAGGCTGCGATTCATAATTTTGGAGAGGCAGCAATCGACCCGCAGCTCTCTAGGCGTCCCCAGAGCTCCGATGAGTCCATCGATGTCCCTCGTAGTGTAGAGCTCGAGGCAAGGTCATACAAAGGAAATTACATATTTTAATTTTAATTCTTAAATTTAGCTAATCATTAAAGAAAATAAAGGAAAACCCCTGGATCATCGTGCAGCAGTGAGATGAGACGACTTTCGAGCTGGGGAAGCTACATACTTACCAAATGTGACGGGGTAAAACTTTGCCACGTTACATGCTTCATATAAATTCTTAATAAATTCTTCTTTGAAAGAATCATTTGTAAATTCGGGTTCACGTGCTTCCTTATCGGTTTCGACTCCTCCTGAAAATCCTACTTTTTTTGCTAGTTTTGAAATTTCCTCTATCCTATTGTCGTTCTCTCTTCTTAATATATTGAATGAAATCGTCAGAGATTCCGTTTGGACTAACATGCGCGCCAGCGATTCCGCTGTTGTGTGAGCTAGTGTCGTTATCTTATCTTGTTTGTGATGCGGGTGTTACTGTCGCGTGACGATTTGAAGTATTTAATTTAATATAAAAGGAACGCAGTCACAAGCTGCTACAAGTTCGCCCTGATTTTTTAAATAGTGACTTAATTTTATTGAGGAACGGCCAGCGTTCTGGAGCACCAGGAGTATAGCCGACTCGAACCTGTCTCAACTTTACCTCACCTGCAAAAGCAGTCACCATTCAACGTAGGTGAAGAGGATTCATACTCTAAGACCCAGATTCTCTTGACAAATTGTTTTTACAAATTTTATTTCTTATTTCTCTAGGCAATTCCATGGAGATCCCTACTACTGCTCACGATGATGACGTGTCAATCGCCTGCTGTCGTCGAGTGCCGTCACTATGCCGGGTTGACGCAGCGTAGTTGACGTCACTGTTGCTATGCTGGTCTTCCTTAGGCTACTTGATTCACCATCAAATTTTTGACTAAATTGAGAAATTCACATTTATTACCTCTTATTGTGAGAAAATTTTTTGCTTCGATTTCGTTCAGAAAAATTACTTTAGTTCATTACTTTATTTTGGAGAAATAAAATATCAGGTGTACAAATAATTTTGCGCCTTTGACAAAAGTTGGCGTCACCAGTAAGTTTTGATTGAAATTAACAGGTGTTAAATGTCACTGTCGTAAAGTAGGACATCTGTCAACAACATAACCTTGAAATATTAGTGAATTTTTATCAGTATAATATATTCTTTTGTGTGCGAAAATGTCGGGTTTTGAGGCGAATAAGCGTCATCTACGGTAACTTTTGATTTACTTCTTCAGTTTGAATAAATCTGCAGCTGAGGCGCATCAATTGCTTATAGAAACATATAGTCAGGTTGCCTTAAGTGAGAGAAGTTGCCGTGAGTGGTTTCAAAAGTTTAAGAACGGTCAATTTGACATCAAAGAAAATGAACGTAGCGGAAGGCCGACAGTTTACGGAGACGCGGAATTTGAAGCATTATTGGATCAAGATTCGTGCCAAACGCAAGAAGAACAATACGATGGAAAATACTTCAAATAATACATAAGGTTCCGTTCTTTCACAATAAATGCCGAATGTTTGATACAAAACGGCGGAAACTTATTTGTACACGTGATAATATGTACTTCAGGCTGGTCACCTATCATAAAAAGTTAATCATGTCCATTTGGGAATTCTTGTATAAGTAAGAAATAATTGTGTGGTACTTTACCCCCCAAAAATATTTTTGATCAAGTTGCCAAAATCACATTTTTCATTTCTTGTTGTGAGGACATTTTCTGAGTTGGTTTCATTATGAAAGATTCTGTCATCATATGTGAAACAACTAAATAGGTTATTTTCACCACATTTTTCGGGGGTGATTAATATCCTTTAAAAACCATGTTGGACACGTAAAGAAAATACGTGTCGCTTAGTTTTTCGAGTACTCCAACATATCCTCTGAAAAAAAACTCATACTTAAGTTAAACTTGAAGTTTAATGGACCATACACTGGGAGGAAGTGCACTTTTTTTCGTTCATAAATGTCCAGAGTCTTCAATTTTGGTCCGATTTAAAATTTTTTTAAACATTAATGTGCATTAAATTCTGAAGAGCCTTGTGGTCAGAGCATTTGTCTCCTCTATTTTCTTATTAATAACTTTTTTACTCAAAGTATGGAAAAATTGAAATTTTTTGCATGACAATTTTTTACGCGTCAATAACTACTTAGGTGAACTGTATATTGTGTTAAATGAATGTTTGGGGACTTGAAGAATACAAACAATGTTATGTCTTGAGGAAAAGATGAGGGTAGTTTGGATTTTTGGATGTAAAGAAGATGGTAAAATGATTATACCTGCTCTGAGATGTTCGCAATGATGATAAAACACTGAATTTATAAATGTATATTATAATTTATTAACCCTTTCCCTACGAACGTCGCCTATAGACGACATTCGCGTGACGACCTGTGTGTACGAGCGTCGCCTATAGACGACATCCGCGCGACGACCTGTGTGTACGTTGGCCCGTACAGCGGTGTCGCTTTACGGAAAACACTGCCGTATCGAAAGGGTTAAACAATAAATAAGAATTTAGATGAGTTTATGACAAGGAACAATATTTATGTGGTAACTCACTCGTCTACCTCTTAGATTAGAGGGCGAAAGACAAAATTATCGTTTGTTACTTTTATAGTTGCAAGCTTAGGGCACAAAGTCTTGCAGGATAGTTTGATTTCGTTTGAGGCTCCATGAGGTAGCAAAACAACGATAAATTTCGCAGGAGCTAGTTTGGTGTAAGGGATGCAAGTCCACCAACTAGTATAATAAATTATCCGTTTACGTTTCTTGCTAAGTACACGAGGACTATGTTCACTAGTCACGTATCGCGCAAAACTGCTACTAGGCACGTACCGCGCAGAACTGGTACCAGTCACGTATCGCTTCCACTACCTTCTATAAGTAGTTGTCATCGTCGATCACAAACTTCGATTTTGTATCTTATCTGTTCTCTCTATTGCCTATTTTTATTTCTAGTTGCCAAATGAATGTAAATTCAACTGCTCACACTTGCATTTATTGATCCGCAATTTACTTAATTTACAGGCTATTATCGATAATCGATTGCAGATGACCAATCAATCCTTTATTTATGATGTATAATCAATAATCGATGTTCTCTCCATTGATTGCAGGTGGTTGATCATCGGCAAACAATAAATACAAATATTAATAATAGTCAATGCCAAATCAATAACCAGGGTGGTGATAATAATTATAAAATCAATCTAACCAACTTAATGTTAATAAAGCTCTCTTGATAATCTGTTAGTTTCTCATTAGGTTATTAACACAGCATTACTATTTTATCGACACGCTGTGTGAATCACTGACTCATTACCGCGTGTAAAATTACCATGCGGACAGAGCACTGCTCTTCTTTATCACTCTGTTCCAATAACTCGTGTGCTTGAGATATGCTGTTCTTATCAAGGAGATTTGCGGAGTCCAGAGAGTGGAGACCCAAGCACTATCCGCTTACCACACTTTTCACTCAACACTAAATAATCCCGAGAAGAGACTCCTGTCCCGACGGAGGATATTTACCTACTGTCGTGTCCAAGGATGAGTTGCGACTCGCCCCAAGGCCCACTGCGATGTGGGATATCGTTCGTCTTTAATAAGAACTAGCTGACTCAAAGCGAAGTTTTCGGAAGGACTCCGCCATTTTCCTCGCTCCTGGAGGTGTTGGAGGTATTCCGATGACCATCATTTCCAAAAGTTGTCGCGAATACGTTGAAGGAGTTGAAACCGACTCAATCGGTGTTCAGCCTTTGCTGGAACTCCAGCGTCGGCAAGAAGGCTTGAATCGTCACCAAGTAGAAAGCGTGCTGGAGTCAACACCGAGAGGTCATCGAGTTCCCCGGTCAAGGGGCATAAAGGACGGGAATTTAAACAAGCTTCTACTTCTACCAAAAGGGTCGAGAGCTCCTCAAACGTAAGGGTGTGGTCCCCTATAACTCTTTTAAAATGGTGTTTTGTGGACTTAACCCTGCTTCCCAGAGACCGCCACAGTGGGGCGAGTTCCGAGGGATGAACTTCCATTCTGTCCCCTTATTAGCGAGAATGGTAGCAGCCTCTTTATAAAATTCGGAAGCCGCGTCAAACGTCCGCCTGAGTTCCCGTGCGGCTCCCTGGAAGGTGGTACCGTTGTCGCTGTACAAGTAACGACAAACACCGCGACGGCGAACAAATCGTCGATAGGCAGCCAGAAAGGTAGCCGTGGTTAGGTCGCTCACGGCCTCCAAATGGACTGCGTGTGCGGTAAAACAGACTAAAAGGGCGATATATCCTTTATAAGAATGATGACCCCGCCCCTTCGTCGTACGTATCTGGATAGGCCCAGCGTAATCCAGGCCGGAATAAGTGAACGGCCGAGCTGGAGTCACACAATTAGCCGGAAGATCCCCCATTAGTTGCGAAGTCAGGCGTGGCTTTGCGCGTTGACATCTTACACAGTTTCGAATCTCAGTCTTATCTAATCGTATTCTACCCAGAATCCATAGCGATTGCATCAAAGTACTTAATGTTAAAGTGGGTCCCCCATGAAGAGAAGAAACGTGCGCATGATGTACGAAGAGACGACTGAGATTAGAGCGGTGAGGGAGAACCGGGGGGTGTTTTGATTCGTGAGGAAGGGCGGAGTGAGACAGGCGACCGCCAACGCGCAGAAGCCCATCTGCTTTATCGACAAACAGGTTTAATTTTCTCAGAGGGTGTCTTTTTGGTAATGCCTGCCGCGTGGTCAGAAGTACGATTTCAGCGTGAAAGGCGCTTCCCTGAGCCAGCCGGATGACCGCGGATCGTGCCCCAGAAATTTCTGAAGATTTCAGGAATTACCAGCTAGGTAGCTCTCCTGCTCTTTGTCTGCGCAGATTCATGAGGGACCGGCGATAGTATGCCACTATACGGATCAGCCGCGATAGGGTTGAAAACCGTGATAGTAACTCCGGTTCCGGATCGTGCTCTTGTACATACAAGGTTTGCAGAGTGTCTGACCAATCGGGCCAATCCTCTATCGGTAGTGAAAGCCATCTTGGTCCGTGCCAACACATTTCGAGTTCCTTAAGTTCACTAGGCTTCACTCCACGTGTAGCTAAATCAGCCGGATTCTCTCTGGATGAGACATATTTCCACTCAGCCGAGGGAAGCTCGGTTTGAATGAAAGACACGCGGTTGGCAACGAAGGTTTTCTAGTAACATGGATGTTTTCGTAACCATGCGAGAACTATCTGGCTGTCAGACCACGCACAAACAGGTAAGTTTTTAAAGAAGTGCAGCTCCCTAATGTGACAGATAAGTCTTACAAGCAGAGCAGTCGCGTTCAATTCGAGATTCGGGATGCTTAATGTCTTAACAGGGCTGACTTTGGTCTTAGCCATCAGAAGTGACACCTGGTATTGGCCGTCGTCAAGCTGGATTCTTATAAATACTACAGCGGCACTATAAGCGCTCCATCGTTCAAGGATCTCTAGAGGCAACCGAGAGTCCCAATTGCATTTTAAGATCCAGAGATCTTGCATGAGGATTTTCGCAGAAATGGTAACTGGAGCGAGCCAGCCCAGTGGATCAAACACTTGAGAGATATCCGATAACACAGTTCGTTTGGTAGGCGTGGAGGCCGCTAGGTTCAGATACGGACTGAAAACGAATACATCCAAGGCCGGGTTCCAGCGTAAACCTAATGCCTTTACAGGTTCATTTGAAGCAATCTGCTTGACTCCCTCAAATTCACCAGGCGGGATGCTACCAGGAAGAAGATCAGGATGGTTCGCTGCCCATTTATCCAGTTATATCCCAGCCGAACGCAGAATCACGGATAACTGATCTCGTTTCTGGATCGCGATCTCAAGATTGTGAGCCCCCGCGAACATGTCATCTACACAGGTATTACGCTGGAGGCAACGAGCTCCGAGAGGATAATGATGCTGTTCATCTTTAGCGAACTGGGCAAGTGTGCGAATTGCCAGGAATGGGGCACACGCGGTCTTATATGTGACAGTGGTCAAACGATAATCCACAGGCGGTTCATTAGGTTTGAGAGCCCAAATGATTCTTTGTAGATCCTGATCCTCAGGGTAAACGCGAATTTGGCGGAACATCTTTATGATATCCGCTGTAAACACGAAGCGATATCTGCGCCAGTTTAGCATTATTAAGGAGATATCACCCTGAAAAGCGGGTCCTGGCATCAAAAAGTCATTTAAACAATACTGGTTTGAGGTGCGTCGCGAAGCGTCGAAAACAACGCGCAGTTTCAACTTGGTAGGACTTGGTTGGATCACTGCGTTCCATATGCCCCAATTCCTCATAGACTCTCATAATTTCACGGTATGCGTCAGCCAACCAAGGGTCTCGAGAGAAACGACGATGGGTGGTGGAAAGCGAACCTAGGGCCATTTGTCGGGTCTCAGCATGGACTGTTGGCAGCTCAGCTTTCAAAATCCTAAGCGATCAATGATGAAAGTGGAAAGCGACGCAACCCAGATCGCAGGATCCGATAATACACATCGGACCCCAAGACTGCTTCGACTGAATTAGGTTTATAGAAAGAAGGGTCAGACAATTGAAGACCATCGAACTGGCTTAGGTCAAGATCCCTAGGAAACCTAGGGGGAAGCTTTGAGGTGAGACTGGGAAGGACCAAGGCTTCAGTCTCAAGATGAAACGGGATACTTGCGCGATGTTTGCGCAACTTGAGTGAATCTACAATAGATTCCTTGATAAAGGAGGCTTCGGAGCCTTGATCAACTAAGACTCGTACACGCAGTTAAGCACCTCCAGGGCCGCTAAGAGTAATCTGGGCTGTAGCAAGTAAGACCACCTGTTATGGAGCGGGAGAGCTTGATGGCAATATGGAGACAGTGGATGAAGGAGCAGGTTGCATCTCGCTGCTTTTGTCGAAGGTACTTTTTTCTGATTTCAAGATGGCTGCTGCCTGCCTAGGCGCGGTGGTGTGTAGTGACGAATAGTGTTTATCGCGGCATTCTTTACATCTGCGTTTAGATGTACATCTTTGAGATTTATGAGGGCCCATGCAATTGAAGCACAGAGATAAACCACATACATCATCCCGACGTCCGTAACGAGATTTTGCAAGAAAGGTTGTGCAGGCACCGATATAATGATTTTGAGAGCAGAGCGGGCACTTTCGATCAGCTATGTAAGTATTTTGCTTTTTTGAACCTGTACTAAAATGAAATGCCCGTTTGGCTTGTTTAGCGAGTTTAAGTGGTGACCTTGAGTTGATCGCTGAACCTTTATGAGCTTTGGTCTCAGAGGCAATCATACTTAGGGCTTGAGACCGCTGCTCGAGAAACTCCACAAAATCTCGAAATTCCGGGAAGTGCTCTAATCGACTCGTCCTCATCTACGTGCATGGGCGAACGGGCTCTTTTACGTGATGAAGACTCGACAAACTCGCTTAATGCTCGCAGCAGATCAGTTTGAGCGGATTTGTAATTCGTTTCCATCTGAGCGAACACTTAATTGATCATGTACGGATCGTCCGTTGCGTGTTCGTGAACAACGATTTCAGTGTGGGTCGCGCGAGATTCATTCCAAATATTTTCAATCGAGTCAAGTCGTCTTTCAATAATGTTGCGTGTAGGGGATTGTGGAGCAGATTCCTTGAAGTGTGAATGGATTCGACTGATTTCCGAGGCTCGCGAGTTTTGCAGGGTCATTAATTTTTTCAAGAAAACAGGCGCCATTATTCTATCGTAGAATAAATGCAAATATTTAACTAACCCGCCAAATTCAAATAATTAATTGTCACTGTGAGTATGTCGATCAGGTTCGTGTTGATGCTAAAACCGCATTCACCTTATTTTTCAGCTAGGGCGTATGCAGCAGGGCATAAATGTACAATTGCCAGCTAGGGCGTATGCAGAGAAGCATAATTCAAAATTGCCAGCTATGGTCGCATGCAGCGAGGCATAAACTTACAATTGCCAGCTAGGGCGTATGCAGCATGGCATAAATTCACAATTGCCAGCTACGGCGTATGCAGCATGGCATAAATTCACAATTTCCAGCGACAAACGCAACAAATGAATAACAATATAATAATATCAATTTCAATAAATCAATAAATTCTTAATAAATTGTCCTCACTCGGTGCACCAATGTTCCAATAACTCGTGTGCTTGAGATATGTTGAACGTGCAATAGGGAAACTTAAAAATGATTTACACAAAGGTAGGACTAGAAAACGAAAATTGTATTCCATTTACATAAGGATCGCAGCGACAGGATCCAGGGGAAAAGCCGTTCAAAGGAACAAAGAAAAGGCGCCAATTGTTGCACCTGTCACTGGAAGGGCTGAGGAGCAGCCCCGTAACAACGGTCCAGCCGTTCTATAGAAAGTCGAAGGACAGCCTCGACGAAACGGCACAGTCGTGATCTCAGAAACCGTGTAGTACGCCACGTAACAATAGTATAGGTTTTCTCACTCACCCTCGCAGGCACTTTCTAGCTCTAGGCTTACGTTCGCTGTTCTAATCAAGGAGATATGCCGAGTCCAGAGAGTGGAGACCTAAGCACTATCCGCTTACCACACTTTTTACTCAACATTAAATAATCCCGAGAAGAGATTCCTGTGCCCACGGAGGATATTTACCTGCTGTCGTATCCAAGGATGAGTTGCGACTCGCTCTCCCCCATCTCCAATCACACACACAAAGGGAAGCCTCACCACTCATCCCAACTGAACGTCGTGGGAGAGGGTGGTTAATTTACACACCTGCTTGACTTTGTAAAAATGGTTCTAAGCACCCGAACACATTCATTACCTTTGTTATAGACAATTCTTGTGACAAAAGATTTAAATCTGAGGCTTGTACACATTATAATTTTCTTTAATCGACAGAACGACTTCAGGTATTCCTAAGAATAATAAATCTTTAATAATATGCGGTAAAATATAACAATTAAAATTTTTATAAACAAATTCAAAATTTTTGCCCTTTTGGTTAGAACAAATTTTTGTTGCACTTTAAATGTTTCAAACTATTGGACGAATGACTGTTAGTTACAAAAATATGCGAAAAGATAACAGTAACCATTGTGATGAACAATTCTCGTGACAAAGTAATAAATTTAAGGTTTTATCAAATTTAAACTTCCTTTGATCGCCAGAATGGGTACGGATATTCCTGAAAATAATATTTTTTGCGAAAAACTCCTCTAATTGAAAAATTGAGAAATAGAAGATTTTTCCGTATTCATAGCATCCAGAGTTATATTTTGTTTTAATAACTTTCAGTTGTCTTGATATTCTTTCTCAGGAATACATGTATTGGACTGAGTTTTCTTTCCACAGTTGTAATCTTTTCTACATCTAGGGGTCGAGGAAGAAAATAAAAACAGAAAGGATTTTAACATACTTCCACCCCCGCCCAGCCATAATAAAATGTGCAGTCAATTAGGTATCCCAACTCAACACAGATTTTTTTTAGATTATTCAGCTGCATAATGTTTAACTTTCTGTTTACCAAAGTGCAACACGCGGAGACAATCTAAGTTACACTCCTTTTTTTAAATTTTTTTGTTATAGTTTTATGTCATTGAACTTCAGGGAAACTGCGCATTTTAAATTTCCGTTTGTAAGTTTGTAACGGAAGATCACGTTTTAAAGACCAGCAGTAATCTGCTAGCATGTTTGTATTCCACCGTCCCTGATACCGTCTTTCCATTTCTTTAATATCCTGATAGAATCTTTCACCTTGGTCTTCGCTCATGCTTCCAAGATGTACATTGGGAAAGTTATCAGAATGATTGAAAAGGAAATGCACTTTCAAACTCATATTACAACCTAACTTGCATTGAATGATAAAATTTTGTAAAAAAAAAGATCCAAAAGTTGATTAAAGAATAAAAATTCATCATTTGTAAAATCCGGAACAAAACTTAACTGCATATTCGTAATCGGCGACCCTTAAAACCCCCGCATGAGAAGTTTCAAGCGAATTTGATCAAATTTTGAAAAAATGGTCCGCCATATTTGATCCGCCATTTTGAATTTTTAAAACATAACTGCATATTCGTAATCAGCGAACCTCAAATCCTTTAAAAGTACTGCACATTTTATTATGCCTGGGGGTGGGTGCAAGTATGTTAAAATCCTTTCTGTTTTCATTTTCTTACCCAACCCTTAGAAAAAAACATACCCCTCCCCCACTGTAAAAACGCATGCGATTAATTTGGCATACGGCTTATTTCGAAGGGCTTGTTTCATTCTTTAATTTCTGATATTACCGAAGTTTGTAGCACGTCATGGTTCAGCTCTACAAGTCTAAAAAATGGCTAAAAACGCCGTTTTCAGGGGTTTCACCCCCTATTTTCTCAAAAACGTGACGTGATGGGAAGTTTTTGGACATAGATTCGTGTTTAGCACGAAAAATCCATTCGAAAACACTAGGTGCCATCTTATTCGCAAAATTCATGTAAGGCAGTCTAATACATGTTAGTAATGATTAATTTTGGGCCATTGTAAAACAATTTGTTGTGTAATATTTCTACAATAAATGGTTTTCTAATGAGGCAAAATGGATACTTTTAAAGTCTTCAAGAAGACCCTATCCGATTTTTTATTTCTAATTTCAATGGAGGTGTGGGAGATTTAGCGCAATATTTGAGAATAGAATTTCATTTAAACGCTGACCTTTAGGAAAAGGTTGAAAACAAATTAAATCATGAAGCAATCCCTCATTTTGAAAGAAAATGGCACAGTTTTCATTTATGAAAAGTTGTTTTGACAAAATGTTTGCAGATTGGTTGAACACATATTTTATCGTTGATTTTCAACATCAAAGTAATGATAAATACGGAATGTCAAACTCAGGTGACTTTGTAGAATTTTCCACTTCGAAAAAATGAAGGAAATTAATATACTGACATCGAAATAAGAGAAGCTTTTTTACGTTCGCTGAATTACAGGGATAGACATAGAGTTGTTCCAAAGACTTGGATACTTTACGTGAACCTGTAGTTATGAAATATTTTCTCTTACCAATAAGACAGTTTTCCGAAGAAGCAGGCGAAGCTCGAAATAAAGACTACAGGAACATATATATATATACAGGGCAAAGAACATAAAGTGTTACAGAGCGATAGCACTCAAACTATTGATCATATCCAAAAATGTTTCAGACAAAAGTTTCAGTGTTCGACAAGGCCGTCATACTCGACCACCCTATTTTTTTATCGGTGGAGGTGCTGGAGCTACGTCAAGGTCAACTCCTTTTTACATTCTCATCATGGATGAGAAGGTATTGGTTTTATGTGAAAAATCACTTTCGAAATTTTCATCAAATCTTTACGTTTTGAGACCCCTTGAGTCAGAAAAAATGGTTTTTACAAAAGTCTCTGTCTGTCTGTCTGTCTGTAGTAGGTCGTGTGCGGCATAACTCTCGATAGAATTATCAGATTGAATTGAGCTTTGGTACACTTTATCGGAGCCGAAAAAGTAAGGACAAGTTCGTTAACCAGCCACATCCAATCAAAATTGAGGGATGGAGCACTACTTTTGTGTTTTTGAAAATAATTTTGTGAAAAAATCAAAAATATAAATACTGGTTTTAGATAGTGCTCATAAATCTCTACAAATTATCCTGATAACATTTTTTGATTAAATCAAAATTAGAAATGTTACAGCATATTCCAATTCGAAAAAAGTCAATATCAAAATTCCATTTTCCAGTTAAATTATACGAGATACGAAAAAACGTTATGATACAATATTATTTTCTACATAAAGACCTGCAAATTTAAATTGTAACATTTTTTCATAAGATGCATATTTTTCTTTATAATTAAAAAAAAAAATATTGAAAATCCAAAATTCAATTTTTTAACAATAGTATGCAAAATACGAAAAAAACGTAAGAATACAAAGTTGTTCGTTTCAAAAAGATCTACAAATTTTGTCTGACGCAGTTTCTGGTAAAACATATATTTTTCGTTTTAATTCCAAAAAATACGTTTAAAATTAAAAAATTCATTTTTTAGACAAAATATGTGAGATACAAAAAAAACGTTTATATGGAAAATTGTTTGCCTAAATGAGGTTTACAAATTCTCATTAAGACATTTCGGCGCAGGATGCATATTTTATGTTTTGATTTTTAATATTAAAAAAATTCGATTTTTTTCACCAAAATATGTGAGATACGAAATAAGCGTTGTTCTGCAAAATCGTTTCCTTAAATAAAGTCTACGATTCTTTTTTCTTTTTGAGAGATTTGGAAGAAAATAAATTAATTTAATCATGTAATTTATTAAAAAGTTACTGAAATGCATGCAGAAAATCGAGCGCGAAGCGCGAGCGTCATGATGAGACTGTGTTCCTTAAGGCTGATAGAGCCTTAAGTAAATTGAATCTCCTGTTTCACTTAAATTCAAAAAGGAATAGAGTGACTTTGAGATAATGTGTAATTCACATCATCTGTAATATTATTATAAAATTAATTTGAGCTACAGTATCAAATTATAAGAAATAAACTTGAATGTATGCGAAGAGCACAAGACCGAGCGCGAAGCGCGAGGTCCAGAAGGAACGGAGCGCGAAGCGCGACGATCGAATCGCGCGCCCCAGGCGCGCTCAAACTTGCGAGCGAAGCGCGCGATGAGAATGTGCCCGCAAAGCGGGCAGATTTTTTTAGATAGAACCATGTATTTTTTTATGACATTATTACCGACTTTAAGACGAATTCAGCGACCTACAACAGAAGGTCATTCTAGTCACGCAAAGTGTGAAAATAGTCGAGAAATCGAAGCATATCAGAAAAATCACTTTCAAAGGATCCATTAACCTTGGTTTGGGTCTACTTACAGAAGATGCTCGAAGTGATGACCCTCGACTTGTAAGCACTTGTTAATACGCTGATTAAAAGATCTTCTAACTTCAGCCTACATTTTTGGTGTAATTTCGGTACATGCTCGGCGTATTCTTTCTTTCATGTTTCTTTCATTCATTAACGGACCACGGATGTTGAAATGGTACAGTTCTCATCCATCGAGGATTCTCATTTTCTATATTATGTATATTACGCCTATTCACATTTACCGTATTTGCGAAGTTCACTTCATCAGAAAAAAGCACATGACTCAAAAATGAGACATCTGTGCGCATTTTTATACGAATCCAATTACAGAAATTGACGCGTCTTAGGAAATAATTGCCGTACGAATTCTGATGTGATAATATACGATACGGATGGAACTTCGATTGATGTAAGATTCTTGATACAGATCTTTTTTTCCATTTGCCCGCTGCTCATTTGTGGATTCAGTGCAGCAAAAGCTAAGATAGCAGCGGCATTATTTTCATTAACAATTGGTGGATATTTGACTCCAGTTTGTTTCACTGTACCGAAGCGACAGAAACGGTCAGCTAATCGCTTAAAAGCCATGTGCGATCTTTGTTGGCTATCCGGATAAGGAGCCGCATACAAGTCTTGGGCGTGTCTGTAATGTTTACGGCATGCCCCCAGCACCATCGAGATATCAAGATATTCTTGAAAATCGTTTATTTTCGCGTTCCAATATACTAACATTAGAAGGTAATGCGTGACTAACTGATATGTCAACAGAAAATGCTTACTTTCTGCCGACGTCAACAATACCCTATCGATGTGTACTATCATGTGTACTATCATGGGTATCGTAAGAAATGAAAATGAATGAAAATGATTTTTCGACTATTTTCATACATTGCGTGACTAGAATGACCTTCTGTTGTAGGTCGCTGAATTCGTTTTAAAGTAGGTAATAATGTCATAAAAAAAATACATGGTTCTATCTAAGAAAAGAAGTTGACCTTGACGTAGCTCCAGTACCTCTACCGATAAAAAAATAGGGTGGTCGAGTATGACGGCCTTCTCGAACACTGAAACTTTTGTCTGAAACATTTTTGGATATGATCAATAGTTTGAGTGGTATCGCTCTCTAACACTTTATGTGCCTTACCCTGTATACACGGTGACCCTTTTTAATCTATAATCCCAAATATCTTCTAAAATACTTTTATCTACGGAAAAATGGTTCGGGGAAAGGTTCACCAGGACCGAGGGAGACATTTGACTGTACCATCAATTTTGACCTTGAGGTCAATTTTCAAGGTCAAATGGAGGTAAGACCCTTTTCTCAAATGAGAACCCCTATTTTTGAATGCGGATTTGAAAAGAGCGGGAAATTTCATGTCAAGAATGACCCGTGGGAAAATGGTATTTGTGACCTTTGAAAGGTAAAAAATGAAGGTCAAATGTCTGTGAAACGACCAGATGCCCTTTTTCTGAATTGTCTTGGTTTTTCGGGGTAAACAAACGTTGGAGATACTTCACAAAAGTCGATGAAATGTTAAGGTCTACACATCTTGAAGAAAATGACCTTCAGGTCAATTTTCAAGGTGACTTGAAGTTCAAGACAATTTTTCTTAGATTGAAGTCTGTGCCCGGATAAATTTTTTTGTAGACATCAGGCTGTGGATTTTTATCACAAGATACCCCAAACACACCCACACAGTAACAATTATTCTGGATAGGATGTAAAGACTGTGACTATGTAGTTACAGAAGTGACAGTTTCGACAATGTCACTTCTCTGTGATTAGTTACAAAAAAAATACACTTTGTCCTTACTTTTAGTCTTTAAATCTTATCCGAAATGATTGTTACTGTCAGGGTGTTTCTGGGGGGGAAGGGTGTAGTGATAATAATTCACAGCCTGAAGTCTACAAAGAAAATTTATACGGGCACAGACTTCAATCGAAGAAAAATCGTCTTGACCTTCGAGTCACCTTAAAAATTGACCTGAAGGTCATGATGGTCAAGATGATGTACACCTTAACATTTCGTCGACTTTTGTGAAGCATCTCGAAAGTTTACTTACCCCGAAAAAACCAAAAAAATTCAGAAAAAGGGCATCTAGTCGTTTTTCAGACATTTGACCTTAATTTTTTACCTTTTCAATCAATTTGCTCCACCATGAAATGGATTTTGGTATTCCCGCCGAATGGCATTTCCATGCAACGGCGCACGGAAAAGGCCCTTGTATTGGTATTGGGGGAAATTTAAAAAGACTCGCAGCGCGTGCTAGCCTACACGCGTCATCTAAAGATCCGATTTTGACTGCTGATGCCTTGTATCAATGGGCAAAGAAAAATTTAGTTGAAACTTCAGTATTCTTTCGTCCCAAAGAAAATCACGCCATCACAGTTCAAGAACTTAAGAGTAGATTTGCATCAGCAAACACAGTGCCTGGTACACAAAAATATCACTCTTTCGTTCCCTCTGCGGAATTTACTCTCATGTTGAGAAAATATTCGTCGTCATTAGAATGTGATGTTTTCTCGAAAAAAACTGTGAGGCAAAGAAGAAAGAGAAGTGCACATACACTGTAATAAGGAAATTATTTGACTCAATTTTCGATGTGAGAGGCGAGGGGACTCATACTAAAAAATCACCCCAAATTACAAATTAATTTTTATTTTCAATTTATACCAGCCAAAAATAACAGTTTTACAAACAAATTATACAAAGTACAATTAAATAAGTTCCCAATGGACGGTACGTCGTGATCGTGGCGCCTAGCTGCACTGCGACGCAGAAACCGCGTAAGAAATTTTATATATCTCCACCAATTTCTTTTTCCCCACTTTCGACCATAGCTCATTTTAAAGGGAAAAAGTCAAGCTTTTTTTTAAACATAATTTTGGAAAGAAAATTAACGGCCGCACTTGGAGAAAAACTCAAAAATATGTTTAAAATTAAAAAATGAAGTTCAAATAATTCTTTTTATCTGAAACCATTGCTTTCAGCATAAAGCTGATGGAAAAACGTTTCTAAGACCTCCATAAAAAATTAATTTGGAAAACTTGTGTAGAAGTTATGGTTAATTGAGTATCAGCGTGCGCGGTAAAAGGTTGAAAATTCGAGCCCCAGTATACTGACAACCCGTCGTACTAGAGACCTTCTCTTAGGGGAATTAAACGAGGTTCACTTGGCCAATAATTTATTATTATTTGCATAGTTTATGATTTTGATACATAAATGATTGACATTTTATAACTTTATTACGTAAATTAATGTTAGTTAATGCGACTAAAAAAGGGAAACATTATTATGGCTAAGAACGGTAAAAAAACATTTAAGGCATTGCAATTATGATTTAGTGACAAAATTTGATTCACAAGGTGTAGGAATAAGTACAATAATTTGATTATTCAGCGATAAAAACTAGAAAAACATCATATACCTGTCATTGAAGGCAGGGCAGTGGTTCACCATTTGCAGAAGTGAGATAAAAGTAGTTGTGTCTCACTCCAACCAATAGTCAACCTTGAAGGTGGAAACGTTTCGCCCATTGTGAACCACTGCACTGCCTTCAGTAACAGGTATACGATGTTTTTCTAGTTTTTATCGCAGAAAAATTAATTTATTGTATTTATTCCTACACCTTCTAACTTAAATTTTGCAACTGAATCATAATTGCAATGCCTTGAATGTTTTTTTACCTTTCTTATCCATAATAATGCGAGGTCAGAGAATGCTCAGAGAACAGTCAGAGAACAGTCAGAGAACGGTCAGAGTATTCTTTGACCATTCTCTCAACCGGGTCCGCTAGGGATGCTGTACTGGGCATCAGATCTACATTTATCCATATTAAAATATTTGAGAATTGCTTGATCGAACATGTTTTTTGATTGAATTGTGATGTGATGTGAATGAAATTTGAGTGATCGTCTTATATTTTAGAACTGTAGGAAATTCATAATCAACTAACATAAGACGCTAACTCACATTATCATTTGTTTCTGAATTTCATGTAGTTATGAAACATAAGACGATCACTCACATTTCATTCGTTTCTGAAATTCATGCATTTGTGAAATATAGGACGATCAACCACATTGCTCACTCCTCGGTGAAACTTGTCGTCAATCGTAGTGAATACGTTTATTTTTCATTACCTTATCAACTTTCTACCATTTGTGTTTTTGTGTTATTAGATTTAATTTATTAAATATAAGGTGAACATAATTGTGTTTTCCTGCTCCGTTTATCGTCTTTATACACCAACAAATGAAAGACATCCACGTACCGACGTGATTAAAACAGGATATCGATTATCCTTCGGTAGAATTTTGAAAAATTCGGGTTAAGAACTGAAAAACTATAATACCTGTCATTGAAGGCAGTGCAGTGGTTCACCATCTGCGAAACGTCTCCTCCGTCAGAGTTGACCATTGGTTGGAGTGAGACACAACTACTTTCGTCTCACTCTAAGAAATGGTAAATACTG
The DNA here is from genome assembly GCA_030998225.1 of Diplolepis rosae. NCBI lineage: Eukaryota > Metazoa > Arthropoda > Insecta > Hymenoptera > Diplolepididae > Diplolepis > Diplolepis rosae. Next base: position 2,043,692 of record JAPYXD010000056.1, read on the forward strand.
ACGGTGGAGACATGGAAATTGATAAACCAGTGCACAGCCTTAAGCGACAGGCACTACGTTTTTTCAGTTTCTAACACAAAAAAATAAATTTATTGTATTATATAAACCTTGATATCTCTAAATTCAAAATGTACCGCAGAATCATAATGGCAACAATTTACATGTTTTTTATGCTCCTATGATTTATATTACAATAAGGTCAGCGAATGGTCAGCGAACGGTTAGTGAACGGTCAGCAAATTCGCTGACTGTTCACTGGACTGGGCCCACCAGGGTACATTAATGTATAGGTCTACAACTAAAATTTATTCGGGCACAGAGTTCAATCTGAGAAAAATCGTTTTGACCTTCAAATCACCTTGAAAATTGACCTTAAGGTCATGATGGTCAAGGTGATGTACACCTTAACATTTCATCGACTTTTGAGAAGCATCTTGAACGTTTGTTTACCTCGAAAAACCAAGACAATTCATAAAAAGTGCATCTGGTCGTTTCACAGACATTTGACCTTAATTTTTTACCTTTCCAAGGTTACAAAATCCATTTTTCCACGGGTCATTTTTGACATGAAATTTTTTCTCCGTTAAATGGAAATATCTATTTGAAATATTATGAAACTACAGACATTTTAGCTCTAAACCAACTACTAGGAAGATACAAAAATGAAAGAAATGAAATTATTATACAAAACAAATTGCGAACAAGTTCCCGATGCGTTGTCGTTCCGATCCTGGACATGACTGACTACTGTCTAGACAGGGCTGAGTCCTGTGCGCGTTATTAATGTCTAAGACATTAGTGGGTACGCTCTGGACATGAGTGGTTCATGTCTATCGAGGACCCAGTGATGTCTATTTTCAATTTTCGTCTTCGGACATGAACCACTCCTGTCTGGACGCAACTGAGTCATGTTTTTTTTTCTCAGTGTGGTCAACCTTTGTCCGAACCATTTTTCGTAGATAAAGTATTTTAGAAGATATTTAGGATTATAGATTAAAATGGGTCACCGTGTATATATTTTGTGCCAAAATATCGAAAATAAGCAAGGGTAGGCAACTTTTGCAATATATTAAAATTCGATCATAGAAAGAAGTTGAAAAATGAAGCAGTTTATCAAATACGTTGGAGAGAATACTACTGATAATAGTATTTAGCTTACATTCAGATGAATCTTCTTTCTTTTCGATTTTCATCAAATTTTGAACGCACTTTGGTGTATGGTTGAAGCAATTCTCCTTATTATTGTGATACTTAATTATTGACTGTTTCGCAGGTTCAAAGAAAAAATCTCTGCAAATTGATTTGCATGTTGCATTCGGGATATGAGCACAACAGTTTTCAGCATTCCGATGAATTTCCAAGCATGAGAAGAATTCCGGTTCGTCGCTATATCGACAAACCTTATTTAGATTAATAGTTTGATTGTGGAGACTGCAAGCTGATCGGCAATTTGAATTCCGTACAACACTGCAGCAACGTTGGATGTTGAATTCATGATTTGTTCCATTTTCTGCAATTGTAAGTAAAATGCATTATTAAATATTATAATTGAATTCAGTGTTAAAATTATACAAATCTATAGACATATTTTTCTCATCCACACTTTTTTCGTCCAACAATTCGTTTCGGAGATAAAAATTAAAAACATCTTCAACAATCATAATTCGTAATACCCGTGGGTTAGTACGGTGTTTGTACGGCAGGTTAGTATTGTGTCTCTATCTAGCACTAAAAACTTATAAGTTTTCAATAAGGAGTATCAGCTTGTAAGTGAATACGAAGAACGAGAAAGAATCTGCTGAGGCTTCGGTAACGTACAATAATTGGTTAGCGAACCACTCATATAAAGTAGAAACCCCGATTCAAATCCAGGCCGAGTCAGAGTATTTCTCGTTCTTTAATTTATTTGCCTGAGAAAACCGATTATTTCTCTATTTATGATATTATTTTTTTATTTATTGCACATGGGAGTGACTTCCCTGATAAAAGTATCGGATTGAAATTCATTCCGAGCGAATAAAAGCTATTCCAAGCTATTCCGGAATCTGTTTCTGAACCATTTCAAGTCATTCCGAAGCAACCTAGAAACGTATTGTATTTTTTTTTAAAATCAATCTGGATAATCAGATTCAATCCGAACCAATCCAAGCTCGAATTGATCCAAACCGAATCTTCAATCATGAATAATCCACATGAATCCAAGGTCAAAATGATTCGGATTAATTTGAATTAAAAAATTGGTTTGGATTGATGCCGTAGATTGAATCGGATTAAGTCGAATTGTTTTTTGACCCTTTTTTATCAATCGAGATACAATACGTTTTTCGGGTTGGATCAAACAGATTCCGAAATGGCTCGGAATAGCTCTGATCAGTTTGGAATGGATTTCAAGTTAACACTTTTGCCAGGGTAAGGTACGTTTTATATGATCAAAAGAAACATGGTTCACCAGATATAGTTTCCATTTACTTTTTTCTGTTTTCTAATTTGAGAAAAAAAATCGAGAAAAATATAAGTCAGAAAATTATCCCCTAACGTGGAACTACCGTGGACAAGTATATATTAGGGTCATATTAGTCCTACAGGGGAAACGACTTTAAAAAAACGCGCCTGCAACTCTACCTCCTTGGTGGTGTAGAAAAGAGTTTAATAGAAATTCATATTAATTAAGGCTCTCACTAGTTTTTACTATCAGCACCTGATTACTGACAGGGAAAAACAACTAGGACCCTACTACAATTAATATAAAATTTCTGTTGCCTAGACGTTGTAGCTGATGATTCAAAATTTTCATTTCACGTTTTTGTGGCCTAAGCATAGATTTTTAATTAAAAAATTGAAAAAGTCTAGGAAAATGGAGAATTTTCTGATTAAAATAGTTAACTAACAAAGCTACTAAATTTCCAATCAATATCTTAACTTGAAAATTGAAACATTTATTGACTATGGAATTTTATTGATATTTGAAAAACATTTGCCTAATATAAACATTTTCGTGATTATGTGAAATTCTTGGAAAATTTAGCAGTAAAATTTAAAGTCAATGAATCTTTGAAGATTTAAATCAAGATATTAATTAAAACATGTTTCGGGTTTATAAATTTGATCAACTGCATCAATTAGAAAATTTTGCCTTTGTTTAAAGCATTCCTTTTTTTTCATTGGAAAGTCTATGCATATAAGCCACTAAAACGTAAAATGAGAATATTTTTACCTACTATCACCATGTAATTATGAATGTAGAATTTTAACCTTAATTTCACATTTCTTATTTTTTTTAAATAAAATATTTTCCACTTAATTTTTCATTTGATATAGTTGATTTACGTGTTATGAAATTTTTTTTAAACTATTTTATTCTCTACATAATGTTCTAATTGAATCATTTGATTTGCATAGCTGAAAAATATTGAAATTGATATTTTGTTTTGAAACTTTGAAAATTTATTGACTTTAAATTTCAGCAGAAAATGATTTTTAAAGTGTTTAAATCACCCTAAAATTCAAAATAAAATGTTTAGATATTCATTTTAGGTGAATGTTTTTAAAAATATCTAAGAAAGAAAGGTCATATCTTAAATGATATATTTCGTGATTTTAAATTTGTCGTCTACTTCGCGCTACTTTGACACGAAGTCGACAGAAACGTAATTTTCGATCTTGGCTCAACATCCGACAGCGTGAAATCAAAGCAAGGAAGTGGGAACACACCGACACGGTGCGCTTGATTTTGTGTGCCCCTGCATGGGAGCGTGGTGGGGGCCGCCAGCTCCCACGTTCTGAGATCACTGCTAGATACAGTCACTCGAGTCTCTTTTTATTCGGATTATGAGTGGTCGTGAACTTGAATGCACACTTGTACGCGTATCATTCTATCACCTCTTGCTTTATTAGTTTCATCAAAGGTGAAAAATGGGTGGTTGTTAACCAGAAAGAAAACAGTACTTTTGAATTGTTTTCGTTCTACAACTTCAACAACCCTGATATAGCTCTTAAAAAATATCTTCTCGGCGTTTTATAATTCGACGATTATTTTACAAAAATTAGTTTTTTTTCACTCTAGGCTGTGAAGATACAGTTAAAACTTGTGGCTAACTGACTACCAGTGCACCTAAAATTTTATTTAAGCACGAGTCGTAGTAGGTAGTTCTAGATAAAGCAACTCATGAAAACGTAAATTTTTTAGATTTAAACATCCAATCACCAACAATAAAATAATTACAAATTGGTATAGAGAACGAATTTGATCGGGTCGTTCACTGAGAGGAAGTATTAGACGTGGCTACTCATTTTTTTATGTAAAAAAAGATCACAAGTATGTTTTTTACTCTGCATCATCTAAACATCTTAGTTCTTACAGCTAGATTAACTAAGTAGCAATGATTAAAACTTTCATTAAAACTTACAAAATTCGATTAGTCGGTCCATTTTGTATCCGGGACTGTTATGATGCATTCCCATATTGTATTGATCTTATAATAAAAGTTACCAATACGTTTATGTAAAACTTACTAATTGCGTTAATTGCTATTACTATTTGTCCAGTTTAGATATTACAAAAAATATATATTTTTTCGACATAACGGAGAATAGTTGTATTAAAAACGATTTCAATATCTTAATTAGAAACTGATAAATTTTTTATCCGTACATGATTAGAATATTAATTCCAACTTTGAAAAAAATGTTTAAAAAATTTGTTTACTATATTAGTATGTGGGGTCGTTGATCTCCTACTTTCGGACTGAGAGTGTATCCTACACACGCCTACGTTTCACTTGAATTTAGTAAAAGAAGGAAAGGTCTTTTAAATGAATTCAAATCTAATAGGACAAGAAATTACAATTTTTTATTCTCCAGAGAGATGAGATTTATCGGTGGATGTGAACCTTTTACGTCAAGAAAACACAGAGAGATGAATTGGAGTGATACAAATCGTACTTTACGGTATCCTATGGTGTATTCCTACATTCTTGATCCTACCGGGTCTCCGGAAAGCAGGAGCAAGGAAGAGAATGCGTTCTCGTTGTTGATGTCCTGAGTTATCCGGGCCAAACTTGATTTAATCTATTCGTGGTCTCCAAAAGAAACCACTCTTGCCCCTTTGCGTGATGTACTCACGCGCACACAACCAAACATTGTTTTCCACTTTTCTATTAGTTTTAATAAGAGAATATAACGGTTGGCTTTTAACCAGGAAAGGGTCGAGTGCTTTCAAACTCGCCCTTTTCGACGCTAAAATTTCCCTATTAAATCTAATCTGAATGTCTTATGAAAATTATTACTACCGTTTTGAGATTCGGCAGTATTAATTTTCGGCGATTTTACGATCAACGAATTAGACCTTTTAAATGATCCGCCAAAAATGAATTTAATTTTGTTGCTTCTGTCCGGATGAAGTCTTTTATTATTTACGTCCGCCCAAACACGATCCCCAATTTGAAGCCCTGAGCCAGATACGTTACGAATTAAATCAACTGGACAGGTGAGAGGACGCGATTGTTCCGAACCATGGACGGGAAAAAGTAGAGAACAGTATATACCCTACTGTCCGAGTATTTCCGGTTGGTACCAGGTTGCTCGAGTTACTGCAAATTTGGTTTGGCGTTGATCTGTTTTACTGTTTCATCGCGAGGTGAACATGGTAGGGTTTTTTGATGATTAAGGAATCTATGATTGGACAAGGAAATAATGGTAGGGAGGTTTTAGGAATTTAGATGGACTTTGCACCGTGCTGATTCAGTTATTGCACCATTTGCTGATTTTTATGTGTCGAATGTTTCTCCCCTATTTCCACACTTATCATGAGAAAGCAAATGCACTCATCGATTTTTAGTATTTGATGCATTGTCATCAAATTGTAGAAACAATTTTAGTTTCTAATATATTTCATACTAAATTGAAATATATATTTAATTAGTCTAGGCTTATAATCATTATATGAATTATAAAGCCTTAACAAAATTATTTTAAATGTTCAGATGAGTCTTTAGGTTTTAATTACAAAAAGCACGTGGTCTTTGTTGTGGGAGATCAGCTGGCTAACGCATCTTAGCAAGGATAAGCGCACGATGAGGAAGTGTGAAAATGGAATGTACGCTAGCCTCGCGATGTACAGGAAAGCACATCAAAAAGTTTCCAAAAGAGACGGGTATATGGAGCATGTGCATGGGCGAAGGAAGAGAGGAATTGACAAACGGCAGAAAGCTATGATGATATACAGTGCGTGAGTGTACGCGCGCTGAATATCTCTCCATCTTCCTCTTTCTTACGCTCTCTCTTTTTCAGTAAAGATATCTATGATATTGGTTTATGATTATTTCCTGTAGTTACATTAATTTGTTATACTACAATTACAGTACTTCTAAAATTACAATTTTATGCGATAGTGTGACAGGCCACTCGCATTATAATTATAGTTATAATTATTCGCGCACACCTGTAAGCGTGTACTCACATTCATATGCAGGTGCATGAGCATGTATGTACATTAATATGTAATAACATAATATATTAGGAATTTACTTCCCGAACCAACCATTTGCTAGAAGTTTCTTGACCCGAGCAACGCACAGTGTGTAGAATGAGAAAATTGAGGTTCAAAATGATTCAGAGCCTACAATTTTCCTAGGATTTAACTTTTTTTTTTTTTAATTTAAGCTAATTAAATTTTGAAAAAGTCTGTCGAGGCCGATTTTGCAGAAAAGACGCGGTTATTTTATTATTTAAGTTGCAAATTGCAAAAAAATCATAATTTTCCATATTTGTGCTACCTGCCTCATGATATTCCTCGACATTACCTCAAAAATGTATGAAATTGATAGATTTACAATCACAGAGAAAATTCCGATATTTTATGTGAAGTTCGTGCGATCTGTTCAATTGTTATAAACAAATTAATGGAAAAAATCTTTTTTTCCATGTATAATCAAGCCTGAAAGTTCTTTTCATCACGTTTTTTCCACGGAGTCGATTGGAATCAATGCCCTATTACAATCCATACCCAGTATATAATTTTTCATATTTTTACAAACAAATTTCATGAAAAAATTCAATGAACAGGCGCCGCTGGATATATAAAATTCCTTTTTTTCTGCCTGATCATCAATTTCCTCTGCGAAAATGATGCTTGGGTTAATGAAAAGCATAATCAAGAATATTTACATTTGTTGTTAACAATATTGATTAACAAATGTATTAAACGATCGCTCTTTGGTAGAAAAAATTCATTTTCCTTCGTGACATCGTCTATTATATACCAAAATAGAAGTATAATGAAAGGACTGACATTAAAAAATATCTTCCATTGTTATTAACAATTCTAGTCAACAAATGCATCCAATAGCTGTTTCCAGATTGGAAAAATTCATTCTCCGCTCGAATGTTCATTTGAGATACAGTTTGGTTACACGGAAAAAAATTTGGTAGAAATGCTGCACTACCTCTGGTGCTCCTGCGCCACTACAGTGAAGGGCAACTGCAGCGCTCTTCATAGGTTAGCAGGTTTACTTTTTTGTGGACTAACTGCTCTCCCACAATTGCGGGAGAGCTGCTGCCCCACAGGATGGAATACTGCGGCGAGTCATATGAACTGATATTTGACTATACTTTTCAATGGAAAATTCAATTGTTTTGATATTTCTAAAATCGTCGTTAATTATTATATCTTTTGAAGAATTTGTTTAATTTCTTAAAATGGTGTGAAATTATTTAAAATCTCAAAATTAAGGTTAGGTTATTTGTAAACAGATCGTAATGAACTCTTTCTAGCACCACCTGCCTTTTTCCCCTTAATTTTTTTATGTTTCCAGATTTTCTAGTTATATCACTGAACTGATAGTATACAGGGTGAGGCACATAAATTGTTACAGAGTGATAGCACGCGAACTATTGTTCATATCCAAAAATGTTTCAGACAAAAGTTTCAGTGTTCGAGTAGGCAGTCATACTGGACCACCCTATTTTTTTATCGGTGGAGGCGCTGAAGCCACGTCAAGGTCAAGAATGGACTAGTATGACCTTATGCTGTAGGTAACTGAATTCGTCTTAAAATCGGTAACAATTTCATCGAAAAAAAACACATGGTTCCATTTTAAAAAGTCGAGTTGACCTAGACGTAGCTTCAGCGCCTTCACCGATAAAAAAATAGGGTGGTCTAGTATGTTGGCCTTCTCAAACACTAAAACTTTTGTCTGGAACATTTTTGGATTGTATATAATTTATATAATTCATTCTCTTCATTCTCATTTCATTCATTTTCTTTTTCCAGAGCGTGGTCCTATGATTCTACTTCCGGTCCAGAGTTCTCACGTCTGCGCGAAAAATTGGTCAGCGTAGGGTCTCTACCAAATTCTCAGAAAGCAGAAGAAGACTTAAGCGTAGAATGATATGCCGAGTTATAGGCAAAATAAAATTCAGGAAGGTGTTGATTTCTAGGCTATGCCAAAAAGCACGGGTGAGGAGGCTTAGCAGACGGCCCTTGGGCCATGGAGGTTGTAGTGTCTCGACGAATCGGTGAACAAATGCAGGGGGCTCTATAGAAAGGCATTTTCCCAGTGCGTGACGGATGCCCTATAAACGGGTCTATCCCAGGTTAAAAGCGGGGGATACTATAGACACGTCTATCCCCATGCATGGAGAAGGATGTATTCCCCAGGCAGCGGAGCTGCATCTTAACTGGCGCCCAACGTGGGGCCGGGCGTAATCAAAAGAAGTTATTCTGCCCGGACAACACTGGGCAGGATTTAATTAAAATTATAATAAATTAGAAATTTTTAAATGTTTTACATTCTCATCGTGGATGAGAAGGTATTGGTTTTATGTGAAAAATGACTTTCGAAAATTTCATCAAATCTTTACGTTTTGAGACCCCCTGAGTCAGAAAAAACGGTTTTTACGAAAGTGTCTGTCTGTCTGTTTGTAGGTCGTGTGCGGCATAACTCTCGATAGAATTATCAGATTGAATTGAGCTTTGGTACACTTTATCGGAGCCGAAAAAGTAAGGACAAGTTCGTTAACTAGCCACATCCAATCAAAATTGAGGGATTGAGCACTACTTTTGTGTTTTTGAAAATAACTTTTTGAAAAAATCAAAAATTCCAATACTGGTTTTTGATAGTGCTTATAAATCTCTGAAAACTATCCTGATAACATTTTTTGATTAAATCAAAATTAGAAATGTTACAGCATATTCAAATTCGAAAAAAGTCAATATCAAAATTCCATTTTCCAGTTAAATTATACGAGATACGAAAAAACGTTATGATACAATATTATTTTCTACATAAAGAACTACAAATTTGAATTGTAACATTTTTTCATAAGATGCATTTTTTTTTTTAATTCAAAAATAATCTATTGAAAATCAAAAATTCAATTTTTTAACAATAATATGTGAAATACGAAAAAAACGTAAGAATACAAAGTTGTTCGTTTCAAAAAGATCTACAAGTTTTGTTTTACACAGTTTCTGATAAAACATATATTTTTCGTTTCAATTCCAAAAAATACGATTAAAATTCAAGAATTCCATTTTTTAGATAAAATATATGAGATACATAAAAAACGTTTAGATGAAAAATTGTTTGCCTGAATGAGGTCTACAAATGCTCATTAAGACATTTCGGGACAGGATGTATATTTTATGTTTTGATTTTTAATATTAAAAAAATTCGATTTTTTTCACCAAAATATGTGAGATACGAAATAAGCGTTGTTCTGCAAAATCGTTTCCTTAAATAAAGTCTACGATTGTTTTTTCTTTTTGAGAGATTTGGAAGAAAATAAATTATTTTAACCATGTAATTTATTAAAAAGTTACTGAAATGTATACAGAAAATCGAGCGCGAAGCGCGAGCGTCATGATGAGAATGTGTTCCTTAAGGCTGATAGAGCCTTAAGTAAATTGAATTTCCTGTTTCAATTAAATTCAAAAAGAAATTGAGTGACTTTGAGAAAATGTGTAATTCACACCATCTGTAATATTATTATAAAATTTTGATTTTAAACAAAATTTTCAAAAACAACTATCCTACTCAAAGACCTGAAAAAAGCTGTTACTAGAGAAGAAATGCGAAGTAGTTGCCTTAGTTTGTTCGCCGGAGGAACCAAACAGTCAAAGTAATTCACATCACTTTGTTTATTTTATTTATTGTGGGTGATCGTCCTCTGAGCTCTATTTCCTGGGGAAATACCTTGCTCTGCCTAGCCTTGAGTTCCTGTAAGCGTTAAGGTTTTCAAATAACTTTAGATTTCAATTTACCGTGAACTAACACAAAATTTATTTACCAGAGCAGTGGTGGGGTTATTTAGACAAAGGCAATTCTTAAAAATTGTAATGCGTCACAAATAACATACTTTTGTCGATATTAAAATTTACCAAAATTTTACGGTAGAAATCTTAAAAATCTATAATACGGCACAAAATTATTGCGATAGAAAGCTTAAAAAAATCTTCAATACGGTACAAAATTACATAATTTGTTTGTATCAAAAATTCTGTTATTACTCAAATTTACCAAAATTTTTACGACCTTAACACTACCGCCTGACCTTCGGACAAGAAGAGTCGACGGGCAAAAATTCAATTCGTTTTACAACAACAAAAAAATAATCATCGGCTGTCGCTAAGATTAATTTAGAATTGCTGCGGAAGTCAGCTGTAAGCTCAGGTGACAGAGAGACAGAGAGAGCGCGAGAGAGGGAGGTCGAGATTACATACTCTTACCTTGCTTTCCCGGGCCATAAATTCCTCTCCTGGGTTTCCCTAGCGGCACACAACACCACTCTCACTTTCACGCCGCGAGGTGTCACTCCAAAGGCTACCGCGAAATTCTGTCGTAATTTTTGCACAAGCCCCAGATTTATTTATTTTTTTTTTGAGTTTTTAAATACGTCGAATCGCACCGACTTTATCGATGTGGTCTTACAAATCGGGGCGATACGCGCACAAGCTTCTCAGCTTTCCTGTTCTTTCGAAACACAGTGGTTAACACTTGGTTTCACTCCCGAATTGGACCGGTTGCACACAGCTTTTAAATTTGTTTCTAAATTTGTTTTTACGCGATTCGTTTACCCAATTTACGTCCCGAAACACCCCCTAGTGTACTCGAATTTTCGACTTTGAGGAGCCTTCGGAGTCACTCTCACGACGCGATTCGTGATGGGAAACACGGACGGAGCGAGGGAACAGTCACCTGTCCCTTTTTCCACACGACCCGCTGGACATCTTGTCCGCTCGAGAAATCGAAGAGGAATGCTGGCGAGGATCGGTAAAAATTAGCGTCGTGGGTGTATGCATGGAAGGGACTTTTGCGAATTTGTAACTTGACTCCTGCTGACTACTGTGAGAACGAAGGCAGGATGTGGCGCGACCTTAAAATGCTGATGCTGATAACGCGCCAGCTAAACAGTTTTGCAGGACACGTGCACTAATGTCAAATCAAACTCAATCGTTTAATTCTCGTCATTAGAATTATCGTTTCAATAATTATTATTATTATACAGTTAATTATTATTATAATAAGTATCGTCAAATAATTAATCATTATAACAATAATTATTATTATGTAATCATTCATCATTATAACCATTATTTTTATTAGGTGATACTACGAAAGTCGCTAAAATTATTAGTTCGTATTTTTATCAGCATTTTAAAGTTGCGCTGGAACTCTATTGCATTAAGATAGCCAGAATATGAAGGAAAGTTGTCGCCACCCCTTCCCCGCGCTCTCCCTATCACCCTCACTTGAGCTGTAGTGCAGCGAGTGCACGTGTGATTGACGGCTAGAAGAAAGAAAAAGAACAGACGAGAAAGAAAAGAGAGTCTCGGCCACGGCACGCATGATACAATTACGCGTTGGCCACGGGAGTATCTTATCTTTGATTTGATTACTCCCGTCTCGTAGAGTCAACCGTAACAGAAAAACTCAAATTTGGCAAGAGGGAAAATTGTGGAAAGTTAGGTTTTTCTCAACTTCAAAATTTTATTTGTATTTTAGAATTAAGGAATTTTGACAAAGATTTGATCCCAGGAAATTGGGAATTTTAGATTTTAGGATACCACGACTTCGGAATTTCTCTTGAAAATATCATTTAAGAAAAAGAGATTCAAGATTCTCTCTCAAATTTCCGAGACAGAGAGAACCCATCCGAGAATGACAGAAAGATGAACTCAATACCGTTAGCATATTATTGATTTAAATTGTCCTAGATGTATAGAAAAATATTATATTTTATTTATTATATGTATATTTTGAAGACATGGGTGGCATACAGATAACGAATTGCATACAATTTGACAGTTTTATTTTTTTTAATTTTTACAGTAAAGGTAATAAAGATTGGATACAGCTGACATCGTAAATCTCAGAAAAGCATAAATTCAGAAAGTGGTGGTATTTATGACTTGACATAAGGATTTTGGATTTTGTCTTTTTTTTTAAATTTGATTAACCTGTCAGATTCCCACAGTATATGAATTCTTGCTTGTGTCGAATCAGCTCTGGTAACTGGATTTAATAGAGAATATCTGCCTTTGTTATTAGTGAGGTTAGAAAGTGTATTGGTCGGAAGAAAATTTTGAAATAAAATTTCGGAATCGTAATTTTAAGGATATTTTTGGTATCAAATTTTTTTATTTTCTCTTCTGAAGTAACTGATTTTGGATTTGGAAAGTTCGAATCGTAGAGAATTTGTAGAACGAAGTTTTACAATTGTTTTAAAAGGGATTCTTATGGACGAAATAAAGTAAATTTAATAGAATTCTGGATTCGTGATTTAGTTGGCCGAATAGACATTATCGGGTTGGTAAAGAACGGATTTTTAAAGGTTACTTCCCGATTATTAGTTTATTCGGAAACGGAATTCAAGACTAGAAGTGCTAAATCGTGAATTACTGATTTAATAGACTCCTGAGATTTCGGAAATATTGTGAATCAAGAGATTTTCATCGATATTAGAATTTTTCAAGAATAATTGAAAACTAGGATTTCTCGGTAGTTTCAAATAGTTTTTTTCTCGGAAAATTACACTGGATGATTCAAGAGAAATCACTGGCTTCCTAAAGTACGCTAGATTTCTTGAGTGATTGGACGTTTGAAGTTATTTACCTCTATCATTTTGTATTTTGTAAACTTATTTACATATATCAGGCCTGGAATTGATTACGCCATGATATAATTATGCTAGCACTACTTTTCTAAATTATTGCTAGCTACTCATTACTGTGCTATTTTTTGCTTTACCTGACATTATTTAATTTTGTGTTACTTATAGCTTTTCTTGATTTCCAACCTTATATGATTCAAGGATTTCTATGATTTCCTTCTGATTTTACTGTTTGCTTATTTTACCCTATTTCTATCGCTGCCCTTTGTTTTGCTTCTGATCATTGCTGGTGACCATTACTTAGCGCATATGAATATTTCATGGCTATTATAAGTTTTCCGTTCCTCGGAGGTGGTGTGGTCTCGGTAGTGGTCGAAACTGGAGTCCGTATATGCGCAGCCGGCGTGTTTTCCGCCCGATAGGCAAATTCTGGAAGAAAGGACTTTTCTGGCGGTGGTGGGTAACTGGTAGCTGCCATTAGGCTGCTTGCTTCTTGCTGTTTTCCTTTTGTGCACTTTAAAATGTGGTATACTTGGAACAGTTGGCAAAATATTCCTTTTCGGTAGGTTGGAGAATTACGTGGAGAAGCTTACTTTCCGAAATTATTCGAGCAATCTAAAAATTCGAGCCATAAATTAATTGTTAACGTGTTAAGCTTCGGCTTTTGGGAATTTGAAATAGGAACGTTATTTGGGAATTCGAACTATCCAGCCTAGATTCGCTGGGATAGTGGTTTAGTTTTAGCTTGGATTTAAGGTTGAATGAGATATCACTTCGCCATCCTATCGGAATCATGGACACGCCGAAGCGCTGGAGATTTTGTTCGTGCGCGCAAAAATGTCCTTGACGGAAGAAGTAAGTGCGCTAGAAACTGCATAGCAAATTGTCGAATGAATTTCTGAACTATCAGATACCGGGTTGAATGACGTACTGACACGGCATGAACTCTCCGTGGGCGGAACTAGGTCAGAAAAATGTAAACGGCTTAAGAGACAGTTGCTGCTCTATAGAGTCTCTTGGATAGGTCATCAGTATCAGACCTTGCTTCCAACGCTACACATGGCAGTAGGGATGATTTAATGGGCTTGGAAACTTATAGGGATGGAGGTCACAGTACATAAGTCCCAGTATCAGTCCGAGATCCAGTTCGTGACACTTTCCGAACTAGGGCATGGTGACACTACGTCAATGATAACACTCTCTACGCTTACGATGCCGTCGGGATTAGCGTTAGCACACGGTTATGCGAACATTTTCTGTACCAGGCCACGTGACTCGTTGCATTTAACTGACTTGATCTTCCCGCCGATAAGGCTCTTACGGGTGTCGGGTGAGACGGCCGAAGAAAACGCGCAACCTGGCATGATGGATATACCAATTTCTGAGGAACATCGAGAGCCTTGTTTTCGGGATACGGTACCAAGAGGACAGGGTAAGCTGCACAGAGGAAGAGACTTCAGCCCACTAATACCACCAGCCGCACCGCATAGTACCTTTAATTCTTCTAATGTAGATCGACTTCACCTGGGTGGAGAAAGAATACCGAGTGTGGCTTCCGAACGGTTCGGCCGCGCTCACAGTGAACCTGAGTTGCTCAGTAGCCGTGGTGGACCTGTTAGAGACGGACTTTGGACCTTCACCTTAAACAGTCAATCAGACTGGGGTTTCAGATGAGTATGCTCGTGGGCCTAACCTGGCTGTATATGGTTCAGAAGGGGGACTGAACCGTTTTTCTCGGTATGAGGCTGATTTCAGGTCCATAACTTTGGACGTAGATCAAGAGCGGAGAACACGCGTTGACCAGGGCCAGTACAAACGACTTCCAGGTAATGGGGGAGTAATGAACGACGAATTTCGCCACAAGGAGACCAGAATGCCCAAACCTAACCATAGGGATGGATTTTGCGAAAAACGCGGTTTGAGACTTACCAGCCCTCGGGTGAAAACGCGGCAAGGGCTTCAAGACTTGAGCCGATTTGTACTCTCAACCTAGCTGGAAGAATGCCGTGGAATCACTCCCATGAATGATAACGACTTGCTGTGAGCCCTACCGCTGTTGTTTCAGGACGTAACCCTGTTGTGGTTCTGAATTAGTGAGGATGAGTGGCGGAATCGGTCGAAATTTTAGACTAGCTTCAGGCGAAGATTCGACAACAACGACTTTGCGGCACACGTTCGAGAACAAACTTCGAATCGAACGCAAGGTCCGAAAGAAAATGTGGACGATTATTTGACCCACTTGCCAGGGTTGATCGCGATGTTGAAGGAAAGAATACCGTTGGCCGAGCAACTGGATTGGGCTTCGGCTAAGGAATACCGACCCCCACCACCGCCAAAAAACTCCTTTCTTGCAGAATTTGCGTACCGGGCGCAAAACACTCCGGCTGCGCTTATACGGTCACCAGTTTCGACTATTACTGAGACCACACCACCTCCGAGGAACTCGGAAGGACCTAATTGCGGAAACCGAAATACCGTAGACAGGGAAGATAGAAACGGAAATAAATCTAGGGACAATGGCCATCAAACAGGATTCGTAAATTATATGTTTGACAAGAGCAAGGGATCCGATGTTGAAAGAAATTTTAAAAACATCAGGGTTGATTTTAAGGTGCGGGGAGGACAGCAACGTCCGAGTACGTTTGCTGAAGAAGCTCCAAAAGACACGGGAATAGAAAAGGAGTCATTTGTTTTAGGTGCCAGAAACCTGACCATTATCAAAAAGGTTTCCCCCTAACAAGAAAGCTAGCGTGCGAACGCTGTAAAACGGAAGGTTTTGCGATTAGAAATTGCCCTCATTGTTCGGGAAACGGGAAAGAGAAGCAGTGAGACCGGTCTATACTGCGTCTCAACCTTCCGTGACCGAAGAAAAATCTGATTTAGGCATTAAGGTTAGTATCGGATGTACTTAGAAAGTCTCCGGCCTGGTAACGACGACGACAGTTCTCACGACGTTAGATATGCCAGAATATTGAGGCTTGAACATGATTGGCATCGACGAATTCGACTCCGTAGTTAGCGATGAAATCACCGATGAAATAGAAGGCTTTGAAGATATTGTAAAGGATCTCGGAAATTTAGATGTCAAGAATCGGGAGAAACCTCTTGAGCACCCGTATAACAGTATGGATTCAAAAGACAATGGCGTGGGGCTCACGAATAGCGAATAGCGTTGGAGTTGTTGCGGAGGAGTCACGTCACTTAGACTCATTAGATTTTTTTGAGGCTGAGTTCCATGAGGGTGAGGATCTGGAGGCGGAGTTTAATAGTGGCATCGTCCCTACCAACGAAGTTCGCGGTAGAATACATCTAACCGTGGAAATAGTATCGGTTACCCTAGATGCATTGTACAACCCGGGATCCCTTAGACTTTTGTGAGGAATAAAGTGGGTCAGAAGATCTTGGATAATACCGGGGAGCAGCTGGACAGATCGCAGAGATCGATGATGATTGTAGCCAATGGATCTCTGCAGGTTATCGAGGGAAAAGTCGCGTTACCATTGACCATGGAAGAGG
The DNA here is from genome assembly GCA_030998225.1 of Diplolepis rosae. Taxonomy (NCBI): domain Eukaryota; kingdom Metazoa; phylum Arthropoda; class Insecta; order Hymenoptera; family Diplolepididae; genus Diplolepis; species Diplolepis rosae. The sequence continues at coordinate 2,060,318 of JAPYXD010000056.1, forward strand.
TAACCAGACTTTGTGAGTTTAGGTTTGCAGAACGCCTCGATACTGAGGTGATCTTGGGGTCCGATGCTCAGGATGAATTCGATATGTATTTCAGATCTAGGTTGAAGAGAGTTTTGATACCTGACCAATCCGGAAGACACAACCCTTTAAAGACGTGGTTAGTTGAAAAGGAGGGTTGCGGTGCCATAGTAGATTTGCTAGACGATGAACTGGTGAGGCTAAAAGAACTTGTAGACCAAAAACTTCCGCCTGAAGTCGAGGATTAGCTGAAGACTATTCATCTGGAAACACACAACATAGACGTTCAAGGGAACCCTCCTATAAAGCAACGTTACCGAGTAGTGTCTCCAAAGGTCCAAGAGGCCATGTACTAAGAGGTTGATCGGATGTTGGTCAAAGGTGTTATTAAGGAGTCTTTCAGCGAATAGTCAACACCGATCGCCATGGCGAAACCGAGATTTTAGAGGAGCATTTGAATTGGCTTGAAGCGGTTTTAGATAAGATTACACAACCCAACTTGACCAACCCGGAAAAGCGCGAGTTTTGTCGTTCCGAGGTAAAGTATCTAGGTTATGTTGTGAATAGAGATGGTTTAAGTATTATCGCCGAAAAGATAGAATCCATTTTAATCTACCCGGCCCCGAAGAATATTAAGGAATTGAGGCGTTTTATAGGCTTAGTTTCGTGGTACCGGCAATTTATTTCGAAATTTGCTGTTGTGGCCGAGATGTTGACCTGGTCGCTTAGATTTAACGTGAAATGGCATTGGCACAAGGAACAACAGCAAGCGCTTGACTAGTTGAAAGGAGCCTTGACAAGCGCGCCAATTTTGGTATTTCTGAATTTTAAAGATCTTGTAGCGTCTTTGGTCTCGAAGAGGTCGCTTGAAGTTAGGGACCTCGACGAGACCGTCACAAGGGAAGAGGTTGTTGCCACGCCGTGCATTGCGCTAGGCAAGCCAGACCTCGGGGATCAGTACAGGCTGTTCAAGCGCTTTGGCGGTGTGCAGACTGCGGTGGTCCGTCTAACCGAGGAGGATGTTCGGAGCTTGCTCGGGATCGGTAGGCCAAGGGTGGGATGGGTGAACTGCAGCATCCGCGAGCATGTCGAGGTAGCCCGGCGCTTCAGGGGCCAGAGACATAGCCATTTGTCGCGCAAATGCGCTTCCAGGCAGGAAGGATGCCTGCTGGAGGTGTGGGGGCGCGTCGCACGTAACCAAGGAGTGAAGCGCTTCCCCTAAGTGCCTGACTTGTGCTGATAGGGGTGAAAAATATGTCGCCCATGCTTCGGGGAGCTGTTCTTAACTAGTATTCAGGGCGGAGCTCCAGAGGTTGAGGGGTGGAATGTGAAGTTTCTACAGCTTAACCTCGGGAGAAGGAGGGAAGCCCTGGACCTTCTGATGCAGACTGCCAGGGAGAGGAGGGCCAATGCGTTGCTCATTAGTGAGCAACACCATTGTTCCGAAAACGCTGCCTGGTACCAGGATGCATCACAGAGGATTGGAATCCTTGTTTGTAGCCCTGATTTGATACGGCGCCGGAAATTGACGGGGTTCTAAACGAGATCCTCAAAGAGGTGATCAGGGTATCCCGGAGATCCTCCTACAAAGCCTTTAACTCCTGTCTTCGGGAGGGCAGGTTCTTCGTAGACTGCAAGAAGCAGAGGTTTGTCTTGCTGAGGAAGAGCAACAAACCTCTAAGGGATGCCTCATCGTATAGACCAATATGTATATTGGATACGATGGAGAAGCTTTTGGAGGAAATGATTCTACAAAGACCACAGCGTCACATGGTCAGCGAGGACGGTAATGAAGACGAGGGAGCTCGATGGGCGTGCGTAGCGCGGCGACTACGAGGGACACTATGAATCACATCGGGGCCTGCACCCGCGGTTCTGCTTCTCAGAGCGGACTTCGCTGTTCGGGAAGAAATTTTTTTATTCCTCCCCTGGTTGGCGCAGCTAGTCGGTTCGCTTAGCGGGCGTGTGGCCGCGGACAGGAGTCCCGGGAGAACGGATTACGGAAGAGTCATACGCGACTTTGAGCTGGAACCAATCGCCCGTAAAGTTTAAAGCTGAAAGGCGGTCCCGCGGGTGGTGTATTGGTTCGAGAGCGGGGGTTTTCTGGTTTTAAAATGTATGCCTAGACCCGTCCTAGAAGAGTTTTGTACAACGTCTTCAAAAGATTTCTCCATTTTTTCTCCTCACAAAAAAGTCAGCAATACGCTGTAATAAGATGTTTGATTAACTTTTAGATTTGAGATTTGTAGGTTTTGGCTCGATGATATTTTGCCTGATGAGTGTAGTGTATCACATTGTTCACCTTAAACTTAAACGCGAGACCAAGTTTTCACACCTATTCGAACCTGATACGAAATATACTATTTCAAATCATTCTTACTTTTAGATTCAGAAATGTTTGTTCTATTATTATCTTCTGTATCATTTTCAATTGGATTTTGTGATAACGCGTCAGCATTAATATTCGTTTTTCCTGCTTTATATACAACATCGAAGTCGTATTCAGCTAATTTAAATCTCCATCTTGTTACTCGAGAGCAAGTGTCTTTAGAATTTTGGAACCATACTAATGGTTTACGGTCAGTTACTAGAATAAAACTTCTGCCATAAAGGTAAGGCCGAAAGTGCTGAATTGAGTAAACTATTGCTAGTGCCTCTTTTACATAAGTGTAAAATTTCCTTTCACTGTCGCTTAGTGTGCAAAAACTATAAGCAGTCGGTTTATCTTGTTCTATTTTTCCTTGAGAAAGTATGCCTCCTATCGCATATCCGGATTCATCCATAGTTATATAAAGGCTTTGGGGAAATGGAGTCACTGCAGTAAAGGTTCTTTGCATCATTTCTGTTTTAACGAATCAAATGCTACTTGTCGTTCCTCAATCCAAACGAAAGGTGTATTTTTCTCTGATATATATATATATATATATATATATATATGTGTTGCAATTTAAGGAAAATTTCAATAAATCTTCTATAATATTTGGCCAATCCTAAAAATTGCTGTATATTTTTTTCATTTTTTGGTCTTGGAAATTCTTGTACAGATTTTACTTTTGTAGGGTCGGGTCTAACCCGTTTTAATCTATAATTTCTCTTAAACAAGCTACTTCAAGTCTGAGAAATACATATTTATAAGGTTGTAAATGTAAGTTACATTTTCTAAGACGATTCATAAATTTGTCAAATTTTTTTCCATGCTCTTCTAATGTATCAGCATATAAGACAATATCATCTAAATAGACATAGAGTCCTCTCCCTTGTAGTCCTGATAACACCAATGCTAATTTCTGGCACATTTTTTAATCCAAAGGGCATTCGATCAAATACATATTGTCTAAATGGAGTTGAAATAGCTGTTTTATGTGAATCTTTAGGATCCATTCGAGTTGTAATAAAAAATTGTAATAACAAGTATGATGATATTGAGGTGTCAAAGCTTTATTAATTAAAGGATTGGTATTTAATTATAATACAATAAGTTTTGAGATGCTTATGTGTATGACTTATACCACTTCTCAGGATGAGAAGGCAATGTTAAGAGTTTTTATGCGTCTTCAAGTAAATAGTACAGGTTTTGAGATGCCTGAATATACAACTCACGAATTAAAGTGTGTGCGACTACAAATTAATAACACAGATTTTGAGATGCCCATGTATGCAAGTCACTCTTTAAAGTGTGTGCGTCTACAAGTTAAATGTAACAGCTTTTGAGATGCCCATGTATGCAACTCACTCATTAAAGTGTGTGCTTCTATAAGTTAAATATAATAGGTTTTGAGATGCCTATGTATACAACTCACGCATTAAAGTGTGTTGGTCTACAAGTTAATATAACAGGTTTTGAGTTGCCTATATATATAACTTACGTTGGTTAAGTTCGTTTTCCGTAGATTCAAATCTCACAACTAGACGTAATACGACGACACACGTATTTAACTGCACTTAATGCTTTGCGGCTACCAGACTTGCACCACTTAGAGACCAGGAGTTATGTTTATTAAGTACCGTGGTAATCCTTGTGTAAGACACTGATAAAGTTTCGAATATCGAAGGGGCAAATCGTGATACCGACAGTATGACTTGTAGACGGAGTGACTACCGACGATAAGACTTGTAGACTGAACGGCTACTAGCGAAAGGACAACTTCCAGAGGTAATTCTAGGGTTTACATATTATTAATTACTCCTATAGTGGGAGAGCGTTCATATTTTCGTGGATTTGCACGTACCTTGCAAGTTTGAGGATCGGCACGCATCTGGTAACAATGTCAATGATCACACTTGCTAACAATTGCATGAACTCACGGTGCGCTCCCACACAGGTCATACTATCGGGATCAAATTCTATTGACGCTCGATGCGGCACATCTTTCTCTTATCTTTCCAGATATACAACTTAATACATATATGTTGACAAGTCGATGCAATCGTACTAAAGTATAATAGCACTGACTAATTATTAATTTTTATCAACCTAGTTCATTACCTTATCTACGCAAGGCAGAGCTCTTATTTTATACGATGTTTATATACGTTCAACTGCCTTGCACATATCTAATTATTCTTTACAGGTATTTTACTATTGTTAATGTAGTGAGGAGACCTGCATCAGTTATATCCCTGAGAGTTTACTGGGTTGCCTAGACGCAGGCGAAAGGAATAAAATGTTTTTAATTATCCAAGGATGTAACAGTCCTCCCTCCTTAGAGTAATCATCGTCCTTGATGATAATATTATTTATTTGTTTCCTTTCTCCCTTTTTTTGAATATTAATTTATCAAATTTTTATATTTTGATTGTTAATTTACTTGGTTATAAGAGCAGGAGAGGCACCGCGGAGGTCTCGATTTTCTAGTGATATTAATTTCCGCCTTTTGCTGAATAGTATATTCATCGTGTAATTTATCTTGTGTTGTGTCTTTAGTGAATTTCTGAAAAACTTGTGTCAACTTTCATTCTTGCATCAAGAAAATTTATTTAGGCTCTTATTATAAATATTAAGTTACTTTAACAATAACTGAAACAACAGGTGAAGCTATGATTTTATTTCCGATTATAGTGTCTGTTTAAAAGAAGGGTTTTAATAATAAAAAAAGCCTTAGCACTAGAACTACCGACGGTCGAGGTATACCTACTTCTACTATGTCAAACAAGTCATTTTGACCCCCCTTGGTAGTTCTAGTCTTAAAGTCGGTGTGGGGAAATCGAATAGTAATAATTGACTGTTCTCATATTTTATTGAAAGTCGTAATAAAATTCTAAAACAATTACATAAATTATATCCAATTTTTAGGCATGAAATTTGAAAACCGTCAAAATGACGGTCTTGGTAGTTCTAGTGTTAATTATGTATGAATTCGGATACAAATTTGTAATTTGAGATTTATTTGGCGTGAAGTTTGGAAAAAATTTATAAAATACATAACATTATAACATGACAATTTAAGTACATAGGTATAAATTTAGGGTTCGCATATTTAAAAAATACATAAAGTATACCTGAATAAGCACAAGAAATCGCACAATAACTTTCTTTGGTATGAAGCAACAGTGACAAAGGTCATAATAATGAAGAAATTGGTAAATACTCTCGAAATAAGTAACATTGTTTACATGACTTGTCAATATAAAAATCAAGACACTTCAAAAATAGCTAAAAATACAGGTGAGCCTGTAATTTTCGAAGGTAATGTATATATTGTAATTGTCATGTAAAAAATGTTACGTATTATACATAAAATTTTATTCGAAAGACATATTTTTTAGTTTTACTCAATATTAGGAAAAAAGCAAGGTGTAATTTTGTATGCAAATTTCAATATAATTTTAGTTTTTTGAATACTGAAACCTTTTATTCACAGATATATAATGAAATTCACATGTGAAAAGTATTACGTATTTCAAAAACACAAAGTGTTTTATTCGAAAGAAATGTTTTTCATTGTCGTTTGATACCCGAGAGACCCTCCTGTATAATTTCGTTTACAAATTTAGATATGATTGACGTATTGTTGGAATATTTAAACCCTCTATTTTTAGAAATTGCTGAGACAGATTTCTAACGTGGTGGCTACCCTTGTGCCTTGGTTGCGCCTTTTATCGTTCCTGATCCAAGAGTGACAAGCAGGTCACCAGGAATCACAAGGAGGTCCGTCTTGGCGAATCCCTGGATCTAAAGAAAATTCCTCTGCCGTGGAGGCAGCGTCGACGGATCACGTTATTCCTAAGGCGTGCCGTGAGACGCATGATCTCACTGAAAATTATTCAATAAAATAAAATATAAACAGTCAAAAATAATTACATTTAATATATTTTATTTACTAGTATGACTAGTACGGAGAGGTCGCCCAAACTGCCGAATTTCGTTAATATAAATATTTCCTAAATTCGTTTATTATTATGTGGGGTCGTTGCTCTCCTACTTTCGGACTGAGAGTGTATCCTACACACGCCTACGTTTCACTTGAATTTAGTAAAAGAAGGAAAGGTCTTTTAAATGAATTCAAATCTAATAGGACAAGAGATTACAATTTTTTAATCTCCAGAGAGATAAGATTTATCGGTGGATGTGAACCTTTTACGTCAAGAAAAAACAGAGGGATGAATTGGAGTGATACAAATCGTACTTTACGGTATCCTATGGTCTATTCCTACATTCTTGATCCTACCGGGTCTCCGGAAAGCAGGAGCAAGGGAGAGAATGCGTTCTCGTTGTTGATGTCCTGAGTTATCCGGGCCAAACTTGATTTAATCTATTCGTGGTCTCCAAAAGAAACCACTCTTGTCCCTTTGCGTGATGTACTCACGCGCACACAACCAAAAACTGTTTTCCATATTTCTATTAGTTTTAATAAGAGAATATAACGGTTGGCTTTTAACCAGGAAAGGGTCGAGTGCTTTCTAACTCGCCCTTTTTGACGCTAAAATTCCCCTATTAAATCTAATCTGAATGTCTTATGAAAATTATTACTACCGTTTTGAGATTCGGCAGTATTAATTTTCGGCGATTTTACGATCAACGAATTGGACCTTTTAAATGAACCGCCAAAAATGAATTTAATTTTGTTGCTTCTGTCCGGATGAAGTCGTTTATTATTTACGTCCGCCCAAACGCGATCCCCAATTTGAAGCCCTGAGCCAGATACTTTACGAATTAAATCAACTGGACAGGTGAGAGGACGCGATTGTTTCAAACCGTGGATGAGAAAAAGTAGAGAACAGTATATACCCTACTGTCCGAGTATTTCTGGTTGGTACCAGGTTGCTCGAGTTACTGCAAATTTGGTTTGGCGTTGATCTGTTTTACTGTTTCATCGCGAGGTGAACATGGTAGGGTTTTTTGATGATTAAGGAATCTATGATTGGACAAGGAAATAATGGTAGGGAGGTTTTAGGAATTTAGATGGACTTTGCACCGTGCTGATTCAGTTATTGCACCATTTGCTGATTTTTATGTGTCGAATGTTTCTCCCCTATTTCCACACTTATCGTGAGAAAACAAATGTACTCATCGATGTTTAGTATTTGATGCATTGTCATCAAATTGTAGAAACGACTTTAGTTTCTAATATATTTCATACTAAATTGAAATATATATTTAATTAGTCTAGGCTTATAATCATTATATGAATTATAAAGCCTTAACATAATTATTTTAAATGTTCAGATGAGTCTTTAGGTTTTAATTACAAAAAGCACGTGGCCTTTGTTGTGGGAGATCAGGTGTCAAATATTTCTCCACTCTTTCCACGCTTATCGTGAGAAAGGAAATGCACTAATCGATTTTTAATATTTGATGCATGGTCATCAAAGTTTAGGGACGATTTGCAATATAAGAGTTTGAAATTGTCTACGAGGACACCTGTCGGCAACATATTCTATCTGATACGCGACTAGTGATTCTCCGATAATGTTGGCAGTGGCAGAAATTTCAAACTCAACTAATTAATTTGAAATCATTTATAGCCGCAAGGCTGAGCCACTAGGCGATATAAGGAGATCTTCCTGTGGAAAAAGAGATGTCGGACGCCTGTGTAGCTCAGTGGTTAGAGCAGTCGACTGGCAATCGAAAAACCTGGGTTTGAATCCCAGTGCAGTCAAAAGCGTCTTTTTTCCACAGAAAGATTTCAAATTCTTCAAATTTGAATTTAATTTGCATTTATTTGCGATATAAGAGTTTGAAATTATCTACGAGGACACTTGTCGACAACGTATCCCATCTAATACGCGACTAGTGATTCTTCGATAATGTAGGCAGTGGCAGAAATTTCAAACTCAACTAATTAATTTGAAATTGAAATATATTTAATTAGTCTAGGCTTATGAAGATTATATGAATTAAAAGCCTTTACATAATCATTTAAATATTCAGATGAGTCTTAGGTTTCAGTTACAAAGAGCACGTGGCCTTCGTTGCGGGAGATCAGATGGCTAAAGCATCTAAGCAGGGATAGGGGCACGATGAGGAGGCGTAATTATGAAATGTATGACAGCCTCGCGATGCACAGCAGAGCACATCAGGATTTTCTAAACGACACCGGCATATTGGGCATGTGAATGGGCGAACGAAAGGAGGAATTGACAAGCGGCAGAAAGCTGTGGTGGTATACAGTGCATGGTTGTACGGGCACTGGACATCTCCCCCTCTTCCCCTATATTGCGTTCTTTCTTTTCTCTTTTATTTTTCTATTCCATATTGTAATAATATAATTTCGACTTTGCTATCATGCATTCTCTTCTCTATTTTATTCTTGCTCTGCGCATCCTAATTCTTGCATAATCTTTCTCGTTTCACACTTATTCCTCGCGTCAAAATGGTTTGATTACCATATGTCTAAGCTTGGTTCATGACGTTTTGGATATGTCAAAATCTACCAGCACTTACTGCTGGAGCCATCTATTGACAAACAGCAGTAACTTAGTTAAGCACCTAATATTTGCTTGAAATTTTGTGTTTCCAATGGAATTACGGTTATGTTATCATTGAAAATGTCTTCTCTACCAAGAACGCAAGTATTAGAGTGGCATAAAGCATTCAATGAGGGTCGTGAGGTCGTAGAAAACTTGCCTCATGTGAGTCGTCCATCCACCTCTGTTATCGACGATAACAATGAAAAAGTGAAGTAAGGCCATAAAAAGAAATTCATTGAAGGAGCTAAATACTATACCGGCCCCGGCCTATAAGAAGTGTATGGGAAATTGGATTAACCATTGGCATGTTCATATTGGCTCAGAAGGAGCCTATTTTGAAGGCGATAATAAAGATTTGTATTAATTTTCCTCATATAAAGTTGATACTTATTGACTTCAGATTTTTTGTTGAATAAATCCAGGCAGATAACGAAGGGATGTAGTTCCAATACATTTCTTCTTCTACTTTTATCCTGATGTCACAAAGGTGATGGATCACTTTTGATGGTCTTATTAACATCAAACATTCGCATGAGGTGGTTGTGGAAACTTCATGCTTGGGCTGAATGGTTTTGCAAAAGGTGTTATAAAAGGTTTCTTGACAATCATTATAGTATTCTTTGTCTATGAGAAAGAACTTCCTTTTATCATTAGCGACGGTAAAATACGGAGTTTTGCGTATTATATAAATAAATCCTTCTGTGTTCGAAGATATTTATTGATACTCTGGGTGTGCATAAATTTCATAGAGTCGATACCCAGATTTATTCAGTGGGGGTATGTCGATGGTCATGAGCAGTCGTCCAGAGCTGATTCTAACATCTGTTCTTCCTAATTTTGATAATTCTTCTGCACGTAGATGCGAAGTGGGTATTGGAAATTCATATTCACTTAGTTTAAAATGTATTTCAGTAATAATTTCTTGGAGTTGATAGCGTTGTCATATTCTTCTGCGTCATCGGAAGTCATCACTCCTATCACTGGTCCAATAATTGAACTAATAAAGCCTAATAAGGGTGCTCTTTTTTTCTGTATATTTGGTGGTGGGTTTCCTACTCCTAGTGTATCTCGCTTTATTTCTGCTGGCATATTGTTTAATTCTCCGTTAATTTTTATGATTTTCTTGATTTTTCCATTTAACAGGTCTACTTTAACTTTATTTCTGCAGTCTTTCTCTTTGGATCGATCTAAGCATATTAAATATATGTTGTTTATCTCGGTTGATATGTTTTTATATTGGAGGTGAGCTTGCAGGTACTGCGGATCCATCCCTATTAAAAAACTTGACTTCAAAAACCATGCGAAAAACAACATGAAAAAAGACGTCAAAAACGTGATAAAGAATGACGTAAAAAATTACGTCGAAAACGACGTCAAAAAGAACATCAAAAACGTTGTCATGAACTGGGACAGTTTTTGACGTCGTTTTTGACATCATTTTTGACGTCATTCTTTATCACGTTTTTGACGACTTTTTTCATGTTGTTTTTGACATGGTTTTTGAAGTCAAGTTTCTCAATAGGGATGTATACAACAATCCTCCAATATGTATTAGTGATACGCAAGGGCTCTACTTTGACATAAAATAATCCAGGGTTGGCCCTGAACGGTTGAATTTCGTATTGTGCTGAAGTGACTGGGGTTGCAACAATAGCGAGCAAGATCCAGGTCCATTTTGCTCGGCCTTAGGTGAGGTGTTTTTTGTCCATTTTGCTACTGGATGAAGCTGTATTTCAGAAAATATATATAAGAACTCTTTCAAGATGGCTTTGAATTTTATCATTTGATTCTAACATGGTTTGAATGATTAGGGGTTTTTTTTCATCAAAATTAAATTTTGTGAGTCCAATGAAACTTATTTAAATTATTTCAAATATACTAAATGTGGTTACATGGTTCATTACTTGTATTATTATTATTAATACATATCTGCAGGTAATGGACATTATGCCTACTATAGATCGTCTAATAAATATTTAATAGTGTATGAAGCATTGGCCTCATGGAGTAATATCAATGAGATTCTGATTTTCGTTGTTATATACAGGATTCCAAAAATTCGTTCTGTTATGAGCTGGTCCTTCTATATTAGCTAAGGTATATGTAACATCCTACATACATTTAGGATATGCTTTTTTTTTAAGTAAAAAATAGAGAGAGAGGAGGGGGGTGGAGAGGGAGGGAGAGAGGGGGGGGGGGGCACAACAGCTATTCACCCAGTTTGGCACTGTCTGTAAGGTCCCTTCAAGGACAGTAAAACGGACCACGTTAAATTTATGACTCTCGGGTCTTCACACTGTCAAACTGCACGGTACAATTATCTCACGCTGAAAATCCTTTTCAGTTTTTTAGAAAATGCCGCACTTAAATTCTGCTCACAAGACTAGTTTTCCCTTGTCGGCGTGTCCTTTTTATATTATATTTTTTGGTACCGTCACGCGTTGCGCAGTCTCCCGCTGCGTGTGACGTAGTTCTACCTCTCTTTTCAATAGGTGGTTTTCTCTCTTTTAGTGATTTCCCCACATTTTTCTCTACACCTAGCCTGTGCCTATAGTACATTCTAATACGCCGCGGGACGTGACACCTCCCCCCTAGTTCCAGCGCGGGGGTGAAGCATCCGCGATCGAATCTTCGGAAGAAGAATACATTCTTTAATGTTTTTGAAGATATATGGAATTTCTATTTCTGATACAATAACAATAGCTGAATTGAATATAACATTCGTTCTGACGTTTTGTCTTACAATTTGTATTTAAAAAAAAAAATTTTCTTCCATTTTATTATCTAATACATTCCAATATTAACATTCTAGCTCGATTATCATTAAAAATTTTACATCATAATTTTTGTTATAAATTGTTACTTAGTTTTTTTTGTAATGGTTTCAACTTAACATTAGTATAAGGTTACATATGATTTGCCATACACCCAAATATATCAATATCTTTCACACGTAATTAATACATTTCGTGCCGTAAGATTTTATACAAAACGTAATTTTATAATGTCGTAGATTAGTGATAATTTTCAAGAGTTATTTTTATATTTTTTATTACGTAAAGAGTTGCGGCAGTGATGAGCTAAATGTTCTCTTTGAAAACACCTTTCACAAGAGTTGGTCCATTTTTGCAAGGTTTCTTTACTGATTTCATCACTTATTTTGAAAATTTTGGATTCCGGAATTAAGCTTTTTCCTTCTATCTCTTCTAAAAATACATATCTTGTGGAAAGCATTTCCAAGAGTTTAGTTGCTGCATTTTTCTTTGCAGACTTTTTTTGAGGGGCTGGCTCCCCAATACAAGAAAAAGTTATTTTATTTTTAAAGATTTCGCAAGTTGCTTGGAACGGTGGCAGTTCTTGGTCTTTTCCAAGCGATTTTACAATATATGAGGGTTCGGAGAAATCATACCCTATACTTATCTCGTTTAAAACTTGTACAGCAGTACCTGTCGATAGGTCTCTTGTCTGCAGGGCCATTGTTTTGCTCTGCAAAAGAATTACCTGCTTGAGTTGATGATTAAATTTATTAAAATTATAAAGTTAGTTAGTTTTTTTGTTAATAATTTTGTGTTTGTTGATATATTCACTTTCCGCAATTCCTAACTCAAAGAGATATTTCATGCAGAGAAAACAGAGGTCTGATTTAAAATGTACAAAAAAAAAGTTTTTTTTTTCGCCGATAGAACATTTTAATTTATTAAGGTTTGTCGTTACATTATGGCGGTTAAGGAAAAGTAGTGATGTATATGCAATATAGTTTTAAACAACGAATAAAAAACAAAAAGGGAAAATTTTTTTTACGAAAGTTATTAATAGAAATTGTTTATATTTAGAAAAAAGAATAATAAAAAATGTGTTTTGATTTATTATTTTTATTCGTTGTTACTATAAATACTGGTGGATGCTTCGAAATCGACGCCGTTATATAATGCTTGTTGTTGGAATAAATAAATTACACGTTCTGCACAAGTTACGCATAAATCTGCTCTTTGCCGCATGTAAAAAATTTGTGTATCGCAAAGGGAGCAGTCGAGGCTGGAGAGCTTTAACGTACAATATAAGTCTTTAATGACTATGTGATCTATTCGGACAGGCAATGTTACTTCAGCCTCAAAGAAGCTAAGTTTTGTCATGTAACAATCCTCGCAAACAAGATTTTTTTCGAGGACGTTCATATAGAAATTTTCCATAAGATTCCGACCATAAATGATGTTCAAAATACGGCTGAACATCCTGCTCGCTTGCTCGAACTTCTTCTGCTTCGATTGTTTCGATTTCTTGGGGCAGAATTTTTCTAGGGAGAAATTTACAATATTTAAAGAATTTGATATATTTGTAAAATTTTATAATGTTTTGTATTCAAAATTCTATTAAAATTTACAAAAATTTTCATGCTTGAATACATGCGTGGAAGGTAGATACGTATAGATCATGCAGGGATATTTTCTACCAGAACTTCGTTTCCTTGACTAATTTTAAATTTGTTATTTAAATATGTTTCGATGCATCCGTTACAATTAGCTGCTCTTTGTCGCGGATTAATTAACAGTTCTTGAAAACCGTAACAATTTATATATATGCATTCCAATTTACAAATGGAATGCCATGAAGTAAAAAATTCACAGTTATTTTGAGTTTCGTGCTCTAATTTCTCGAAACAGAATTGACAATATCTTTTTGTGGTTTGGTAATTATAATATAAAAACAATGTCGAGGGTTCTAATTCGAAGCAATAACTTTGTAATAGGTGTGCGTATGCTATCGGATATTCTTGCGGACATACACCGTCTACTGGTCCAAGATGGTTAACAATAGGTTCGGTTGGAGTCGGTATCATTTTCTACAAATTGTTAGAATAGATTTATTTTGTCAGGGTCTGATAAGGAGATTGAATAATAACTTTTTGAATATATTTTCTAATCATGCAAGGTAAAAGTTTTTGCTAGAAGTCTTTTACTTTCCCTCAGAAAAACAACTTTTATATTACAGTTTGTTATTTCTTTACTAAGAAACATTAAAGGCGTGGGTACAAAAACGGTATAGGATTTACAACGTTCATGCACGTGGTTTTGATGAAGGTAACGACGGAATGTGCCTGTATTTGAAAAAATTTCTAAGGTGACTTTGAGTCTATATAAAAAAGGGGTAAAGGAGGATACAATAAAGGAAAGATCAAAAGTTGAATGCTAAGTCGGTTAGTAAAGGTTTTGTCACTGAGCTTAAAGGAGTTTTTTGTATAAGTTCTATACGTGTTGGCGATTTGTTTATTTTTTTAGATATTTTTTGAATTTTCAATAGTATTAATCCTAAAATTGTAATCATTAGTAAAACGATAATAATTGGTGCTAATGTTAATTTATGTGCACTAGAAATAAAAATAGATAAAATGATTTTTTGAATGTTTGCATATTTTGTAAGGATAAAGACATGGTTTTCGAAGATTGATAATGGCATGTCTTCTTTTTCCTGAAGAAGAAGTAATACCTGTTTTAGTAAGTGAGTCTCTTGAATAGAAATATTATATAAAAATGGTGAAATTATAGCAAGTGATGTGGTTCATTTGCTGATTGGAATTGAATTATCTATTATATTCAAATGGTTTTTGAGATGGTAATATGGAGTTGATGAATATAGATTGCAACCTGACTTTGTTTGCGAAATTCCTATTCCTTGGAGTGTGATTAAGGTCTTAGAGTTTTTTAGACATGATAAGAAAATTTTTCGGTGGAAAATTGTTCAGTATAGCCATCCATGATCAAATTGCAATGGTGTTAGAAAGGGATATTCACTAAAACTGATGAATATTTCACACTTGTATGGTTGAGAATTTAGAAACATTGATGTTTCACAAATAGGATTGTTATGGATATAAGATATAGATCTTGGTGGGTGACAAAATGCTTGGAATCCGTTTTGATAACATGCATTGAGGAAATTTTCATTTGTTGTAAAGTATAATTGGTTATTTGAAGAAATAGCGAGATAAGAATTTTGAGGTTTTATGTGAGTAGAGGAAATTACGTCAGTATCAAAATAGAGATGTATTGGAATTGGATGTGGTTTAAATAATTGAAATTCTTCAGCAGATGGGTTTGGTATAGTCATAATAAAAATCAAGTACTTATCGAATATGAAGTATTGTATTTTGGAAACTGAAAGGACCATAGAAAAAAGGGATGTTGAAAGGTGTGGGTCGTCTTTGTTGGATTTGAAGTCTAAGAAGGCATCAGGAAGTAGCATAGGGTGCCATAAATTAGTTGCGGCATGGGTAATAGCTTCTGTAAGTTGGTCAAGGAGTAAAAGAAAAGATTGCGAAATTTCATGCAGGTCTTTAAGCCAATTTGCTGCTAATATTCGATATAAGTGAATATTTGGATCTTTTTGAGAATTATGCCATTTTTGTAGGTCATAATGTTGTGAAGTTTTGAAGAAACATTTGTAAATTTTTGGAAAAATGGATTTGGGAGTAGAAATACATTTTCTTTAGGCCAGTAAAGGGAGGTTTCCTGTCTCATTCTCAATTCTAAAAGTACTTTTTGTATCTGTTGCAGGACTGGATCATTAGTTCTAGAAATATTCGTGATATTACGAGCTTGTCTAGATATAAATGATATTTCTTCAAGAAAATACTTGATTTGTTGTTCTATAAAATCAAGTTGTGTCTGATGAGCGTATAAATTACAATTATTGGCAATATTTGAAAGTATGCAATATTCGTATAATTTATGTGAGAAATCTATTATTTTATATTTAAGTAAGTCTGGCTGAAAGATATCGATATAGGATATAAAATGATATTTTTCAGAAAAAGGACGAGCTTTTGAAATTGGTTAAAAATAAATCCCTGAAGAATGAGAAAATGGTGAGTCTATGAAGTATTTTTCTGCTTTGGAGAAGCGGAGTGGAATTAAAATTAAACACACTCTGGATGCTAGTTGATTAAGGAAATTAATTAGGCTCCTCGGAAGGCTGAAAAAGAAAAGTAGGATTAATATTGGATAAAATAGGATGTTTACATGTGGTTGGATTTAGGTCTAGAAGTTTTTTGGAAAAAGGGGAAAAGAGTCTACTAAATGTTGAGGAGTTTCTTGGTGGAACTGGAGGGGGAAATTGGGTTAATTTGTCTAATTTAGAAATATTTCGTCTACGGCACTCTTTTGTAGCATGCATTTGAGTTTTACAAAATCTACAGGAATTTTCCTAAGGTATTAATTTTGGTCTTGGATCGGTTTGAATACTTTGATTTTGTGTTTTTTTGCATTTTTTTATCATTATTATAAAATTTTTCGTCGTAGAGATCGTATAATCTCATTAGTAGTAATAATAATTTTAAAGCTGCTCTGTTTTCTGCTAATTCACTAGTAGGGCCGGCTTGTGAAACAAAATGTTCATTTATATTAATTTGTGCAAGAAAAAATGAGTTTGTTTTCGAATTCGGATCAGGATAGACTGTATATTGCGGCAACGGCAGTCCATATTTTATCGTGAAATTTCTTAAAATTTATACATGATTTAAAAATCCCACGGAGTCTGTTCTGTGTTTCTTTTTTGGGTAACTTGGTACGTGTGTAGGCTCGTCGTAGTAATGCTCCATTGCAGTTGATTTCCTGAATCGGTATGGGATGTTTATATTAGAATTTATTGTACTGGTTGAGAGGTCTATATCCGCATTTAAAACATTTTTTAAAGCTTTTCGTAGAAAAAGATGATGTAGTATGGTTATTATTTTTTTTCATTTTATATGCATTTGTTTTTTTATCACGATTGTTATTTGAAGTAATAGGTTTTGCTATTTAGCTACTCGTTGAAGGTTTTGGATCGTTTATAGATGATTCTTAACTTGTTACATGCAAATGTTCTAGTGAGTTTATCAAACTTAGTTCAGATTTCTCGTCTTTATGCGAAAGAGAATTAATAACTTTCATGGCAGCAAAATCCTTAGCTGTTTCTATCGAGTTTGCTATTCCTATTTGTTTAATGTTATTAATGAAACAAATTGCTATGTATGTTGAGTCTTTTGATGAGGTTTTTATTCGTAATACTGTATATTTTGGATACTCAAATTTATTTTCAGTGCAAATTTCGTTTAATTTCTTGCAATTTTTACTAATAAAATTCGGTTGGTCATTTTGATAGGTTTTTTCCGATTCATTAATTAAAGTTTGATATAAATTCCGTGCTACCCTTTGTTTAAAATTTTCTTTATCTTTGTCACTACTCATAATTATGTAATTTTTATGTTGTAAATTTACGTGAAATAAATACTCGTTATTAATGGTTTGTTCAATGAGTATTTCGTAATTGAGGGGTGGGTCTCCTCTTTGTTAAATGAGTTTGTTCAATAAATTAGTAAAAGGAACATGCGACATACTGAAGATGTTAGATTTGCATAGAGTAGTTGGGTTCTACTAAGTTCTTCTTTTAGTTCAGAGTGAGGATAAAGAGTTGTGTTTGTATTATTGTGATCTTTACCTGAAGTATTATTCGTGTTATAAGATGGATTTTTAGGCGCTGAAGCTGTTAGCAGAAGTTGATGGCTTTCAGCAGGAAGTCCACAAGGTCGATGGGTACCTAAGTGTAATAAGAGGTTAGTGACCGAATCCCAGAAGGCGCCTAGTAGATGGAGAGACCATCCAAATAATCTGTGTAGTGCATATCCATGAATAATGGTATCCGCTATCAATTTAATCCCTCTAATTATTATTATTAATCCAATTAGGCCTGCACTAGTAGTTCGAAAACTTGTAAAAATTGTCCAAAATCTACCCCATGCGGATTCAGCAATTTTATCAATTACATCTTCATTGAATAAATTCGTTAATTACATTCCTTGATTAATAGTTGGATGCCATGTTATTTCTCTAGCTAAATAATTTAGAATCATTGGTTTCTCCGCTGGAAACATAATATGATCTCGCAGTTTATCAAGATCAGATTGAGAATAAATGCCACTTGTTGCTAAGGATGAAGGATTTGTGTATTTCCAGGTTGCTTTTGTGAGAGGTGTAACTATAGTTGATGCTATGGATTCGAATGGATTTGGAAGTAATTTGTACCAGGTTTCCCCAAAAAGGTACATTGGTGGAAGGAAAGAATTGCAATTTGTTTGGATACCGGATTTTGTTAATATATGAGTTCGTGGAGAAAGGAAAAAGGATTGATTTCCTCTAAATATTGGTTGTTGTAGATAACATTCTTCAGTTTTGCGATATTTTACTTCAACCGGTATACATTTTACGATATGTACTACTTCTCCTGCAATTACTTACATATATTCTGGACCTTTCATTGAATGATATGCAAATTCGTCTGGTGATTGAGTTGCTAGGGTTAATGTATTTCTAAAAACTTGCTGTTCAAGTATGCATCGTTGAATAAGAATATCGTGTTAAAGTCTATTTACTACAGTGCGTATGTGTCGTTCCACATATATAAATTTAGAGTTAACGTATGCAAAAATGTTCATATTTTGAACTTGTAAATGCTTATTTTCTAAAAATGAACTTCCGGGTCTGGTTTCAAAAATTAATAATTTTGGATGTTCGGTTTGTATTAAACCGCAACCGCAAAGTGGTTTTCTTGTTTTTTCAGCTAGTACAAAAGTTATATTTTTAGTCGTTACAGAATAAAAGGTTTCAGAATTGTCTGTCGTGTTGTCATATGTTTTATTTGCTGGTTCTTCATAAATAATTTCATATTTGTCAAAATTACATACTTCATTAGGTAACGTATCCCAGAATGTTTGTCCATATTCTACGTATGTACACAATGTGTCTGAAAATGTGCATGTTATTTCAGATCAAAATTTAATTTTATTTGAATTTAAACGAATAGTTGCGTAATGAACTTGTACAGTTATTTTGAAAATTTCTTGGACTACGACATTATTTCATTTTATATATGGGTCAGAAAATAGTGTACCAGTACAGTTTCCGTTAGGTGTTACAGAACCTGCCAAAGTAACGCCATGAAATGAAGTTTCGTTTACTTTTAACTTTTATATCTGAAAAGAAGGGGTTACTACAAATGTTCCTATTGTGTGCATTGATTACACTGATATCGTGTAACATCATGTATATCTTCACTGTGGCCATTTGTAACTATGGAAGTGTGAAAATGCATATTACAATGAGAAATGGCACGTCGAATTTCTATTTTGCATTGTATTACTTTTGTATTTGAAAATCCAGTTAATTGTAAAAGTTGTATATAAGTTCCTTCAACATGTACTTGAGATCGAGGTAGATCAAATTCTCCTACCTCTAGTAAAGATAATGTCGTAATATTTGATTGATTTAAACCGGAATCGAATCCTATCATGGCGTAGACTGTTGTTATACAGGGTGTCTAAAAAGTCCCGCAACGGTTGGATATTTCCTCAGGTAAAATATTTTTCCAAAAAGTGAAGATCTTTCCTGAAGTAAATTTCAACGAGAATTTAATTGGTGAGCTCTGTATTTATCTTGGTGATGATCTTCAAGGTTTTTTCAAGGTTTTTCCAAGCAGTTTGCGTTTACGTTTAGCATTACCCAGGAACAACGACGTGGATGTAGTAACTTCTGTTCCCTTTGGGGGGCTTGATTAGCGTGAGTCCCTTGCCTCTCACGTTTCGGGGTGCTTGATTAGAGTGAGTCCCCTTGCCTCTCACGCTTCAGTGAAGATGTTCGAACTGAAAACCTCGAGCTTCTTGACAAAAAGCTATGCGATTTTAAAAATGAGTTACAGCATTACGAATCATCTCCCCATCAATCAAAGTAGCCTCTTGCAGAATCCGATTCTGCAATTCTTCTAAGCTTTGGGGTTGCGTTGATTATACTTTGCTCTTTAAATAGCCCCAAAGAAAATAGTCGAGAGGCTTCAGATCAGGAGATCTAGCAGGCCACTCGATTTCACCCCTTTTTCCAATCCACATATGAGGGAACTGAGTATCCAAATATGCTCGAGCCTCCCTACCGTAATGAGCCGCTGCTCCGTCCTGCTGGAACCAAATATTTTGAAAACTATCATATATGTATAATATATCATATATGTATCGGAAATTTTTCATTAACAGTTCCAGTAATTCTGGTGAGAGTTCTGTTCCTCCCCAAAGAGTTATATTGAAAAGTCCTATACCGTTTTTCGATACCTAAGTCAATACCTAAGGCGATACCATAAGTCCTATACCGTTGTTCTATCTCGACACGAATATTACGATTCGAAAATAAATCTACGTATTACGAGTACATACTTACTATCTTTCGCTAAGAGATTATTATGGCGCAAGCTAAACTTTCCGAACGAGAGAGGGTATCTGTATTAATGATGCGTGGTTGGGGAGATCGTGTTCGATCTTATGATCAAATTCGTTTGCTTTTTAATCGCACTTTTCGTAATGGAGAAGGGTTAAATCCTGTCTCAAAATCAACAATTGAAAGAACTGTAAGGCGCTTTATGAATCATGGATCTATCAAGGACCTTCAGACAACTGGTCGGCCAAAATCTGCAGGATCTGAGGAGATGCAGATGGACATAGCCCAAGCATTTGTTGAAAATCCACACCTTAGTTTACGTCGAGCTAGTAATGAGCGTGACGTTGCTTCTGAGACAGTGCCAAATATTTTAAAAAGCATTAATTTCCATCCTTACATAGTTCATCTGGTACAAGAACTCAATGAAGACGATCCTGATGGCCGGGTTGAATTTTGTGAAATTATGATGGACAGAATTGATAGAGATCCTCTTTTCTTGTACAATACAGTATTTTCAGATTAAGCTACTTTCACTTTAAAATGTGAAGTTAACTGGCAAAATTGTAGATATTGGTCCGACACAAATCCTGATCTGATGTTGGAGAGTCACACACAATATCCACAAAAGATTAATGTTGGGGCAGGTATCTTGAATGATACATTGATAGGCCCTTTCTTCATCGATGTTAATCTCAATGCCCGTGCATATGAAGAGCTTCTCAGAAACCAAATTGTACCAAGAATAAGTGAGATTACAGGCGATAGTTTTCAAAATATTTGGTTCCAGCAGGACGGAGCAGCGGCTCATTACGGTAGGGAGGCTCGAGCATATTTGGATACTCAGTTCCCTTATATGTGGATTGGAAAAAGGGGTGAAATCGATTGGCCTGCTAGATCTCCTTATCTGAAGCCTCTCGACTATTTTCTTTGGGGCTATTTAAAGAGCAAAGTATAATCAACGCAACCCCAAAGCTTAGAAGAATTGCAGAATCGGATTCTGCAAGAGGCTACTTTGATTGATGGGGAGATGATTCGTAATGCTGTAACTCATTTTTAAAATCGCATAGCTTTTTGTCAAGAAGCTCGAGGTTTTCAGTTCGAACATCTTCACTGAAGCGTGAGAGGCAAGGGGACTCACTCTAATCAAGCACCCCGAAACGTGGGAGGCAAGGGACTCACGCTAATCAAGCCCCCCAAAGGGAACAGAAGTTACTACATCCACGTCGTTGTTCCTGGGTAATGCTAAACGTAAACGCGAACTGCTTGGAAAAACCTTGAAAAAACCTTGAGGATCATCACCAAGATAAATACAGAGCTCACCAATTAAATTCTCGTTGAAATTTAGTTCAGGAATTACACTGACCTCTTGGAAAACTTTGTTAATTTCAAATGACCTTTAACTGACCTGGAACGTTGCAATTGACCTATTACTTGGGTACGTACTTGAACGTAGTATTTTTCGCTCTATCGATTGCAGATGTGAAAAAAGGGGGTTTCCATTTAAAAAAAAACAAATTTGACCTTCAAAAAGCCATGAAGATCAACTTCAAGGTCAAAATGAAGGTCACCATTGAATTCCTCGTTGAAATGTACTTCAGGAATGACCTTCACTTTTTTGAAAAATATTTTACCTGAGGAAATATCCAATCGTCCTGGGACTTTTTAGATACCCTGTATAGTTGAAGTTGCAAGTGAGCTGTACCAAAAGGAAGCCTCGTAATCCCATCTCTGGATTTATCCACAAAACATGTAGACTTTACATACCCCCACAAATAAAAGTCCAAAGGTGTGATATCACACGATCTTGGAGGCCAATCCACCGGTCCGAGACGAGAGATATATTGCTCACCGAAACGACTACGCAGTAAATCTATTGTTTCACGGGCTGTATGACATGTAGCGCCGTCTTGTTAGAACCAAATGTCGTGGAGATTACGGGCTCCAATTTCCGGCATAAAAAATCGCCCAAGTAATGCCATAAGATGGGCCAAGTTGTTGAGATCGGCGCCGAATCGATTCTTCTGGGTCTTCGGCAAAACTCTCATTTACAGCCGCAATATTCTCAGCAGTTCGGGCTGTACGTGGTCTAATCGGTCGAGTATCATCCAATAATGTAAAATTATTCTCGAGTTTGCCGATGGTATGCCGAATAGTACGTTTGGTAGGACGATTATGTACACCATAAATTGGCCTGAGCGCGCGATAAACACTTTTCACAGAGCGTCCATTTTCGTTATATAATTGTACGATTTGTAAACGTTGTTGAGGCGTAAGTCTTTCCATGATGAAATGTCAATAAAAACTGAATAAAATTGTGTATTTAGTTTGACAGTAGTCACGCGTGACATGTCAATAAAACCCTATTGGAAAAAGTACCTCCAATTTGATCACTCTTTAGTATTCCTTCTGTGATTTTAATTAAGGGTAGATAACCTTCTTTTGATTCCGTGTTCATGACTTCTACAGGGATTACTCGCTTAGTTCTGGCTTTGACCTAGATAGGTCCTAATGATGTCCCTTTGTAACCTTACATATTTTCTTTGGCTATTTTAGATTCTTCGTACATAAATAGTACAGGTTTTGTTGGGTTGAAATGAGTAACGATTGTGTTGTGCCAAAATGAAATCTCTACTTTTTCTAGTCAGAGGTATTCTCTTCCTAGAATTTCGTCAGTGTTGATAGGAAAATATGGCTATGTGACTTGAAAGGTCACTATTGAGTTTTTTATTTTTATTTGAACAGTTCCAAGGGTTGAAATTTTGCTCTGGGTTATTCAAGCTATTTCAATTGCTTCATTCTGTGATACTAATATGTCTTCGTTGAGCGAGCTTAGCTTCATTATATTCACGTCTGCTCCAGTGTTGACTAGTAATTGGGCCTTACTGTCTTAAAAATTGGGTGAGCTGAACTCCACTACTGGCGATTCTCTTCTGAATTTTGTACAAAGGACTTTCTTTGTTGCATTAATATTCCCACACCGGTTTGACGCTCTTTTTGGTCTGTTCTCGTCGTCGCGTCTTCTCGGCCAGCATTGCTGGAGTTTAAATGTTCTGTGTTTGATGGAGATGGGGATTGAGTACGAGGGGGGTTGGTAGGGTTTTTGTGAGGGTAGTTAGGGTTTTGATTACTGGGAATGGATTGATTTGGGCAATAAGGGTATGGTTGATATGGTAGATAGTGGGGGTATGGATAGGCGTGAGGGAAACTTCTGGGGTGGTTTTGTTCTGTTGCGAAATGGTTTTCGTCTGTTTAATCTGGGCGAATTTTGCTTACCTTCATTGGGCCTATTTCTTTCTCGAGAAGCTAGTAAAAATCGGCGTTATCACATCTATCCTCTAGCACGGCCTGTGCACCAGATTTTAATAATCTAATGCGATCATAGAACTCACTTATATTTTCGTTACAGGTCATTTTGATGCTTGAAATTTCGTGTATGTACCACGTGTATGTCTTATGTGGGGCGAATCGTTGCTTGAAGTGGTCAATCAGGTCCTTCATGGAAAAAAAACTTTTCCTGTCTGTACTATCTCTGGCTGCTCCCTTTAGCCGGGCTAATACAGCTTTGATATACTGTTTTTCACAGTCGGCAGGGATACTGGCTTCTCCGTTTACCACGCCCTGAATAAAGTCCCTCACTGGCATATTTTTCTGTTAAATGTCGGGACATTCATTATGCCTTGTTGAATGGCAAAATATTCTGCTATTGATGTTACCATTGCGTCATGTAGGGTACGCGAAATGTCGCCAGTGAAATTTGTTGTACCGATCTTATCTGATCTAGTGTTGTCTTTGGGCACGTCGTTAGCTTTTACTAGATGTTTGAAAAATTTATCAATGAGTGTTATGAATTGATTCTATTATTATCTTTGATTGATTTTTTGAAAATTATGGTCCAAAAATAAGTGTTAAAATATAAGTTTGCTTGTACCGAGTTTGTTTATTTGACTAATTCCGGAATAGGCAGATTCAATTTGGAAATAAAGGATCTTCCAATTACTCCTGTGATACTGTAGCCATTTCGGGAATAATTACTTCGAATTTAACTGAGTGACACAAAACTGATATTCTTATTGATCCAATTGTTGAAAGAGGGGCGTTAAGCAATATGTAAATCTTTAAGTGATTTATATTGACTTCAGGGATTGGTTCATCCTTTTGAATTCAATTGATACTTAGAGTTGGATCGTACAAGAAATCTCCTATTTTATTTTTCAATAGGTCCGAATATATTGAAATTATAATATTGGTTTGATGCTTTATTATTATTTAAGATTGTTTAGTTGACATATAAACATAACCAATGTTTACTTATTCGTTAAGTATAACAATTGACTTTGAATTTTAATTTGTTTTTGCTAATAAATTAGGCTAATAAATTTTTGACGTGCTGTCAATTTTAGTCGTGTCATATGCAGCTACTCTATGTTCTTAGCCTTGAATGATATAATTTCAGTGATGCAAGGTGGGTTAGGTCAGACGTAATTAAAACTCTTAGTGTGCTTTTACAGTTGTTGAAATTAAAAGTTGTTTGAATGCAGTAACAAATTTAATCTCAGTGGTACAAGATTGGACAAGCTAAACTCAGTAACAAATTCTTGGACAATCCTTGTAATTACAGAAATTGTTTCTTGCTAATACATAACAAATTTTTTTATTGTTACAGAGCTTTAGTGATGTAAGATTGGACAAACCAGACTCGAGCACAAAACTTTGGACAATCTAATGCAATCACAAATATCACTACTCGAGATTTCAGAAAATGCATGCTGTGCAAGCGCCTCTTTTTTCAGGATTTATTATTTTTTAAGGTTAAAGAAAAAAAATTAAATTTTTTAAAACTCGACGCGACCGCGTGAGCCAAAAAACCTCAAGTCTGCCTCCTTGATTTTAAAAATTGATGATCCTGGCAAACTCGGAGCAACTAAAAGTTGCAACTATTTTACCAGGGATCAGCGTGGTCACTCGAACCTACCTTAAGTGGGTGCTGAGACCGAAGTGATTTTTGGTAATTTTTCACCAGGCTCGTCACCCCGATTTTTCTCTGTTTCGCGGTTAATAATTCCCTACTCTTCAGAAAATTACCAAAAGGGCGGTTTGTCCAACTGTCCTGATTTGTAGCCATCGAAAATGGGGGACCAATGAGAGTAGCAGAAAAATTTTTGCGAAAATAATCATCTTTTTATCAAATAATTGTCATTTTACCATTTTAACTGGCCGAAATGCTGCGCGCTTGATTGCACGTCACAAAAAGCCCTTTCCCATATTTTTGTCATCTCTAGTTCGCGAGAAAAATGTCCTCTTCCATTTTCATGCATTTAGAGGTAAGATATGAACATAAACATTTTCACGGGTTGCGTAATTTCGTGCCGGCGCTGGCTTAAGGCAATATAACAATTTAATACGACAGCCTGATAAGGTTTTTAATGAGTTTAGGTAATTATTTTTAATTGTGTCGTCGAATTTAAATTCGCCAGATTCAGTTATTATTTTTTGTATTGTACTCAAATATTAAAATTATATTAATTTAAACTATTATTAATTATTACTAAAATTAATTATTATTATATAATTATATTATTATATTAATTATATTATATTATATTAAAATAAAATAATAAAAAATTGAGGAGACAAAGGAAAAATGGTGTGAATTAACATAAAACAAAGTATCCTGTAATAGAAATCAAAAGCAAAATTATTAGTAGGGTCTCTCATCCGCGTACAGGCCGTGCTTAGGCTCGCTTCACTTCCGTGATCGACCGAGAACCGGCAAACCCAGCCTCATCTAGCGCTGTCTGCTTCTACGAGTGAAAATGTCCCTGATAACTTGATCACCTTGTCCGGCTCATATGCACTTCCGGTTTATACTTCAATGCCTAATTAGTGCGCCTGTGGTCCACAAAACATCGTTATTTTTGCGTGCGAGCTCACGCCCATTGTCCTCAGTCCCTCCACGCAGTTGTTTTTGCTAACTTCGTTCTATTTTCCCCTCAAAAGGCAGAGAGCCGCATCTGAGCCGTCTCAACACCCCCCTAAACGAATTGATCCCTAATTCATAAGGATCAGTTTATTTTTCCAAACTGTATTATAAACATGCATTGTAATATTGTTTTTAATTATTATAATTTATTATTGAATTTTAAATTTTGTACTTAAATTTAGGAATTTGAAGTTATTATTATTCCTTTATCCTTATCACTATTATAGTATATCATGATTATTATTCTATTATGTGCGAGTGAGAGTAATTTTAGTACATCGAGAGTATTCTTGGAGTTCACCAGTTTACTCGGAGGCATGCATTGCGCTGTTGTCCTGAAAGAGAGGTGAAAAAAAGAGGGAAAGAGAGGGAGAGAGAGAAAAGAGTCACCCAACCAACCTCTTACTCTTTCAGTCCCCGTCTTCTTTTTAATGTAGCATTAATATCTTCATATTTAATTCAAATTAGATTAAACTATTAGCCAAATACTAATATATATATTTTTCACCATTTACCTATTTCTTGTAAATTATGAAGTATTTTCTGATATCGGATAAATAGCGAATTCATAATGAAATAGCCGAACAAAAACTATTAACTAAAATTTCGTTTTAGAATATACACTACCGTCGGAAATTGTACGCACGGTGCTTGTGAGCGCTATTAAAAATCACTGCTGACTTTGAACCACGATATCTCGGTGATGAAAGGAGATAGGGCATTTTTAAAAATACAGTTGAGAAGCTTATGGAATTTCACGTCTAGTGATACTCAACAAATATTTTTTGGACCTTCTGAAAATAATACAGCATGTGAGGAGTTAAAAAAAAAATTTAAGATTTTTTCAAATTCTCTACCTCAACTTCAACTTTTAGCATAACCTAGGGAAAATTTTTCCAAAATCTGAAAATTATGCGACATAGAGTCTAAAATCTTATCTTTAATTTAAGCCAAGAAAACTTCATAAATATTCATGGGTACCCGAGATACGATTAAAAATGTTCAATCGTATCTGACCATCCTCTCACTCTTTATATCCGTATTTTTTTTACTTTTTATTTGTATTTCTTTTCTGTTTCTTCAGTATTTCCTAGACTTATATGAACTTGTGCAAAATCAAAAAGGGCTATTATTTGCCTACAATAGTATATTATGCGCCTAGGCCCATAATGAGGGTTATTACGCGACGAGCGACAATGCTTGTAGATCAAAGCCAAGGTGTAGTCGCGGCGTAGCTGAGGCAAAGCCGATGCGCGATCAGTCCTGCGAGCATTTTAAGCGAGTCTCCTAATTACTCGAATTGTGTGCATTGGCACAGATTCTATTTTATGTGACTTCGCCACAAATACAAGGTTTTATGCGTACACTCAAATCCAATCTGAAAAGGTCGAAATTGCCGTGATTATCGCCCATCTCACCGGAAATTTCACGAATACTTCGGCCATTTTGATTTTCTCGATCTTGTGTAGTAGTAGTGCATTTGTAATGTTTTGGAGCATTTTTTATCCTATAAAGATTTATCCATTCTAAAATGAAGAATAAAATTGAGACAAGTCAGAGGAGTGGCCTTTTTATTCATTTTTCTTGTGATTAAAAAAAAAGTTTTTTCATTATTCATCTCCTATTCACCTTCCATGTGTGGATAAATTCTGATATCTCCTGCATCGTAAGTCCCTTTACCGGCAGCCACCAGCCAGGTCCGTAGTGACCAGCCGTCTCTTCGGGATATCGTATTCCCCATGACAGTTTCTCCATTAATTATTATTGATGGCTGAAAATGCAGGCAGGCGGTGTAGATCAAGTCAAAAAAAGATTCGCAGGTCTCATGGCTCCAGATATTAAGTGAGGGTGGTTTAATCCCTTGCACTCCATATCGAATGGTGAAAGCTGGGAATTCCGCGTGCTCTTTTCCCAGGTAGAAGACATTCTCAATGCTCACGTCCTGGTATATTTCTTCGTGACTAAACACCACTAGTTCAGGACTCGTCTCATGGACAATGACGTATCCCCATCCGGTTTGGTCGGAAGAATCCGCGTATGCGATTGGAACATTTTGTCGAATTCTACCTGGTTTTTTATTTCGGCAATTGAATAGACATAGTATTTCCTTTTGCTCCTTGAGTTTAGGACGAAGGTTCTTGATATGGAAGGTTCTGGTTGTGGCTCGAGAAAGAGTTTTTTGAGGCACGCCTCGGAGGGCGTCTTGACGGATAAACTCCGTATGTTACCCTTCTTATCCCACGAGCCATATCTTCCCGTCTGGGTGGATTTGTGGAGGGTCTTGTTTGTAGGGTTTTCGACGGTTAAAAACAGCGAATCAAGGGAAAAGGCAAAATTTTGGATTCATTTTGTAACTTGTTAGCAAAACTATACAATTTGGGGATAATTTTTTAATTTCTTTAAAAATGATTTAACCGTTTTGAAGCCTTTCTCTGCAATCTTAAAATTGTCGACATTAACTTTCGTCAGTCGTTCAGTTTTATCTGCTTTAGGAGTTGTGTCATAATTTTTTCGATGGAGCAGTCATGTCGAACGAAGAATTCCAAATTCACGTGCAGCTGCACGAAGCGAAGATCTTAATGCCATAACAGCAAATGCTCGCCGCAGAACTGCCGGATCTCGTTTTGCCTTTAGACGTTTGAATGATCGCCCCATTTCTAAAACAACCATGTGTAATTACCGTCAGGAGTCATTAATTCACAGTTTGACTATCGAAAACACGCTAAAAAATCTTTAGAGCGCATAAACGTAAGGGTCATTTTTGGACCACCCTTTGGCGGTCGGTGTTGCGAGAGCTTTCAAATGCCACCACCGAGAGTCTCGGTGGCATCACAAGTACTGAGAAACATGAAGAGGTCGGTATGGGACCACTGATCGATTTCGGACCACGCTACCCTATCTTAACTAAAATTTTAATTTTAGCGATAACAAGTATCTAAAAGTTTAAAACTAAAATCACTCCATCTAGTCAGCAATAAACAAATATAGAATAATAAATAAATAAAATTAGCAATAAATCTTTTCCTTTTAATTAATTATTGAATAAAAGGTTGAAGTAAATACAGTAGTTAGAGTATATTATAACAATTAATTGATAATCATTCTCAAAATTCGAAATAATTAAAAAAGTTCTCACGTGGAAACAACAAAAGTCACTCTCAAAAGTACAACAGTATTTCCAAATTTTTAATCCCTTTCAATGTTTAAAAAAGGCAAAAAACGCGACCACATGGTCAGGGACAGAAAAAAAATAACTAAGGGCTACAAGACAGCTTTTTCAAAATTGACAAATTTTTTATTTTTCCCATCAAAAAGACTGAAATTTATGGTCACTGACATAAAATATTGCAGCGATACGTGAAGTTTCACGATACGATACCTCTTGTGAGATCGACTTCCACTGCTCTCACTATTGGTAAATCCAGTAATATATATACCCCAGGCTCACCTCTGGAGGTAATTGGTACTCAAATTATATGATTCTTAAGTGGAAAACGGGACCTAAAAAGGTATTAGTATATGAAAATTCTTCTTCTAAAGTGCACTTCGGGTGTTTAAGGGAGTTACTCAGGATGAAGAATTAACGAACAGAAAAATCTTAAACTTTGCAGAGCCTTAGAATATAATAAAAAAATTATCCGTGCGAAATTTCAAGGTCTGAGGTGGGTTTTTTAGTGAGATATTCGTATTTCTATTTTGCGTCTCTCTAGTTGATTCAACATGGGCTCTTATGAGAAATCGCGGAGTTTATCGTGTATTATCATTGATATCTTCTCAACTGACGAACGGATCATAACGTGATTTGAACAGTAGAAAGATAAGATGTTCAGGAATAGTTATCAACTTTAATAACATTCAAAGGTAGGTTCTAAAAGTAATAACAAATACGATGAAGATTGGAAATTGCTGTGATTTTGGTCATTGGTTAGGTATGTGGCAACGTCGCATTCGTAGGTTATGTGCGCGAAATTTAATTATTTTTATGATAAATAAACGAATTAAGTACATACAAACAACTTTATTTACATACATATCATAATACGTAGTACGTAAAATCTTTCTCAATGGCATACTAAATTCGTCTTATTTTCACAGTCTTGAATCAATATAACAATTTTTCAATACATATCTATTATTATCACAATCGTTCATTAATTATTATTTAGAATATTTGATACATATACAATAAATATATACCAACTTAACTAAAGTAAATTACTATTTTGTTTCCAGATAATCACAGATTTTATTTTTAACTTTCCTATTATTTGTCACGCGAATTTTCCCGTTTTTATCAGCACCAAACAAACGAGATAATCCATCAAAACCATGTTCTTTATATGCATCGATAACCATAGCTACCGTGATGTGAGAGACAATCATTTTTTTCCTCATTTGGACGGATGTGCAGCTTTTTAATTCATTGTATAATTCCATGTCTGAGAAACATTTCTTAGGTACTGACGTGACCATATGTGCGACTGTAAACCCGTGCGCACACGAACAAACAAGGTGCGACGTTGCCAGATCAAGTACTACTGTAGTCAACCTGCGTGTTTAACCTTGTTTTGACTAGGCGAGTAGGTGAGTAACTCCCTTCAACTGGTCTAACGTGTTTGTATCAGGTATCCAAGGAATCATAGGTGTGGGCGTCTGTCAGAGTCTAAACGGTCCCTAGCGGGGACGTAAATTGACGAATTTGGTCAAAATGCACTCTAGGTATCTAAACGGATCTACCGTGGTTCTATCAAAGATATCTTGAATCGTAGATATGAGCGTCTAACAGAAACTAAACGGGTTATAGCGTGGACATAGATTGACAATTTTGGCCGTGCGCTCTGGGTGTCTAAACGGGTCTACCGCTGTTCTATCAGGAATCTCTTGAACCGCAGGTATGGGCGTCTAACAGAATCTGAACGGGGCATAGTGGAGACATAGATTGACGAATTTGGCCAAGTGCGCTCTGGATGTCTAAACGGGTCTACCGCTGTTCTATCAGGAATCTCTTGAACCGCAGGTATGGGCGTCTAACAGAATCTGAACGGGGCATAGTGGAGACATAGATTGACGAATTTGGCCAAGTGCGCTCTGGATGTCTAAACGGGTCTACCGCTGTTCTATCAGGAATCTCTTGAACCGCAGGTATGGGCGTCTAACAGAATCTGAACGGGGCATAGTGGAGACATAGATTGACGAATTTGGCCAAGTGCGCTCTGGATGTCTAAACGGGTCTACCGCTGTTCTATCAGGGATCTCTTGAATTGCAGGTATGGGCGTCTAAGAGAATTTGAACGGGTAACAATGTTTGGTTCCCTATAGAGCCCTATTATGGACATTCAGAACCCTTATTAGGGCTGGATACGACCTGTTATACGCCCGTTGAAGACCATATACGCGGAACTTCTTATAACCTGCTTGATACCCATATAGAAACTGATTGGCGCACAATTTTTTGAACCATTTCGAACCCTTCTTAATACCGGATAAAAGCTGGGGCAGGACTCATTTGCAAAAACCGTGTACAAATCCGTCTACACCTAGGTAGAATCCCAGGTTCTAACGTGGTTCTATCGGGTTCTATCGGTTTTTTAAATAGGGTGGTGCAAGTCCGGAAACCGTAGTGCTATCTAGTCCCTTTGGATTACGTGTATCGTCGTATTTAGTCGTGTTCGTTTAATAGTGATTCAATTTTGAATTTGGGACGAACTAACCTATAATCCTAACAACTGCATGCCAGATTCATTCCTCGTATACATAGCAAGATACGTGATATATAAACTCAGTGTTTTATTATCATTGTGAACAACTCAGGGCGCATAGACCTGATAAGTAAAAACATACCCACAATTAAAAATAAATTATCAGGCCTTAGCAACCTTATATAATCAGCTAACCTCTTCCTTTACATCTAAAATCCAAACTAACCGAGCCTTTTTCTCGGAACGTAACAATAGCATATGCAAGGAATAGGGCAAGCCATAATGCACTAAAATAAAATTATTTTTTTAAATTATATCAATAATACCAACTGAGTTTATTGAGACATGCTGCATTGGTCGAACACTGTCGGTAATATACTCTGTAAATCTGCTAAAATTACTTATTTCATCAAAATTTTTTTATATCGTTATGAATATTACATTTACAAATTTGGAGCAAGATATTTTTTTCAAACAATAAAATTATCTTACATGGTTAAACTAACATATAATCTTTGTCACGTGACCTGCTTGGCCTTAAACCAGCCAAGAGAAATTTTTAAAAGATATCCACAATGATTATTATGATTAATCTCGAACCATTTCCAATTTTAAAACTTGTCTTGAGGTCTATGCTGTGAGTGTCTCACTGATCGAGCTCTTTAGTTCTCCATCTAGGTGGAAACTGTTTGAAAACTTACCCAGGATATATGGCTTTGTTGATTGACAATTTTTTTCTAAATGCTATCCCGAGGGTTTTTATCGCTCCTTGAAGAAGGCTATTGTCCTATAAATGGTTCAGAAATTCGAGATGGTTGTGGTGGTTCTTATGAGTGGACGAAAGCGCGTATTTTGAAAGGAAAACTTCTGTATATCAGCTTTCCGGACAGTACATTTTATATTGAATTTGCGTACAACGCTTTACAGAAATATAAACTATCATGATATCTATATGTGCTATTTTACCCTATATTATTTGAGTATATTTGGTAATAAAAAATATAGACTATTGGCCACATTATTATTCATTATATGCAGAATACGTATCGATAACGCAAGTTTTAATTTTTCATATCTTCTTTATATTTATATTTAGTTTTCATATTGGATTTTCCTTATTATTCGCGTTTGATAATTTTGTTGGGATTATTGAGATATTAGTTATATTTCCAGGCAGGTTACTTACGCACCTGCAAGCACAATGGCAAAAAAATGTTCTACATGTGGACATTCATTGGAAAAGGTGGCGCGTACTTCGTATCGCGAATCAAATAATGAATTTTTTGTCACGGCATGTTACAGGTATGCATAGAAACAATGGATTCCGCTTATAAAAAAATGTTAATCTGAGGAACAGTCAAATGTGATATCTAAAGTCACACAAGTTTCAAAATTATTATAAGAATAATTCTGAAAGTATATTTTTTGAGTTTAAAGCTTTCCTTCTAATGACTCGGGAAAAACAGAACCTTAAAGTAGCAAATTCCTTTCTTATTCTGAGAAAGAGTAAATTCTGAAAAAAGGGAAGCGAGAGTCAAGAAAAACTGTACATTACTTAATGGAGCACACCAGAATGCTTGAAGCTCAATAATAGGTTGAGAAAACAAGATATGAATTTGGTTACCAGGTTAGTTACTGGCACCCGAAAACTTATATTCAGGACATTTAAAGGACATTTTTAAAACTAACATTTAGAGAAAGAAAGAGAAAAATTAGATAGCCGAAATTATTTTTTATTTGAACATACTTTCTTTTCTTTAAAGAAAGTGCGTAGATAAATCCTTTGAAAAATCGATGATCGTGGAGTTTCGTAAAAATTAAAACCCTTGTAAAACTTTAAAACATGGTAAACTTATAATAGAATTTTATATAAGGTTTGAATTACGAATGTTAAGAGAAACTTTGAAATTTAAACTTGGAATTATGTAGAAAAATCGCTGTTGAAAAATAACTCAACTGTCGGAGTTTTAGGAACTAACCCATTGGGTTCGGTCTTGTAGGAGTTACCAAACTTTTCCAAGTTCATCGGTTTCTCAAAAGATGGACCCACTTGTACATTTTCAGAATAATAATGACATTAATAACTTATTATTTGAACAAATACATTTATAATTCTTACTACATTGAGACAATGAATAAACAAATTTACAATACTAAATTGCTAAATTTTCATTTTTACAGCTTCAGATTCAAGATTACAATTCTGTTAGTTCCATTACGTTATCAATATTTGTATGAACATTCTAAAAGAATTATTTTGCGCTGTCGTATTTTTCAATTGGATTTCTAAAGTTGTTCACACAAGAACGTCAAATGATTCTGTTTGAGAAATACATACATTTTATATTGAAAAAACCATTTATTACTTCAATTTTCTGCTTATGAAATTGTTTTCTCAGAATATAAATCTTAATACAATGTTGTTTTTGATATTTAGTAATTTCTTCTAAAATTTTTTGAATTATCCAACTTTTAGATAGCTATTAGTGATCTAATAGTAAATGTATCTTTACAAATTGATTAGTCGCTTGACGTCAAAAATAAAATAAATGGAATTGAAAAACTAAAATAATGATCAAATGTAAAATAATATATAACATTTATAATATTTCTTATATTGTATTTGTCGAAGCTCTTATTATCGTACGGTCCTTTAATTTGTTTTTGTCGGAAAGGATATGATTTATGAGAAACCTATTTACGGTCGGTGCGGATCTTATGGTACTACCAGCTTAACGATAGTTTGCAATTTCCCGCGCCTGATGAAATTTGGTAATTTTCATGCCCCTAAATCTTGGAGTCTACTATACCTATTAACTTGATTTTATCTTTATTTTATTTTGTCAAGAATTGAGGGATGAACAACTTTGACTATGGTTTTGTGTTTTTTCAATTACAGTGGCAAGGAGGCAAAATTCTTCCCAGTGTTCAATAATGGCATTTTTCAACAATTTTACAGATAGGTTGTATTTACCCCAAGTTTGTATAACAAAATTTCCATGGTCAAAGTTGTTCATCACTCAATTCTTGACAAAATAAAAAAAAATGAAGTTAATAGGTGTAGTAGACTCCAAGATTTAGGGGCATGAAAATGACCAAATTTCATCAGGCGCGGGAAATTGCCAACTACCGTTAAGTTTGCAATGAAGAAGGAGTTTATGAATCAAAAAGGTTTCGCGCGGTTCATTGTATCTTTCTTAGTTATTTGAATTTTGTGTTAGTTCTCTTAGAATACTGAAACAAAAATAGAGTTCTCATTTACCCGATTGTATAACGCTTAACATTTGTTGGTTTAACGGATGCTAAGTAACTTCCAAATTCGAAGTTCCTTAGATATTCTACGTAAATGTAAGCATAAGATAAATCATTAAAGGTTTCTTTAAATTTCTGAAAATTCTGACTAGGATTTATGGAATACTTATGGCTTGGCTCAGAGTCTAGATTTTGAAGATATCAATGAAAAGATCAATTTTATTGATCTTCATTAAATTTAAGGACGTCACACAAGCATAGGTCAGGCAACTATTTGTCTTCCTGTGAAGCGATGTAAATTGTCTCCCAAACAATGCATTTTTCAGTGTGCAGAGAAGTCTTGACTTCGACTTCTAAGTAAACAAGAGTGTATAAAAATATATACGCAGAAAAAGGTATATATTGCATATGGAATGTGTGCATGTATTCATAAGTGGAATAAAGATACTATAGAAATCCCTGACAATTTTTTGCCTGAATATTTTGGTATAAATCTTTCAGCTAAACAAATGCTTTAATATTTTGGCACAGTCAGTAAGATATCAGCTTAGAGGAACAAGTGTGAAATAATTTCTTTATTGAAAATGACATCAGAGCAGCCGATTTTTGAAATAAGCTTAAATCGTCAGCAGTTCGATGAAGTACTGGGATTTTTAGTGAACGAAAACATAAACATTTGTAAAAAGGAACTAACACTGGAAGTGTATCTCTCACGACTTGGAACAAGTTTCACATTTGTGGAAGCAGCTGTTCGTCGGGGTATTACTCGGAAGAGGTAATGCCCAAACGCTGAAGTTTGTAGAAATGACCTTTCGATAGGATATTATCTTGAATACCATTCTTCAGCTAATCATTCAGAACTACTTAAGCATTACGGCAAGATTTTTAGACCCATCTATGCACCTTCAGGAAATCAAATTATACTTGTCTTAGATAACACTTATATCTTCATAAAAAAGGCGCAAACTTCAGCTTTCAGCGATTGAGCTACTCAGTACATAAAAGGCGCGACTCAATTTAACCACTTACGGCCATGTTAAGTGACAGGTACATCTCTGTAATATGGGGTTTATATCCAGGTAGCAAGAACGATGCAACTATCATGATTAATTACCAGGAACATAGGACTGCAATTTAGAGGAAGGCGATGTTTTCCTTGGAGACAGAGGTTAAAAGGAAATTAAGAAGAAAATATTTATTACAAAAATGCTATTATATCCTGACATACCATAATATATTTTGACCACTCAGCGGGCAAATCAGACGCGACTTACAGCAAAATCCAGAAACATAGTAAATACAGTTAACATTCGCGTTAAGAACACTTTCCCACGTTCTGATAAAACAATCAGAAACACAACAGTACCAACACTATTTGATGACTCCAAAATAGCTTGCGTTTTACTTGATATAAATTAATTAACCACTGTATTACCATATGCTCACGAAACAACAGACAGAGTATTTCATTTGCAAACAGCCCAAACTATACAGCAGATTGAGTTAAAAATGAGAATCTGAACAGTCTGAAAATATTTCTGTTGGGTTTGATTGTGGGTGGTATTGTGGCGTTTTTGAATGTCGTATTCCAAATTTTTGAGTTAATTTCACCATAATTCTGTTTACGAATTCTTTGCCGTTGTCTGTAAAAAAAATTCTTGGTGTTCCCCATTTCGATATGATTTTTTTGTGGAAGCCCTTTTCTATCGTTGCCGCTTCTTTGTTTTTACTGCAATTATTTCCACCCATTTGGTGAACATGTTTACGCAAACAAGTATATATTGGTTTTTTGCCTTTGATCTCGGCAGTGGGCCTATTATATCTGCTGCTACTACTGTCCATGGTTCTTCGATTATTCTTTTTCCCAGTAGTCCTACTTAGTTGTTCTCCGTTGGTTTTGTTCTCTGGCATGTGTCGCATTATTTTACGTATTTTAAGGTTTCGGAGTATATTCCTGGCCAAAAATAGTTTTCCGCGATTCTTGCATATGTCTTTTCCATGCCCAAATGTCCTGCTTGTTTGTTGTCATGGTTTTCTGTTAACACCTGATCTCTTAGATCCTTTGGTACTGTTAGTTTCCAGGGATTATTATCCAGGTTCAAGCTTCATTTTAACGGATCTGGTCTGAAGAAATAAAGTTGGTCGTCTCTTATTCGCTAGTTTTGGTTTTCTTCTGGTTTGTTTTTGACTTGTAGTGTTTTGTGCTTGCACCATTCATCCTTAACTTCGCTTGTCTTGTTTTTTTTCTTTTCTTTTATTAGTGCTAGTGTACTTGCTGTTGAATTTAACTTTTCGCTTGTTCTTGATAAGGCGTCTGGTGCATAATTTAGTGAGCCTTTTCTGCATACTATCTCGTAGTCGTATTCTAGTAGTTCTAGCGCCCATCTTGCTAGTCGTCCTGTTGGATTTTTTAAACTATGCAGCCATTTTAAAGCAATATGATCTGTTAGCACTTTGAAGGTGTATCCTTCTAGGTAAGGTCTGAATTTCCGTATTGCCCACACTACTGCTAGGAATCCTTTTCTGATGTTGAAGATTTTTTTTCCGCTTCGTTGAGGCTTCTGCTTGCGAATGCTATTACGTGGTTTTCGTTGTTTATGTTTTGGGTTAAGACGGCTCCTAATCCTGTATCGCTTGCATCGGTTTCGACTTGGAATGGATGGTGAAAGTCAGGACATGCCAGTATTGGTCCTGTCGTTAGTAGTTTTTTTATTTTTTCTAATGCCTGTTCTTGTTCTATATCCCATTTCCATTCTACTCCTTTCTTTAATAGTGTGTGTAAAGGTTCCATTATTTCTGAAAATTTTGGTATGAATCTTCTGTACCATGATGTCATTCCTATAATTCTTTGCAGTTGTTTTACATTTTTTGGTGTTTGGAATTCCAATATAGGTTTTATTTTGTCTTCGTCCATTAATAGTCCATTCTCGTTTACTACAAATCTCAAGTACTTTACTTCCGAGCATCCAAATTCGCATTTCTCTAGGTTTATCGTTAACCTTGCATGATTAATTTTCTCTAGAATTGTTTCTAACGTTTTTAAATGCTTTTCAAAGTTTTGTGTCACTATAATTATATTGTCTAGATAGCAGAATACATTAGGTTTCAAATCTGGTGTTATTACCTTGTCCATTAAGCGCTGAAATGTAGCTGGAGCGTTTCTTAATCCGAATGGCATCCTTTTAAATTGATACATTCCTTTTCCTGGCACTGTGAATGCTGTTATCCTTTTTGATTGTTCTTCTAGCGGTATTTGATGGTATGCTGACCTGAGGTCGATTTTTTATATGTATTTTGCTGATCTTAGTGCGTCCAAAATTTCTGTCATGATTGGTATCGGGTATAGGTCTTTTTTCGTTATTTTGTTTACCTTTCTAAAATCTAAACATAATCTATATTTTCCGTTTGGTTTCTTGATCATAACTACTGGGTTCGACGAATCGCTGTCTGAGGGTTCAATTATGTCTTCTTCCAACATTTTATCTATTTCTTCGTACATGTACTCTCTTACTTTGGGTGAGACATGGTAATATCTTTGTTTAATTAGTTCGTGGCCCTGTACGTTTATTTTGTGTTCTATCGTGTGTGTGGGTTTTAATTTTATTTCTGTTTTGTTTACATTTCTTTCTATTACTTTTCTTAATTGCTGTCCCTGGTGCTCATTTAATTCTATTATTCCTTCGCATTTTTCGTTTTTTGTTTGGTCTTCTTCCACTGATGGTTCTTCATTCTCGCTTTCTTTGTTTTCTTGTAGGCTTCGATTCCACTGTTTTACTGGTAGCTTGGATTCTTTCGTTTTATTTATCTGGTTAGTTTCTGGTCGGGTATGATTGATTGTGGTCGTAGTGAGTATTTTTCTCCTTTGCATGTTATCTACTACTCCTTCTTCTTGATTCTGTAACTTTGTTTTGTCTCTGAACTTTCTCTTCTCTTCTTGGCTTTCTTTCCTTGGTTCTTTTCCCTTTTCATCTTCGTTTTCTCTCACTTTATTTTCCTTTGGGTTTGTTTCTATTTTGTACTTTATTTGTGGTTTTTCTGGTAGCCACCGTTCTTCTTTTCGAAATCTAACTTTAGTCCCAGTCTTTCTATCCTATCTGTTCCTAAAATTCCTGTGGATCCCAGTTCGGGTACCAATCTAAATAACAAACACTTTATAATGTGGCCTACCTCGATCGGAATCAGTACTTGTCCCGTTATCTCTAATTTTTGACCATTTGCAACTATTAATTTGTCGTTGCTTGGTTTTTTGATTCCTGTTTTTTTCCCAAATTTTAATTTGTTGACCTTTCATTCTTGATTTTGCCATTTCTGCTTCCCATTCGCGTCCAAGTATTTCTAATTCTGCAAAATTTTTGAATGAATTTCTTGTGATGTAAATTTTATATTCGAGTCTTAAATTCTCGTAAACTCTTTCTAATTGCCATTCTAGACTGGGGAGTGGTTCTAATTTCTCGAATAATTGTTTCATTTCTGTTATGAAAGTGTGGATTTCTTGGTTTTTCTTTTGGTTGAAAAATTTTATTTTGTTGTGAATTATTTCTAGGTATCTCTCATTTGAATAAACTTGTTTAAATTCTTGTATAAACTCTTCTATGCTGTGCCAATTTCTTTTATTTACTTGATATCAACTTTGAGCTTCTCCTATTAGGACGGCATCTAAGTTTTCTAGGATATCTTGTTTGTTGATTCTATACCCTTTTTTGAATCTTAGCAACTTATTTAGAAAATATGTTGGGCTATCATCTATATTGTTTCTACATTTAACCGGCCAGTTTAGCATGATCTGGAAAGGTGTTTGGACCATTCCGAATGGAAAGAGCGATGCTTTCATTGCTTGTATTTCGTCGTCCTGTATGTCTTCGTCGCTTAGATTATTATTTTCTCTACTTTGGTTATTGTATCTTTCGGCTTGCATCTCGTTTTTTTTATTTTCTGCGGTCGTTATTATAGAAATTTTTATTAATTTCCGGGGCGCTGGTGTTGGCAATTTAAACGTAAATTGGTCTTCTTCGCTTTCTTCTATTTTTCTGTTATCTAACCTTTTGTCCGTTTTTGTTATTCTATTTCTATTTACTTTTATTTACCTTTCTACTGCAGGGCTAACTATGGTCTGTGCGTTGTGTGTTTCTAAAGTTTTATTTTGCGTATTATTTAAGATTTGTTCCATTTTTTCCTTGAAAGATTTTATTTCTAGGGTAAATTCTAGGATTTGTGATTTGTCATTCTTTGGTTCTTCGTTTTCAATTAGTATTTCTGCTTCTTTCCAAAATTCCTTATTCGTTTCTATGAATGAGTCTATTTCGAATGTTCTATCTTTTTCTTTCCTTTGCGTTCTTTTGTATATTTCTAGCTCTAATTTATCCTTTTCCAATTTTTCCTTAATTATTTTTTCGATTTCTAGCCTCTCCTTATCGTTTTTTTCATTTCGCTTCTTTCATTTCGCTTCTTTTTATTTCGCGTCCTCTCTCTAAGTACTTTATTTCTAATTCTCGAAATTTTTTTTATCTAAATCTAAATTCTCTTCCTCCTCTTATATTCGCCAATAACCTACCGTATTTTCCGTATTAGGGATAGCATGCCTTTGTGGGTACTATTTATTATTTCTGTGTTTTCTTTGTGTTTCAGTGGTGTGTTCTTGCTTTGTCCGTCTTTGTCACGTGGTCTTGAAATTGTCTCTATGCTACGTATTGTGGCTTTAGGTATTGTACCAGTTTTGTTGGCATGCTGTCTCTCTATAACCTATATTTCAATTCTTCTATCATTCCCTAATTCTACCTCTTTATTTCTTATTTCTAACAATTCTACCTCTCTTATATTATTTCCCCCTATTGTCTCTATGCTACGTATTGTGGCTTTAGGTATTGTACTCGTTTTGTTGGCATGCTGTCTCTCTATAACCTGTATTTCTATTCTTCTATCTTTCCCTAATTCTACCTCTTTATTTCTTATTTCTAACAATTCTACCTCTCTTATATTATTTCCCCCTATTTTCTCTCTCTTCGCCCCTTAATTTACTCTTCGACAATTTATTTTCCAACTCTATCTCTTTTGTTTCTTCATTTTCGCTTATTTCATTTTTATTGGCCATTTTTTTCTTTTTCTTTATTTTTCCTGACCTTAATTTCATTAATCTATCTCTATCTTACTCACTTGTGATGTCTGCTATTCCTATTATTTATTTTTTGGTCACTTTCATCATTTACTCACTGAATTTTCCATTACTCACTTTATTTATCACTTGGAAATTTTTACTGTTAAACGTGCTTTCTCGGCTGAAGGACTTTGTGGGTTATTTTGGTTGAGCGCCAAGTTTGTGACTGGGATCGCAAACTGAGAAGAGGGAAGGAGGGGACGCTGAGAAGGTACACAGACTAAAGCGTAATAATAATCACTAAGTTTATTAAGACTTACAATCATCCGTTAACACACCCGCGGAGCAAAGTCAAGAACGGGGCCGACACTTTGGGCGCAAAAGCCAAGTACAGCAGATAGGTTCGCCTCGCAATACTCTGCCCTAGACTCATCTAACTCGACGGGGTGCAGGAAACCACCGACAGCGCGTGATCGCAGGGCATGCTAGGCCGGGTAAATATGAAAATTTATAATTTGAAAAACCTGTTGAATTTTCAGCATACCGATATTCCAAGTTATTATATTTAATAATCAGAATCAATTAAAAACATACAAAATACAATTACAGTTTATTTTAGTACTCTCTAAATCCAAAATAGTGGATTCCACTTATAAACTAATGATTTTAAAAATTCATCGTACTGTCATGTTTGATCGCGTTTTGTCTGTTCGTCTTGAAGCTTTCATACATGCTCCGCAGTGTTAACCACTATTTGTTTTTATGATTATTCACTAGTTTATATAATTTATTTCAAAGTTTCACATAATCTAGTAATATAGATTCTGTAAGTTTAATCAATTCTTGATTCATAATTTTTTCTTAGTTCATTTATATTACTTCTTTCTTTTCCTCTAAAGTTTTTTAAATTAAATTGATTTCATGAAAATTTCAACAACAATAGTCTTGATAACCCTGCTTAAAATGACGGATAGAAACCAGATAAGAACCGAGTTAAGGTCGATTCTTATTATTAATTATTAAATCCATTTTCTATAAAAAAATATTTTTGAAAGAAACAGATCAAATTCTTGAAATAAAGAATATTACATAATATAAAGATTTGTATACATTTTCGAAGTATTAATTTTTATTATTGTATACTAGTGATACTTTATACAGGTTATGATTCCTTTAATTTTTGTTTTCAAGAGTAAAATCAACGTATGCTCAGAATCTAACAAATTTGAGTTTTTTAAATTCCAAAAATATGATGAAACTTTTGAATCAAGAAAATTATCTCATCAAGAAATTATGCATTGAAGTTCGCAATAAGTAATTCCAACTAATGAAGTACTATAAAAAAAAATAGTACACTTATTTACTTATCATCAGATCTTTTTTCTAACAACTCTTATGTAGTAACTTGTACTGCTTATGTTTACTATGAGAGCTTCAATTGCTTTTACTATTTACCCATGCTAATTGAACTGCATGTTTAGTTATTGTTACTACCTCGACACAATCAGATACACACACATACATACACGTGCTCGCTATACCTCCGAAAACCGTGAAATTACGTGATAATTTTCTCTCAGTGTACCCGATTTTCCGGATAAAATCTTATAGAAACCGGATAGGATCCGGATAGAAACATATTTTTGTGTTTTAATTTCTGGTTCCAAATGTCAGATAGGAACCGGGTAGGGCCGGGTAGCAGGTGCACTTTCACCTTAAAAATTTACAAGTCGACAATTGCCTTATAGAAACCGGATAGGATCCGGATAGAAACATATTTTTGTATTTTAATTTCCGGTTCCAAATGCCAGCTGGAAACCGGATAGGGCCGGGTAGCAGATGCCCTTTCACCTTAACAATTTGCAAGTTGCAAACTGCCTTATAGAAACCGGATAGGATCCGGGTAGAAATCGAACTTTTTATGATATAATATTTCATTTCTGGCTCCACTTGCCGGATAGGAACCGGGCAAGACCGGGTAGAATATTTTTACAACCTATTTTCTGTTACCACTTCCCGGATAAGGACCGGATAGACCCATATAGATCCCGAAAAATGAAATTAGAGACCAGATAAAAACCGTATAAAACCGGGTAAAACTCGAATGGGTTTGTATACGGTTTCATTCCGGTTTCTACTCGATTCTACCTGACATTTTAAGCAGGGAAGTGTATAACATAAAATTTGAAAAATCTACACAGGATTTAGATTCCACATAAATTTCTTAGGCACACTAATAATTTGGAATTCGCAATAGTAAAATCCACATTTTGAAAATATACAACACTGGAAATAAAAGAACCTTCTTTTTAATTTTTTTACACAAGATATTTTGATAATAATGCAATTTTTCAATGTACATTTCAAACTTTAGTTTCATTAAACTTCGTACGTAGTTATAATAAAAATGTACACTAAATATTAATTAATAATTTTATCATGTATATTAACAATCATAATTATAATAATTAATCAATTATATTAATTTTAAAAAATATTTTATTAATAATTTATAAAAAAAGTTGATGCCGAAAAAATCATAAAATTGTAAAAACTTGGTGATAAAAGAAATGTTTGAAACAGCTTCAATTTGAGGTGGAATTGACGTTTCAATCTTATCCTAGAATTTTTCTGTACAAGTTGAAAATATTTTCAAGTCAGTAACTGAGTCAAGTGTCTGTTTAACTTGTACATAAGAATGCACGTAGTTGTGTAGGAAAAAACAAGTTCGATTCAACGTATATATTTATCCTTGATGTTACGTCGATTGGAACTTGTCGTCGCGTTGTAAAGTTACCTATATTCAACGTCGATTCAATAATTCAACCCCGTAGGGATCATGCAGGATTGCACGAATCATAAATGAATTCATTACTTTGTGCTCCCCACAATTCGTGTTGTAAATCACGGTTCTTATGAGCTTCCGAGGTTTCGAATGACGCTGGAAATAATAAGAAAAAATGATCAATCGATTGTAATCATTCAGTATCCATGTATGCACGCTTTTGAGAGTTTTATACTTACGAAATATCGCAGTATCTTCTATCACTTTACGGTCCATCCAGTCGCTTCTTGGACTAACGAATATCTTACTCGCGGATATTATCTCTGCGATTTTATCACTTTTCCGTGAGAAGGTGAAATTTTCCGGTCATTTTAGTGGGACCGTTATCGTGACTCTTGGAGTGATTGCGATTTGGGCATAAGCTTGCCTGTACCAGACGTCCATTATTTAACTGAAATCCAGTTAATTCGTTTGACACCAATGAAGTTAAAAATA
Organism: Diplolepis rosae; assembly: GCA_030998225.1. NCBI lineage: Eukaryota > Metazoa > Arthropoda > Insecta > Hymenoptera > Diplolepididae > Diplolepis > Diplolepis rosae. The sequence continues at coordinate 2,104,779 of JAPYXD010000056.1, forward strand.
AGTTAGAAATAATCGCCTGGGATAAAAAATGAATCGGAAACAATGAATGATCTCTCATTCGCTTAAAAAAAAATATAAAGAAGTATAAGCCCTTGAAAAATGTCCGTGGTTTATTTAAAGCGTTCTTTACACGATACATAATTCCTCATTTTAAAATATTAACTTATTTCATCGCGCTCTATTAACTATTCGAGTAAATGTATCTGGGTGATTCTATTCCAACAGTGATTGTTAATGTCTTATATTGTTTGCTCTCACTGGTCATACATTAACAATGTATTTATAAAATTTTTGTATCAATACGATCCTTATCAACATATTTCATCACTTTTTTTGTATAATATAACTTGCAGTCCAGAGAAAATTTACAGTATGTCGCTTAAATGTCAGTACCGTGTCATGTCCATTCTTAGAATTTACCTATAAATCCATTATTTTCCTTGTCGCAATAAATGATTCAAACTAATTAACCCATAAATCCTAATGTATATAATCAAACTTAAACAAATTGGCAAATTTTTTTTCAATATATTTATTTAACATTGAATTCTAGCTTAATAACTTTTGTCCTTAGATTTAAGCGAATTTTTGATTTTGAAATCGTATGAGTCGTACGCCATCTACTTCAAGATCAATGAAACAACTAGTTAGCCATACTGAAAGTACGTTATCTGAGTCATGTTTACAAACATTACGTTTATAGAATAGTGCAACGAGTTTGTGTCATTTTAAAAGTCAATTTTTAGAAAGGTATGTCATAAATTTACTGGTCAGTACCGTGGTTTTGGTAAACTCAGTTAACTATTGATTTTTTTTTTCTTGTTATGGTATTTTTGTACTTATTACTAACCTAAATTATACGGTAATTGGATATTATCAAATTCATAACCAAATAATTATAGTTGCTATTTAAATTTAAAATGTCAGAACCGTGGTTGTCAGTACCGTGTAAAAAAAAGTATAAATATATTTAATTATTAATAAAATTATTTTAATAATTGATTATAACTTTTTTTTCATTGAATATGGCCCCAATACTACGTACAAAAAAATTACCTCAAAATATTGACAAAAAAGTGCTAAAAATCAACACTTACCAAAGAAAAAAAATGTGAAGTCTAAAAACACATGTAATTCTGAAGTGCAAAAACGTCGTTTAGAAAAAAAAACGTATTGCTGAAAAATTAAGAAGACAAAAGATACGTAATGAACCAGAAGCTTATGAAAATTACTGTCAAAAGGAATGAGCAAGAAATGAAAAAAAGAAGATAGAAGGGAAACGTAAATCGATTGAACAATTATCGGATCGGGAAAAGCGAGCTCGTCGTAAACAACAAAATGAATGGAAAAAAAACTCACAGGCACGACAAAAAAAAGTAATTGAGTTAGCAAAAAATCAAAAAGATTTAAATGATAACTTCGAATCAAAACAAGCTAGGTTAGGAAAGAAACGAATACAAAAAAATTTACGCAAATGTTTTAGAGACAACAAAAAATTATTAAACGAAAATAAAACTCTTCGAACAAAAATTAATAACTTACATAAAAAACTACAGCGTTTAAAAATCAAGAAGCCTAATTCCACATCGCCTGAATCTAAAGTTGATAACCTCCTAAAAGGTAAAAATGTAGACCCCCAAATTCGTAAAACGTTGTTGTTTCCGAAGTTATGGTACGGCAATTACAAACATCCTATCAAGACTCAAAAAGTTCAAAATTTAAATAGATATTGGGTAGAATAATAAGCGGAAAAATTGTTAAAAAAATATCGTCAACTATCTGCTGTCAAAAAAAATATTGCTCCTATTATTTCCTCAAGAGTACATAGAAGTAATAATCCACTGGAATATGTTAAAAATAAAAAAAGCAATCAAATTTTCATTCAAGATCAAGTAAAAAGTTTTTATGAAGAAAATAGTAAGATAATACCCGATAAAAAAGCCTCTATTAAAATAAATGGTAAACAAATAACAAAACGATACATGAATGCTACGATCAAAGACTTACATGCTAAATTTTCTTCCCAAAGTACTTACTGCGTTAACTACTCTACATTCGCATCATTACGTCCAAGATATTGTATTGAACCTAAAATTACTAATCGAAATACGTGTGCGTGCTTTACACATGAAAATTTCTCTTTGCTTATACAAGCTTTTCACAATCATAAATTATTGACAGAAAATACTCCATATAAAATTTTGAGCAGTTTCTTATGTGACAGTAATTCTGAGCTATGTCTGTCAAGAACATGCGAAAAATGTAAGTTAAAAAAATTAGAATTTAATCTGAAAAATACTAATTCTAGTGATAAAATGTTTTACATGAAATGGGAATTATCTTCAGAACAAAGAATAAATGAAAAAACAAAGAAACCCATTACTGTTAAAATTACTGCAAAAAAAAAATTTCCATGTACGATAGGGCAAGCAATTAGTCATTTTAAGCATCAGTTGAATTTGTTTATAGCTCATGAATACAGAATTACTCATCAAAATAACTCCATGAAAAAACTAACTCAGTCCTTACAAAGCAATGAGTTAGGATTACTTATTGACTTCAGTGAAAATTATTCATGTAAATATGAAACGGAAGTTCAATCAGTACACTTTGGGGCTAGTAGAGTGCAATGTACAATGTACAATGTAATCTGAGGATTCATTGCAAGAAGGTGAAAAATGGCCAAATTTGTCTAAAAATCTAAAGTGTCTTCAAAAAGATGTTGCTAGTAATTATCCAGCAAAAATTCAGACTATATCACTACGTAGAAGCTCAAGAATTCCAAAAATGCTGTGATAAAAACCAAAAACTACGTTTAAATTAATTTGTTTTTTCGTAAAATGTGTTAAATTTCATGTTGATTAATATTTTATATACATTTTAATGTATTTTTATTTGCTATAAATGAGTTAATATTTATTGCTGTAGTGTTAAATAATTAATACAAAAGAGTTTAAAAATATTATAATACAATTCATAAATAAATTTGATAATTTTTCTGAAGAATGTTTACCAAATTTATTTCATGTCAATACCGTGGATGAATGAGTCAGTACCGTGGCACGAAAACTTTGAAATTAGATTCTTCTTCCTGATATTTCAAAGTTGTAGCAAAATCCTTTCGGACTTTCATTTTTACAGTAAAATAGTATAATAATATGTATAAAAAAACAAAAAACGTTTGATTATAGGATCAAAAAATTTTTAGAAAAAAAAGTAACAGTTAGAACAGAATCATCCATCTAACCAACCACATTTTCGTTTGATGCCGATTCATCAAATTCCCGGTAAAGATTTTTCTCGTGCACTGTGCGCAGTAATGAGATCAGAGCGAATTTACTTTTAGAATCATGAACTGGGATTCGCATACATTTTGAATTAATTCCCTGATACCGATAGTTTGAGAAGCCTCAAAAATTATCAAACTTGAACGCGCTGATTGAATCAAGTGGTCCCAGATTCATAACATCTTCAGCGATGTGCGATGAATATTGCATATAAAATAGCATCCCTGTTTTTAGGAGAACATAATAATCGCGTTGCACAATGCATGGTCAAAAAGTTGATGTATACAGGATCCGTGCTTTTCGAAATTGCACGCAAAATGACTGGACCGGCGTTGACACTTATCGAAGCTGCTCAACTTTCGATTCATGTCTCTCGGAGTGAACATATTCACGAGGTCAATAAACGTTGAAAGTTTTTTAACATTCATTTCGTGCAAAATTCGCGGAAGAATTTTACCTCGCGTCTTTGGGCCAGATTTCCACAAAGAAAACGTTTTTTTCAAAGCTGCAACCAAAATAAGGTGCATATAATCGAAAGGCACATTTCTAGTGAGACTGAAATTCAGTATGTTCAGAAGGTATTTATGCATTTACTCAAACTATCGTCTCTCCTTTTTTCAAAGCTCAAGATTGGGAAATAAAGTCTTCCATTTATGTAATCACCTTCGAGCGTGCATTTGGGGCAAATGTTGTATCCATTGAAATACTTTGTGATGAGAGACATGCTTTTAGCTGGTGCATCGCAAATAAGAGAATGCACAGAAACGGTCATTCTATTTTCTTCGAACTGAATTCCTTGTCTCGCGAATTGATTGATTTCGTCAACCATTCTTTTAAAAAATTCATTTTAGCAAGATGGTTTTCCCGGTCCGCAGTAACATCCTATCATAAAAACTGTGTTACTCCCAACGATGCAACCTAAGAGGCGCCACATGTTTATCGAGCTTGAATTAACACATGTTAATTACATTGGCTATGCGAGGAACGCCAAGTAGAGTCTCAGCATTCAAAAGCAATTTGCATGCTGGTATATTGTATTAAGCAATCGCAAAATAGAAGTTTCAGTATGCTGAGTTATTCGATTCAGCACAAACAGTTTGGTCAAATCTTTCGCGAAACTTTCATTGTTAACAGTGAGCTCGGAGTCATTAAAAATAATAGGCGAAGTTGCACGGTTGACAAATTGAGTCGTTTGAAAATTCTCAGTATTCGAAAATTTCACAATTTGAAATGACGTTTCTGCAACGGCATTACTTTCGGAGATGTGATTCAAGTGAACCTCGTCGCTGACATGCTCACGATGAGTGCAATGTTTCTTCTTCTTCTGTACTCCATTTTGCAATAAATTTACACTAGCGCCCGAGGAATTAGATGTCTCATCGCTTATACGCGTCGTGTTATTCGTACTGACTGTTTTATAGTAAAACGCTTTAACGTCAACTCTATACGAAGAAGTTGCGTACTTTTGCTTTGAGCAAAAACATTTTCACGTTGCTTATCCGTCCTATTTCAAAAATGCGAATTTCCATATTTGTATGGATATTCTGGAAAGTGTGTCGCTCAACGTACGTTAAGCGAGACACGCACAAAAAACGTATAAAACAATATTTACTTTAGAGTTTGATTGATGTTCGTCAAAATGCTAAATGTTGGCGAACATTGGCAAGCACTGCGCCATGAAAATTGTAAATAATATCGAGAAAATTAATAGCAACGCTCTTTAAGGAGTAATTTAACATTAAAATCTGATATAATAAGACAATTCGAGAGCTTAAATATTACAAATAATTACTTAACTAACATGTGAGGTTTTGATGTTTCGTTAGTAACTAATCATTTACGAACAAAACGTTAAAACTGCACATTTCAGTTGTGAATAATTATTTATAATATTGAAGCCCTCGAATTGTTTAATTACCGCAGACTTCAATGAGCAACTACCCCTTGTGGACAAAATGATAATCATTTATTCAAAAGTTTGGTTAGAATCACTCGTCTACTTACTTCTGGCACATTGATCGAAAATTCATTTTTCAAAATGAACTTGACATCTCAAAAATGTCTTGCCTACGTCAATGAACGAAGCGTCAGTATCGTGTAGAAATTCCAAGGAATTTTTTCTACAGAAAACGCCAAAAGTATGAAAATTTGCTCCAATTCTCAATAAGCAGGTTAACAGCGAAAGCAATGACGGGAAGAACGTTACTTGCGTCTGCGCCTACTCACGTCTCCACGTCTAGTGGCCGAATACGCATACACGTACAAGTGTCATACGCGTTGATTCGTGTGCATTCGAGGCTATTCGAGACGCAATAGTGCTCCCAGATCGTGGACGGAATTTACCCCCTCCATTTTGACATTTAATTGAAAAAAGCAAATTTTCAAGTATAATGTGGGCAAACTTTCAAATATAATTAAAGGACAACTTGAAAAAGTAATATACTTCAAAAATTTCCCCAAATTATATTTGGAAAATTGTTTTTTTTGCAATAAACTGGTAAAGTGGAAGGGGTAAATTCCATCCACGATCTGGGAGCACTGAGACGCAACGACGATTTTCAAAGTAACGTACATTTGGCTTCTTTTTGTCACGTTGCCGATGATTTGGTAGAATTATCAATTATAAAAATTATCAAGTCTGAATATTATCAATTTTCGCCAAGTTTAAATTCCTAGGCAAACGCATGTAGCGTTTGAGACAAAACATGCCTCCGAAGATCCAGGAAAAAAATTCTACAAGAAACAATGACTCTGACAAAAGTCAGCCAGGTTAGTACTGTTTGAAAGCATATTTTTATCCATCAATAAGAACATTTTCATCGCTTAAACGCACGTATTTAACGATCCATAAATAAATTACTCCTCTGTCGATTTAATTTATTTTCCGCGAATCGAGAATTATTTAATTTATTATTTAACCTTATAGCGTGGAAAAAAACAGAGGCAAGAGTTAAACGTCTAATCCAATGATGCAGCGAGCACGCAGAAACAACGTAAGCCTACCACCGAGGTACAACTTTTTCGTATTAGACAATACGAGCAGTGAACACAGTTTTTCCATTCATGATTCTTTACTCAAGAAAGGTATACTCAGTATACGTTATTCAATATATGAATATACATTTTTTAAATCAATTTTTACAAATAGCCGCCACGAGCAGCTATCAGTTGGTGGAATTGAGCTCTGTCGCTTCACCGCATACTCCTAAAGAAATGACAGTCAAAAAACAGTAACGCAAAGAACAAAGATAAAGATTGTACGTATGCATTGGAAGTATTCTATGCACAAGATGTACCTGTTGATATAATAATATTCATTTTCAGCTACTGAAGGTGACGATACAGTAGCAGTACCTGGTTCAGTCCTTACGAATCAGAATCGAGAGTCAGAATCGAGAGTTATCGACACTCTGGAGGCAGTAAATGAAAATTTAAAAACTGCTTGCGATCTGAACGCTTAAATTATTCGAATCCAAGTGAATCTACAGGTTCATTATTTTTTTATACTATCATGTATGTAGCAACGCCAAATGGGCTTATTCCAAAACATCAATAGCTGCAAGTGCTTCGAAAACCTCCATCGAACTCGCCTCCACAAATTGCTCCGAGTGAAGAAAATTTGGACTTAGCAAATGATATTTGCAGATGGAAAAGGTAATCGATGCTATTTGTAATAAGTATCTATGTAAAAAGCACCTTGTGTACGTGAACATGTGATGTAACGCATTTTCATTTTTTATGTGAATTTCACGCAAATATTACATAACATACATATAACATAATATATGATATATTATGTTACATAATATATACATAATAACAACATAACATATTATGTGTACAAATAAGTTTTGAGGGTTTTTTTGGTGATTTTGAAGCTTTATTCAGAGAAATTGTTACAATGTATGTTATTCGAAGTATTTCCCATCTGTTTCTACTACCTTTGACCATCTTTGAGGCAGCATACACGAATACAGCGTTTAAAAAATTCCTTATCTTTTGAGGCGATACAACAATCGACCCAATTTTTGGCTTCTCCATCAGAAGTGAAATGCTGCTCAGCCTGGCCATGAGCCATCGACCGGAACAAGTGGTAGTTCGATGGGGCAATGTCTGGCGAATATGGCGGGTGAGGTAGGATATCCCAGTTACGTGCTTCCAAAGTTTTCTTGACGACTTCAGCAACGTGTGGTCGAGCGTTGCCGTGCTAAAAGATCGTTTTGTCATCTCTTGTGGCATATTGGGGGCACTTGAATCTCAATGATCAGCTCAATTGCATCACTTGTTGTTGGTAACGTTCCGCAGTGATGGTTTCGTTAGGTTGGAGTAGCTCATAGTAGACCACTCCGAGCTGATCCCACCAGATGCTGATGCATGTTCCCCATATGCTTCACATAGCAATCGATGTTGTTTACACTTCAGCGAAATGACACATACTTACTATTAGAGGGAAATGATGACGCTTTAACATGAATATAATTACAAGATGGACCGATGCGATTTAATACTAGTTACACCATCTTTTGTCAATCCTTCAAAACTTATTTTTACACCTAATATATAAATGTTCGAAAATAATTTATTAATTGGAAATATTTGCTTTCAAAACTATTAAGGTGCAACCATGATCCTTCTAGGTATATTAGACACGTATTTATGCAAACGTGTTATGTAAAGTTCACATTCTAATAAATGTAAACTCATGATTTACATGACATTCTTAAATAAATTTACATTGCATTGGTTACTACGGTTGTGAGGAGTATATATGGTAATAACAATAAATTGGGATTTCCAGAGAATTTTGATTTGTTGACTCTCATCGAGAAACTCAACTACCATCAAAACATTGGCATTAACTTGACGAATGCTCTGTGTGAGCACTATGCCAGAAACGTGCATGAAGAGGAAGAGTAGTGAGAGAAAATGTGGAATTCAAACGACAATTGCCTCTCAAATCATACGAAGAATTCCTGAAGCTGGAAGAAACGCTTTCGTAGAGACGACAAACTGTGATGCAAACTGCGATTCCCAGAGACCCGGAAAAAACGCAAATATTCGTGAGATAGTGAATCCTACTGTAATTCCCACCTGTGGAAATCCAGATGAGATTTTCACCCGGCGGTCTATTGACTTCGAATTGTCTTTGAATTGCCTTTGAATAATCCAGAAAAAATCCTTATGACAGGAAAAATGGGTTGCGTCAATCGACGGGTCAAATGCTACAAAAAATACAACCAATGTATTGAGTCAACTGTTTTCACTTGATTTGAGAAGACGTTTCAACTGGTCCGGCATAGGAAAACATGGCTTCCACGGCTTGCGGATACAAGAAATCATAACAAGTATGCCAGGTGATGCAATACTTCTCGACTAAGTTAATAAAGATTTCGTTTACCATGTGTTTCAGATGAAAACTTTGGACAATTCATGCACGAAAAATTAGTTGTCCGTGGTTAGACGCTGCGCGGGATCTTCGATAAGTCCGAGATTTTTTCTTGTTTTCAAATGAAAATTTTTTTTTAACAAGTTCAAATATGTACCTAAATATATGCGAAAAATCTTTAACCAGTGTTTTTATTTTCTGCTTCGAAGGAAATTGGGAAAAGTGCCTTTATTGAAGGTCCTGGATAAGGAGACCCCCTTAAGCGTCCATTTTCAGCATCTTTTAGAGAGTGAAAATTTCTCGTGATTTCTCGTCGGTAATATACATGGTTCTCCAATTAGAGTTTTAATTTTGAATACACCGCTATTTCAGCAGCTTTCATAATAAGAGGTGTCACTTTGTGACAGTTGACAACGAAAAACTATGCCATTAATAAACATGGAACGATACGCGCTTCAACAACCCATCGGAATTGTTAAATTGACTACAAAAATTCATGAAAACGAACCTGAATTCAACCGAAAAATCATTATGAGCGACGTGGCTCATTTTCACCTTGGAGGCTACATTAATAAGCAGGATTTTCGCATTTGGATCTCGGAAAACATGTCACTTTTTGGTGTGGTTTTTGAGCAGGAGGGATCATTAAGCCTTATTTTTTTTAATGAAGCTAGAGTGGCTGTTTTGGTGAATGGATTGTGCTATTGAACCATGATTAATGAATTTTTATCGCCGAAATTGGAAGATATGGATGTGGACGATGTTTATTTTCAACAAGACGGAGCTGCGTGCCACACAAGTGGCGAAACCATCGGTCTTTTTGCTAGACTTTTTTTTGGAGTTACGTAAAGCTAAGGTTTATGCTAATGTTCCTCGGTCAATTCAAGAACTCAAAGACAAGATTCGTGCCGTTATCGACGAAATAGAGCCCCAAATGTGCGAAAATGTAATAGAAAATGTCATCAAAAGAGCATGGTCGTGCAAACGTAGCCATCGAGGCCATATTAATGATATTTTTGCTCATTATTGATGGCAAACTTCCACAATTGAATGAAATAGAAATCAAATGATTTTTCACATAAAACACGCGTTTTTCTTATAAATCAAAATGAAACCTCTAATTGGAAAACCCTGTACTTATACATTTCATGTTAACCCACTGACGCGTGTTGATGCCCTGTCGTCGATAACGTTTTACTCAACTCCTTACTATTTCTTATGTAACGCTTATTGTTATTCACTTTGAATGAATTAGGTAATAATCAAATTCATTTTACCCGACTAGGATTTAATAGATGTTCAAATGTCTTTATGTCCCAAGTTTAATCGACAGAGTTGAGTAAAATTACTTCAACTATTTTTCTCGGTGTATGGTTAGAGTAAAAATTTGAGAAATGAATTTGACCAAACTAAGTTCAGTTGTAAAAAACAAAATCGCAGTTATTCATAGGCAGAATGAATTGGATATTATTTGAAACAGTACTAAAAAAATACACGTCATATAAGCCTGCAATCTGGTAAGATGAAAAATATATATGGGTCATTTCATGGGAGATTTACAGTCAAAATATTTTTTCGACGAAACATTTTTTTTGCCTTTTTGCTTCGAAAATAATCGACACGTATTTTCTGTTTTCAATGTGATACTTGAAAATTTCGAGATATAATTTTTTTAAGTTTGGCACTCGGGAAAATTTTTTTTTTCCAACAGCTCACTGTAAAAGCAGTTTTGAATATAAAATGCAACCCTTGCACTTGAAATGGACAGATTTTATAAATTAATTACACCTACAGTTTTCATTTTTCCATTCCAAAATTTTGCCTGCATATTGAAAAAACTTCTACAAAGATTTAGAAACAAAACAATCGGAAAAAAATTAGTTCCAAATTAAAAAAAAATTCAATTGTTTATAAAAATGTACTATATTGTAATCACAAAAAAACAACGAAATGTGTGCTATAACTTTTTTGAAAGCTTGTACTCTTTCGCGCATTTCAAGTGCAAGGGTTACATTTTATATTCAAAACTGCTTTTACAGTAAGCTGTAAAAAAAAAAAAAATTTCCCGAGTGCCAAACTTAAAAAAATTATATCTCGAAATTTTCAAGTATCACATTGAAAAAAAATACGTGTCGATTACTTTCGAAGTAAAAAGGCAAAAAAAATGTTTCGTCGAAAAAAAATTGTTGACTGTAAATCTCCCATGGAATGACCCATATGTTAAATTAATTCTAAATCACAGGTTGGTAAGGTCGATATGGTAGAGTTCCATTATCACCTAGAGTGATACACTCTTCTAATGATCAACATAATCGACTGAAATGATTTGAAAAATTGATTAAATAGTTCATGATACATCCGTAGCCTAATAAGCGTTAACAAGATTCTGTGAGAAAAGTTGTGGAACCTCCGAAGCTCAGATGACAAAGAATTATATATATATATTATATTGAAAAAATATCATTTTTTAAATTGTTTTGATAGTTGTAATTCAACGCGATATTCACAGGAAATAAAAATTCTCGATATATGAAAACATTGTATTCATGGAGAATAGACATAAGGAGAACAAACTAATGTAACTGAAAATGTGCATCTTCTGTCGGTAGTACATTGATTGAGTACAGGAACTTCCCGAAAGATGGCGCATCCTGAAAGTAACGTAGAAAAATGAAATTTTTGGGTACTCGTGGTTTATACGTTTGCATGTATGCAGGTTATCATGGTAACATTTTATATTAATAACTTCTGTTTGTTGTATTTTAACTATATACATTATAACCTGATTTTTAGTTTTTACAGCTTATATGATTAGAGGATGGTGAGGTTAGGTTATCTTAGGTTGGGTTAAATTTTCCAACCAATTCTACCAATTACTCAAATAGGCTCACTTTTCAACATTTATTAATCAAGACGTATTTACAAAATCCGGGGTAATCTACTTTTACCCCGGGCAACCTAACCCTATTACAAGACCAATCCCGAACGCGACATGAATTTCGGCTACTACCGCAGAGTATAGCGCCAGGTTATTTTACTCGAAAATAACCAAAACTTTGAGTGAAGAATGAAATTATCGAATTTACCAGCCTGCTCGAGGCGGGTCACCCTGTACCTTCGTAACCGAAGCTACAGGGACCACTGAAATACCGCGGAGAGAGCGGGGTAAGGAGCAGCGTCACTACTTGCGACCACGGACGTTTACTAGATCAATAATGTGAAATTTATGACTAGTGGGCGCATGAACCGTGCCCTTAAATGACCTTGCGGGATCAACCCAACTATTTACGCGGACACTGACTCTAAATTTACGTTTAGCTAATGAGGCTGACTCAGTCTGCCGCCTCGGAATCTTAATGGCGAGGTGTTTGTGTCGTACACCACCCAAATTTACCGCTCACTTGATTTGAATACACTTGAAATTTTCAACAAGAGAAATAGGTCAAAAGCTATCTGTAAGTCGTCGACGCCCTCGCCAGCACCCTTGGCTCGTCATCCTCTATGCTCTCAGAAAAGAAGTCAAATTTATCTGGCACACTTTCCACTACGAACGCCGAACAGAGAATGAATAAATATGGCAAGATCCGCTGCGTGCTCGCGAAACCGGAAGACGGTGGCGCTTACAAAGCTTACCGATACTACCGACACTTACGCTGAGTTCATATTCGCGAGCAACAGATGGCAAAGGTACGCCGATTTTTAGCGCCGCCACGTGGCGATTACCGGAATTAACCTCGTCACACAGGTTAGTCTGTTGACAACCTTTCAACAAAGCGACGGCGAACTCCTCTCCTTGGTTTTCTTGATCGGGCGGGACTCACATCCGCCTGACGCACCAAGGATCCTCTTCGTGGTGTGCTAAAGTGTCGTGCTGCCGTTTATTGTTATTTCCTCCATCGCTCGTGGTGAAATAATAGTTTCAAATAAAGAATGTTTACGAACATTTACAAGCATTGAGTTCAATTTGCGGTTATGTTAGAATATTTTGACCGACCAGAAAGAAGCAGCCATTCTTTACGCCACTTGCATTTCCGCCATCAATCGGGAAGTTCTAGTTCCTTTTCCATGTACTTCCGACAAAAACATGCTCAACTTTTATGAAGTTTAAGCATAAGGGATTGGTCTCCTTATGTCTATTTTCCATGATTATATTAAAAACGTGTCTACTTGGCTCTAGGATCATTCTCCATAACGCGAAATCTCGGAAACCCTTCGACCAAATGAATTAAATTTTTTATGCATGACGCTGACATATTACTGTTGCCAATGGGTTCATAGCGAGCATGAAAATAATCGTTCGTTGTACTATATTAAATAAAAAATTTGTTATGCTTCGTAATCGAGCATTTTTTTCGGCCCGCGAGGAAGATTTTCCTGAATGAAGTTTGTACGAACTGCTGTAAAGGTACTTATTCCCCGACGTTTCAAGAAGTTTTTGGCTGAATTTCAAATTTATTGGTTTGGAACTTCAATACTTATGGCATTTTTAATCGAAGCGTACAGAACGTGCGCACAGTTTACATGAAGAAATCCAAACAGTGACAATCATTTGTGAAACTTCATTATATATATAACATATATATGAATAATAAAATCTAAAGCAATGAATAGAAATCCATGCCAAATATCACATCGAACAATGTGTAATAATAGCAATTATATTGTTCATTTTTTTTCTCAGAGTTATTATAATAAATTCGGTTCGACTGCGCGATATTCAATCTTCACTTGAATCTATGGCGAGTCGAATATACCAATTAGTTAATTGCAAAAGAAAATCAATTATTAAAAATGACTTTACTCGGCCCGTGACAATTCAAATGAAAAATAAAATTATCGCACTCCTGAGACGTAAATAACAGTAGAGTAGATTTCCTTTAGAAAAAAGTTACAATAACGTCATTCACTGATATAGTTTACGACTTTACAGAGTATCATGGAATTAACATAGCTCAGGGGTTAAAGCAACCTACCTGCAATGGGAAGACGTGGGTTCGTATCCCACTGCGGTCGCCTTTTTTTCTGTGAAATCGAAGAGTGCAATAATGTGGTCTCGATAGTGCGATAATTCCATGTTTCGATCGAATTTTCATTAGTATTGAAGTTCCAAACCAATAAATTTGAATTTCAGCGAAAAACTTCTTGAAACGTCGGGGAACACGAACCTTTACAGCAGTCCGTACAAACTTCATTCAGAAAAAACTTCCTGGCCAGCCGAAAAAATTCTCGATTACGAAGCATAACAAATGTTTTATATGATATTGTTCAACGAAAGATTATTTTTTTGTTCGCTATTAACCTATTGGCAGCGGTAATGTGTCGGCGTCATGCATGAAAAATTTCAATTCATTTTTTTCAAGGGTTCCTTTCAGAATCCGATGCAGGCATATTCGTTTTACAAAAATAATGGGTGCCAACTGTGAAAAATGAAAATTGATTATTGATTTATTAGCCTTGTTTTTGACGATTCAGCCCACTGTTGTACGTGGCTGACTTTCATTCTTTATTGAAAGGCTCATGATATTTTGAAAAGCAAGAACCAATGCAGATGCCAATGCCTTGCAAATCGTGAAAACGGTTTATGTTCACCATATTTGTTTCGCGATCTTGGATTCCAAGAATTTTAAATTCTGTTTTAAAATTTAAAGTCAGTACCCTCCAAAACCCCTGAGTTTCAATTTTTATTAAAATCAGATTATTTCTTACAATTTCGGTAGGCAATATTGGGTTGGCCATTTTGAGTTTTGAAAAATGGAAACCTTCAAAAACCCTTTATCACCAATTGTCATTCATTTTAGACTATTTTTCACAATTTTGGTGCATCGTATTTAATCCGCAATTGTGGATTCAAAATTTTAGAATAATCGTAGATACTGGGAAAATAGTAAATTTACAAAAATGCATCTTATCATTTTTGTGAAAACTCCATTTGCATATTAGTCACCTTAATTTTTTTTAACAATTTATGCATTTATCGTAATTCATGAATTTACTAGAGATATAGGAAAACTTCAAATCAGCTAGTATGAAAATAAAGTTATCAGAATACTCATCAAAATCATACAGATTCTCATCTGTTCCACACATCCCTAGAACAAAAAAAGCGAGCAAAAGAGTGACTTCATAGCCTGCGTGGATTTAGTCGCTCACCTCCTTTTTGTCGTTCACGCTAACAAAGATCTAGCCTTCTGCCTCAGGGAATCTTGTTTTAAAGACCTTTGCTCCTTTTTCCTTCCAAAAACCAGCTATTCATTGAGATTGCGAGAAATGAAAGTATTTTCTTTTCTAGTATAACGGGTTGAGATATATGGCGAGTAATGACTAAGTAAATTTGAGAACACTCTCCCAGAGATCGTGTTAATTGGCTACTGATGCAAAATATATCTTTTGAGAAACAAAAACATTATTTTCAGGTGGTAAGGACTTCCCAAAAATTAGACCGCGATAATCGGATTCTTCCTACACGGTCGACGAAAAAATAATGAAAAAAGTGAGTTTTTTTCTTATACTTTCGCCCGTTTGAAGAGTTTTGTCACGCGAGATTTTCCCCCTTCGTGATACCTAAATATAGAATCAAAACAGACAATTTTGAACCAAAATGGGTCAAAATTGTTTTAAAAAAATATAACAGAAATTAATATCTTGTTTACGCTAAAGGAGAAAGGTTTCAAGTTTGTGTTGGATAAGATTTAGCTGTGTACAGGACTTAACCTAACAGTAAGTGACATCCGTGATGAAATAACAACAGGCTTGTTATCAAAGGACGCTGAAAATCTTTTTATCTCACGTGAATTTGATACCACGGATGCAATTCTTCAAGAACTACATATTACGACTAGAAAGATTGGATGATTCTAGGTGGCAGAGAACCAGCGAGAAGAGAGCAGTGAGCGGAAAAAGCAGTTTTCTCCCCAGCACCTCAACAAATGAGACGACAGAATCGGGAATGAAGGAGTAGATACTAGAAGAAGAGGAGAGGAGCTACATACCAGCCCTGTGCATTTCAAACAAAAATGGTGATTCCTTAGTGTCCTGAGTTGTGTTAGTTCCTATTTTCTCCACCAGCGCTAGTTGTAACATCACTTCCAGTTTTTCCATTGCTGTCAATGGGGCGGAATTAGTTTTTAAACAATTTTCTTTGTTTATCGTGAAATAATTATTTAATTTTGAAATTTTAAGTAATTTTACCTTTTTCTGTTTATCTGAAAATGTGAAATTTGACCAAACATGGGAGGATCACGTTGTATTGCTCCAAACTGTACACAAGGTTATGACAGCAACAGCGACAAAAAAGTGCCTAAATTTAGTGTTCCGAAAGATAAAGAAAGAATAAAAGCTTGGCAAATTGCAATTAAACGAGATAATTTTGTGTTAAAACCAGGGCAAGTTGTTTGTGCAAATCATTTTTTTCCCGAAGACATAATCTGGGGAGTTGAACACAAAGATGCTACTGGCAAAGTTAAAGCGAAGGTAAGTATACGCAAAGAATGAGACTGAATTGTTGTGTTATTTATTTTTTTAAAATATATATTTGTCTTAATAAGGTAAATGTCCCAGTAATCGTGACCTTATAGTCCCAGTTTTCGTGACTTTCTTTTTATTGATTTTTAACTAAGTTTTAATTTATTATAATTGCTTTTTATTCTACAAAACACTCAAAGTCAGTGATTTTTGTTATTAAATGTCTTTTAATTAAACTCATTTTCTATTCAAGATTATAACCTATTTTTGCGATTACTTTGACATTTACCTTCAATTTGTATTTGAGAATTATAAGTAACTATTATGACAAGGGAAACCTAGTGTTTTAAGTAATGTTAGTGATTTTTGCCTTTATTTTTTTCGTATATTTATTTCGATAAAGGTGTGGAAAAATGCTGAACAAATAAATTTGGATTTTTCAGTTCGATTATAAAATCCCTCGATTAAGGAAAGATGCCGTGCCAGCTAAGTTTCCATATTGTCCCAAATATTTGTCTAAGACAAAAAAACGTCGGAGGTCACCAAAACAGAGGCAAAATTTCTCTCTTCGGAAAATTCCGAAAGTGGAAAGGAATTTGGTTTGTGAACAAAGTTTGGAGAATTTGGACATTGCGAGAATTGTCAAAAGCGAAAATGAAAATATTATTGTAAGTCCTGATTTGCAAGACGAGATTGAAAGCCATGAATCTGAGGTGAAAAGTCTGAATAATGACGAGATTGAAAATCCTGAATCAGAGGTAAGCGGACGTTGTGATAAAGAAAATAATTTATTTAGACTAATGTTTTCAAACAAAAACTGTGTGTCCTATCCTCTTCCTTGGACTCGACAAAATCTTATTTTGAATGAAGGAAATAAAATACAGTTTGTACATTGGACTACGAAATTTATAAACGACAAACATAAGCCTGTATGTTTTAAGCAGCTTGTTATAAACAGTGATTTGACTGTGGATTTTTTTGTAAGTGGACTCAGCGTAGATTTAGACAAATGTGGCCAAAAAATGAACGTATCGACAGCTATGGAGGTGGAAACTCTTTTAAACAATGTACAAGCATTGAAAACGTGTTCAGGAATTTCAAGTCCTTCTGCAGACATTAATTTTGAAACGTCATTCGCGCGACGTGATGATCAGGGATTTTTGCGACATAAAAATTGTTGCCTAATAATGGGAGCAGATTCAAAAGGCTTAAGATGTGATACTTGTAAAACTGGACGAAACACATTAAAAAAAAAAGAAAAGCGATTGAAAGAACGAAGATCAGTGCAACGCTTAAAACCAAATCTAAGTCTTTTAAGCAAAAAAAAGTTAAATTTGATCCAGGAACAACTAAAACTTGAACGACGACAGAATATTAGAAGTAAAACAAGATTGCTTATGTACAAAAACCAGTTCCAAAAATGTAAAGAAAAATTACTGGCTATAGAGAAAGAATCTTTGAACGCGAAATTAGACCAACACAATTTGAAAATGTACGAGCGTACTGCAATTAATGAAATTCTGAATGCAGCCAAGGTTCCTAATAGTAAAGGACGTAGATACTCAGACGAATGGTTAAAGCTTTCTCTCTTGTTACACATGCGTTCGCCAACTACGTACAGATTTCTTCGGGATAATAATGTTTTGGCTCTGCCTTGCACCCGAAGTATTCGTCGGTATGTATTTCGTAAATTAATTATTATTGTTACTGTTTTATTTACCTTAATTTTCTTATAATAAGCCGTAATTTGCTAATATCTTACAGGTACATAGCTTTGATAGAGACGCCTTGTGGGTTCGATCCAAACTTTTTTCAACTTTTAAAGGAAAAATTGTCAACATTATCGGATGTTGATCTTGATTCAATATTGGCGCTGGACGAAATCGGAACTCGAAAAAGAGTGTCCGTAGATTCCAAAAATTTGGCTTATAAAGGTCTTGTTGATTTCGGAGAGAAGGATAGACTAGTAGACATCAGCGAGAAGGCTGACCATGGTCTCGTATTCATGTTAGTCCCGATAAATAATGATTCAGCACAACCAATTGCAGTTTTTGCTGCAAATGGTCCAACTCCGGGTTCTACCTTAGCTCTTCTAATTATCGAAGCAATCATACTCTTGGAAAGGGCAGGTGCCAGAATACATGGCGTAGTCTCAGATGGTGCAGCCACAAATAGAAAATTCTGGACTGATGTAGGCGGCAATGGAAAGATGAACTGCGTTCGCAATTGGTTTCAGCATCCTTTGGATGAAAATAGAAAAGTGTATTTATTTTCTGATACACCCCATTTAATAAAATGCGTCCGGAACCGTCTACACAGTGGAAATTTGAAGGTTGGTATAAAAATTCAAAAAAGCTTTGAGAATGAATTAGAAAAATTGAATATTACAAAAATATAAATCAAATAATTTATTTTTATCAAATTCAATAGTTTGATCCAGACGGGGATCCTATAAGTTGGGAACACATTAAGATTCTTTTTGAACATGATCGACATGTTACGGGATTGCGAAAATGTCCTAAATTAACTGAGGCCCACCTTAACCCAAATTCCTTTGACAAAATGAGAGTTTCCTTAGCCGTACAGGTAACCATTTTTTACACGTAAAAAATGAAAATTTATATTTAAATTAACACGATTAATTGAAATTTTAGATTTTTAGCAAGACAGTTGCAAACGCTTTGCGGGAGTACCGGAATTATGTTGACGAGTTAAAGCACTGCGAAAATACAGCTTTATTTTGCGAAAAAATTAATCGCTTGTTCGATGCCCTCAACAGAACCTCCGATGAAACGGCCCTTAAGTTGGGATCTGAAGATTTGCAAGTGAATAGTTTTCTTTAAAATAAAATGTGAGTAATGTTTCTAAAGCCCAATAACACCTTACCCTTCAATAATATGTTCTAGGTAATTCAAGAATTTATTTTGTGGCTTGATGAGTGGGAGCAAAAAGTAAAGGACAATTTAATATCGCCAAAACAGTTTTTAAGTGCAAGCACTTCCGAAGGTTTGAGGGTTACTTTGACTTCAATGATAGATTTGACTACGTATTTAATCAAATTTCGTGGCTTCAAATCTGTTCAAAGTGGCAGAATAAATCAGGATCCTCTAGAGGTTAATTTTCGAGTAGTTTTAAATTTGTTTAAATTTAAAGTTTCGTTGAATTATTACGCTGTCAGTTAAATTGATTAATCATTTTCTGTTATTTTACAACAATGCTGTTTTATCTGTTTTCGTTACAATAATTTAGCAAAATGTGTTTCTGAATGAAATTGAAATCAGTTTTCAATGTATTTACTCAAAATGACATTTTACAACTTCTTTTCTTTTTGTTCACTGGCAGCGATTTTTTGGGACTGTACGTTTAGTCGGCGGCACTAACAATCATCCAGCAACTCCTACCTTTTTGCAAATCTATAAAATCCTAGCAGCATATAGTCTCCTGAAACCTCCACAATTTGGAAATTGTACACCTCTTCATGACGAACCTCCTAAATCCTTGATATCAATATCCATGCTGAAAGAAATGAATTCCTCCAAAAAATCAAGTGCTCTTGAAGAAATTAAGGCGAGATTAAACATCGCAATTTTAGACGAAGATTCAGACTTTAGCGACGTTATCAATTCAGTAGATCATAACTATAGTTCACCACCTGTTATTAAATGTATAATGTATTATACCGCTGGAACAGTGTGTGCAAAATACCTAAAGCATTCAAACTGCTCAACTTGTAGGCATGCTTTCTTAAGTTCAGCTAAAGGGGTGAATAATATTGAATCATCAATTTCCATGAATCGGCCTGAGGCTAGATTTATCAACGCTGAGGACCTTATTCATCCCAATTCATCTATTTTCAGTGTTATAGAAATTGTGGAGAAAATGTTTTCTAAACACTGTCGATCTACCAACGTCTTCGATCTCATTTTGGATGAGTTATCGAAGAAAAGAATTTTTAAATTTCCTTGCGATGAACACAGCAGAGAGGTCTTAGCCCATATAATCCAAAAGTACTTAGAAACACGAATGCGGCAGTATACTAAACATAATATGGCTGAAGAGAAGAACGATAATAGAAGCAAAAAAAAACTAGCAAATCTCACGAAGACTTAATTCTGTAATTTCTTAATGTTGATTTTTTAAAATCTTTAATATGTATCAGAGCTTTTAAGATATTTATATATTCTATATATATAATATATATTGCAGGTTTTAAGCGTTTTAAGTGTTGCAAAAATAGAATATATAATATTTATAATATTTATACGAAAACACAAAATCTTAGGCTTATTTGTATCTAAAAGCAATATTTCTTACTATATAGGCTTTCACTCTCAGAAAGGTAAGCTCGTTGCAAATATATTTGTTCTGTTCTACAAAATATACATATTTCAAAAGTATTAATAGTTGGGTACATTATTTTTACTTATTGTTAAATTAATTTTTTTTAAATATTCCAACGATAAATATGGTAAGTTTGAAATGAATATGTATATAATTAATATCTTTTTTCAGGAAATTCTTTTTACATTTTCTTATTATATTGTTATTTGAGTTTTTAGAAATCAATTTTAAATATCAAAACATATAAATTTGTTATTAAAATTAAAATCTAAAAGATATATTTGTTTTCGCCAAGAATTATGTCATGACCTTTAAATTCATATTTTACCTTTAGTACTCATATAAATATTTTGCAAAATTGTTTTTAAATATTACACTAACAATATCCCTTTCATTTCAATTTTTTTTTCACATAAAAATCATTTTATTGATTAAATACACCATAAAAAAATTTTAAAAACTAATCTCGTCCCATTGACAGCAATGGAAAAATTG
This sequence comes from Diplolepis rosae, assembly GCA_030998225.1. Taxonomy (NCBI): domain Eukaryota; kingdom Metazoa; phylum Arthropoda; class Insecta; order Hymenoptera; family Diplolepididae; genus Diplolepis; species Diplolepis rosae. Next base: position 2,125,749 of record JAPYXD010000056.1, read on the forward strand.
GAAGTGATGTGACAACTAGCGCTGGTGGAGAAAATAGGAACTAACACAACTCGGGACACTAAGGGGGTTACGTTAAAAATCATAAATATGGAGAGATGCACAGGGCTGCTACATACCAAGAGCTTCTACAGCTACAGACATTATCAATTGTTGTAACAGTAAATTAAGGAGGCATATTGGCAATAATTGTCCTAGTCCGCGTAGAAAAATAAGATGCTTTTTATGTAAACAAATAGACCATATGGCTTCGCGTTGTATGAGTGGAAGAAAAGTACCAGAAAGAAAAGAGTCAAATGACGTGAAAACGGTACAAAGCCGTGTAAACGCTATTAGAAGCGAGAATAGGGGAAAGGATTTAGAAAAGTTCATTCGCGAAATTCAGGTTGCAATGCTAAACTATGTGCTAAAATTGATCCTGGTGCATCGGTATGCACTATGCGTATCTCAGTGTTTCTCAATAAAAATTGGTCTTTGACCAGAGTTAAGTCTAACTTAGGTGGATTTGGAAATAGTCAGGTTACCTCACCAGGGATAGTAAACCAGCATATTATCCTTGATAAATTAAAACCCAAAGAAGTAGAATTTAGAATAGTGCCTGACACAGTTCGAGAGTATGATATAACATTAGATGGACCTTTCACGGAGTCGCTAGATGTTTCTTACACGCGAATTGGGTATGAACTGAATTTCATGAATATAGATCCCATTATTTTTGGGAACAGTGAACCAAGTCGTAAGTACATGATCACGGAAGAGAAGAAAGCAATGGAATCAGACAGAACGATTTTATCACTGAAGCCGCCTAGAGTTACTTGCAATTGCGTAGGCGCTAGGACGTTTACGAAATTTTCTAATCAGAATCGGATGTCTATGTCTGGTAAATTTGAATGCATAGAAGACACAAAATCCATAAATCGCGCGATGGATGAATGAAATACATGAGTTCAGATTTAACATCAAACATCGGAAAGGAAAGAATATGATGCACGCTGATGCATTATCACGAGCCCCTGTAGAACAGTTTGATTGAAAAGGACGTTATGGTGAAATAATGTTTATCAATACACGCGACAATAAAATCTTAATTTTTCAGTGAAGTGATTAAAAGACCTTAGAGATTATTGAAATTCTAAGATAACCCGAAAAAGAGCGAACTATCAGAAAAGGATGAGGCAAAGGATTTTGCTCTACGAGAAAGTTTATTGTACAAACGAATCCAAAAGGGCAGTCAAGAAAAAGAGTTATTTTATGTCCCCAACCACAAGAGAAAATCTGTAGTAATCCGATTCCACAATTTACATAGACAATTCGGGGTTGGTAAGACAGTTGGTAGAATCACCGAACTATTCTATTTTGTCGGATTGAGACGCTATATGAAGATGCATATTCGAGGTTGTTTGGAGTCTATTCTCGCTAAAAATAAAGCTGTTAATAAATATGAAGAATTGCATCCTATTCCACCTGGTCGTAGGCCTTTTCAAATTGTTCACTGCGATTATCTGGGACCTTTTCCCACTACTCTTCATGGAAATCAGTATGTAATAGGCTTTATAGATAATTTAACGGAATTTGTAAGTTTAAAGCCCGCCAAAAACGTAGCTGCAGCCAGCACGGTAAAGAAAGTGCAAGAATTTGTAGTAACATTTGGGGCACCAGAACGTTTGGTAACTGATAGAGGAACTTGTTTTATATCAAATAGTTTTGAAAACTTCAGTTTATAGCATGGGATATAACACACGCTTAATTCTAGCTGTCACCCTCAAACAAACGGTTTGATAGAGAGACTGAATAGTACTATTATTCCAAAAATGAGAATAACTACCCAAAATGGAAATAAAAATTGTTGAGATTTATATTTTACAAAAGACGAACGTGATTTGAATTCAATTAATAGTCAAATTCTCGGTATCAGACCATTCGAAACTCTGTCAGGATATATAGTATACCAAGGTTTCAAGAAGGTGGTCTTCGAAAAATTACAACTTCGAGTGAGACTTATACTAAACCAATTACATTACAAGAATAGCTGAGAAATAATATACTGCCAGAACAAGCAAAATATAAATGTTATTACAATGCTAAGAGAAATCAAACTGTAAAATATGAGTTGGGTGACATTATATTCGTAAAAAGAAATCCAGTGGCGACTGGGTACTCAGCGAAGCTTCAATGGACTTACAAAGGGCCGCTGGTCGTTATCGGGACCGATCTTAGTGATACTTATAGGCTTAAGAAGTTAAATGAAATTCGTGTTCGAAATGATCAAACAACGGCACATGTAAGACAGTTAAAGCTGTGGAAAAATTCAAATTGTGAACAAGAGAGTGAGGAAGAAAATGACAGCGATGCGGAATCTAATGTTGACAACAACTTGGCTCAAAATATTCAGACGGAGGATTTACATGGAAAAAATGCAGAAGTTGAGAGTGAGAAAAATAGTAATAATAAAAACGAGAATTTAACTTGTAGTGTTATAAGACCTAACCAGTTGTGGAAGAAGCTTGTGTATTTGAATGATTATGAGTTTTAAAACACCGGTAATTATCATTGACTTTATATAGTCATCGCCCTTTCTAGAAATAGTTGATTGGACACGATATGTTCGATTAATACGATTGAGAACGATAAAGAAACACGATTGAAAACAATTAAATTAATTGATTTCTATTGGTCAAAGCGATTGGAAAAAATTAAATTGATTGATTTCTATCGTGTTTCTTAATCGTTCTCAATTCGGTCAATCAAATCCAATCGTGTCCAATTGATTATTTCGAGAAGGGACCAGAGATAAATAAAAGGTTTGGGGGTCCAAACTCGTAGGATGGCCGATTGTTATAAATTGAAAGATTTTGGTTGTTCGATTGAGGCTGGAGATTTACTATGATGAAAGATGCGCCTGCTTGAGAGGGGCAAAAAGAGAGGGAGAAAGAGAGTTGTTGAGTTCGGAGGTGTGTATGTGATGTGTGAGTAGTATAGGCAGTGTGCTGCAAAAGGAATGTTACGTGGAAAAGTAATAAAAAAACATTAGAGGCTTGGTAGAGTTTTCGTGCGTGTGTCGCAAGCGTCCTCGAGAACAAGGTGTGATAGTGAGAGGACTAGTGTAACGAGACGAAAGAGATAGATCTCAAGGAGCGTGTGGTGTTTTGTATGTATTCCCGCCGATCCTGCACATACGTTTGGGCAAATCAAAGCCATTGTACTCTTTTGACAACGTTGACTATAAAACTGTTTCTTTGATTACTGATTGATCAAGTTGCTTAAACTATGCGCTCTACCCTCTCCATCCCAAAAGACTCAATTTGGTTTATGACAACTGTATTGTGATTTCTCTGAAAAATTACGAGTCAGAAAGATGATGAAAGATGAAAGTGAAAATGATGATGAAATGATGAAAGAATTATGAAGAATTAGCTCTCACAGTGCATGTGATCGTAACTACCCATAGGTAACACGTTACAAGTTTATCACTGATCAGCACTGAATGAAATTTATCGTGCATAGACAACTTTTTGGTTATTGCAGCAAAAAAGTTTGTCTGGCTTAGTTACAGTCAAACTGTATAGATGTTATACAGTCTGTTTCACAAGAAAAGGTACGCGTTTTCGCAGAAAGTTCCAAAGATTTCTATTCCTTTCTTTTATGTCCTGACTGAACGTTCGAAGGGCAACGTCGCAACCATCGATTCGTTTCAGTCTTGTTCGAAGTGTCAGATATTTCACAACATTGAACTATGAGTGCTATCTACGCCAAACGTTACGAAGCGGTTTTTTCGCGCACCCATACACGCGGACGACATCTTTCATACTCAGCTGCTGCCAAAGTGCTTAAAAAGTCTAAGCACTTCGTGTAAATGTGAGTAGAGCGGTATAGGGACACAAAAACCGTCGATGATCTGCCAGGGAAAAGAGAGACGCGAGCAACGTCCAGTAAGGAGGATAAGATGATCGTTGCACTGTTCAAGCGCAACCCAACTCTCCGGCTGCGTGAAGCCAAAGCTAAGCTAGCGGAGAAGAGACTACACGTTAGTATAAACACCATAAGACGCAGATTAGCTGAGGCGTTAGTGCAGTACCGTCCCACGAGGTAGAAACTCCTGCTCTCAGAGGTTCACATGGAAAACCGCTTGGCATGGGCTACAGAAAATGTTGATCGCGATTGGTCCAATGTAGTTTTTTCGGACGAAGCGTCCTTTTGGATTATAAGCTAAAAATATTGTAAATCGACTTTATAAAGTTGATTTCCAACTTGATCATCATAAATATTTTCATAATATTATACACAGCCACGTTTTAATGTTTAACGGTATGAGAAATAGAAATTAACTAAAAATGAAAGAGGTTTTTGAAATTGTTGGAAATTACTATTATTCTCGGAAATTCATCATTAATTATAAACAGTCTCTAAAAATAAAAAATAAAATTCGAACTCACATTTGAAAAATATCAAACCTCAACAAATTCATTACTTCGTTTCATAAAATTAAATAGTTTATAAAATTTCCAAGCTGTGCGCTTTTCTTTGAAAAAAGAAGCTCCTTTTGATATTTAATTATTAGAAATAAAATTAATAATGTTCAATCCGAATAATGACATAACAATGATTCTTTAATTTAGGATTAAAGAGGTAATAGAAAAAACGGTGTCAATAAGATTCATAAAGTTAAATATTTACAGAGTTATCGCACATAGTCGAGAGCGCCGGGGTCCGCATACTGTAAACTAGCACCTACTTCAAAGTTTTCGCCGAAAACACCGATGAGGCGCACGTAGCCATACAGAAACGGATGAGTCTTTTTTAGACAAAAGCAGCTCGTACAGCCCGAAATTAGAAGCAGATCGAAGATAACCAGCTTTTCGTGGAGGCTAAAGCCTTATTATATCTGCCTGCAATCGCTGATTGATTGGTAAATCACTAAAACTAATAGTTTTACTGCATTCTAGTTGTAAACGCGATTATCTTGAAACTGCATTTTGAAAAACTGCTCGTGCTGTAACTCAAAAAGTTATCGATCAATCTGGCTGAAATTTCGGGAGGTTTCTATCTATAACATTATCAAAAGGGTGTATCTAAAGTTTAAAAGATATCGCATAAATAAATTATTTTTCTGGTGTAAAAATTGTCGAAAATTTGATTAAACAGCCTACTCAATTTTTAATTTTATAGTTTTTTATAATTTTATAGATTTATCCTACCCCTACACATGTCAGTTATCGAAAAAAAATATTTTGTTTCATATTGATAGAAAAAATATGACAAATGCAGCACTTTGCGATGCCATGCAAAAGACGCCTGAAAAATACCCTACAAAGCCACTATTTTGTTAGGAAAAGAAATGTGTTTCTACACTTCAAAGCTGTAATAAAATGATGTCAAAATTTTAAAATGATGCGATTATTTTATCACCTTTAAAAAAATTCATAAAAATTTCTCATTTTCGGGCGTCAAAATGGTTTGATCCCCTTAATATCAGTTGATAAAGAAGATGAATAAAACACATATGACACGTATTACAGATTTCTATTTACATAAAATAAATTTTTATATTATTAGAATAAATGGATAGTCATTTTACCTAGCTTGGTTGTGCAATATAATCGAAATCCAATACACCTGAAATATGAAATAATTATGCACTCTAAAATACACAGAGAAAAATGGAGTTCATAAGAATATGAACGACTAATAAAAAACAGGAATAATTACTAAAAGAGAAAAGAGAGTATTAAACAGTATAGGACTCATTCCCAAACTGCGTGATTCTCTCTTCTGCTATCTAGTAATCATTCGTATTTTCGAGTAACCACTCCTTGTTTTTCAATAATCATTCATATTCTTCTGATCTGCATTTTTCTCCGTGTAGGCTTCACATAATAATATTTGTTCTTCGATAATTGGAGTCTCATCCATAAAAATAAGCATACCGATATTTCACATTAATTATAATTAACAAGAAATTAAACGTAAAGTCTGTAATCTTGCCCGTCTTTCTGCTACGCCTCTTGACTGGCACAATGAATGGAAATCGCTATTAAGGAGATTCACTTTTATATCTGACAAGGACGCAGAAGAAAATATCTCGAAATCGGACTAGATATTTTCGTTCACTAATAATTGGATCATTTTTATTAATAAAGTTTAGATCCAAGTTCTCACGGTTGCCCATAAATTTCTAGGAACACATATTACAAGGCAAAAAAAAGAAAACGTGCCGAGAAAGTTTAAAGTCTTTATGTTAAAATATTTCCAAGTGTATTTAGTATAGAAATATTCTGGAAAAACATTCATAGAATTAAGATTTTTCCACAATAATATGAAAGAGGTAATTTCAAAACTACGTGAACAAAAATATTTGTGATAGGGATTTTAGAATAGAAAATCATAATAATTCTAATCGTATATATCTATCAACAAAATAGTGCAGGATTATATCATATTTTCTAGAAATAAAATCAATATGAGATTTCTAGTGCTGCGCCTGTCCATAATCTTTGTTTAACAATTGAACAGACAACTGCACACTAAATACAAAATTTTATGCATTAATGAAACAAAGTTTTTCAATTAATTATCATTTTATTGTTATCAGGGCATTATCACCTCATTTTTAAATCATTTTGAACTGATATTATTTCAATAATAAATTAAATTTGAACATTTATAGAGATGGCTTTCATTAAATGTAAAGAGAATATTGAGAGAATTAAACCCTTTTAAATCTATTACAGTCAAAAAATAAAATATACCTTGTATCATAGTTGAGATGGATGCATCAGCAAAAAGTAGTGAAAAGACAATGAGAAGTTTCAAAAACACCCACTTTTTTACTAATATATTTTCGAGTAGGATTGGTGATAGAATTGTACACATTTTTTATTCAAAATAAAATACACATTTTATTAATTTATTTTTAGTTCAGTTTTCTCCAGTTTTATTCCCGCACATCATCTGTTCCGTTAATATTGTATATCGTATTAAATTATCTTAATCACGAATGGTACACTCCGAATAATTATTTTTGCACACAAAGATTGCTTCTAACTAAGCTCTTTACGAGATTTCAGAGCTGTAGAGCTTTCAGTGAACAGAAGAATGAGAAGATGCAGAAACGCATAAAGAATTAAAGAGAGAAGGGGAAAATTTGGCGGCTGAGGGGACTGGACAGAAAAGAAAGAATAGAAAAGAGATGGCACTGAAGATGGATAGAGCAGGGTAGAGAGGGTACAAAAGTATAGCAAAACGTCACGAGGTCACTTTACTGTGGGATAAATATAATTTTTTGGTACATGATATGTGAAAAGATGAGCTCATGTTGAAAACAAGTGGTGTTATTGTATGGGGAGTATTTCAATCCATATACAGAGACTTTCATTAATGTCTCTCTCAACCGAGTAGGTTATGCACTTCATTACTCCTATGTTTTTTATGCATATAGCCTAGCTAGGTGAAAGGCATATATAGCCTTTGCTGTTGCACAAATATATACATTCCTTATGCTAAAACTTATTAAACTATGCTGAAAAGAAATATTAAACATTCTCCTTTTAACTATGCATTATTTCGGAAATCATATGATGCACATATATTTTACACGTCACATCTACATGATATCCCTGTTTTCACGAGCATAAAACAGTGACCATCACAAAACTTTCATATTTCATCATTTGGTATAAAAAAGTACAAATTAGAAGTCAGAACTTATATAATTTTTGTCTGTGTAACGAAACTTAAGTCTTCAACCTTTTAATTTTTTTTTCTATGAGACGAAAATGAGGTGAATAGATAAAAATATTTGGTTTTAATTAATAAAGAGGTAAGGCTTAGCAATTAAATGGCTTTACACGGAGAGGCACGTTAGGTACATTATTTATTACAGTGTTAGTAAGTTGTATTGATAATTCTTGACCAGAACATTATGTTTTTCAAGTTATACCTGTTGCAATTTTATAATTATGTGAGTATTTATGAGGGTTTTAAAATATTACATGATTCGCGATCCATATTAATAAAATCCCATTTACGAACTATGAAGAATTACAGTTCACTGTAATACTGCATTTTTTATTCAATGAAATGACAGAGTCCTGTAAATGTACTACGTATTAAGGGTATTTAATACTTATGAAATGAGCAAATTTGATTAATTTTAGCAAAATATGTCGAAAACATTTTCTTCATTAACAAAAAGAAAAGTATTTTATGTGCCTGCGGCGTCTAAACTCGTTTTTTCGCTACAGTTAAGAGTAGCGCAATATTGTGTACTGCGCTACAGAGGAATGTAATGTGAAAATTGAACTGCGCATGCGCCTATAGCCATACAGCGGAGCACAATCTTCTTCTTATTCTTCTTTTTCTTCGTACAGCGTTAGCACCCTACTGACAAAGCCTTGTATATTTGAACTGCGTATGCGTCTATTGAAATCCGCTACTACTACACAAGATCGATAAAATCAAAATGTCCGGGACTAGTCGCGAAATATCAAGTGTAATGACTAGCGCCGCAAACAACTACAATACTAGATTAGATTCAAGTCTACGCATAAAAACTCGTATACGCACCGAAGTCACATAAAATAGAATACGTGCCAATGCACACAATTCGGGAAATAACGAGACTCGCGACAATGCTCGCAGGACTGATCGCGCCTCGGATTCGTCTCGGCTTGGTATTGGCTTCGTCTCGACTATGCATCGGCTACACCTCGACTACGCATTGTCGCTTGTCGCGCAATAACCCTCATTGTGCGCCTAGGCACGTAATATACTATTATCTACGTCCGTTTTTATCTTCTCCGACATTTTCTAAATTCTGCAAACTAGATTGTATGTAGTTTGGTTGTAAACATGTACAGACTGGACCAAGTTGTTCACATGAACTTGCTACTTTTCTTAAGTATCACATGTCCTTAGCATAGGAGCTTTTTGATTTATAGAGAACGCGAAGATTCTTAACACTTGAATAAGATTAATAGTTTTGTGGTAGTTAAATAGGTATGGAGTCAGTGCTTTCCCCAATTTATAGGCGGTGAAAAACGTAAAAAGTGTAAAAAGCCAACGTTTCGGTCATAGATAAGAGCCCTCTTCAGGGCCACAGGTTCTTTTACAAAATTTTCAAGTATCAAAAATACCTTGAGTCCAATAATTAGAAGTTTAAATGCGGAAAAATTTTTAATCAGTTCACCAAATTAAAATTTATATTTTTAATTTCTTGGTTTTTTTCTTTTCACTGTCTCTTCAGTTGCTGATAGTACAATTGAATTGTAGAACTAAAATCTTAAAATCATGTATATAAAATTGGAAAAAAGTACTCATGAATGGCAAAGGCCTGGTATAAGACGATCATGATAATGTGTGGTCGTCAAGCACAAAAAAACAGTTCGTAAGGGTTTGAGTCTTTGATGTGCGGAATAACTGTAAGCCGCTAATTATTCAAGGTATTCTAAGAACTGATTTAAAACGCGACACTGTTATTAATAAAAGCAACACTTGAGCATTAAAAAGCAAATCAATGAGAGCTTTATCTTTGTAAAATATTAAAAACCTGACCTTAAAAAACAACACTGACACTATAATGATCAAACCTTGAACACAAACACAATTCAGTCATTGAAAAGAGCTAACTAAATATACAATTGAACAAAATTAATTCTTCGATTTTCATAATACAAACATTTTAGCTAAAAAATGTAATTACGAAAATAGATTTATGTCAGATATGTATCATATTGCAGGTACAGATGACGCTGTGAATCTCAGAACAGACGTTGAAAACCTTCCTGAGATTCATGGCTCTACGCTGGAAAAATAGTGGTTATAAGTGGTGGGGCCCATTTTTGCGAGCTTCGCCTTACTACTAGAGCTCGCTGGCTCTGCGTCTATCTCTTCTTCTGTAATTTGGGGATATCATTGAGGTCGCAATTGTGAGACAAGATAAAGAATGGTAATCGCGAAATAGATTATCTACACTTTTGGCTGCTGTGGCAAATAAAAGTCGAGAATATTCGGTGTGTGCACAGTGATTGCTGCTGAATTATGTCTAAGAGACTCAGGTACTGTGTAGAAGCCTCCAGAGCATTCAGCTGCAGAAAACATGCTCGTAAGAAGTGTACATTGGAAACTGTTAACAACTTCGGTGCTATATTTTCATACGTAGCTTTCGCTGAAATTTTTTTTGGATAAATTGATAGCTTCTTCCACGCTGTATCTTATCTTTTTCCCCGTCTTTAGCCTAATATTTGCTTGTCCTAAAAGTAATTCCCAAATTCACATATAGATGTCTTTGACTATCTTTTTGAATGACTTCTGTCAATTCCATGATTTTTTCCATCTGGTATTTGTTAGCTGTCACTTTTAGCTTCCTTTACAAACAAATTGCGCGTAATTTCGTTTACAGTTGTTAGTTTGGCGCCAACTTTAAGATGGAGTGTTAAAATGAGCATTTTCGTCATATTTTGCTTCTTTATTTCCGTAAAGGAAAGAACACAGCATAGGCTACTAAAAAGTTACGTGATGTGTGTTGTGAGGAAGCCTTAAAAGACAGACAGCGTCGAAATTGGTTTGATAAATTCCGTTCTGGGGATTTTTCACTCAAAGATGAGCAACGTTCAGGTCGGCCAAATGAAGTTAAAGATGACCAAATCAAACCCATCATTGAATCGGATCATCATGTAACTGTGCGAGAGATTGAAGAAATGACCGTCATATACAACGTCTTGAACTCCTTAAAAAACTTGATATTTGGATTTCACATGGATTGAAAGAAAGTCATTTAACAAAACGCACCAACGCTTGTGATTTAAATCTTGAACGCAATGAATTCGATCCTTTCTTGAAAAGATTATCACTGTTAATGAAAAATGGATTGTTTACAATAACATCGTTCAAAAACGATCATGGTCCAAGTGTGTTGAACCACCACAAACAACATTGAAAGCTGAATTGCATTAAAAAAAAGATTATGCTGTCTGTTTAGTCGAATTGGAAAGGTGTGGTATTTTTTGAGCTGCTTCCAAGGAACCAAACGATTAATTCGGATGTCTACTGTCGTCAGCTCAACAAATTGAACGCAGTAGTACACTACACTACACCACATACATCTTTAGCCACTCGCCAAAAATTATTAAGGTTCGGTAATAACGGTTATTAACATCCACCATATAGCCCTGACCTTGCACCATCAGATTACTATTTACTTCGATCTTTCCAGAACTCCTTGCATGGCATTTTTGTGCAAAATGAGAGCTGGACCCCCTCATGGTACTCGCTGGGCAACGTGCTCGTGGTCTGCTCGGTGTCTGGACCTGGATTTCTATGCTGCTTTGCGAGAACCCCTTAAACGGGGCTCGCGGGTGGTGTGGGGTTTCTGGGCTGCGTGGGGCGAGTACGGCTAACTTGGCTCTTCCACTGGCCTTGATACCAGTGGACACCTGAGACGGATCCAATGGATGTCTGTCAATCAACTTTATTCCTTAGATAGTGCACCGGACCCAGTTTTTCCACGTTTGTGATCTTGATGGTGGAAGTAACTAGACAAGTGGACAGTAAGCTTGCGTGCCACCCTCCACCCGACTTTTTGGATGCGAGTGAGCTTCGCTTTAACATCGGGGAGTGTGTTCTGTAAGATCTCTAGGTATCCACGAGCGGATTACCACCCGCCCAAAGCTACAAATATGTCTATATTGTCTGCCCAAAAGTCTAGATGACGCGTAACGAAATAATGCAGGTCCCGCAGGTAGAAACTTACGACCGGTGCAGTACTGCCACGCCACTGATAATACTGACTGCCAGTGCTGAACCAGAATATGGGCACAATTCTGTCGAATACTGATTTTCAAAGCTGACGCAGTACTATTGTCAGACGATGATTCAATTCTAAAAAATGTTTAATAAAATTTCTTTGACTGTAAAAACAACATTTGATATCATTTCACTATAGACTAGACAAACACAATATCTTACATATAATCGCACTCTTGAACGTGATTAAAAATTTTCAAACGTTGCCTGGATTTGAACCCTACCTATCACAACGTACTCCAACTATGTTAATGACCAAATCCTCGCAGCTACCGAAGTGATTTGGTGATTCTGTAGAAAATCTGAGCTAAGATCTATGCATCATCCATGATCAACTCAAAAAATCTGTAATCCGTTCCTTCGGTAATTTTTGCACTTCACAAGTTTTTAAATATTAGTTCACTTGAATCATTTCTGTATTTAATTTTTATATTGCCCCTCCATAAAATGAAATATTTTTTAGTTTTTCGCTCTGAATGATTTAATAAAATTAATAATATAGACTGCTGTGGAGACAAATATTTAAAAAATAAAAGTAAACAGTTTTAACTCTTGCATATGTATTTTAGAAAGCTTTATTTTCTAAATTTGAAATAAGAATAACTAAAGGGTTTCCCAATAGGGGTGATATGATTTTGAATGTCCCTATCGGGCTCATTTGAACTGAAATTTTTGACGTCTGCTGTCAGTTGTCATCAGTAAGGTTTGCCATTTAATCATGAGTAGTTTCACGCTTCCACAACGTTTGGAAATTGTCCAATTATTTTATCCAAATTCGAGAAGTTTTGTCGGTGTTCAAAGAGCATATCGTGCAAAATATGGTCGTCATTCTGCTCCATCCGCGCTCTCAATTCGTCGAATAATCGATAAGTTGGGGAGTGAATTTACTCTATTGGATACTAATCCTAAAAATCGTATGCGTACCGCACGTTCTACACAGAATATAGCCGCCGTACAGGCCAGTATCGAGGAAAACCGTGAATTGTCCGTGCCACGCCGATCTCAGGAATTGGGCCTGTCCAGGATGACTACCTGGCGTATTTTGCGATTGGATCTTGGCCTGCATCCCTATAAGATGATTCTGGCCCAAGAACTGAAGCCTAATGACCATCGTTTGCGTCGGGAGTTCGCGGATTGGGCTCTGGAATCAATTGAAAATGATCCTAATTTTCATAAAAAAATCATCTTTTCTGATGAGGCGCATTTTTGGCTCAAGTCTCGGGGGACATTTGGCCGATATATTGTTTAAATCATAATTGGCATAGAATATCCAATATAATAAACAAGATTTCGATCAATTCCGAATGAATATTCAGTGTTTTTTTTCAATTTCAAAACATATCACCCTTATTGGGAAACCCTTTATTTTGCACACCACGCGCTAAAAAAGTACTTTTAGTTCTTGTAGAGCGGTAGTAAGGACGTCTATTTCCGATCGGCGTTTTCATATTGTATCTGTTTTTGATTCCCAGGTCCTACTATTGCTCCTTACGTCCGCTGAACAGCAGTGACAATGTGAGTTATATTTTACCCATGTTCGTCGTTGGCATGCAGCCTACGTTTTTGACATGGCTAGTATTCATGTACGCAATTTCGAATTTGTTGTGAGTCGTCTACTGAATATCTAGAAAATTTATCAACACCTCTCCAACCCCTTATTGAAAAGCACCCTACTGGAGGAATGAATATTTGGAAAATCTGTATCTCTGTTATTATAAACATTTTGAAAAACATTTTTGCATGTGTATTTTTCTTGCCGCCTACTGTGTCACCGCAGAACTTATCAAACTTTGTAATCCCTAAAAACCACCCCCGAAAGGCAAAGGTTGAAAGAAAAATTGATCACGTACACTTGGGGTTATTTTGAAGCCTTTTCTGGAAGGGAGACACTCACATTTCAAAAAATCTGAATTTAAGGAATTCTCGCACCCTTTTTCAAAGGTAGAAAAAAATTTTGACCTGATGGAGCAATTTTGAGGTCAGATTCGATTTCAGCGACCTTGGAAATATAAAAATGCGTTGGTCTAGTCTCTGTCACATAATTTCTGTTGTTGTGTAGCTGTGTGATAGATAATTGATTCTTTCTGAATGATAATATGCTATCTGAATTTACGATCCAAATGTAACTTTTCAATAATGTTAAATTAATAATGTAGTTAATAATGATAAATAATAATGAATTATTAATAATGCAGTCATGTTGATAACCTCTTACTGCCTCACTAGGTTTTTAGCATAACATAATTATATTACCGACACGTGGTGTGACTTTATGACTCATTACCGTGTGTGAGATCACAATGTGGATATAGCGATGCTCTTCTTCATCACTTATTATTAAGTATTCAACTGATGTGTCGACACGAGGTGATGCATTGCTTTCACGTCACGCAAATAGATACTTGATCCACATGGTAATTATCATAAGAATCCCAAAATATTAGGAATTATTCATTACTTATTCACACTGGCTTATCGCGCATTGCCCTTACACAGAGACAGTAGGGGAATTTAAAAATTACTGGCATGTAACAGTTCTCCTTCTTCAGAATGATCATCGTCCCCGATGAAATGATAAATTAGTCATTTTAATGTAATTTATTGAAGTGTCTCATTAAGAAAGGTAGGTGTTTCTGTTTCCCATGTAATGCTGCAGCTGCATTATGGTATCTTCTTGAGTGAGTAAATTTTCATCAGAATTTGACCCGGAGTTTTAGTACCTTGTTAATCGTTTCAGTGTTGTTTGGTGCCCGGGGATTTTATTCTGGTGGGACCTCTTAGCTGATCTCACACAATTGACACGATGGCATATTGTTGCTTACGAGGTCGTGGGCATGATTCTTTTCTTTGTCTCTTTCAACCATGGAGGATGATAGTTCTGTTTCAAGTGCAAAGAACCATTTGCAACGAGAGTTACTGTTATGAATATCACTACCGTTTCTCATTAATAAGGAAAGCTACTTCAGTGCTAAGAAAAACTGATAAGTAATTCGTTTTGTGATTATTTGCATGTGGCTCATTTATATAAGTGCTGTGGCCTTGAAATGTCACGATGAGTTCCCTCTAACGGGCCTATTCAGTTCATGAATTTTTGAGGAATGGACGTTCCGGATTTTGAGGAATTCGACAGTTTTTTGTCTTCGCAGAGCCTTTTCAATTTTGACCGGTCGTCGCTTGTTCCGGCTTCTGTCAGTATCTCAGCCTCTAATACTACTTCTGGAGCAAAAACTGAAGCTTTCGAATTAACTAGCAACAGTTTGAACTTTCGGGTGTCTGATACATTTATTTTAGTTCGTGCTCATTCTTCTCACGTCACTTCTAAGATTCTTATATTAATATCTGTGTTTCAGGTATTACGGGAATCCTTGCCATCTCCGCAGGTGTTCTCTAGAATTCTTTTGGCCAGGACCCATCTATTGGCCACGAAAGTAGTCCACTATAGTAAAATTAGTCGGATTTGGTGTCAAGTAACTAAGTACGGCGGTCCAGTTCAATTCGTGCACGACGAGACCGGGGTGAGCCCCGGATTTCCCGAATTAGCCTTACTTCGTCGGTGTTAGCGAACAAGGAGGTTATCAGCGCTCTGGAAGTGGGACATGTAAGTGATCTAGAGTTTTTGGCGCTAGCTGAAGCGCACGTGGCTATACTCATAGTTCAAGAGCGTATTCACTAGCCTCTCCAATCATCTGTTTGCCTGGGGTAAGTAGATTCTTCCGCACTAACAAGGAACCCTAGGGAGGTGTCCCCCTCCGATTTTGTTCGTTCGCACATATGTTATAGTACCCGAAAAACTAAGCGACACGTATTTTTTTTACGCGCCCAAAATGGTTTTTAGGGGGTAAGAATCACCCCCGACAAGTGCGGTACCAAATATCCATTTAATTGTTTCACATATAATAACAGAATCTTTTACAATCAAACTTACTCAAAAAATATCCTCACTATGAGAGATGAAATATGTGATTTTGTCAACTTGATAAAAAAAGATTTTTGGGGGGGTAAACTACCCCACAATAAGTTTCAATTATACAAAAAATTTTCAAACAGACATTGTTTCAACCCGAAAAATCTAGAAAAAATATATGTTTCACGCGATAATAAAATAAAGTTTACGTATATTTGCATTTTCATGAGAAATTAATTAATGATAGGTAACCATCCTTAAGTGCATGTTATTATATTTCTACAGAATGAAGTAAATTCCGCGTAAAAAACCAAGCAGGAAAAATTCTTTCACACAGAGGATTGAAAAATATAAATTGCTTAATTTAGTCGAAACATTTTATGGGGGTAAACTACCCCAAAAAAGTTACGATCATACAAGAAAATTACTTTCTTCTTATTTTCTCTCGTTTCACATGCATTCTTAACTAATTATATCTTACTTAGATATATATTTTCAGTCCCGAGACCCACACAAGAACACACGGCGTATCGGTGTGTCTCCACTTCGTCGCTTAGATTCCACGCTGTCGGCTGTTAAGCCACGATCGAGAATTAAGTATCTCTCGACTTCGTGTAAAGGTGGCGCGAAGCAGACGAGAAATTCAAAATGACAAAATGAAGAGTGGACATTCAAAAGGGCGTAACCCACAATTTTTCAAAAATCGTTTTTTTGGCGAAACAAATTCTTGAGGTTAATGCCAATACAATAGCGCAAACGATTTTTTTTTCCAATCGGAAATATTTTTATTTTCGATTTGGAAATCAAAAATCTGTATCTCGAGGTGTCGAAATAGGAACGTTTCTGTGCCGCCGTGTAAAATTTCAGAAATGTGGGTTACGCCCTTTTGAATGTCCACTCTTCAAATATATAATTTAGGATATTACCCTTATTTTTTAGATATTTTCAAAAACATGCATCTAAAATGAATATCTAAATATATTGTTTTAAATTTTAGAAAGATTAAAACTCTTAAAAAATCATTTTCTAGTGGAATTCAAGGTCAAGAAATGTTTAAAGTTCCAAAACAAAATAACAATTTTAGTATTTTTAATCTTTGTAAATTAACAGCTTCGATTAGAGAATGATGTGGAGAATATTTTATTTCAAGATATGATAAAACATGAGATTTAATTCTAAAAAATCGAGTGTTTGAATATCCAGACAATACGTGAATTTTATCTAAATTTAAATACGAAATTATACAGGAGGCTTTTTCGGGTATAAGGCGACATTGAAAAAAAATTTATTTGCATGAAACATTCTAAAAGTTGTTTGAAAAGTTTTTGAAATACATAATACTTTTAGAATTTTCATTTCATTATATAACTACGAATTAAAGGTTTCAGTATTCAAAAAACCAAAATTGTATCTAAATTTGCATTCAAAATTACACCTTGCAATTTTTCTAGCATTAAATAAAATTGAAAAATATGTTTCTGGAATATATATATATTTCTGGAATAAATATTTACAATATGTACACTACCTTCGGGAATTACAGGTTCACCTGTAAATTCACTATAATTGAAGTTCCTTAATTTTTATATTACCAAGTCATGTAAAAAATGTTACGTATTTTAAGTATTTTCTTACTACCCTAGTCGAAAGTACGTGGTTTCGGCACCAATTTCATGGCAGAAAGTCTAACATTCATGCATTGGTCAAGCTATATGCGCGCCCTCTATAATAGCGGGAGTAAAAACGTAAATAACCTCAAGCGTCAAAATTTGTCCGCTCTCTGCTAATGTTTATTAGTGGCAATGAGTGAATATTATTTAGAATGTAATAGTAGTGACAGAAGTGTAACAAAAATAAAAATAAAAAAATGAATGACATATCATCTGATGAATCGACAGATGAAGAAGACATTAATAAAAACTTTGAAACTGAAGCTCAATTAATAGTAGAAACTGACACCTTACCCAAAAAGTCCGTTGACAGATTTCATCATTTCATTTTCTTGAAGCGCTTCAGGTACGCATTAAAGCATCCATGGCCCGAAAGCGCTTGCGCCAGGTAAAAGCCGACTTGACCGTGCTTTCTATCCAGCCAGGTGGCGAACTCCAGGACACAGTTCGGTATGCTGAGACAATTCTCATCACCACACCTCTCTGTGCCGAGAACAGCTTCTTCAGGATAGCACGGTTGTTAAGGGCACTTGTCCAGATCGGAGCTGCATAAAGCAGCTTCGAATTTACCACGCTCACAACCAGCCCTCTCTTAGCTTCCCTGGGTCCACTAATGTTGGGCATGAGCCGAGTCAGGGCGCCCCCAAATTGGATGGCTTTAGCAGTCGCGATCTGCAGGTGTTCGCCGAAGCTAAGCCTTCGATCCAACTGCACACCCAGGTACTTAATGCTCTTTCTCCACTTGATTTCATGCTCCGCGAGAACGATCCTCGGGTATTTGAAGGATCTCCTGTCTGTGACCAGGAAATCCTCGGTCTTTTCAGGGGCCATTTTCAGGCATCTGCTATCCAACCAACGCTTTGCCCGTCACATACTATCATTGATCCTTAGCTCCAGAATTTTGACGTCGTCAGCAGCGCACACGAAATACATGACGTTCCAAACGAGTGGACCCACCCGTGACCCTTGAGGGGCGCCACATGTTATCTCTTCTTTGAGAGACCATTTGTCGCCCTCGTATATGACCCACCTGTCGCTCAGATAGTGATCTATCATTCGCAACAGGTAGTCTGGAACCTTTTTCTGCACCATCGCCTCGATGCAGATGTTCCATCTCGCGGTATTGAACGCATTGCGTATGTCAATGCTGATCAACGCGCAGAATACCTTACGCTTACCAGTTCCTCTTCTTGCTTCAGTGGCGATGTCCACCACTGCCTGGATGGCGTCAACTGTAGACCTGCCTTTCCGAAAGCCGAACTGGTTTTCCGAGAGACCATTCTCGCGGACCATGTGACCCTGTACTCTTTGTAGAATCATTTCCTCCAGAAGTTTTCCTATCGTATCCAATATGCATATTGGTCTATATGATGAGGCATCCCCTAGAGGTTTGTTGCCCTTCCTCAGCAAGAACAACCTCTGCTTCTTCCAGTCAGCGAAGAACTTCCCCTCCCGAAGACAAGAGTTAAAGACTTCTAGGAGAATTTCCGGGTATACCCCGATCACCTCTTTGAGGATATCGTTCGGCTCTCTTTAGTTCTTCGAGAGTGAAGAGTTCCTCGCTCCAGACCATGCAGGAACTTCGGTCCTGTCTTTGGAACGGCTCTGCATGGTGAAACAAGCTTCGCACGATGTACTTGACTCGATCGGCATTATCCAGGCCCGGGGTCTTTCTTCTAGTTACCAATCTCTTAGTGACTATTTTGAAGGCAAGACCCCATGGGTCCTTCTTGAATTCCCCGATCAAGTCTTTTCAGCACTGAAGTCGGCTTTTCTTTATGCCTTGCCTCAGAGCTGATTTAGCTCTTTTCCATGCCTCGCGCAGCAGGGAATCACCCTTTGAGCGGTTGAATCTCTGCTGCGCTGCGAGGCATTCCCGACGCAGGACAGACAACTGGTCGTTCCACCAGTACATCGAGTCCCCGGTACGCCTGTTCCCGCGGCGAGGCATGGAGTGGTCACATGCTGCGACCAATTTCCGCCTCACTGCCCGCACAGTGTCCTCCAACGACCCAGCAGACCTTGCTCAACCAAGCTCATCTATGAGCCTGGTTTCTTCAAAATGTTTGCGAAGCTTGTCTTTGCTGCATCGTTTTGTGGGACGCACCAGTCGCCTATCCTTGAGGCAAGACGGGGCGCGGCAATCGTGAGGTCCATATTCGACCCCCCCCCCGCTCCTCGTCTGAACGTAAAATCCCTGCCCCGATTCAATACAATCAGGTGATTCCTGGCGGCCATCTCACCAACCAAGATCCCCTCCTATCCAGACGGGCTTCTCCCCACTCGGGCGACATACTATTAAAGTCGCCCGCAATAAGGGACCGCCCACTAGCCTCTTTGAGGCTTTTCTCGAGGAGGAGGATCTGGGTCTCAAATATATCGAAAGGATCGCTGGGAGAAAAGTAGTAGCTGTTCACACGTACGTAAGTCAACAACCTCTTCTCTTGTGACTGTCTCGTCGAGGTCCCTAACTTCAAGGGACCTCTTCGAGACCAAAGATTTAACTTCGGCCTTCTCCCCGACCGCTTGGTCGAGCGCCTTTTCGAAGGTCGAGACGTCACCCCCCTTTTTGAGGACCAGGAGGACCTCCTCCCTCCTGGTTCTCCGAATGGAGAGGAACTCCGCTCCTGCATTTTGGGGGTCTACCTTCACCTTCATACCAGAGGTATCAAAGTTGTTTACCTCAGTGAATGTGTTGAGTTTCGTTCCAAGTAAATCGCATTTGCGGCATCCGTTGCTTTTCTTATTTCATCAAGAGAAAAAAGCAGTTGAAGCTCATCGATTGCTGGTAGAAACTTATGGTGAACATGCGCCAGTGATTAGAACATGTGAGACATGGTTTCGTCAATTTAAAAGTGGATATTTCGATTTAACAGACTATGAACATCCTGGTGCAGCGAAAAACTTCGAAGACGAAGAATTGCAGGCTTTATTGGATGAAGACCCAGCCCAATCGCAACAACAATTGGCACAAACACTAAATGTGACCCAAGGAGCAATTTGCGAATGTTTAAAAGCCATGGCAAAAATCCAAAAGTATGGAAAGCGGGTACCACACCAACTGAACGATAGACAAATGGAAAATCGAAAAACCATTTGTGAAATACTGCTTCAACGGTTCGAAAGGAAATCTTTTCTGCATCGAATTGTCACGGGTGACAAAAAATTGATTTATTTCTAAAACCCGAAGCGGAAAAAATCATGGCTTTCACCTGGTGAGGTCGGTCCATCGACTCCAAGGCCAAATCGCTTTGGCCGTAAGACAATGCTCTGCGTTTGGTGGACCAGTCTGGCGTGGTGTACTTCAAGTTATTAAAACCTGGTGAGACGGTGAATACGGATCGCTACCGACAACAAATTATCAATTTTCATCATGCGTTGATCGAAAAACGGATGGAATGGGCCCGAAGACATGGCAAAGTTATCCTACAACATGACAACGCACCGTCTCATACCGCTGAAGTGGTGAAGAACACATTAAAAGCATTGAATTGGGAAATATTATCGCACCCACCGTACTCTCCAGAACACGCTCCGTCCGACTATCACCTTTTCGCATCGATGGGGCACTCACTCGCAGAGCAGCGCTTCGCAAATTTTGAAGAAGTCGAAAAATGGCTCGTCGAATGGTTTGCCTTGAAAGAGAAAAAGTTTTTTTGGAATGGTATCCATGATTTGCCTGAAAGATGGGCGAAATGTGTAGAATCCAATGGTCAATACTTTGAATAAACAATTTTTAAGATTCCCTTGAGAATTAAGTGTTTTTTTATTGAAAAAACCGGCAAACTTCAACTAACACCCCTGGTAGTTTCAGGATATTGGCGTAGGACTCTGCATCCTTCGCCAACACCCTGATAGCGTCGCCCGACCTAGCGGCCGGTGACCACCTTGGAAACCTCCCCTTTGTTTTAGGTTCCTGCGCAGAGGGCACAGGAATCTCTTTCTTCTCCTTCTCTTTTTTTATTTTTTTCCACCAGCTGCCATTCCCTACCCTTTTTTGGGGTCTGGTCTCTGGTGGCCGCAGTGTAGGATGGCGATAAGCCACCCTTCCCTTTCTTGAGAAACCTATAATCGGGGGGAGAAGTAGCAACCCTCTTCTTCCCCTTTGTCAGCTTTTTGGGGTGTCTCCCAGAGACGCAGAGCGCAGTCTCCGGAAGATACCCATCTTTTTTGAGGCGGGGTGGGATTACAGCCTTTTCTGGATTTCCACCCCGCTTTCTAGTAGGCACTTGTTGGTGTTAAGCATACCGCTCAACACCTTAGTTGCCTCATTTACCGAATCTTTTACAAAGCCAGGGTTATTCCTCAGCATACCCTGTTGGATAACGCTGAGGACCCTGGCTATCCTCTCCATCTTTTCATTTTGCTCCTTCAGGAGCTAAAGGACGTCTTTCCATTCCTCAGCCCCTGGAGGAGTGTGTGAGGTCGTATCTGGTGCCTTCACCTCTTCACTTCTTTTATTTACATTTGAATTCATATTAATTATCGTCGTGTCTTAAGACGGTTCGTTCATCATGGGAGTCCTACGGCAGTAGGGCTACTATCCCCGCCTGTATAGATCCCTAGTTATGTGCGCCGAAACCGAGAAGCGGCTTGTCGGATGTTCGATCCTATCGGCACATTAAATGAAGCGAGTAAGAAGGTTACGGGATAGGTCCGCGCCATAATGATGCTAAAGGTTTAACTTCACCCCTATAGACCCAGCGGTGCCGGCTCCGCCCCGACACCTGACCCGGACTTCAGGCTAGACGGTGTGCGATTTACCCTACGCAGCGTTGGATATAAGAAAATACTGACCAGGTAATCCTTCATTCCTGCGCCCAGGCGTCCATGATTTCAACCCCGAAATTGGCTCCAGACAGTAGAAACGTGAGCGGTTTTCCCAGTTTAACATGTGGTTTCACGGGATCTTTGCCCTTCGCGGCCGAACACCGGAGGGACTTACATTTACCCATATTACTCCCACAGACGTAAGGTACTGACATCGCGTACTACTCTGGTCGGGAGGCTACTACTCCTCCCTTGGCAAGTCTATCGGGAATATCCACCAGGCGCCGGCCGCAGCCCATTCACTCAGCAGTGCATTCGTTCTGGAATGTGGGGGTGTCGGTATCGTGCATGTGGTTGTGATGTGACCGCGAGGGGGCACGAGGGAAGTTCAGCGTCACCGCCGCATCATTTAACCTTATTTATAAAACAGTAAATACGTATATACTAATGAATGAATATATACATACATTTTACATTGTGCAAAATTTTTATATATGTAAGTTTTGGACTCAAAAACTTAATATCCGATATCAGGAGAATTAGTGAGGTTAAGGTTATTGATGAAGGACACGTGTGATGCAGTAATATAACTGTAATAAATCAACACATTTACAAAGTATTTACACAAAAGAAATAATCATTGACAAAAGTGATCTTCATTAATTACGCACCTGAATCTACACTAATGTCGACAACAACATTTTAAGTCTTAATAATTCTTAATGATTGTTTTAATATAATTTTAATATAACGCCATGTGCTCTTTTAACGACGAGTCTGCCTCTCTACGTCGTTCTCCTGACTACCATGATCGACGTCGCTGCTCGCGTTATGACGAGCGCGACTACCGACCAAGTTTGGAGGGAGTTTCAAACTTACATCCCCCCCACCCTTTCTAGCTAGGACATGAGACTAGGAAAGGACTATAAGGAATTAATTTACTCGCGTGGAAAAGATTAGATTCTTTTTTCTTAAAACCGCGTTCTACTATAAAGATTAATTCTGATAATTTCTCTTTTATTTTATAAGGGCCTTCTCTAATTGGATCCAATTTATTTTTATTTAATTTATTTCCATTTTTAATATAAACTAGATCATTTATTTTATATTCGAATCGTTTTGAATTTTTATCGTAATACCCTTTATTCTGTTCGTGAATCTTTTTTAGATCTTTCTAAAGCTAACAATCAATTATCTTTTAATTTATCTTCTTTATTCTTGATTTCATCTGGAAACATTGGGCTATCCGATCCTGTCAGCAAATAATTTGGCGTAAAGGCTCTTGAGCTGTGAATCGTATTATTGTATTCTTCTACGCATTTTTCTGCTATTTTTGGCCATGGTTCTTATTTATTTTCATAAATCTTACATCTAATCCTATTGACGAAAGTTTGGTTGGCTCTTTCATTAAGGCCATTTGAAAAGGCACAATCAACAGCAGTAAAAATCATTGTTATGTTCTTGGATTCTAAATATTGTTTAAATTTTCCTGAATTGATTCCGGGATATTGATCCGCTAGTACAATATTCAGTTCGGCCATAGCTTTTGTTTTTTCTATTAATGCTATGAAATCATTCGCTAATTGTGTTTTTGACATAGTGATAAAAGCGTATCTGGTGAAGTGGTCTATGAGTAAATGCATGTACCTTTTTGTACTATTATTTCCTAAAAATCCACCTATCGTATCCAGCGATACGATTTCAAAAGGTTTTGTGGCTGGACCTAATTGTGCTAAAGGCGCTTTGTGCCTAAAAATTCTTGTTTTATTTTTAATGCAAATATCACAAGTTCTGCAAACAGTTTTTATCAGCTTGTGCATATTTTTAAAGTAAAATTTATCTGTTATCATTAAAATTAATTGTTTCATACCTATGTGTCCTAATTTGTGATGCATATCTTTAATCACTGATACACCGAAATCTTCTGACAGCCAAATCTTCTTTTTATTATTAATAACTCTATAAATAACATTATTTTCAATTTGATGATTTTTATCCAGTTTCAACTGTTTTTGGTTTTCTATTTTTTTATTCATTTCTAAAAAATTTACCGTCTTTATTGCTGAGTCCGAATCATCCTCATTTTCTCTCTCTTCTAGCACTGGATTACGAGACAAACTATCAGCTTCCGAATTATCTCTTCCGGGATTATAAAATATTTCAAACTCGAATTGAGATATGTAATTCATAATTTGTATCAATTCGGGATCTTTACAATTCTTTACATTGAAGTTTTCTAATGGCTTATGGTCAGTAAATATTCTAAATCTTCGACCAATTAAGTAATACTGCCAATATAATATAGCTTCCTTTATTACTAAACATTCTATGTAAATTGCTCTTTTCTTCTTTTGTGACTCATTTAACTTTCTCGAAAAAAAAATACTGGTTTTAATAAATTATCTTCTTGTTTCTGTTTTAATACTGCACCCACGCCTTCAATACACGCATCCGTGTAAATTTCAATTGGTTTGTCTGCATCAAAAACGGCTAGGATCGGGGCGGTACATAAATAATTTTTAACTATTTGAAAGTTTTCTTCGCATAATTCCGACCATTCGAAATCTATATTCTTTCTTAATAATCTGTGAAAAGGCTCCAGCAAAATTGTACTTCTTGGGATATATTCCAAATAAAAATTAATTTTCCCTAAAAATTGGCGTATTTGTGTTTTTGATTTTGGAATTGGCAAATCTTTAATAGAAATTAAATTGTCGTTTAACGGGCTAATATAATTATTACTAATTAAGTGACCTAAATATGGTATTTTTGTTTGTGCAAATTTGCATTTTTTTAGGTTTAATTTGAATCCTACTTCCAATAATGCTTTTAATATCACTTGTAAGTGTATTAAATGTTTCTCATATGTCTCTGAGAAAACCAAAATGTCATCAATGTAATTCTCTGCAAATTCATTCAGCTTATGTTTTCTAAGAATCGCAGACAGAATTCTTTGGAATATTGCTGGCGCACTTTTTAAACCGAAAGGCAGGCAACGCCATTGCCAGTGACCGTGGTGCGTCACAAACGCCGTCTTGTATCTGTCTTTCTTTCTTAGCGGGATCGACCAAAACGCCGAGTTTACATCGAGCTTCGAAAAATATTTACAATTTTTTGCGCGTAACGTAAGATCCTCTATCCTAGGAAAAGGATGATTTTCCGGAACAACAATTTTATTTAATTCCTTATAATCGTTACATAATCTCGATCTTTTCCCGTCTTCTTTCTTATAAGCCAACGTGACAGGAGCCGCAAACGGACTGCACGATTCCTCGATTAAACCTGCTTTAAGCAGTTCACTAACCTGATTTTCTATCTCTATTTTATCATCAATTGAGCATCTATACGGTTTTTTGGAGATGAATTTTCTTTCGGTTAATTTTACTCCCGCTTCGTAATCTTTGGTCTTACCAATATCGAATTTGCTTTTTGCGAATACATTCTCATATTTTTTCAAAATTTCTTCAACACTGTTAATAGCGTGTTCACTAGAATTCTTTTCTAAATTGGTGTTGAATATCTCTTTTTTTATCACCTTTTCTCTTTTCTGTGAAATTTCTAATTTTTCATCTTGACAAAGCCTGAATGATTCGATGGCGCCTAATCCCAATAAAATCTCATCTTCAAAATCATTGCTTTTAACTATAAAAAATGGGAACTTTTTCTTTATTTCACCAATACTCGCCGATAGCAAAATCATACCGTCGGATTGGGATGCTCCCCAAATAGATTTTATATTATCTCCCCCACTTACATCTTTATCTATATTTAATTTTTTCCAGAAATGATAATTTATCAACGACACATTAGATCCAGAGTCATAGAGACCCAACGCTTGTTGATCATTAATTAGAATTTTTAATCTTATAAGTGGGGTCGTTACTCGTTTTTTGCTTGTTCGCAAGTAGCCACTACCTCTTGAGCTTCTATATTATTCACTATTTTAATAGTATCATTCTTAATTAGTTTAATTTCTTTATTTTTGTTCCGGCATAAATTTTCAGGATGAAACCTATTTTTAAAGCCCAGTTTTTCACAATGCGGACAAGGTTTCTTTGGCGATTGAGATTCTTGCATATTGTCTGTCGTATTTTGTTTGTTGATTTTGGGTTCAATCTGACTAAGTCTCGACAGCAAATCATCCATTGTAGTAAAATCTTGCTTTAAAAATTTTGATCTAACAAACGGTGGTAAAGCTATCATTATTAAATTAATTTGTGAATTTAAGGTTAACTTTGGGTCCACGTCAATCAAAAGACTTCTTTTCTTTAATGCAAAGTTCAAAAATGACCCATTCAAATATTTAAATGCGTATGCATACTCGATTTGTGACCATGAAGCTTGAGAAAAAACATCAGTGAAAGAATTGTACCAAAACTCCCAAGGGTATGTCAAGGAGTATATCTTTAAAAAGTTTAAATACCATTCTAATGCCGAGCCTTCCAAAAATAACCTCAAAACTTCAGAGAATTTGTTCTCTTGAATTTCTAGACGATTACATTCAGAAAAAAATAATTTTAACCAAATTTTAGCGTTACTCTTTTCCCCGTTAAATTTCTCCAATACTATATTTTTCGCGATTGAATGTATTGGTTTAGCTTGAGGAGAGGTAGGGGCAGGGAAATCAAAAGGGGCAGCAGTTTGAACTTCCTCCAAATAATAATCATGAAAAACGACATTACCTTCCTCGTCCAAATAAATTCCTCTCAACTCGTCGGTTATGGTAATAATCACGTTGCGAAATTTATTCCGTATTTTTAAACTCTTGACTACTTCTTTGACGACTGCCACTTGTAATAACTGCTCGTGCTGAGCAGCAGTCTGATTATTTTGTGGAAATAAAAAAATTTCTGGTTGTCCCACCAGTTGAATTGTTTTGACCTTGACTATGGTCGACTTTCCCTCTGCTTCGGCCACGAAGTGAAATTTTGCTTTGACCTCTGTTATCTTTAGTGTAGATTTGTAACTTTAGGACTCAAAAACTTAATATCCGATATCAGGAGAATTAGTGAGGTTAAGGTTATTGATGAAGGACACGTGTGATGCAGTAATATAACTGTAATAAATCAACACATTTACAAAGTATTTACACAAAAGAAATAATCATTGACACAAGTGATCTTCATTAATTACGCACCTGAGTCTACACTAATGTCGACAACAACATTTTAAGTCTTAATAATTCTTAATGATTGTTTTAATATAATTTTAATATAACGCCATGTGCTGTTTTAACGACGAGTCTAGCTTTCTACGTCGTTCTCCTGACTACCATGATCGACGTCGCTGCTCGCGTTATGACGAGCGCGACTACCGACCAAGTTTGGAGGGAGTTTCAAACTTACATACATATTAATTAATATATATATTTTGATTATGCAAAAAGGTTTAACAATTTTCTGAAAATTTTTTTCTTTTTAGTTTTTGTTGTTTCCTTTGAACAATTGTTTGAGATATAGTTCAAATTTCTGCATTTTCTACATATAGGTACTAATTTTCAACGAATATCTGTTTGACTATCTTTATTTTAGAGTTTAGTTTTTTTTGCTATTGAATCTTCACATTTGAAGAGTGGACATTTAAAAGGGCGTAACCCACAATTTTTCAGAAATGGTTTTTTTGGCGAAACAAATTCTTGAGGTTAATGCCAATACAATAGCGCAAACGATTTGTTTTTTTCCAATCGGAAATATTTTTATTTTCGATTTGGAAATCAAAAATCTGTATCTCGAGGTGTCGAAATGGAAACGTTTCTGTGCCGCCGTGTAAAATTTCAGAAATGTGGGTTACGCCGTTTTGAATGTCCACTCTTCATTTGTCTTCGAAAAGGTCGTAAAATTGTTGTATCAGTTTTATTGTTAATCAATGCGTTGGCGATGTCTAATTTCCATCGTGATCTAGATCCACATTTTTTCAAAAGTTTAGAGCCTACATCGCGAGGTTCTCCTTTACTGTTTACAAAATATGCATAATTATCCTTTCTCATTGTTAATTGGTCGCGGCATTCAATTATATTCCTCTTCTTATTTGCTTTTGGCTTTTGCTTAATATCATAATCTGGATCAGAATCGGATTCGTCTTCTGATTCCGCAAATTTACGTTTTTTATCATTTTCAGGTGATTTATTTATAACTTTTCTAGGTCTACCTCTCCTTTTAATTTGTTCCTGTAATTTTATTTCTTCAATAATTTTTCGTGGCCTTCCACGTTTCTTTTGTACCTTATTTGTTACTTCAACATTTCATAATAATTTATTTTTCATATAATCTTCATTTTTATCCATACTTATATTTCTTAAATTTTTTAACTGACTCCTTGTTTGCATAGCATAACATTCATTTTTATTTTCTGATAAAATTGGAATGGAGTCCATGACACATTGTAAAAATTGGGAAACAAATTTTTACGAAATATTTTGATCTCTGATTAAAGAGTTTACATTTCCTTCATTTTTCATTTTATTTATTATTATATTAGTCAATCTTTTATTAATTATGTTAAATAAATTTTCTTCTTCCAATTGTTCAATAGTTTTTTCATTGTTTCCATAAATTGTTCTCTTTTTTATATCTTCAAAGTCTAATTTCATACAACATTTTTCATCATTGTCATAATCATTTTTCAATAAATACTCTTCATTTAATAATTGTTAAATTTTTTCAGTATCATTTCTATCATTCTTTCCTATATAATAATTATCACAATTGCTTTTTTATTATCAAAATTTTTAAACACAGCTTCTTCGTATAAGTTTTCGGTTTCCTTAAAATTTTCATGAATTCTTCGTTTTTCAAAATCTTCATAATTTATTCATGTCATCATTATATTTCTTATCTTTCATATTCTTAATTAAATTTCCATCGTTTATCAGTATTTGTTTGTCTCCTCCAATGTTATCATTATTATTATTTCCTTATTGAATAACCTTATACTTTAATACATCATAATTTCTTCGATTATTCTTATTCTCAATTAAATTTTCTCCGTTCATAAATTCCGTAGTTTCTTTAGAGTTACTCTTATCAATTTTTCTTTCTTCAATAATATCATAGTTTATTTCTTCATTGCATGTGAGATTTGTTTCTGATACTTTGTCCTTATATTTTAAATTAGATATGCATTTTTCATTTCTTTCCTGTTAAAATTCTTGTTCATTTGTAGGTAACTTCATCATTTCGATGAATTGTATTGGTAAATTATTCGGTGAATTATTTGATAAATTATTTACTGAAACTTCTTTATCAGATTTTCTAGAGGTTGATAACGGGTGTGAAAATTTTAGCGAATTAAGAGCTTGTTTAATATTTGCAGAATCGTCAAGCGTAATTTGATTGGTTTTATTTGGTAATTCTTTTCGAACTTGTTGCGATTCTAAATTAGGGTTATTAAACATCGTTGTTTGATTCAAGAATTCTGGGGTTCTACTTAACTGCGATTTAGTTGAAAATAGGTCTATGAATTCGTATCCTTCTTGAGGTAGGGCAGGAACTTGATTATTTGATGTATCGCTAGAATTTTCCTTTTCGCACAATGTTCTATTGTATAAGGTAGAGTTTGCTGTAACGTTTTTAAGTATTGATTCTTCTCTAAGTGTTATATCCCTTATGGTATCGTCAAATGACTGGTTAATTTGTGGTGTATTGTTATACTTATCTCCTGCAATAATGATGCTATTATTTGGTCTGATAAAAGTTTTCAATTTATCAAAAAATGGACTGTTTGGGGTTTTTGTTTCAATAATTGATTTATTTGAAGTACTGATTACGAGATCAGAAATTCTTTCAACACTCATATCTAATAAATCACCTTGATTTAAAATATTTGACGTTTCTGAATGATGTAAATCCTTTGCAGTATTTCCTTGATTTTTTTGTTGCGGTTTAAGTGGTAATTGGGAACTTTCTTCAATTTCTTTTGCTAAAGTTGGGTTTTTCCTTGTTTGACTACGAGTTATAGTGCCTTTTTACTGCTGTCTCGTGATGAAACCGACATTGATATTTCTCATATTTTTCGAAAATAATTTATTTGATATTATTAATATTACCCTTTTTTCAAAAATAGAATAATTTTTATTTTTTTAAAAATCTTTGATTAATTTAACTTTATTTTTCCCTAAACTGCAAATATTTGTTATGCAGGAAAAAAAATTTTTATTGTGCGCAAAACTGGGTTCCTCAATTTCCGTTTCAGATCCTGAATCTGAGGATATACTGAGAACCTCAATACTTGATATTTTATCCTAATTAGAAATAAAATTACTTGAATTTACTTCAAGTTCCGAGTCAGAGAATATATTTAAAGTTTCGATAATTGGGGGTAGATATTTAGAAATTTTATTTTCAGTTAATATTAATTCAGGTTCGGGATTTTTCGATTCAAAGTTTTCTGGTACAGATTCGATTCTTGTATCGATGTCTTTTTCTGCTAAATTACGCGAAAGTTTGTTTTTTTATATATTTGCTTCTTTTCTCTAACAATTGTTCAAATAAATCGGAAAATTCCACGTCTTTTCTTATTTTTCTTATTTCACAAGTTGGAAGTTTCAACTCATCTATATGTTTTCCTGCTCGAGAGCGTTTAAGGATATATCTAACTGGGGGTGAAGGCATGTAAAAATATAGTATTGTACAAAATATGACTTATGTATATTTTAATTTTTTATATATATATATGTATTATTTTTTTAAACAAATTTATTGATATACATATTTTATTATTTAAACATAGAATTTATTTTAGTTGTTTGATTGAAATTTTTTTTATTTTTTTTTATTCAGATTTCTAAACAAATATTTTATTAAATAAATTTGGTGTGTAGTGTACTTGTGTAGTTTTTATAGGAAAAATTGCAATTCTGATATTCAACAACTCTAATTTAAGGATAGCTGAGCGCGCAATTCGCTGATCGCTTTTTAATATAACCTTCCATGACAGTGAAAAACTATATCCTTAAACAAATTTTTGATTACAGTAATCGAAACTTTGGATACAAAATTTATTAAATTAATTCTTAATCTGCATCTGAAACTCTAGTTTGGGGATAGCTTAGCGCGCAATTCGCTAGTCGCTGTTTGATATAACTTCCCACAAAAGTGAAAAGCTATATCCCAAAACAAATTTCAGTCAGAGGAATATTAATCAATAAAAATACATTTTTATTTTAACATCCTATTTTGTTGTTTCAATTATTCGATCTTTCTGTGATAAAAAAATTAGCGAAGCTAGACTCAAGCACAGAATCTTGGGTAATTATACGACTCACAGAAATCACGACAGTTGAAAATTAGAATTTTTGCAATACAAAACTAATCAGGCCTGACTCTAGAACAAATTCCTTCTTAGTCCATGTGATTAGAAAATTCTGATAATCGTCAAGAAATTGAAGGTGTCAGTTTTATTGTCAAATAGAGAAAAAATAAAAGTTGAAAACAGTAAAATGTAAACAATTCGAGGTTTGCTTCACCCAAATAATGGTGACCATTCAACGAATCCAAAGAGGACTTATGCTTTCGTGTGCTCTATTTTTTTTCTGTTTGAAACTTGAATTTAATCTTACTTAACCAATGATGAATTTTTGCAATACCAGATTAGAAAAGGCTGACTCAAGCACAAGCCCTGAATAATCTGTGCACTCGCAGAAATTCAAAAATAAAAAATGTTGTGTTGTAATAAGTGTTAAAAAAAAAAAAAAAAAAATTTTCCAAAAAATTTATTTAAAATTTGCAAACAATTTTAATTAAATTTTGCTTTGAAAAAATTTTATTTAAAATTTACGAAAAAATTTTATTTAAAATTTACGAAATAGTATATTACATGCCTAGGCGCACAATGAGGATTATTGCGCGACGAGCGACAATGCTCGTTCAAATGTACAAGGCCTTGTCAGTAGGGTGCTAATGCTGTACGAAGAATAAGAAGAAGATTGTGCTATGCTGTATGTCTATAGGCGCATGCACAGTTCAATTTTTACATTACATTCCTCTGCAGCGCAATACACAACATTGCGCTACTCTCAACTGTAGCGAAAAAACGAGTTTACGCACCGGGGGCACATAAAAATTTATTTGAAATTTACGAAAAAATTTTAATTTAATATTACATAAAAGAGATTTATTTAAAATTTACGATAAAAAATGCATTTGAAATTTTCGAAAAATATTTATTTTAAATTATGAAAAAAGTTTTATTTTAAATTTGCGAAAAATTTGAATTGGAAATTTGAAATAAGAATCCACTTATTTTCTTTCTATTCATTTATTTAAATTTCAATATTTAGCACTAAACACGTTTTCCACTTCAAATATATGTCGTATCTTGTACAGTTTCCTTAATATCTAATTAGAGGGGGGATTTTTATTTCTTTATATAATAAAATTATTTTTTTCATAATTTGAAAAAATTTTCACTTAAAGAAAGTACTGAATTTAATTTCATATTCAATTAATTTTTATTTCCTTATTTTTTATTGTTGGCTTATAACTTTCCCGGCCGATGAACCAAAAATATTATAAGGGTATGTAACGTCCTAGTAACTCACCCTTTACTATTATAAATAATTTTCCCCGTTTTTTGTTTGCTTAAGAAATCGGAAGGATTTATCAATCAAACAAGGGGTAGGGATAGCCAACAAGAAATAAATATTTAAGACATTCTACAATTATTAACCTTCTATTCACTGATTCTACACAAAAAAGAGAAAAGGAGAGAGAGAGAGAGAGATTTTAATGAATATTCCTTCTTGGGAAGTTGATTTTGTGGACTTACTTTTTTGGAAATCCTGCGATTGTTTTAATTATTCAATTTGAAGAAACGATGTTCAATATTCCAGTCGGAGGGTGTTAGAATTTAATTAATAAAAAATGATGTTCGAAGTCTGCCCCTCTGGAGCCACTGATATTCCAAAATTCCCACTCATTCACAGTTGACTTTATTTAATTTAAATTGCGTCCTTGCACTGGATGAGGAAACCCACTGATAAACGATGGACCGTGTTGCCCGGCGACATGTCTCCAATTTACTTTTGAGGGGAACACTACTGTCACTTGCTGGGGAGGAAACTTATTAGTTCTGGAGAGATTTCCGCTTCTGATGATGATCCGACGACAAATTTTCGAGGGAGTAACCCGAAGTTCAAGATGGTCTGACGGTAACTGAAAATTTTCGGATTTGCAGTCGCTTTTATGGGCAATTTTTCGATCGATAGTGGTCCTGGTCGTCATTTTTCAATCGATACTGGTTTTGCTCTGGATATTTTTACCAGCCTCTGGTGGATGCTTGCCCGACCTTGGCACGTGGCTGACCTGCTTGGGATTTCGTATATTGAAGAAGAAAAAGGGGAAAAATATGTTGGAATAACTTTTTCTCCTCTGGTTTCCCCGACGTTCCTTTTTCTCAAATCAACTAGCTTTTTAATTTCCCTGTTTTGCTGCGCCGGTCGATATTCTTATTTACTTAGCATATTCCGATGGGGTTCCCTCGTTCACACCTTTGTAAGGGTTTCGACGTTTCATTCATAAACGTTGTCTATTTATAAACTTACTATTTCTCTCTCCTTATTACAATTTTACTACCGTACATTTTATTTCGTATAATTAATACCTTCCAAAACATATCGTTTATGCATGTTTTATTGCGAACAAAATTATGATATTATAAATAAATAAAAGTTAATAGTCAGTGGTGGGTGGCGTTAAGTTTCACGATCTGAGAAATTGGATGCCAGTGATTCTGCGTAATAACTATCATTAGTTTGACCTCTTATTAGAAATTAAAGTTTAATTATAAAAGTAAAATGAAAGTGATACGAGTATACAGTTTATAATTAAGCAATTATACATATGAATCTAATTGCAAGTTGGATTGCATAGGCTATAGTTTAGTAATATTATTTATTAATTAACTTTAGTTGACTCCGCTATCTTACTTGCTGACAAATCCTTCCATAATGAAAACTTAGATATTATCAAGAACTATTTAGAGTTAAATAATTATCCAAAAAATATATTCACAAAACATATTAATAAAAGAATTATTGAATTAAATAAGAGAATCACAAAACCCAAACAAAAAATAGATATTAAAAACAAAGAATAAGACAAAGTAATCACAATTCCTTACTATGGCACTATTTCTAGAAATATAAAGAGAGTTTTAAACAAATATTAAATAAATATTATTTATAGAATAAATTCAAAATTAAACAGGTTTGTAAGATTAGGTGACGATCCTGTATCTTCCTCAGATAAAAATAATGTAGTTTATAAATTTAATTGTAAGTGTGGTAAAACATACGTGGGACAGACAAAAAGACCTTCACATATTCGTAGAGGAAAACATAAAAATAACATGAAGCTCAACCCCAAATATCACAATGTCATTTCCAAACACATTCTTGAAAATGAAAATAATAGTTCGTCACATAAAATTTTGTGGAATGATTTCAAAATTGTCCATCTGGAAAAAACTTTCAAAAAAGAACATTCGCAGGAATGGTTTTCATAAAAAAAGAAAAAAACAATAGTCTAAACAAAGTCTCCGATTTGGAACATTTTAACCAATTTTATAATGCTATCCTAGAATTTCTTTTATAAAAGTTGAAAAAAATTCAATTTTTAATTTTAACCAATTTTGACTCTCTTAATGACTCCGTAATTTTAAACCTTGACGATACGCTCCTGTAATATTATAATAATAAGTAAACGACAATTTCAAAATTCATTTGATTCGAGAGTAGAGCCGTGTGCTCTTGCTTCCAAACAAAATTTCACACTTTGTTTCAATCCATACTGTGAATTTGTAACTTATTATTGTTGTACTTTAACTCATACAATGTTAAGGTACATTTTTTTTTGAAAAATACTTTAATAATATTTTATTATCACAATCTTTATAAAACAGATTATTATTACAGATATGAAAATTTAATGTTAATGTGGTCGTTGTAGTAAGAGCTTTTATTCCCTGATGAGGAGACAGTTTATTGTTCTTGAAACGTTGGAACCCTAGCGGACCTGGTTGCGAGAACGGTCATAGAATATTCTGACCGTTCTCTGACTATTCTCTGACCGTTCTCTGACCTCGCATTATTATGACTAAGAACGATAAAAAAACATTTAATGCATTGCAATTATGATTCCATGGCAAAATTTGGAATACAAGGCGCAGGAATACATACAATAATTTCATTATTCAGCGATAAATACTAGAGAACTATTTTAAATAAAATGACTTGGTCCGAAAGCGTCGTTTTTCTTTCAAATATATTAAGATGTGTACTACACTTGAATTTTAAAAAAAAAAGACAAATATAGAAACTTCGGTTTTTGATTGCAGTCACATAGCGTTACATTAAAAAAGATATAAATTAAGAATTGAGTTTGTGGAGCGAAACCAAAATTAGCAAAGTTTGATCCAGCCAAGCCATTTATAGACAAACTCGTCAAATTATCTCGAAAACTAAAAAAGAGACAAATATACATATACAAGTATATATATACACTACCGGTCAAAATTGTGGGACCACCTACAAAAATTGTATTAAAAACATGCTCGTCTTTGAAAGCGGCTAACTCCGTGAAAAATTAGGTTAGAAATATTTTTGAAAAGGTGTTTGAAAGATTATAAAATTTGGCATCGAATGAGTTCTATTTGAAGTATCTTCATTGAATAGAAGCCGAGATAGCGTGTGATAAAAGCCGACGTAATTTCCGATTTTGACAAATTTTCACTTTTAAACTTCAGCTGCCTGCATACTTTAGGGAAGTGATAGGAAAAATTTGAAACTTTGCTAAAATAACGCCTCAAGCCTTAGCTATAAATTGAGCCCAAAAACATTCAAAACAATTTATTAGTTTCCGAGATATGACTTTATTTGTTGAGCGATGCTCGAAAGATTTTTGAAGCAGCGTTTCAGCCGGTCGCTCGACTCACGAGACACTGTCAGGGCACAATAGGTGGTAGGCGCCAAACGGGGCACCACGATTCGAAGAATATTTATTCTTTTTTTAATCTCTTGTCACTCAAATACATTTTAATTGTTTCCAAAGTTTCCAAAAATAATAATAATTTTGTACTGCATCACAAAAATTGAATTTAAACAAATTTTAAATAAAATATAATATTTGATGAAAAACAAATTTAATTGTTTGAAAATTATCCTCTGATTGTTACAAATTTTTCATTCTTAACACACAAATTATGCTGTTTTTTTGTGTGTAAATTGATAAAAAAAAGTTAATTAATTAAAATGTTTTAACTATACTTCTTGATGATGCCTACAATTTTTCGCAGAGGTCTATACAAATATTTCATTTCTAAATAAAGAGTCCTTAAATAAAGAAAGTAGGTATTAACTATGTGAAAAAAATTCTAATTGCGAAAACAATTAAAATTTATTTAAGTGACAAGAGATTAAAAAAAAGAATAAATATTCTTCGAATCGTGGTGCCCCGTTTGGCGCCTACCGCCTATTGTGCCTTGACAATGCTTCAAAAATCTTTCGAGCATCGCTCAAAAAATAAAGTCATATCTCGGAAACTAATAAATTGTTTTGAATGTTTTTGGACTCAATTTATAGCTGAGGCTTGAGGCGTTATTTCAGCAAAGTTTCAAATTTTTCCTATCACTTCCCTAAAGTATGCAGGCAGCTGAAGTTTAAAAGTGAAAATTTGTCAAAATCGGAAATTGCGTCGGCTTTTCTCACACGCTATCTCGGCTTCTATTCAATAAAAATACTTCAAATAGAACTCATTCGATGCCAAATTTTATTTTATTTTATTTTAAACGTTGGCAAATTGCTCCTCGGGTCAAATTTAGTGTTTGTGCCAATTGTTGTTGCGATTGGGTTGGGTCTTCATCCAATAACGCTGGCGATTCCTCGTCTTCGAACTTTTTCGCTGCACCAGGATGTTCATTATCTGTTAAATTGAAATCTCCACTTTTAAATTGTCGAAACCATGTGTTACATGTTCTAATCACTGCAGCATGTTCACCATAAGTTTCTACCAGCAATCCATGATACTCAACTGCTTTTTTCTTTTGATGAAATAAGAAAAGCAACGAATGCCGCAAATGCGATTTACTTGGAACGAAACTCGACATATTCACTGAGGGAAACAACTATGATGCTATTATTTTGGCAGAATGTAATTGTGTATTTTTGAAGGTTATTGTCCATAGGAAAATATGACATAGATGCCAAATCATAGAAATATATACATATTTCTAGCGACATCTATGAGTAAAACCGGCAAATTTCAACTATCACCCCCGATACTTCGTTTTTTGATTGCAGTTACATAGTGCTACACGGAAAAAAATATAAATTAAAAATTGAGTTTGCGGAGCGAAACCAAAATTAGCAAAGTTTGACCCAGGTAAGCCATTTTGTGATAATAACTTTTTCAACTCACCTTCGGCACAAAACTTTTTCTTTAATTAAAATAATTCAAAAAATTATAGTTATACTAATTTGTTTTTTCTTCAGGGCGCCAGATCTTTCGCGGATCAAATTAATGAATTATTTAATTAAAAAAAATACACAAGCATAATCAAAATCTAAATCAAATAAATTTTGTGACGGATCTTAATTAAAATTTATTACTACCTCAGCCCCTAATCTGGATAATAGAAAGGGGTTGGTTCTTTAAAAAGTAATTTTTACTTGATATATTGAATTAAATTCAATGAAAAGATTTTAGTACTTTACAAATAGTTATTTATTTAACAAGTTGAAGTTGTAACAATTTATTCAATTTGGTAACATAAACTCATTGATCATTTAAGAGGATGATATCTTACATAAATTTGTCACAAAAATTTTACAGGAAAATATAAAGTAGGTACAATCTTAAAGTTATGATCTTTTCGTCTGCTATTTCCAAGACTAGACTAAAATAGACACAATGAATGGATCTAAATTTACATCTAAAGGAGAATCTCAATATCAAATCAAACAAAATTAGGGATCATTAGGATGATTCGGATCTTAAACTTTTATTTCCAACTATTTTATTTTGAACATTGACTAAATCAGGGAGAATCCACAATTAGGAATTCAACTTCTGAATTTCTCACAGAAAAACCATGCCTTATCAATTCAGCAATAACTCTTGAAGATCCTAAATCTTCACAGGAGACAATATTACAAAAATAACGTCCAATTGACACTTTAACTATTAATATTTTTAATAATGAACTCGAGGAGAGCTTCTTGCTATGAAAGCTTGAAACATTTTGACTTCTTCATTTTAAAATTTATTCATTTTAACATTCATAGAACAATTTTGGCCTATTTTGGCTCAAAATTTTCCTTTTAAATTTACGCGTGGGTACCACGAAGGGGGAAAATTTCGCGTGTTGGAATTATTTACAGTACAGTCGGAAAGTATTAGAACAAGATAAAAAAAGTTGTTTTTGTCAGTTTATCGTATCATTTATTAAAAAATTATTTACATATTTGCAGTAGTTCTGTACGTTTAACGTAGCTTTATGATTTGAAGACATTTTTAATGCGTTTTACTGAAATTTCCATCAAAATTTATAAGAAAACAGCCTATGGCCGAAGATCGTGAAAAGTGTCCAAAACTGCAAAACAAGATGGTATTATCGTGTCTGGTGCATTGAAATGTCATAAAAAACTATAAGTCTGTTAATTTGACAGTCGTTGCGTTTATGCATAATTCTGCCCGCTTTTTCGTTGAAATAGCCTCAGAATTGTATTTTTCCAGATTGGAAATGGTCAAACAAAAGGAAATATCTGTCAAGAAACGGGCCCAAATCATTATTTTGCAAAAAAACAGGCAAAAACTATTGAGAAACAGCCAAAATGTTGAAAATATCTTTGTGTTCAGTTCATACGGCCATAAGAAGATATCGTGAAACTGGAGAAAATACTAACAGAAAACGATCTGGTCGACCAAGAAAGACAAATCAAATAATCGACAACAAAATATATGCAATAAATAAGAGGCGAGCGGGACTCACCCCCAAATGGACCTTCCAGTGACCACGGAAGTCCTAGTGGCTAAAACTACTTTTTCTTTATGTTTTCGAGGTCGCTGGATACGAATCTGAAATTATTTTTTCGATAAAATAGGTGGAACATTGAAAAAAACGGCAATTTAGCGGAAAATTAAAAAAAAATGAATTTTAGGTTTTTCAATGTTACTCTCGCTATATTTCAGACGATTATTAATATATATTTATAAAATTTTTTCTGGTTATTGTACAACTAAAGAACTAAAAAACAAGCGCACTCCGATTATTCTGCGTCAATTATTAGTCACTCGGTGAATTTTCAAATGTGTACTACTACGAATTCCGAGTTTTGTCATACAGTCGTAAAAGTTGAGTGACGAAGTTTCGAATTTCCAATAACTAATTACTGAGTATTAAAATATAATACATAAAGAAGTTTTTGGGAAAATTTCAGCTCAAAATATCAAAAAGAAAAAAAGCTGTGCTATTTCAAAGTCGTCTGTCGCGTCAGAATGCACGGAGCGCGCTAGCACGCAGCGATCGTACGGCGCGGCAGCAACTATCGATGAGATTGAAATACGGGTTTAATATATTAAATCAAAATCAAAACCATTTGAATATTCAAAAAAAATTTCATTTATTCATTTACATCTAATTTAGCATCTTGATTTGCACACGTATTGTTACAACTGCAAACGTCACAGCACTTCAAATTATTTTTTTTACATGGGCAAACGTCCGTTTTACAGGTATTTTTACCAGTACAAAAACAAAAGTACTCTTGCAATACTTCCATTGCAGTGGGGCCATCGTAATAACCAAAAGCCAATATACCATTCTCTGTCAACCATCCAAACTTCGTTATATCTTTGGAAATAATAATAGGTTGGATTGCTTGTTTCCATTCGTTTATTTGCCAAATAGCTCGTAAAATATGTTTAGACAGCGCTGGTTCGGATGGAGGAAGTCTTGCGATATCAGGATTTTTTTCAACAGCTAAATGATATCTGAACGAATTTATATCACTACGTATACCCTTGGACTTCTTCTTCGGATCGTACAGATCATTTGACATTATGCGTAATGCTGCATTTGCTTTTGTTTTGCCAATGTGAAATAACGATGAATTGGTATCACAGCCAGTCAGAGCGTGCGCAGCTAATAACGATGAGCATATATTATTTCCCAATTTTTCTACTAAGCTGTGAATAGGTATGTACCTTCTCAAATCAGTGCGTATAGACATTTTTCCCGTGAAAAACCATAGCTGAGGACAACTTTCAGAACTTGCAAAGTGAAAAAGTAGCAATAGAAAAACGTCTGTATCAGGAGATTCAACAATAATTAGCTGATTTTTATTCATTGTGCGTTGAATACCTCGAACATGAAAAATTAAGCGTGTATCAGCATCTATATGATTACAACTGAAATCTGGATCGACTTTGCACTCTTGATAATTTATTGTAAATGCACATTTCCGTGGTTCCAAGCCTCCAGATAGATAAACTTTCTTATTCGGATTTTTAATCATGATATCACATTCAGGTAAGTTTTGTTTCAGATAATTGCAAAGAAATTCGATCAAATTCGACTTATTTTGGTCGTTCGATAAGATTTTCTTTAAATTGCTTAAAATTCCATTCCCGTGTATATTATAGGTTTTACCTCCAGTACCATACCTGCGGCTTCTTTCCTCTTGCTTAGGATTTAATGATTTATCGTCATAACGATCAAATACAAGATGTATTTCGTGGGCATGCTGTAGTCGAGAAGTAATGCTTTGCAAAATAATGTTACCTAAGTTGTTGAAGTTAGTGAAGGTTTTCGACGATAAAGCTTGTAACTCAGCCATTCCATCGATGACAATTATACTTCAAATAATTTGAAGTGCTGCGATGTTTGCAGTTGTAACAATACGTGTGCAAATCAAGATGTTAAATTAGATGTAAATGAATAAATGAAATTTTTTTGGAATATTCCAATGGTTTTGATTTTGATTTAATATATTAAACCCGTATTTCAATCTCATCGATAGTTGCTGCCGCGCCGCACAATCGCTGCGTGCTAGCGCGCTCCGTGCATTCTGACGCGACACACGACTTTGAAATAGCACAGATTTTTTTCTTTTTGATATTTTGAGCTGAAATTTTCCCAAAAACTTCTTTATGTATTATATTTTAATACTCAATAATTAGTTATTGGAAATTCGAAACTTCGTCACTCAACTTTTACGACTGTATGACAAAACTCGGAATTCGTAGTAGTACACATTTGAAAATTCACCGAGTGAGTAATAATTGACGCAGAATGATCGGATTGCGCTTGTTTTTTAGTTCTTTAGTTGTACAATAACCAGAAAATTTTTTATAAATATATATTAATAATCGTCTGAAATATAGCGAGAGTAACATTGAAAAACCTAAAATTCATTTTTTTTAATTTTCCGCTAAATTGCCGTTTCTTTCAATGTTCCACCTATTTTATCGAAAAAATAAATTCAGATTCGTATCCAGCGACCTCGAAAACATAAGGAAAAGGTAGTAGTTTCGCCTATAAGGGCAATCGACAGAAATCTGCATCAGAAATTCGTGCTGAAATCAATGAAGACTTGGACTCACCAATATCGCTCATGACAGTCAAAGGACGGCTTAAAGAAAAAGGTATGATTGGACGCATTGCTGTCAGAAAGCCATTTCTACGGCCAGTAAATAAACAAAAAAGACTGAAGTTCGCTCAAGAACATGTTGACTGGACGATTGATCAGTGGAAATCAGTTTCATGGACAGACGAATCAAAATTCGAACTTTTCGGTAGCCATCGGCACCAATATGTTTGCAGAAAAGTCAATGAAAGATTCAAACCAGATTGTATTGTGCCAATTGTAAAACATAGCGGTGGCTCAGTAATGGTTTGGGGCTGTTCCAGCCAGGCTGGCGTTGGTCAACTTAAACAAATTGAAGGAATCATGAAAAGGGAGCAGTATCACAGTATGCTCCAACGCCATGCAATACCATCTAGCATCAATTTAATTGGTCGAGGATTCATTCTCCAACAAGATAACGATCCAAAACATACATCAAAACTTTGTACTTCTTATTTGGAACGAAAAAAGTCGCAGGTGATCTTAATATAATGAAATGGTCGCCAAAATCCCCCGATTTAAATCCCATCGAGCTATTGTGGGAAGAATTGGACCGACGTGTGAGAGATTTAAAGCCAACAAGCCTTCCTGGTCTCTGGGATTGTTTGAACGAGGCGTGGAATAATGGTCCACCTCAAACACTTCAAAAACTTATCGAAAGAATGCCAAAATTGCGCGCTGCAGTCATAAAAACAAAAGGTGGCCATTTTCAAGAAAATCGCTTGAAGTAACATATTCAATGTTTCCTTATAAATTTTTATGAAAATTCCAGTAAAATGCATT
Source organism: Diplolepis rosae (assembly GCA_030998225.1). Lineage (NCBI taxonomy): Eukaryota > Metazoa > Arthropoda > Insecta > Hymenoptera > Diplolepididae > Diplolepis > Diplolepis rosae. The sequence continues at coordinate 2,168,290 of JAPYXD010000056.1, forward strand.
AAAAATGTCTTCGAATCATGAAGCTACATTGGACGTACAAAACTACCGCGAATATGTGAATAATATTTAAATAAATGATACGATAAACTGACAAAAACAATTTTTTTTATCTTGTTCTAATACTTTCCGACTCTACTGTATCTTGCGAGTAAGAACTCCAAAGAAAGTCACGCTTTCAATTTTTTTTGGAAAGGGCAACAGTTAAATCCACGAATACTGCGTTTATTTTGCGTGAGTTGCAATTTTCCGTATCTAAAATAGAAAGAAACTTCGATTAATGTTTTTTTTTATCCCACGTGGCTATGCATTCAAGAGCTCATTTAACTTCGAAGTTTTCCCTAGTCCTGAAAATAATATAGGGTTGAATTGCGTGTTCTCCTTCAAACCGTAGCGGACGCGGTTGAGAGAATGGTCATAGAATACTCTGACCGTTCTCTGACTGTTCTCTGACTGTTCTCTGGCCTCGCATTATTATGGCTAAGAACGATTAAAAAAACATATAAAACATTGCAATTATGATTCCGTGGTACAATTTGGAATAGAAGGCATAGGAATGAATACAATAATTTTATTTTTCAACGATAAAAACTAGGAAAACATCATGTACCTGTCATTGACGGCAGTGCAGTGGTTCACCATTTACAGAACGTCTCCACTCATAGTAAACCTTCACGGTGAAGACGTTCCGCCCATTGTGAACCACTGCACTGCCTTCAATGACAGGTATACGATGTTTTTCTAATTTTTATCTCTGAATAATAAAATTATTGTATTTACAACTACACCTGCTAATTCAAATTTGATCGCAGAATCATAATTGCAATGTTTTAAATGTTTTTTTAATCGTTCTTAGCCATAATAATGCGAGGTCAGAGAACGGTCAGAGAACAGTCGGAGAACGGTCAGAGTATTCTATGGCCGTTCTCTCAACCGGGTCTGCTAGGGAATCAATGTTTTTTAAACCAATGTCGCGTGTCTCACTCTTGACGGCATCTTATTTTTATTGAGAATTATGGATATCTTCCAATTCTAAGCATCAGGACTCTGTTGTGTATCAAATGCCCTCGGACAATATCTTAACGCGTGGATTTGTTTTCCTATTCTCTAGGGTCATGGAACTTTCGCGTCACAGGTTGAGTGCCCTCTAGGGCTACTGCACCTGATCAGCAATTGAATTTGAAAAATTGAATTGTAAAATAAAAAAACAGAGGATATTCCGCCTCTCAGGTAAAGTGCCCTGTGGGGCTATGACACCTGGCCAGCAATTGAATTTTAAAAATAAAATGATAAAATAAAAAAAAACAGAGGATATGTTACCTCTCAGGTAAAGTGCCCTGTGGGGCTACGGCAGCTGATAAACAGTTGAGTCTTAAAATAAAATTTTCCAATGTGAGAGTAGTTTTCCCGATTTCTCATACAAGATGAGTCAAAGGGTACTAGCCACTCGAGATTTAAGAAGACAAATCCAAAGTAAAATTGCCCACCGGCAATTTGCCCGCAAAATGTCGCGAGTGATTTTAATAAAATGGAGCATTTCCCAATAAATAATTATTTAAAATACCCCCAAATTAAAATAAAATGCGAACCCGCAAGTCCCTATCTCCACGGAGGGTTGGGAAAACATGTGCGAACGAGTTCTCATAGAAACTGGAGGTGTGATGCTAAAATGCACATCACCTGTTTCTGAGCCTCGATCTATTTTCTTCAAATAGGCGATATGGCCTTACTTTTTGAAGGTGCGGGCACCGGAATAATTCTTGAGGATCTGCAACTAAGCACATCGCACATCACCTCGGATTTCCACCTCTTTGATAAACTCACACTTTAATTAATATGCGCGCGCTTCAATTAGCGACCGCGATCAAATCCAATGCGATCAATAAATTACAAAATTTATACACGATGCCCCCCCCCCCTTAGAGATTGTTTTAGAGATGGAAATTGTTGTCAAAAGGAAGATAACGTTTTCACGATTATGATGATGTATTTTATGTTTCAAACGGTCGCATATTACGTCCGGTGGAGGCGTTTGAAAATGCATATGCGCTGGAGAGAGAAAGCATACCGCGCGTTAACAAGGAGAACGATTTTCCCCTATGCCGTTTCTCCTGGCACGGGTTACGGTGTGAAAGGCATGGATGGTCTAAGTGATCGCTGATTAGCCGCTGGTACCCCCAGGCGCCAATCACACGCGATCTCTGAGTGGACGCCCATCCCTATTGGGTAGCAGCATGGGAAAGTCAAATCTCATGCTAGACGTAAAATATTCTACGGACGTGTAAACAAAATGATTAGAAAGGGTCACGCATTATTCATTTATTCACGAGATTGCCATTCTGCTCATCACAGGGCAGGTCGACCTCTAATGTATTGGGTGTCCCCGTAGGATAGTTCATGTGCGGTGGTGTACGCGGCGCTAGTTGTCGGAAGCGGGCGGAGTGCGGCAAAGGGAACGGCTTCGTATGAGTTCCGCCATTGTTGTATATATGTATCAACAATTCGTACGCGATCGCGCTTTATAATCATTTAAAATGAATTCGAAGTACGAAATTCAGTGTGCTATGAGTGTGTGTACCTCCAAAAGGGGTCGGAAGAACAATGTGTCAATTCATCGGTTTCTGAAGAAAGAAAATGCCGGACAACGATGGATAGAAGCATGCTCAAATCCCTACTTGTCGAGGTTAGGATACCTCGAAGTACTAGAAAGACTATTTTTTATTTGTCATCGACATTTTTCCGACGTTAAATTTACCGTCGTGTAGTGATGTGTCGAGTGGAAGTGATGTGAACATTAAACCGGCGAGTGTTTCTTCCCCATCAGACTTCGAAATTTTTATTCCCGAAGTAGAAAAACCTGCAGAAGGCACACGAGACTTTGAAGAAAGTAGCGTGCAGTTTGCCCACGTAAGTAACAATATTTTTAATTTCATACGATATTGTATATAATTTCAAACTTTTCGACTCTGATCAGAGTCCTCATTAGTGATCTTTATTTCTAAAATTTTAAGTGCAATAAATAAAATATTACATATATGAGCCCTGTTTCGAAGTAAACTTTGAAAATGTGAAAAAATGTAAAAATCGTAAAAAAATTTACATAAAATAGTACAAGAAACTTCGATGAAGTATCTAAAACTCCCTTAGGAATGACAATAAAATTCTAGCACGTAATTTTGAGATACCAAACTAAAAAAGTAGTATATACACTACTGGTCAAAATTATTTATTCACCTGCTGTGTTAGCTATTCTTAAAGTGTCTTAATTTTTATAATTATTTAAATTTTGCATCTAGTGAGCCCAAGTTGAAGGCAAAATGATAATTTTATAAGAATCTATTGCAAAAAACGTCAAATTTCGATCTTTTTGAATAAATATTAATAACACTGAAATTAATTAAGACCTTTAAACGTTTCTGGTCTCATTTTGAAGGTTACTCTTCATAGTATTTTGTTAACTTATCAAGATATTTTTAGAATTTTTCTTTTGGATTCCACCCTGGGGTCAAACATGGTACAAACATGTCGAAAATTTTTAAATGAAGACAGTAATCTATAAATTTTATTAAAATACGATACAGATTGGTTTTTAAAAATTTCTTGTAAGTAGCTACACATTTTAAAAATTTTATGACCTTTTTGTATCATTTTTGACGCCGAGTAGAATCCAGGAAAAAAAATCTGAAAATATCTTGATTAGTTAGCAAAATACTATGAAAACCTACCATTTAAATGAGACAAAAAACGTTTGAAAATTTTAATTAATTTCAGAGTTGTTAATATTTTTCAGAATGATTGAAATTTCAAGTTTTTTGAAATATTTTTTTATAAAATTAATATTTTGTTATTTTTTCTGATTTTTCTAAATCATTTCAGTCGATTATGTCGATCATTAGAAGAGTGTATCACTGTACGTGACAACGGAACTCTACTATATCGACCTTATCAACCTATGATTCAGAATTAATCCAACGTTATTTAAAACTAGATGGTATTTTCCAATATAAATTGAAGAAATTTTTCTGTGAAAAAAAAAATTTCTTCAATTTTGTTATTTAGTTTATTTTATTATTTTTTATTTTGTTTTATTTGTTATTTGCAAAATTTTATTAACTTTTATTTTATGATAGGAAAAAAATTTCAACTTATTATCATAAAAATTAAGACACTTTAGGAATAGCTGAAACAACAAGTGAACAAATAATTTCGACCGGCAGTGTACTTCTGTCTAAATGTTACTGAAGATATAGATGCAAGTACATATATAGTATAAAATTACAAAGGATTATTTATGTAAAAATAGCTGAGAATTGCCAATACAAATTCCACAATGTCAGAAATTCCCACCACAATTTCGCGAAACATGTGACTGGAGTTTTATTTTATAAAATTTATTTTTATTTATTTTATAAAATACCTACGAAATAAATTTCAAATATTCATATAAATTAAATGCTTTTAATCTATATTCCAGAAAAAAGAATCAGAAGATATCCCAGAAGCAGGAAGCAGCAAGGATGTACTTGGAGAAGACTTTCACACAACACCGAAGAGAGCTATCTCGACCCCACAAAGTGTTTGATTATCTTGTAATACAAAAATCAACGCAAAATGTGCTAAGCAACTATATTTTCTGAAAATAAAAATACAAATTACAGATATTTTTGATTTTTATTTATGACGAGAAAACCATGATTTAAGGCAAAATTGTGTAAATGTAATTAAAGAGTGAGTTGATATCAACATAACTTCTCACTCTTGAATTAAATTTTCACAATTTTGCGCTAAATCTTCAATTTCCTTTTAATTTTATTTGAATATATTCTTTGTAACAAATTTAAAGAACCTACGTATGCATGTATATGCACTAACACGTGCACATATAATGGTAGTTCATGCGCAGTGCTGTACGCGGCGCTAGTTGCTAACGGTCCACCACCTTTCCATTAGGTTCGCACGGCCTGGCTCATCATTTACAATGCCCTCACTATTCTTAGCGGTTATCAATAAGTTGAACAAATTATATTTATATTATGTTTATATCAATTTATTTAATTTTTGATTTATATTCACATTTTCATACTGCAAAAATGTACAATTATGAGTTAATTAATGCAGTGTCAGAATGTTTCATTCACTGTTAACATTTATTTATTTATTTATTCATTTATTAATAAGCTGCCTGCATGCACAGAAACAAATAAAGCCACAATAAATAATGTACAATAAAAAAAAACAAGAGAGATGAACGTGGGACGCACATCCAGCGACCACGCACAAAGCTGCTTAACCTAGGTGATCGGCCGAGCGGCAGCAACCGCAGGGTAGTGCGACGCTCTCTGAGGCTACGAACGAAAATGTCTGTGAAAACTAGATCGCCACGTTCGTGCCACATGCACTTCCGGTTTGGAAGTTAATCACTAATTACGAAGCGAGGACTTAACGCAACCTCGCGATTCTTTCGAGCGGGTTTCCTGTGGATGTGTTTGTTCTCATCGCGATCCTATTTTCGTGGATTTCGCTCCCGTCTCCTCGCAAAAGGGGGAGACTCGAAGCTGGGCCATCTCAAGCTGCTGACGAAAAGATGGAGATTTTTTCTTCTTGTTGATTTTGTTAACAACGAACGAGATCTTCATTTCTTTAAATTAAACAGTGGCATCAATGTTGCTAGGATTAATTTTCAAAATTTGTAGAAGGATCCATGAATGTATCAAGAAAGGCTGCAGTTATCCAATCAAATATTCAACTTCTGAATATAGTGATTTCAATGGTTCAACTAATTCTATCCAATAGATGATAGAGATCATTCTTCCTCTCCGTAGTATTTGCCACACACACACACACACATCATGTTTTCAACGACTTCCGAATAGGTGAACCATAACCTCGAATTTATATGAATAATTTTCTCTAAATTGTTTTCCTTTTAAACACCTGTATGCTTAATAATAATCACTTCACAATTGAACATATACATTTACCAATGCTTTTTAATACAAGCCTATTTAACGGGTACACGAACAGACTTTTCTGTTATTGTGCATTAAAATTATTCTTAATATTTTTTCTACTAGCGGACCATAAAGTGGACTTTATTGCCCCGTGCGGGGCAAACAAATCCACTTTCTGACCCTATAGTAGAAAAAAAATCGTGTGCAACACGGGAAAAACATTTATTTCACTCGTGTGGTTGTTACCCTCGCTTTGCTCGGGCATCAAACTTTACACTCACAAAATAAATTTTGTTTCCCTAGTTGCACAATGTACTATTGTTTACTACGGTACTAGCGAATGTTATGGACCAACCTGACGATATGATTAAATTTCCACCTTATTTCCTCTTTTGTCGCCTGTAATAGTATATTACGTGCCTAGGCGCACAATGAGGGTTGTTGCGTGACGAGCGACAATGCTCGCAGAAGATCGAAGCCAAGGTGTAGTCGAGGCGTAGGTGAGGCGTAGTCGAGGTATAGCCGATGCGTAGTCGAGGCGTAGCCGAAACGTAGCTGAGGCAAAGCCGAGACGAAGCGGAGGCGCGATCAGTCCTGCAAGTATTCTCGCGAGTCTCGTAATTTCCCGAATTGTGTGCATTGGCACGCATTCTATTTTATGTGCCACCGGCGCGCAAACTCGTTTTTTCGCTACAGTTAACAGTAGCGCAATGTAGTACATTTCGACAGAAAGGAATGAAATGTAAAAATTGAACTGCGCATGCGCCCATAGCCATGAAACGAAGCTCAATCCTTCTTATTCTTCTTCTTCTTCGTACAGCGTTAGCATCTTACTGGCAAAGCCTTGTACATTTGAACTGCGCATGCGTCTACTAAAATCCATTACTACTACACAAGATCGATAAAATCAAAATGGCCGGGACTAGTCGTGACATATCAAGTGTAATGACTAGCGCCGCAAACAACTCAAATCTAATCTAGTATTGTAGTTGTTTGCGGCGCTAGTCATTACACTTGTTATTTCGCGACTAGTCCCAGCCATTTTGATTTTATTGATCTTGTGTAATAGTAGCTTGTTGTAGTAGAGCATGCGCAGTTAAAATGTACAAGGCTTTGTCAGTAGGGTGCTAACGCTGTACGAAGAAGAAGAAGAATAATAATAAGAAGAAGAAGAAGATTGTGCTCCGTTGCATGGCTATAGGCGCAATCGCAGTTCAATTTTTACATTCCATTCCTCTGTAGCCCAATATACTACATTGTGCTACTGTTAACTGTAGCGAAAAAACGCGTTTGCGCGCCAGTGTCACATAAAATCATGTAAATGCAAACTGATATATCATTACAAAAATTTGAAAAATTATAGAAAAGACACTAAAAACGTTCTATCAACACATACATTTTCGTAACATCAAACCAAAAATGAGGAATTTTTAATTAATAATGTAAAAATCATTATTATTCATAATTTATAAATTAATTAATTCTATAAAAATTTTAGGCAAATAATAATAATTTTTCCTTTAATTATTAATTTTTCGCATTTTTAAAGTTTTGAAGTAGTCCGCCAAACAGGCTTGTGACATCACTGTTACTGTTACTATTCCGTGCGATGATAGCAACAGATTTTTTTCGGTGTACGAATTTAATCATATGGCTCGGTTTGTACACATGGTCATTCCATGGATAAATTCCCGATCTTACTATTACAGCAGACTTCAAGATACTAAAAATTTCAAGGATTCGAAACCAATCGAATCCTCAAAACACAAAAAACACAACCAATTATGGACTAGAATCACCACAACTTAACAGAAGACTAGAAAACAAACAATGAGAAAAACAAACAAAAAAGGAGGAAAGAAAAAAGAAGGCAACCTTCCAAAATCCCTTCCTTCTTTTTCTTTCTTTCGTCCTCTTTTGTTTTTATTACCCACCACCGTTTACATAAATAAAATTTAAATTTTTGCCGACGTTTCGGTGCTCTTCCAGCACCCTCTTCAGAGCTGTTACACTACAAGAAAAAAAATTATTTAAATAAAATTGTCTCCTATCACCCTCCATGGGGGCGGAAACCCTCCTCCACGGAACGCCAACAGGAAACTGAAACAAGACCCCGTGCACCCCTCCCTCCCAGGCACCTGAAAGACCCCAAGGGTCATTATTAAATTTTAAATTGTTTCGCAGGATCTAGAAACCTTAAGGATATTCACTAGTAACTGTCATTAGAGATAACTTATCATTCTGTCCTAAAATCCATTTTACTTAACCAAATCTGTTTTTAAATTTATACACACATTAAAGTATCATCAACATATCTAAAATAAAAGGGCACAACAAACTCCAACCTCTCAAAGACAGTCTTTTCAAAATCTTCCATGAATATTTCAGCCAACATTGGAGAAATAACAGAACCTATTGGAGTAGCAAACTTTTGTTTATAGAATTTACCATTAAATTTAAATTTAGTAAAATTCATAATGAAATCTAATCCTTTGAGAAACTTTTTTTTATCTAATTTTGTATCTGATTTAACTTTTATCCATCTATTTGAAACAGCTTTTTTGACTAAATCTAACGGAATGTTCGGAAACATAGCAACAACATCCAAAGAAATCATTACATGACCATCAGGTATCGTCTTTGTGAATATAATCTTTTGAAATTCCCAACTATTTTTAGCAGTATAATTTGACTTTGATAGTGAATTTTTAAGTAACATATTAAAATTTTCTTCTAAAAATCTAGTAGGTGTATTAATAGTCGAAACAACTAGTCTCAAAGGATAGTTTTCCTTATGAATCTTTCTCAATCCATAACATCTAGCCAAAACAGTATTAGTTGTGTCAATATCTCTCCATATGGTGTCTTTCCCCAATAGTCCCTTCTTCCTTCAAAGGTCCGCCATCCTGAAACTACTACTTTTTAATTTTTTAAAGCATCTTGATCTAATACTTCAAAGTTCTCAACATTCCCAAGCAGCTCCTCCGTGTCCCTTATGTATTCCGACCTTCTCATGAGAACTGAAATATTACCCTTGTCCGCATTTGTACGCATTAAATCTTTGTTTCTTCTAAGGGACTCTTTAGTTATTTTTAAATTATTAACAAATTTTCTATCTATACTACTTATATGCAAACTTTTGTTCTCAACCAAACCCTTGGATAAGTGCAAAATCCCTTCCTTCTTTTTCTTTCTTTCGTCCTCTTTTGTTTTTATGACCAACCACCATTTACATAAATAAAATTTAAATTTTTGCAGACGTTTCGGAGCTCTTCCAGCACCCTCTTCAGAGCTGTTACACTACAAGAAAAAAAATTATTTGAATAAAATTGTCCCCTATCACCCTCCATGGGGACGCAGACCCTCCTCCACAGAACGCCAACAGGAAACTGAAACAAGACCCCGTGCATCCCTCCCTCCCAAGCACCTGAAAGACCCCAAGGGTCATTCAATAAATTTTAAATTGTTTCGCAGAATCTAGAAACCTCAAGGATATTCACTAGTAACACTGTCATTAGAGATAACTTATCATGCTATTATAACATCCATTGTACTTAACCAAACTTTTGATACTTTATTGTGTGTACCTTTGGATAAGGTGCAAAAACTACTTTCAATAACTATCACCCAAGAATTCAATTCACCCATGAAATGGAAAGGAACAATAGAATTAGGTTTTAGACTTGGAAATAATTAAACTTGATAATGGTAAAATAGTGTCAAATTGGTACAGAAAGAGTACATATTCTGGTAGAATGTTAAATTTCATCTCAAATCATCCCTTTTAAAATAAAGTTACTATTACTAAAAATCTAGTTGACATAGCTGTTTGTTTGTCTCATGAATCATTCCATTCAGAAAATTTAGGAGTTGTTAGAAAGATTTTATTTTTTAATCATTACCCACAAGATTTGATTGTAAAACATATAAAAATTAGAATTCAACAAATTAAAAGTAGAAAGAGTAAAAATGTAGACACGGATACACAAAGTGACATTTTTAATAAAAGTAACACTATTGTTCTTCCATATTTTGGTCATATTTCAAAAAAAATTCAATCTATATTTTTCCGTAATAAATTCAGTGGAAGTGCATTGATTATCCATAATCTAAAGGGTTTTCCAATAGGGAAATAACAATTTCGTATCTTTATATAAACGCACCCTTAAACTTTTTTAAAGAATTGTCAATGTTAAAACGTTAGTTAAAGTCAACATTTTCATCATGGTAAAGTTCACGAACCAGTAACATTTGGAAATTATTAAAAATTACTACCGAAATTCTGAGTCGGTGGTCGCATTTTTAAGAGCGCTTACTCCAATTTTCGTCCGTAATAATCGTCCCACCTGACAGGCTGTGCGTGCTATAGTGGATAAATTCGAGACCAAATTTACACTATTGGACGTTCCGGTGCCAAAAAGACGTCGTTTAAATAATCGCAGCCGTAAGTACATCGATTCAAAATCAGCCAAATCAGTCGATTCCTCCGTCGTTCTCAAGAATTAGGCATCGCTCAAACGACACTGTGGCGTATTATGCAAAAAGATCTAGGCCTATATGCTTTCAAGATTAAATTGACTCAAGAACTAAAGCCACTTAATCATTTGAAACGCCGAAAATTCTCCAATTGAGCTCTGGCAAAGCTTGAAGAAAATGAGGAATTTTATCGAAAAATCATCTTCAGCGATGAAGCTCATTTCTAGCTCAATGGCGTTGTTAATAAGCAAAAAATGCCTTATTGGTCAGCAAAAAACCCAAATGTGCTTCTTGAGACACCGTTGCATCCGCAAAAAGTTACTGTTTGGTGCGGTTTTCATGCCGGAGGTGTGATTGGGCCGTATTTTTTCGTGGATGAAAACGACCGTCATGTTACCGTCAATGGAGAGCGCTATCGTGCTATGTTGGAAGATTATTTGTGGTCAGAATTGGATGAACTTGACATCAACGATATGTGGTTTCAACAAGACGGTGCTACTAGACACCTAGCACGCGTCACAATCAATTTATTGGAAGGCAAATTCTACTTTCTTTGAGACTGATTTTTTTAGAAAGTGCGTGCAACTTAGTTTGGAATTCGTTTGCTGGTATATTAATAATAGAAGTGTATAGGGGGCATAATTTTTTCAAGTGATACCACCCCAAAATGTACTTTTCTCAGATGAAAGTAAATTCTACAGCGACGGACAGCTCAATAGACATAGCTGTTATTATTGGTCGGACAAAAATCCTCACTGGTACAGACCGATGGATCATCAAAATCGATAAAGTCTTATCGTGTGGTGCGGAATAGTAAATTGCTATTTAATTGGACCCTACTTTCTTGACGGAAACGCTGACAGTCACATTTACTTAGAGTTGTTAATGGACCATTTACCTCATCTATTGGAGAACGTTGACGTAGCAACAAGACAAAGAATGTGGCTTCAACAAGATGGTGCTCTGCCACATTTTGCACTCATCGTACGTGAGTTTTTGACCTTACATTTCAGTGAGAGATGGATTGGACGAGGATATCCATTCGAATGGCACCCCTGCTCACCAGATCTAACACCACCTGATTAATTTTTATGGGGTTATATTAAAAATGTAATTTTTGCTCGGCGACCCACAACAAGAGAAGATCTGATGGAAAGGATTCGGAGAGCTTGCGCACCCATCTCTCGAAAAACTTTGCTGGAAACTGTGGACCGTTTCGAAGCACATCAACGTTTGTGTCTTCAAGCCAATGGAGAGCACTTCGAATACTTACTCCGTGGCTGATTGTAACACTGGAGGCAATGCTGAGAGGCAAGGGGACTCACGTTAATCAGCCACCCGAAACGTGAGAGGCAAGGAGAACTCACGACAAGAAAGAACCCTAAAGAAAACCGAACTTACTACTTTCAGGTGTTGTTTCTGGGTAACGCTAAAAGTAAGGACAAAGTGTCTTTTTTGTAACTAGTAACAGAGGAGTGACATTTTCAAGATTGTCACTTTTATAACTACATAGTCACAGTCTTTACATCTACTTGTAGTTGAACTGTTTTGAAAATCGACTCATGACATGTGGCTTTGCTAACTAAAATTCTTTTATGTGCCTCTGGCGCGGAAACTCGTTTTTCCGCTACAGTTGAGAGTAGCACAATGTTGTGTATTCCGCTACAAAGGAATGAAATTTAAAAATTGAACTGCGCATGCGCCTATAGCCATACAGCGGAGCACAATGTTCTTCTTATTCTTCTTCTTCTTCGTACAGATTTAGCACTTTACTGAAAAAGCCTTGTATATTTGAACTGCGCATGCTCAATTACAACACGCTAATACTACGCACGTATACAAACTCGTATAGGCACCAAAGTCACAGAAAATAGAATGCGTGCCAATGCACACAATTCGGGAAATTACGAGACTCGCGACAATGCTCGCAGTACTGATCGGGCCTCGGCTTCGATCTCCTGCGAGCATTGTCGCTCGTCGCGCAAAAACCCTCATTGTGCGCCTAGGCACGTAATATACTATTAAATGCTATCCTGAGAGGTTCTTTTCCTCCTTGAAAAAGACAATTGATCTATACCTAGTAAAGAAATTCGAGACGATTGTGGTGATCTTTACGAGTGGAGGGAAGCCTGTATTTTTATGTGCCATCGGCGCGCAAACTCGTTTTTTCGCTACAGTTAACAGTAGCGCAATGTAGTACATTTCGCCAGAAAGGAATGAAATGTAAAAATTGAACTGCGCATGCGCCCATAGCCATAAAACGAAGCTCAATCCTTCTTATTCTTCTTCTTCTTCGTACAGCGTTTGCATCTTGCTGGCAAAGCCTTGTACATTTGAACTGCGCATGCGTCTACTAAAATCCATTACTACTACACAAGATCGATAAAATCAAAATGGCCGGGACTAGTCGTGACATATCAAGTGTAATGACTAGCGCCGCAAACAACTACAATACTAGTTTAGATTCCAGTGTACGTATAAAAACTCGTATACGCACCGAAGTCACAGAAAATAGAATACGTGCCAATGCACACAATTCGGGAAATTACGAGACTGGCGACAATGCTCGCAGGACCGATCGCGGCTCGGATTCGTCTCGGCTTCGTCTCGACTACGCCTTAGCTTCGATCTCCTGCGAGCATTGTCGCTCGTCCCGCAATGACCCTCATTCTGCGCCTGGGCGCGTAATGTACTATTTAATGCGAATTTTTTTGATGTGTCGGCTTTACGGACAATCTATTTCAGATTGAATTTGCAAGCAATGCTTGGAACATAGATGTCATTAGAAGAAGAGGACACCGGGCGCGATAGTGCGAGGGACCGTCACGGGGCCGAGCAGGACCGACAAGCCACGAAGGAGTAGTCGTCGCTGACGGTCACAGTGGGTCCACTCATATAGGAGAAAAGGGGAACGAGTATAATGTTTGCTATCAGCAAGTGGTGGCGCTATTGTCGCTACCGATGTTATTTTTAAACTGTTTTAACCATAGCAACCATATCATTGCCAGTTAAAATATTACAGCCGATGCTCATTTCACTCAACTACTGTTCGAAGCACCTCAAGCGTCGGTGATATATTTATACATTTGAGGTTAACCCACTGACGCATTGTGATGCCCTGTCGTCGAAAACGTTTTACTCAACTCCTTGCTATTTCCTATGTAACGCTTATTGATATTCACTTTGGGTGAATTAGGTATTTATCAAATTCATTTTATTCGACTAGGATTTAATAAATGTTCAAATGTTCTTAAGTCCCAAGTTTAATCGACAGAGTTGAGTAAAATTACTCCAACTATTTTTCTCCGTGTACAGTTTACAGTATTTAACTGTTCATTGTAATTCATATTTAAAAATTCTTGTTGTATTTTTATTCTTTCACAAATTATTTTCAACTTTAAATCATTTAAATTTATGAAATGGATTTGATACAATATGGCGGCGCTTATGCTTATTTTCACTTTTTTAAGTACCCTCCTGAAATACATGGTAGTGGCCGCACTGTGCTGACGGTCGTGATGAAAAAGATTTATTTGGAGCTGTCGTTCGAACGGAGAGTCTCTTGGTCCGGTCGCGTTTTGAAAAATAAAGAAAATTAATTTGTGGAAAATAGAAGAGAGAATAGTAATAGAAATGAAATAATTAAGCTAGAGTAGGAATAGAATAATTATAGAAATAAGAAAATCAACGAAGCATAGGTAAAAGAAGTAAGAAAAGTCACAAAGCGTAGGTAGTAGAAGTCAAACGCGCGCGACAGGCGATACGCGTTCGAACGTCAACAATCATAAGGTCGAGCGGTATTTCATAAACAAAGCGTCCCTCGGCTAAAATAAGACTTTTGGCGAAGGAATTTACAGATAATATAAATTAAAATATTATAAAACATTAATTGCGTGACCCAATCGCGGACCCAGAAGCAGGTCACATGTTACATCTCAGATAGACGACTAGGCAACCGGTGCCTAGTACAGTAATTGCCCTCGGCAAATAATTATTATAAACACGCGGTTCTCTCTTATATGATGAACAGCGCGTGTGGTACATTGGCACTATGTTAGGTAGTGTCCATTAATATTATACAACATAAATTCAGTATCTCTAATGTCAGGAATACTAAATATAAAATCCTAAGGTCAGGGTGCCCCAGATTGCGTCTTCCGGGTTACGTGATTGAAGCTGGTCGTTCTGTGCATCGCTCTCCGAAGATCAATGGCGGCGATAATCGAAGCATTGATGTATCGAAGCTTGATAAAGCGGCATGGCTGCCAGTGTTGATTTCTGCTCTGAAAACCGGTTGTGCCGCATCTTCAACGCCGCTGCCCTCTCGTTCCGGTGTCCTCGTGTCGTGTATGGAACATACGGGACTGGAAGCGTAAGTGTGGGTAGTAAGTGATAAGTGTTACTTTTTCCCCGGGAAATAACCCCACCTGTCATACTGGTGAGTTTGGTTAAATATCTTTTCAAGTAACAGATAAAATTTACCACGTAAAAACTCCCCCCACCTTAACCGGGGACTACAGGTTGCGTAAGTTTTATCCTGGCAAGTCAAAAAGTGACATGGAGGACCTGAAAACAAAAAAAACAACTTCCGGGACGCACTTCGCCTCTCCAGCCTGAGCACTCGGACGCAAAGCATAAGCAATGACTTTTAGAATCAAAATAAACACCAAGCACAAAATAAGCAAAAGCGTAGGTCGGAAGCCACACTGGTTCCGACCCAACCAAAATCATAGGCCTAAACATCAATAGTAAAACACATGCTAAAATCATAGTAAGCCAAAATGAAAACTAAACCACTTGGGCAAAATCAAAAGAAAAATGCAAAGCGCTTAAACGATCGGGTGTACTTTACCTAAAGATACCGGTGATTTTGCTTGGAAGATTCGTCTCCAAGATTCGTCTAGAGGACGTGAGGAACAAAAGTGGGACATAAGGAACGAAAGTAGGACTTAAGGAATAAAACAGATATAATACGAACATTCCGGTCGTGAATAGACGTCCTCACACCCGCTCTACAGGGGCTCGAAGTACTACTTTAGTGCCTGTTTTGCAACCATGCGTTCTTTTATAAAAACACGAAACTTCATAAAATTATTTTAAAAAAAGAAATAAAATTTTTTTGAACTTAACTTCCTCAAATAGGTAGACTTTATGAAGTGCATTTTATGAAATAGGCATAATTATTAATTTCACTTTGTAAAATACATTAATTTCATTGATTTTATAAAATTGGTGGACTTTATAAAGTTTATTTTATAAGATAGGCAAATTTAAGTTTACAAAACTTTTATAAACTCATAAAAAGTTGACTATGAAATACTGAGCCTTTATTAACTTTTTGTAAGGTGACTATAAAAAACATGCACTTAATACATTTTTTATAAAGTTTTTATACACTGATAGAAAGGAATGGCTGTTACAACGATATTTATGATTAATTTAACCTTACCTTATTGCTGGCATAGATACAGCAATATGAGATTTGTATTTTAACCATCCGATTATAACTGAATAAATATGAACGAATCAACCATATTATTGGTTGCTATGGAAAAATGTATTGTTCGCCTTCCCATATTATATTTCTGATTCGACCAGTTTCACTTACAATATTTTGATTTCTGTATTTAACATCCTGCATTGTTCAGAGAGACATATTATTTTATAAATACAATTATAAATTCCCAACCTACAACCGAATGGCTAAAACTCCCGAACCATTTCTATCAGTGTAGTTTTATGAAGCAAATGTCCATGAGATCCACGAGTAAACAACTTTTCAATCACGTTAATGTACACTCGAACTATGTACACCTACACATGTACCCTAAATCACTTTGTGCGACAAAAATACACTACTATATTCGAGCATGACGCACGTCTGTGTACACATGCACACAAGGACACTGCTCACGTGAGCACGCCGTACACTAGCAAATTTTCCTATTTTCTACCCCCTGAGGAAGAATTCCTATAAAAAACAGGGAAAATTCAGATATATTTTTCTCAGTGATACGTAGACATATTTCTTAACTATGTAAAATGTGCAAAAATAACTTCCATGCACATAGCCCATCGATTACTATTTTGTATTATTCTAGAGGACTCGAAAAAGTTTTTCGAAAAAAAAAACAGAATGCAGAATGTTACATCATTCATCAATTTCAAGTTGAAATTAGAAGGTACATTAGGGCTGCAGTAATTAAGACGTCGCGTTTAAACGACAGTGTAGGTATACATTGTAACATAGTTTTATTTGCCCAAAGTTTCAATTGCCCATAAAATCACCAGAAGTCACTATATTTGAAAAGCAGTGTTTGACGAAAGTTATGAAAGGAATGCGTTGGCAAAAGTTGCAAGTATATATTAAATATAGGCGGTAGAGAGCGCTTCAGGGAAATGTACAGGAATCCTGCATCTTGCAATCCGCGCAGTTTTTGCCAACACATTCCTTTCATAATCTTCGTCTAACACTGCTTTTCAAATATAGTGACGACTGGTGATTTTATGGGCAATTGAAACTTTGGGCAACTAAAACTATGGTACAATGTATAACTACCAACGACAGCACTTGTTTTCGACGGCGCAGTTATTCTGCCTTTATCGATTAAAACGAAGGCTCGTCTTTTGAGGAGGATTAGAGACTCACTCACGGCGCACTCGTAAGTTAGCCTCTGATTGTGCCATAAGGAAGCCAAGATGTGACCGCTTATGGCTGAGTCATGTCAACATGAAAGTCAAACCGTCGAATCAGTATTCATTCTACATTAAATGCGACGTTAGAGCTATTTAACTGTTCCTCTACTTTGGATGTCGCAAATAATTAAAAATTGCAAAGACATTCGAGGGGGTCCATTTGAATTCTGGAATATGACGCTGCACGTTCTGCTATTGGGGAATATCATGGAAATAAACAAAGAACATTCAATCACTGAACAGTACGTTATAATTCAAAAACAAAATTCATGTCCATGACAAACCATTTTTACAATCGACGATTTATTTTCAAGGTATATAAGGAATTCTTTTTCAATTAGAGTGTTTTTTATGCTCTCCTAAATCTGGAAATACGATTACTCTATTTTTAAATACTATGCATTCATTTGTAAAATTATGATATTTTCCGATTATAAAAAAAACAATTCTTTTAATAATGCAGTGTGATATAATTATAATTGAAAATTTTGATAGTTCAAATAGTTGATAAATAAGGATTCCTCAAAGTATTGTAAACCTTATTTCACAGTGAACTTTTCATCAAAATTAGTTAAGTCCAAATTGTCTATTTTTCGATAGTTTTTGGTGTTGACCAATTGGCTTTAGGATCAAGAAATGACTTAACAGTTAGTTAGTTATCATTCTCAAACAATTCTACTCAGGTTGGAGTTCTCATCAGTGAATTTATTTTTATAAAAATACAAAGGAAGAAACTTAAAAATTGCCCGTGTGACGGATAAACATTGTGATACAAAATTATATTAAACAATTGCATGTATGAGACTATAGTACTGGTCTAAAATAGCTAATTTTACAGAAAATTAAAAGTGTACAACAAATTTTTCAAAGGGGAGAACTTGAAAAATAGCACATGTGACGGATAAACATTGTGGTAAAACGATTAAAATGAATTGTACGTATGAAGCTATAAAATTAGTCTAAATAATCAAATTTCCAACAAAAATACAATTAAAAACTGTACAAAAAAGTTTTTTCTGTAAAAATACTAAGGAGAGAAACCTAAAAAATAGCACGTATGACAGATAAAGGTTGTGGTAAAAACGATATGAATGAATTGTACATGTGGACTTCTAACTATAAACTATAAAACGAAGACGAAACTTGAATTTTATCAGTCAGGTATCTGAATTTTCGCGTCTCAAAAAATAGGAATTTGTGGAAATGAATTGTGTATTTATAAACTTGCTGACCTTTATGTGGCCCCTAGCAGACCCGGTTGAGAGAACGGTCAGAGAACAAGCAGAGAACGGTCAGAGTATTCTATGAACGTTCTCTCAACCGGATCCGCTAGGGTCTTGAAAATGCATTGGTGATATATTGCACTGAAAAACTGTGAAAATGAAGTACGAAATTGCTGCTTTTTCCCTTTCCTTTCTCCTCTTGGTCACAAATTTTTCCATATCTTTATTCTCACTGAGATTTTAAGGACTGAAGTTATGTAGGAAGTATAACTATACAGACATGTTGAAAAAAAGGGATTGGAGGGTAGGGGGTATTTCTGGAAGGAAACCGAGAGAAAAGAGCAGAGAAAAAAATTTGTCAAGATGTGTGCAAGATAGACGGAGTTTTATGACCATAAGGAGTAGAAAATGTGTAAAAGGTATTCTTGATGATGCACTGGAGGTTTTTAATATTGTGGGAATTTGTCTGCAAATTTATGAGAATAATTTTTTGGGGATGAAAATAGCAGAATTTTGGAATTTTAAAGGATTGTTGTTCAAAAGGGGGAGATAAAAAACAGATAGATTATCTGTGTCAGTTCTCTGATTGACTGCATGTGGATTGCTAACAATGTGGGTCATTTCCAAGATCATACGTTTTTTGTAGTGGTCAGATCTATCGACTATTTTTACATTGTTGAAGTTGAATGTGTGATCTTGGTGCCACGCATGTTTGGTGAGAGCGGTCCATTTTTCAGGGAGGTTATACACATCTTTTTGTGTTCCTGGATTCTAGTTTTTAGGGGGCGTTTTGTTGTGCCTATGTAGATTTCTGTGCATTCAGAACAAGGGATATTGTAGACGACATCGGCCATATCAAGTTTTGAGACAGTGTCTTTTGCCGACTTGAAAAAGAGTGCTAAGTCATTTGTGTTACGAGGTGCAATTTTTATATTGAACGGTTTGAGAATGCCTGAAAGTTTTTCGAACAGCCCGTGTACATAAGGCAGAGACACATATTTGTGTGCATGACCTGTTGAGATTGGTTGTGTTTTGTGTGTGTGTGAGTGTGAGAGTATACCTGGATTGTATAGACAGATAGTTGCTGTGCCTGAGTGTTAGTTTTCGTGGTCAAAATTGAGTTTGGTCCAGTAGGAAATCCAATATGGCGTCAAATTTGGAGAAAAGTACCAAAAAATCGGGAATTATTTTATTCATAATTTTTTGTCGAACCAAAAAAGTATTGGGACTTGATTTTAACTATGATTAACGGTGATTGGAATAGTTGAGCTGCAAGAAAAACTTTGTCTCACCGATCTCAAATAGCTATACCCTTCGCAAAATGACGGATATCCAATATGTCGGACATGTAATTTTGAAAAACCACAAAATTACCGCAAAACTCTGTACTTAAAAGCTTTTGGGGTGGCTGATTATGAATTTGACATAGGATTTTCAGAATTCAAAATGGCGGACCTAATATGGCGGACATAATATTTTGGTAAGTCAACGATTTTCGTAGAACTTTGTACCCCAAAGTTTTTCAGGTCGCTGATTATGAATTTGACATTGGATTTCCTTAATTAAAAATGGCGGATCCAATAATGTGGACATGGAATTTTGGAAACTTTACGATTTTCGCATAACTCTGTACTCCGGGGTTTTCAGGGTCGCTGATTACGAATTTCAAATTGTATTTTCAGAATTCCGTATTGAGGATCCAATATGGCAGACATCAAATTCCGAAATCTGTTTAGATTTATCAAAATTCTGTGCTTGGATGTTCCTGAGGTCTCTGTTTACGATTCAGACATCCTACGCTCAGCATAACCCAGAGGCGACGACGTGGACGTGGTAAAAATCTGTCTCCTTCGGGGTGCTTGATTAGAGTGAGTCCTCTTGCCTCTCACTGAAATATGAATCCTCTTAGTGATTCTCCTTGAAACACGAATTACAGAAAGGTGATTTACGCTCTTTGCAGAAAAGTCAGGTCCTTATCCCTAGCGAACTGGCTGAACGGTAGCTTTACGCTGTACCGTAAAGCTATCGTAAATCTATCGTAAAGTAGCATTATAACTCATGAATGAGTCAAAATAAACATTCAAAATGTTTTAATCATTATTCTACTTTGAAAATAACGTTAATTGGTAATTGAAATATGCAATAATTTTATTTATTCAAAGCCATTCTCTTTACATGCATCAATGATGTATTGTTTTATTTGAATAGAGAAGAACGTTTCGGAAAGTTCTTCAGGCCCCCTGTCCCGTATTCCCTGTCCCATTCAGTCCAATCGGTCCATTTCATCCAATTCGGAACCCGAATTATCGGATCTAGAATCGTCTGGATTTGGCAACGTAATTATTTCATCGTAATCATTTTTTATGTATCCACCTCGTACCGCACTTGGGCAGGAACAGAACGTCTTTTTCGTTTTGTTTGCGACATGGTGATGGTCGTAAGAATAAATAACTGAGTCTTCCGGGAACTTCATATCGAAACTCTTCCAATCAATTCATAACGAAATATTGACAGTGTCTTTTACAACTCGATCTGAATATAGTGCATGAAACAAGTGAAGATCCGAAACAAACGACCCGACGTTGCCTGGGGAGCTATTTATTTGTTCATAGATGGATCAGGCATTATAATCCAATTATTTTTTGAATAGTGACTACTCGCAATATATATAATACCAAGTTCCTGGGAGATTCAGTTAGTAGTTGTCATTCTGAGAACCATATCACAGGAACGGAAAAAGCGTACCGCACCTTCCCACGTGAAGTTCAAAATGGATGTATCAAAATATAATTTTGATAAAAAAGTAACTGCACCAAATCTAAAAGATTCTATCTCCGATAACTCGGGTTCTGATGCAGGACGAGAAAAAGAAGCTATGAGAGGATTGTGAGTGCTCTCGTGATATACTGTTACGTCCCAAGCTAAGGTAAGGGTAGGTTGGGAAAGTTAGGAAGAGGGAGGAAAGTTTGTTGAATAAATCAGAGTGGTAAGTTCTGATTATCTATATTTTTATGGGATCGTGGTCACAAGTCAAACCTATACGGCTCGAGTTGTTCACAGTAATAACAAATTTGATTATATTGCGGTGTAGAAGCTTTATTAATTAAAGGGTAGGTATACAATAAGTTTTGAGATACTTATGTGTATGACTTATACTACTTCTCAAGATAAGAAGGCAATGTTAAGAGTTATTATGCGTCTTCAAGTTAATGATGCAGGTTTTGAGATGCCTATATAATTCACACGTTCAAGTGTGTGCGTCTTCAAGTTATAAATACAGGTTTTGAGGTGCCTATATGTGTAACTCACGCGTTTTATTGTGTGCGTCTACAAGTTAATAATACAGGTTTTAAGATGCCTATATATATATATATATAAAACTTACGCGGTTTATTGTGTACGTTTTAAGCTAATATACTTATTTTATAAGGACCTTTTCTAATTGGATTCAATTTATTTTCATTTAATTTATTTCCATTTTGAATATAAGCTAGATCATTTATTTTATATTCGAATCGTTTTGAATTTTTATCGTAATACCCTTTATTCTGTTCGTGAATCTTTTTAGATCTTTCTAAAGCTAACAATCAATTATCTTTTAATTTATCTTCTTTATTCTTGATTTCATCTGGAAACATTGGGCTATCCGATCCTGTCAGCAAATAATTTGGCGTAAAGGCTCTTGAGCTGTGAATCGTATTATTGTATTCTTCTACGCATTTTTCTGCTATTTTTGACCATGGTTCTTATTTATTTTCATAAATCTTACATCTATTCCTATTAACTAAAGTTTGGTTGGCTCTTTCATTAAAGCCATTTGAAAAGGCACAATCAACAGAAGTAAAAATCATTGTTATGTTCTTGGATTCTAAATATTGTTTAAATTTTCCTGAATTGATTCCGGGATATTGATCCGCTAGTACAATATTCAGTTCGGCCATAGCTTTTGTTTTTTATATTAATGTTATAAAATCATTTGCCAATTGTGTTTTTGACGTAGTGATAAAAGCGTATCTGGTGGAGTGGTCTATGAGTAAATGCATGTACCTTTTTGTACTATTATTTCCTAAAAATTCACCTATCGTATCCAGCGATACGATTTCAAAAGGCTTTGTGGCTGGAGCTAATTGTGCTAAAGGCGCTTTGTGCCTAAAAATTCTTGTTTCATTTTTAATGCAAATATCACAAGTTCTGCAAACCGTTTTTATCAGCTTGTGCATATTTTTGATGTAAAATTTATCTGTTATCATTAAAATTAATTGTTTCATACCTATGTGCCCTAATTTGTGATGCATATCTTTAATCACTGACACAACGAAATCTTCTGACAGCCAAATCTTCTTTTTATTATTAATAACTCTATAAATAACATTATTTTCAATTTGATGATTTTTATCCAGTTTCAACTGTTTTTGGTTTTCTATTATTTTATTCATTTCTAAAAAATTAACTGTCTTTATTGCTGAGTCCGAATCATCCTCATTTTTTCTCTCTTTTAGTACTGGATTACGAGACAAACTATCAGCTTCCGAATTATCTTTTCCGGGATTATAAAATATTTCAAACTCGAATTGAGATATGTATTTCATAATTTGTATCAATTCGGGATATTTACAATTCTTTACATTGAAGTTTTCTAATGGCTTATGGTCAGTAAAAATTCTAAATCTTCGACCAATTAAGTAATACTGCCAATATAATATAGCTTCCTTGATTGCTAAACATTCTATGTAAATTGCTCTTTTCTTCTTTTGTGACTCATTTAACTTTCTCGAAAAATAAAATACTGGTTTTAATAAGTTATCTTCTTGTTTCTGTTTTAATACTGCGCCTACTCCTTCAATACACGCATCCGTGTAAATCTCAATTAGCTTGTCTGCATCAAAAATGGCTAGGATCGGGGTGGTACATAAATAATTTTTAACTATTTTAAAGTTCTCTACGCATAATTCCGACCATTCGAAATCTATATTCTTTCTTAATAATCTGTGAAAAGGCTCCAGCAAAATCGTACTTTTTGGGATATATTCCAAATAAAAATTAATTTTCCCTAAAAATTAGCGTATTTGTGTTTTTGATTTTGTAATTGGGAAATCTTTAATAGCAATTAAATTGTCGTTTAGCGGGCTAATATAATCATTACTAATTAAGTTACCTAAATATGGTATTTCTGTTTGCGCAAATTTGCATTTTTTTAGGTTTAATTTGAATTCTACTTTTAATAGTGCTTTTAATATCACTTGTAAGTGTATTAAATGTTCCTCATATGACTCTGAGAAATCCAAAATGTCGTCAATGTAATTGTCTGCAAATTCATTCAGCTTATGTTTTCTAAGAATCGCAGACAGAATTCTTTACAATATTGCTGGCGCACTTTTTAAACCGAAAGGCAGGCAACGCCATTGCCAGTGACCGTGGTGCGTCACAAACGCCGTCTTGTATCTGTCTTTCTTTCTTAGCGGGATCGACCAAAACGCCGAGTTTACATCGAGCTTCGAAAAATATTTACAATTTTTTGCGCGTAACGTAAGATCCTCTATCCTACGAAAAGGATGATTTTCCGGAACAACAATTTTGTTTAATTCCTTATAATCGTTACATAATCTCGATCTTTTCCGATCTTCTTTCTTATAAGCCAACGTGACAGGAGCCGTAAACGGACTGCACGACTCCTCGATTGAACCTGCTTTGAACAGTTCATTAACCTGATTTTCTATCTCTATTTTATCATCAATTGAGCATTTATACAATTTCTTGGAGATGAATTTTCTTTCAGTTAATTTTACTCCCGCTTCGTAATCTTTGGTCTTACCAATATCGAATTTGCTTTTTGCAAATACATTTTCATATTTTTTCAAAATTTTTTCAACACTGTTAATAGCGTGTTCACTAGAATTCTTTTCTAAATTCGTGTTGAATATCTCTTTTTTTATCACCTTTTCTCTTTTCTGTGAAATTTCTAATTTTTCATCTTGACAAAGCCTGAATGATTCGATGGCATCTACTCCTAATAAAATCTCATCTTCAAAATCATTGTTTTTATCTATAAAAAATGGGAACTTTTTCTTTGTCACCAATACTCGCCGATAGCAAAATCATACCGTCGGATTGGGATGCTCCACAAATAGATTTTATATTATCTCCCTCACTTACATCCTTATTTATATTTAATTTTTTCCAAAAATGATAATTTATCAACGACACATTGGATCCAGAATCATAGAGACCAATCGCTTGTTGATCATTAATTCGAATTTTTAATCTTATAAGTGGGGTCGTTATTCGTTTTTTTCTTCTTCGCAAGTAGCCCACGGGTATGTCAATGAGTTTATCTTTAAAAAATTTAAATACCATTCTGAGGCCGGGCCTGCCAAAAATAACCTCAAAACTTCAGAGAATTTGTTCTCTTGAATTTATGGACGATTACATTCAGAAATAAATAATTTTACCCAAATTTTCGCGTTACTCTTTTCCCCGTTAAATTTCTCCAATACTATATATTTTATAAGTGTCTCCATGTACGTATCAGTAAATTTTATTTTATAATAACCTATTTCGGGACCCAATCCCAGTGAATTAGGGAAATCACAAATTCAAGAAAATGCTATTACGCGCAGTCAAGTTAAGATAAATACTGAATTTGCAAAAATTGTGGCACAAAATCAAACTGGTACCCTTAAACCAAAAAGAACAGTTACTGTAAAGGAAAAGGTAACTAAAGATAATTTTGAAAATATTTCTAACAAGGACCAAACAAGTATCAGTTTGCAATTAGATAATATTTCTTCAGAGAAAACCTGAACGTTTAAATAATTCGAAACTGCCGGAACAAGCAATTTATCTCATTAAAATAATTGGCTTAATTCAAATTCAAAAACTAATTCAAGTATTATTTGTGGATCAATTGATCAGGACGAAACATTAAAAAACGAAACTACTTACATTGACAACGAAGATATAAGTTTACTCAGTTCAACGATAATTCCAAAAAACACATTTGAAGAAAAAACTAAAATAAATTTATCAGAAAATTCTCTTAAACGCCAAACAATTTTAAGTAATCACGATAGCGACGATAATATTTAGTACCGACAAAGAACAAATGGAACAAATTGTTCACAACAATCCTGCAGAAAACGATAATCCAATTAGAAACAACGAAATGGTCCTACCTAATAATCAACAAGTATCCTTACACGACGTGTTAGAAGTAGTACCCTTATTTGATGGAAGTAACATTCCATTATCACCACTTGAAGCTACTAACGTTTGGCAACATTCGATTCCAACTATAGATGATTCTCCAATTTTTTCAAGACAATATATATTTCCTCCTGTTCATAAAGAAGAAATTACAAAACAAGTTGACGTATTATTGAAAAATAAAATAATAGAACCTTCACAATCACCGTATAACACTTCAGTTAGGATTTTTCGTAAAAAACCAGACTCTAAAGGTAAAATAAAATGGCGAATGGTTCTACACTTCAGAAAACTTAATGAAAAAACAATCGGAGATTCTTACCCACTACCTAACATAAATGATATACTCGATTCACTCGGATCTGCCAGATATTTTTCAGTATTCGATTTAGCTACTGGTTTTCATCATGGCCATTATGAATTTGATAAAATGGCCTTTGGTTCAAAAACCGCTCCTGCAACATTTCAAAGCTTAATGGATATTACTTTAACTGGATTAATAGGGACAGAACTCTTTGTATATCTTGATGACATAGTCATATTTGCTGATACACTAGAAGAACATGAGAAAAAATTTAATAATTTAATACAACGTCTTCGAAAAGCAAACCTTCATTTACAACCAGACAAATGTGAATTTCTTCGACCTGAGATAGGATATTTAGGTCATATAATTGATAAAAATGGAGTTCGACCGAACCCCAAAAAAATAATAGCCGTAAAAGAATTTCCAGTTCCAAAAACACAAAAGAATATCAAACAATTTTTAGGATTATCGTATTTATCGAAGATTTATCGAAGGATCTTCAAAAATTGCCAATCCTCTTAATCAACTTCTAAAAAAGAATACCCCTGCCATATGGACTGATAAACAGCAAACAGCTTTGGATATTTTAAAATCAAAATTATGTGAAGAACCACTTTAACAACGACCCGATTTTTCGCAACCCTTTGTTCTCACAACAGGTGCCTCAGGATACGCAATAGGAGGTATATTATCGCAAGGTAAAATAGCCAAGGATAAGCCAATAGCATATGCTTCACGTAGTTTAAGTGACGCTGAGAAAAAATATGACACATGAAAAAGAAGCACTTGCAATAATATTTAGTGTCACTCATTTCCGTCCTGATTTATATGGGAAAAAAATTTACCCTAGTAACTGATCATAAACCACTAGTTTGGTTTCAAAATTCTAAGGACCCTTGCTCACGAGTTTTGCGCTGGAGGTTAAAACTCGCGGAATATGATTTTGATGTATTATACAAGGCAGGAAAAATGAATGTCAATGCAGACGCTCTTTCAAGAAACTCTATTATTAATGAAGAAAGATCAAGAAATTTACACGAAGATAATGATGATACCTTTATGACATCTCAAGAAAAAATGAATCTTGAGAATGCTTTTATAAAAATTAATCAAGAAAATAATATCAAAAAAGGAAATACTTCGAAAAATAAATATTTTAATTCAGTATTCGCCGAAGATGATGCGAATGACTTTAGTGAAACTTCAGAAGGACCAATATTCGATTTTAATTTGAGGTTATCTCATATTTTCAATGGAATCTTAAATGAGAAATTACTTAACGAAATTAATAAGGATATTGTGAAATATAAAAATGTATTTAAACTACTATCTTCAAAACTTCCTGTTATAAATTATGAAAATTCGCCATGAAAAACCATGACTACTAGGGGCAAAAAGAAAAAACAAGAACAACTGAAAAATTCAAATCAGCATAAAAATCTAGAAAATTTATATCAAAATGAAATTCAAGAAAAATTAGACGAACATTTTTCTTCTAAACCTCTTGTGAAAAAACCTCGGGGTAGGCTAAGAAAAAATCTACTTACAAATTTAAAAATTTTTCCCGCTCAAACAAAAAGAAAGAGAGGTAGACCAAGAAAACAAATATATGAAAATGAATTACCAGAAAAAAATATGCAAAAAGGAAGCCGAACAAAAGTAAAATCAGATTCCGACTCTGATCCTGAATATTTGGACTATTTATAAGAAATCCAAGCAAAAAATCAAAGAAATAAAGATGGTAATAAGCCTAAACAATTTATTATACCTCAAGAGGAAAAAACCGAAAATTATTTTTCTGCTTCTGAAGACGAAGTAGTTGATATGGAACCTGAAGATGAAGAGAGCTCTGAAAGCTCTTGTATTGAAGAAATTTTTGAAAATGAAAATATCGAAAAAACTTTTAATTAACGAAATTCTGAAATAAACAAAAATCGACAAATCTCGAAAATAATAATAATTCAAAATTCGAAGAAAACCGTCCACCTCCAAAGCCCCCTCCAACCAAATCAAAATCTACCAGGCAAATTTTAATGAATAAATATATCGTTGAATGTCGCGATCAATTAACGATGCGAAAAAATAATTATGTATATTTTGTTACAACAAATGGAAATCTTCGAGATAATGGATCAAAAAGTCTAGAAAAACGTGGAACCTTACCAAAATTTAAAAACTTACAGAAGGGAACAGCGAAAGAAATTAAAACAGGAAACTATCATCATTTTTCTCTTCCGATTGAGGATGAAATGCAAAACAATTGATCTGAAACCTTAAATAATATAAAATTGTCAATTTATTCATTACACGAATTATCTCAAAAATTATATAATAATAATTATAATTACGATCAATTAGTATTTCAAAGACTTCAAAAATCGACCATATAGCTTCGGAAGAAATAAAATTAATATCTGATTTAGTTTTTGCAAATTCACTTACAAAAATAATAGTTTGTAATGGCATAACGCAATATCCAACAAAAGAACAAAGATCGCAATTGACTGAAGAAGCACACTCCTCAGCATTAGGGGGCCATAAGGGTGTCACAAAGACCTATAATCGAATTCGCCAAAATTTTTTTTGGGAAAATATGAAAGTCAATATTCAAAATTATATTCAAGGATGTTTACAATGCCAAATAAAAAAATTAGTTCGAGTTGAAACTAAAAATCCTATGGTTATTACCGATACACCCACTACTGCCTTCGAAAAAATATCAATGAATATTGTTGGTCGACTACCAGAAACAAAGTCTGTTAATCTGTATATTCTTACTATACAAGATAATTTTACAAAATATTTTCTGGCAATACCTCTTCCTAATCATCAAGCTGGTACAATAGCAGACGCATTCGTGAAAAAATTTATTTGCATATTTGGATCGCCAAAAGGAGTACTAACGGATCAAGGCAGAGATTTTTAAAGAAATTTATTAAAAAGATTAGCAAAACGCTTTAGAATCGAACAATTTCGTACAACAGCGTTTCACCCTCAATCCAATGGATCACTTAAATGATCACATCATGTCCTAGGTGAATATCTCAAACAATTTGTAGCAAAAAACTCAGAATGGGACGATTAACTAGAATTAGCAATGTTCTCATATAACACAAGTGTACACGAAGCCACAAAATGTACGCCTTACGAATTAGTTTTTGGCAAATTAGCCCGTGAACCCTCTAGTGAACCTCTATCACAAAATGAAAAGTTGCAAACCTATGATGATTATTTGATCAACTTTGTCACACAACGGCATGAAATGCGAACATAAGCAAGAGAAAACCTGATAAAGGCAAAAGAAAAATCAAAATTTTACCACGACAGAAAAATAAATCCCTTGGAAATAAAAATTGGGGATAATGTATTTTTTTTAAAAGGAGGAAAAATTAAAAAGCTGGATAATCAATACACAGGACCTCACGAAGTTTTAGATGTACTAGGAAAAGGAAATGTAAAAATCAACATAAAAGGAAAACCGACAGTAGTTCACGTCAATCGAATAAAAAGATCGCACATAAATATACAAAATTGATTTACTGAATTTGAATTCAAACTTAAAATAATATCAACTTTGCATAAAATCAAAGCATCTAGAATATCTAAACCAGGAAATGTTTTAAACAAAAAGATACTTTGAAATTTTATTTTAATCACATTTTTTCTATTTCAGAGATTCGAGAAGCTCACTGTGCCTTCAAATTGCATTGAAAAAATTTCAATATATTTCATGGTCTTTTTTTCAGAGCAAATTAAACTTCTTAAACTAGCAAGTATTTGCCAAATATATAATATTGAGTCTGTAAATATAAACTGTGCGACGGCGTTACATAATTGTTAATGTAAAAATTGCTTTTCCAATAGAAATTAATGTGCAACAATAACAAATTAAATAATTACTATTCTCCATATGTTTCATGCACAAATAACTCTATTAATTTTACAATAAAGATTAGAAAAAGAATTAAAAGTACAAGAATTGTAGGAAAATCTATTACCCTGGTATTATGTAAAATTGTTTTTCTTATGATTATTTTATTCATTTAATAATACACCAATGAAATTGAAGTTCATTAAATTAATTTTTAGAAACATGTAAAAGTAATAATAAGCAATCGCAATGCCATGTTTTGAAGAAATCAGTTTTAGACTTAACCAAGTTTTTTCTCTTTAATGTACCAAGTTACGACGTCTAATAATTGATATATGTTATCAACGATCTTAATATTATTTTTAATCTGTATTATTAATATTATATATGTCAAATTCTCTTTTTACTAATGTATACATCAACCATCGTAATACTTGAAAATTCCTCTTTACTATTTTGTATCTAATCGATACAATCTTACAATTTTTAATCTTCTTTTCATCGACAATCATCATGTTGTAAGTTTAAATAGTTATTATCAATCAAAGAAAAAATTGTCAAATTACCTAATTACCACTATAACGTATGTAATCAATGATTGTAATATTTCCAGAATTGTATCCCTTGTTATAACTATGCATTTATGTAAACCTCCGTATAAATTTTTAATTCACAACAATAATTTAAAATGTTAATTCCTATGTATAAACGAAATTTTTTATGTTATGAATTGTTAAATTAAACTGAAAATATGTACTTAATTGTGCGAGCATCCTGGATTAAAAATGTATTCTTCTACCGAACTTTCGATCGCGGATCGTTAACTCCCCGCGTTCGAATTAAGGGGGGAGGTGTCACGTCCCGCGACTCTACAGCCACAGGTAACAAGCAGATTGGGAAACCAATAAAGGGGTCAACACAGCATTACAGCAAATGTGATTTTATCGACGCAAGTTATAGACAAATCTACAGATCAATAGGATGATCAATATGAAATTACCATGTGTTGTTATAATACCCACACATGATAACAAATCGACTGACCCGGAGAGAAAGTGAATGAAGCCCTACAATATCAACACACTACCGTCACAAGATGCGACTTGTAATAGCATGTGACTTGTAATAACTTGCGACTGGTCATAGCATGTTACTCGTCATACTTGACCTTTCAAAGTTCTATAAAAAGCGAATGTTCCAAGAGAAGTCAGTCCAGTACCATCATCTTTACACCGCGAGTTCAGTTCAGTTAGTTAGTCAACGTCCGATTTCCACAATGTAACCAACGCGAGTACAGTCCAGTGCCATCGAATCTATACCGCGAGTGCAATCCAGTCAGTCTAGTCCAGCTTCACCAGATTTCTACTGCTACTCAACACAAATTCTAGCTCGACGCTGACTTCAGCGACTCGTAAAAGTGAAGGGGAATCGCCTTCCAAAATTCTCTCGAAACTGGGATCAAAGAATCAACTAGATCAATCGTCTGGACTACAAATTTACTATACTAACTATCTCAAGATTACAAGGAAGATTCAACTGACCACATTCGTTTACTGGACTCAATTAATCATCAACCAATTCACAACTCAGGGTAACTACGAGGGTAATTAAATTTCGATTCTATTTACATTTCCATGGTGCTTACCCGATATAATTTTAATTGTCAATAAATATATTTTATATACCTAACCCTTCTCAATCACTGACTATTCCTCATCCCTTAGAGAGGATCCTTCCGATCCTTACATAAAACGAGGAGATCTTTCAAGAAGAGAAATTTTACGTTTCTGACGTAAAAAAATAACATCAAGAAATTAATAAACGCCACATTAAAATGTTCTTAGAGCATTAAATAATCATAGAAAACATATAAAAAATGTTTATATGTTTTCTATTATTATTTAATGCTCTAGGAACATATTAATATGGCGTTTATTAATTACTTGATGTAATTCAATGATCTAGTTGATTCTTTGATCCCAGTTTCGAGAGAATTTTGGAAGGCGATTCCCCTTTACTTTTAAGAGTCGTTGAACTCAGCGTCGAGTTAGAATTTGTGTTGAGTAGCGGTAGAAATCTGGTGAAGGTGGATTAGACTGACTGGATTGCACTCGCGGTATAGATTCGATGGCACTGGACTGGACTCGCGTTGGTTACATTGTAGAAATCGGACGTTGACTAACTAACTGAACTGAACTCGCGGTGTAAAGATGATGGTACTGGACTGACTTCTCTTGGAACTTTCGCTTTTTTTAGAACTTTGAAAGGTCAAGTATGACGAGTAACATGCTATGACCAGTCGCATGTTATTACAAGTCACATGCTATTACAAGTCGCATGTTGTGACGATAGTGTGTTGATATTGTAGGGCTTCATTCACTTTCTCTCTGGGTCAGTCAATTTGTTATCATGTGTGGGTATTATAACGAAACATGGTAATTTCATAATGATCAT
Organism: Diplolepis rosae; assembly: GCA_030998225.1. Classification (NCBI taxonomy): domain Eukaryota; kingdom Metazoa; phylum Arthropoda; class Insecta; order Hymenoptera; family Diplolepididae; genus Diplolepis; species Diplolepis rosae. The sequence continues at coordinate 2,200,468 of JAPYXD010000056.1, forward strand.
CCTATTGATCTGTAGATTTGTATATAACTTGCGTCGATAAAATCACACTCGCTGTAATGCTGTCTTGATCCCTTTATTGTTTTCTTTATCTGCTTGTTACTTATGTCGGTAGAGTCGCGTGAGGTGACAAATTCAATGATAAAGAAACCATTAAAAGCCGGACTATCAAATAATCTTTTTTTCTATTTATGTATTTTTTTTCTTGCGCTTCGTTTTAAAATTTTTCCTCTTATCTTCATAACAGTATTGTCCCTATTTTACGGAGAAGATCCCGTAATTTTTTCAATATTTATAAAAAATGTTTAGGTATACAATTGTGTCTTTATCTCTTTATGTTACTAGGAAATCATGCCTTTTGTGACCACTACCGGGCCAATTTTTTTTTTTAATCAGCTGTAAAATGACAGTTTCGTTCTATGTATTAACGACCATTGTCATCTATCGAGTACTTCTCTAAAATTAATATTTAAGCTTTTAAAAAATCGAAAACTACAAAAATGTTAATTTTTACATAAAATTGATGCTCGCGACCTCTACATTTTTTTTTAATCTGAAAAAATTAGGTAAGTATTTTCTCACCCATAGAAACCAATTGTCGCGATACGGTCGCGGACAAACAAAAAAAAGTTTTTTGTGAAACACCCTAATGTATATACATATATATATATACATATATATTTTGATCTATTGGTTCATTTTTTCATAATTGTTTTGCTTGTTCCAGTGTCCAGGGTACCGAGGATAGGTTCTGTCGCTGTGGAAGGTATGTGCGAATCTCGACATCGGAACCTGTGCGATGTTTCTGTGGGTCCTAACTGGCTGGCTATGAAGGTACTTGACCTCCTTTCTTCTTGTACTTTTCTCTTTCTTTTTCTTTTGTTTTTCAATTTTAGATTTTTAATTAATTACTTGTTGTTTTCAGTCCCACGACGCGAGGTGATATACTGCCGTCGGCCAGTTGTTAGAGGACATGGGGAGTTTCAAGGACTTCGATGTTCGCCATATCGTCCCCGAATCTGAGGTGTTCGTGTGATTTGTTTTTATTGTGTTGTTTTATTATATTTGTTGTGTGGATATGCTATAAGTGTGTGTATTTGTTTTGTATTTATTTGTTTTATGTATTTGTTTTGTCTTTATTTGTTTTATGTATTTACGCATGTATTTGTGCTTCTAGTTTGTAAAATTTTGTCGTTTTTTCTTTCTTTTGAATTTCCAAATACACATAAGAAATTTAAACTGATCACTTGTTATAATGTATTGATTTAATACAATTAAGAAGTCAAAAAACGAATAGTATTTAGGTTTATTTGCTTAAATGAATGAGATGACTCCCTCTAATTTTACTGGATATTTTTAGTGTCATCTATATATCTATGTAAGCATATATGGGTTATATTTATTTGTATACCCGAAAAGTTATATATATATGCGTACACAAGTATATTGTTCGTACTTTTATTGAAAATTTTTTTTTTTATTTGTTGATCAAAGGTTTGTTGTTTTTTTTTGTTAAGGTGAATTTTTCTTCCTCTTTCTTTCTAAGTAAAATTCTTTATTATTAATTCTTAATTAAAAGAAACGAATTTTTGTTAATTAAGCTTTTATTAATAATTTATTATTGAAAATCAAACGAACTTTTGATCAGGATAACATACTATCGAGATCGTTGCTGACAATGGTAGGCGTGCTTGTCAACTTGCCGCTTCCATTGGCATAAAGAGGCGGATCGTTATTCTTCCTCTATGGTGTGGTGTCAGGTTGCATGCTCGGTGCCATACTGCTTCTCCTCTATTCTTCGTATGATTATATATATACTATACTCTACGATTTAGAATTTTCCTTGCTGCCTTGTGTTCAGCATTTTTAAGCTTACTTTCGCCATTGCTAATCTCTCTAAAAGTCTTATTATGTTTACAATCATTTACAGTACATGTTACGTAAAATGTCTTATTATGAGCTGGTCCTTCTGAATTTACTATGATAAAGGAGGTTTTAGTAAATCGGTAATCGGCTGATAATTCTTCCAATGCTCCCTTTGGCTTTTTGAGGTTCTCCACATCTCCTTTGGGATATATGTATTTAAGTAGATCTGTCCGCTGGGGGACGGCGAGTCCAGGGGTGTGAACCCAGACATGTCTTTCCTATAATGAAAAAGACTATTAGTTTTTAATAATAAATGATTATTCATATGCTATTTTGAATTTATTTACGTGTTTTTGGAGTAGTCTTTCGTTTTTGTCTTTTAAAATCGCTGTGTGTTTATGCAAGAGTCTACCAATTTCAAAAAGTCCATAATACCATAATAAGTTTGTTTTGCCTTTATCAAATTGTCAGCTGCCATATTTTTAATTTCGGTTTATCTGCAAATCAATTCTTGTAAATATGACCCATAGGACTCTAATTTTTCATAACCAGGGAATGAACTACGGTCGCGAGCTATTTTTCCACATACTAATTCGAATTGGGCGAATTTTGTTGCACTGTGGACAGATGTGTTATAAGCAAACATGGGGAAGGATAGAAGTTGATTCCAATGGTCATCATTTTCTGCATAGCCCCTAATATAATCCATTAATATGGCATGGCTCCTTTCTAGTGAACCATTAGATTTTGGCCAATATCCTGAAGTGGTTATTTGTTTTATTCTAAATATTTTTGATAAATTACTAAACAGGATGTTTCACGAATCCTTTTCCTTTATCGGTGAGAATAGCCTTTGGTGCTCTATACTGAGAAATAAGGTTTTTTGCTAATGCATGGGCTATTGTTGCTGCTGAGATGTCTGGAATTGGTACTGTTATGCAATATTTTGAAAGGTTGTCCTGCATGGTTAGTATATGCTTATTGCCATCTGGGGTAGTTGGTAATTTGCCTACGGTGTCTAAGGCAGCCTTATCAAAGATATCCAGGGGTGTATCTTTTATCAGCATGGGTTCATGGATTGTAGCTCTAACAATTTTTTTTATGTGCCTCCGACGCGGAAACTTGTTTTTCCGTTACAGCTGAGAGTAACGGAATTTTGTGTATACCGTTACAGAGGAATATAATGTAAAAATTGAACTGCGCATGCGCATATAGTCTTGCAGCGGAGCAGAATCTTCTTCTTATTCTTCTTCTTCTTCGTACAGCGTTAGCACCCTACTGACAAAGCCTTATACACTTGAACTGCGCATTCTCTATTACAACAAGCTACTACTACACAAGATCGATAAAATCAAAATGTCCGGGACTAGTCGTGACGCATCAAGTGTAATGACTAGCCCGACCAGGGTAAGACGCGATGTCAGTACCTTACCTCTGTGGAAGTAATATGGGTAAATGTAAGTCCCTCCGGTGTTTGGCCACGAAGGGCAAAGATCCCGTGAAACCACATGTTAAACTGGGAGAACCGCTCACATTTCTACTGTCTGGAGCCAATTTCGGGGTTGAAATCATGGACGCCCGGGCGCAGGAATGAAGGATTACCTGGTCAGTATTTCCTTATACCCGACCTTGCGTAGGATAAATCGCACACCGTCTAGCTTGAAGTTCGGGTCAGGTGTCGGGGCGGACCCGGCACCGCTCGGTCGATAGGAGTGACATTAAACCTTTAGCATCATTATGGCGCAGGCCTATCTCGTAACCTTTTTACTAGCTTCATTTAATGTCCCGAAAGGATCGACCATCCGATAAGCCGCTTCTCGGTTTCGGTGCACATAACAAGGGATCTATACAGGCGGGGATAGTAGCCCTACTGCGGTAGGGCTCCCATGATGGGCGAACCGTCTTAAGACTCGAAGTTTATAAAAATATGAATTCTAATGAAAATAAAGGAGATGGAGAGGTGAAGGCACCAGATGCGCACTCACACACTCCTCCAGGGGCTGATGGATGGAAAGACGTCCTTCAGCTCCTGAACGAGCAAAGTGAGAAAATGGAGAGTTTGGCCAGGGCTCTCAGCGTTATCCAGCAGGGTATGCTGAGAAACAACCCTGGCCATGTTAAGGACAGTGTCAGTGAGGCTTCGGAAGGGTTGGGCGGAATACTCAACATCCACAAGTGCTTACTGGAGAGCAGGGTGGAAATCCAGAAAAGGCTGGAATCCCACCCCGCCTCAAAAAAGATGGGCTTCTTCCGGAGACTGCGCTCTGCGTCTCTGGGAGATACCCCAAAAAAGCTGACAAAAGGAGAGAAGAGGGTTGCTCCTTCTCCCCCCAAAGATTGGCTTCCCAAGTAAAGGAAGGGCGGCATTTCGCCTACTTACGTTGCGGCCACCAGAGGCCAAATCCCAAAAAAGGATGGGGAATGGCAGCTGGTGGAGAAGAAAAAAAATAAAAAAAGATAAGAAAAAAAAGAGGTTCCTGTGCCCTTTGCACAGGAACCTAAAATAAAGGGGAAGTTGGTGAGGTGCTCTCCGGCCGCCAGGTCGGGCGACGCAATCAGGGTGTCGGCGAAGGATAGAGAGTCCTACGCCGATATCCTGAAGGCTATGAAGGCGAAGGTTAACCCCCAAAATGCAGGGGCAGAGGTCCTCTCCATTCGGAGAACCAGGAGGGAGGAGATCATTCTGGTCCTCAGAAAGGGGGGTGACTTCTCGACCTTCGAAAAGGCGCTTGACCAGGCGGTCGGAGAGAAGGCCGAAGTTAAATCTGTGGTCTCGAAGAGGTCCCTCGAAGTTAGGGACCTCGACGAGACAGTCACAAGAGAAGAGGTTGTTGCCGCGCTATGCATCGCGCTGGGCAAGCCAGAACTCGGGGACCAGTGCAGGTTGTACAAACGCTTTGGCGGTGTGCAGACTGCGGTGGTCCGTTTAACCAAGGCGGACGCCCGGAGCTTGCTCGGGCTCGGTAGGCTAAGGGTGGGGTGGGTAAACTGCCGCATCCGAGAGCATGTCGAGGTTGCCCGGTGCTTCAGGTGCCAGGGATATGGCCATGTGTCGCGTGGCTGCACGCTTCCAGGCAGGAAGGATGCCTGCTGGAGGTGTGGGGGCACGTCACACGTGGCCAAGGAGTGCAAGGCTTCCCCTCGGTGCCTGACTTGCACTGATAGGGGCGAAAAAGATGTCGTCCATGCTTTGGGGAGCGGGTCTTGACCAATATTCAGGGCGGAACTCCGGAGTTTGAGAGGTGGAAAGTGAAATTTCTACAACTCAACCTTGGGAGAGGGAAGGAAATCCAGAACCTTCTGATGCAGACTGCCAGGGAGAGGAGGACCGATGTGTTGCTCATTAGTGAGCAACACAAATGGTCCGAAAACTCTGCTTGGTACCAGGATGCATCAAGGAGGGCTGGGATCCTTGTCTGCAGCCCTGATTTGAGCATCGTGGATTTCCTGGAGACCGATGCGGGGTTCGTTTGGGTGGAGGTGGCGGGGGTACGAGTGTACAGCTGCTACTTCTCCCCCAGCGATCCTTTCGAGATCTTTGAGACCCAGATCCTCCTCCTTGAGGAAAGCCTCAAAGAGGCTCGTGGGCGGTCCCTTATTGCGGGCGACTTTAATAGTAAGTCGCCCGAGTGGGGAGAAACCCGTCTGGACAGGAGGGGAATCTTGGTCGGTGAGATGATCGTCAGGAATGACCTGATTGTATTGAATTGGGGCAGGGATTTTACGTTCAGACGAGGAGCAGGGGGGTCGATTATCGACCTTACGATCGCCGCGCCCCGTCTTGCCTCAAGGATAGGCGACTGGTGCGTCCTCGATGTTATAACGTTGAGCGACCATGAGTGCATTGAGTTTAGCATCCAGGAACGGAGTCACCCAGTGAATACGGGAAAGGGCGGCAAGGTAAGGAGCCCCTTCTCGAACACAAAACGACTCAGCAAACACAAGCTTCGTGAACACCTTGAAGAAACCAGGCTCATAGATGAGCTTGGTTGGGCAAGGTCTGCTGAGTCGTTGGAGGACACTGTGCGGGTGGCGAGGCGGAAAGTGGTCGCAGCATGTGACCACTCCATGCCTCGCCGCGGGCACAGGCGTACCGGGGACTCGATGTACTGGTGGAACGACAAGTTGTCCGTCCTGCGTCGAAAATGCCTTACAGGGCGGCGGAGGTTTACCAGCTCAAAGGGTGATCCTCTGCTGCGCGAGGCATGGAAAAAAGCAAAATCAGCTCTGAGGCATGGCATAAAGAAAAGCCGACTTCAGTGCTGGGAAGACTTGATCGGGGAAGTCGAGAAGGACCCATGGGGTCTCGCCTTCAAAATAGTCACTAAGAGATTGGTGACTAGAAGAAAGACCCCGGGCCTGGATAATGCCGATCGAGTCAAGTACATCGTGCGAAGCTTGTTCCCGCATGTAGAGCCGTTCCAAAGACAGGACCGAAGTTCCTGCGTGGTCCGGAGCGAAGAACTCTTCACTCTCGAAGAACTAAAGAGAGCGGGTGGAAGGCTCAAGGCAAACACAGCGCCAGGGATCGACGGGTTGACGAACGAGATCCTCAAAGAGGTGATCGGGGTATACCTGGAGATCCTCCTAGAAGTCTTTAACTCCTGTCTTCGGGAGGGGAGGTTCTTCGCGGACTGGAAGAAGCAGAGGTTGGTCCTGTTGAGGAAGGGCAACAAACCTCTAGGGGATCCCTCATTGTATAGACCAATATGTTTATTGGATACGATGGGGAAACTTCTACCGCGAGATGGAACATCTGCATCGAGGCGATGGTGCGGAAAAAGGTTCCAGACTGCCTGTTACGAATGATAAATGACTATCTGAGCGACAGGTGGGTGATATACGAGGGCGACAAATGGTCTCTCAAGGAAGAGATGACATGTGGAGCTCGCCACCTGGCTGGATAGAAAGCACGGTCAAGTCGGCTTTTACCTGGCGCAAGCGCTTTCGGGCCATGGTTGCTTTAATGCATAGCAAAGTCTCAAGCATCCGTTGTTACCGTAAGTGGTTTATTAAGATCTGGGTATTGTAAAATGGGGCTATTACATAGGGCTTGCCTTAATATTCTAAAACTCTTTTGTTCTTCTTCTCCCCATTTAAATGCTGCCTCTTTCTTTAGAAGATTTATTAAGGGTTTTTCCATTGCAGAAAAGCCTTTTATAAACCTGCGATAGTATCCTGCTAGCCCCAGGAACTGTTTGATATTCTTAGGGTTCTTGGGTTGTGGAATAGTACATTACGTGCCCAGGCGCAGAATGAGGGTCATTGCGGGACGAGCGACAATGCCCGCAGGAGATCGAAGCTAAGGCGTAGTCGAGGCAAAGCCGAGACGAAGCCGAAGCGCGATCAGTCCTGCGAGCATTGTCGCAAGAGTCTCGGAATTACCCGAATTGTGTGCATTGGCACGTATTCTATTTTATGTGACTTCGGTGCGTATACGAGTTTTTATGCGTACACTGGAATCTAAACTAGTATTGTAGTTGTCTGCGGCGCTAGTCATTACACTTGATATGTCACGACTAGTCCCGGCCATTTTGATTTTATCGATCTTGTGTAGTAGTAATGGATTTTAGTAGACGCATGCGCAGTTCAAATGTACAAGGCTTTGCCAGTAAGATGCTAACGCTGTACGAAGAAGAAGAAGAATAAGAAGGATTGAGCTTCGTTTCATGGCTATGGGCGCATGCGCAGTTCAATTTTTACATTTCATTCCTTTCTGGCGAAATGTACTACATTACGCTACTGTTAACTGTACCGAAAAAACGAGTTTGCGCGCCGGTGGCACATAAAAAATATTACAGCTTCTATCTTTTTTGGATCGGGCTTTAGATCTTCGCTGATAATGCTAATTTCCTTGAATAGAATATTCACATTTTTCGGGTTGCAATGACAGGTTTGCCTCTTTTAATCGTTTTAGAAGTCTCCTTACCTTTATTCCACGCTCCTCTAGGTTTTTGGCGTATACAACTATGTCGTCCAGGTATACGAATTCATATTGTCCATTTAATGATGAGAATACTGTCTTAGGTCTGTTGTACCAAATGTCTAGAGGTTAGCGGTTCAACAGGTAGGTAAAAACTATCTGGAAATTCTCGCACTATTTCTGTAACGTGCTCTTTTTCTTTATGATTGAGATGATCTAGTTGCAATTTGTCAATTACTTCCTCTATTTTGTCTCTTTAAAATTTTAAATTTTCGGTTATAAAGTATTCGTCTGAATCTTCTCCAGGTAAAATACAATATTCGAAGGGTATTCATTCCTGTGGGGGTATTTCAATGCTTATATCTTTTGCAGTTGTGATGATTGCTAATACATAGCAAATTCCGTTTGTGTTTGTTACTGCTGCTTCACCTACTAAAGGGTGATCAATTTAGAGGTATAGGATTTTAAATTAAAATAAAACAACGAAAATTAAAATTGATAGGGCAATCTTTTTTATTTTTGTATAGAACTATTCACGACATTTATTTTTTAAAGATAACCCCTTTCAAATGTTGGCCGCAACTGCGCTTTAATTCGTCCATCCGTAAACACCAATTTTGAATGACTCGCTCGACGACTTCCGTCGGTATCTCGCTAATAACTTCAGTAATGTTGGCTACCAATGCCTCAATAGTAGCTTGTTTATCCACAAAACATGTAGACTTTTCATACCCCCACAAATAAAAGTCCAAAGGTGTGATATCACACGATCTTGGAGGCCAATCCACCGGTCCGAGACGAGAGATAAATTGCTCACCGAAACGACTACGCAGTAAATCTATTGTTTCACAGGCTGTATGACATGTAGCGCCGTCTTGTAATGATGTCCCTTTGTAACCTTACATATTTTCTTTGGCTATTTTAGATTCTTCGTACTTAAATAGTACAGGTTTTGTTGGGTTGGAATGAGTAACGATTGTCTTGTGCCAAAATGAAATCTCTACTTTTTCTCGTCAGAGGTATTCTCTTCCTAGAATTCCGTCAGTGTTGATAGGAAAATATGGCTATGTGACTTGAAAGGTCACTATTGAGTTTTTTATTTTTATTTGAACAGTTCCAAGGGTTGAAATTTTGCTCTGGGTTATTCAAGCTATTTCAATTGCTTCATTCTGTGATACTAATATGTCTTCGTTGAGCGAGCTTAGCTTCATTATATTCACGTCTGCTCCAGTGTCGACTAGTAATTGGGCCTTGCTGTCTTAAAAATTGGGTGAGCTGAACTCCGCTACCTGTGATTCTCTTCTGAATTTTGTAAACAGGACTTTCTTTGTTGCATTAATATCCTCACACTGCTTTGACGCTCTTTTTGGTCTGTTCTGATCGTCGCGTCCTCTCGGCCAGCAAGGCTGGAGTTTAAATGTTCTGTGTTTGATGGAAATGGGAATGGAGTACGAGGGGGGTTGGTAGGGTTTTTATAGGGGTAGTTAGGGTTTGGATATCGAATAGAGTGATTTTGGTAATAAGGATATTGCTCATATGGTAGATATGGGGGATATGGATAGGGGCGGGGGAAACTACTGGAGTAGTTTTGTTCCGTTGGTAAATGGTTTCGTCCATTTAATCTAGGTGAATTTTACCTGTCTTCATTGAGCCTATTTCTTTCTGGAGAAGCCGCAAATCGGACGTGCGAACTAGGGCTGTGATCACGCATTCCTGCCCTGATAGCAATGTCGTAGGCAACATTTGTCAATAACACATCCATCGGATTTACCGAAATTTATATATAATTGGCCTAAGATGCGACCGCAAAACTCTAAGATTTTCCATGCATTCAAAATGAGCCTACTGACGGAGCAAAATCTGCAGCATAACAGATCATTCGTATTGAGACCTTCCATTCCCTTACTACCTCTCCATTACAGCAGCATAGTGTATGCATGAAATGTAGCATTTTGAAAGATGCATTTAGGCTGCTTTTTTGCACCACGTCATTATAAGGCGACACAGCATATAATGCTCAAATAAATGTGTCACTACTAACTCATGACTTTAAAATAACATGTGGGAATATTTGTTGGGTTGTTATAGAATATATTTGGCCAACAAGTTGATCACACCAATGCAAATTTATTTTCAGGTTACTTAACGACGTTAAAAATTAACATTGAGTACTGTTTACGCAAAAATTACTAACATTAATGCAAAATCCTAAACTTCGTTTTTTTTAGTAATAAGGAATCGAACCTCAAGTGCCTCACTGACATCACGAACCAAACAAACAAAAATTCTCGGGTTAATGATTTTCTGATGAAAATGATCGGAACACAGAAAAATGTTGTCAAAACCAAAAGAAGTAGAATAACGTTGTATAATAAAAGCAATTTATCCGAATAACACTTGGCACGTGATACAATAAAACCTAAAATTCAACGAATTAGAGGTATTCTTTCCGTAATCCCAAAAATGTATTTCGCAATTTTCAGCCATCGATAATATTTTCGAAGAGTTAATTTATAACAATAAATATTACGTAAACCCTAAACATTTTTTACCAATTTCGAATTCTGTATTTTTAATGTGATGCGCAACGATAAAATTTTCTATTCACAGTTATTAGGCAAATTTCGGAGAAACTTGCTGTCACACAATACAATACAAAAGTCTCAATAATGCATAAATATGAAAGTAAATCCCAAATCACTGTTAACTCTCTAATGATTGAAACATTCCATACGAGTTCACGCACTCCAACGCATGACACTGTGATGTTGCCTCTATTGACAGAAATCTGCGGCGCCTTTAATGACTGACTGAATGCTCATTCGTGGCAGAATCGTATTCAACGCGTGATTGCGAAAAAACATGACAAGATGTGACCACATATTTCTGTGTTATTCCGGCATGACATTTTAACGCGTTAATCACACGTAAATGCACAATGAATAGTACACTGGAAATACTCAACAAATCTTTTTCGTGAATAAACACAAATAACTATCAATCATTGATACATATAAGTCTCTCATTTCAATTGACAAAATGTTGAGCTCAATCTTTTGCTATCGGGGTGAGTAAGCAGGTTAAGCAAAATTCCTATCGTAAAAGTTATTATGTAGGGATTGAGGGTTTAACTGATGTCTTGACTTGACTCGTATTCTATGGCGTATTTTAGTGCTGCTTCTGTAGAATTTGGATTTTGGTTTTCCACTGCTCCTGAGAGTCCATCTGGAAGTCGACGAATAAAAGACTCTAACGCACAGTCATTGAGAGGGGCTAGTAATAGATTCGCGTTATCGTATTTATCTTCTAATGCGGCTTGAGCACCAGATTTTAACAATGTAAGGCGATCGTAGAATTCACTTACATTTTCGTTACGGGTCATTTTGATGTTAGAAATTTCGCGTGTGTACGACGTGTATGTCTTGTGTGGGGCGAATCGTTGCTTGAGGTGGTCAATCAAGTCCTTCATGGGAAAAAAAACTTTTTCCATGCGTGCTATGTCTAGCTGCTCCCTTCAGTAGGGATAAAACCGCTCTGATATACTGTTTTTCACAGTTGGCAGGCTTCTCAGTTTATCACGCCCTGAATACAGTCTCTTACTGGCATATTTTTACCATTAAATATCGGGACATTCATTATGCCTTGTTGAGATTGGCAAAACATTCTGCCAATGATGTTACTATTGCGTCGTTTAGAGTACGCGAAATGTCGCCGGTGAAATCTGTTGTTCCGGTCTTGTCTGATCAAGTGTTCTCTTTGGGCATGTTGGTGGCTTTTCTAAACGCTTAGAAAATTATCAATGAGTGCTCTAAATTGACGCCATTATTATCTTTGATTGAATTAATATAATCTTAAGGTCTGTATTCAATGCTTAATTCAAATTTCTATTTTTTTTTAAATTTTGGGCCAAAATTGAACGTGAAATATAAGTTTACTTGTATCAATTTTGTCTAATCGACTGATTCCGCGATAGGCAGATTCAATTTGGAAATAAAGGATTTTCCAATTACTCCTGCGATACCTGTACCTATTTCGGGTATAATTACGTTGAATTTAATTAAATGACACAAAATTGGGATTTTTACTGATCCAATTGTTGAAAGAGTGGCGTTATGCAATATGTAAATCTTTAAGTGGTTTATATTGACTTCAGGGATGAGTTTATCCTTTTAGATTAAATTGATATTTAGATATTGGTTTTATGTTATATTATTATTTGAGATTGTTTAGTTGCCATATAACGTAGCCATTTTTTAAATTTTTTTCTTAAGTATAACAATTGATTTTAAATTTTAATTTGCTTTTGCTAAAGAATTATGCTGTAATTTTAACGCTCTGTCGATTTTGGTAGCGATATATGCAGGTATTCTATGTTCTTAGCCTTGAATGCTATGATTTCAGTGATGCAAGGGGAGTCACGTTAGACGTATTTAATATTCGTCTGAGTGAGCTTTACCTTTGTGGCGTAGAACGAAGAAACTCGGCTAACAGCACCTTTTAACTTTTTGAGAAAGTCGCGTTACTCTGAGACGGGTCCGTTCGGAATCAAAATAAACGTGATAAAATGCGTTAGATATCGGTCACTTTTGATCGCACAGCTTTTGCATAGGCCCATTCGATAGAGCATGCTTCTGTCTCTCAAAATCATCGAAAAACTCAAATTTCGTCTGTGGTGCTGTTAGCCGGGTTTCTTTGTTCCACATCACATTTTTTAATTTAATAGTTGTTTAAGAGCATTAAGAAAAGTTATTTTCAGCGATATGTGATTGGACAAGCTAGATTTAATGGAAATGCTTGGACAATTCTTTCAATTACAAAATTTGTTTATTGGTAACACATCACAAAATTGTTTATTGTTACAGAATTTTAGTGATTTAAGATTGGACAAACTAGACTCAAGCAAAATTTTTGGATAATCTTTACATTCAAAAATATTCTGTTAGTTAATAAAGTTGAAAATTGCAGTTTATAAACAATACAATATGAGCACTTCAAATTTTGCCTTACCCAATGATCGCAATCACTGGTGACCTTTTAACGTATCTAAAAAGGACTTATACTCTTGATGGCTGTTTCTTGTTTGTATTGAATTCAATCTGAAACTTTGTTAACAATTTGTCAATGGAAATAAAATTTTTATATATTTTAATTAAGTAAATTTGATTTTCTTTAAAATTTTTAAGTTAAAATGTTCACTGTTTGACTTATTTTTGATTTGATTCTAATTTGTTTTACAAACTTTGATATAAATGTTATATATTTCGTTTTATTTTTGTGTGTTTTTATTTATTTTATTAGATATCAATAATTTAAGTTATGCAAGATTAGACAAACAAAATCTTGACTAATTGTAGCAGTTAGAGAAGTTATTTAGTTGGGTATAAGTTATTGTCAATTATTATTTTGGGAAATGTAAAATTAGACAAGCATGACTCAAGCAAAAATCCATGAATAATTTTATGCATTTACAAAAACTATAATATGTCGATAATTTAATTATTTATCAAATGCAATTGAGAATTTAAGTGACGCAAGATTGGACAAACCAAAGCACAAGCAAACTCAAGCACAACACTTTGGACAATCTTATGCAATCACAAATATTCTATCAATTGTTTGAGTTAAAATGAAAGTTATAAACAATACTTGACACACACTGCGAACTTTGCCTTGCCCAAATGATCGTGATCAATGGTGACCGTTCAACGAATCTAAGTTGGACTTATACTATATCGTAGTCCAGAAGATCAAACATGCTCTATTTTTTGAAATAGGGAAATCCCCTAAAAAAAAGAACGTGCGGCTCGATATAATGTTGTAACGCGTTTTTTTTTGTATTGGAAATTTATAATACCACATATCAATACGGAAGTTCTGACTTCTAAACTTGCGAAGTTTTACTAAATAGAATAATTAAAGCGTGAGTTTATTTTTTCGTATTACTAGGGGAAAGGTATGTAAGCCGGACCGGGTTAGCCTTTTCGCTCATAAATTGACTTTCACTCAATATTATATGGAGAACCATACATCGTTTGAAAGAGGAACTCAAATGCTATGCTTTGCCAAAGACAGTTATTTGATATATAGTGGACAGAAAATTTTTCGCGGCCAACTTTCCAAAACGTCAAAAAATAGCGATTTGAGATTTAGACATGTAAGTTGGACCACCCTGAAAATTCTATTCAAAAGTTGAAATAATTAGGTAAAAACACTTGATTCATGAAAATGATCGTCTTTATTGTACGTAGCTTGCAGTCAGAGGTTTTTTACATGAAAATTAAAAAAAATAAAGTAATAAAACAGAGTAAGTAAAAATAAAATAAGTAAAAAAATAAAGTATTAGGTAGGTGCTGCCTGATGAAGGACAAACGACTTTTCTTATTGAAAAAAAATTGATTCAAACCATATTACTTTTTTTCCAGACTATTTTTCATTGGGTTTTTGATATTTCGACAGAATTAATCCTGCTCACCAGAAATCCTTTCCTTGCTTCAACGCTACTAGGGTCATTAAACAATATATTTTCAATATAATGATGATTTCACACATAAAACAAACATAACAAACGTGAAAATCATGCGTCTGAAGAAAAAAACTAGTGGTCCAACTTACATACCTACAAGTGGCCCAACTTACATTCTGACGACTTTTTAAAAACAAAAAAAAAAAATACTTAAACTCAAGATTTGCTTGGAAAACTATTCGTCTCATAAAAATACAATAAATATGCTGGCGAACAAAAATATTTACCTAAATATATTACTGGAATTACTCCACTTCGAGAGCTCACGAAAATATGAGTACCTTAATCTTTGCAAGGTACAGAAACAGCGACGTCTGGCGCAGCTATAGCACATGCGCGTGTTGTCACCAAAACCACATAAAAAATGATGACAAACTAAAATATGACGATGCGAGTTGACAGCGCCGTAAAAATGGCGCTAGTAAAGTCAAAAACAGTGGTGGTCCGACTTACATACCGGTTCGACTTACGAACCTTTCCCCTAAATGTTGGAATGAAGACATTTCTTACAGGAAATTTTTCTCCCTTTGCGTAACCCCTTCTAATTCTTTCAGGTGTAAATTTAATGAAGATATACCTGAAAGATTGAGGAATAAAAATAATAAAAGTAAGAAATTGCATACGGAAAGAGTGCAATGTTTCAGGAAAGACAAGGTTAGGAAAATTGTGTGAGGAGGGGGTAGTGAATATAAATATATAACTTTAATTTATTCAATTGATAAATTATATTATAATCATTCTTTTTATTATTGTAGCTCGCATATCCATCAACAAATACATTTAATTCAATGCTTCTTGAAATCAACTAAAGGTTAAACTTTATTATACATCATACGTACTAGTCACACCTTCTTTTATTTTTTTTTCGAGTTTCTCGAATTCTTCTTTTGATATTTTATCCGTTTCGTCCTCTACCTGCATAACTCCAAGGACTTCTGGTATGTAAAACTGCATCATATTTTGCACGCCTTTTCTCAGCGTCACAACGGAACTAGGGCAATTTGTACACGAGCCTTGCATTTTTAGTTTCACAATCCCTTCTTCAAAACCCTGAAAATGATAAAAATCAAATAAGCTTTGTTCATTTATTGTAAGTATGTCCGATTGTAGCAGTATTAGACTTTTTTCAATCCTACAAAGCATGAGCACAATAAAAAATATATAAGAGGAATTTATTGAAACTAAAATAATTAAATATACTCAATCATTAACAATCAATCATTAACAAACCAATCGGTACCCTGAATTAAACCTTGCATGCATTCTTTGTAGTAAGATTGTACAAGTGAAGGACTTAATACAAAAAACTGAATGGAAAGAAGAAACAATTTAAAAATTTTATTACACTTTTTCGCAAAATTTTTTCAACAACACTCAACATTTTTCTTAATTTTTGATAGTACAAAGACTAGGGTTTTGTGTTTGAGTCAGATTTGTCTAATCTAGAACTACGGATTTGATTCATATGTGGTGGATAAGTTTGTACCATTATAAAAATAATTTTTTTTTTCAAACAAATTTTTTTACTAAAGTTATAAACAAATTTTGAATAAGAAAAAAATTCGATTTTCTCAAAATTGGCTAAATCGATTTTCATGCCTCAAATAATGAATGTAGAGGGTATTAAGGCAATCAAATAGAAAAATTGACACTTAATTCCTTCAACAGGAAGGGAGTGATAAAAATTATTGTAGTTTTTAAACAATTTTTTTTAATCAAAGTTTTTGTTGCACCACCACTCTTTTTTTACTCTAATATACTCATATCCCAAGTAAAAGCATATATTTCTTGGGATACGATAAGAGGATTACTTTATAGTTTAAAACAAGAAAATATCAATGTTGGCCCCTTATACGCATGTGATTCTATTATAACGAGGGCTCATCTTCATTTTTAACTTATAACTCTATAAAATAAACATCATTTGAACAATGCACCTCACTCTAATATGATATACGCCTAATCTTCGTCACTGTCTTCCTCTATCACGGGATTCATATTGTTTTGTGTAAACAATTTACTGAAAATTTCAGCAGGTCTTACGATTTTCGACAAATATCTCGCGTGTGATAAATAATAAATAATAGTTTCTATATGGGAACAGGAGCCAACTGTTCTTCGACCATTAGCGCATTCAAAAGCATATCTTTCAATTCCTGCAACACCTATACTGTTTGGTTTGTAATCAATAAAACATATATATAATTTCCGACTAATGTGTCTTGACTGTACCTGGATTCTTAAAAGTATTTACCTGCTCTTTCACAAATTGTAGATTGATGGACCCATTTTCGTTCATCATTACCGCCAGGTACCAAACTGATTGTGAGAGTTGATATGAACCCGTGAATAAGATTTTCAGGTACTTCTCTGTCAACTCTGGAAAATCTAAAAGGTCGTTAGAAGAGAAACTTTGAAAAGTAAGCTTTTTACGAAACCAGCCTTTCTCCTCAGCTTCATTGACCAAAGTGTTTTCTACATGTAACTGATGTTTCATTCTCCTTACAATTTCTTCTGAAAGATGGGCATCTGATTTTAACGCCTTTCCAAATTAATTGTGCATAAATGCAGGAATTTTAAAATACAACCCAACATTTGGAAGCAGTTTGTTACCAATTATATGATCCAGCAATCGATATTTTTGTTTACTTATTCCATGAATGGATTCCACTGACCAGCGAATTTTTGTCACGAAACGATACTGGTTTGTTTCTTTAGTTGTCAGCTGATTTCACTTGCCCTTTAACGCTGATATCAGTTCAGTAAAGCCTTTTGACTCCAGTACGTCTTTCGCATCTCGAAAACCACGATCAAGGAAAAGTTTGCCGCCTTCATTCAATAATTGACACAAACCATGCGGATCTTCAATAAGATTTTTATAATTTCAGCGTCATTCTGATTCGCATAAAATGGCCCTGCCATGTCTAGTGCTCGTCCGGTTGTTGTACAGATAATAAAATGCTTGCATAAGGGAACATTTTTTTTTGTCCCGAATAAGATTTTCGCTGGTACTCATTGTTTCTGCTTTTCTGATGGCGGGCATGTGTACCGTCACAAGTTAACATTAGCTCGTCAGTAGAATTGAGGGGCCGGATGCAATAAGGGGCTTAGTCATGTCTGAGGAGATCCGAGCGCTAAGCCCCTTATTGCATTCGGCCCCTCAATTGAGCGAAATTGGAGCAATCATTTTGTTGGAGATTCCTAATCTTACTTTTAATAAGAACATGACAAGAGCTTGTGTAACATAGCTAGTTTGATTGTTTCGCACTGACGTTAGCATTTCGCGCAGTTCGATATTATTTTCCCATGTCAAACCTGTAAATAGATGTATTTTTTTCCGATAAAGAAAACTCTCCAACATTGTCGAAAATCGAGGTGTCATATTCAATAGTCAAACCTTCAAGTAATTCCGATAGCATTGAATCTTCTATTTTCGTGAAATTCGAATATACACGAAAACGAATTAATTTTTTATAAAAAACCGGCTTTTTATCAAATGTGCTCGACAATAACGGTTACCTTCTGGAACAAAAATCCTTTTTTTTCAAACATAGGATTGCATGCGCGCCTGTTTCGGAATCCAGCTACCAGGAAGGAGAGCTATACGACAAAACTCTTTTATGTGCCTCGGCGCGTAAACTCGTTTTTTCGCTACAGTTAAGAGAAGAGCAATGTTATGTATTGCGCTACAGAGGAATGAAATGTAAAAATTGAACTGCGCATTTGCCTATAGCCATACAGCGGAGCATAATCTTCTTCTTATTCTTCTTCTTCTTCTTCTTCGTACAGCGTTAGCAACCTACTGACAAAGCCTTGTACATTTGAACTGCGCATGCTCTATTACAACACGCTACTACTACACAAGATCGATAAAATATGCAGGTGTTTCAAGCTCTTTATTGATGAATAATATTCATAAATAAAGTCGCTTTAAAACGCCTTGGTTGGTTGAGAGCACCAAACTCGGATAAGGGCAGAAAACCTTTATCCTGCCCACTGCACCTCAAACATAAGCCGAATCAGAACTCAGCTAAAGGCATAAAACCATTAGTCTGCCCCGATAACGTCTCAGGAAATAAATCAGGACTCGTCTAAAGGCAAAAAACCTTTAGCCTGTCCCAAAAGTATTATCAGGCTGCTTGCGGCTTGTTCACGAGCCGCCGGAATGCTCATCTTGGTAAAAAGGAGCAATTAATCAGAGAAAAATTAGCGCTACCGAATCTAAAAACGGTAGTGATCATTTTTCGCAAAACATTAAAATTAGGATTGATTAAAAAATTTTAGCAGTGCAGAGGATGAATTCAAAATCATTCAGTCCTTTTCTGGTTAGAAGCCAACTTTTCTTTTCTCTAATCCAAACTAAATTAACAAGTGGCAAAAGACGGTGTTTGTGTTGTGTGTGCGTGTGTTCGTTCGTACAACATAAAAAGACTTAAGTTGTCCTTTTCGGCAACGACCAACGGCCAACCATATAAAATCATCTCTGCCTATTTCGGGAAGAACAAAGGGCCGACGGATCACCTCTTTCTCTTTTCTTCGTCTGGGAGTGGAAGGTTTAAGACTGCGATTGAGGGAGTAAGGATATCATTTTTCAGCATACTCTCGTATATTTCCAAATGTTTCCCTTTATTTTAGATTTTTTTTGCACTTTAGCAGAAAGACTTCATCCAAAAAAAGAAAAAAGGGAAATAATACTTTCTTTTTTTCTATATGTCCCTACCCACCACTAGTCGAAACTACAGGCGTAAACATAAATTGTGTGCAGGCAGTTAATCAAGAGAGAAGTTTGACAGGAGGTTGGATGAAGTAGGAATAACTTTTCTTGATCCAAAAAAAAACTCGTAGAGACGTAGAAGAGTCTGCTTCTGTCCTAGCACCAGAGACTCCAACGCAAATTTTCAAACCCCAGGAATTCGAAATTGATGAGAGAAATGAATATATAAAAGACATTTGCACTGGAAAGTTTGACATTCTTTGCTATAACCACCTTTAGAACGTTTTGTCATTTGAGCGTTATTTGTGATGTTTACAGTGACTTAAAAATTGTGTCTCAGCAAAAAATGGAATTAACTCGTGAAAATTTTCGTGCGATGATTTATTACGACTTTCTATGTGGATTATCAAGACAAGAATGCATCGATCAACTTATTTCCACTTCTGTCGATGAAGCCCTATCCTATGCCAGTGTGAAAGGCTGGTATAACGAGTTTAATCGTGGTCACCATTCACTCACCGATGAATTTTGTAAAGGTCGTCCAAAATCAGTTGTTGGGCCAGAAAACATTAATACTGTGCAAAAATTGATAATACAAGATTGGCATATGACATACTGTGAGATTGGGGAAACAGTGGCATTAGTTCCACCAGCATATATAAAATATTGCATGGACATTTAGCCGTGAAGAAGGAGATTTGTTCTCGTTTGATCCCACATAATTCGACAAAAGCTCATAAAAATGCAAGAGTCGATTGGCGCAAACAAATGCTCAAGAAATGTTCGAACGCATTCAAAAGTGTATAGATCATAAAGAGAATACTTTGAAAAACAATCAAATTTGATGACAAATTACTGTTTTTCATTATTAGGCTCAAAATATAAATAGTGCCTCTCGTTTCACAGCAATAGATTAAGATATTGGTGAGGATCTCGAATGAAAAAGATAAGCCTTCAGAAAAGAAAATCATCCCCTACGTGAGATTAATAAGCCCTTTGTAGGAAGTACTGAGAATAGAAGTGCTTATAAAAACGAAGTCTCCGGTGCAGAAACTATTATTTTAGATTCAGATTCAGAAACCAAATCAACTTCGGAATAACTTCAACCTTTTACTTCACTTCTTTTTGATTGTCATGAGGGCATTTAGAATAAAGACAGCGCTCTGTACCTCTAAATTATTCCAGCCTTAGCTGGAATAATAAAAATGATATTTATTACAAGCCTAACGATTCCTAATTTGACAATAGGCCATTATCCTGTGTATTTTTTTTTTTTGCTTTTGTGTGCATATATATATAACTATGTATATAAATAAATATTATCT
The DNA here is from genome assembly GCA_030998225.1 of Diplolepis rosae. Taxonomy (NCBI): domain Eukaryota; kingdom Metazoa; phylum Arthropoda; class Insecta; order Hymenoptera; family Diplolepididae; genus Diplolepis; species Diplolepis rosae. The sequence goes on from JAPYXD010000056.1 coordinate 2,220,816, forward strand.
ATCTTTTATAAGTATACCATTGTACTCATAAGTATGTTCGAAAATAGGGACACAAAAACCTATTCGAGATAAAAATAAAAAAATTTACGAATTGTCGAAATTTTAAGACGAATTTTCCGGATCTGTTATACGATTCAAAATGTCGAAAGACAATGGGAGCCTAAATCCTCCGTTAAAGGAATTTATACAGGACGTAGCAAACGGCGCAGTATACATTGCTAAACCGATGGAAACAGGGTTCATGAAGGTCGTCTTAAGTAAACTCAAAGATGTCACGCGGGAAAGTGTAAGAGACAAACGATATAATCCAGTGAACGATCTAATGGCACATTTGAAAAACGTTTTGCCCCTTCGAAAGAGTATCAGTGGTAAACTGTAAGTCTATCGTCAACTTGTGAATGAAATAAATGGAAACCATAAGTGAGTATTACGACCGAGTACAGGCATTGCTAAGTGGAGTGAAACACGCGGTCGATTCATTATGCCGGTACTGCTCGTGAGGTAAGTAAGAGTACCGTCAAGATGAAACCAGTGGTGGGTTGCGCATTTGAAGCCTTCATTAAAGGTCTCCCAGACGAAATGTCTACGTTTGTAGACACCAGAAATCCGAAGGACTTTAGTGAAGCTATCGAACATGCCTTCCACATAGAGAAAAGACTGGGGCAAACGGAAAGAGTAAGATTATCCGTGTCATCCTACCATATTATGTGACAGAACGAGAAAATTCTGGAAGGTGCACGATCGCCTAGCTCTTATAAAAGGCAGTTGTCTATGCCAGAAGAGGCGGAAAGGGTAAAAGGTGAATTTGCGATGAAAAAAATTTTACCCGTAGCAACCACAATACCCTTCACACTCACAACAATATCCCTAATTTTATTCCCCACCATACCCTCCAACCGACCAATACCCCTACTTATACCTACCTCTGCCACAGTACCCTTCTGAATCTCTGAATAGAAATGTACCTGGAAATAATCAAGCGTGAAGAGGATATAATAGGCCGCCAGGAAACATGACGTATCTTAAATCGACTTCACCGGGATCTGCAGAAAATTAAACTCCTAACAGGTTCGTTGCTTAGACGCGGCAAAGAACCAGACTCACTGAGAGCGTCCCAAAGCAGTCCACTTCCGGAAGACCCAGGCTCCTACCGACGTCAAGTTTATAAAACCTAGCGCTTTGCGCTAAGATTTGATTTCTGACTCAACAAAATTAATTTCGAGCACAGGAATAACAAATCATCCCGTAATCACAATAGGCACAATCTAGCTTTCGATTCTAAGTACTTTAATCGAATAGGAAGACCTTATTTGAGGCAAGAACAAGCTCAAATTGCATTCAGACACAACGGGTTAGTACCTGCTTCAAAGACTACTAAACCGATCCCTTTCATCGATCGAGAATCACAGGAAGCTAGGGAATTGCTTAAACCCAAAATTAAACCTTTTTCTAGGATACTAAAAATTAGAGCTAGGACAAGGTAACCTGTTGCTATAATCGTCAGGAACCCAGAGATTGCTAAAGGCTACCTGCCTAAGGTAGATACCCCCGAAAGACTCCTCTCAGGAGAGGTAGCTGTCTCAACCCACGATGGCATCTGTCATACAGTTGCCATAAAACTATAGAAAACGACATCGATACAGAAATTGCTTCCCAGGAAATTATACTTTTCGATATCCGTGAATTTCCTGGTGAGGAATTCTCTGACCCAGGACCCTAATGCACCACTCTAGGGTCACAAGGGTATCTAAGTTCTTATACAGAGCGAATTAGAAGAGTTACAGAGAGCCTAGATATTTCTCATTTAAATGAGGAAGAAAAGAACTACAGCCTTTGATGAGCAGATGACCACGTTGTTACCTCATACTTAAATGGCGAGAGACTTAGCATTACTCATCTGATCCACCTCCGAATCCCAAAAATTGATAAGGTGATTGCTAAAAAGCAATACAGATTCCCTCATGGTGCGACAGACCAAGTTATCTTGCAAACTTAAAAACAATATAATAGCCGAATTATTGATGACTCTTACTTTCCTTACAAGAACCCTTAATGAAAAAGTAATCAGGGATGCCTACCCCTTGCCTAATATCATAGACATTCTAGACTAATCGGGGAATGCATGGTACTTTTCTGTGTTTGATTTGGCCAGTGGTTTTCACTAGGTGGAAACGCCTCCCGATGATCGATTAAGAACGGCGTTTTCAATCCCTTTTGGGTACTCCAAGTATCTCCAGATCCCAATGTGGATTAAAAACGCTCCAGCCACCTTTTAACGCCTCATGGACTCATGGATAATCCGTTTTGACACCCGGTGCTTCTTCAGAAGTAGCAGCTGAAGAATTTGATTGCCGGCGTGACAGCTTGCAACTCCGAATTTCGGATTTCGAAGAACGCTTTGGGGTGTACTAGTTCGCTTTTTGGCGGATGACAGCTTCCTCGGCGATCGCGACAATAGTGTCCGTGTGCCGGGAGGTTTAAAATTTGGCCATCAGTCAGTTTCGCTTTACTTATGTGTTGTTTTATTTTCAGACCCGAGGCCCGAGGAGATAATGCTGCCAGCACGGGACCCGGTGCTGCGTTTCACTTACTATTAAATTTACCTAGCTCATAGTCACATTTATTGTACATATCCTAGCATCATACTTTATATTATTTATTAGTTGTTATATTCTTAAATACTTTTTTTTGTTGTAACATACTTCTTTTCTTATTATAATAAATAAGAAAACATATACAAAAACTGCCTGAGAGGCTGGTAAATGGGGCCATCTTAATTCTTAATCCTATTTTCTCAATGAGGAAACCCCCCTCTGTCAGTCTCTCTCATTACTGTACTTTGATTTTCCCATTTCCTTTAGTTTAATAGTTAGATTATATTAATGAAATAATTTTAATTTTTAATTTCATTTAAAAGATGAAAAAATAAATAATTTCTTTTACTACCATCCTTGGTCATATATTTGATTATTATAGAATACCCTATGTGCGTGCACAGTACGGTACATATGCGTCGCATTTCGTGGCAGGCACGTACGTGGTAGGCATATGTCTCGCACTTTGCAATAGGCATCTGTTTATATATATACTAAATGTTATTGACATAAGACCTTTTTTTGATAATAAAAATGTTAATTTGTGTTAATAATTTAAGTATTATTGTATTTATTTTATTTATTTATTTTATTTATTTATTTTATTTATTTAATATTGATAATAATGAAATAATTAATGTTAATAATTTTATGCAGAAAAAAAGAAATATGAAAAATTCCTGGAATATAAATTTAAATTTTGTAAGTATATTTTTAGTTTACCAATATCGACAGACTTATTCAAATATCGAATGTTCACAAGTTAGACATTTTATAATTAAAGTTTAAGTCACTTTTACTATTTTTAAATTGTTTTTCAATTTCATCTCATTATAATATTCCCGCGTGATAACATGGTTGGAATAAACTTCAACATGGCGTTTCTTTCTGTTGGTTAGGATAGGTCGTTCATAATAAGTTTTTTTCACGTCATTTTCATGATTATAGTTTCAGTGCATTCAGTGGATTCAATGTGCGTAAGGTAATTAATATTTATTCTTAAAGTTTGTTAGTCTGACACGTGGTTTTTCTTATTTAAAAAGTACAAGCCACAATGTAAAGTTGACCACGCGTTGACCGGCATCACTAAATAACTCTAATGATATAAGAAAATGTACTATTTGTTCAGTGCTAAAAATATTTTGCTGTTCATTGTGATTCAACTATAAGTTGAACACTTATTATATTTCAAATGTATAACTGTACTAATATATGTAGGAAACTACTTATTTATCAGCACTAAAAAAATGTTCGCGTTCGTCGTTGTTTAAGTATATTGAACACTTTATACATTGTTTATTGAGATTTATTGGATATACAACAAACATTTATCCATTGCCCGTATGTATAATATCGGTTTTCAACTTTAAATATAATGTTTTCAAGTACATTATGTATTTTGATATCTTATCATGATTAATATTTTGGAAATAATTTCAAATTATACGAGACGCATAAAGCTTGCTTTTCACCGTCACGAATGCGAACTTCACTACGTGCCGGCGATATGCGTCGCATATGATGACGCATCTGCTTGGCGTGGTAAACGCACGCGTAATGCGTAATCCACACCCGTGCGAGCGGTAACGCTCGCACTGTATGCGCACTTTGTTATCTGGGATTGTACTTCTTTATTTGATTGGATTATAATTCATTATGGTTTCTCTCAGTGGGTGTGATTTATTTTTTTCTTGAGTGGAAGTGGTTGTTAGCGCCGCTACTGCTAAACTCCTTGCACTTTCTGTGATCCTTCTCCTGTTTCTTCTGCTGTTTCAAATATTAGTTTATTACATCTGCCATTATGACGGTGCTTAATTTTCATATATTTATTATGGTATCCGTAATGATGTAAAGTGACTCGTTGTGGTATTTGGAAAAAATTTTGTCTAATTGAGTACGAGTCCTCCCTCCTTAAACGTTTCGTTGTCCTCAACGACTTTGCATTTATTTATGCAATTTTAACATTTGTTGTTGGAATTGTTAATACTCTTCGTTAGGGGTGAATTTCTTCTTTGCTTGTTTGGTTGCCTGCTGAAAAGGGTTATAGTTCTACTTCTTCTTGGTTTTTTTTAATGTTTCAATTGACCTAGGGAAAATTTTTCCAAAATCTGAAAATTATACGACATAAAGTCTAAAATCTTATCTTTAATTTAAGTCAAGAAAACTTGAAAAATATTCATGGGTACCCGAGATACGATTAAAAATGTTCAATCGTATCTGAGTTAAATTTTAATCGACGATCATGGTTCTCGGCCGGTTTGTTGCTCGCCTCCTTCGTTGAGGCAGGACCGAATAGGCCACGCACAAAGGTGGCGCTTAAGTGGAGCCCTCTTATATGGTATGTTCTTTGATCCAAGAACGTGTTTCCTTTATTTCCTTTCTTTTCATTCTTAGTTGATATTAATGGTACAATCACTATTAAAATTTTTTATCAATGTTCTAGTTTATAAGAATTTTAAGAACTAAAATATGTTTAAATATCATTGTTCTATTCGTTAATATGGGGATAATATTGGATTTAAACCATTTTTAATAATCACAAATAACAATAAATATTTTTTTAAATTTAGAATAATTTGCCTGCCTATGGATGAAATTAAACTTTGTGTTATTCCTGTGATTTCTTTAGCTTCGTTTTCATCGACCAATGGGTCTTCATCTAAAGTATCCAACTTGATAACATTTATGTCCACTCCTGTGTCCACTAGGAACCTTGCCTTTGACCGTAAAAGTTCATTTGATGAAAATTCCACTAGTGGGGATTCTCTACTGAGTTTGGTGCAAAGAATTTTTCTTGTTCCTTGAGAAATCTCACGCTGGTCTGACGCTCTGTTTTCTCCACGCCCGTCGCTGCGTCTGTTCGGCGAGTAGATTCAAAGTTTAAATCATTTTTATTAATTGGAGAGCTGGTGATTGTGCTCTCGGGGGTGTATTAGTTCCTTTATAGGGGTAATTATGATTAGGGTAAGAGTTGTTTGACGTGTTCGTACTTGGATAGTACGGAAAAGGTTGATAGGGTAAATAAGGTGAATATTGAAATAGGGGTGCGTAGTCCTGTTTCTGTCCGGTGATGATGCAAACCTAACACGAGGGCTCGGGCTTCTATCCTTAGATCCTGCATAAGGTGTAGAATATCGATTTTTAGTGATATTGTTTATAGGAAAATGGGAATTTAATTGATGTCGGGCTTCATACTCGAGCGCGTACTTCAAGGCTGCTTCTAATGAAGATGGATTTCGTGACTACACTATTCCTGGTATCACATCGGGTAGTCCTCGGATGAAAGCCTCTAAGGGGCAGTCATTCAAGGGCAGTAAAATTTGCTCCGCGTTCTGATACTTATCTTCTAACGCCGCTTGACCTCCGAATTTTAATAGGGTGATTCTGTCATAAAACTCGCTAACATTTTCGCTGCAAGACATCCTAATTGTGAATATCTCGTGCAAGTACCACGAGTAGATTTTGTGGGGGGCAAAGCGCTGTTTGAGATGCTGAATTTAGTCGGTTATCGTAGAAAATTTTTTCTGTGAGCGCTATCCCTTGCAGCACCCTTTAATCGCACTAAAACCGCTTGCTCATTGTTATAATGATTATGAAAAATCTATCCGAGAAAGGATACATACCAGCTAGGCTCGATCAGACTCAAACATGAAGGTAAAAAGATGAATAAAATATCCCTCAAGAAAAAAAGTACATACTTTATCTTTTTTTTTTACTTACAAGGTTCTATATCAAGGTTATGTTGCCAGACGTGGACAGACAATCTAATGCTAGTCCTTCCTGGATTCCGAAACTTGAGGACGATGATAGGATTTCTGTGGATTATCTCTACATTATCCCTTCTTACCATCAGCAGGCAGCTCAATGGGGACACATACCGGATTACTCAACTTAAAAGTAGTACAGGAGTGCACTACGAATACCGACTGTCAATAAGGCGAACGAATATAACCTAAAGAATCACTATCTTCATGGAAGAGCATACGTTCAGCCTAAATTCTCTCACATCGCTGTGAAGGAATCACAGAGGACTCAAGTCCTGATAAACCATTAAGAAGCTACCGCATGTCAGAAATTTTCAGATCACAGCATCTGCAGCGGTAACTTGACCATCAATGAAAATGCAAAATTTAGGACCTGAGAGGCGGAACTACTGTTGAACCCAACGCTGTCAACATTACAAAGTTGTGACGTTCAAGACACACATAAAAACGAACTTGACTGAACATAAATAGAAACCCTATGTGGATGGTTTTACTCCCTCCAAGAGGAACAACCTCCTTACAACAGCCATACCAACAAACAAATCGAAGTAAAGGGAACAGGCCTAATCCAACTGGTTCCTGGATGCGATCGCAGAATGCAAGAGAGGACACTGCCAAGAAACGACAATGAGGAGGGAGAAACTGAGATCATCTATGACCCGCTGCTTCACTTGAACATCTCTGAGATGTCACTAGCTCCACAGGAATTTCAGGAATATATATCCGTAGGGAAACCAATGTCAGATCAGATGAAAGAAACGATATCTGGGGACCAAGTCTTTAAAAATAACGAGAGATTCTTGGAACAGTTAGAAAAACATGTGTATGACTACAGTCTGGCACAAATAACAAAAGGCCGCCAAACAATGATCATCCATGCGCCCTACTCTGACCTAATCTTTCTATTTGCTGAACTGCTAATTTTGCTAACTCCAAGATACTGGAAAAGATAATAATTTGTGGACGATGCCTTATCCAACGACGCAGACTTGGTCTATGCATTGTAACGTGGTAAATCACGTTTTACTATGCCTCGACCGACAACGACAGGATCGGGCCCAAATACTTCAAATTCATAAATCTCTAAAAATGTAAAAAGAGGTCTGAGAGCTGCTTTAAAAACTTTTATTTTATTTTTTGACTTTTTCTTTTTGCTGCTAACAGGAATTTTGCTGTTACTATCGCACTTCGGAGAGGCATGGGCGATAATCTTGCTGCCAGCCAGCAGAAGCCAGCACCTGACGGGACTACAATTAAGTCACCGACGCACCAACCTCCTGAATGACCCAGGGAACATTAATTATGAGTCACCTGTGCAAAACTGAGCTTCTGCGAATGTACCGACTTATCCAGCTGATGTTATAAAACTGCGCGACTTAAACGCGCAGCCTTTTTCTGTCGTTCCTCAGCGAGGAGATTTTTTTATCAATTTACGTCTATGAATTCAAACAAGCTATGGACATCCAAGAGCACAATGTACTTGGCTCCATGTAAAGTTTTACTTTTTTTCTCTCTTGACTAGATTTACATTATTCAAATTATATTAAGCCAGGGCTCAGCCCAATTTAACAAATAAATGCAAGCCTTGCATTGTTTGAATGTCTGTTATTTTTATTTGACGTATCCGCGGACAAGATACCCATTATATCATAAAGGAAGGAATCTGGTCAAGCCCATAATGTTAGTGACAACCACGGGATATACGGGATACGAGGTATCATTTTTCCTATGATTAATTTTTTTAACATTCTCATCATGGATGAGAAGGTATTAGTTTTATGTGAAAAATGACTTTTGAAATTTTCATCAAATCTCTACGTTTTGAGACCCCCTGAGTCAGAAAAAGTGTTTTTTACGAAAGTGTCTGTCTGTCTGTCTGTCTTATACTCTGTCGTCTGTCGTATACTCGATAACTCTCGATAGAATCATCAGATTGAATTGAGCTTGGGCAAACTTTATCGAAGCCGAAAAAGTAAGGACAAGTTCGTTAACCAGCCATATCAAACCAAAATTGAAGAAACTAGACCATTTTTTGTTTTTGAAAAAATCAAAAATTCTAATACTGGTTTTTGATAGTGCTCATAAATCTCTAAAAATTATCTTCATAACATTCTTTGATTAATCCAAAATTAGAAATGTTACAGCATGTTAAAACTTGAAAAAAGTCAATATCAATATTCCATTTTCCAGTTAAATTATACGAGATATGAAAAAAAGTTATGATACAACATTATTTTCTACATTAAGATCTACAAATTTGAATTCCAACATTTTTTCATAAGATGTATATTTTTCTTTTTAATTTGAAAAAATGCTATTGAAAATCCAAAATTCAATTTTTTTAATAATAATATGTGAAATACGAAAAAACGTAAGAATGTTTTTTGTTGTTCGTTTTAAAAAGACCTACAATTTTTGTCTCACACAGTTTCTGATAAAACATATATTTTTCGTTTCAATTCCAAAAATACGCTTGAAATTTAAAAATTCTATTTTTTAAACAAAATATGTGAGATACAAAAAAACGTTTAGATGGAAAATTATTTGCCTAAATGAGATCTACAAATTCTTATAAAGACACTTCTCGACAGAATGTATATTTCATGTTTAGATTATAAGAAACACTATTGAAAAATTCCATTTTTTAGTCTAAATATGTGATATGTTTATTAAAAAGTTAGTGGAATGTATACAGAAAATCGAGCGCGAGTGTCATGATGAGATGTGTTCCTTAAGGCCAATAGAGCCTTAAGTAAATTGAATTTCCTGTTTCACTTAAACTCAAAAACAAATTTAGTGACTTTGAGAAAATGTGTAATTCACATCATCTGTAATATTATAAAAGTGATTTGAGCTTCAGTATTAAATCATAAGAAATAAACTTAAATGTATGCGAAGAGCATAAGAACGAGCGCTAAGCGCGAGGTCCAAAAATAACGGAACGCAAAGCGTGCGATGAGAATGTGCACGCAAAGCGGGCAGATTTTTCTATATTATGTTTTTTATCTTATAAGACGGCTGATAATATCATTTCAAGTAATAAATCATAGAAAAACTTTTTTTCCAGAGACCGAATTTTTGGTAAACTATCTTAAGACAGTGGTTTCTATGGAAATCCATAAAATATTGTATCTTTACATATTTCAGTATATTCTTTAAAATTCGTTGTCATATGTTGTCATATGTCTGATTTTAATGAAAAGGGTTTTAAGGTTTAAAGGTTCTTCGACTTCTTGTCTTGGAGAGCCGTTAATTTCTTAAGTTCATCATGATAAATTCCAGACACAAATTTTCAATAGTAATAGGTTAGAGGGGTACTCCTCCTTGATAAATCGAAAATTTCCAACTTTTTGCGGATTTTTTAAAGAAAAGTATCAGAAGTCACACGGGTGAAATTTGTACTGCTGAAGTCTTTTAACCTTTAAAAATAATCTAAAACACAGTAATAAAGCAGTTTGATACTTTATACAACTTTTTACGTAAAGTGGATTACAAACATAATTATTATTATTGTTTTCACAGGAGTTAACATAAAATTACATTTGTAATCCATTTTATGAACAAAGTTTTATAAATAAACAAATTGCTTCAATACTGTGTTTTAGGTAATTTCCAAAGCGTAAAAGACTTCAGCAATGCAGCTTTCACTCGCATGACTCCTGGCACACGTCCACAGATAATTACTTTATCAATATTATGAATTTTCCCTTCTGAATTTCGTTTCGTGATTACACCAAGTAATATTGAAATTGTGCGTGAATTTATAAAAAATGAGCCAAAATCTTCTTTGCGACACATGGCAATGGAATTAAACATATCAAAAGATTCAATTCATCGCATTTTGACCGAAAATTCGCCGTGTGAGGCCGCCATACTGTGAAAATGGCAGTTGGCGCCTTTTGCACAATAATGCGCCGGCCCATCGTTCAACGCTTATCACTGATTTTTTGTCCAAAAATCACATTTTATCCGTCAACCACTCACCGTATTCGGCTGATATGGCTCCCTGTGACTTCTACCTATTCGGAAAATTGCATTTGGCCATGAAAGGAAAACGTTTTGCGTCCGTAGAGGCCATCCAAAAGGCTTGTACCGACATCCTGAAGGACATTCCGGTTAATGACCTGAAACACTCTTTCGAAAAGCTTTTGGATCGCGCAAAACAGTGTATCAAGGCCGGAGGGGACTATTTTGAATAAATAAACTCGAATTTATCAGAACAAAGCTCCTGTCGTTTCTATTTTAGCTCAGTCTCATTTATTTTGGAACGCACCTTGTAGATCTTTTATGCCGAAATTATGCTGATCTAACTTTATTCTAATTACTTAAAGCTATTCGAACAGTGAATTTAAAACAATTAAAATTAAATATGCAATCGAAACTGTCGATTATTAAATACTCATCATTTTCCACTCAATTGGTTTCTTCTATATCTGTTCTCTTTCTTACATTTAAGTTTTGTCACGAGCCTTATTGTAACCATTTCAAATCAACCTCGTATAACCCGCGGTGTATTAAGGTTTATATTGATCTTAAAGTGATCAAAGTTACTTTGAAAGCGTAATTTGAATGAATTAGAAAATATTTATCAAGTGAATGAGAATTCTATCATAGTTACACCTAAGAATTTTGTATCGACATCATAAAACTTGCGATTTTTACATAAAAATACTACTGCCTTGTGGAGTTGCAGTTTCTCTGCCATCACAAATATGAAAAATAACTTTAATTTCACTTGGCTCTAGCTAAAGGCACCTTTGGCACTCCTTTGACCAGAGAATTGTTTGATAATATTAAGTACTCTGTATTTATGTTTCTTTTATTCTGTTCCTTGTTTCTACTATGTATAAAATTCGGCATCGTTTGAGTCCGGATGTTTTCGATCGACGAGGTCGCCAACTCCTTCAAATTTCGTCAACGGTCAGGAAACTTCTCCAGGTTGTCTTTTTCTATCTCTTCCATGGAATACTGTGGCTGCCCTTTATATATATTACGCTAGGATGGTTGACCAGGATCGGAAGTAGCAGTTCACTGCAAGGGTAAACCAGGCGGTTATCGTCCTGTTACGGAAGTAACAATGCTAGTGTGGATTAGTAAGCGCCGAAATTACCGGATTGACTTGGTTCATTCAAGATCTTAGGCTAGTTTCGTATGCGTATGGACCAAGGTAATTTTGCCTGAAAATCCGAGTAGGATAGGTAGTTTGCATTAGTTATTATATAGGGTTCCACAGAAAGAAACCCTATATTGAGGTTACCGAATCTAGGAAATATCACATCATCTCGGTCTCGAGAAACATGGATTTTCGCCTCGAGCCTCCCCTAGATTTTCTCCTTCCAGAGGGAGAGAGAGGCGACAATCGACGACCACGTTCGAAGGAGAAGAGAAGTGGAAGAAGAAAATATGACGAGAAGGACAAATAAGAAGATAAGCCTGCCAAGTCACCTCGCTCTACTAGGCACATATACATAAAATTAGGACTTCTGCGCATCTGTCGCCCCACTTACCGCTGCAACCTGTCGTTTCTTGTTATCGACGATTTGTTGTCATATTCATTATTCATTGTTCGAATTCACGTGTAAGCTCGTAGCGTGAGCCACGTGCCCGACAAGTCAACGACATTAAAAATTAGTGTGTGCCGTATCGCCTATCGCCTCCCGAGTTGCAAACGCTTTCCGGATAACAAATTATCGATAATTACAATGAACTGTAAACATTTTTGCAAAGTTTTCACTCGAATGAAAATGACAAACGTTCTTTATCGTCTTCTGTTGTATTTTACAAATTTTTAGGAACATAGTTTGAAAAATGAACATATTACTTCTGCAAATGGTAAACCACTGCACTGTCTTCAATGAATTACGAAATTCAGAAGAACGAAGTCTAACTTTTGTGAGAAATAAGAATCTCTGAATAACGACGAAATTCACTCTGCGTTAACCCCCGCCACTAATATAAATAAATAAAGCGTGAAATACAAAATCGGTAAAAATGTAATTATGTTAACCGGGCACAGTTTTATTTGGCTATTTTATTTCGCATCAAATAAGGCCTCGAAAGATTTAAAGAGACAAAAATCATAAATTTCATTCATGTAATACCAACAGAGATTTTAGAATAGAAAACAACTACGGATTTATAGTTATGATAAATTGCACTGATCAACAGAATATAACCTACGTTCTCATGTAATAAGATATATCTCAGGAACTCTATAAGATATCGATAAAAACAAAACAATCAATGGATTCTGCGTCAAGAAATGCATCGAAATCATGTACAGCTTTACGTTTGAAAAATTTTTAACATCGTTTCATCATACGATTTGTGATTTTAAAAAAAAAACTCAAGTAAAAAAATCTCAAAATCCTGACGCGCTGGAAAAAAGCATAGGCGAGATTTGGATTCAGCACAGAAAACAACTCTGGAAATGATATATCTCATTCCATGAAAACATAGGTCATATTTTTTCGACCAGTGGTATTTGATTGAAAGTACAAATTTTCAGATATTCTCTGGAAAGAAGTCGTTTGGGAAAGATAGTTGGACATGAAATTGATGAAATAAGCGCTGAGACAAAATGTTGTCCCACTTTTCTGTACAGTTCACAATTCTTCCTTGAATTAAGCAAGACGTCGAGTTGAATATGAACTAACAGGAGATTCTGGCTTTTTCACCAGAATTAAGGTTATTTTAATAAGAATTTTGATTATTGTGACCAGAATTTTTCGGTTAATATGTGTTTTATATGTACTAAGAATACTGGAATGATTATAAAATGTTAACACAGCAAAAATTTTTAAAAAACCCCAAAAACTAAATGATGTAACGTTCTTTCGTAGTTCTTAAAAAATATAGAGTTTCCGAAATTAAAACGTATAATTATGATATTTTCTTCTTTACTGATACTCCAAGGCACCTTAGACTGATACATGTCAAGTCTATCTTCCGTAGCGTAAGTTTTATACATAAGTATCCCAAAACTTATTATCATAAATTGTACACGCATAATTATTACTCAATAAAACTTGTAACTTCGAGACATGTTTGTATTAATGTCTTTAGTTTTTATCTTGAACCAAAAATGAATTCAATAAAGTGTCTTTATATTGGCATTGGGCCACTTAATTTTCATTAAAAATTAATGATAAAGGAACATATTAAAGATTTTTCAAGGCAGCAGATAGAATTAGAAGCACACTCTGTTCGGTGTCAAAAAGGAAACTGCTTAAAGGAAATTGCTTTGGAAAGAGAGTAGTAAAGTTGAAAAAACTAGCCTAAAGAATTAATATATACCGTGACCATTTGTTGTGAAGGGTCAAGTTCCAAACGCATAAACATACCCCATACACAGTCTACTTGTATGTCCTGGAAACTCGGGACTCAAGTACGCTTAAGTGTTCGAAGAAAGAAAGAGAAAAGAAGTTTCATGTGTATAAAGGTTATGTGTAGAGAGTATACATTATTTGATAATAATTCCAGGGCCAAAAGAACAGAAAATCTCAGAGAGTATATTAAGCAGGATGTTTACGCGTATGAGTCGGGCGCTTTGAGGTTTATCTTTGCAATATAACACAATATTTGAAGGAGATAGAAACAAAATTAAATTCGTATGTATATAGAAATTTTGGCCCACGTGTATAAATTGTTATGTGGAGCTAAATACATATAAAATGTGTTCAATATTTAATAAAATGGCGTTTAGAGGCCCTTGTAATGAGGATTAGAGTCAATCGTGTGAACGCTATTATCGAATAGACTGCGTCACTTGTAATAAGCAAATTCTCTTCGTAAAACTCTTATATATTAACAAATAAATATTCACTGGTATATTACCACCGCAGTTATTTATTAGCAAAGAACTTATACTTGAGTAATTTCTTCCGACTTTTCCGTTTATTTACGCTGTCTTCTTTAAGCTGTAGCCTTAAGTTCAACATAAGTTGGCCAACCTTTAGATCACTTTTTTCTATTCGAATGTTGAATAAGTTCTTGCTCTTTTTTTCTTGAAAATTAGCGCTTCATTTCAAAAAATTAGAAAGTCACTAAAAGTATTGCCCATCGTTAGCCACTACATTTCTCCATCTTTCTGGCAGCATACGAAATCCACATCGAAAAAACGACACGGCTTTTGAGGCTATCCAAGAGGACCCATTTTTTGGCATCTTCATAAGAAGAAGATATGAATATGGACTGGCAAAGCCAAACCATGTGTTATCCATCGGAACAAGTGATAAGTGCAAGGAACAATATCTGGTGAATACGACAGGTAGGACAGGACTTTCGATTAAAGCGTTTCCATGTAGGTTTTTCTCGGTTTTGCAACATGTAGTCGAAAGTTGCTATGCTGCAAAATCACTTTATCGTGTCCCTGCTCGTATACCAGCAGTTTTTTTTTAATGCTTGGTTCAAGCGCATCAATTGTAGTCAATCTCCCATGATGGTTTTGTACGGTTTAAGCAGCTCGTAATAAACTACACCCAACTGATCCCACCAAAGGCAGAGCAGAAACTTGGAACCATGGATACTCAGCTTTGCTGAAGATTTTGATGCATGGCCGGGCTTACCCTACGATTTTCTACGCTCAGGGTTATCGTAGAGTATTCATTTTTCATCGCCAGTCATGATACGATGCAAAAAACCTTTTCTTTTCTGCCGTTAAAGCAGCTGTTCACGCGTGAAAAAACGCCGTTCGACATCTCTCAGCTTTCACTTGTACGGCACCCAATTTCCTTGCTTTTGAATCATTGCTAATACTTTTCAACGTTCTAAAACTGTTGTGTGGTCAACTATTAATGTTCTGGAAGTTTAGCTAGCATCTGATGTGAGTCTTTATCAAAGAATGCCTCCAATTTATCGTCTTCATACTTTATCGGTGCATCAGAAAGTTCTTTATCTTAACATCAAAATCATTATTTTTAAAGCATCTAAACCAATCTCTGCATGTTGTTTCCGACAGAGCATGGTCGCCGTAAGTCTCAACAAGAATTCTGTGTGCTTCAGCTGCAGATTTTAAAAAATGAAGTAGTGCAGTAAAATTCACCGCAAATACACTTTTTTAGCACGAAATTCGACATATTTAACACTATAAAAAAATTGTTTACACATTAGCGGAATGAAATACACAGAATTTCAAACTTGCTTATAGTACTTCTTTATAGATGCGTTCCTATCTTAAACTACATGCAATACATACATTATGTTAACGCCATCTGTTGGAAAACAACAAGAACTTATTCAATATCCCAATATCAACTCCGCCATTGCCGGTCCCAAGCCCGGATGAGAAAGGAGGAGGGGGCACACAGACAGCAACATGACACAACACATTACAGCGACACTAAACACAACACACCTAACAACCGAGAGAGCGTTCTGTGGGCGGGCAGGGTCTCGCCGAGGTGAACGCATGAGTCCAAGCACGGAGCAGACGCGTCCTGCAGCACACCAACGGTAGTAGCCGCAAGGACTCTGCCAGCAGTAGGGCTGTTGCCGTCAGGATGGCTGCCAAGGGAGCCCTATGATATGATGGGCCTGCCGGGCGCACGTGCCACGACGGTTGTTCTGCGACTTTCAGGCGACACCCACACA
This sequence comes from Diplolepis rosae, assembly GCA_030998225.1. Lineage (NCBI taxonomy): Eukaryota > Metazoa > Arthropoda > Insecta > Hymenoptera > Diplolepididae > Diplolepis > Diplolepis rosae. Next base: position 2,236,765 of record JAPYXD010000056.1, read on the forward strand.
CACCAGAATGAATGGAACGCTGAGTGAATGAGGCTGCGGCCGGCGCCTGGTGGATATTCCCGATAGACTAGCCAAGGGAGGAGTAGTAGCCTCTCGACCAGGGTAGAAAGCGATGTCAGTACCTCACCTCTGTGGAAGTAATGTGGGTAACCGTAAGTCCCTCCGGTGTTCGACCGCGAAGGGCAAAGATCCCGTGAAACCACATGTTAATCTGGGAAAACCGCTCACGATCCTACTGTCTGGAGCCAATGTCGGGGTTGAAATCATGGACGTCCGGGCGCAGGAATGAAGGATTACCTGGTCAGTATTTCCTTATATCCGATGCTGCGTAGGATAAATCGCACACCGTCTAGCCTGAAGTCCGGGTCAGGTGTCGGGGCGGACTCGGCACCGCTCGGTCGATAGGGGTGACGTTAAACCTTTAGCATCATTATGGCGCGGGCCTATCCCGTAACCTATTACCAGTTTCATCTAATGTGCCGATAGGATCGACCATCCGATAAGCCGCTTCTCGGTTTCGGCGCACATAACTAGGGATCCATATAGGCGGGGATAGTAGCCCTACCGCGGTAGGGCTCCCATGATGGGCGAACCGTCTTAAGACACGACAGTTTTGATATGAATGCTTTAAAAAATAAAGGAGGTGAAGAGGTGAAGGCGTCAGATACGCCCTCACACACTTCTCCAGGGGCTGAGGAATGGAAAGACGTCCTTCAGCTCCTGAAGGAGCAAAGCACAAAGATGGTAAAGCTGGCCAGGGCTCTCAGTGTCATCCAGCAGGGTATGCTGAGAAATAACCCTGGCCACGTAAAGGACAGTGTTAACGAGGCATCAGAGGTGTTGAGCGAATGCTCAACACCCACAAATGTCTTGTAGAAAGCGGGATGGAAATCCAGAAGAAGCTGGCATCCCACCCCGCCTCAAAAAAGATGGGTATCTTCCGGAGACTGCGCTCTGCGTCTCTAGGAGATACCACCAAGAAGCTGACAAAGGGGGAGAAGAGGGTTGCTCCTTCTCCCCCCGAAGATCGGCTTCCCAAGAAAGGGAAGGGCGGCATATCGCCGTCTTATGCTGCGGCCACCAGAGGCCAGACCCCGAAAAAGGATGGGGAATGGCAGCCGGTGGAGAAGAAGAAGAAAAAAAAAGAGAAGAAGAAGAAAGAGGTTCCTGTGCCCTCTGCGCAGGAACACAAAACAAAGGGAAAGTTGCCGAGGCGCTCCCCGGCCGCGAGGTCGGGCGACGCCATCAAGGTGTCGGCGAAGGACGGCCAGTCCTACGCCGACATTTTGAGGGAAATGAAGGCAAAGGTCGACCCCCAGAAGGCAGGACTTGAGGTCCTGTCTATCCGGAGGACCAGGAAGGAAGAAGTCCTTTTGGTTCTCAAAAAGGGGGGAGACGTTTCGGCCTTCCGAAAGGAGCTCGACCTGGCGGTCGGGGAAAGGGCGCAAATTTCAGCCCTGGTCTCGACGAGGTACCTCGAAATTAGGGACCTCGACGAGACCATTGAAAAAGAAGAGGTTGTGTCTGCCCTGTGCTTGGCATTGGGCAGACCAGCTTTTGAGGGGTCCTGCAGGCTCTTCACCCGCTTTGGTGGGGTGAAGACTGCAGTGATCCGGCTAGCTGAGGCAGACGCCGCGCGTCTGCTTCAGCTAGGTAAGTTGAGGATCGGGTGGGTAGAGTGCCGCATTCGCGAGCACCTGGAAGTCGCCCGCTGCTTCAGGTGCCTTGGGTACGGCCACGGGTCCCGGGGCTGCAGCAACCCCGACAGGAAAAACGCCTGTTGGAGATGCGGCGCCACGGAACACTTGGCCGGGACCTGTAAGGCGCCACCAAGGTGCCTGTCATGCGCAGACAGGGGCGACAAAGATGTCGCCCATGTGTCGGGGAGCGGCTCCTGCCCGGTCTTCCGGGAAGAGCTTCGGAGGTTGAGAGGCAGGAATTGAAGTTCCTGCAGCTCAACCTCGGAAGGGGGAAGGATGCCCAGGACCTCCTGATGCAGACTGCCAGGGAGAGGGGGGCTGATGTGCTGCTCATTAGTGAGCAGTACAAGTGGTCCGATAACTCTGCTTGGTATCAGGATGCATCAAGGAGGGCCGGCATCCTTGTTTGTAACCCTGATTTGGGCGTCGGGGACTTCCTGGAGACCGACGCGGGGTTCGTCTGGGTGGAGGTGGCGGGTGTGCGTGTGTACAGCTGCTACTACTCCCCCGGCGATCCCTTCGATGTCTTTGAGACCCAGATTCTCCTCCTTGAGGAAAGCCTCCGTGAGGCCATCGGGCGATCCCTCATAGGGGGGGACTTCATCAGTAAGTCGCCCGAGTGGGGTGAAGCCCGCCTAGATAGGAGGGGAATCTTGGTTGGCGAGATGGTCGCTAGGAACGAACTGATCGTCTTGAATCAGGGCGGGGAATTTACGTTCAGACGAGGAGCGGGGGGGTCAATAATTGATCTCACAATTGCCGCACCTCGCCTCGCTTCAAGGATAAGCTACTGGTCAGTCCTCGAGGTAATAACCTTGAGTGACCACCGGTGCATCGAATTCACACTAGAACAACGGTGTCAGGCGGTGGATAAGGGTAGGGGCGGCGAAGGAAGGAGCCCCTCCTGGAACACGAGACGACTTAGCAGGGAGAGACTTCGCGAACACCTCGAAGAAACCAGGCTCATCGATGAGCTTGGTTGGGTCTGCCCTGCTGGGTCGTTTGAAGCTGCTGTGCGCTCGGTGAGGCAGAAGGTGGTCGCGGCTTGCGACTACTCGATGTCTCGCCGTGAGCGCAGGCAAGCCAAGGGTTCGATGTACTGGTGGAACGACCAGTTGGGAGCCCTACGTCGAGAATGCCTCGCAGCGCGGCGAAAATTCACCCGTTCAAAGGTGGATGCTACGCTGCACGAGGCATGGAAAGGGGCAAAAACAGCTTTGAGGCGAGGCATAAAGAAAAGCCGACTTCAATGCTGGAATGACTTGATCGGTGAGGTCGAGAAGGACCCATGGGGTCTCGCCTTCAAAATAGTCACCAAGAGATTGGTGGCTAGAAGAAAGACCCCGGGCCTGGATAATCCCGATCGAGTCCAGCAAATTGTGTGTAGCTTGTTTCCACACGTGGAGCCGTTCCAAAGACAGGACCGAAGTTCCTGCGTGGTCCGGCGCGAAGAACTCTTCACTCTCGAAGAACTAAAGAGAGTGGGTGGAAGGCTTAAGGCAAATACAGTGCCGGGTATCGACGGGGTGCCGAACGAGATCCTCAAAGAGGTGATCGGGGCGTACCCAGAGATCCTCCTAGAAGCCTTTAACTCCTGTCTTCGGGAGGGGAGGTTCTTCGCAGATTGGAAGAAGCAGAGGTTGGTCCTGCTGAGGAAGGGCAACAAACCTCTAGGGGTTGCCTCGTCGTATAGACCAATATGCCTATTGGACACGATGGGGAAGCTTCTGGAGGAGTTGATTCTACAACGGCTTCAGGCTCTCTTGGTCGGGGAGAACGGGCTCTCGGAAAACCAGTTCGGATTCAAGAAAGGCAGGTCCACTGTGGACGCCATCCAAGCTGTGGTTAACATCGCCACAAATGCAAGAAAAGGAACTGGTAAGCGTAAGGGATTCTGTGCGTTGATTAGCATTGACATACGCAATGCGTTCAATACCGCGAGATGGAACATCTGCATCGAGGCGATGATGCGGAAAAAGGTTCCAGACTACCTGTTGCGAATGATAGATGACTATCTGAGCGACAGGTGGGTGATATATGAGGGCGACAAATGGTCTCTCAAGGAGGAGATGACATGTGGCGCCCCTCAAGGGTCGCGGGTGGGTCCACTCGTTTGGAACGTCATGTACGACGATTTCCTGCGCATGGACCTGCCTGCTGGAACGAGCATCATCGACTTCGCGGAAGACGCACTTGTCGTGTGCGCCGCTGACGACGTCAAAATCCTGTAGCTGAGGATCAATGATAGTCTGTGGCCGGCAAAGCGTTGGTTGTATAGCAGATGCCTGAAAATGACCCCTGAAAAGACTGAGGCTTTGCTGGTCACAGACAGGAGATCCTTCAAATACCCGAGGATCGTTCTCAGGGAACATGAAATCAAGTGGAAAAAGAGCATTAAGTACCTGGGTGTGCAGTTGGATCGAAGGCTTAGCTTCGGCGAACACCTGCAGATCGCGACTGCCAAAGCCATCCAGTGTGGGGCCGCCCTGACTCGGCTCATGCCCAACATTGGTGGTCCTAGGGAAGCTAAGAGAAGGCTGGTAGCGAGCGTGGTAAACTCGAAGCTGCTTTATGCAGCTCCGATCTGGACAAGTGCCCTTAACAACCATGCTATCCTGAAGAAGCTGTTCTCTGCACAGAGAGGTGTGGTGATAAGAATTGTCTCAGCATACCGAACTGTGTCGACGAGTGCTGTGCTGGTCCTGGCGAGCGTTCCGCCAATAGATTTATTGGCGGAGTAAAGGCAGGAGACCTTTCAGCTTCGCAAGGAGCTTACCTGCGCCGACCTGCAGGAAATCGCTCGCGCGAAGGAGGCCATACGCAAGGATGGAAGGCGCAGACTCGTCGAGAAATGGCAGATGAGATGGCATGGTGAGCAGACAGGGAGATGGACCTACCGCCTGATCCCGGAGCTCGCCACCTGGCTGAACAGAAAGCACGGGGAAGTCGGCTTTTACTTGGCACAAGCGCTCTCGGGCCATGGCTGTTTTAACGCGTACCTGAGGCGCTTTAAGAAGAGAGACGAGGAGACGTGTTGCTACTGCGATTCCCCGGTGGATAACGCAGAGCACGCACTCTTCGTCTGCGCAAAATGGGGTGTGGCTAGGGGGGTCCTCGGTCAGGCGATGGGTTCCGAACTTACTCCTGACACGATGGTCCCCCTCATGCTCCAGTCTGAGCGGTTCTGGACGCTCATCGAGTCATTCGTCACACTTGTGATGAAGACGAGAGAATTTGATGGGCGTCGGGAGCGAAACAACGGGGAGGGCCAGTAGAAATCGGATCGGGGCCTGCACCCGCGGTCCTGCGTCTCGGGTAGACTTGACTGTCCGCGTCGTTCGGGGGAGGAATCTGTTTGTTTCTCCCCCGGGTGGCGCGGCTGGTCGGTTATCCTAGTGGGCGTGTGGCCGCGGGTGGAAGTTCCGAGCGAACGGATGACGGAAGAGTCGTACGCGACTTTAATGGAGCCAACCACCCGTGAAGTTTAAAACCGAAAGGCGGTTCCGCGGGTGGTGTATTGGTTCGAGAGAGGGGGTTTTCTGGTTTTAACAGGTATGGCTAGACCCGTCCTAGGAGAGTCCTGTACAACGTCTATAAAAGATTTTGCCATTTTTCCTCGTCACCAAAAAAAAAAAAAAAAAAAAAAAAAAAAAATCCCAATATCTCCTTCTTAGCTAAAAGCAGCACATTTTCGTTTGCATATTAAGATACAAAAATATCGCTAATATGCCAATTCTGATAAAACTGCTACAAGTTTATTTAATCGTGAGTTCAAATTCTATATATGCAATGTCAATAAATTGGTTCCTTACTTCCATCAGAATTTCAATTGATATTGAAAAATATTTACCATGAAAATAATATCTCCACCATCTTCTTGTACTGTAGGTCGTATTCTGGTGTCCAGCAACTCTTTTATCATCTGTACAATTTCATCGTCCTCCTCATTTGTTTCTGTAAAATTAATACATTACTAGTCAAAGAAAAACGACTTACAAGAGATAGCAGCATTTATTTACAACAAAAACTGCTTGGTAAGGACATTTTTCATAAAGCATAAACGTAACTCACGAGCATCCAATATTGTTTCTTCTGTAACAACAGGTAAACCACTTGCAAAAAAGTCCATAATGGTAGCAAATATTTCTGGTTTTAATATATTCCAATCAACGTCTTCATCAACTTTCGTCACGGTAATAAAATCTGATCCATAAAACACAGCTCTGACGCCTTCAATTCGAAAGAGCATTTTTGCGAGTGGAGAAGATCGAGCATGCGCAATTGTCGGAAAATCTTTTGTTTGACCTTTTTCCAGGATAGAAACTCCAGGGATAAATTTCAAACTGTTCGGGTTGGGAGTATTTTGTGTTTGGATAAACATTGTTCGTTTTTTAATGTTTGCAAAATATTGTCGTTCATTACTGAGGATGCAAAGAAATTTTGTATCTAAACTTCGACATTGTGTATGGAGATGTTGCACAGAATCACTGAAACACCAAGTTAGAATACAATTTAATTTAAATGATTATTGAGCATATCATTAAATTTCGCAGGCCGACATTTTTTAGACCCTGGGACCAGAATATACTTTTCCAAAAATTTTTGGTGCGCTAAATCTGAATCCGACCTCGGAATCTCTCCATCACCTCAGATTATTGAGATATCCTAACCTAAAAGTGCAAAAAACACAGTTTTTTGCTATATTCGGGGTCAAATTACATCACGAATTAATTTTTTTTCTAAAAACTCGTTACGGCATCTAACAATACCCCTTGTACCCCTCAAAACCCTTTTTGAATTTTTCAAATAACTTTTTTTTTTCTTGGAGATATTGTTCAATGAAGTTGAGTACTTTGCCGTTTTCGTGAATACACAACCTTACCGAAAAAAAGTTCCTCCGGAAAGCAGAAGAAATGCTGCGCTTCTATGTTTCTTGAGTTGCTAAATCCAGATCCAACCTTAGACTTGCTCTATCACCTCAGGTTTTTAAATTTCTTAACTGTGTATAGAATAACCCCGAATATAGCAAAAAACTGTGTTTTTTGAACTTTTAGGTTAGGATATCTCAATAATCTGAGGTGATGGAGCAATTCTGAGGTTGGATTCGGATTCAGCGCACCAAAAACCTTGGGAAAAGTATAGTTTGGTCCCAGGGTCCGGAGTTTCATCAAATTTTGTCGGCCTGTGTTTTCAAACAAAAAAGATAGATCAAAATCAAACCTTTAAGCTGTGTTGATTATACTTCAAGAATAAGGCTTTGAAGAAAGAAAACCACTATCAGTTTGTCAGTATTGACTGGCAATATCGAGATAAAATTTCGAAAAACAGTTTCCTTAGATTTTATCTAGTCTAACTATAGTAACGCATTTCAAACAAAGTTGTAAATCTCGTTCAAATACATATTTTTGAAATTATGTATTTTTAATCTACGAGTAATAGTTTTTAAGGGGGTCGACTACCTTCCCGGTTTCAAAAAATCGAATTTTTTTTGTGGTGCTTATTTCGAATCTAGACACTATAAGGAACATGCCTTATGAAGGATTTATTTGAAAACATGCTGGTTCAAATACTACCGACCTCATCATTTATCTTTAAACGCGTTTTCTCGAAAGTAGTGTTTTTTTAAATTGTTGGCACGATTTTGACGGAACTATCGAAGATATTGGAAATCTGTAAATTGTTTCGTGTTCAAAAAACGTCTCACTACGATTAGACACGAGCTTTTTAAACAAAATTTTTTTTTCAATTTTTTACAGCTTTTTTAAGCTAGAAAAATAGGGTAGAAAATAAAACTTTTTTTTCAAATTGCTGCCATTTTGTTAAATTTAAAAATGTTTCAAAAAGCTTGTGTCTTATCGTAGTCGGATTAGTAAAAAGTAAAAAAATATGATTATTTTCATGTTTCAAGGTTCTGAAGCTGAGAAATCGTGCCACAAAACTCTACTATGTCGCGCCGGCAGAGATCGATTCAAGGACGCGTCAAGGCCAAGATAAAGAAAAAAAAAATATTTTTTTTTTAAATTTTAATAATGTACTAATTAAAAAAAAAAACTTTGTGTCAATATCATCTGTAGTTTTTTCGCAATCCATCGTCAAAAATACGCCCGAAATTCAGGCGCGAAGGTAGACGACCCCCTTAAGATATTTGAAGTTGAAGATGGTATATTAAATACTAAAATCATCACGAATTTGATCTTATTGACCCTTACCCAAAAATTTTACGACAAATTGATTAAAATAATCGTGATCTATGCGAGAAATTTTGATTAAAAATTCAGTTCATCGACGAGATTCTGAAGTAGACTATAAAACATGAGAGGAGGGGCATATGAAGTGGGGAAGATTATATATTTAGCAATGGCGTTAAATTTAAATATTATAATTACAAATGAAATATTAATAGAGTACACGATATAAAGACATATTAGTAGTTATTCATATTTAGTTATTATAAAAAAATATTTAAAAAATATAATACACAATGGTAATACTTTAGAAAATTGTAATAGACTGTTAATATTAATTTCCTGAATATTTGAGTCCCCTTGCATTTCATAAATTGGGATGCTTTTTAATATGAGTCCTCTTAACTCTCGTAAATCGGAGTAATTGTTTAGTCCCCCAGCCTCTGACATATTGCAGAGCCGGCAACAACGCGAGTAATCCATGATCTAATTACATGAGGTGTCGTAATGTGCGAGCAAAAAAATATCAACCAATAGACGCACGATTTTAAAGCTCCACGTGTTTCAGATTTTCCATGACTGAAAGAAAATTACATGACTTTTTCAGGTTCTCAAGATTTTTCATTAACATAGTGTCACGTCCTGTGACCACAAATATTTATTCATAATAATAATATATGTAAAATTAATAAAAACTCTTTAAGAAATTATATGTAAACAGTAACAGGTTCTAAATATATTAATCGTAGAAGAACCGTAAGTGTCTAGACGAAATAAAATTTTGTTTTAAATTTTACGCATTAGGTAAGCCCATATTTTATAAAAATTGGAAATAAATGGTTAATGATTGTAAATTTTGAATCTTTTTTATTGTTGGTTATTCTGTTCCCCGTTTTGGTTAAAAATCTTCCAGATCTCTTCGACGTTCAAAAAGGAGGATTTATAAATAAAATAAAATTAAGTAACTAAAACGTTACAATAGCAACCCTGGCAGTACTACTAAAGCTTGCAATTTCGTTCAAAGCTGAAGAGAAGCTTTTCTTAAGGGGTTACCACTAATTATTATGCCAAAAAAAAGTAAATTTTCACAATTTTTTTTTTTTTTGAAAAATGAATGGATAATTTTTGGTAATAGTTCGTATATTTAAAAGATTATTATATGAACAAAACGTTGTATAATTTTCATTTAAAAATATTAGTTATTTAAGAAGTTACAGCCGATTTTACGTAATATCTATTTTTTGAGGTGCTTTGCGGCGAGCAAGATTGCTCAGGACTGAATCATCTAAAATAAAAATATAAAAATATTTCGTTGATTTATTAGTTTTTCTAGTCCTTGATCGGAAGATTTTACAAAAAAAAAAAAATCTGGACAAAATTGCAGTCTGTCAAAGATAGAACTTTGATTTTGAAAAAAAAATTCGCTTGTTTTTTGTTAATAAAAAAAGATGTTTTGATTTTTTTTTAAATCCTTCGATTGAGGATTGCTTTTTTATATTCAAGGAAAGACTTATCTAAAGTTTGAAATATTGTTTACATGCAGATAAAAATTTGTTTTTCTTCCTTACACAAGGTTATTAATTCCAGCCCCATATAATTATAATCCATTATATTATAACAAATAACCAAAAATGTCAACTTGGTGTTTCTGAATTTTTCAAAATTCTCAAGTAGGGGTAACCTTTTAAATTCGAAAACGCTTTAAAAAAGCTTAAGGTCTATCTGTGTGATCCCCTGATTTCGAGCCATTTTCTGGAACTCCTTTATGAAAGAAGCAATTAAGAATTTTCAGTAAACTTTACGCCATTTTGTTCGCTGTTTATTCTACGATTTAGCTTGCATCGTCCACCTGAAACCAAAATGCAAAATTTCGCGTTATTCATAGTCTAGTTGCCGAAGTCCTGACGTAGGGGTTTTTGAACATTTTGAAAATTACCAATATGGCAGACTTTTTTTTAAAACGTTTTTTAGTGTTTTTTTGGTGATGCGCTACGTTAGGATCTCGGATTATAGTATGTCTGTTGAATGCGCACACAAAATTGAAAGTCGATTTATGCAATACATTTTTCACAATCCTGGCAACCGTTTTGAAAAACATAGTTTTGAAAAAAACGCCTTGTAAGTTCAAGAACTTCAATTAGCACTGGGAACAAAATTATGGTGTAGCATAGAAGAAAATTTAGTAGTTAAGAATAGTAAGAAATACCTTTACTAGTTCTTCTCAAAGAAGTTCCTCAAAAAGCGCTCAAAATACAACCGTCACACAGGTGGACCCTTTTTATAGAGATAAATGATAACCATAAAATTGATGTCAGTCTACAAGAACTGCAGGTTGTCAAAAACGTAGTTTCAAGGGGCATTTTGAAAAAAATGGCTAAATCTGGAATCATGGACAATTAATAAAGTTTCATAAAAATGAAGGAAAACTGAGAATAGTTGAACTGTTTTCTCATGAAGTCGATGAGAAACCAAAAGTTAGCAAACGCAAAGCAGTACTACAAAAAATCATTAAGCATTTAGCCACTCTGTAATAACTAAGTATATGTCACTTTTATGCGTATTTTAATAATTTTGCTCATGTGTTTGATTAGATAGTCCCTAGATAGCGTGACTTTTATATACAGTTCTGCATACCACTGACTTTCGATGGAAGAACAGCTATTTGTTCTTATTATAACGCACTCTTTTGGATTCGAAAGATCTTCGTAGCACCATTTTTCTTTTGCTCTGAGGCAAAACTCTTTTTAACATCCAACTGTAGTCCGCCATCATACTTTCATTCCGTCTACTTTGATATCTTTGTTCCATCACTTTGATATCTTGCTGGAACCTTTCGCCCTGTTCTTCACTGTACTCCCCAAGGTTTTCAGAGAAGTATTTAACATGAAAATCCATGAAATGTAACTTCAAATTCATTAACCTTTCAATTTTTTAAAACTGCCGACCATTCTCGAGACCTGTTTTTTCCATTCTGGGCTTTTAACGTTTCTCAGAAATTGTTCAACGACGTTTTTGTAATCAAGTCATGAATTTTTCTCAGTCAAAATCATTTTAGTACTGGAAACATTGTCCTTCTTTATTTAGTGCTTTTATAAATTGTTTCATTGGACTCAACTTCATGTGAAGAGGGGGATGAAGGACTTTTGATGGCTCCACTATTGGGACATTAATGGCGTTTCTGCATCCTCGTTCCGGTGACATTCTTTTCAGCCAAATTTATTTTTTATAATGATTACCACGATCTCAGCCGACCCATAAGCACAAAAAACAAGGATACTTCATATTTCCTAATTGTTGTCCCAGTAGCATCGTAAGAACTTTAAACTATCCACAAATTTGCCATTTATGTTGTTGTTTGCATTTGTACAACATTAAATTGCAAGCGCAGCATATTATATGAGGAGCCTAGCTTTTATCTCGTTTTGGAAACTTAATGTTGAAGTATTTTGCATACATGTCCCAAATTTTCCAGTAATGTTCTTCCGATATTCAGCGACTCAAAATACATAGGAATACATGTATCTCGTCAAAAGTACCAGACTTTTTTTGTGTAGCTGTGTAATCCTTCATAATAAAATAATCTAACAAAACTTTTCGAATAATTAACATCTTTTACATAGCAATTTCAATATATAAATTCCAAAAAAGGTTTCATTATTTAAAAAATAAAATATCATATCATATCAATATAATATCAAACTTCCAAATCTTACTTTTTAGACGGCTTGAAAAAATTAAAAAATCACTGAATGAAGTGCATCAAGGAGACTATGTTCAAAAATAGAAGTAAAACAATGTACTTACAGTTTTGAACGTTCATTGAACGATGAAAAAAATTTTCTTCAAAAGCAAAACTTTGGGTATATATGGAATCAGGGTGCCAAGTATTATAATTAAATACATTAAAATAACTTTTGAAATACGTAACAATTTTTACATTAGTTATTATAAAAATTGATACACTTTAACAATAGCTGTAATTAGAGGTGAAACATTTCGCTTTTTTGCGGTTTCTCAATATTTAATTTTAAGTTGTTTATTGAAATTTTATTGCCTAATTTGGCTAAAATTTACGGGTTATAAAATCACTTTTTGGGATTCACGAAGAGGGAAAATTTCGCTCAGTTTATTACTTGTTTTAACGAAAGAGGACATAAAGGGAAACTAACTTTTTATTATTCGAGAGAGTGAATTTTATATGTCAAAATCCTCGTTTTGTGTCCGTCATGTGCAATTTTTAAATTCTATAATAATAAAAAAACCTGTAACCATTAGCCACGTATTCACGCTGTTGCGCCTTTAAAGGAAACACGTTTTAATTTTTGGGAGTTCCCTAGAACCTGAAAATAATATTTTTTGGGACTGTTGGCGTTACTTTCATCGACGCTCTGTTGAACTTGAAAAATGGGTCTAACATCAGGTGGTCAATACGTGATCATTGGTGAGATACACTTTCATTGTCTAAGTCATCATTTACTAGGTTCCACATAAAAAGAAACAAAAATGCCCGTGCCCGCACATACCTGCAAATCTCAATGGACTTGAGGTTATTTTTTGTTCATTTCTTCGTCAGAAACAGGCGAGAAAACGACTAAATCCACGGTGGGTATGGAGCCTTTTTTTCTCGTCGTACAAGGTTATTTTGGGTGAGAGACGAGTAGCTACACCTTGCCCCTTTTAGGGCTTATTTATTTTCTGACTCGACAACTTAAAAACGCGAACTCGTAAGCCAACAAATCCCTAACTCCACACGGAAGGTAGGTCAACAATTGCGGGGAAGCTCTTAAAATAATTGATTCGCTGATGCTACAATGCAGCGAAACAATCATCAAGTCTGTCTCCTTGATTTAAAAAATTGATGATCCTGTCAAACTCGGAGCAACTAGAAGTTTCAACTATTTTACCAGGGATCAGCGTGGTCACTCGAACCTACCTTAAGTAGGTACTGAGACCGAAGTGTTTTTTGGTAATTTTTCACCGCACTCGTCACCCCGGTTTTTCTCTGATTCGCGGTTATTAATTCCCTACCCTTCAGAAATTTGCAAAAAGGGGATTCACGTGACTGTTCTGATTTGCAAGAGTCGAAAAACATTTTCATGAGTTTAAATGTCCTCACGGGTTGCGTGATTTCGTGCCAGCGCTCGCTTAAGGAAATACACCAATATTAATATAGTATATTGTGTATCTAGGAGGTAAAGTAGGTAAAGTAGGCAAAATACGTCCTAAAGAAGTATTTCGAGTGTCTGTAGAATGGTATTGAGAGTGTCCAATTACGACTCGGTGGAATAGTAACATGCTTAACAATAATATTGATAAATATGGCACGAAAGGTGGTGGAAAGGGCTGTAGGGGGGAGGGGCCCAGGGGCGGAGCCCCGGTGGGGGTGCAGGGGGCAAAGCCCCTGCCGGGGGTTTAGGGGGCCGCGCCCCCCGAATTGTATGAAACGAATTTGATTGAATTTAATAATGTATGGAAAAGTATAAACTTTGGTTAGATTAATTAAATATTTTTCTGGAACGTAAAATGTTTTTTCTTCAAGTTTAAAAAATTTTAGGTACAATTTTTGGGCTATTCAGTATTTCAAGAAACAAATTTGATTGAATTTAATAACGTATGGAAAAGTATAAACTTTGGTTAGATTAATTAAGTATTAGCACTAAGCCCAGAACGTGCGAGATGGCTCCCTGGTGAGCAATGAAGGAGTTAGCTTAATCCTTGCTGTCGCCATCTTGCGGTCCGATCAAGTATTTGCTTGGGGGGAAATATAATCCATTTTTCGCAACTGTGCAGAGGGCGTAAGGAACAAAAGTAGGACATTAGGAACGAAAGTAGGACTTAAGGAAGAAAATAGATACAATATGAACATGCTGGTCGTAAATGGACAACTTTACGGCCGCTCTACAGGGGCTCGAAGTACTACTTTAGTGCCTGTTTTGCAAAAAAAAATTTTAAATCAATTATTTCAATTTTATAAATTAAATCCTTTAATTTAATATGACAGCCTGATAAGGTTTTTAATAAAGTTGGGTAATTATTTTTAATTGTGTCATCGAATTCATATTCGCCAAGTTTAGATTTTATTTATAGTATAAAAAGTAAAATAATATAAAATAAAGCAAAGAAAAAAAGAAATGGTATAGAATAACGCTAAATAAAATAACATTTGACAAAAATAAAAAATATTAGTGTGGACTCCCATTCGCAAGCAGACCGCACTTTGGTCGCTTGACTTCTGTGATAGACCGAGAGCCGGCAGACCCGGCCTAATATCACGTTGTCTGCTATTACAAGCGAAAATGTCCCTGACAACTTGATCCCCGTGTGTGTCTCACATGCACTTCCGGTTTATACTTCAATGCCAAATTAGTGCGCCTGTGGTCCACGAAACATGGTGATTTTTGCGTGCGAGCTGATGCTTGCTATTCTCGATCCCTCCATGCAGTTGTTTTTGCTAACTTCGTTCTATTTTCCCCTTAATAGGCTGAGAGCCGCAGATGAATTTTCAATGGTAGTATACATGTGGCGCTTTCCGAGAAAAATAGCCTAAGCGTCCAAAAATCGATTTCTGGATTATGATCGTTATAGATTAATTAAGAATATTTTGCAAGTAACAACGCACTTAACATCCTCCGTTTGAGCTGCCGGTTTATTCATTTTCTTTATACACACACATCGTTCTCACCGTATCTCTGAGCGAATGAGTGTAGTCAGTCTATTTCTCTTGCTGAAAGCGGCCGAACACCCAGACGTTGGCTTCAAAATAGTAGGAGTGAGAGAGAGTCGGGTATATCGGAAACCGGCATGGCAATGGAAAAGAGAAAATTTTCGAAGATTCCGAATTGGAGGCATTACATACTGAAGATTCGTGCTAAATGCAAGAAGAATTGGAAGAAGCTTATAATAATTTTTCGACGGGAGTTAACAAACAATAATAAAGAAGGAATATTTTAAACTTTGTGAATATTGTAGACTTTAATGCAATACGATACAAGAAACAGTACAGTGATTCGCCTCTAGTACTTGTAAGCCGTCAAACTAGTAACTCCATAGAAAGAGACAACTTCTCTGCCATGTATCTTTTGAACAGTTACAGCTGGAATTATAAACATTTTTGAGATTTTTTTTTTGCATGAAAAATAAGAGAATGACACGCATTTGACTGAAAAAATAAATGATATTTAGCTAAATATAAGGTTTTTTGTAAACCCATTTTTTTCGTGTTTTTAAGTTTTTTTTTATTTATCTCAGAAGCTGTATAATATATCGAAAAAAAAAAAGTCAATGGATTCTGCGTTAACAGGAGCATCGAAATCATATATTTCTTTCCGTTAAAAAAAAATGTTAACCCTTTTATCATACGATATGCGATGTTTCGAAAAAAAACTAAGTCACAAAATCTCAAAAACCTGACGTGCTGGGAAAAAACAGAGGCCACATTTTTTATTCAGCACAGAAAAATACTCTGGAAAATATATATCTTATTCCATGAACATATAGATCATATTTTGTCGACCAGTGTTACCCGCGGTTATATAGATTTTTCTTATGATATAAGACTGAATACATGCTTCTTCTGGTATCACATTCAGATATTTTGTTCGGAAACAAACACAACAATATTTGTGTATAAAAATAGTTCTTCGAATCGTAACTTCAACTCTTTCGGCCTGTGATTTCTCATTTTCAGGTTTTAACTATAGTTTGAACGTCGAATCATCAGAAACTGAATCTGGTGAAAAGTTTTCATGCTTGGGAGTTGTACATTCAACATCATGATCAAGCTTTTTCTTTTCATGTTGAGCAACCCGGGATTTCGAAGACAAGACGTTATTGACAATAATCATTAGTTGAAGCTTGCTACTAAAAATCGTAGCTTCATCGTCATTCATAACACAGGTCTGCAAGGTTTTGTTGTTGAAAAGCTATTGGTCGTTTCCGGAGTAATTTTTGACGTAGAATCCGAATCCAGAATCAGAATCAGCCTATCACGTCAGGATTGTGAGATACTTGAGGTTATGTGCTCGAAAAATGGTGTCTTTCGGTACTTTTGAGGTTATGTACAGGGCGACAGACATTTTTTTCGTTTTTTTCTCAAATGTCATCATTTAGCACTACTCTTTCCCTTCAAAATGAGCTATTAAACAGTCACAAGCGATTTTTTTTCACAAAGATACGGCCATATCAAGTTTTGACATTTATCCGAACAACCTTATGAGCATTCACATTGACTCTTTGGTGCATACCATTCTGCATTCGAAAATTTATCTTGAAAATTTGTGCTTGTGGGTTTTGATGGTCTGTGAATAAGAATTTACAGTCAGAAGCAACTCCGAAACCCCCGAGTAAGAGTCTTTAGAGAGCGAAATCGTTTAATTTCGTAAATTTCGATCCGCCATCTTAGAAATGGAAACGTCAATTTTCTGACTGTAAATTCTTATTCACAGACCATCAAAACCCGCAAGCACAAATTTTCAAGATAAATTTTCGAATGCAAAATGGTATGCACCAAAGAATCAATGTGAATGCTTATAAGGTTGTTCGGATAAATGTCAAAACTTGATATGGCCGTATCTTTGTGAAAAAAAATCGCTCGTGACTGTTCAATAGCTCATTTTGAAGGGAAAGAGTAGTGTTAAATAATGACATTTGAGAAAAAAACGAAAAAAAATTCTTGCGCCCTGTACATAACCTCAAAAGTACCGAAAAACCCCATTTTTCGAGCACATAACCTCAAATATCTCAAAATCCTGACGTGATAGGCTGATTCTGATTTCGGATTCAGATTCTACAGATTCTAAGTAAAAAATTACCCCGGAAATGATCTTTCGTTTTCCAACAACAAATACAAACCCATTATTTGCAGACCTGTGTAATCGCTTTCTTAAATCCAAGAATTTTGTACAACCACTTACTGTAACCAGGACACTTGAGATTTCTAAGTGGCTCTGCCAGTTTTGCCACTTTACTGCAAGTATTATCAAAAGAAGAAGAAACAAGCACCACTAGCATAAGAGAATACGCTATGAATAAACATGCAAGATGTATGAATGAGGTAATTACCAATGCAATGTATAATGCATATGCGAAAAAAATGGTTTTTATGTCAGTCGGCAAAAACAAAAAAAGACCTGAGGAACAACTCTAGGTGAGGAAGCAAATAAATGAAACAAAAGACTTCACCATCGAAGATTTTTTTGATTGGTCCCTCATTTTCTAATTGCTCATCAAAAATGTTGAAAAATTGAATAGGATTAGCGAAATTACTGATTTAAAACACTTATTTCCTTCTTAAAGGCTTGTCATTGACGTGACATCATCCAATACTTTTCGTGCTGCCCATTCATAAATTAATAACTCAAATGGATGTTCCATAGTATATAAATGAAAATGAAAATGAAAAATCAAGGTACGCTTATATGATATGAAAAATCCATTTGAATTATTAATTAAAGAATATGTTAAATTTAAAATAGATTTAAAAATGCAATAACTTGTGATTTTCATTTAAATTTTATGTATATTATAAGTATTTGTTTATAACCAGTATTCGCAAAATTTTTATCCGCGGTTACATGTTAAAAATAAAATATACTCTCAAGATACAAGCAAAATTTTATTTCTTCATAGCGTGCGTTTTTTCTTATACAATCAAGAAAAATTTTGATTTTCAAAAATATTATTTCTTTTGGTGAAATTTCTCATTTAATTCTTTATTATGTAGTACTTAAGAAATTAGCAAATTTATTTCAAGTTTTCAAACCAAAATTTTATTAATTTCATAACAAACATGTAGGAACTTAAAATCAATGAAATTTGCTAATTTTCTAAGTACCACATACCCTTAAAGAGTAAATTGATAATTTTATTTAAACCTGATATTTATGGCATTTTTAGTGTGGATAGTGAAATTATCATGTCTTGTATACACAAACACGAATATTTTTAGTGACAATAACAAAACCTTTAAATATGCGAGTAATTGTAATTTTACGAAATACGTTTGGGAACATTTTTTTACAGTGTACTTTTATATTACATAGTTTCATGTTATTATTTGGAAAAATACGAGAAATATTCTTACTTCGAACGTGAGGAAAGAAAATGTAGTCTACCGTCAAAAAACTTCTTGACAAAAAATGCTCTTGTTAAAAATTTTAATGTATCCATAACTTTTAAAACTGTTTACATTTGACGATAAATCATGATAACAATTAAGATATTTGTCAATGATTTCCCGAAGTTAAGTACCCACAGTACGTCCACTACCATGTATTTTAGGAGGGTACTTAAAAAAGTGAAAATGAGCATCAGCGCTGCCATGTTATGATAGCAAGAACTAATAACAATAACAATCAATACCAAGGAATTGAAATGCATTCAAAAGTTTCTTTCTAGATTCTATTTCTTTTCAGATTTTGGCATTTCAATGCCACTCAATGCCCGCCTTCTTACTGGGTATCGCGATGCGGGGGTTTCGTTTGCACTGATATTAGTTCTTGCTATCATAACATGGCAGCGCTGATGCTCATTTTCACTTTCTTAAGTACCCTCGTAAAATACATGGTAGTGGACGTAGACGTACCAGAGATGAGTTGGGAGATTGCTAAAGTAATGTATTTAATTTCGGTAGGTATACATTGTACCATTGTTTTAGTTGCCCAAAGTTTCAATTGCCCATAAAATCACCAGAAATCACTATATTTGAAAAGCAGTGTTTGACGAAGATTATGAAAGAAATGCATTAGCAAAAGTTGCAAGTATATATCAAATATAGGCGGTAGAGAGCGCTTCAGGGAAATGTACAGGATTCTTGCATCTTGCAATCCTCGCAGTTTTTGCCAACACATTCCTTTCATAATCTTTGTCTAACACTGCTTTTCAAATATAGTGACGTCTAGTGATTTTATGGGCAATTGAAACTTTGGGCAACTAAGACTATGGTACAATGTATACCTACCTTTAATTTCAAGTAAATTTCCGAAGCGCGCCCTGTTGCGAAATGCTCTTGGGAACTAAAATGAAAGGTTCATGCTCCTACTTGAAGGGTAAAACAGAACTACTGTTTATCACTTTTGCAGCGCCCCCAATAACGTGAAGCTTTTTCAAACTAAAATTAAAGATCCGCGCTGCTACAATAAATGTGGGAGCACACACAATGAAGCGCGTCATTCAGTGTATCCCCACTAACTCGCTGGAATTTCACGCTATCGGTTGTCGAGTTAAAATCCGAAATTGTATTTTTTTCGACTTCATGCAAAGGAGGCGCGAAATAGACGCAGAATTCAAAATTACGGAATATAACATTAAGAAAATTACACTTTTTTTCTATATACTTTGAAAAATATTGATCTGAAATAAGTATCTAAAAGATTTTGTGAAATTTTAAGATGATTTAAATACTTGAAAAATAATTTTTTAATGAAATTTAAAGGTAAAAATAGATAAATTTTTTTTCAAGAAGAGCAATATTATTATTGAAGAGATCATTTGGAAGAAAAAAGATTAGTTTCCAAGAAAAAAAATTAAAGCATAAAAAAATAATATATTTAACAAATTTTATTTTTACCCGGACTTGTTTTCTTATCGCTTCATACCAAATTTTAAAAAATGATGTGATTCAGTGAAATCACGGATAATTTTTTTAAGAAAAAGGCTTTCTAAAACTTAACCGTTTCCATTTTTTGGAAATTATAATGAATTCTTTAATTGCTGAATCCATTAAAAATAAATTTTCCAAAACAAAATTCTTGTAAAAAAATTACTGAATTTGGTAAAAACTTATTCATTTTAAAAATATGGAAATGGCTAGGTTGTATTAGGACTTTTTCCTGAAAAAACTATTCTTGATTTATTTGAATCACATCATTTTTTTTAAATTTGGTATGAAGCGATAAGAAAAAATAAAATTTAATCAAAATATTTTTAGAAATTCTTACCTGGATTCTATCTTGGGGTTGAACAGAATTTAAAAAAGTCATGCAATTTTTAAAATATGTAGCTCCTTCAAGAAGTTTTTAAAAATCGATGTATATCATATTTTAATAAATTTAGAAATTTTTATCAAAATATTGATAGTTTGGATTTTTTGAATCTTCATGTGTGCTTTCGTTTTTTTGTAATTTATGTAAGTACTTATTAATTATATCAACACAACATAAAAGTTCTCTTTGAAAAAAGAAATTTGATTGTAAATTGATTTGTTGAATTTTTAGTGACATATATATTCCTTGAAAAAGACCCCCAGTGACGTTGTAACATAGGAGAATTTTTGACCAAATATAATGAAGGAGTTTTTTATAGAATGTTGTTTTATTGACCGCAAGACCGACGAAACCAAACCTATATGATATAAAAATCTACAAGTTTGAACTGCAACATTTTTTCATAAGATGTATATTTTTCTTTTCAATTAAAAAAAAAATACCATTGAAAATCCGAAATTCAATTTTTTAACTAAAATATGTGAAATACGAAAAAAACGTAAGAATGGAAAATTGTTCGTTTCAATAATATATACAAATATTTTCAGATATAGTTTTTAATAAAACGTATATTTTTCATTATAATTTAAAAAAATACGATTAAAATTCAAAAATTCCATTATTTGAACAAAATACACTGATAAAAATGGATTGTAAATGGTAATGAAAAATATGTTACCGGGTAAAAAATTCCTTTATCATATGTATTAAATACAGGATGATAAGTACCATTCACTGAAACTGAATTACAATACTAGTATAGTCGTTGAGTGAAGATAGGTATAGAGGAGGCATCCAGGGCGATTGAATGGTCCAAACCTTGCGGGGAAAGACGCTGGGGGTAGGTAAAGTTCCGGAACCAACCACGGGGATCGACACTTTTGAAAGTTGACAAAATCTCACGGATAAGAAGTAAGTTGTAGGAGTAAGGCCCAAACTTGTGTTGGTGAGTCTGCTGTATTCATGATATATATATATTTTTTTTAAATATATATATAAAATTAAAATAGTAGATTGTATTGACCCTTGATTTAATTCATAATACTTCTAAAGCCAATGCAAACGTACCAAGTATTATGAATTATATATATAAAATAATACATAAAAGAGTATATGTAAAATATTTTATATTGTAATTTTTATAATATAATATATATGTATTTTATATATATATAATATTATATATCATATTATATTTTATATTATAAATTTTATAATATAATATATAATATTATGTATCATATTATATTTTATATTATAAATTTTATTATAATATATTATATATTATTGACAAATTGTTTTCAATATTCTTTCATTACCTTGATTACAATACTGAAGACATAGAAAATGGAAATAAATTATCAATGATGATATTTTGAAAGTTTAATTTTCATACAATATAATTTTCGTTTATACAATACAGTTACAAAGTTAATATTATTCTCTATAGGGATACAATAATAATTGCTTTTTTTTTAAATTTACAATTCTTAGAAAAATTAAAACAAGTATTGCTTTTAATATATAATAATTTGTTAGAGAATGTTAGAGATAAAAGATTCTCTACAACTTGACCGTTTTCGATTTTTGAAAATGAATTCTTTAATGGCTGAAATTATGAAAAAACAGTTTTTCAAAACAAAATTATAAATATCAAATCCAAGCCCTTGCAGGTGCAAAGTGTAGGCGTTATAAACGGATTTTTACAAAGGATCAATAAAATCTTGACTTAGTTTCTAGATCTACAGAATTATGACATGGAAGAATATTGTTATTTGTACGAATGCATCAATATTTTTCTTTGGATTTAAAAAAATTTGATTGCAAACTAGTTCCTGTAAATTATCTGTCTTAATTTAGTCGATTCAATGGAATTTAATAAATAGAATTTATTCAATAAAAAATAAATGACAGAATTTACGTAAATCAATTATTTGAGTCCCCAGCAATTTTTAATTATGATTAAAAATGTTTTTTTATTACTTAAACAGAGAAAAATCATTTCAATTAATCTATAGTAAAGAAGCAATAAATTTAAAATGATTCATTTTTTATTTTTGGTTTGTAATATGTAATAACTTCCAGAAAAAAATTGTGAATATTTTTATTTTTTCAAAATATAAATCCGATCTTAGAAAAAGACAAGTCAAGAACGAAGTAGAAGGAAATTCATTTATTTTTTATTGAATATATTCTATTGATTAAATTCCATTGAATTGATTGAAATAAGTCAGATAATTTACAGGAATTAGTTTGAAATTTAAAGAAAAATATTGATGTATTCGTACAAATAATGATGTTCTTTCGTGTCATAATTCTGTAGATCTGAAAACTAAGTTAAGATTTTATAAATCCTCTGTAAAAATTCTTTCATAACGCCTATACTTTGCACCTGCAGGTAGGTGCATTTGAGATTTATAATCTGAAAAGATGATGATCGAAGAGATGGTTCTTTATAATTACATTGCTGCTTTACAGTAACTGCTAAGTAGTCGTAAAAGAGCCCTTTCGCCTTTCTTACTGTCAAAGTCTATAAAATAACTTCATATCTGAAGCTGGTCATTTACATTCTCTAACAAATTATTATATATTAGGAGCAATACTTTGTTTTAATTTTAATTTTTCTAAGAATTGTAAATTTAAAAAAAAAAGCAATTATTATTGTATCCCTATAGAGAATAATATTAACTTTGTAACCGTATTGTATAAACGAAAATTATATTGTATGAATATTAAACTTTCAAAATATCATCATTGATAATTTATTTCCATTGTCTATATGTCTTCAGTATTGTAATCAAGATAATGAAAGATTATTGAAAACAATTTGTCAATAAATATGTAATAAATTTCAAAAAAAAAAAATTGTTAATTTTAATTCATGGTTTATTTATATATATTTAATATTTATATATATTCTTTTATATATTATAATACAAAATTTATAATATAAAATATTTTATGTATATTATATTATAAAATTTATAATATAAAATATAATATAATACATAATATTATTTATATATATATATAAAATATATATATATTATATTATAAAAATTACAATATAAAATATTTTACATATACTCTTTTATGTATTATCAAGGGTCAATACAATCTACTATTTTAATTTTATATATATATTTAAAAAAAATATATATCCGATTTTAGGAAAAGACTAGTAAAGAGCGAAGTAGAAGGAAAAGAGGTAAAAAGCTATTTTGTGAAATTCTGTCGACAAGCTAGGGTTGAATTGACGAGTACTACCTGACCCATCATGAATACAGCAGACTCACCAACACAAGTTTGGGCCTTACTCCTACAACTTACTTCTTATGCGTGAGATTTTGTCAACTTTCGAAAGTGTCTATACCTATCTACACTCA
Source organism: Diplolepis rosae (assembly GCA_030998225.1). Lineage (NCBI taxonomy): Eukaryota > Metazoa > Arthropoda > Insecta > Hymenoptera > Diplolepididae > Diplolepis > Diplolepis rosae. Next base: position 2,260,017 of record JAPYXD010000056.1, read on the forward strand.
ACGGTATAGCACACATTAACGAAAGATCAGTAGGTTTTACCGATCTGGATGTTTCACTTAACTCGCGCACATGTAACGAAAACATAACCTTCATGTGTAAATCACGTGTGCCGGATACGCTGGGTGTAAACAAAGGAATTTCCAACTGCCGTGAAAAAAACGGATCATAAAACCTGGATGTTAAAAGTAAGGATAGTATTCGGTAAAATCAAAAAATTCATTCTCGGTTTTTCATATAATTCGTTTCAGAATGTCGTCCGAGTGCTTCCGACGTTATCCGAATAGCTTCGTAGACTCGAATCCAAGTCTGGCCAACTCACTAGCGGGTTATTGGCCGACTGCAGAAACAATGCACTTTTTCAGAGCATTACGTGTAGTCTGTTTTGCAACCTACAGCAACAAATTTCCGCATTTTCTCTTAAATTTTTATATCACCGACTGTTAAAACCATTCCAATTTACCTAAAAAGCACACAAAAGCACTTCAGATACCAATTTTTCACAAAAAACGTTAAATTTCAATTTTCTATAATGCTAATCTGTATAAGATCGGCCTCATGTACAGCCAGCGCCACGGTGGCCAACGGTCAACATCTGTGACATTTTCAACTCCAGAGATTCCGGGGGCTGAAGGAGACCAATCTCCATATATCCATTCCCGAAATGAAGTTCTGCCAAGTACATAGTTACAAAACTTCCCGATGAGAGCATGTGTGTTCCCTGGGTGCAAAATGACGGCATCCACGGTTTATAAGCATCGTGTATTAGACGTCCTCATTTTGCACCCAGGGAACACACATGCCCTCATCGGGAAGTTTTGTAACTATGTACTTGGCAGAACTTCATTTCGGAAATGGATATATGGAGATTGGTCTCCTTATATCTAGTCTCCATGCTTTAGGCGTTAGAAATGCGTTTAGTTAATGTAGATATAGGTCAGGCCCTGTTAACTCTAATGGGGGAATATGAAGAATTATGATTATTATTTTAGGCGTAGTACAAGTTGCGGCCAACTGTTGGCGCTACGCGTCGGCCCCGCTGCACCCCACCCCGCTCGCCAAAGTCTGCGTCAGTCCTCACATATCCTCGTTTGGTCCTCGTTGCGCTGCGTTGCACAAACGTCAGCAAACGTTGTGGTTAGACGCAGTGTTAAACCCACTTGTGAAGAATCTAACCTACAAAGAAATTTACAAGAGCAGGTATCGAGTGTGCTATTTGCATTTTCGCGAGCAGGATTATTCATGTGGTCCGCGAAGTGTGTTCAAGAAAAAAATAGTGCCTTCAGTGTTGTTGCCTAAAAAAGATGGGAATGGACTTACATTGTCTTATAACTTAAAAACCTGAATATAATGATGAGTAAAATGGATATACTAAGTGAAAAAATTTATAAAAATATCAAAAAATGTATTGCTTAAACTTTCTGTATTGTATACGTGTTTTTCACTTAGTTTATCCATTTTACTGATTATTATGGACAATTTTAAAACTTTTCACATATATACAATGTATATATAACATACATACTCCACACATTGATACTTTTAGTTCAAATTGCGGCCAACTGTTGGGGCTGCGCTTCTTCATATTTCTACCATTGAGTTAAGAGGGCCTGATATAGGTAGAGTTAGAGGGTTCGAACCCAAAAGCGATTCTGAAATTTAATTTCAAGCGTATGCGATTATAAATAGTGTAGCATTGTGTACCTAAATATGTGAACATAAATGAGGTATGATAATAATTATTTTCATTTCTCATTATTTTGGCATAGGGTCAGATTCTTTTTATTTTCTTCGAATAAAATTTTCACTATTAGGTATAAAAATACTCATAAATGAAGCAAGGCATATGGGGGCCCTCTTCAGTGCCATAAATTCAAAAAGTAATTCAACATTTCTGTAAAACGCAGATAATTAAAATAAGGATTATCATAGAATTGAAAAACTTATCTCGATCATAGCTTGCAATTCAAAATGAAGTAGTCCAGTATGCAACATCACGAATTGAAAAAATATTCATAGTTCACTGTGAATAAAAAACCGGAAAACATTAAAAAAATTTTTTTTTGCACACGAACCGGCCGCAGTTTGAAAAAATTTTATTATTGAAATACGATGCCAAATTGGTTATCAATGGCAACACGCGAACAAGGTTTACATTTTTTAAAAACTTTTTGTGAAGACTTTGTTACCGGAGTCTCTCACAGAATGATCTGAACTGTTTTCGGAACCGACTCGAGACATATGGCTTTGCTTAACGAAAATTTTTTTATATAAGCAATCCTGAGAGGTTCTTTTCCTCCTTGAAGAAGACTATTGTCCGATACATAGTTAAGAAATTCGAGGCGTTTATGTTGATTTTCACGAGTGGACGAACGCGTGTATTTTTCAAGAAACGATTTTTTATATCAGCTTCATGGACAATCCATTTAACATTGAATTTGCAAGCAAGGCATTACAGAAACATAAATTATTATAATATCTATACATGTAGTTTTACTCAATATTATTTTAGAATGTAATAGGACTACTTCATTTTGAATTGCAAGCTATGAGATAAGTTTTTCAATTCTATGATAATCCTTATTTTAATTATCTGCGTTTTACAGAAATTTTGAATTAATCTTTGAATTTATGGCACTGAAGAGGGCCCCCATATGCCTTGCTTTATTTTTGAGTATTCTTATACCTAATACTGAAAATTTTATTCGAAGAAAATAAAAAGAATCTGACTCTATGCCAAAATAATGAGAAATGAAAATGATTCTATGAATTTGGGTCAATATAATAGCAAACATGTTATCAAACATGTCACTTTAAAATTGAAAAATGGCACATTCAGTATAAAGGTTGAATATCTCATAGTTCTGACCATTTTCAGAACAAATTAAATTTAATAATATTTTTTTTAAATGTGATACTTAATATCACGAATATTTAAATTGCATTTTTATTTTTAAAGATAAATGTATTATTTTTCATAACATCTCAGAATAAATCTGAATGTAGTAATAAATAACTTTCAATTTTTTTATTTTATTTATTTCTTAACATTCTCAAATAATATTGAGTAAAACTACATGTATAGATATTGTAATAATTTATGTTTCTGTAATGCCTTGCTTGCAAATTCAATGTTAAATGGATTGTCCATGAAGCTGATATAAAAAATAGTTTCTTGAAAAATACACGCCTTCGTCCACTCGTGAAAATCACCTTAAACGTCTCGAATTTCTTAACTAGGTACAGGACAATAGTCTTCTTCAAGGAGGAAAAGAACCTCTCAGGATTGCTTATATAAAAAAATTTTCGGTCAGCAAAGCCACATGTCTCCAGTCGGTTTTGAAAACAGCTTAGATCATTCTGTGAGAGACTCCGGTAACAAAGTCTCCACGAAAAGTTTTTAAAAATGTAAACCTTGTTCGCGTGTTGCCATTGATAACCAATTTGGCATCGTTCTTTAATAAAAAAAATTTTTCAAATTGCGGTCGGTTCGTGTGCAATTTTTTTATATTTTCCGGTTTATTTGTTATCCCGTTTTTTATTCACAGTGAACTCTAAATATTTTTTTCAATTCGTGATGCTGCATACTGGACTACTTCATTTTGAATTGCAAGCTATGAGATAAGTTTTTCAATTCTATGATAACCCTTATTTTAATTATCTCCGTTTTACAGAAATTTTGAATTAATCTTTGAATTTATGGCACTTTTATGGCATTTTTATACCTAATAGTGAAAATTTTATTGGAAGAAAATAAAAAGAATCTGACCCTATGCCAAAATAATGAGAAATGAAAATAATTCTATGAATTTGGGTCAATATAATAGCAAACATGTTATCAAACATGTCACTTCAAAATATGATAATAATATTTGTGTAAGTGTTCCCACTGAAACCTCCCCTCTTCTGAGTGCCAAAGCTCACCCCTCTATCTTTCTTTTGTTTTGCACGCGTTATATCTGGTATGTTTCAGTTTATAATCCAAGATATTATCCGATACTATCTTTTTTTAACATCTGCAGATTATGGTTTTAATAATCTAGATCGCTGTCCCATAGTTAATAGTCCAAGATTATACCCGGTAACATATTTTTCATTACCGTTTGCAATCCATTTTTCTCAGTGTGCAAAGAAAGTAGCCAAAACAAAAGAACTGTGTTATCCGAAACAAATATGCTACTTTCACTAAGAAAAATCGGTAAAGCTACTGTCTTATAAGTAATTCTGACATCTGACAAACGTAAAGAGCACTAACATTTTGGTAAACTATACCGTTACAGTAAGTTACATTCTCTTATACGCTATGGAAATGTAACAGAATAATAAGCATTTGTAGCATTTAGAAATAGTGTAGGATAGCAATTGGCTCGGTGAAATTTACTGATCCGCAAGTCAGTACCACTTATGTATTCGTATTTGTAACTACCAAATCTGATTACAGTTACTTGTTCAGCCTAGTAACATTCATCAGTTAACTAGCCAGTTGTCCATATAAGTACTTGGAAATTAAGTAAAATTTACCGGATTTTCAGTATATTATACGGAACTTTTTTCTGCGTGTATTTTACTTTTCCTTCCTAAAAATGGGTTCCAATCTTCGAAGACGGAAAATTCCCAGCCGAGAAGTCGCAAAGATACACAAAGCACACAAGTTTAAGATAACAGCGGAAGATCTATTCACGCCATGATAATTAACGGGCGCCCGGAATGTATTAAATAAATGACTCTAGTCACGTGACCTTAAAATTTTGCGCGCGCATATAGGTTTACTATCTTCAGATGTTACGAATTATTTTCTGAAGATTATAAGAATGTAACATCTAGAGATTATGTTTAGTAATATCTTTATATATTAAATGGAGATTATAGATCATACGCTTTAACATATTTTACGTTACCGAATACTATCCTTACTTTTAACATCCAGGTTTTATGATCCATTTTTCTCAGTGTATGTGACATACGAAAAAAACGTTGAGATGGAAAATTATTTGCCTAAATGAGGTCTACAGATTCTCAGTAGGACATTTTTTGACAAGATATATATTTCATGTTTTGCTTTTAAAAAATACAATATTGAAAATAAAAAATTCCATTTTTGAACCAAAATATGTGTGATACAAAATAAGCGATAATACAAAAAATCGTTTTCTCTAAAAGAGTCTATGAATTCTCCTCCTTTTTTAAATATTTGGAAGAAAATAGATTTTTTGTAATCTTGTAAATTATTAGAAAGTTACAGAAATGTATACAGAAAATCGAGCGCGAAGCGCAAGTGTCATGATAAGAATGTGTTCTTTAAGGCTGATAGAGCTTGAAGTAAATTGAATTTCTTTTTTCATTTGAAATCAAAAACAAATATAGTAACTTTGAGAAAATGTAATTCACATCGATAATATTATAAAATTGACTTGAACTTAAGTATCAAATTACAAGTAATAAATTTAAATAATAATTAAACAGGACTTATATCGACCCTTAGTATTAGTATTCAAATATTGTTCATGTTCTTAGTTGGCTTTGGGGTCCGAAGAATATAAGACCGAGTGCGACGATCGAATCACGCGCCCCAGGCGCGCTCAAACTTGCAAGCGAAGCGCGCGATGAGAATGTGCCCACGAAGCGGGCAGATTTTTTGTCGTATATTTTTACAAAATTAATATTATGCTCTTAACTTGGGCTTATTAGAAGCAAACCTGTGTTAACTTTTATTTTAGCATCATGAAAAAATGTTAACCTTTTATTATAAAAATTAAGTTACTTTAACAATAGCTTAAATAACATATGAACCTCTAATTTCCGATGGAAGTGTCTGTGTAAAGAAAGGTTTTAAATATTACAAAAAAACCATAAATTGTATTTGAATTTGCATGCGATCTTGCACTTTGAGATTTATTCGGTGTGAAGTAAATTCGACAAATCATTACTATAAAGTAAAATACTTGAAAAAACATTTTCAAAATATTTAATATTTTTACACGAATGTACATACAGTCGAACGACAGTCGAAATACCCGGGCTCGAATCCCGATGTATTCGAAAACGTCTTTTTTTCCACAGAAAGATTTTCAAATTCTTTGAACTTAAGTATGTAACTATGAATATATTAATATGTTTAATGTTTTTAAATTATTCAATGTTTTATTAAAACAATTAAAATAGTAGATTGTAATGAACCTTGATTTAATTTATAATAGACTTCTTCATTTATGGACCCTAACGCCAATGCAATTTATTAAAACATTTTGAATTCAAAATAATTCTGGATGTTTGAGTATAAAAGGTTTAAATATTTGAAAAATACATAAATTATATCAAAATTAGCACACGAAATCGTACGAAATTACGAAATTTGGTATGAAGTAAAATTGAAAATAAATCCTTTAGAATAAAATATTTTGAAAAAACTTTCAGAATACATAACATATTTTAAATGAAAATTTCAATATATAAGTATAAATAAAAAGTTTGATTATTCAAAAGTAAAATATATTATATCTTATATTTTATCCAACAGCACACTAAAATTTCATTGGTATGGGGATACACATTTTTAAAATTACACGACTTTTTGTAACGTGTTCAACCTCAGTATATAGAATCCAGAAAAGACTTTCTAAAAATATTTTAATTAGGTTAACAAATCACTATGAAGACATGCTAAAAAAATCTTTTTAAATTTTAATTTTTTTACATACTTATTAATTTCCTTCAAAGAGATCTAAATTAAAATTATTTTTGTAATATCTTTCTATAGAATAAATCACTTTAACGAAAGTTGAAACTCCAGGTCAACCTGTAATTTCCGATGGTAGTTTATATATATATACAAATTTTGATGTAGAAGATGGAAATTCCAAAATGTTATAGATACAAAGCTTCAAAATTTTGTAATTAAAATTTTAATATAAAACTTTAAGCATTTATTGACCTTGAATTCCATTGGGAAATTCTTTGTTTACTGTTCAAATCTTCCTTCGATTTCAGAAGAACAGACAAATTAAAAATTACAAAATATTTCATTAAAAAAATTGAACTCGTCCATATGATCTTGTCATATTGTAACAAGATTTGAACACTTCTTACAAACATTTTTATGTAAAATTTAATATCGATAAATATTTACATGTTCATATGAAGATATTAATGAACACATATTTTAGTTTTTTAATTTATACACATCTGTTAGAAAATTTTTCCTTTTCATAGACCATTTCATTTTTTTAATGAAAAGTCTGTGCTTAGGCTACAAAAACTGTGAGATGAAAATATTTCTAACATAAAATTGAGAATATAAATTTAAATCTTGAATTTTATGTTTATCTCTTCTTAATAGAAAATATCTGTCTAACTAAAAAGTTTCTAAATGTACAAAATTGATAAGAAGTATGGAAATTTGAATAGGAAAATATATATTGATTCAAATTTGGAACATTTATTGGCATCAAATTTTACTAAAAGTTTATTTTTGAAGTGTTCAAAAGCTTATAAAATTTTACACGATATTTCAGATTTTTATTTTAGGCAGATTTTTTCCAAAATATCGGATAAAAAAGTGTTGTTTCTTAAATAATATATTTCGTAAATTTGAAATTGTCGTCTGCTTCGCACCTCTTTTGCACGGTTTCGACAGAAATACACAATTCTCAATTCCGACTTGTTAACCGAAAGCGTGAAATCTAAAAATAGCATTGCATGGAGGAAGCGAGGAGAATAAGGAAAAGTTGAACGGGTCGTTCTCGCGTGCAAGAGCGACAAGGAAGAAACAAGGGCAGTGCGCCGCTGCCCCTCCATAGAAATTCTGTTGGTAAATCATTTCTGGATTTTCTAACTTTCATTATTTACCGACGCGCAAAGTACACCTTTTGCGCAACGCGTTCAGAGGACGCGTTTATCAGCCCACTTTTGTGAAATTCTCCACCAGCCCCCTGCATCTCAGCCAGAATGCACGTAATCCGCGAAACGAAAATGTCACAAGAATTGATTGTGGATGCTAGAGGCGCTAATTGTTCATGAGGCCTGAATTCATTTTAATGCTTGGGAAAAATGCATGAAAATTAAATTTTTGGGGATAAAAACTACTTTATCATATTTTTTTTTACAACACATTAATCTAGAAAGTTTCAAATATAATTTGAAGCAATTTTTACTGATAGAAAGGGTCATATGCTTGAAATTTGGGCGAAAATGTCTTTGTAACTCTGGCTGGAAATTGAAATCAAAGTTCTGTTATTAGTGTTCTAAAATTCCCGGTGTGTCTTTTTCTAGCCTATTGGCAGACTGCAGAAAGGCAGAGGGGATAAACAAAACGATCGAGGCGTTCATGGTGGTGAAAATGCTAAAAGGCGTCGTAGAAGCGTAGCATAGTCTGCATAGTAGACTGTTGTAAATATTGAATATTATTGTTTATTTCTACAATGGTTAGTAGTTGTTGTGTATTTAATTGTAAAAATACACACGAAAATAGTACGTGTGAATTTTACAAATTCCCTAGACATGCTTACAAAAAAAATCAAAAGGAAAAGTGGATTGCTGCTGTACAGCGAGTTCAGTAAGATACCATAACCAAACTTTTAGTCAGCGGCAATGCCTTCAATACAATACTTGTGTATTTACATTTAGACGTTTTTTTCTAGCCCGAATGGATCTAAATGGATTTTAAAACCACATCATGTTATATGCAGTGAGCATTTTGTCGGGTATAAAAAATCAGATTGTTATTTAAGCCCTAGCTACATTCCAACTGTATTCTCTTCTGAAGGTCGAGATGAAGTTAATGAAAAGCGCGTACTTAACAGGTATAAATAGATGATTTGAGTGTATTGCTAATATAATATATTGTTTATTATAAAAAAATTATTTATTTTTAGACACAAACGATTTTTAAAACGGAGAATGTCAAACCAAATAACGAAAAATTTGAAAAAGGCTTGTGTTGTTTTGGAGCAACATCAAGTTAATTACTCAAATTTTAAAAACAAGTTTATATATTTTGGACACAAACATGGAAAAACTCGACCAAATTGTTCACATGAACTTGATACTTTCCTTAAGTATCACTTGCTCTTGATTATACAATTTCAAGAAGAATAAATAATTGAACATTTTAAAACTTTTACTCACAATTAACTTCGTAGAGTATGGTGTCGAAGATACTGATGCTTGTCTAATTATATTAGCAGAGATTGTATAATAATTTACATCAATTTTATGCTCTTCTTGCACAAATCGAGCATGTCCAGCTTCTACTAGAGCTTTACCTTTCGACATTGTTTCAGGTTGGAACTGAATTTTATGAGATATTTTTTGAAACCCAGTTTTAATTATAACATTCATAATTCATCTAAAAGAGAAAAGGTTTCATTCATATTACATTTTTTCAAATCAAGTTTTCATATGAAATGACAGATTAAGAATTATAAAACTATGAAAACATTAATATATTTTGCAATTTTTCATTTTATAAGTATATACTTATTACTTAGTCTAATATTTACATTTTAATAACCTAAAATGACGCAGTGAAAATTAATAGTTACACTAGAAAATTTTACTTACTTTCAGTTTTCTATTCCCCACGTATTTAAAAACATTATTATTCTCTTTTTCAAACTTATTACTTTTATTTATACGAGCTTTTATTAAAAATCTCATAAAAGCTGAACCTTTATCAATGTTATTCTTCCGACGCTTTCGAACGCTTTCACCGAGAGCGGCGCTACCTGTATTTTTGCAGTCGGCCAATAGCACCATTTTTTTCTAGTAAAGGACGCCGCTATAAGTTAAAGAAAGACACACCGGGAATTTTAGAACTCTATCTGTTATCTTCGTTTTAACATTAATATTTACATTGTGATTATTAAATAAAAATACAATATTTATTTATATTATCAATATTATTGATATTATATCAGTCTTACATATTGTAATAGAAAAATTGGTTATTAAAATTCCATCAAATTGAATTATAATACGGGTATTAATTATATCATCTTCATTTTTTTAGAAAAATTAGATTTTATTATAGGACATTTTGTATTTTATATTTTAAAACTTCTCAGAAATTGAAAAAATTACATTTTTATGAACAAAACTTTCACATAAGGAATGAACGTACATTTGAAAAAGTAACAAATATAAAGAATTTATAAAATTCCTTTATAAGTATTTGAAAACACGAAGAACAAAGATGTTTGTAATAAATAATAATCAACATAATATACTATATTTCATAATAATATAATGGATATTTAGATCTCATATGCACATCATTTATTATGTGTATATTATCTATAATTAGGGATGGGCGATCTCGATTCGATTCTACGGAGATCGATCTTTTTTACTCGATTAATCGGTTGGATTGATAATTTTTTTCGATCTTTACGAACGATTCTCCTTTCTTTTTTTCCTGTTTCCTATTTCTATGAACTGTTCGTATGAACTGTTTTTTAGTATAAAAGTGAGATCAAGGGGTCGACCACGAGAATATCCTTAATGTGATAAACAAAGTATATTAATATTATAAACTTTATAGTAATAGTTCATATTTATGCCAGAAATTTTATCATAAATAATACTTTAAGTGATATGCACAGTTCAAAGTATATTAATATTATAAACTTTATAGTAATACTTCATATTTATGTCAGAAATTTTATCATAAATAATACTTTAAGTGATATTCAAAGTTCAAAGTATGTTAATATTATAAACTTTATAGTAATACTTCATATTTATGTCAGAAACTTTATCACTAATAATACGCATTGCTTTAGGAATTGTGCAATTTTAAAAAATAAAAAACGTTCCTGATTCGCAAATATAGTGTGTTTTTTAAGCCTAAGTTCCTTTTTCATTGATATAAACACTTTTTTATTTTGATAATTTAAATTCACAAAATATGCAAGTAACAATTATATCTCCAATTGTTATAAAACATTTTAAAAAAGGTTATTTTACAGAAATTTATAGCTTTCAGAAAAAAGTATCGATTTTTGAAGATCGATTCAAAAATCGATCTTTTTAACCGATTAATCGATAAAATTGAATCAATAATTTCAGAATCGATTCTTTTTTTGAAGATTGCCCATCCCAGGCCCATCCCTATCTATAATACCTTAAGTTCAGTCAGTCAGCTTTGTTGATTTTTTTATTCAAAGCGTTTTAAATTTAGTATAGATTAAATTTTAATAAGTTAAAGGCGCTCATGATAAATAAACCACAAAACAATGCACTTTTTCAGAGCATTACGTGTAGTCTGTTTTGCAACCTACAGCAACAAATTTCCGCATTTTCTCTTAAATTTTTATATCACCGACTGTTAAAACCATTCCAATTTACCTAAAAAGCACACAAAAGCACTTCAGATACCAATTTTTCACAAAAAACGTTAAATTTCAATGTTCTATGATGCTAATCTGTATAAGGTCGGCCTCATGAACAGCCAGCGCCACGGTGGCCATCGGTCAACATCTGTGACGTTTTCAACTCCAGAGATTCCGGGGGCTGTTCTCCACGAAGTGATAATGAGACCAAACTGCCATGGGAAACATTTCCGAATCTGGCAGGAGCAACGGCACGGTAAGTGCCCGGCTTGTAAGTTCGAAGCAGTGGAAAGGAGTGCGCAGTTGTCCTCTTTTTACTCACGGGAAAATGTACGCGACACGACATTGCTAAGAAAAAAATTTATTATATTAAATGCATTATATTATATTACATGCGATCTTCAAAATCTTGAAAATTTCTCGGATTAAAAACCCTCACCTTTAAAGGAAAAACTATTCAACATTATTTAACAAACGATTTACGAAGTAATAACAAATACCATAATTTCAATTTGAATATTTACAATCTTATATTCGATATATACTTACCACTTTTATAATGCACTCCTTTAGCTTTATAGGAGTCCTGATAATAATTTTTTTTTTCTTAAACGAAATTGAACAAATATCTGCCACTTGCAAATGATCAAAAAATCAATCAACATAACCACTCTGGCTTAGATCAATTTGACAATTTGACAAATTCGTCCACTGATCTCTATTGGCAGTGAAAACTACCTCCGCGGGCAAAGAGGCGCGCGTGTCGCGAAACAAATATGGTCGGCAGTGGTATACATTTTTCTACAGGTGCATATGGATGAGTTCACAAAAAACATATAATGAAAATGGTTAAGTTTTTAAAAAATGTTAACTCTGCAGCTACATACACTGTGTGAATTTGCGAATGCCATACCGTCCTCAGGAAACCTAATAGAAGGTCAGAAAGTGGTGAATTCTGACATAATTATAATGAGTGGCGTGACTAGCAGAAGCAATGAAAGCATTGATTTGTTCGCATTATGTTTTCAAACAAGTGCATTAACGTCAGGGCCACACACAATTACTGGCACACTAAAAATCAACGATTTGAACAATAATTATCTGGACCGAAGTGCTTTGAGCAAATTACCACTTGCTTGCTCTGATCTTTTATTTTTAATCTTCTAAGCCACTCTGCTCTTTTGTCGACAATTTCAAGGCTTCCGAACAAATTTTTGATTTCAATATTAATTCCACTCTCTGGCACTTCATTGAAACTTAAGTTCTTATTTTTGTTCATTCTCGAGTCACAACCTTTTATACAACATTTTGTTCTGCACTCCGATTTTCGCTGTGATTGGTGGGTCCTGTCGGTCAAATTATTAAAATAAACCGGGAGATTTTTGAAATAGAATAAAAACACTTTTGCTCTTTAAATAAACTTGATAATTATTATTAACTTAAAAATGTTCGGCTCAGTCCGGATGAACAATCTACGTATTCGCGATCGAAAAAAGAAAAAATTGAAGTCTAAGTTAAGGCGACGAATTCTTAACTCAGAGGAAACAACAATTCTTCACGATCAGAATTGAGAATCGAGAATGATTTTAACAGAGTCACTCTTTACAAAACTACACGCTCACATATTCTGCCAGATTCACATTCATCGCTGATTGTAACCAATCAGTGCACCGAACTAGCTCTACGTCACATAATGTCACGCATTGACTCCCACTCATACCCTATCGAAGTTCGCTGGCCAGAAGGTTTCAGATTCAAAAATAAGTAGACTCGCTTCCTCTACCCAACTATACTAAGACTTTTCTAGGAAAAGTATTTAACATTCCATATCTCACCCTCTATGTGAAACTCGCATTTCATATTTTCATTTCGCCTAAACATTCTCTAAATCTAAACATGTCTCGCTGCTATCAGCCCCGGTGTGACAGTTTTATAAACTGTTCGGATGAATTATAGATTATGATTTGATTTCTTAACGCTTTCATATACCGCCTATTACGAACCTGATATCCGGACTTTGCCTCTAATCTAAACTTAAAAATTATTCGTAGAATAATAAAGATTAACAATGTAGTAATTACTTACAACAAAGCACGTGTAGGGTTCTCTGAAGCCCTCACACGGCGTCAATCATCTTAAAATCTATAACGCACAATTCCAGAGAAATTATAATAAGTGTAAAGGAATTCATATTCTTTTATCGCAATTCTCTATTTTATAAACAATCATATCGCATTAACAGCTATCCTACGACCCTCTCATGACACACTAGACGCTAAAATAAACTTTATCAAATAATGCCTTTTCGAATAATTGAATAATATATGATAGAATCCCCATATTACAAAACCTAATTATCTTGTTTAAAATAATCCGCGAAAATTCGCAAGAGAATCAGCGCGAGCGAACTACATAGTCGCTCGTTACAGGGGCACGTTGCCACTTTTTTTTCCTCGTGACTCTGGCATGCGAGAACGACTCGTCCCATTTTCCCTTATTCTCCTCGCTTCTTCGTTACAGTGCATGCGTTTTCAACTGTTCCAAATTTTAGATTTCAGGCTGTCGTTTATCGAGTCGAAATTGAGAAATGTGTTTTTCTCGACTCTGTGCAAAAGAGGCGCGAAGCAGACGACAATTTCAAATTTACAGAATATGTAGTTGTGGAAATAATACTTCTTTTTTCGATATTTTAATCAATTCTTCACTAAAATAAACATCTATAAGATTTTCGAAAATTGTGGAATCATTTTAAAAGTCTAAAAATTATTTTAAAGTGGAAATTTGAAATTAATAAATATTTACAATTTGAATCCATATATAAATTGAAAATATTTGAAATTTTTAAAGGAAAGCTTAAATTATAAATTTCGAATTTCCATACTTTTTACCAATTTTTTACATTTAAAAAAATTTCAATTAGCGAATTATTTAGCATTAAGAAGAGATAAACATAAAATTTAAGAATTAATATTACATTCTCAATTTTATGTTAGACATATTTTCATCTCACTGTTTGCAGCCTAATCACAGACTTTTCATTCAAAAAATGAATTGCTTTACGGAAAGGAAAAATTTTCTAATAGAAGGAGATGAATTAAAAAGCTGAAAAATGCAAATTTATTTTTCATGTTCGTGTTTAAATCGTGTCACGATTTTACAAGATCTTATGGACAGCTGCAATCTGTTAAATGAAATATTTTGTAATTCTTAATTTGCCTGTTCTTCTGAAATCGTAGGGAAAATTCGAAGTCGATAAATGGTTAAAATTTTATATCAAGATTTCAATTACAAAATTTTATAGCTTTGTGGATAAACTGCTTCATGTTTAGAAAATACTTCAACTCTATGAAGCATTTTTATATTTTAAGTGTAAAATCTGCACTTAGGTCACAAAAAAGTAAGATAAAAATACTTTCATTATAAAATTAAGAATGTAGAATTAGCACCACTCATTAGGTCAAATGTTTATTACTTCTTCATGTAGAATACTTTGCACATAATTCTCTGATTACATATTTTTTAAATGTTGGAACTTTTAAGAAATTCATGAATATTTAACCTATTTATAAAAACTAAAAATTTACAAATAAAGCTTCGACTGACAAATCTAAGAATTTGTCAATTATTGACCTATTTTCTTGTAAGTTTGAACACATAGGAGGACTTAAAATTCCACAATGACTTTATTTTTCAAGTGATGCTTAAACCTTTCTTTAATCTTGAGAATTCTTTCAGAACTTTATTTCAGGTGAGTGACTTTTTTTTTAATGAAAGATTTCGTAATGCTAAATTAGGCTCATCTTGTAAAATTGTATACAAATTCTAGAGCTTCAAAGTAAATTTTTCTGTCTAATTCAAAGCTAATAAGTATTCAATGTTTTAAATCAAAATATTAAATGAAAGATATTGAATCTCTGGGAATTAACTGCTTTAAGAACACAATTTTTTCCTCTTTATAAAGAATCTTAATTTTCAAATTAAAAGTCTGCGGATAGGTCACTAAAACTTAGGATGAAAATACTTGTATTATACAATTTACTTTAAAATTTTTAAATCTTTTTACAATGTTGCAAGATGAGCCTAATTTAGAATTACAAAATTTTTCATTAAAAAAAAAGTCACTCACCTGAAATGAACTTCCGGAAGAATATCTTCATAAGAATAAAGAAAGGTTTAAGCATCACTTGAAAAATAATGTCATTTTGCAATTTTACGTACTTCTACTCTCTAAATCCGAATCAGTCAAATTTTCACTGATTTATCAGTAAACAAAATATTTTTCACTGATAGATTAGTTCATTTTCACTGATTTAATAAGTGAAGAATTATGTTTCACTGTTGAATCAGTTCATTTTCACTAAAGTATTCAGTGAAATTTGACTGATTCACAGTAACCTCTTTTTGGCTAATTTCATCAATAAAATTTTACTGATAATCAGTAGATTTTGACTGATTCAGATTTAGAGAGTATGTTCAAATTTACAAGAAAATAGATCAATAATTGACAAATTCTTAGATTTGTCAGTCAAAGCTTTATTTGTAAATTTTTAGTTTATATAAATAGGTCAAGAGACCCGGTCGTGTCTAGAAGGCTAAGGTAAAAAAAAAGAAGCCCGACCGTGGTATCTATACTCCAAATGTAGTGATTTCTTCACCGACACTCACGATTTTTTTACTTATTTTAATGTATTTTCATGTTTATTCCGTACAACGAATGGCATTATGAGTTGAGACGAATTTTTTAAGTCCATTCGATGTCACTAGGACAATGTCTTTGTGGAATATTATTGGAATTCCATGAGCTGGAGTTATAATTTTTTTTTTTTTCAAAAGAATATCCCGTGAAACAGTTTCAGTTTCATCGTCAGACAGGTCACGTGACTAGATGCACTAGTGCCACGAGTGAGCAATTTTCGAAACCGCACTTCGATCTTTGACAGTATCGAATATCGATTTTACTCATCGGCTGTTATAACCACTGATCTCTATAATCCACTGGATGCACCATGGAGATTAGATATAAGGAGACCAATCTCTTATGGCCGTACTTCACAAAACACGAAATGAAGTTCTGCCAAGTACTCAGTTAAAAAAACTTCCCGAAGAGGGCACGTGTGTTTCCTGAGTGCAAAATGGCGACGCCTAATACACGATGCTTATAAACCGTAGATGCCGCCATTTTGCACCCAGGGAACACACATGCTCTCATCGGGAAGTTTTGTAACTATGTACTTGGCAGAACTTCATTTCGGGAATGGATATATGGAGATTGGTCTCCTTCAGCCCCCGGAATCTCTGGAGTTGAAAATGTCACAGATGTTGACCGTTGGCCACCGTGGCGCTGGCTGTTCATGAGGCCGACCTTATACAGATTAGCATTATAGAAAATTGAAATTTAACGTTTTTTGTGAAAAATTGGTATCTGAAGTGCTTTTGTGTGCTTTTTAGGTAAATTGGAATGGTTTTAACAGTCGGTGATATAAAAATTTAAGAGAAAATGCGGAAATTTGTTGCTGTAGGTTGCAAAACAGACTACACGTAATGCTCTGAAAAAGTGCATTGTTTTGTGGTTTATTTATCATGAGCGCCTTTAACTTATTATAATTTAATCTATACTAAATTTAAAACGCTTTGAATAAAAAAATCAACAAAGCTGACTAACTGAACTTAAGGTATTATAGATAGGGATGGGCGATATTAAAAAAAAAGAATTGATTTTGAAATTATTGATTCAATTTGATCGATTAATCGATACCTTTTTCTGAAAATGATAAATTTCTGTAAAATAACCTTTTTTTAAAATGTTTTATAACAATTGGAGATATAATTGTTACTTGCATATTTTGTGAAGTTAAATTATCAAAATAAAAAAGTGTTTATATCAATAAAAAAGGAAATTAGGCTTAAAAAACACACCATATTTGTGAATCAGGAACGTTTTTTATTTTTTAAAATTGCACAATTCCTAAAGCAATGCGTATTATTAGTGATAAAGTTTCTGACATAAATATGAAGTATTACTATAAAGTTTATAATATTAATATACTTTGAACTTTGCATATCACTTAAAGTATTATTTATGATAAAATTTCTGGCATAAATATGATGTATTACTATAAAGTTTATAATATTAATATACTTTGAACTTTGCATATCTCTTAAAGTATTATTTATGATAAAATTTCTGGCATAAATATGAAGTATTATTATAAAGTTTATAATATTAATATACTTTTTCTACTAGCGGGTCAGAAAGTGGATTTGTTTGCCCCGCACGGGGCAATAAAGTCCACTTTCTGACCCGCTAGTAGAAAAACAATCGTGTGCAACACGGGAAAAACATTTATTTTACTCGTGTGGTTGTTACCCTCCCTTTGCTCGGGCATCAAACTTCACACTCGCAAAATAAATTTTTTTTTCCCTAGTTGCACAATGTACTATTGTATATCACATTAAGGATATTCTCGTGGTCGACCCCTTGATCTCACTTTTAAACTAAAAAACAGTTCATAGGAACAGTTCATAGATATAGGAAAAAAAGAAAGGAGAATCGCTCGTAATGATAAAAAAAAATATCAATCCAACCGATTAATCGAGTAAAAAAGATCGATCTCCGTAGAATCGAATCGAGATCGCCCATCCCTAATTATAGATAATATACACATAATAAATTATGTGCATATGAGATCTAAATATCCATTATATTATTATGAAATACAGTATATTATGTTGATTAATATTTATTACAAACATCTTTGTTCTTAGTGTTTTCAAATACTTATAAAGGAATTTTATAAATTTTTTATATTTGTTACTTTTTCAAATGTACGTTCATTCCTTATGTGAAAGTTTTGTTCATAAAAATGTAATTTTTTCAATTACTGAGAAGTTTTAAAATATAAAATACAAAATGTCCTATAATAAAATCTAATTTTTCTAAAAAAATCAAGATGATATAATTAATACCCGTATTATAATTCAATTTGATGGAATTTCAATAGCCAATTTTTCTATTATAACATGTAAAACTGATATAATATCAGTAATATTGATAATGTAAATAAATATTGTATTTTTTTTAATAATTACAATGTAAATATTAATGTTAAAACGAAGATAACAGAACTTTGATTTCAATTTCCAGCCAGAATTACAAAGACAATTTTCGCCCAAATTTCAAGCATATTACCCTTTATATCAGTAAAAATTGCTTTAAATAATATTTAAAACTTTCTAGTTTAATATGTTGTAAAAAAAATATGATCAAGTAGTTTTTATCCCCAAAAATTTAATTTTTATGCATTTTTCCCATGCATTAAAATGAATTCAGGCCTCATGAACAATCAGCGCCCCTAGCGGCCACGGTCAATTCTTGTGACATTTTCGTTTCGCAGATTACGTACATTCTGGCTAAGATGCAGGGGGCTGGTATCCTTATATCTAGTCTCCATGGGATGCACAATGCCAATGGGAAAATTCGCAAAGTCGTGTGCCCAATTGAAGGCTGAGCCGCCATATTTACTTAGGTTGATTACAAAGAATGTTGCGGTAAATTCAAATTTAGTAAAAAGGGAAAAGTGTAAATATTAAAGAAACAATATGAAATTCATGCTTTTTTACCAGTATTAGTATTGATAGTATACATACTTAAACTAATGAAATGAAATTCATTAAATAATACTAAAATATAACTCGGTAATATTCATTATTATGGTGTATAATGTTGTATATATTTAAAAAGGCATATGTATTTATGTCTTAACTATAATTGTATATAAAATTTATTATAAATTTATTAAATATATATTACAGAATTCAACAAGTAAACGTACCTTGGAGTAGTGTAAAAATGATCTCACGTTCTGAACGTGAACTATTAATAATAGTCACATATAATAACTTAAATAATTAATTAATTAATTCAGGTTTCATAATTCAACCCTTATGTACCTGTACATAAACGGTTTAAGAAATGAAAAAAAGCTCCATCCCCTTCTGTTTAAAAAAATATTGAATTACTCGATCTTGTTGGCGTATTTAATCATACGTTTAAATTTCTCAGGAGTAATAAGTTGCTCCAACTGAAAGAAGTAATAGAAATAATTTTAAATATATACAAAAAGTATAAACTATTGTATTTTGGTCGTTTACGAACATTTTAATTTATCAGAAAATAATAAAATTGGAACAGAAACAAACCCTAAAATATAATAAATACTGAATGCAGATATTACATGAAAATTAAATATGTACATGCTGTGACTAGTATCTTAATAAATAATAGAATCCAATTCTATAAAGACCTAAGTAATAATATAGAAGATTATCACTAAATAGTACAAAACATCAGGTACGAAAGTACTTCACAAGCAGCAAATCACTTACTTAAAAATCACCAGAGTATCACAAACATAAAATTTTAAATGTCAAACTAAAGTAGTACCTGATGTTTTGTACTATTTAGTGATAATCTTCTATATTATTACTTAGGTCTTTATAGAATTAGATTCTATTATTTAGTAACATACTAGTCACAGGATGTACATACTTAATTTTCACGTAATATCTGCATTCAGTATTAATTATATTTTAAGGTTTGTTTCTTTTCCAATTTTATTATTTTCTGATAAATTAAAATGTTCGTAAACGACCAAAATACAATAGTTTATAATTTTTGTATATATTTAAAATTATTTCTATTACTTCTTTCAGTTGGAGCAACTTATTACTCCTGAGAAATTTAAACGTATGATGAAATACGCCAACAAGATCGAGTAATTCAACATTTTTTTAAACAGAAGGGGATGGAGCTTTTTTTCATTTTTTAAACCGTTTATGTACAGGTACATAAGGGTTGAATTATGAAACCTGAATTAATTAATTAATTATTTAAGTTATTATATGTGACTATTATTAATAGTTCACGTTCAGAACGTGAGATAATTTTTACACTACTGCAAGGTACGTTTACTTGTTGAATTCTGTAATCTATATTTGATAAATTTATAATAACTTTATATTTAATTATAGTTAAGATATAAATACATATGCCTATTTAAATATATACAACATTTTATACCATAATAATAAATATTACCGAGTTATATGTAGTAATAAATACAATACTTTTATTTTTGAGCGATAAAAACTAGAAAAATATCATATACCTGTCATTTAAGGCAATGCAGTGGTTCATAATTGGCGGAACGTCTCCACCGTCAAAATTGAAAATTGGTTTTAGTAAGACACAGCTACTTTTGTCTCACTTCTGCAAATAGTGAACTCCTACACCTTCTAATTCAAATATCTATTCAACATATTTTTCAACGGTACATATATCGTAAACCTTAATAGATAGACAAAAATTGATGACATTTTTACCTACAAGTAAATCTTTTCAAATGTTTTTCCAGAAACTTCATCATTTTTTACAAAGAACTATGCATTTCAGACCGAAAATTCATAAAATAACCTCAAAACACGTCCTTGATACATTCTGTGTAACGCTTTATCGTGTCTATACATAAAAATACATTTTCGAATGAAATTGGAAAACATATCTTTGAGATATTTGTTCAAGAAACTATATCATCTCTTACGTACATTAATGCATTATATCTTTTGTCTATCGAGTGTCGCACTTGACCATTTAAATCAGTAAGAACACGTTTCCGTTGAAAAATGAATAACATAACCTACAAGTAAATCTTTGAGATATTTTTTTAAGAAACTATATCATCTTTTATCTACACTTATGCATTCCGGAGAGAAAGTTCAAAATATAACCTTAAAACACAACCTCAATACATTCTGTGTAACGCTTGATCGAGTCTATCCATAAAAATACATTTCCGAATGAAATCGGAAATCATAACCTATAAATATACCTTTTGTCCCTTTTGTCTATCTAGTGTCGCACTTGACCATTTAAATCAGTAAGAACACGTTTCCGTTGAAAAATGAATAACATAACCTACAAGTAAATCTTTGAGATATTTTTTTAAGAAACTATATCATCTTTTATCTACATTTATGCATTACGGAGAGAAAGTTCATAACATAACCTTAAAACACATCCTCAATACATTATGTGTAACGCTTGATGGAGTCTATACATAAAAATACTTTTTCGAATAAAATTGGAAAACATAACCTACAAGTATATCTTTCGTCTATCGAGTGTCGCACTTGACCATTTAAATCAATACCCTAATAGCACAGTACATTCCATAAACATTCATGGAACGTTCCGTGGGGACATTCGGAACGTCCCCCGGGAACGTTCCATGAACATACCTGGAACGTGCGAAATGTCCGCACTCCGGGGACGTTCCGAAGGGACGTTACCGGAAAGTCCCACCGAAACATTTCTGTGACCTTCATATTTCATTAGCAAAAAATAGTTCCAAACTTAACCGAGAGGTGGAGACATTGTCTACTTTTGCTAGTTCTGTAACAAAATGTATCTCTTACCCACAGAGCAAAGGAAAGTTAAATTGCAGTTTTGTCGGGAGATGTCGCTGCTAATGATTGCTGGATACTTTGTGAAGTGAGAATTTATCCGCTAGATGTCAGTGATGTCAACTGAATGCTCAACAGAAATGAGTACATAGTTCACCCTAGGGAAGTTTCATGGGTTTTTTTTCATACAGTTATTATAGAGTAGGCACGCAATAGGGGCGTGTTAAAGTGGAAGCGTACGGTCGTTAGAAAGAGAGAGAAGGTGAGGTTGGTGAAGCCCTCTCACTCTACTAGCGACAGCGTAGTTCTTGTTTACATTTTTAAGACTGTCAGGTTAGGTTGCGTATTTCTTTCAAGTCGTTGGCGAATGCGTATCGCGTTATGGAAGAGAGAGAGAGAGAGAGAGAGAGAGAGAGAGAGAGAAAGAGAGGGATAGACTAATTCGATTCAATTCAACATTCACATTTGTTACGTCATTGTTGCATAACTGTTCTGGTCCCATGCGTATCACAGTTACATAACAAATTTGTTTATGTAATTGTTATAGAACAACTATATAACGATTCTTATTATGTAACTGTGATTGGCATGGGACGCCATTTTTATAGAACTGTTATGTAACAATGACGTAACAAATGTGAATGTTCACTGGGTTTTGCCTACTCTATGTATAAAAATCTATTCTTCTATTGGGTATTATATTTACATATATTGCGTTACATTCTTTCTACATCCAGCATTCGTCTCCGTATATTAGATTACGTTGATTATTAAATTGAGCTGCCACGTCATAAAGGGCACATAAAATTATTTTAATATTTTTGGTCACACAATGACCTTAAGAATTTTTAGAAAATGTTTCTCCAAAACATACACTCTTATAGAAAATCCGAGAACACAACTTTTTTCTCCCAAGGAATGTTACAAAGCTGTCAAACTCTTTTCACGTTCCTCTCTCCAGTGAGGAGACTTCAGTTGAGTCTTGATTCACCTATTTATTTATAATTTGGGAAAATAATGTAAGGTATCATTTATGAAGAATCACTTTTTTTTTACACAATTAATTAATTTCGTTGTTTTTTAAATTGATACTTTTCGTGAAAAATATTAATTTTTTTATAATGTAAATTCTAAATGTATAAGATTTACCAGCGATAGACTCTAGTCGAACTGCATGCATGGACTAACGCAAGACGTAGTCAAGTGCCACGTAGAGGCGGTTCGACTTCTCCATCAGCTTATCAAGTAGTCAAAAAAAATATTGCAAAAAGTTTAAGTCAAACTTCTTGGAATATTCCATGATTTTTGATAATTTTGGGTTGGCATATCTGTATACATAATAAACTTACTTCATAAAGGCTGAACAATTAAAGCTTAATTATCAGCAACATTATGAAATTAATATTTTATGAGCTTGTAGAATACAAAATGAATTTTAATTTAATTATAATCATTTTATCCACTACAGTTTTTTATCGTTTATCAAATTACCACGTTTTATGCTAGATATTAATTCCTTTATCTTATAAATTCTAAATGTATAAGATTTACCAGCGATAGACTCTAGTCGAAGTGCATGCATGGACTAACGCAAGACGTAGTCAAGTGCCACGTAGAGGCGGTTCGACTTCTCCATCAGCTTATCAAGTAGTCAAAAAGAATATTCCAAAAAGTTTAGGTCAAACTTCTCGGAATATTCCATGATTTTTGATAATTTTGGGTTGGCATATCTGTATACATAATCAAATTATTTCATAAAGGCTAAACAATCAACGCCTAATCATCATCAACATGAATAAATCAATATTTTCTGGGCTATTAGGATACAAAATGAAGATTAATTTATATTAATTTTTTTTCATTATAAATGTTTAGTTAAATTTTTCGGAAATTTATAATTATATATATACATCTAGTCTTTGGCCCTGCAGAAAATAACTTACCTGCAAACATTATTTGTTATTCATGAAATTCTATCATGAATTCTCCTTTACAAAAATCTCGCATTGAACTGTTGGAGGCCAATACTTTTCATTGCGCTACTGGTAATTGAACTCAATACACACTTGATTATACAATCCATTTTGCCTACTTTTGCACATACCTGTGTCTAAGGTTTAGAAGGGCGTGGATACTTTCAAATCTTATATAATATTAATTTGTCCAGTCTAATTTTGCTACCGTCTTAATTTATCACAAAATACATAACTCACTAATAGGTCATTCAATGAAAACATTATCATTTGAAGCAACGTTTCAAAAAATTCTCTCGTTATGTGTGGAAATTTTTATCAAGGCGTATTCCCATCTAGTAGCCATCTACCTGGATTTCTAGCCCAGTGATCTTGTGGTCAATTGAGTTTGTACAAACTCAGGCTGTGGAAAAATCTATACCTACTACGAAATAAATACCAAATTATACCTGAAACTAGTGTTGTAAATTTACCGGTGTGTCCTCCTTCAACCTTTAGCGACATGACTATAGATTAAAGGTGGAAAAATCGTTAAATTTACAACACTACCTCAAACTGTCTACAGGTCGCCTATAAGTTCGAGATGTGAATCCTCTTTTAACAAGGATTAATTCCGAATAAGTTTTCTGGGTGATTTAGGAATCAAATTTTTCCGGACTATTTCTATCTTGAAAATTTCCTAAATTATCCTTAGTCTCTAGACCACTTTTGTCAGAGGTACTTCTAAGCAAATTCTGTGCAAGAATTGTGACATAGTGTGAAGAATAAATTCAGAAGCAAGATAATACTGCAAAATATTGTCTTTTACGTAAGTATTCATTTGCATAAAATTGTTAATACAGTTATGTTTTTGACGTGATAATAAGGTTTATTTTGTAGAAATTTAATTACATTGAGGAAATTAATTTGTGAAACTACTCGAATGAGTTGAGTAAATATTTATTCAGGCTACTCTTTTCAGCCACAGTTAGGTACAAAGATAATTGGATATGTTTATTAAATATAGGAGTTTAAAAAAAAAATTAAAACAGAAGATTTATTGTGTAGTTCAATAATTAAAAGATAGTTTAACTGAAGGTTAAAGTA
Organism: Diplolepis rosae; assembly: GCA_030998225.1. Taxonomy (NCBI): domain Eukaryota; kingdom Metazoa; phylum Arthropoda; class Insecta; order Hymenoptera; family Diplolepididae; genus Diplolepis; species Diplolepis rosae. Next base: position 2,284,862 of record JAPYXD010000056.1, read on the forward strand.
TAATTCGCAGTTGTGTAAAATGTAAGGTACAATGTAGTATAGTGGAAACCAGTCGAAGAAACCGTGAGAGTCTGCAAAGAAACTTTCAAGCAGTGTTTGCAACATAAAGCACTTACTTTTGAAAGCTTTGGTATATACATTTACACTTTCGAGCATATACACAATACACATATACATACAGAAACATATAGTCTTGTTTATAGCTTATAATTTTATAAAATTTCGCAGACATACAGTGTGAATACTTAGCTATGATTTACGTACATATATACTAAACTATTCTTATATTACACGCTTGTATAAACCTATACCCAAGTACTCGAAACTTCCATCGCTTCACATTGAGAGTAAAGTTTTGCACTGTCCTTCAATACTGATACCTTTATATTTATTTTTTTCTGTGTTATATTCTAAGTGGAACAAATGTCTCACTGCTTGTAAAAAATGACGCGCCAAAAATTGCTGGTTCTCCAAGTTCTATCTATAAAGGATCAAACATTCTATGGACCCAGGGTAATTTGAGAAAATTAGTACATTTTTCTGAAAATATTGTAGTTAAGGTTTGAATAAAATATTCAATAAATATAAACTTTCACTAACCGTTTGCTGACCATTCGCTGCGATCTCGTAATAATATAAATAAAAAGAGCATAAAAGACATTTAAATTGTTTCAATTATGATAAAAACGTAAAATTTAATATTGAATATTACATTTTCAATTTTACGTTACACATATTTTCATCTCACTTCTTTGCAGCCTAATCACAGACTTTTCATTCAAAAAATGAATTGCTTTACGGAAAGGTAAAATTTTCTAATAGAAGGAGATAAATTAAAAAGCTGAAAAATGTGTTGAGTGATATTTGCATATGACCACATAAGTATTTATTAATTTCAAATTTGACATGAAACTTTTTTTTTCAAGTTAGTGTTTAAATCTTGTCACGATTTTACAAGATCTTATCCCTATTGAAAAACCTGACGTAAAAAATGACGTAAAAAATGACGTCAAAAATGACGTAAAAAACGACGTCAAAAATGGCGTAAAAAACGACGTCAAGAATTGGGATAGTTTTTTACGTTTTTTACGTCAAGAATCTGTTGTCTTGACAAGTGATATTGAAAAAGTGTGCGTGCATGTTGTAAATAATGGCCCTGAGTATTTGTGTGTGGTACCTAATTTATACTCTTATTAGAAAAATATAGTCGATTCATTATATTTAATTGAATATACTCTTATAGAATCAGTAAACTAAAGTTAACCATAAAATATTGTACTATTTATTTTCCTCTTACATTTTTATGTCACTCCTTTACGGTAGGCGATTAAATATAAATTGTTTAGGCTTCTTAAAGAAAAACTTTACATAAAAAATGACGTAAAAACTTTACATAAAATTAATAGGGATGGACAGCTGCAATCTGTTAAATAGAATATTTTGTAATTCTTAACTTGCCTGTTCTTATGAAATCGTATGAAAAATTTAAAGTCGATAAATGGTTAAAATTTTATATCAAGATTTTAATTACAACATTTTGCAGCTTTGTGAATAAACTGTTTCATTTAGAAAATACTTCAACTCTGTAAAGCATATTTAAATTTTAAGTATAAAATCCGTACTTAAGTCACAAAAAGTAAGATAAAAATACTCTCATTATAAAATTAAGAATGTAGATTTAGCACTCATTAGGTCAAATGTTTATTTTTTCTTCATGTAAAATACTTTGCACATAATTCTCTGATTAAATATTTTTTAAATGTTGGAACATTTAAGAAATTCATGAATATTTAACCTATTTATAAAAACTAAAAATTAACAAATAAAGCTTCGACTGAAAAATCTGAGAATTTGTCAATTGTTGATCTTTTTTCTTGTAAATTTGAACATAGGAGGACTTGAAATACCAAAATGACATTATTTTCCAAGTGATGGTTAAACCTTTCTTTATTTTTATGAGGATTCTTTCCGAAGTTTATTTCAGGTGAGTGACTTTTTTTTAATGAAAGATTTTGTAATTCTAAATTATAGGCTCATCTTGTAACATTGTAAAAAGATTTAAAAACTTTAAAGTTAATTGTATAATACAAGTACTTTTATCCCAAGTTTTAGTCGACCTATCCGCAGACTTTTAATTTGAAAATTGGGATTCTTTATAATGAGGAAAAAATTGTGTTATTAACCCTCCGTTACCAAACTTAAAAATTGCTACACGGTTACCAAACCCTAGAGGATTTCTCCCTGCGTGTTAGAACATCTGCAGTGTTGCCAAATGTTGCGACTACTTGGTTGAACATGTAACATCAAAATGTGGCAACACCGCACTCAAGAACTCAAGCTATTTTCATTGCACGAAAGCCAAACTATGGAGGGATTCCCTCAGAATCCACGCACCTCTGGTTTTGAAAAGTGATTATTGAATGAGTATTCTACGTGAACATTTTTTATTGCTACAAAAAGCTTCAGGAATAATTCGTGGAAAGGTATTCAAACGGACCAGACTGTGTCAAGCGCAAAATAGAAGTTATTTCGAAAAAACTGACCCCACTGAGGGAATCCCTCATATGTTTGGTAACGGAAGGTTAAAGCAGTTAATTCCCAGAGTTTGAATATCTTTCATTTAATATTTTGATTTGAAACATTGAAAATATTATTGAAATTGATATACCAAAGACAATTTAATTTTAATACGGATATATTCATATTTCAATAAACCTGTATATCAGCTGAAATCAATATTCCAAAATATTTGAATCTTCAGACTTATACATTTCAAGCTTAATTTGTTCATGATACATTTTATCAAACTTTAATAAAAAGTTATACTTTTTTATGTTATTTTATGACAAGTTGCATGCATTTAATACATTTTTCATAATAATAATTGCCCAAATAAAATCCCATTCTACTGTTTGAAAGTTTACTCAACTGCTTCGGAATCATTTTTAATTTGCTATCGAATAATGAAACAAAATTATTGTAAAACTTCCTCCTAAGCCTTAATTTACTTTTGGCTAATTATTCGCAAATTACTGTTTTCAGTGTAATAAGTGAGGAAAGCATGCAATTACAGACAAGTGTGGTGTTTACGAGTTCTGCAAACATCAGAAATTTCCGATTGGGACATACTTTTAGATATTTTATTCCTTTCTTTCCAGATTTGACTCACGTATAGTCGACTAAAATGAAGAGAACTAAATCTACTTTAGGAATCAGTGCCCGGCATTGGAGGAGGATCAAAGCTAGCAGAGTGGCTGCTGAAATGCAAGAAATAATACATGGAAAACGGAAACTTACTGATCTCAGTGACGATGACTCATCTGATACGATTGATTACACCCAGCAAACTTTTTCACAAAAATCAATGGATGTTGATATTGCAGCAGGCACTGCGACTCCTATACCCCAACCAGAAAATGACCTTATATTTCCGTCTAGGAACGATGATTTTTCACACTTTGATGGTCTTTTTCCTCATGATGCAGACACTGACACTAGCAGTGAACCTGATCCGAATAGTGAATTTGAAAATGATGTTGAATTGCAATGGTTCGACTGTCAGGAAAATTATAATGAGCTCTCTGTTGATAATGTACCAGAATACGACGATACAACTTTCCCGGATTTCACGGAGGAAGATAGACGTTTAGATCGGTCAGATAAATTCAAACATCATCTCAGTTTGTGGTCTCTTGCTTTTGGAATACCACATATTGCTTTGAAAGTTTTTCTCGTCATTTTACGAAATTACACGGATCTCGTTTTGCCACGCGACAGTCGCACACTACTGAAAACTCCTCGGCATGTTGACATGATTGAAATGCCTAATGGTGCTCAGTACTGTCATTTTGGTCTGACGAAAGCAGTAGAAGAAATTGCACATAACTATCGAAAACGTGGAATTCGTACTAGACAAATTAGACTGATTTTTAACATAGACGGTTTGCCCATTTACAAGTCTTCAGAGAACTCACTTTGGCTCATTTTATGTTCCGAAACAATATTAAAGAAAGTTTACACCGTAGGGATTCATGTTGGTGCAGGAAAACCGAAATACCCAAATATTTTTCTCGATCGCTTTGTGAATGAAGCAGCGGAATTGTGTGGCTCTACAAGAATTATGAATGGTCATCAGTTTGAAATACTCTTCCACGCTTTAGTGTGTGACGTTTCAGCAAAATCTATGGTTTTAAATACTGCGGGACATAGTGGGTACAACAGTTGCTCCAAGTGTACTCAATGTGGAACGTGGCAAGTACCGCAAGGTCGAAAGGTTCAAGGAAAAGGAAGAGTATGTTTTCCATTTGAGCAGAATCAACCAGAAGTTCGTTTACGCACTGACGAGGAGTTTGCAAATAATCTGTGTGATGGTTATCAACACGGAAACACCAGTCTTTTGAAAATACCTGGATTCTTAGGAGTTACAAGAGTTCCCCTGGACTATATGCATTTGATTCTTCTAGGTGTGGTTAAACGTCTGATTCGCCTATGGTTGCAGGGTCCCAAGATTAATAGATTAGGTAGACAGGACATTATGAGAATTACGTCAAGGCTACTGACATTATCTTCAAGTACCCCCAATGAATTCTCTAGACGCCTTGGTGCTATCAGCCAATTTCATATTTGGAAAGCTACACAATTTAGATCATTTCTCTTATACACAGGACCTGCAGTACTCAAAGGGGTTCTTAAAGAACCACTTTACAAAAATTTCATTCTACTGCATTCAGCAGTCACAATATTGGTCGACAGTGATTTAGTAATGATTCCACAAAATGTTGAGTATGCTGACCAGTTACTTATCGCTTTTGTAAAAACCTTTCAACATATCTATGGAAAAGTGCATATGTCACACAATGTTCACAACTTATTGCACTTAGCAGCAGATGTGCGATCATTCGGACCCCTAGATAATTTTAGTGCATTTCGTTACGAAAACCACATGACAGTAGTAAAGCGTCAAATTCGTAAGTATGACAAACCTATACAGCAAATAAGTAAACGAAGTTATGAAATTAGAGCTGCTGATATACTGAACGAAGAAGACGAAAACTTGTCTCTTCTGGGAAATCTTCATAGCAGCGGACCGCTTTCCAATCTTCCAGCAGAAATTCTGCAACAGTACAAATCTTTCACAGGAAATTTTTTCAGTATTGACTGCCAAAAAGAGAAGGACAATGCCGTTTGCCTGAAGGATGGAACTGCCGTAAATGTTTGTAACATTGTTAAATGCAATGAAGAACAGATATTCATCATTGGGCGAGAGTATACTTCTGGAAGAAATTTATACACGGAACCACCCATTGATTCCTCAGTACTTTCTATTGTTAATTACAACAACGCAAGTCTGTCAGAACTAAAATCATGGCCTCTTTCTCAAGTTCATCGCAAGATGTGGAAAATGCCAATGGCTAACAATAGAACACTCTGTTTCCCAATGGCTCAATAATGTAAGTCAAGCGAAAATGCACGTATTTTTATTTATTATAAATATGAATATAATATAAATCCGATTTAGAAAATCATAATTCGTCTCGGCTTTGCCTCAGCTACGCTTCGGCTACGCCTTTCCTGAGCCTCAACTATGCCTTGGCTTCGATCACCTGCGAGCATTGTCGCTCGTCGCGTAATAATCCTCATTATGCGCCTAGGCACATAATATACTATTAAAAAAAGGTTTTTTTATTTTCTGTGTTGTATATTTTCAAAATATGGATTTTACAATTGCGATTTCCAAATTGCTATTGTCCCTAATAAATTTATGGGCAATCTAAATCCTGTGTAGATTTTTTAAATTTTATGTAATACACTTATCAAGACTTTTGCTTTTTAAATTTTTATGAAAACAATTTATTTTAAGAAACAAGTGAAAAGGAAAGAAGTAATTATAAATCAATTAAGAACAAATTTTGTATCACGAATTTACTAAACATACAGAATTTATATAACTAAATTATGTGAAACTTTTAAATAAATTATCAACACAATCAAACACGACTGCAGTGCGATGAATTTTTAAAATCACTAGTTTATAAGTGTAATCCACTACTTTGGATTTAGAGTACTAAAATAAACTGTAATTGTATTTTGTATGTTTTTAATTGATTTTGATTATTAAATATAATAACTTGGAACATCAGTATGCTGAAAATTCAACAGGTTTCTCAAATTAAAAATATTTTATGTATGCCCAAGGCGCAGATTACTTTTATTCGTTTCTGCGTGAATAGATATAGCTGGTGGAATAAGTCTTGCGATTCACGATTTACTCAACTCTCGATTGAAGCGTAGAGTAGAATGAACGGAAAGCTCTACTATTTTTGTGATTCAATAAAAGATTGGTTTTTTATAATTATACTACTAGTAATAATATATATAATTAAAAGTATTGTACCTTATATTGGCCCTTAATATCAATAGAATGGTATGTTGTTGGAAAATTGGCTTTAGGGTCCATAAAATGATTAAGTCAAATTTAATCAAACGTTTCGGCTCTGATCGGAGCCCTCATCAGTGATATTTATTAAAATCTAGAAAATACAAAAAGGTTGCTGGCAATAATTTCACATATTTTCTCTGAGTTACTGGAGTGCTTAAAATATGTCACAAAAGGAGTACTTGATATATTAAATACAAGAAGGAAAGTTTGGATATATACATTGGTGCGAAGCTGAATATGGATAGCCTGGTATAGACCATTAAGGCTATTTCTTGACTAGTTTTTTCCGAAACTATTTTAATACTATTTATAAGCTATGTATAAAAATATTAACATTTTTGCATTTCTTGTACATACCGGTGACTACGATTAAAATACGCAAAACTGAAATGGTTGAGGCTATTAGGGATTTGATTGAACTATTTTCCTAAACCATTTTAAACTGTGTTGAAATATGTATATATATTTTGAACTATTTGTCTGAAAACTATTTTGAAAGCATTCTTGAACAATTTGTAGCAATATGATTCACAAACGTGAATTGGTTGAGGCTATTAGGTATTCGTTTGGACTATTATTCCTATAATATTTTAAAATATGTTGAAATATATGCATATGTATATTTTGGGACTATTTGTCTGAAAACTATTTTGAAAGCAATCTTAATCAATTTGTAACAATATTAATATTTGTTTGAAATATTTTTCCAAAACTATTTTAAAAAACTATGTTGAATTGTATATAAATACCTTCGAACCATTTGTCAGAAAACTATTTCGTAACCATTCCTAAACAATTCATAAGCAATATTCACATTTGTTTGAACTATTTTTCCTAAAACTATTATAAAACTATGTTGAAATATATATATATATATATATATATACTTTGAACTATTTGTCTGAAAACTATTTTGGGTGCATTTGAAATTATTGCCAGCAACCTTTTTGTATTTTCTAGATTTTAATAAATATCACTGATGAGAGCTCCGATCAGAGCCGAAACGTTTGATTAAATTTGACTTAATCATTTTATGGACCCTAAAGCCAATTTTACAACAACATACCATTCTAATAATATATATATTTAAAAATTTTTAGTATACGCTTTCATACTTCACCCTACACTTCTGAATTTTACTCAACTTTTTAATTCATTTTTGAACATTTAATATATTACAAATAATTATAATGATACTAAATAACTTCTAACTTGTCCATATGTCCCAAATTTGATCGGAAGTTCAGTAAAATTTTTTTTGAAAGGAAAGCTGTTATTCAAATTTTGACGGAATTAGTACCTTCTTAAAGAAAATATGTACAGTAACTGATTCTAAAGAAGTCCAATAAATTATGGGACTTTCTATGGTCCATCAGCTTTCCGATAGATTATCAGAATAAAAACCTCAAGTGAGCAGTGCACTTGTGTGCGTGTGTATACCATAGAAATATTATAGAGGAGACAAGCCATAGGCAGCTCTGTAAGTGGCAACGTCAGTCTGCAAACTCGGTAAGAGCGAAAGAGAGAGACAATGGGAGGTTATTCTGTCTTTGTCTATGCGTAACGCGTTAGCGAGAGACAGCCTAACCCACAATTCACACTCTCTCTCGCCCGAGTTGACAGGTTTCAGGCTGGCTTGTCTCCTCTATCTATAATATTTCTGCGGTGTATACAAACGTGCGTCATGCTTGAATTGAATGCAGTAGTGTATTTTTGGCGCACAAAGTGACTTAGTGTACATGTGTACACACATGACGAAACACAGCGAATGCAAACGAGTGTGAAGTTTGCTGCCCGAGCGAAGCGAGGGCTGCAGTCACACGTGTTGCATTCGCTGTGTTTTGTTTCGAGTAATGCATACTATTTTTCATAGCAACTGTTTTGAGAATTTGATTTTCGGTACCTATGAAGCGGGACGAAAGTGCGGTTTGCAACCCTACCTTTAAAGTTTCGTCCCTCGGGTTGAAAGTCGCTGTTTCAACCCGCTCCACAGTTACAGCCAATCAGATTCTCAAAAGAGTTGCTTTGAAAAATAGTGTACATTACTCGAAACAAAACACAGCGAAAGCATTTCGTGTGATTGCAGCCCTCGTTTCACTGTTTCACTCGGGCAGCAAACTTGACACTCATGCAACCGCTCTGTTTCGCCCCTTGTAATGTAATATACAATTATATATTTTTGCTTTTTGTTTTTATAAAACGCTACTTTTTATAAAAACTCAGAACTTCATAAAATAACAGACTTTTTATTTGAATTAATTCTTCACACTATTCCCCAATTCTTATACAGTATTTGTTTAGCAGTCCTCCCACAAAAGTGGTCGAGAGACTAAGGATAATATAGAAAATTTTTAATTTAGAAATGGTCAGAAAATATAAAGATTCCTAATTCACAGCAAAAAAAATGTCGGAATCAATCCTTGTTTGAAGGGGATCAAGATCTTGAACTCATAGGCAACCCGTAGACACTTTCACGTATTATTTGGTATTTATTTCGTAGTAGGTATAGATTTTTCCACAGCCTGAGTTTGTCACAAACTCAATTGACCACAAAATCACTGGGCTAGAAATCCAGGTAGATGGCTACTAGATGGGAATATGCCTTGATAAAAATTTGCACACATAACTAGAGAATTTTTTGAAACGTTGCTTCAAATGATAATGTTTTCATTGAATGACCTATTAGTGAGTTATGTATTTTGTGATAAATTAAGACGGTAGCAAAATTAGACTATGGAGAAATTAATATTATATAGGATTTGAAAGTATCCACGCCCTTCTGAACCTTAGACACAGGTATGTGCAAAAGTAGGAAAAATGGATTGTATAATCAAGTGTGTATTGAGTTCAATTACCAGTAGCGCAATGAAAAGTATTGGCCTCCAACAGTTCAATGCGAGATTTTTGTAAAGCAGAATTCATGATAGCATTTCATGAATAACAAATAATGTTTGCAGGTAAGTTATTTTCTGCAGGGCCGAAGATTAGATGTATATATATATGATTATAAATTTCCGAAAAATTTAACTAAACCTTTATAATGAAAAAAAATTAATATAAATTAATCTTCATTTTGTATCCTAATAGCCCAGAAAATATTGATTTATTCACGTTGCTGATGATTAAGCGTTGATTGTTTAGCCTTTATGAAATAAGTTGATTATGTATACAGATATGCCAACCCAAAATTATCAAAAATCATGGAATATTCCGAGCAGTTTGACACTAAACTTTTTGGAATATTCTATTTGACCACTTGATAAGCTGATGGAGAAGTCGAACCGCCTCTACGTGGCACTTGACTACGTCTTGCGTTAGTCCATGCATGCACTTCGACTAGAGTCTATCGCTGGTAAATCTTATACATTTAGAATTTATAAGATAATGGAATTAATATCTAGCATAAAACGTGGTAATTTGATAAACGATAAAAAACTGTAGTGGATAAAATGATTATAATTAAATTAAAATTCATTTTGTATTCTACAAGCTCATAAAATATTAATTTCATAATGTTGCTGATAATTAAGCTTTAATTGTTCAGCCTTTATGAAGTAAGTTTATTATGTATACAGATATGCCAACCCAAAATTATCAAAAATCATGGAATATTCCAAGAAGTTTGACTTAAACTTTTTGGAATTTTTTTTTTGACTACTTGATAAGCTGATGGAGAAGTCGAACCGCCTCTACGTGACACTTGACTACGTCTTGCGTTAGTCCATGCATGCAGTTCGACTAGAGTCTATCGCTGGTAAATCTTATACATTTAGAATTGACATTATAAAAAAATTAATATTTTTCACGAAAAGTATCAATTTAAAAAACAACGAAATTAATTAATTGTGTAAAAAAAAAAGTGATTCTTCATAAATGATACCTTACATTATTTTCCCAAATTATAAATAAATAGGTGAATCAAGACTCAACTGAAGTCTCCTCACTGGAGAGAGGAACGTGAAAAGAGTTTGACAGCTTTGTAACATTCCTTGGGAGAAAAAAGTTGTGTTCTTGGATTTTCTATAAGAGTGTATGTTTTGGAGAAACATTTTCTAAAAATTCTTAAGGTCATTGTGTGACCAAAAATATTAAAATAATTTTATGTGCCCTTTATGACGTGGCAGCTCAATTTAATAATCAACGTAATCTAATATACGGAGACGAATGCTGGATGTAGAAAGAATGTAACGCAATATATGTAAATATAATACCCAATAGAAGAATAGATTTTTATACATAGAGTAGGCAAAACCCAGTGAACATTCACATTTGTTACGTCATTGTTACATAACAGTTCTATAAAAATGGCGTCCCATGCCAATCACAGTTACATAATAAGAATCGTTATATAGTTGTTCTATAACAATTACATAAACAAATTTGTTATGTAACTGTGATACGCATGGGACCAGAACAGTTATGCAACAATGACGTAACAAATGTGAATGTTGAATTGAATCGAATTAGTCTATCCCTCTCTCTGTCTCTCTCTCTCTCTCTCGCTCTCTCTCTCTTCCATAACGCTATACGCATTCGCCAACGACTTGAAAAAAATACGCAACCTAACCTGACAGTCTTAAAAATGTAAACAAGAACTACGCTGTCGCTAGTAGAGTGAGAGGGCTTCACCAACCTCACCTTCTCTCTCTTTCTAACGACCGTACGCTTCCACTTTAACACGCCCCTATTGCGTGCCTACTCTATAATAACTGTATGAAAAAAAACCCATGAAACTTCCCTAGGGTGAACTATGTACTCATTTCTGTTGAGCATTCAGTTGACATCACTGACATCTAGCGGATAAATTCTCACTTCACAAAGTATCCAGCAATCATTAGCAGCGACATCTCCCGACAAAACTGCAATTTAACTTTCCTTTGCTCTGTGGGTAAGAGATACATTTTGTTACAGAACTAGCAAAAGTAGACAATGTCTCCACCTCTCGGTTAAGTTTGGAACTATTTTTTGCTAATGAAATATGAAGGTCACAGAAATGTTTCGGTGGGACTTTCCGGTAACGTCCCTTCGGAACGTCCCCGGAGTGCGGACATTTCGCACGTTCCAGGTATGTTCATGGAACGTTCCCGGGGGACGTTCCGAATGTCCCCACGGAACGTTCCATGAATGTTTATGGAATGTACTGTGCTATTAGGGTAAGAACACGTTTCTGTCGAAAAAATAATAACATTACCTATAAGTCAATGTTTCAGATATTTGTTCAAGAAACGATATCATGTTTTATCTACATTTATGCATTCCAGAGGGAAAGTTAATAACATAACCTTAAAACACATCCTTTATACATTATGTGTAACGCTTGACCGTTTTCATCCATAGAAATGTATTTCCGAATGAAACAATAAAAAATAACCTACAAGTATATGTTTTGTGTATCTGGTGTAGCACTTGACCTTTCCAATCTATAAAAACACAAATTTCAAACTGAAATTAAAAGCGTAACCTAAAAAATCCCTTTTATGAAATTGATTTAGCATTTGACTGTTTTTCATTAAGAAATTTACTTTTTGGAACGAAAATGATGAAAACGCATAACAAAGCCTAAAAAAACATCTCTTGTGTATTTGTTTGTAACTTTATTTTCATCAATCACATTTCATGCAAAATTGCCTGTTTTGTTTGTTCAGAGAAATTAATTTTTTGAAGTTTCCCATTAAACTTACTTGTAGCTTCATCTGTTACTTTATACGATTTCAGTTTAATTACTTGAAAGTATAATTATAATTTCTTTTTCGATGATATCTTTTTTCCTGTGAATTTCCCAGAATATCATGCAATTTTTTTCTGCCACTTCGGACCTTTTTTCTGCTTACAAAGGTTATGAAATTAGAAAAAAGGCGAAGTTCTGCAAGCGATGTGACTAAATTTTTGCTATTGGTAATTACTCTCGCATTACTTTTGCATGAAAAATTCTTGATCTTGAAAAAACAATGCGATATAGCGTAGATTTATTTTTATACATTTACCGTTCGACGTTGGCCTTTCAAGTCCTTAGCGGCTTCTTGATGAGACGATTTTTCTTTTAACATATATATAATTTGAAATACTGATTGAGTGAAGTGGAGTTGAATGAAAAGGAATGCATTAATTTTCATTCATGTATCTTAATTCAAAATGAATTTCATGTAGAAGATGACTCCTCTATGAAATTACGTTTATGCATGTTTAGATTCTAGATGAAAATAAAAATCAGATCATGATTCAATAAACTTTTGGAAATGTTGTTGGATCTAATTTTTTAATCACGAATACTTTTAATTGTCTCATTTAAAGCAGAATAAAATTTGAATAGTGGCACAACTATTAGTAGATTGCTATTTTCAATTTTTTTTTAAAGACTTTATCTTAGAAATCCGAAAGAAATATTATTCGACGCACTTTCATCTCCGTTTGTTTTAATAAACGTGGAATTCGATGGAGACGATTTTGAAAAGTTGGTAGAAGTTGAAATTCAGTATTAAAACAACATGGTTTCATTCAGTAACTAAAATTCGCAATTAATATACAGTTTAAACCAATGGAAAAGCATGTATTTTTTTTAACAAGCTATTTTATTATGGTCCATCAAAATGTAATATATTGATTTCCAGTTACCATATGCACTTTCAGATTTTGGCAATAAACTTTTTTTAACTCCGAACCTAATTCCTACCTTGAAGAAGTTTTCGCAGTTATCTTTTCCACTATATTTGCTTATTTGTTTGTTAAAAAAGTTTTTTCAAGATCAAGAATTTTTCATGCAAAAGTAATGCGAGAGTGATTACCAATAGCAAAAATTTAGTCACATCGCTTGCAGAACATTGCCTTTTTTCTGATTTCATAATTAAATATTCATGAATTTCTTAAATGTTCCAACATTTAAAAAATATGTAATCAGAGAATTATGTGCAAAGTATTTTACATGAAGAAGTAATAAACATTTGACCTAATGAGTGGTGCTAAATCTACATTCTTAATTTTATAATGAAAGTATTTTTATCTTACTTTTTTGTGACCTAAGTGCAGATTTTACACTTAAAATATAAAAATGCTTCACAGAGTTGAAGTATTTTCTAAATATGAAGCAGTTTATCCACAAAGCTATAAAATTTTGTAATTGAAATCTTGATATAAAATTTTAACCATTTATCGACTTTGAATTTTCCCTACGATTTCAGAAGAACAGGCAAATTAAGAATTACAAAATATTTCATTTAACAGATTGCAGCTGTCCATAAGATCTTGTAAAATCGTGACACGATTTAAACACGAACATGAAAAATAAATTTGCATTTTTTAGCTTTTTAATTCATCTCCTTCTATTAGAAAATTTTTCCTTTCCGTAAAGCAATTCATTTTTTGAATGAAAAGTCTGTGATTAGGCTGCAAACAGTGAGATGAAAATATGTCTAACATAAAATTGAGAATGTAATATTAATTCTTAAGCGAGGAGAATAAGGGAAAATGGGACGAGTCGTTCTCGCATGCCAGAGTCACGAGGAAAGAAAAATGGCAACGTGCCCCGTCTTCGCTCCCTACTCGCTTCACACCGACAGGCAGGCTGAGAGTGTGAGACACTGCGTCGGTTTCAGATCTTGCATAGAGTTCTAAAGAGTTTATGTGACCGAGAATATGTCTGGGAGCACGGGAATATGACTGAGAATTTCTCTGATGAATGTGCTCTTCGAGAATTTATGAGAATTTAAAAATATTTTTCCGTAACGGTTCAAGCTTTCAATTGTTTTTGATAAATGCTTTGTTGTGGAAGTTCGTGTAACGTGAGCAATAAAAATGGAAAAAAAATAATATAGTTTGGAATTTTTTTTATTAAATTATTGATAAACAAAATAAAGCTTCTTTCAAGTGCAAATATTGTGATGAGATGCGAAGAACTCTTCACTCTCGAAGAACTAAAGAGAGCGGGTGGAAGGCTCAAGGCAAACACAGCGCCTGGGATCGACGGGTTGCCGAACGAGATCCTCAAAGAGGTGATCGGGGTATACCCGGAGATTCTCCTAGAAGTCTTCAACTCCTGTCTTCGGGAGGGGAGGTTCTTCGCAGTCTGGAAGTAGCAGAGGTTGGTCCTACTGATGAAAGGCAACAAACCTCTAGGGGATGCCTCATCGTATAGGCCAATATGATTATTGGATACGATGGGGAAACTTCTGGAGGAAATGATCCTACAAAGACAACAGGGTCACATGGTCCGCGAGAATGGTCTCTCGGAAAACCAGTTCGGCTTTCGGAAAGGCAGGTCCACAGTTGACACCATCCAGGCAGTGGTGGACATCGCCACTAAAGCAAGAAGAGGAACTGGTAAGCGTAAGGGATTCTGCGCGTTGATCAGCATTGACATACGCAATGCGTTCAATACCGCGAGATGGAACATCTGCATCGAGGCGATGGTGCGGAAAAAGGTTCCAGACTACCTGTTACGAATGATAGATGACTATCTGAGCGACAGGTGGGTGATATACGAGGGCGACAAATGGTCTCTCAAGGAAGAGATGACATGTGGTGTCCCTCAAGGGTCGCGGGTAGGTCCACTCGTCTGGAACGTCATGTACGACGATTTCCTGCGCATG
Organism: Diplolepis rosae; assembly: GCA_030998225.1. NCBI lineage: Eukaryota > Metazoa > Arthropoda > Insecta > Hymenoptera > Diplolepididae > Diplolepis > Diplolepis rosae. The sequence continues at coordinate 2,299,883 of JAPYXD010000056.1, forward strand.
GACCTGCCTGCTGGAACGAGCATAATCGGTTTCGCGGATGACGCACTTATCGTGTGCGCCGCTGACGACGTCAAAATCCTGGTGCTGAGGATCAATGATAGTCTGTGGCGGGCAAAGCGTTGGTTGGATAGCAGATGCCTGAAAATGGCCCCTGAGAAGACCGAGGCTTTGCTGGTCACAGACAGGAGATCCTTCAAATACCCGAGGATCGTTCTCGGGGAACATGAAATCAAGTGGAAAAAGAGCATTAAGTACCTGGGTGTGCAGTTGGATCGAAGGCTTAGCTTCGGCGAACACCTGCAGATCGCGACTGCCAAAGCCATCCAGTGTGGGGCCGCCCTTACTCGGCTCATGCGCAACATTGGTGGTCCTAGGGAAGCTAAGAGAAGGCTGGTGGCGAGCGTGGTAAATTCGAAGCTGCTTTATGCAGCTCCGATCTGGACGAGTGCCCTTAACAACCATGCTATCCTGAAGAAGCTGTTCTCGGCACAGAGAGGTGTGGTGATAAGAATTGTCTCAGCATACCGAACTGTGTCGACGAGTGCTGTGCTGGTCCTGGCGAGCGTCCCGCCAATAGATTTATTGGCGGAGGAAAGGCAGGAGACCTTTCAGCTTCGCAAGGAGCTTACCTGCGCCGACCTGCAGGAAATCGCTCGCGCGAAGGAGACCATCCGCAAGGATGGAAGGCGCAGACTCGTCGAGAAATGGCAGACGAGATGGCATGGTGACCAAACCGGGAGATGGGCACACCGTCTGATCCCGGAGCTCACCACCTGGCTGGATAGAAAGCATGGTCAAGTCAGCTTTTACGTAGCGCAAGCGCTTTCAGGCCATGGTTGCTTTAATGCGTACCTGAAGCGATTCAAGAAAATAGACGATGAGTCGTGCCGCTACTGCGGTTCCCTTGTGGATAATGCAGAGCACGCACTCTTCGTCTGCGCAAAGTGGGGCGCGGCAAGGGAGGCCCTCGGTCAGACAGTGGGTGCCGAGCTCACTCCTGACACGATGTCTCTCTCATGCTCCAGTCTGAACAGATATGGATGCTTATCGAGTCATTCGTCACCCTGGTGATAAAGACGAGGGAGCTCGATGGGCGTGCAGAGCGCGGCATCAACGGGGGCCAGTAGAAATCGTATCGGGGCCTACACCCGCGGTCCTGCGTCTTGGGCGGATTTGGCTGTAAACGTCGACCGGGGGAGGAATCTTCCTATTCCTCCCCTGGTTGGCGCGGCTAGCCGGCCTGCCTAACGGGCGTGTGCCCGCGGATGGGAGTCCCGGGCGAACGGACGACGGAAAAGTCGTACGCGACTTTAAGCTGGAACCAACTGCCCACGAAGTTGAAAGCCGAAAGGCGGTTCCGCGGGCGGTGTATTGGTTCGTGAGAGGGGGTTTTTTGGTTTTAACAGGTATGACTAGACCCGTCCTAGGAGAGTCCTGTACAACGTCTATAAAAGATTTCGCCATTTTTCCTCCTCACCAAAAAAAAAAAAAAAAAAAAAAAACTCGACAAATAGAGCACGTAAAAAAGTACATAAACTGTCCCGAAACTGTCAAACAATTATTTAAATCAAAGCGTAATTTGTGCGAAGAAAACTTGAATTACTTGTTTTTTATGTTTGAATTTATTATAATGGCTATAAAAAAATTTTTTGATATTGAATGCCGATAAAATTTGACATTTTTCGTAGTTTATTGTTAGGAAACATTCACTATTGCAATTCATAGTGTTTGGAAATAAATTTACAATATTATAAGGTTTAATGATAAAGAAAATATTGGTGAAGGTATGGTAAAATTCCCTTAAATTCTCTGTAAATTCTCAAGTTGTCTTAAAATGACGGTCACAGTCACGAGAACGTGACCGGATTTTAAATGTCCGAGAAATTTAGAACTCTAGTGAGAAGAATATATTCTTTGGTTGGTTGTTTACCAAGTTAAGGTGAAATCCCATGATAGCAGGAAACGCAAAGCAGAAATCGGACAGCCAATTACAGAAGATCTTTAGATTTCTTTCTTCTTAAATATGTTCTGTAATTGGCTGTTCGTTTTCTGCTTTGCGTTTTCTGTAGTCATAGGATGGCACCTTTATAGTGTTTTTTATACAAGTAGATAGAGGGCTAAAAAACAAGTCGAAAAGACTTTTCGCAAAATTTGATCAGACTTACAGTTTTTTAGTTATAGTGATTTTAAGTTAAGTGGGAAGCCTTTATATAGAACAAAGAAGGTAGGCCTCACCTCTCTCTCACAACAAGACTTCCCACTTACATTCAAATATCTCTCTAACTAAAAAACTGTAAGTCTGATCAAATTCATAAAGAAGACTTTTTGACTTGTTTTTTAGTCCTCAATCCACAAGAAACACTATAATATAGTAAACAATTTATAGCGAATTTAACTCAACTTAGGTTTAAGGTTCGATTTCTGCCTCTTCTTCTTCACTTGAAATTTCAATTTTGTCTCGTTCTTCTACTTCTTCCTCTCTCGAAATAACAAGATTTTCTGTCAATATTTGATCTTCTTCTGCCACGGAAACCTTATCTTTATTGTCGACCTATGAAAAGAAACCAATTATTGATTGAAATATTATAAAAATTGTCAACATGAATAACGAATTTTCAATTGAATTATAGAATTTTTATCGAAATAAATAAATTCGTAACAAAATTATGTAAATTTCAAAATAATTAATGAACTTTCAACAATATTAATGAATTGTTAACAAAATTAATGAAATTCCCACGAAATTTTTTAATTTCACAAAACATTCATTAATTTCCAAGAAAATTATAGAATTTTCGTAAAAATTAATTAATTTTCAAGAATAATAATACATTTCCAACATTTATTATAGTCTGAATATTAATTTTCAAAAAATCAATGAAAGAGGAAAAAAGTGACTTTAGTGACTTTTATTTCAGTGTCTCCCCTGAATATTCATTTATATCCATAATCAACTTGATGTTTTATCTTAAAAATCTTACTATCTGCTTCTCCATGGATTCTGCCACCTTCGAACTATTATTATCTTCGGAAATTGAAACTACATTGTCCTTTTGTCCACAATCAGTATTGGTTTTGCCCGGGTTCTCTTTATTTTCTTCATCTTTTTCCACATTATCGTCGACATCAAGATCAATTCGATTTAAGGCATTTTCCTCTGCTGTTGGGATGATTGAAGCTAATGCATAAAAAGAAATGACATCATTAAAAATAACGTTTTTAACAAAACAAAAATAATAGAGCGAAAGAAAGAGGCTATAGAACATACCTGAAACTTTATTACAGTGCTTTGCTCTAAGTCTAGTAATATATTTACTTAAAATTGTTGGTACTTCATTTTTGAAGTACTGAATTCTCACGGAATCATACGGCGGTGTGCAATTTTTTGCCCAGAATACCAGGGACTCTAGGAATGAAAGTTGAAAAAATTAATACAAGATAATATTTAAATTTAACACACACTAAAAGAAAATTTGACTATACGAACCTTGTGTGCCATACACACTATTCTCGCATTGAGACGAGGACGTGCTGAAAGATTCAGTTTTTTCGTCCTATTAGAAGAATTGCCCGTTACACTGCTCTTTAGCAGAGTTTTTACGCCGAAAGTGGCCTCAGCTAAGTGAGTGATAAAAGTCTGCGGAGATTTGGCCATCATCAATACACTGTCATATTTTTCACATCCCAGTAAGAAGGTTTGAATTGAATAGAATTTAAAATTTCACAGTTTAACGTGAAAGTAGTGATTTTTTTATTTTACTTAATACCTGATTTTTCCCTGAAGTCTAATTCACATAGCGGGGATTGGTTTTTTGTAAATCTTAATTCTGTTCTATTCACAAAACGTACTATAATTTTTTTTTTAAATTCCATAAAGTAGAATATATTTTTATTTTGTTTAATTCGTTCTAGTTCCAACAAAGATTATCTATATTATATTGTTTTGTATTCCGTTAAGAGGAATACGTTATAGGTTTATTTAATTCATTCCAGTTCTTGAAATCAATTAGTGTATGAAACTGCTTTTGATTCTTTTTTTTGGAATATAAATTTGAAACATTTAATTTGAACGAATTCTACTTTATATTAAGAAGAGATTGTGTACTTTTAATTCCAATATTTGAAATTTGTATCGTAGGTATTTTATTCTTATGAATTCTAGGTACAAATGAAATGAACCTCATACATTTTAGAAAGTTATAAATAAATATATAAACAATTGAATATCTTTTAAACGTCAACTTGATAAGAAAGTGTTGGTTAAATAACAGTGAAAATATAACTTATTACAGAGGTTTAATAAAGAAACGTGTTCACAGTATTTTTATCTTTCACTCTCTCACCCTTTATTTCCAATCATCAAAAAATTGAAATTATTATTCAAATATTTGGTTGCGTAACAAAAAATTTATTTTGATTCCACAAAGTAGAATAAAATTGCTATTATTTTCTTCGCATTCTCGTATTTTTTGATTCCCTTTAATTCACTTCCTTTTCTTTTCCTATGTTAATTAACATGAATTGGATTATGCTTTTTTTCTTTTACCACTAACAGAATAAGACACAAAGGAAAAATCAGGTATTAAATGGAATTAATTTTTTTAATCCTATTCAATTCAAGCCTTCTTACTGGGATTTGATCTATACGTTTCTTCCAATGTGAATCGGCAATTTTAAAAAATTGACATTATCAATTTATTTCGAAAAAACAACGTTTTGTTTTTATGAATTCTGTGTATGTAATTTTTACGCACTCTGTCTCCATTGAGAGCACCAACTTTTTGAAAAGTCTCTTTTCCGTGAGCATGTGCCTCCGCTTTTTCGACATCTTCGATATTTTCTGTAAATGATGAAATGAGTAGTTATAAGATTCAAAGTCATAGATATGAAAAATCTATATAACTATATATCTATACTCCAAAAATTTGTTGTAATATTTAAAAATCAATATTTTGTTGGGAAATTTCAATAAACATGGTTACTCCTCAAAAAAAATGTCATACTTACTACTTCCATATACTACCTACAAGTTATTGTTTCCATCGCCAAGTATGAATTTTTTAAATTGTGTAATAATTGCCTATAAATGTTTAAGAAATAAAAAGTAGCAAATCATTTTTTAACAAAAATAAATAAATTTGAGGTGTAACATTTCAAATATTAAATATTATTGAATTTTAATGGGTACCCCAAAAGCAATTTACTTACAGTTCTGAACGTTCATTGAACGATGACAATTTTTTTTCTTTCAAAACAAAATTAATGATTATGTTTATATGTATGGTCCTAAAAATATACAATCTGTCATAAAATATACGCTACTTTTTAATTTAAAGAAGCAAGAACTAATTATTCAATTTTCAAAAAAAAATATTTTCCATCGTTCAATGAACGTTAAAAACTGTAAGTACATCCAAAAGCAAGTAGAAGCACCTACTCTCCATATCATCTAGTCTTTGCAGTAATTTATCTTGAAGGCCCGAGTTTCTTCTGTTCAGTTCCGCTATTATCACATCTTTTTCTGCTATCATCGCATTTTTTTCAGCCATTACTGTGTCAATATTCCTTAATTGATTTCTCAGCGACCTTAACTCATCCTCCAAGTCAATGTCTGGTTTTGATTCTTCAAAGTATGAATCAAAAAGATGATCACATTTTTTAGAACTGTTAGAAAGATTATCTGACTTTCTCTGACTATTGTTACCATGTGTCTGCCTTCTAGATGAAGATTCCTCATTCTCTGAGCTCTCATCGCTATTCGATAATGCTAGCGTCTCTGCTGGCTTATCGTACAACTTTGCTATTTTCGTTTGAACCATTTTTGATACGTCTAAAGAAGATTCACATTCAAAAACTATCAAAAGTCTTGAAACCATTTTAAATTTTAAATTACTTAATTACAGGGCTTGGAACTGCCAAGGCTTTCAAAAAAAGTGAAATAGTAAACTCAATTCTGTGAACCAAAAAGTATATGCAAAAATTAACTCATATTTAGATAAAAAGTGACAAGAAAGAATTGATTTTTTTTAATGAAGTTCAGGGCATACAGTATGTCAAGGACAATGTAATACAGACATATAGGTACAAATCTCAGAACCTCTCACTCTCACAACTATTAGCACTTTTTGACACTTTTTTTTGGTCCATACGACTTTTTGGTCACTATTTTAATGCCAATGCCACTAATTGAACTATTTCTAAGAAAACAAAATGATAGAGACAAATTTTATGCGGACTGCATGATATTAAAAAATCAAATCAACTTGAAATGTGTGAGATTTATTTAGTGGACTTGCAATATATAATTTAACAAGTTTTGCGTAATAATCGCATAAATTTGAATTTAAAATTGACAAAAAGAAGTTATATTTCAACAAAATTATAAACTTTACAATCACTTTTATCGAAATTTATAAATCCTCAACAAAATTTTCGAATTTTCAAGCAAAATTTTTTAACTAAAATGGATTTTCCTTACCAAAGAGAGGCAGTGGCATGATAGAAAACCTCTCTCTGGTATGGAAAATTCATTTCAGTTGTTATTTTATGAATTGCCCGACTTCAAATAATTAATGAATCGGTCACGTGTTCCCCTCTGTACATGAACTCAAACTGCAAGTGATACGTGGAAATGAAAGAGACTTTCTCTGTACAATGTGAAACATAAATACATACTTACTTGTTACAAATAAAATGAATGCAGGGGATTTCTGGTTAGCACTCTTTTCGCACTTAACGTTGGACAATTTCGACGGATTCAAGGCGAGAGGATCAAATGTTTCACTAACTATTTGTGTTGTGTTTATTACCGACACATCAGAGTGGCCAGCACAAGTACGATAATATTTAACACCCGCGAACATTTTTATTAGTTTTTAAAATAGAAGGGCACATAAAATTACATAAGAAGTGCAATTAAAAGAATCGCGACCACGTTTCTTTTTGTAACGACGAATAAGAAATATGGCTGCTGCCGTGAGTGCCGGCCGGTATATGTGTCACCACTGTCGCCGGCAAGCATGGACATATTTACTGTCAATAATGCGCACCGTGAACTACTGCGCTTGCGTAAACTGTTACCACGGCAACAATGTATCGCGACTTATTCCTCTTTGCCCATTGGACGCTTAGGTCACGTGATCATGAGTCATACAGTAGGCTCTAACGGCTTTAATAAGTTCAAAATTTTCACATGATCCACATGATTTTCATTTTCTATCAGCCTTAAGGTATACATTCTCATCATGACGCTCGCGCTTCGCGCTCGATTTTCTGTATACATTTCAGTAACTTTTTAATAAATTACATGATTAAAATAATTTATTTTCTTCCAAATCTCTCAAAAAGAAAAAACAATCGTAGACTTTATTTAAGGAAACGATATTTCAGAACAACGCTTATTTCGTATCTCACATACTTTGGTGAAAAAAATCGAATTTTTTTAATATTAAAAATCAAAACATAAAATATACATCCTGTCCCGAAATGTATTAATGAGAATTTGTAAATCTCATTTAGGTAAACAATTTTCCATATGAACGTTTTTTTTATCTCACATATTTCGTCTAAAAAATTGAATTTTTGAATTTTAAACGTATTTTTTGGAAAAAAACGAAAAATATATGTTTTATCAGAAACTGCGTCAGTAGTTAAACAAGGCCGGTTCTATATGCAAATTCCTGTAACCGACATTTACCGACATCGAGAAGCTTCGAATGGTTCTGTTCCAAGCTAAGTCTGGAAGTTTCAAGGAGTTCGAAGCATATGACGCCACACTATACCCTTGATAAATTGTTTATTAATGAATGGGGGTGGGGGTCATCTCTTTCGGGAAACGTTTATTTCAAAGACTTTAGGAGTTGGTTTAACCTCTGTACGTATGGAATGTAAAGGACAAATGTTAAAAAATATTTCCTAGAAAAATAAAGGCATGTGACGGACAAATATTGAAAAATAATTCTCAGAAAAATAAAGGCATATGGTTAATTTAAACTCTCTTACGATGTTTAATGTAATAAATTTGATAAAAATTTTTCTGATTAATTTAGACGTGGGGTATGTGTGAAATGATTTCGTTTTTAGAGCTTGGATTGTTTATGCTAATAAAATTGATATGACATCTCCCAGTTAGACTGCAGTAATCTGATATCTTACGCAGAGATGAGTTGGGAGATTGCTAAAGTAATGTATTTAATTTCCAGTGATTTTCCGCAGCACGCCCTATTGCGAAATGCTTTTGGGAACTAAAATGAAAGGTTCATGCTACTACTTGAAGGGTAAAACAGAGCTACTGTTTATCACTTTTGCAGCGCCCCCAATTGCGTACAGCTTTTTCGGATCTTTTTCGAACTAAAATTAAAGGTCCGCGCTGTTATAGGCACCGTGCGAAGTCATGGTAGGGAGAGTTAAATCGACGCCAGCGCACGCAGTGGATAATTAAGGCGTTAAAGGAGGCTGTTTTATATTTCCGAGCAATCAAAATACATGTGCAAATCTAAATTTTGTTTTAATTAAAAAAATATAGCTGAAATGAGCCACCGAAGTTGTTGTGTTGTGAATTGTTAAAATACAAGCAGGATAAGTGAGTGTAAATTTTATAAATTTCCAACGTCTAAATGGAAAATAAATCAAAGGAATAAGTGGGTACTGTAGGGTGTTGCATGGACTGATGCTTGTCGAATTATACGAGATTTTATTAAATAACTTTCATTATTTCTACGGAACTCTTGGACATCTCGTACGTGTTCTGCCAGAACGAGATTTTTACCTTTAATTTTCGTTTGTGGTTGAAATTCTATTGTATGTTTAATTGATTGAAAACCTGTTTTAATAATTATATCCATGATGAATTTGAATCTGAAAATAAACAATTAATATTTATTTACTCAACAAGTACCTAAAAGTGTCATCATGAAATTAAAATTTAATTCTTTATTATTTTTCTAGTCTGTTTTGATCTGTCATTAACTTAAGGTAAGTAGTCGTCATGCCAAAAAACAGTCTCTAGAAAAAGAAGTTTTTCTATGATTTCAAGACTGAGAATTATATCATCAGCCGTGACATATGTAAGAAAAGACTATTTTTAATGAAAAAATTTAAAAATTACGAAGAATAATATTTTAATAATGTTTTTTATAATAGGATATTTCTTTACTATCGCTTCTTACCAATTTTTTGAAAATGATTGAAGTTTCTTAAATCATAGCTTATTTTTTCGGGGGAAATATTCTCTACAACTTAACCGTTTCCAATTTTTGAAAATAAATCAATTATTATCAAATACAGCAATTTGTTTATAAAAATTTTGCTTTGGAAAATTGATTTTTAATTATTTCAGTCATTAAAGAATTTATTTTCAAAAATTGGAAACGGTCAAGTTGTACAGAATATTTTCCCCGAAAAAATAAGCAATGATTTAAGAAACTTCAATCATTTTTAAAAAATTGGTAAGAAGCGATAGTAAGGAAAAATCCTATTACAAAAAACATTATTAAAAAATTATTTTTCGTAATTTTTAAATTTTTTCATTAAAAAGAGTGTCTTTCCTTACATATGACACGGCTGATGATATAATTTCCAGTCTTGAAATCATAGAAAAACTTCTTTTTCCAGAGACTGATTTTTGGCACGACAACTACCTTAACCTTATATTTACTGGTTTCTATATCATTTTTATTATGGAAAATACTTACTTTTTACTGCTGATTTCACACAAATACTTCACAAGGAAAAACAATCGAATTTTAAAGTGAATAAAATTGTTTTTTTGTTTGTTTTTTTATTGATAATAAACATTTTTATAACTAAGTCCCATTATAATACATTGTAAAAGTTCTCGAACAGCCTCCTTAGTTCACTCATGCTATGGCGCTGCAGTCACGCACGGTGCCTATAATAATATGTGGGAGCACATACAATGAAGGGCGTCATGTCAGTGTATCCACACTAACTCGCTTCGATTTCACGCTGTCGGTTGTCGAGTTAAAATCAGAAATTGTATTTTTCTCGACTTCATGCAAAGGAGGCGCGAAATAGACGCAGAATTCAAAATTACGGAATATAACATTAAAAAAATTACACTTTTTTTCTATATACTTTGAAAAATATTGATCTGAAAAAAGTATCTAAAAGATTTTGTGAAATTTTAAGATGATTTAAATACTTGAAAAATAATTTTTTAATGAAATTTAAAGTCAATAAATGCTTAAAGATTCGAAACAAAACATAGATTTCAGCATTTTTTCTTTAAATTATGTAGAGAATATTTTATAATAAGATATCATTCAAGATGAAATACAAGTTTCAAAAATGAAGGGTTTGAACATTTTTGTAATAGGTAACATCTTTGGTATGAAAATGTGACATCCCGATTACATTCGAGATTTGCACATCCTCTTCAATTTTAGCGATTAAGTTATTTAGGTACCTCGAATGCAGAAAGCCTATTCTATTTAGGAACTATTTAGACACTATAATTTCTAATCCATTTATGTTAAGGTTCAATTTAATATTTTATGTTAAAATTTATCTTAAACCCTAAGCACATTACTTTTCTTATCTTATATTTTACAACTTTTTGTATTGAATATGTCCTATGGCAGCAATCCTGGAAAACGCTAAATTGTCACGTCTCAAAGTTTCTATGAATAATTGAAATCTATTTTATTGTCAAACCTCTAAAGGAAGGAGCGTTGGGTCAAGCTTTTGGATTCCTCATCGAGTTTACTCGCAAATCCTCTTTACCCTGTCCATTCCTCATCCGCTACAAAATGCTTTTAAAATAAAGCAATAATATTTTATAACTTAATCGAAGAGTGGGTAAAATGTAAATCTGAAACTGTCTGTGTATAGTAAACTCGAGGATTAAATTTACTTATGTTAACCTCGAGTAAACTTGGATTATACCAATCATTGAGCCATAAAATTTGGTCCTCAATTGTTTGAAGGTGCCATAGTAAACCCAGGCCGACCAACCCTTGGTGGAGTCACCCACTCTTTCGCAAAAATGGGACTAGAGGCCAACTAGCCCAAAGGTTACCTGGTACACCAACTTTACAACCCCCATTGAAGGTCCCAGAATGTTTTCCCTTTCCTCAAGCTTAATTTTTCCAAACCTGATTGGTCGATTAAGCTTCGCTGGGAAATCCAGAGACAACCCCCAGCGTCTCCGAAGCTTCTTTTTAATATCAAAAACTTCAGTCTTTTCTCGGCTCTCGTGTGGCAGCATACGCCCTGGTAGTCGCGTTCAGTTCTACCGCCGAGGTTCGCCCCTTATATATAAAATTTATCCGAAAACGTTCTATTCAAGGCCGGCTACGAGCCATAAGTCCCAATTAATTAAACAACGATCGCGGCAATTATCTAAGGGACGAGCTGTGGCGTAGGGAATCTGTTCGCGTGCGAGTTCTGTGGCAGGATTCATGCTTGCCGGGTGTAGTGCTGTGACGCGAGTGCTGAGTGGGGCTTAACAATCTTGCCCGAAAGTTAAATTCAATTGTCTTTGTCTCACTTTCGGTAGAATAAGTAACATATTTCCTTTGTAATTTACCGCTTTGTTTGTTCTTTTCTGTGATGTGATTTTGTTTAATGCAAGAAAACCTTGTGTCCAGGACTGCGGCCGATAGCGACTTTTAAGAGTAAGTCTTTTTCTCTTCTGAGTTAGGAAGGAATAAATGTGTTAATCTGAGAAGCCTTAGTCATTTATAATTATTTTTCCACCCTCCTCTCAAATATCGAGCATTATAATTAAATAGGAATATAGAGCAGGTTGGGACCTCCCTTAATACACGAGCTACCCCACCTAACAACACTCTCTTTAGCCGCTCGAAGAGAGAGTATATTTTACTATCCTTTTAATTAATGCTCTAGAATATTTTAGATACAGTAAACTAAAACTAAGTTCTTTGTTCCTGTCACGAGCGCTGCCGCTGTACGTAACAAAAATTTCCATAAATAAATGTAAATGAAGTTTTTGCTGATTTCAGGTAGTTCATCCACAAAAATTAGACTTCAGGCAAAAATAGATAAATTTTTTTTCAAGAATAGCAATATTACTATTGAAGAGATCATTTGGATGAAAAGAGATTAGTTTCCACGAAAAAAAATTAAAACTTAAAAAAATAATGCATTTAACAAATTTTATTTTTACCCGGACTAGTTTTCTTATCGCTTCATACCAAATAAAATGATGTGATTTTGTGAAATCTCGGATAATTTTTTTAAGAAAAAGGCTTTCTACAACTCAACCGTTTCCATTTTTTGGAAATTATAATAAATTCTTTAATTGCTAAAAGCATTAGAAATAAAATTTCCAAAACAAAATTCTTGTAAAAAAATTACTGAATTTGGTAAAAACTTATTCATTTTAGAAATATGGAAACGGCTAGGTTGTATTAGGTCTTTTTCCTGAAAAAACGATTCTTGATTTATTTGAATCACATCATTTTTTTTTAAATTTGGTTTGAAGCGATAAGAAAAAAAGTCGGGGTAAAAAATAAAATTTGTTAAATTTATTTTTTCTTAAGCTTCAAATATTTTTCTTGGAAATTAATCTCTTCTCTTTGAAATGATCTCTTCAATAATAATTTTTCTATTTTTGGAAGCAAAATTATCTTTTTTTACCTAAGACATATGGCAATTTCAATAGATGAATGTAAATGAAGTGTTTGCTGATTTAAGAAAATACATAAATTATATGTGAATTTACACCTCAAACTTTTCTTGATATGAAGCTAAGTTGACAAACGGTTACTAAAAAATAAAATACATTGAATACAATTTTTTGGAATTTAACATCTTTTACATGACAATTTGTATGTATACATATATATAAACTACCATCGGAAATTACAGATTGACCTGGAGTTTCAACTTTCGTCAAAGTGTTTTATTTTATAGAAAGATATTACAAAAAAAATTTTAATTTAGATTTAAATTTCAAAAGGTTTTTTCAGTATGTCTTCATAGTGATTTCTTAACCTAATCAAAATATTTTTAGAAATTCTTTTCTGGATTCTATCTTGGGGTTGAACAGAATTCAAAAAAGTCATGCAATTTTTAAAATATGAAGCTTCTTCAAGAAGTTTTTAAAAATCGATGTATATCATATTTTAATAAATTTAGAAATCTTTATCAAAATATTGATAGTTTGGATTTTTTGAATTCTTCAAATGAATGTAGTACAATCATCATTTGAAATTTGATGATTTTTCATTACCATCTTTGATTCTAGAGCAGAATCTAGCAGAAAAATTCCAAAAACATCTTAATTAGTTAGAAAAATACTATGAAAACTTACCTTTGAAATGAGACTACAGACTTTTGACAATGTTAATTAATTTTAGAGTTATATTAATATTATTAAGAAAGATCTAAATTTGATGTCTTTTAGATTCTCATCATATGAGCATTAAGGTTTTGGTTTTATGTGAAAAATAATTTTTGGAATTGTCGTCAAATCTTTACGTTTTGAGATCCCTTGAGTCAGATAAAACGGTTTTTACGAAAGTGTCTGTCTGTCTGTCTGTCCGTCTACAGTAGTAATAGGTCATATACTCGATAACTCTGGATAGAAAAAAATTGTCGGATTGAATTGAGCTTATGCATACATTATGGCAGCTGAAAAAGTAAAGACAAGTTCGTTAACCAGCTACATCCGACAAAAATTGTCAAAATAGGAGCATTTTTTGTGTTTTTGAAAAAATCAAAATTTTTAAGACTGGTTTCTGATAATTCTCGTAAATCTCTACTAATTATCCTGATAATATTTTGCAATTAAAATAAATTTAAGAAAGTTATAGTATATTAAAATTTGAAAAAAGTCAATATCCATTTTCCAGTTAAATTATACGAGATATGAATAAAAGTTATGATAAAAAGTGGTTTACTACATGAAGATCTACAAGAGTAATAACTGTAAAGTGAGATGTTTGATGACATGTCTGCTATTATATTGACCCAAAATTCACAGAATTTTTGTTAATTTCTCATTTTTTTGGCATGGGGTCAGCCTCTTTTTATTTTCTTCTATTAATATTATCAATGCTACTTACGTTAAAAAACGCAAAAAAAAGAGAGAAGGCAAACGTTTCGGCCACATATGGGGGCCCTCTTCAGTGCCATAAATTAAAAGATTAATTCAAAATTTTCGTAAAAGATAAAAATGTAGAAGATAGTTAAAATAAGGATAATAATGAAACTCAAAAACTTATCTCATTGCTTGCAATTCAAAATGAAGAAGTCCAGTAAGCAACAACACGAATTGGGAAAAATATGTAGAATTCACTGTATATAGAAAACCGGATAAAATGAACGAAAAACTTAGAAATTTGTAAACAACAGGCCAGAATTTTTGTTTGTTTTTTTCCTTTATAAAGAACGGATGACCATTTCTTCGACCGTCATATTATTATATCATATATATGTTTGGTTTCGTCGGTCTTAGGGTCAATAAAGCAACATTAAAGAAAAATTATTGAATCAATTTATATCAATGAAAATATTAATATTTCAATAAATTGTAAGGCTGAAATTATGAATATTAATCGAATTTGCCATGGCATTATTTAACATATGATTTTCAAGTTTGTGTTCTCAAGCTTTAGCACGTTGGTGAATTTAATTCAATTTATCGTATCTTCGTCTCTCTATCCTACAGTTTGCGTTGCTTCATCGGATTGTACTTACGCACCGTATTATAATGTAATTTTAAATTATTGAAGCCCTCAATCTTTGAGGCTTTAATTTTAATAACATTTTCAAGAATAAGACTGAATCTTCATGTGTGCTTTCGTTTTTTTGTAATTTATGTAAGTACTTATTTATTATATCAACACAACATATAAAATAGTTTTCTTTAGAAAAAGAAATTTGATGGTAAATTGATTTGTTCAATTTCTAGTGACATATATATTCCTTGAAAAAGACCCGCAGTGAGGTTGAAACATAGGAGAATTTTTGACCAAATATAATGAAGGAGTTTTTTATAGAATGTTGTTTTATTGACCGCAAGACCGACGAAACCAAACCTATATGATATAAAGATCTACAAGTTTGAACTGCAACATTTTTTCACAAGATGTATATTTTTCTTTTTAATTAAAAAAAAAATACCATTGAAAATCCGAAATTCAATTTTTTAACTAAAATATGTGAAATACAAAAAAACGTAAGAATGGTAAATTGTTCGTTTCAATAATATATACAAATATTTTCAGATATAGTTTCTAATAAAACGTATATTTTTCATTATAATTTTAAAAAATACGATTAAAATTAAAAAATTCCATTATTTGAACAAAATATGTAACATACCAAAAAAACGTTGAGATAGAAAATTATTTGCCTAAATGAGGTCTACAGATTCTCAGTAGGACATTTTTTGACAAGATATATATTTCATGTTTTGCTTTTAAAAAATACAATATTGAAAATAAAAAATTCCATTTTTGAACCAAAATATGTGTGATACAAAATAAGCGATAATACAAAAAATCGTTTTCTCTAAAAGAGTCTATGAATTCTCCTCCTTTCTTAAATATTTGGAAGAAAATAGATTTTTAGTAATCTTGTAAATTATTAGAAAGTTACAGAAATGTATACAGAAAATCGAGCGCGAAGCGCAAGTGTCATGATAAGAATGTGTTCTTTAAGGCTGATAGAGCTTGAAGTAAATTGAATTTCTTTTTTCATTTGAAATCAAAAACAAATATAGTAACTTTGAGAAAATGTAATTCACATCGATAATATTATAAAATTGACTTGAACTTAAGTATCAAATTACAAGTAATAAATTTACATAATAATTAAACAGGACTTATATCGACCCTTAGTATTAGTATTCAAATATTGTTCATGTTCTTAGTTGGCTTTGGGGTCCGAAGAATATAAGACCGAGTGCGACGATCGAATCACGCGCCCCAGGCGCGCTCAAACTTGCAAGCGAAGCGCGCGATGAGAATGTGCTCACGAAGCGGGCAGATTTTTTGTCGTATATTTTTACAAAATTAATATTATGCTCTTAACTTGGGCTTATTAGAAGCAAACCTGTGTTAACTTTTATTTCAGCATCATGAAAAAATGTTAACCTTTTATTATAAAAATTAAGTTACTTTAACAATAGCTTAAATAACATATGAACCTCTAATTTCCGATGGAAGTGTCTGTGTAAAGAAAGGTTTTAAATATTACAAAAAAACCATAAATTGTATTTGAATTTGCATGCGATCTTGCACTTTGAGATTTATTCGGTGTGAAGTAAATTCGACAAATCATTACTATAAAGTAAAATACTTGAAAAAACATTTTCAAAATATTTAATATTTTTACACGAATGTACATACAGTCGACCGGCAATCGAAATACCCGGGCTCAAATCCCGGTGCATTCGAAAACGTCTTTTTTCCACAGAAAGATTTTCAAATTCTTTAAACTTAAGTATGTTACTATGAACGTATTAATATGTTTAATGTTTTTAAATTATTCAATGTTTTATTAAAACAATTAAAATAGTAAATTGTAATGACCCTTGATTTAATTTATAATAGACTTCTTCATTTATGGACCCTAAAGCCAATGCAATTTATTAAAACATTTTGAATTCAAAATAATTCTGAATGTTTGAGTATAAAAGGTTTAAATATTTGAAAAATACATAAATTATATCAAAATTAGCGCACGAAATCGTACACTAACTTTAATTTGGTATGAAGTAAAATTGAAAATAAATCCTTTAGAATAAAACATTTTGAAAAAACTTTCAGAATACATAACATATTATAAATGAAAATTTCAATATATAAGTATAAATAAAAGGTTTGATTATTCAAAAGTAAAATATATTACATCTAATATTTTATCGAACAGCACACTTTAAGATTTCATTGGTATGGGGATACACATTTTTAAAATTACTCGACTTTTTGTAACATGTTCAATCCCAGCATATAGAATCCAGAAAAGACTTTCTAAAAATATTTTAATTAGGTTAAAAAATCACTATGAAGATATACTAAAAAATCTTTTAAAATTTTAATTTTTTTACATACTTATTAATTTCCTTCAAAGAGATCTAAATTAAAATTTCTTTTGTAATATCTTTCTATAAAATAAATCACTTTAACGAAAGTTGAAACTCCAGGTCAACCTCTGTAATTTCCGATGGTAGTTTATATATATATATACAAATTGTCATGTAGAAGATGTAAATTCCAAAAAATGTTATAGTTACACAGCTTCAAAATTCTGTAATTAAAATTTTAATATAAAACTTTAAGCATTTATTGACCTTGAATTCCATTAGAAAATTTGTCGTTTACTGTTCAAATCTTCCTCCAATTTCAGAAGAACAGACAAATTAAAAATTACAAACTATTTCATTAAAAAAATTGAACTCGTCATATGATCTTGTCATATTGTAACAAGATTTGAACACTTCGGACAAACATTTTTATGTAAAATTTAATATCGATAAATATTTACATGTACATATGAAGATATTAATGAACAATCTTTTAGCTTCTTAATTTATCCACATCTGTTAGAAAATTTTTCCTTTCCATAGACCATTTCATTTTTTTAATGAAAAGCCTTTGCTTAGGCTACAAAAATGTGAGATGAAAATATTGCTAACATAAAACTGAGAATGTAAATTTTAAACTTGAAATTTATGTTTATCTCTTCTTAATAGAAAATATCTCTCTAACTAAGAAGTTTTTAAATGCACAAAATTGATAAGAAATATGGAAATTTGAATAGGAAAATATATATTGATTCAAATTTGGAACATTTATTGGCATCAAATTTTACTGAAAGTTTATTTTTGAAGTGTTCAAATGCTTATAAAATTTCACACGATATTTCAGATTTTTATTTTAGGCAGATTTTATCCAAAAATATCGGGAAAAAAGTGTTGATTCTTAAATAACATATTTCGTAAATTTGAAATTGTCCTCTGCTTCGCGCCTCTTTTGCACGGTTTCGACAGAAATACACAATTCTCAATTCCGACTCGATAACCGAAAGCGTGAAATCTAAAAATAGCATTGCATGGAGGAAGCGAGGAGAATAAGGAGAAGTGGGACGAGCCGTTCTCACGTGCAAGAGCGACGAGGAAGAAACAAAGGCAGCGCGCGCCGCTGCCCCTTTCAAAGAAATTCTGATGGTAAATCATTTCTGGATTTTCTAACTTTCATTATTTACCGACGCGCAAAGTACACCTTTTGCGCAACGCGTTCAGAGGGCGCGTTTATCAGCCCATTTTTGTGAAATTCTCTTATTCCATTACTTTAGCAATCTCCCAACTCATCTCTGTCTTACGTTTATGACATTAAATCACATTCGGGATATGTGAACAATAATACCCCTCTTTGTTTAAAACGAAGATAGAAACATTTACCATTATAAATCTCACTGTCTCACTGTTAATAAGAATCATTTGTAACTGAAGTCTGAATCCTTCACTTGTATTTTGTATAAAGAAAAGTCATGGATTCTGAATGTTACAAGAGACTTATTAGGATTATGGACCAAGCCTATCAATTATTAAAATATAATTCAAGTTTCGAATTGTATGAAAAATGGTTGAAATTCGGTAAACGAAATATTCGTTTAATAAATAAATTTTTTAAAGTTAACAAAAATAAGTTATCAGTGCATGAGAAGATGAGGATAACATCTACACTTGGAATACTGAAAGCATTAAACACTAAAATAAACCAACTACGGAAGAAAGGAAGAGGTATAGCACTATCGAGTCAAGAGGAAAAGAGAAGAATAAGGTGGGAAGATTTAGAGACTGCATTTCAGAATAGAATTAAAACGAGTTCTATTGTTAATTTAACACATATAGATTTAAAACATTTTTTGGAGGATGCTAAGTTATTAACAATTAAAAAAATAAACAGTGTTTTAAGGCAATATCCAAATTTGAAAATTAATGTAATTTTATATGGTAAATTTAAAACTAGTAGAAGGGAAAATGGATGAAGCTATAAAGTATTTCAACACAAAGAACGATATTATTTCTCAATCAACAGATTTAGATGCGTGGTATGATGAAAAAGTAAAGGCTCAGCTTTTAGTAAATGCTTAAGAATTTCAGGAAGAAAATTCTGGTTGGTCTTTAATTGAAATTATGAATTTATTAGTAAATATAAATAAATATGCCCCTTTTCAAATTGGATTATCAACGTACAATAATTTACCAAAGTATATTCAAACACAAAAGGCAGTGGTTAATATAAAAAATAACGATCCTTATTGTTTTTTGTGGTCAGTCACGGCAGCATTGAATCCCGTAGTAAATAATGCATGCTTAATGAGTTCTTATCCTCATTTTAGTGAAGTGTTAAAATACGATAACATAAAGTTTCCAATCAGTTTTTCTGACATCAAAAAGTTTGAAAAAATGAATATTTTAAGTATAAACATTCATGGTGAAGATAATGAAAAATCTAAAAAAACAACAGAAATCGTTCCTTTTTATATAAGTCAAGAAAAATAAAATTTACTTGTAATTCATCTTTTAATGAAAGAAAATACTTTAGTTGATGTTAATGAAGAAGATTATATTGGTGATGATGAAATTGATATTTCTAAACCAATTTATCATTTTTCATGGATAAAAAATTTATCTAGATTAATAAGTTCACAAGTCACAAGAAATGAGCATCGAATTTTAATATGTGACAGATGCCTATGTCATTTTAGATTAGAAAAATCTTTTCGAAGTCATATATTGACATGTCAAAATATAAATAAATGTAGAATGATTTTACCAGATCATGAAAATAATATTTTGAAATTTAAAAACTATCAATATAAAGAAAAGGTGCCTTTCGTTGTATATGCTGATATTGAATGTCTTCTGGAGCCAGTGGTTGACTCACACATGAATACATCTATTTATCAAAAGCACGTTCCTACAAGTGTCGCTTATAATGTACTATGTAGTTTCGATAATTCAATTTCTAAAATTAAACTTTATCGTGACAAAGACTGCATTGAATGGTTCATAAATGAACTAAAATGTTTGGCTGAAAAAGTAGATGAGTACTCTCTAAATTTGAATCAGTCAAAATCTTCTAATTATCAGTGAAATTTGACGGATTCAAATAGCTAAAAAGAGGTTACTGTAAATCAGTCAAATTTCACTGATTATTTCAGTGAAAATTGACTGATTTGACAGTGAAAAATATTTTTTTTACTGATTCATCAGTGAAAATCAACTGAATTAACAGTGAAAAATATTTTTTCACTGATGAATCAGTGAAAACGAAAATCACTGATTCAATCAGTGAAAATTTGACTGATTCAGATTTAGAGAGTATTTAAAAATTATAGTACCAATGGAGCCTCTAACTAATCAACAAAAACAAGAATTTAAATTTGCAAAAATTTGTCACATTTGTGAAAATCCTTTCAAAATTGATGATATCAAACACCGTGATCATTGCCACTTTACAGGCAAATATCGCGGTGTTGCTCATCAGGGTTGCAATATAAATTACAAGAATTCATACGTGATTCCAGTAGTTTTTCATAATTTATCAGGTTATGATTCCGATTTTTTTATCAAAGCTTTAGCGACAAGTTTTGAGGGAAATGTCAGTTTATTACTAATAAATAAGGATAAATACATTTCTTTTACAAAAAATGTTGAAAAAACTAATGTAAAGCTACGATTTATTGACTCTTTTCGATTTATGCCGAGTAGTCTTGAAAAATTAGCATTATTTCTCAATAATGATGAAAAAATAATAACAAAAAGACACTGTGTGAATGATAATGAATTTAATTTACTAACTAGAAAAGGTGTATTTCCATACAGTTATATTGACAATTGGGAGAAATTAGAAGAACATCAATTACCCCCAAAAGAGGCTTTTTTCTGTAAGTTAAATAATTCAAGTATTTTTAATGAAGATTATCAGCATGCTCGTAGAGTTTGGGAAACTTTCAACTTGAAAACTTTAGGTGAATATTCAGATCTTTACCTCAAAACTGATGTCCTACTTTTATCTGATATTTTTGAAAATTTTAGACACCATTGTTTAAAAACATATAATTTAGATCTATTGCATTATTACACGGTACCTGGACTTGCTTTTGATGCAATGTTAAAATTTACTAAAATAGAACTCGAATTGTTGACCGATCCTGAAATGTTATTGTTCATCGAACGTGCTATTAGAAGTGGTGTCTCTCAATGCTCTAATAGATATTCAAAAGCAAATAATCGATATATGGAGTCCAATTTTGATCCAAATTTACCTGAATCATATATTATTTACTTTGATATTAATAATCAGTACGGTGCAGCTATGAGTGAGTTTTTACCTTACAGAAATTTTGAATGGGTAGAAGATTTTTCAATGATTGATTTTTTAAACATTCCTGATAATTCATCTGTAGGTTTTATACTTGAAGTGGATTTTGAATATCCCGAACAGCTTCATGATTCACATAAAGATGTACCTCTATGTCCAGAGCATTTCATAGCCCCCAATTCAAAATGCAAAATTTCAAAACTGATGACAACTCTATTACCCAAGAATAATTACATTGTTCACTATACATATTTTACATTGCATTTAAGTTTGGGTGTAAAATTAACAAAAATTCATAGAGTTTTGAAATTTGATCAAAAACCTTGGTTAAAAAGTTACATTGATCTGAATACAGAATTAAGAAAAAAATCAGACAATGATTTTGAGAAAAATTTTTATAAATTAATAAATAATTCTGTATTTGGAAAAACGATGGAAAATGTTAGGAAGCATAAAGATGTAAAATTAGTTACAAAGTGGGATGGGAGGTATGGCGCAAAAGCTCTAATAGCAAAACCAAATTTTCACAGCTGCACCATATTTGATAAAAATATGGTTTTAATAGAGCTTAATCGATTAAAAGTATATTTTAACAAACCAATTTATACAGGTTTTACCATTCTCGATATATAAAAAATAATGATTTATGATGTTCATTATAATTATATGAAACATAATTTTGGAAACTGTTCTCTCACACGGGTCCGCTAGGGTTCCAATCAAATTTGGGACATAAGGACAAGTTGGAAGTTATTTAGTATCATTGTATTTATTTGTGATATATTAAATGTTCGAAAATGAATCAAAGTTGAGTAAAATTCAGAAGTGTAGGGTGAAGTATGAAAGCGTGCATTAAAAATTTTTAAATATATATATTATTACTCGTAGTAAAGGGTTTCCCAATAAGGGTGATATGTTTTGAAATTGAAAAAAAAACACTGAATATTCATTCGGAATTGATCGAAATCTTTTTTATTATATTGGATATTCTATGCCATTTATGATTTAAACAATATATCGGCCAAATGTCCCCCGAGACTTGAGCCAAAAATGCGCCTCATCAGAAAAGATGATTTTTTGATGAAAATTGGGATCATTTTCAATTGATTCCAGAGCCCAATCCGCGAACTCCCGACGCAAACGATGGTCATTAGGCTTCAGTTCTTGGACCAGAATCATCTTATAGGGATGCAGGCCAAGATCCAATCGCAAAATACGCCAGGTAGTCATCCTGGACAGGCCCAATTCCTGAGATCGGCGTGGCACGGACAATTCACGGTTTTCCTCGATACTGGCCTGTATGGCGGCTATATTCTGTGTAGAACGTGCGGTACGCATACGATTTTTAGGCTTAGTATCCAATAGAGTAAATTCACTCTCCAACTTATCGATTATTCGACGAATTGAGAGCGCGGATGGAGCAGAATGACGACCATATTTTGCACGATATGCTCTTTGAACACCGACAAAACTTCTCGAATTTTGATAAAATAATTGGACAATTTCCAAACGTTGTGGAAGCGTGAAACTACTCATGATTAAATGGCAAACCTTACTGATGACAACTGACAGCAGACGTCAAAAATTTCAGTTCAAATGAGCCCGATAGGGACATTCAAAATCATATCACCCCTATTGGGAAACCCTTTATAAGTATAAAAAACCAATCTTTTATTAAATCACAAAAATAGTAGAGCTTTCCGTTCATTCTTCTCTACGCTTCAATCGAGAGTTGAGTAAACCGTGAATCGCAAGATTTATTCCAACAGCTACATCTATTCACGCAGGAACGAATGAAAGTAATCTGTGCCTTGGGCACACATGAAAAATTTTTAATTTCAAAAACTTAAATTCTTAAAATTAAATTGATCTTATGAAAATTAAAACAACAAAAAAATCGATAAGTGTATTACATAAAATATGAAATATCACATCAATTACTCAGGCAGAATAATAATTTGGAATTCGCAAATGTAAAATCCATATTTTGAAAATATAAAACACAGAAAATAAAAGAACCTTCTTTTAAATGTTTTTATACAAAATACTTCTTAATAATAATGCAATTTTTTAATGTACATTTGAAAATTTAGTTTCACTAAACTTCATACGTTGTTATAATAAAAATGTATACTAAATGTTATTTAATAATTATATTATATATATTAATAATCATAGTTATAATAATCTATTGATTATATTAATTTTTTAAAATATTTTATCAATCATTTATGAAAAAAGTTGATTTGTTTTTACTTGAGTAAGGCTAAAAAATTTTATTGACGGCACTTACTCTCACAAGCTCTGAATAACTCATGCAGTCACTATATAAGAAAGTTCCAAGTTTTATATCTCAGCATTGTAAGCGAGCGTGTGCGTGATACGACGAAAGCGTATCGTACTATATATAAGTGTATTTATTAGGTTTATATATGTAAGGTTATATGTTTAAGTGCATTTGTAATTTGAAATGTGATTGGCTACGTCTGAATGGTGTGAATGGATTTGTAAGTTGTTTATGTATGTACCGGATGACTATTGGCAGGCTCGAGGTAAGAATTTTTTTTTTATTTGCGAGAACCATACCGTTGAAAATCCAAAGGATAGGTTGGGTTAAGGAAGAGGTGATTGAAAGAGATAGACTACATATTTGATTGACAAAGAGATAAAAAAAGATAGAGTTGGTTAGATGAGGGATAAAATGAGATTAAAAACACCGGATTGGGAGAGATACACATTTGACTTTATTGAAAAAGGGATAGAAAAAGATAGAATTAAAAACACAAAGGATAGATTGGGATAAGGAAGAGGTCATTGAAAGAGATAGACTACATATTTGATTCACAAAGAAATAAAAAAAGATAGAGTTGGTCAGATGAGGGATAAAATGAGATTAAAAACACCGGATTGGGAGAGATAGACATTTGACTTTATTAAAAAAGGGATAGAAAAAGATAGAATTAAAATTCCAAAGCATAGGTTGGGATAAGAAAGAGGTGATTGAAAGAGATAGACTACATATTTGATTGACAAAGAGATAAAAAAGGATAAAGATGAATTGGCAAGAGATAAAAGTAGATACATAATAATTAGAAAGAGATAGGATGGAATAAACAAGAGATTGGAAGAGATACTATTAAATAGGTGTTTAATAGAAAGAGATACAAGTGGATAGACGGATGATATAAAGATATACAAGTGGATAGACGTGTGATAGATTGAGATAAGTTTTTCTTATTTTTCTCTATCTCAGAGATATAAAATGATTCAAAGTGATAGGATTTCTATCTGTTTACTTCCAGCAGGGGAGCGCATTGTAAATTGAGAGAAATATTTATTTGAAATGAGGAGATAATTTTTGGTAGGATCAAATAATTATTTTCTCCGAAGATGTGATTTACTGTTTAAAATGGTCAAGTAGTAAAGTGTATTGAGTAATAATGGATGCAAAGAACGATAATATTGCCTATGGTAAGTTAGTGATTTGTGTCAAAAAGATGTTACGAATATGAATAAACCTGTTTGGAAATTTAAGAAATATTTCTTAAATTTGAAGTAATATAAACTTCATGAATTGTAAGGAGTTAAGTTAAACGTTGTCATGGTTCTCTTAAATAACAAAAAAATTCTCACCTCGAACCTGCCATTAATCATCCGATACATACATATATAAACATCATACAATTACATTCACACCATTCAGTCGTAGCCAATCATATTTTCTATCGCAAATACACTTAAATATACAACTTCGCAAATATAAACTTAGTAACTAAAACATATATATAGGACGATATCAAAGATATTATAAACCTAGATGCGGTGCAGGGCGTCAGAGTGGGAGAACGATATATATAGCTAACCACTTTTTCTGCCATATCGAAGTGCTGCCCTCATCGTACTACCAAGCCAAATCAAATCCAGCAAAGAAATGTCAATAACGTTTGGATAAAGCAGAGCCAAAAATTCGTTTCAAAGACTTTTAAGGTTAGGAATGTCAAATTTGACAGCTTGACAACATAATGTAAACAAAAGTTATTGCATGATGATTAATTAAGAATTACAATTACGAATAAAAAATATTTTCCAAATAAGTGTCGAACTTTTAAATTATATTAAATTAATAATTAAGATCCAAAATATTTTAAAAGTGAATTTTTAAAAGTATTTTAATTGAAGATATGTGTTGTTGTTGATACTTGACTCTAGGTTCCAAAGTAAATAAAAACTTAGATTTACGCAGTTATAGAAGTTTTTGTTCTGATCGAAACCCTCATCAGTGATTTATTTTTAATATAAAAAATGCATAATAAAAAGTTATTAACTTAAGATTTCTTTGATGGAAATTTTTAAAAATCAACATTTGAGGAAGAAAACTTGTAAAAAGCTGCCTAAAATTATCATTAAGTCCTTTCATCGATATGAAACCAAATAATTATATCCCACAACATTATTTTCAATTTGAAGAATTTGAATTCCTTGTATGGAAAAAAGACGCTTTCGACTACGCTGGGATTTGAGTCCAAGTCTCAGTGGAAAAATTTCGAACTCAACCCATTAATTTAAAATTATTTACAATTATTTTATACCAACGAAATATTTTAAAAATTGTTGAATTCTTTCAACCTCTTCTTTCGAAACAATGTCAAGTTTCTTATTGTCTCGCATGCAAAACTATGTTGATTTTTAAAAATTTCCAACAAAGAAATCCTAAGTTAACAACTTTTTATTATGCATTTTTTATATGAAAAATAAATCTCTGATGAGGGCTCCGATTAGAACCGAAACACATTTTGAAAAACTAAATAATATTTTTCAATTTCATACATATTCAATTATATGAATAGGTAATTTACAGATGCGAGATCTTGTACTTCGTTAAAGCATGATTTTTAGGACTTCTTTTAGGTGTGGAAATTTCATTATTTTTATCCACTTTTTAATATTTTAGGATGCCTATCTAAATAAATCCTCAGGCTGATCGAGCTCATTCATTGCCCCAAACTTTATTCATGTTCCAAGTTAAGGGGGATTTCTACCTTGTTGAGTCAAAAAGCTATACCATTTTCTCGAATTTTTCGGGAGAAAAGTTAAAAAGATAAACACTTGAAATTTTGTCTAGGTATTAAAGTAATTGTATTAAGGTAGTTCATTCACGAAAATTAGACCTCAGGCAAAAATAGATAATTTTGCTTTCAGGAATAGCAATATTATTATTGAAGGGCTAATTTGAAAGAGAAAAGATTATTTGTCATGAAAAAATTTGAAATACAAAAAAATAATTTTATTAATAAATTTTATTTTTGCCCAAACTTATTTTTTTATCGCTTCGAGCCAAAGGGCATAACCGGGTTTCTATATGAAATCGGCCTTGAAACCAAATCAAATTTCGCATCGACTATATTTTACCATTTTCGTTTTTTGCGTTTTTTAGCTAAACTAATAATAGGAAAATTTTGAAAAAAATCAGGATTGTTTTTTCCAATAAACGATACATTTGTGAATTTTTGCAGATTTTGTTATGCATAATTCGTGACGTAAGAAATTACGAAAATTTTTGCACACAATTTTATTCATGTTTGATTTGCGTGACCACTCTTTTGAATTATGCTATTCATTAGTTACCTATCGATAATTAAAACAGAATTTTTGCAGATTTTTGCAAGGTGTGGATGGGGGTAAAAAAATAAAAACCGTCAAAATACACATTCTTCCAACCCCAGGTAGAAATGTCTTAAGTTTCACTTGTCAGTTGATTAGTAAATAGTAAGTCAAAACTAGTAAAAAAATATTCGTAAGGGACTTACTAGTTATTTGTAAGTTTAACTATTACAAGCTAAACTGGAGTAAAACTTGTCCGGTTTCCCCCGTGATTAACTTTTGAATATTTCTTGTAAGTAATTGTTGAGGCATTTGTAAGCGAAAACTTGGAATCATTTCATTTAATGTGTGCATACTAAAAATACAAGTTAAATGTCACCATAAAATTTAATCCGTTAGTGAGGTGTTGGAAAAAAAATTTTGCATATGGAAGAATGGACCGAAAAAGGGAAGAAAACAGAAACCGAGTGAAGAGGTTTCGTAAACGGAGAAAAATGAACCAAAAGTATCAGTATGAGTCCGGTAAGTATTCATCGCAATAGGTCTATATACTATAGGTTATGACATTAGTTTTTCAATAAAATTCTCAATTTCCTTGTTTTGTTTCTTGGAAAAAATGTTGCACAATCATATCACGTACAATTTTTGTTTAATCTACAAAGTCCTTTGATTACTTTCCTACTTAATCTATAATTCCTCGGGATCCCGCATAAGTTTTCGTTGCCTGGTTTTCAAAAACCTTTTTTTATTCTCATTTTTGGTGTTAGGTTCTTATATAACGTTTTTTATGGCAGATGGATCATGTGATGCGGCAGAATTTTTTGGAATCGACGTTCAAGGCCCATCAACATCAAATTTTATTACTCGAAATCTTCACTGACATTAAAGTACATATGTCAGATTTCGATTCCTGAGATAGAACTGTCTATTTTCTCAAAAATAACTAGAGAGTGCCTCAACAATACTTGAAAAGTTTAGACTCACTAATAACTTAAATGGCGTAGCATTACATTTCTTTTGAATAACTTACAATTTTTCCTCAAGAGGGCCTCACTAGTTGAAAAGGAAAACTTACGAGTATCTCAAATAAAACTTTTGAAAATTTCTACTTGGGACATCTTATTATTAAAGCACTTTTTATAATAATAGTAGACTAACGAAAAAAAAATTGTTATTTGCTAATAAACCTCTAACACGGTTTACTGCTAAAATTTTTGCAAAATATTTTGCGAATTTTGGTTGTTGCGAAAAATCGAAATTCATATTTTGTACAATTTTTGAGTGCGCACCTTAATTATATACCTAAAATTTGCGTAATACTTGCAGCTATCACTATGAATTTTTTCAGATTTTTCAAAGATGGCGTTTTTTCAAAAAATCAATTTGTTTGAAAAAAACATTTTTTTTATCATTAAATTTGGAGTAAAAATTTTCGCAAAAAATACTGCTACATTGGCCATCTAATGATACGTTTGTGTAATTTTTTTCAGAATTTTTCCTAGTTTCAGTTTTAAAATAATTGAAAAAGAACAAAAACACTTTTTTGTTTTGTTTATCCCATAACTTTTTAAATAATGCATGAAATAATCTCAATTTTTGGGTTTCTTCATTATTTATGTTAGTCTATCAATCCTTGAAATTTCAAGTAAATCGGAAACATAGAGTCCTGAACCCGTCCGATTTGCCATGGAACCCACCATATATTCTTGCAATTCATGTATATTTAATAAATTATTCTAAAATAATTATAATTATAATCCAAACCACTTCTATACCCTCTTTATTTTATTTTGCAAATTCTTTTCCTCAACTATAAATTTAATAAAGTTTGGTAAAAATTTAAAAATGAAAGTAAGTAAATAAATTCTTTTGACAATAATTTTAATCAACTTGGAGTGTTGGGGAAATTAAATTAAAAAATAAAAAAAATTGAGTAAAAAATTGAAGTATTAAATTTCATACGATATTACTGCATTTTTGTATTTGAAAGTATAAATATGGTTTATAAATAACAATGCTTATATTTATTCCATCGTAACTCAAAATATTTTCATTATTCAATAAAACAACTGGCAATATCTTCCAATATCATAATATCAGAACTTCCAATTTCGAGAACGTATTTTCTATGGTTTGAATAATTTTCTTTTTGGTTAGAGTCTTTCTTTGCGAATACATAATATATATTTCTTTCTTTCCATTAAAATAATGAAAAAAATTCATAAAAATATTGCTGGTTTATTATTCAGTACATTAATAGTCTTAAATATAAATTTAACTTAATTTATTCCTATATAAATACACATTCATGAGTGGATAACAATAAATGAAAGAACACACACACATTTATATGAATCTAATACTTATATTTTGAACAGGGAAATTCAGATATTACAATATAAGGATAAAGTAAGAAGTACTTTACTGAAAATATAACTTTATGCTTGAATGGACAAACAGAGACTGAAGAGGCTAAAACCTAAGGACAGCTGACTAACTAAGGGTTAATACCTCCAGTCGCTGCGTAGTTACCTGAGTACAAGAATTGGTTTCTCAGTTTAGACTATAAAGTGTGAATCATCGTTGTCTCCAACATTTTTTAATTTCAATCAAGTAATGTTAAGTGTAGAATGTTTAAAGAGAGATATTTTGACGAACTTTTTTTATCGATTATTGCATCGAGAATTTCTGTATAATGAAATTTGTCACATAGATGCTATTTGTTGCATTTTTGAGCGGGATATGGTTGCTAATAATTTTAAGTTCTGTTCTATACTCTATATATAATTTTGTTGTAAAAAAGGAAGTCTAAGAGCTATAAAGAGGAGCTATAAAGTCATAAACTTTCCAACTTCGGAAAATAAAATTGATATGCCTCGACTTCTTTGATTAAATAATTTTATTTGAAGTTCAACAATTTTTAAATTTAAATAAAAAAATAAGACATTTTATGCGAAAATTTTAAGTTGAAAGTATATCTGAATCTTGTTTTTTACAAAGGTAAAAAAAGTCTATAATTTCTAAGATTATCATCTTATTTCAATATTTTGATATCTCTTCTTAAATGCTGTTTTGAAATTGTCTGTAAAAGGGTTTAAAAAATATTGTTCTATTATTGAATTTTTTTTATAATTAATCGATTAATTTGAATACCATATTGAGATATAAGTAGAAATTAATAGTAGTATATTTTTGGAAAATATTATCTTTGAGGTCCGTAAATGATAAAATTAATATCAATCTGACATTTCAGCTTAGATCGGAACCCTCATCAGGGTTTTTTTTTATTAAATTATGAAAATATACAGAAAAAGTCGGTTGTTAAATTGACGTAACTTTTTTATATGACAATTGTAATAGTTTGTTTTTGGGGTTTACTAAGTATACTTATTCCAAGAAATATAAATTATGTATTTTACACCCATACAATACATACTCAATTTGTCGTGCAAAAAATGTCACGTAAAGAATTTCTTTGAAATATTTTTCTTGAAAAAAATGTTTTTAGGATTGTTTTATATTCAAGCCTTTCGTTTTCAAATATATAATATATTTACCATGTAAAAAAGCTACGTCTTTTCAAATCTAAAATATTTCATTCCAAGAAAATCTCAATTCAGCTTCCCACTTTTTCTGTGTATTTTTAGGTTTTAACAGGTTTTAATAAAAATCACTAATAAGGGCTCCGATCTGAGCCAAAATGTCAGATTCATATTAACTTCATCATTTTCGACTAGAAAGTCAATCTTTTCCAACAATAAACCAGTATTTAAGACCAAAGGTCAATACAACTTGCACTTTCAATTAATAGTATAGTACACAAAAAAACTTTTTATATCAATTTTTACTAAAGTATTTTTCAATTTAGTGAAAAACGTATCACTCTAAGACTTTTTGTCAACAAAAAAATACTAAACTTTAGAAGAATGATATGAAACTTTAGTCTGAATTATATTAAAATTTGTTATGAACTATGCTATAGTTTCATATCATTCTCCTAAAGTTTAGTATTTATTTTGACAAAAGGTCTTAGAGTGATACGTTTTTCCCTAAATTGAAAAATACTACAGTAGAAGTTGATATAATAAAAATTGAATTAAAATATTATGAATTTTAAATAAAATTGTAATTATATTTTAAAATGTTATACTTAATTTTGCTCTGAATATTTTTAATTTACAAAAAATTTAAAAAGTTTAATTAGGAATTTCAAAGTGACATGTTTGATAACATGTCTACTATTATATTGACCCAAATTCATTTAAACTTATAGGTATGAATCACTATTATTTCAGTACAGGATTTTTTTCACGTACTCCTGTATTCTGTTCCGGATATATTTCTATGTACATAATACGAAAAAATGTAAATAATGAACAATAAATTCAATTCAATTTGAAGAAACATTATTACAAGTACTTATTTGCTGAGGAAATTGATTCTGATTGTAAATTAGAGTCAACATACAAACTAGACAATCCTTGTTATTTTTATTTTTTATAATTCGGAAATTCAGCTTTGTAAAAAGGGAGTCTAATGTGGATATATGTTTAAATATTATTTATATTCATTTTTTACAATGATTGATTAAAATTAAAATTTATTTATTCATTAAAATTTAATACTTGATTTTTAAATTTATTCATTTATTAATTAAAATTTAATAATTTATTATTAAATTATATTTAATTAAAATATAATTATAATATAATATTCAATAATTAATTATAATTTAATATTATAATTAATTAATTAATGTTTAGTGACTACCCATAAGCTTCTGATATTAAAAACAATAAAAAATTCAAAATCAAACTCATCATATTTTACGCCCAAATGTTCAACATCATATCTTGCGTTTTATGGCTGGACTTGAATATTTTCAATTTATACAGCTTAAGCAAATGTAAGCTTGTTGGTATTCGAAAGGATTGAGGGGTACGGGGAGAGTTGTGGACAGCGTTCCTAAGGTTTAGTTGGCGAACTCCTTCGATTGGCCAAATCCCCGGGCAGAGGTGTACGGGGGGACCTGAACATTTTCGCCGGACGCGCCGTCAACAATCTTCGCGGGGAACTAGGCCTGCACCGCATCTAGGCTTATAATATCTTTGACGATATGCTTTCGTCGAATCACGCACACGTTCCAAGCCGTGCAAACCTAATGGAAAGGTGGTGGACCGTTAGCAACTAGCGCCGCGTACAGCACTGCGCATGAACTACCATTATGTGTGCACGTGTTAGTGCATATACATGCATACGTAGGTTCTTTAAATGTGTTACAAAGAATATATTCAAATAAAATTAAAAGGAAATTGAAGATTTAGCGCAAAATTGTGAAAATTTAATTCAAGATTGAGAAGTTATGTTGATATCAACTCACTCTTTAATTACATTTACACAATTTTGCCTTAAATCATGGTTTTCTCGTCATAAATAAAAATCAAAAATATCTGTAATTTGTATTTTTATTTTCAGAAAATATAGTTGCTTAGCACATTTTGCGTTGATTTTTGTACTACAAGATAATCGAACACTTTGTGGGGTCGAGATAGCTCTCTTCGGTGTTGTGTGAAAGTCTTCTCCAAATACATCCTTGCTGCTTCCTGCTTCTGGGATATCTTCTGATTCTTTTTTCTGGAATATAGATTAAAAGCATTTAATTTATATGAATTTTTGAAATTTATTTCGTAGGTATTTTATAAAATAAAACTCCAGTCATATGTTTCGCGAAATTGTGGTGGGAATTTCTGACATTGTGGAATTTGTATTGGCAATTCTCAGCTATTTTTTCATAAATAATCCTTTGTAATTTTATACTATATATGTACTTGCATCTATATCTTCAGTAACATTTAGACAGAAGTACACTGCCGGTTGAAATTATTTGTTCACGTGTTGTTTCAGCTATTCCTAAAGTGTCTTAATTTTTATAATAACAAGTTGAAATTTTTTTCTTTATCATAAAATAAAAGTTAATAAAATTTTGCAAATAACAAATAAAACAAAATAAAAAATAATAAAATAAACTAAATAACAAAAATTGAAGAAATTTTTTTTTTCACAGAAAAATTTCTTCAATTTATATTGGAAAATACCATCTAGTTTTAAATAACGTTGGATTAATTCTAAATCAGAGGTTGATAAGGTCGATATAGTAGAGTTCCGTTGTCACGTACAGTGATACACTCTTCTAATGATCGACATAATCGACTGAAATGATTTAGAAAAATCAGAAAAAATAACAAAATGTTAATTTTATAAAAAAATATTTCAGAAAACTTGAAATTTCAATCATTCTGAAAAATATTAACAACTCTGAAATTAATTAAGATTTTTAAAAGTTTTTTGTCTCATTTAAATAGTAGGTTTCCATAGTATTTTGCTAACTAATCAAGATATTTTCAGATTTTTTTTCCTGGATTCTACCCGGCGTCAAAAATGATACAAAAAGGTCATAAAATTTTAAAAATGTGTAGCTACTTCCAAGAAATTTTTAAAAACCAATGTGTATCATATTTTAATAAAATTTATAGATTACTGTCTTCATTTGAAAATTTTCGACATGTTTGTACCATGTTTGACCCCAGGGTAGAATCCAAAAGAAAAATTCTAAAAATATTTTGATAAGTTAACAAAATACTATGAAGAGTAAGCTTCAAAATGAGACCAGAAACGTTTAAAGGTCTTAATTAATTTCAGTGCTATTAATATTTATTCAAAAAGATCGAAATTTGGCGTTTTTTGAAATATATTCTTATAAAATTATCATTTTGCCTTCAACTTGGGCTCACTAGATGCAAAATTTAAATAATTATAAAAATTAAGACACTTTAAGAATAGCTAACACAGTAGGTGAATAAATAATTTTGACCGGTAGTGTATATACTACTTTTTTTAGTTTGGTATCTCAAAATTACGTGCTAGAATTTTATTGTCATTCCTAAGGAAGTTTTAGATACTTCATCGAAGTTTCTTGTACTATTTTATGTAAATTTTCTTACGATTTTTACATTTTTTCACATTTTCGAAGTTTACTTCGAAATAGGGCTCATATATGTAATATTTTATTTAGTGCACTTAAAATTTTAGAAATAAAGATCACTAATGAGGACTCTGATCAGAGTCGAAAAGTTTGAAATTATATACAATATCGTATGAAATTAAAAATATTGTTACTTACGTGTGCAAACTGCACGCTACTTTCTTCAAAGTCTCGTGTGCCTTCTGCAGGTTTTTCTACTTCGGGAATAAAAATTTCGAAGTCTGATGGGGAAGAAACACTCGCCGGTTTAATGTTCACATCACTTCCACTCGACACATCACTACACGACGGTAAATTTAACGACGGAAAAATGTCGATGACAAATAAGAAATTGTCTTTCTAGTACTTCGAGGTATCCTAACCTCGACAAGTAGGGAATGAGCATGCTTTTATCCATCGTTGTCCGGCATTTTCTTTCTTCGGAAACCGATGAATTGACACATTGTTCTTCCGACCCCGTTTGGAGGTACACCCACTCACAGCACACTGAATTTCGTACTTCGAATTCATTTTAAATGATTATAAAGCGCGATCGCGTACGAATTGTTGATACATGTATACAACAATGGCGGAACTCATACGAAGCCGTTCCCTTTGCCGCACTCCGACCGCTTCCGACAACTAGCGCCGCGTACACCACCGCACATGAACTATCCTACGGGGACACCCAATACATTAGAGGTCGACCTGCCCTGCACACGTTCGCTTACAATCCTGAGACATAAAATATGGAACTTTCTTATATAGGCACCGTGCGAAGTCATGGTAGGGAGAGTTAAATCGACGCCAGCGCACGCAGTGGATAATTTAGGCATTAAAGGAGGCTGTTTTATATTTCCGAGCAATCACAATACATGTGCAAATCTAAATTTTGTTTTAAATAAAAAAATATAGCTGAAATGAGCCACCGAAGTTGTTGTGTTGTGCATTGTAAAAATACAAGCAGGAAAAGTGAGTGTAAATTTTATAAATTTCCAACGTCTAAATGGAAAATAAATCAAAGGAATAAGTGGGTAGCTGCAGTAAGAAGGCAAAAGTTATTATTTCTACGGAACTCTTGGACATCCCGTACGTGTTCTGCTAGAACGAGATTTTTACCTTTAATTTTCGTTTGTGGTTGAAATTCTATTGTACGTTTAATTGATTGAAAGCCTGTTTTAATAATTATATCCATGATGAATTTGAATCTGAAAATAAACAATTAATATTTATTTACTCAACAAGTACCTAAAATTGTCATCATGAAATTTCAATTTAATTCTTTCTTATTTTTCTAGTCTGTTTATGTTTATGTTTATCGCACTGATCTCTATAATACACTGGATGCCAATGAGATAAGGAAAAAACTTTTCATTGTTTTCTTTTAAGAATTGTTTATTTATTACTTTTGCACGTAGTTTAAAAATTAAGGTGTTGAATTAGTCACTACTTTAGTTTGACATTTAAAACATCTTGTTTGTGATACTCTGGTGATTTTTAATTAAGTGGTTTTCTGATTGTGAAGTACTTTCGTAACTGATGTTTTGTACTATTATTTAGTGGTAATCTTCTATATTATCACTTAGGTCTTTATAGAATTGGATTCTATTATTTATTAAGATACTAGTCACAGCATGTACATATTTAATTTTCATGTAATATCTGCATTCAGTATTTATGATATTTTAGGGTTTGTTTCTGTTCCAATTTTATTATTTTCTAATAAATTAAAATGTTCGTAAACGACCAAGATACAATAGTTTATAATCTTTGTATATATTTAAAATTATTTCTATTACTTCTTTCAGTTGCAGCAACTTATTACTCCTGAGCAATATAAACGTATGATGAAATACGCCAACAAGATCGAGTGATTCAACATTTCTTAAAACAGAGGGGGATGGAGCTTTTTTTTAGTTTTTAAAACCGTTTATATACAGGTACATAAGGGTTGAATTATGAAACGCGAATTAATTTATAGTAGAAATAGTTATTTTCTACTAGCGGGCCATAAAGTGGACTTTATTGCCCCGTGCGGGGCAAACAAATCCACTTTCTGACCCGCTAGTAGAAAAAAAATCGTGTGTAACACGGGAAAAACATTTATTTTACTCGTGTGGTTGTTACCCTCGCTTTGCTCGGGCATCAAACTTCACACTCGCAAAATAAATTTTTTTTTCACCAGTTGCACAATGTACTATTATGTGTGACTATTAATAGTTCACGTTCAGAACGTGAGATAATTTTTACACTACTCAAAGGTACGTTTAATTGTTGAATTCTGTAATCTATATTTGATAAATTTAT
Organism: Diplolepis rosae; assembly: GCA_030998225.1. Taxonomy (NCBI): domain Eukaryota; kingdom Metazoa; phylum Arthropoda; class Insecta; order Hymenoptera; family Diplolepididae; genus Diplolepis; species Diplolepis rosae. Next base: position 2,336,138 of record JAPYXD010000056.1, read on the forward strand.
AATAAATTTATATTTAATTATAGTTGAGAAATAAATACATATGCCCATTTAAATATATACAACATTATATACCATAATAATAAATATTACCAAGTTATATTTTAGTATTATTTAATGAATTTCATTTCATTAGTTCAATTATGTATACTATCAATACTAGTACTGGTAAAAAAGCATGAATTTCATATTGTTTCTTTAATATTTACACTTTTTCCTTTTTACTATATTTGAATTTACCGCAGCATTCTTTGTAATAAATCAAAGTAAATATGGCGGCTCAGCCTTCAATTGGGTATACGACTTTGCGGACTTTCCCATTGGCATTATGCATCCAGTGTATTATAGGCACCGTGCGAAGTCATGGTAGAGAGAGTTAAATCGACGCCAGCGCACGCAGTGGATAATTTAGGCGTTAAAGGAGGCTGTTTTATATTTCCGAGCAATCAAAATACATGTGCAAATCTAAATTTTGTTTTAATTAAATAAATATAGCTGAAATGAGCCACCGAAGTTGTTGTGTTGTGAATTGTAAAAATACAAGCAGGAAAAGTGAGTGTAAATTTTATAAATTTCCAACGTCTAAATGGAAAATAAATCAAAGGCATAAGTGGGTACTGTAGGGTGTTTCATGAACTGATGCTTGTCGAATTATACGAGATTTTATTAAATAACTTTCATTATTTCTACGGAACTCTTAGACATCTCGTACGTGTTCTGCCAGAACGAGATTTTTACCTTTAATTTTCGTTTGTGGTTGAAATTCTATTGTATGTTTAATTGATTGAAAACCTGTTTTTAATAATTATATCCATGATGAATTTGAATCTGAAAATAAACAATTAATATTTATTTACTCAACAAGTATCTAAACGTGTCATCATGAAATTTCAATTCAATTCTTTATTATTTTTCTAGTCTGTTTTGATTTGTCATTAACTTAAGGTAGTCGTCATGTCCAAAATCAGTCTCTGGAAAAAGAAGTTTTTCTATGATTTCAAGACTGAGAATTATATCATCAGCCGTGTCATATGTAAGAAAAGACACTCTTTTTAATGAAAAAATTTAAAAATTACGAAAAATAATATTTTAATAATGTTTTTTATAATAGGATATTTCTTTACTATCGCTTCTTACCAATTTTTTGAAAATGATTGAAGTTTCTTAAATCATAGCTTATTTTTTCGGGGGAAATATTCTCTACAACTTAACCGTTTCCAATTTTTGAAAATAAATCAATTATTATCAAATACAGCAATTTGTTTATAAAAATTTTGCTTTGGAAAATTGATTTTTAATTATTTCAGTCATTAAAGAATTTATTTTCAAAAATTGGAAACGGTCAAGTTGTAGAGAATATTTTCCCCGAAAAAGTAAGCAATGATTTAAGAAACTTCAATCATTTTTAAAAAATTGGTAAGAAGCGATAGTAAGGAAAAATCCTATTACAAAACACATTATTAAAAAATTATATTTCGTAATTTTTAAATTTTTTCATTAAAAAGAGTGTCTTTCCTTATATATGACACGGCTGGTGATATAATTTCCAGTCTTGAAATCATAGAAAAACTTCTTTTTCCAGAGACTGATTTTTGGCACGACAACTACCTTAACCTTATATTTACTGGTTTCTATATCATTTTGATTATGGAAAATACTTACTTTTTACTGCTGATTTCACACAAATACTTCACAAGGAAAAACAATCGAATTTTAAAGTGAATCAAATTGTTTTTTTGTTCGTTTTTTTTTATAATAAACATTTTTATAACTAAGTCCCATTATAATACATTGGAAAAGTTCTCGAACAGCCTCCTTTAGTTCACTCATGCTATGGCGCTGCAGTCACGCACGGTGCCTACAGAGATCAATGGCAGAGATGAGTTGGGAGATTGCTAAAGTGATGAATTTTATTTCGAGTGATTTTCCGCAGCGGGCCCTATTGCGAAATGCTCTTGGGAACCAGTGATCCCAGAACAGTGTCTCCAGAACGTGGGATTTTTCGGCCCCCACCACGTTCCCATCTGGGAGAAACACATGCAAACGTGGCGTGTCAGTGTGTCGGCTCTGCTACACGCTGCGGTCACCAGCTTCATGTAAAGTCGAAGGTGCACGAAGACGGACTTCGTTACAATGCTTGAGTTTTCAAGTTATTTTTAGATTTCACGCTTTCGTCTATCGAGTCGAAATTAAGAATTGTATTTTTCTCGAGTACGTGCAAAAGAGACGCGAAGCAGACGACGAATTTGAATTTACGAAGTATATAGTTCAAAAAATAACACTTTTCTTCAATTTCTTGAAGAAAGTCTGCATGAAATAAACATCAGTATGATCTTGGAAAATTTCATGAGGATTTCAACACTTCAAAAATAAACTTTCAGTTAAATTTAGTGACAATAAATGTATAAAATTTGAATCAATATATAATTTTCCATTCAAATTTATATACTTCTTACTAATTTTGTACATTTAACAATTTTTCAATTATAACAATATTTTCTATCAAGATAAAATGAACATAAAATTCAAGTTCATAATTTATATTTTCAGTTATATGTTAGAAATATTTTCATCTCACATTTTTGTAGCCTAAGCACAAACTTTTCATTCCAAAACTTGAAATCTCTACGGAAATGGAAAACTGTCTAATAGCAGTAGATAAATTAAAAAGCTAAAATATGTGTTTATTGGTATTTCCATATTAACATATAAATATCAATCAACTTTAAATTTTACATAAAAATGTTCGTTCGAAGTGTTCAAATCTTGTTACAATTTGACAAGATTTTATGGAGGAGTGCAATCTTTTGGATGAAATATTTTGTAGTTCTTAATTTGTCTGTCCGTCTGAAATCGTAGTAAGATTTGAACAGTAAACAACAAATTTTCCAATAGAATTCAGGATCAATAATAATTGATTCAGGAAATACTTCAACTCTGTAGAGCATTTTTGTATTTCGAATTCAAAATGTGTGCTTAAGCCACAAAAAATTAAGCTGAAAATGTAGATATAAAACTAATTATGTCATGTTTATGTCTTCTTAATGGAAAATACTTTGCATATAATTCTCTAATTCGATATTTTTTTAATGTATGAACATTCAAGAAATTGATAAATATTCCATCTTTTTATAGGAACTAAAAATTTCCGGATAATGCTTTGATTGAGAAAGCTAAAAATTTGTCAAATATTGATATAAATTGCAATTTTACAATTGCATTATTTTTCAAATATTTTAACATCTCTTCAATCTTGATAATTCTTACAGAAGTTTATTTCATGTGAGTGACTTTTTCTTTTTCTAATGAAAGATTTCGTAATTCTAAATTCGGCCCAATTCGTAACATTGTAAAAAGATTTTAAAACTTCATAAAAATTTTTTTCTGTTTTATTCAAAGTCAGTAAATATTCAATGTTTGGAATCGAAATATTAAGTAAATGATTTTTAATTTCTGGGAATAAACTGCTTTAATAAGACAATCTTTCTTCTTTGTGAGAAATCTCAATTTTAAAATTAAAATTCTACGCATAGGATACAAAAACATAATATGAAAATACTTTTATTACAGAATTTTGAAATATACAAGTTGACCAATTTTTAATCGAGTAAATCGGCTACTTTAAGCAAAAAATTATGTTAAAAATATTTTATCAAAAAAAATAAGACACATTAAATTACGGTTTAAAATCCACATTCATAGATTGATGGTAAAAGCAGTTTAAAGTTTTTTAATCTTACGTTTTAGTGACGTATGCACAGACTTTTAATCAGATAAATGAAATGCTTTATAGAAAGTCAAAATTTTCTTATTACTGCACTTAATCAAATTTATAAAGTAAAAATATTTTTTAATTGATGCTTTCACTCAATTCTTTAAACATTCATTAATTGAAAATTGTACTCAAAATTTAATCTTGCAGCGTTCCAATATTCCCACAATGTTACAAAATCTTATTAATCATTATTTTAGTCGAATTATTTTCAAAATATTTAAAAAATAAATGTAAATATTTTGATTAAATACTCTGTCAAATTTTGCATTTGACTGATCTTGCAAAATTGTTGAAAGTTTTGAATACCGATAGAAGAAACTTTAAATGAAATTTTATGTCAATAAATGCTTAAAGTTCTATATAGAAATATCAACTACAACATTCTCAAATTTTATAAATAAACTACTAAATTCAAAAAGTTTCGGATTTTTTTAAAAACTGTACAAATTTCAAATATGAATCAGTCAAAATCTACTGATTATCAGTGAAATTTGACTGATTTAAATAACTAAAAACAGGTTACTGTGAATCAGTCAAATTTCACTGATTACTTCAGTGAAAAGTAACTGATTTAACAGTGAAAAATATTGTCTCCACTGATGATTCAGTGAAAAGGCAAATCACTGATTCAATCAGTGAAAATTTGACTGATTCAGATTTAGAGTGTATACAAATTTCAAATATAAAGTGTACTCTGTACATTAATCAAACAAATTTAGAAGATGAATATTTTAATAAATATTCCTAAATATTATTGGAATATGATACATATCGATTTAGAAAAACTTCTTCAAAGTACTCAGACATTTTTCTTATTTTACGACATTTTTGCACCATTTTTGACCTTTGGGTAGGATTCAAGAAAACAATTGTAGACATACTTTCATTACTTAGTAAAATACTATGAAGACTTGCTTTTTAAATTAAAGCGAAAACTTTTAAAACCTTTAACAATCGGTTGCATAGATTCTGCTCTAATCTTGGACGCAATTAGAGAAATAGGTTTTTTTGCTTTTTTTAGATCTAGTTTTTGCCTTAAACATAAAAGAAAAAAAACACATTTGAAATATTAAAATAAAAAAGCTGGTTCATTCTTAGAGAATCCCAAGTATTCTGAAATAAAACTCCTTTCCACACCACCACGGAGGTAGAGTTTAAGGCTCGTTTTTTTTACGTGGTATCCCCTGTAGGCCTAGTTCACGTCCTACGAAACGAAAAGGGTTTTTGCTTTCAAGCAAAAAGAAAAAAGGAAAAAAATAAAGGAAAGTGGTAAAAAACGCTACAAATGTAGCCCGTACTTCAGGCTTGCCTCTATCAAATGCCAGTATACGTCGAACAAAAATGTTTTGTTTTAAATCAAATAATGAAGAAGTTTGATTAATTCGGGATGATTTGGGGTGCTAGATTATTTTGAGTCCCCTTGCCTCTCACTTATGCCCAAAGCGTGATATTACTCAATTTCAGTATGTTTTCTTACTCACAAAATAATAATTAAAACTAAACAATTTCCATACCCGAGGCACGCGAAGAAAGGAATAAAGAACGTATCTCTGATATAAGAAATAAAATGTCATTATTTTGTGAGTAAGAAAGGGGTTTGAAATTGATTAACGCCATGCCTTGGCCATTAGAATTAATCCTCTCCTTCGTGAGCGAAGAGCGACAAACCACTTTCCCTATCACTTTCTGCCATCTCATATAGATTTTCGGTCATTAATTGCAAATGCTTCGAAGTGATGCTCGTTGTTGTGGCTGTTTCAGCTCTCGCCTTTAGGGCTGATCGAGTAACACAAATTGAGTTGACCGTCCTGTTTCCTAAGCGATTTGTTTTGGGAGTTTTCGCGTCCGTGGGCATGGAGAAACCTCGCTCCGCCTCAGCATTTGAATGAGGAAGACTCCGAACATGATTCAATACTGAGGTCAAATTTGGCAAAAGTTTTTCTCCTGTACTCGTCGAAGATACACCGATACTAGACCACATTTCGTCAAAAGATAAATTCGACCACTTTTCTTTGAGTTCCTGTCTGATTTTGAGTAAAGAATCCCACTCTTTTTGTACACCTATTCTATCAAACGACCCTAAATCTTGACAAACTTTCCAGACCCTAGGAAAAGTTTCGCTTCGATCAGCATAGAAAGCTACTTGAGGCCGGAAAACAGCAACGCAAGACAAAAAGATGTCATCAAAAGGAAGTCGATTGCGAATTTCTTCGCTTGCTGTGACATAAAATTTCAAGCAATTACGAAGAAATAGATCAACTTCTACTATTTGCAATTTCTTGTTTGTAAGTTGCTGCTGGAAATATTCTCGCGTTTCCTTACCAACGTCAATGTCTTGAAGCGGCTTTTGATTACTAGGATCTGCAAAGTTAACATTTCTAATGATTTGAAAGAATAAATTCGGTTGAAGAAGACCCTCTTTCAAATAACTGCTAAGAATCCATACGAAGAATTTAGCCGAGTTTGGCTGGAGTTCTTGAACCATTGTTTCGCGACTTTGAAATTTCGCATTGTATACGTTGAACCTATTCAAAGTAAATTTCAAGAATAGGAAATATGCGAGTGTCAAAGGATTCTGCATTTTTCCTAACAAGTCTTTGGCCTTCTCTACCTTCTCAGATACGAGGACCATAAGATACTGAAGAATAACTTCCCAATTCTTTATTATAATATCTATGCATCGATAGCGGACAAGCCAGCGAGTTTCAGAATGACTAGGAATTTTTTGATAGTCATTTCCTAATTCCAAAACAATCGATCGAAAAATAGCCGTTCGCTTGGAGCTAGCATTAAGAAAAGCTGGCAAATCTTTGATTAAATCCTCTACATCTGGGATTGTGGCACAAGCATATTTTGCTACAATTGCTGACGGATGCGAGACACACGGGAAAACAATTAAACGGGGACTTTTTTCCTTCAATTTTGTTTTAAATGAGGACCTATTGCCGACCATCACCTGTGCATTATCACAAGCTAAAGCACAGATATTAGATAAAGGGATTTTCTGCCCGGACAATGCTTTTTCGAACGCATCAAAAATTTTAGAGGCAGAACAATCCGAAGCATTTACATTAATAAGCTGGAGCAATTCAACCCTGACAGAAAATGTCGTTGGCTCCACATATCGAACCATTAATGACAGCCACTTTTCTAGAGTCCTGTCGGTCGTTTCGTCTTCGTACACTGAAAATGATTGCTTACGCAAAATATTTGCCATGCGATCAGTTTCAGCAGCACATACGACGTTATTTACAACTAGGACCATTTTAGTGTGGCTCAATCTAACGTCTTTTAAAACCGAAGGTTCCATATCTTGGAAAAGTCCTATCAATTCTGATGAAATCGCGAATGGTAAATTATGCTCTACGAAAAATGTACTAATCCTAATCTCTGCTTCTTGTACTTTCTGTTTGAAAGTAACACTTTCCGGAATCGTGGAATTTGTGAATTCTGAAGCAGAAGAACTTGCTACACAAGGTTCAACACTGTAAGAATTGGCAGTTACATTAGAAGAATTTTCACTTACTACTCCATAACATTCTAATTTATTTGAAAACTCTTGCTTCTTTCTGTGTGATAAAGATGCTTCATGCTTTTCAATTTCCGATTTGCCACATAGCAACGTTTTATTGCAAATTTTGCAATGAAATCTTGTTTCATCTGCTAATGTAACCACCCACTCTCTCCACGACGGAAATTCCTCAAACCATCCCAACTGAAAGTTTTTTGCATTTTTCATGACTTTTCTAGCGGGTTGACATTCGTTTGAACCAGAGTTCAAACGGTGGTCAAGCTTCGTTTGAACCTGGCTGTCCTTAAAAACACTCGAATTTGGGTCAACCGGATTACTCATTGTGAGCAATAAATTATACGACGAAGGAAAACAGAATTATTTTAAAAGAATTAATAAGATGAAAAGTCGATAAAATTGAGCGAATGTGAATAATTTGTAATCTGCACACAAATTAAGTTTCACAAAATAAACTTACCCACAAGCATCAAACAATAACGTACGTAAGAGCACTCACGTATCACCAAATAATAATATAATATTCTTACTTTTGCCGTTTTCAATAAGGAATTACGATAAAAATATGAAGAATCCACACTCTTGCCTTCTCAAATAACGCATAAAGCGAGAATCAAGTATATCTTAGAAGAAAAAAACTTGGGATTCTCTAAGAATGAACCAGCTTTTTTATTTTAATATTTCAAATGTGTTTTCTTTCTTTTATGTTTAAGGCAAAAACTAGATCTAAAAAAAGCAAAAAAACCTATTTCTCTAATTGCGTCCAAGATTAGAGCAGAATCTATGCAACCGATTGTTAAAGGTTTTAAAAGTTTTCGCTTTAATTTAAAAAGCAAGTCTTCATAGTATTTTACTAAGTAATGAAAGTATGTCTACAATTGTTTTCTTGAATCCTACCCAAAGGTCAAAAATGGTGCAAAAATGTCGTAAAATAAGAAAAATGTCTGAGTACTTTGAAGAAGTTTTTCTAAATCGATATGTATCATATTCCAATAATATTTAGGAATATTTATTAAAATATTCATCTTCTAAATTTGTTTGATTAATGTACAGAGTACACTTTATATTTGAAATTTGTATACACTCTAAATCTGAATCAGTCAAATTTTCACTGATTGAATCAGTGATTTGCCTTTTCACTGAATCATCAGTGGAGACAATATTTTTCACTGTTAAATCAGTTACTTTTCACTGAAGTAATCAGTGAAATTTGACTGATTCACAGTAACCTGTTTTTAGTTATTTAAATCAGTCAAATTTCACTGATAATCAGTAGATTTTGACTGATTCATATTTGAAATTTGTACAGTTTTTAAAAAAATCCGAAACTTTTTGAATTTAGTAGTTTATTTATAAAATTTGAGAATGTTGTAGTTGATATTTCTATATAGAACTTTAAGCATTTATTGACATAAAATTTCATTTAAAGTTTCTTCTATCGGTATTCAAAACTTTCAACAATTTTGCAAGATCAGTCAAATGCAAAATTTGACAGAGTATTTAATCAAAATATTTACATTTATTTTTTAAATATTTTGAAAATAATTCGACTAAAATAATGATTAATAAGATTTTGTAACATTGTGGGAATATTGGAACGCTGCAAGATTAAATTTTGAGTACAATTTTCAATTAATGAATGTTTAAAGAATTGAGTGAAAGCATCAATTAAAAAATATTTTTACTTTATAAATTTGATTAAGTGCAGTAATAAGAAAATTTTGACTTTCTATAAAGCATTTCATTTATCTGATTAAAAGTCTGTGCATACGTCACTAAAACGTAAGATTAAAAAACTTTAAACTGCTTTTACCATCAATCTATGAATGTGGATTTTAAACCGTAATTTAATGTGTCTTATTTTTTTTGATAAAATATTTTTAACATAATTTTTTGCTTAAAGTAGCCGATTTACTCGATTAAAAATTGGTCAACTTGTATATTTCAAAATTCTGTAATAAAAGTATTTTCATATTATGTTTTTGTATCCTATGCGTAGAATTTTAATTTTAAAATTGAGATTTCTCACAAAGAAGAAAGATTGTCTTATTAAAGCAGTTTATTCCCAGAAATTAAAAATCATTTACTTAATATTTCGATTCCAAACATTGAATATTTACTGACTTTGAATAAAACAGAAAAAAAATTTTTATGAAGTTTTAAAATCTTTTTACAATGTTACGAATTGGGCCGAATTTAGAATTACGAAATCTTTCATTAGAAAAAGAAAAAGTCACTCACATGAAATAAACTTCTGTAAGAATTATCAAGATTGAAGAGATGTTAAAATATTTGAAAAATAATGCAATTGTAAAATTGCAATTTATATCAATATTTGACAAATTTTTAGCTTTCTCAATCAAAGCATTATCCGGAAATTTTTAGTTCCTATAAAAAGATGGAATATTTATCAATTTCTTGAATGTTCATACATTAAAAAAATATCGAATTAGAGAATTATATGCAAAGTATTTTCCATTAAGAAGACATAAACATGACATAATTAGTTTTATATCTACATTTTCAGCTTAATTTTTTGTGGCTTAAGCACACATTTTGAATTCGAAATACAAAAATGCTCTACAGAGTTGAAGTATTTCCTGAATCAATTATTATTGATCCTGAATTCTATTGGAAAATTTGTTGTTTACTGTTCAAATCTTACTACGATTTCAGACGGACAGACAAATTAAGAACTACAAAATATTTCATCCAAAAGATTGCACTCCTCCATAAAATCTTGTCAAATTGTAACAAGATTTGAACACTTCGAACGAACATTTTTATGTAAAATTTAAAGTTGATTGATATTTATATGTTAATATGGAAATACCAATAAACACATATTTTAGCTTTTTAATTTATCTACTGCTATTAGACAGTTTTCCATTTCCGTAGAGATTTCAAGTTTTGGAATGAAAAGTTTGTGCTTAGGCTACAAAAATGTGAGATGAAAATATTTCTAACATATAACTGAAAATATAAATTATGAACTTGAATTTTATGTTCATTTTATCTTGATAGAAAATATTGTTATAATTGAAAAATTGTTAAATGTACAAAATTAGTAAGAAGTATATAAATTTGAATGGAAAATTATATATTGATTCAAATTTTATACATTTATTGTCACTAAATTTAACTGAAAGTTTATTTTTGAAGTGTTGAAATCCTCATGAAATTTTCCAAGATCATACTGATGTTTATTTCATGCAGACTTTCTTCAAGAAATTGAAGAAAAGTGTTATTTTTTGAACTATATACTTCGTAAATTCAAATTCGTCGTCTGCTTCGCACCTCTTTTTGCACTTCCTGAGTTATATTTATCCTATTTGTGTCCCGTTTTTCGGATGGTCCTATTAAATTATCTTCTTTTTGCCTATATGGTGTACGTGCGGATCGTAGTGCTGCAGTTGCTGAGATTTTTCTTTCTATTTCTAGAGCATTGTTTACCGTATCTTTAAAATTATGTTCACCTTGTAATCTGGATTCAATTTCGGTTTTTAATCCTCGTAAAAAGCAATCCCGAATGTCGCTGTCAAGGGCTGCTTGAAAGTTTGCGTCTATTCTATCATTATTATTTGCTTTATGGGCATCTAATATTTTTTCTCCGAGTTCCCTAACACGAGTTGCGTAGGAAATTACTTTCTCACTATCCCATTGATAAATGTTACCTAATTCACCTTGTAATTGATATACTGATTTATTTAAGGAATAAACGCGTTTAAGACTATCTATAATATCTTCTACACTTCTGTATTGTCCTCCACTGACACATATTCTTGCTTCTCCTTTGACCTTTGTTTTTATTAATTTAGTTAAGTTTGATTCTGCCCCTGCAGGAACCATATCTTTTGCTTCTCTACATCCTTCTATAAATTGATCCAGAGATATATTATCTCCTGTAAATATTGGTATAACTTCTAGTGCATCTCGCAATGATACTACTTGATTATGAGCAACAGTTATAATTTGTGGGTTATTGGTAGTCATTTTATTTGAAATAGGCGAATATTCTTCTTTATATTGTTTAATTAGAGGTTCTAATAATTGTGGATCGTTAGAAATTGATTTTTCGGGATCTTCTGCTAATTTTTCTGGAAATTTGTAATTTAATTCACGGTCTGAGTCTTCTGAGGAGTCAGATAAATGTAATTGTTCTTTATAATTTGAAGTATTTGTTGGGATCAAAGTGCGGTCAAATTTGTCGACTATAGTAGAATTTCCGGTTAAATTTGATGTATCAAAAATACTTTTATCGAATAATATTGAATCTGTTAAAGTTGATCGATCGTTTGGAGGTATACTAGAACTAATTATTATACTAGTATCTTGATTAGGATTTTCTGATAACTCTAATTTTTGGGACGTAGAGGCACTAATATTTGAAGGAGTATTTGGGTTTTTCGAATCTTGGTTTTCAGCTGTTTTTTTCTTAATTTCAAAAGCTTTTTTCCTATTGTCTTCTATAATTTCAGCAAGTTTTGGATTGTTTTTAGCCTGACTACGAGTAATACTTTTTGTTGTTAAATTATCTTTCTTATTTTCCACAGACATTGGGATTCAAGATCATTACGATGAAAAATATAATTTTTTGAATTTAATCGATTTAGGTTTAACGATTTTAAAAAAAAAAGTTCTTAAATAAAAAGTATATAATTTTTTTTTGTATATTTGACGAATTTAAATTCAATAATTTAATAAATAAGAATAAACATTTAAAGAAGAAACAACAGAAATTTAATTTTTATGAATTTTATAAACTTTGTGTAAAATTGTATAAAAATTTATGATATATGTATCTAGAGCATCAAATTTGTGTAAAAGAATGTTTTAACCTGTCTTAAACAATCCAAATCTTATATTTTATACGGTGGAAAATTGTTTATACTTTATTATTATAACTACTAAATATTTTATATCATAATAAAAATATTTTGGCTGCGCAATATTTTGAAATTTGTTTATTGTTAAAATTAACAATTAACCGGGTAGAGGACAAGCCAAATGAATCAAATTACAATTATTGTTAATAATAATTTATTATAAAAATACAAATTTATTTTAACCCAAGCGACTTTTTAGTTGTTGGTTGCAGCCTGTTTTCCTTTGGTTGGTCGAGTATTTGACTTACCGGTTGTTTTTTGATGAGGTGGCCTCTTGAAAGCGATAATCCCTTAAGTTATATTTATCCTCTGCTAATCGGGTACCTCCCCTAATTATCCTTGTTGATCAACAGTGGCAGGTCAATCCTTTGTTAAACAGGTATCCTTATTTTGATGCCTTGATTACAATGACACTAAATCCAGTTTTATTTAAATTCACTCTGTTGTTATTATATTGGTTTTCCCGAACACGTGGAAATTACGGCCACTTAGATTTATTGCGGTCAGGGCAGGTCGACCTCTAATGTATTGGGTGTCCCCGTAGGATAGTTCATGTGCGGTGGTGTACGCGGCGCTAGTTGTCGGAAGCGGGCGGAGTGCGGCAAAGGGAACGGCTTCGTATGAGTTCCGCCATTGTTGTATACAAGTATCAACAATTCGTACGCGATCGCGCTTTATAATCATTTAAAATGAATTTGAAGTACGAAATTCAGTGTGCTGTCAGTGGGTGTACCTCCAAAAGGGGTCGGAAGAACAATGTGTCAATTCATCGGTTTCCGAAGAAAGAAAATGCCGGACAACGATGGATAGAAGCATGCTCAAGTCCCTACTTGTCGAGGTTAGGATACCTCGAAGTACTAGAAAGACAATTTTTTATTTGTCATCGACATTTTTCTGACGTTAAATTTACCGTCGTGTAGTGATATGTCGAGTGGAAGTGATGTGCACATTAAACCGGCGAGTGTTTCTTCCCCATCAGACTTCGAAATTTTTATTCCCGAAGTAGAAAAACCTGCAGAAGGCACATGAGACTTTGAAGAAAGTAGCGTGCAGTTTGCACACGTAAGTAACAATATTTTTAATTTCATACGATATTGTATATAATTTCAAACTTTTCGACTCTGATCAGAGTCCTCATTAGTGATCTTTATTTCTAAAATTTTAAGTGCAATAAATAAAATATTACATATATGAGCCCTATTTCGAAGTAAACTTTGAAAATGTGAAAAAATGTAAAAATCGTAAGAAAATTTACAGAAAACAGTACAAGAAACTTCGATGAAGTATCTAAAACTTCCTTAGGAATGACAATAAAATTCTAGCACGTAATTTTGAGATACCAAACTAAAAAAGTAGTATATACACTACCGGTCAAAATTATTTATTCACCTGCTGTGTTAGCTATTCTTAAAGTGTCTTAATTTTTATAATTATTTAAATTTTGCATCTAGTGAGCCCAAGGTGAAGGCATGATAATTTTATAAGAATATATTGCAAAAAACGTCAAATTTCGATCTTTTTGAATAAATATTAATAACACTGAAATTAATTAAGACTTTTAAACGTTTCTGGTCTCATTTTGAAGGTTACTCTTCATAGTATTTTGTTAACTTATCAAGATATTTTTAGAATTTTTCTTTTGGATTGTACCCTGGGGTCAAACATGGTACAAACATGTCGAAAATTTTCAAATGAAGACAGTGATCTATAAATTTTATTAAAATATGATACAAATTGGTTTTTGAAAATTTCTTGTAAGTGGCTACACATTTTTAAAATTTTATGACCTTTTTGTATCATTTTTGACGCCGGGTAGAATCCAGGAAAAAAAATCTGAAAATATCTTGATTAGTTAGCAAAATACTATGAAAACCTACCATTTAAATGAGATAAAAAACTTTTAAACATCTTAATTAATTTCAGAGTTGTTAATATTTTTCAGAATGATTGAAATTTCAAGTTTTTTGAAATATTTTTTTATAAAATTATTATTTTGTTATTTTATCTGATTTTTCTAAATCATTTCAGTCGATTATGTCGATCATTAGAAGAGTGTATCACTGTACGTGACAACGGAACTCTACTATATCGACCTTATCAACCTATGATTCAGAATTAATCCAACGTTATTTAAAACTAGATGGTATTTTCCAATATAAATGGAAGAAATTTTTCTGTGAAAACAGAACATTTCTTCAATTTTGTTATTTAGTTTATTTTATTATTTTTTATTTTGTTTTATTTGTTATTTGCAAAATTTTATTAATTTTTATTTTATGATAGGGAAAAAAATTTCAACTTGTTATTATAAAAATTAAGACACTTTAGGAATAGCTGAAACAAGTGAACAAATAATTTCGACCGGCAGTGTACTTCTGTCTAAATGTTACTGAAGATATAGATGCAAGTACATATATAGTATAAAATTACAAGGGATTATTTATGAAAAAATAGCTGAGAATTGCCAATACAAATTTCACAATGTCAGAAATTCCCACCACAATTTCGCGAAACATGTGACTGGCGTTTTATTTTATAAAATTTATTTTTATTCATTTTATAAAATACCTACGAAATAAATTTCAAATATTCATAGGAATTAAATGCTTTTAATCTATATTCCAGAAAAAAGAATCAGAAGATATCCCAGAAGCAGGAAGCAGCAAGGATGTACTTGCAGAAGACTTTCACACAACACCGAAGAGAGCTATCTCGACCCCACAAAGTGTTCGATTATCTTGTAGTACAAAAATCAACGCAAAATGTGCTAAGCAACTATATTTTCTGAAAATAAAAATACAAATTACAGATATTTTTGATTTTTATTTATGACGAGAAAACCATGATTTTAGGCAAAATTGTGAAAATGTAATTAAAGAGTGAGTTGATATCAACATAACTTCTCACTTTTGAATTAAATTTTCACAATTTTGCGCTAAATCTTCAATTTCCTTTTAATTTTATTTGAATATATTCTTTGTAACACATTTAGAGAACCTACGTATGCATGTATATGCACTAACACGTGCACACATAATGGTAGTTCATGCGCAGTGCTGTACGCGGCGCTAGTTGCTAACGGTCCACCACCTTTCCATTAGGTTTGCACGGCCTGATTGCGGTACGGCGACGAAAACCGGTTCTAGCGATGCTGCTTGATTGTACGCTCCCTTAGACTCGCTTCGACTCAGACTCCGACGCGCTTAGACTTGCTTAGACTCGTGTTTAGGCCTTGCAGTCTGGCTTATATTGTCGTCTGTAGTCTCAACTTGTAGGTAGAAAGTATGGGAATTTGAGTTCCATGGTTTCAATAGCTTTTTCGAAGTCCATTAGAATCTTAGGTGTCAGTGTGGTGAGTTGAGACTATGGGCCAGTTTGCTGGTGTGCTGCGTTGGTGAGCTTAGGGACTCACACCGATTTTCCAAGTCCGTGTGGGTCATGCTTTCGTGGTGTGGGTGTACTCACATCTTCTCAAGGGCTGTGTAAACCCGTATCATCAGGTTTTTAGGTAAATTTAGTCGCAAGGGTCAATGACATTGTTTGTATACATAGGTAAGTAATAGAGTAATTATAATACAATTGTTGTACATAAATGGTTATTATGATTTGTTTTAATTCTATTAATCTTTATATTTAAACATTGTTTTTGTTTATAAAATAACATTAATAATAATATTTAAAGTATTTGAAAATTTTTCTGTGGAAAAAATGACGCTTTCGACTGCGCTGGGATTCGAGCCCAGGTCTTTCGATTGCCGGTCATAATAATAATAGTGATTTGAATAGTTCTTAAAAAGAACGTATTTTATAATTAATTGCTGATTGTTGATTAACATCAAATAAGAATATTAACAATAATGATAATTATTATAAACATTATTATTATAAAATTTGAAGTAACATTATTATAATATTTGTTGCAAATTTAATAACAATATGAAATAATTATAATGAAAGTGATTGATAATTATGCAAATCAAGAAATTGAAGTAACTATAATTATAAATAACTGGCTTATATCGACTCTCAATAATATTAATAGATAGATGATTTTTTGCTTTGGCTTTAGGGTCCAGAAATAATGTAAACTCAGGGTTTCATTTTTTCCTCAAACGTTTCGACTCAGATTGGAGTCCTCATCAGTGAGATTTATTTCTATAAAAATACAACGAAAGAAAAGAATAAAGAATTAAAGAATAGAAAATTGCACGTGTGACGGATAAACATTGTGTTGACAAACGATATAAATGAATTGCTCTTGTGAACCTATAGAATAGGTCTAACTAAATTTACGAATAAACA
This sequence comes from Diplolepis rosae, assembly GCA_030998225.1. Lineage (NCBI taxonomy): Eukaryota > Metazoa > Arthropoda > Insecta > Hymenoptera > Diplolepididae > Diplolepis > Diplolepis rosae. Next base: position 2,352,627 of record JAPYXD010000056.1, read on the forward strand.
ATTGAAAATTGTACACAATTTGCTATAAAAATACATAGGGAAGGGACTTAAAAAATTTGAACACGTGTGACGGATAAAATTATGATAAAATTGCACATGTAAACCATATAATTGGTCCATACTAGCTAAATTCGAACAAAAATAAATAAAATGTGCCGAATTTTCCAATAGAAAATGCAAAGGGAGAAACATTAAAAATTACACATGTGACGGATAGACATTGTGTTGACAAACGATATAAATGGATTGCACTTTTGAAACTATGGAATAGGTCTAACTAAATTTACGTATAAAAAATTTGAAAATTGTACTAAATTTGCTATAAAAATACATAGGGAAGGTACTTAAAAAATTTGAATACGTGTAATCGATAACATTATGATAAATTTGCACATGTAAACCATATAATTGGTCCATACTAAACATAGAAAACATATCGGTTTTTTACCTCCCCTTGTTAAATAACAAAATTTAATCTCAGAAAAATTTACATTTTCTCCAACATCTAGCTTAGGATTTGAAACGGTTTGAACCACAGTTGACTCATTTACGGTTCTCCTTTGTCACAGCTTCCTGGATCATCTTGGACACATCTTTCCAACCTTTTTATACACGCAAAGTTAAACCACTTCAAAAAAATACCCTCTCCTTATCCCTTACTCCACTATGACTTTCCAGCAGTTTTTAAAAACATAACTCAGTTCCAAAGTAAATACGTTACTGACAGCAGTGGTGATAAATATGTGTCTCTTCAGTAAACGAAAAAAGAAAAAAATCCGGGATAATTGTGAATTTTTTGATACAATTCCATTCACATTCTGACTGAAGGTTGGTCTCAATTATTATTTTTTAGCTTCTAATGTTTTTATTAAAATAAATTAAAAATTGTATCTATATACAACTTCCTGATGAGGCTGAAAAATTTAGAATTTATTCCCCCTTTTACCACAATGTTTAATTGTCACTCTTGCAATTTTTTAAGTTTCTTCCACTTGTATTTTTACAGAACAAATTATATATGGCTTATATTGTTGTGGATTTAGTTATTCAGACTAATTTTACAGTTCACACGTGCAATTTTTATAAAGTTTTTTACCACAATGGTTTTTTCCGTCCCGCGTTACTGCAATTTATCATAATGTTATCCGCCAAACGTGTAATTTTTTAAGTTCCTTCCCTATGTATGTTTATAGCAAATTTTGCACAATTTTCAATTTTCATACGTAAATTTAGTTTGACCTATTCTATAGTTCCAAAAGTGCAATCCATTTATATCGGTTGTCAACACAATGTCTATCCGTCACATGTGTAATTTTTAAGGTTCTTCCTTTGCATTTCTTTGAAAAATTCTGCACACTTTTTATTTAGTTTTTGTTCGAATTTAGTTAGTATGGACCAATTATATGGTTTACATGTGCAAATTTATCATAATGTTATCCATTACACGTATTCAAATTTTTTAAGTACCTTCCCTATGTATTTTTATAGCAAATTTAGTACAATTTTCAAATTTTTTATACGTAAATTTAGTTAGACCTATTCCATAGTTTCAAAAGTGCAATCCATTTATATCGTTTGTCAACACAATGTCTATCCGTCACATGTGTAATTTTTAATGTTTCTCCCTTTGCATTTTCTATTGGAAAATTCGGCACATTTTATTTATTTTTGTTCGAATTTAGCTAGTATGGACCAATTATATGGTTTACATGTGCAATTTTATCATAATTTTATCCGTCACACGTGTTCAAATTTTTTAAGTCCCTTCCCTATGTATTTTTATAGCAAATTGTGTACAATTTTCAATTGTTTATTCGTAAATTTAGTTAGACCTATTCTATAGGTTCACAAGAGCAATTCATTTATATCGTTTGTCAACACAATGTTTATCCGTCACACGTGCAATTTTCTATTCTTTAATTCTTTATTCTTTTCTTTCGTTGTATTTTTATAGAAATAAATCTCACTGATGAGGACTCCAATCTGAGTCGAAACGTTTGAGGAAAAAATGAAACCCTGAGTTTACATTATTTCTGGACCCTAAAGCCAAAGCAAAAAATCATCTATCTATTAATTGAAGTAACATTGTTATTATTGAATATTTGTTGCATTTTGACAATTAATGTTAACAACAATATTAAATATTAATAATAATTTCAAATTAATTAGTTGAGTTTGAAATTTTTGTCACTGCCTACATTATCGGAGGATCACTAGTCGCGTATCAGATAGGATACGTTGTCGACAGGTGTCCTCGTAGACAATTTCAAACTCTAGACCTGGGCTCGAATCCCAGCGCAGTCGAAAGCGTCATTTTTTCCACAGAAAGATTTTCAAATTCTTTAAATATTAATAATAATAGTGATTAATAATAATTTTAAATATAAAGGTTGAAATAATATTGTTGTTATATAACATTTGTTGTATTTCGTTAATTGTTATTATTAACAATAGTAATAATAATAGTTAATAATAATAAAAGGCAATATTTGTTTTAATTAGTATTTTATCAATGAAATCAATTGTTTATTGATATTTTAGTTAATAGTAATAGTGAAATTATTTATAAAAACAATTACATGTATCTAGCAACAATATTTATAGCAACAATAAAACGTGTTATATGATATAATAGCATAATAGTTTTATATGATTATAATATATAATATAACTGTCATGGATACGTGACACTTGTTTTCTTATCGCTTCGAGCCAAATTTTAAAAAATGATGTGATTCTGAGAAATCACGGGTAATTTTTTTAAGAAAAAGGCTTTCTACAACTTAACCGTTTCCATTTTTTGGAAATTATAATAAATTCTTCAATGGCTGAAACCATTAAAAATAAATTTTCCAAAACAAAATTCTTGTAAAAAAATTACTGAATTTGGTAAAAACTTATTCATTTTAGAAATATGGAAACTGCTAGGTTGTATTAGGTCTTTTGCCTGAAAAAACGATTCTTGATTAATTTGAATCACATCATTTTTTTTTTAAATTTGGTATGAAGCGATAAGAAAAAAAGTCGGGGTAAAAATAAAATTTGTTAAATTTATTTTTTCTAATTTTTCAAATATTTTTCTTTGAAATTAATATCTTTTCCTTGAAATGATCTCTTCAATAATAATTTTTCTATATTTGGAAGCAAAATTATCTTTTTTTACCTAAGATCTAATTTTTAAAGATAAACTACAAAGAAAGTACATAAATTATATCTGAATTCGCAATATGAATATACATATGGCAGTTTCAATAGATGAATGTAAATGAAGTGTTTGCTCATTTAAGGCCATGGATCAACCAGATCACGTGACCAAATTCCTGTAAAAGTTCGTGTAAGATAACTTTTTTCTTTTACAAAATATCTTCCTGAAAATTTGGAAAACACTACAGAACACGATAGAGAACGTCTGTCAACTTTGTATGAGTGAAAATTTTGCAAAAAATTTTACAGTTAACTGTAATTGTCGATAAGTTTTCGAATTTTTTTCAAAATTTTTACTAAAAAGAAGTTAACAGACGTGCTTTATTATCTTTTGTTACGTTTCCCAAATTATCAGAAAGATACATTGTAAATTAAAAAAGTTATCTTACATGAACGAATAAATGTATAATTTAGTCACGTGGTCCGATTGATCCATGGCCTTAAGAAAATACATAAATTATATGTGAATTTACACCTCAAACTTTTCTTGATATGAAGCTAAGTCGACAAACATTTACTAAAAAATAAAATACATTGAATAACATTTTTTGGAATTTAACATCTTTTACATGACAATTCGTATATATATATATATATATATATAAACTACCATCGGAAATTACAGATTGACCTGGAGTTTCAACTTTCGTCAAAGTGTTTTATTTTATAGAAAGATATTACAAAAGAAATTTTAATTTAGATTTAGATTTCAAAAGGTTTTTTTAGTATGTCTTCATAGTGATTTCTTAACCTAATCAAAATATTTTTAGAAATTCTTTCCTGGATTCTATCTTGAGGTTGAACAGAATTCAAAAAAGTCATGCAATTTTTAAAATATGTAGCTTCTTCAAGAAGTTTTTAAAAATCAATGTATATCATATTTTAATAAATTTAGAAATGTTTATCAAAATATTGATAGTTTGGATTTTTTTAATTCTTCAAATGAATGTAGTACAATCATCATTTGAAATTTGACGATTTTTCATTACCATCTTTGATTCTAGAGCAGAATCTAGCAGAAAAATTCCAAAAACATCTTAATTAGTTAGAAAAATACTATGAAAACTTAACTTTGAAATGAGACTACAGACTTTTGACAATGTTAATTAATTTTAGAGTTATTAATATTATTAAGAAAGATCTAAATTTGATGTCTTTTAGATTCTCATCATATGAGAATTAAGGTTTTGGTTTTATGTGAAAAATAATTTTCGGAATTTTCGTCAAATCTTTACGTTTTGAGATCCCTTGAGTCAGAAAGAACGGTTTTTACGAAAGTGTCTGTCTGTCCATCTGCAGTAGTAATAGGTCATATACTCAATAACTCTGGATACAAAAAAATTGTCGGATTGAATTGAGCTTTGGCATACATTATCGCAGCTGAAAAAGTAAGGACAAGTTCGTTAACCAGCTACATCTGACAAAAATTATCGAAATAGGAGCATTTTTTGTGTTTTTAAAAAAAAACTTTATGAAAAAATCAAAAATTTTATGACTGGTTTCTGATAATTCTCGTAAAGCTCTACTAATTATCCTCATAATATTTTGCAATTAAAATAAAATTAAGAAAGTCACAGTATATTAAAACTCGAAAAAAGTCAATATCCATTTTCCAGTTAAATTATACGAGATACGAATAAAAGTTATGATAAAAAGTGGTTTACTACATAAAGATCTACAAGAGTAATAACTGTAAAGTGACATGCTTGATGACATGTCTGCTATTATATTGACCCAAAATTCACAGAATTTTTGTTAATTTCTCATTTTTTTGGCATTGGGTCAGCCTCTTTTTATTTTCTTCTATTAATATTATCAATGCTACTTACGATAAAAACGCAAAAAAAGAGAGAAGGCAAATTAAAATTAAAAGATTAATTCAAAATTTTCGTAAAAGATAAAAATGTACACAGAGAGAAATAAGCTCTGGTTGTGGGAACCGGAAAAATGTTGTCACTTATAATGTTGTTGTGATAACTACCTTCAACAGTTAGTATACCAGGGAATTTAGTTGCAGTAATGAAAAAAACTAGTCATAGCAACCTAATAAACTGTAATATTCTATTTGTGGCTGTTCAAATAATACGTAACTCTACTTTTCTTTTGCTTATGTAGCTTTGTCGTTGTCAACTTCACGACAATTTTATTCTTATCTCTTTTTAAACAAATGAAAAAGGCGTGACGTATTATGTGAACGGCCCCTTTCCAGTTGTGACAACTACATTTTCTGGTTAAAAATGTCTTCAACTAGAAAATTTATGTACTGTAACTACAATGAAAGATTTTATGCAAACGGAAATTCAGGTTGTAGTTACCGTAAAATCACGTACACCGCCGCGGCAATTTTGAAAAATTTTCTGGTTACTGTAACCAGAAATCTTAGTCGTGTTGTCTACATTAGCAGCGTTGAAATTTTGCTGCGCAGACGCATAGTATCATAGTGATATATTTACATCAAATCAAATTCTCAAAAGAGTTGCTATGGAAAATAATTTGCATTACTCGAAACAAAACATAATGGATTCAATGAGTGTGAATGCAGCCCCCGCCACGCTCGGGCAACAAACTTCACACTCGTAATGTAATAGCATATTGTATAGTGGTATAAGATAGGCAAAGGAAAGTTCTTGGTTCCGAGCTCCACGGGGGTGAAGCGCCCAATGGAAAAGGTGGAATCACGTTGAGAACCACGGTCCATGCAAAACTGCCGTAATCATTTAAGCAACTATTTATAAATTTTTATATAATTTCTCAACGATTAACGTAGTTTGTTTTGAATTTTCATCATGTTTTCAAGTATTTGTTTTCTGTCACCATCGTTACGATTCTTAACGTTTGGGTCCTCGTAATATTAATTTATGTATTAATTACGTTATTTAGTCATCCATGAAATAGGTATCTGGAATATGTTTATAATTCGACTCTTTTTTTACATTTTGTACAAATTATGGCATTAAAGGTATGTATATATTATATTCATATATAGTTGTCGCTTATATATCTTCTCCCTATTCGGTTATATTATTATATATAATATCTCTCTTTCTATATCGAAAAACTAAAAATTATGTGATCGACTTTATGAAATTTTACTATATGAACTGTATTTTCCCAGTAATCATGAAGTCATGAATACGGATTCAATTTCCTTCACCTTGAAGGAAATACACTTCACCTTTGGTCATAAGGATTTAGCAATGGTCGCAGTAAGTTTAATATATGTAAAGTCAACAATCTGTTCAAAAATTTAATAGAAAATAGAAAAAACACATAAATTTCTATCATTTTCAGGTTTAGACTTGTCAAATGCAGATGGAAGAAAAGAGGAGGCAATACTTGCATTGACTGTTCGAACACCTCGAAAATACTTTCAACAGTAAATCTTACGATTTAAATTAATTAAAAAATTTTCGGTGAATCAATTTTTGCCACATTTTTATAAAATGCAAATAATTTAGAAATCTTAGATAATCTCTAATCTATTATTGTTTAAAATTTGAAAATATTATAATTTATTGAATTCTTCCAAATTTAAAAAAAATAATTTTAAATGTAAAGCCTTGATGACTAATATTTCTGTAATTTAAATCCTTTTAAATTGAATAACTTTAATACGAATTATTAGGAATTTGATATCAGTTTCCAATTTTGAGCATTTGAAAGTGAAAAAATGTGTATTTAAATTTTATTGTACAATTTCATACTGAAATCCTTCATAGTTTCAGCTGTGAATAAAATAATTCAATATTAATATAAATAAATTCAAATTCTTAAAGAATTTGAAATCTGCCTGTGGAAAAAAAGATACTTTCGACTACAGAAAGATTTCAAATTCTTTAATAATTTGAATTTATTTGCATTATTTGCGATAAAAGAGTTTGAAATTCTCTACGAGGACACCTGTCGACAACGTATCCTATCTAATACGCGACTAGTAATCCTCCGATAATGAAGGCAGTGACAAAAATTCTAAACTCAACTAATTAATTTAAAATATTAATATAATTCAATAGAGCTAAAGTTTTTATATTGTAGAGGAATTTAAGTTTTTAAGTTATAACTTATATGAAATTGAATAATTTAGAGTTTGTCTTTCAAAATTACAAAACTTTATTCCCTATTTGGAAGGAACAATTTTAAATAGAAAGCGCTTGAATTGGAATAATTTTTATGTTAAAAATAAAATTTTCATTTTATTCTTAACTATTTATTCGCGGCTTTGAAATAATTTAAAATTTTTTAAATTGAAATATATACTGCTTTCAGTGCTGATAGCAAGAAAACTGTTTCCAAGTCTCAGATCGATGAATCCACGCAAGGTTAAGAAGAAGAAGAAAAATAAGATGATAATGATGATGATGATGATAATGATGATTTGAATCGATGTAGGCATGAAGTGCAAGCTCGGTTAAACTTAAAATGTAGTAACAATGCTGTGAGTTTACTGTGATAACTAATCATAAGTAATATAAGTATATTACAATTGTAAGACCGGTCACTTTCGTTAGTTATTAATGTCAGTTTCAAAACCAAAGCTCCAATGGTCATGTAAATTTCCAGGATGTGACAAAAAGTATTATCTTCACTCTGATGAAAATATAAAAAATCCTCGATTTCATAGGTTTCCACGAGATAATGAAACTCGTAAGAAATGGCAAAAAGTTTGCCAAATAGAGATATTTGTTTATTGTCGCAACTTTTATGTTTGTGATAAACATTTTTTAGACAATGATTATGTCAACCATCGGAAACAAAGACTTAATTATAATGCAGTACCATCCGCATCAAATAAACCTACGAATGAAAAAACCGCAGATCCTTTCGAAGCTGTACTTGACGTACAATCTTCAAGCACTGGTCTTGACAATCAGCCTTCTGTTTTGCAGGATATCACAAACTCTAGTAAACCTTCTACCACTACAACTACATCTAATTCTAATCAACAACTTTTGTTAAATAATTCTTGCCATACTGATTTTTCTAACACAAACATCGAACTTGAAAACATTGAGTCATCAAATTCTAACCTTCATGATAATTGTGGAGAAAAAATTTCATCTAATAATTTCTCTCATTGCGAATCAGAATCTCCTAAAAAAGATTTAAATTCCAGTGACAAACTAACTCTAATTTCAGATCAAGAACTTATTAAACTTGGAGACATATTAACAGGTAGTTTGGATACTGAAGGTGAAGGAGACCAGTTGCATAAAGATAATGCTTCAAAAGTGGATACTAATACTAACAACATTTTTCCAGCGAAAAAAAGAAAGCTCAATCAAGGACTTCTTACGCAAATAGGTTTACGTAAAAGAAATCTTTCTCCTACTCAAGAAAAAATGCACAAAATTCATATACAAGTCACGAACAGAATATCTAAACTTAAAAGCGCATTAAAAAATAAAGATGAACAAGTCAAGACTTTAAGACACTTATACAAAAAAGAACTTTTCCATGTTATTGAAAGAGATTTGAATGATGTGACTAAAAAATTCATAGAGTCTCAAATAAAAAACAGTAAAAGATCACCAACTCAGCGAAAATGGACAGTCGATGATAAAGCTTTCTTTCTTTCCTGGTACAAACGTAGTCCAAAGTTATATAAATTCTTAGGTTCTCATTTTATATTACCGAGCGCGCGTTTATTAAAAGGTGTTTTATCAAAGATACCCTTCGGTACGGGTATTAATCAGTCTGTGATAGATAATTTAAAACGAAAGTTTGCAAAAATGCGTAAAAGAGATAGATACTGTTCTTTGTTGTTTGATGAAATAAGTCTCCATTCAGGTTTGCATTATGACACGCGCACACAAAAATTAATTGGATATGAAGATTTAGGTCACTTAGGTCGTTCCGTTCAGAGAGCAGATCATGCTCTTGTTTTCATGGTCAGAGGTGTCGCTCGTCCTTGGAAACAAGTTTTAGCCTACTATTTTACAGCAGGTACTATTCCTACACAAAGTTTGAAAAATCTCATTGTAACGTTAATAGCTCAGTTGCAAAACATAGGGTTGAATTTGTTGTCCACCGTTTGTGACCAAGGGCCTACGAACAAGGCTGCTGTTACTCAATTGTGCGCCGAAACAAACCAAACAGAGGATCAGTTTTACTTTATTGTAAATGAACACCATGTAACAATTATGTATGATGTTCCTCATTTACTAAAAAATACAAGAAATGACTTGTTAACTTGTAATTTAGAAATGCACTGTGGGAAATTAGCTAAATTTCAATATATTCAGAAGGCTTTTGAATTAGATCAGAAAAAGAAATTTCGAATGTTGAAAAAATTAAAACCAGAACATTTTAAGAAAGGCGATAGATATTATCAAATGAAAGTTGGTGTGGCAGCTGCTCAGTTGAGTAACCATATGGCAGGAAGCATTGAACATTTTGTAGCGTCAAATGAATTGCCGTCAGAGGCTTTATTCACTGCAGAATTTGTGGATATAATTGATAATTTATTCGATTCTATGAACGGATCAACGTATAAAAGTTCCGAGGACAAACCATATAGAAGTGGTGTGAGCAATTCATCTCCCCATTTCACATTTTGGGATAAATTATTAATTGAAATCCCTAAATGGAAACTTTGGCAGGAGAAATTAAATAGAAAAACAGGAAATAATGAATGGAAAGATGTTACAAACAATTTTTCTTTTCTTGGCGGTTGGGTAGTAAATATAAAATCGCTAAAGTTCTTGTGGTCTAAGTTAAAAGAGGAAGGATTCTCGTATTTATGTGTTCGTTCTTTAAATCAGGATCCTGTAGAAAATTTGTTCTGCAATATCAGACAGCACGGTATTAGCAATACGAACCCAACTTGCTTTCAGTTTACAGCTGCCCTTAAGACAGTTCTTGTGAACAGTATGTCACAACCTACGAGTGGTAAAAGTAATTGCGAAGACGATGATTGCACACCGTTAGATAATTTACGTGAATTCATTACAGACAATTGTGAAGATATTGCCTCTGAATCAGAGGAACAGATTGAGTTAGAAGTTAAAACATATTTAAACATAGAAAAGAGTAATTTAACTTTTGAAAATAGCCGCGAGATTTCAAGCATAGCCAGTAATTTATTAGCCATTATTAAGGTACCGGAAAATTGTCAAACGTGTCAAGACTCATTATTTTCCAAAGAGATAACAGAAAGAGATTTTATGTCACTTCTCGATGTGAACCTGAATGATCAATCTGCGCAAACTTACGCCAGTGACTCGGTATTACTATTAATAGAAAATACTTATAACTACCTATGGAATTTTCTAAAAGAAAATGGTCACAAGTATCCTCTTGAGGAAATTTTTATACAATTTTTTAAACAAAATTGTTCAGCATACAGATCTTTCTGCAAAGATCACTCTTGCGAAAGACTTATTGTAAGCGAATGTTTCTGTATTATAATACAAAAATTTGTAAAACAAGGTAAAGCGACTGGAGAAACTACAGGGAGTGAAATTCCTAAAGTAGCTGAACTTTTTCAAGTTCCAACATTTGATTCTGAACTTTCCGTAGGCCATAAAAAGAAAAAGAAGAAGTTTATAGAATCTAAAAGTAAATGATTAATTGATTATTCTAAAAATCTTTGTATAGAGATATTTTGATCTTTTTTATTTTTGAAAAAAAGCAGAGATAATTATTTTAGTAGATAGGTATATATTTTTAGCATTGAATTATCATAAAATAAATTATTTATTATTAAATATTGATTGTAGGGTCAAGAAAGGTAGACTGAAATAAAGAAAAGTATAACATTATTTATTGGAAATTCGTCCTTTATAAATATTTCAATGCTTTCTTAAAACTATGAACATGGCACCTTTGGTGAATGACTAAAACTTGGTGATATATAAAAAGAAATCATTAATAAACTATCAATTATTAATTAATGAAAGACTTTAATGATGTACACTACGTAACTTAATCTGAAATTGAACCAATATTTATTATGATTTATAAAATCGACAAAAATATATTTATTATTAATTGTTGAGAATTGTAGAGGAGATTTAAGCTTACTTTAGAAACATTAATACAGGTTAAAATTTTTTATTCAATAATAGTTATTGAGAGTTTTACAAAAAAACAATTTTAACCTGAACTTTTTTTCTTTAGTACGCTAAGAAGCTTCCTTCAAAATTTGCAGCAATTAAAAATGTATATATTGTTGTCGATTTTATAAGTCATTCTAAAAATTAGCGCATTTTAAGATAGTCTGTACATCCCTAATTACAATACAAGAAATACTTTTTTTTTACAGCCTGGAATTACTTTGCATAAATTCAAGTACACTCATTATGTCATGAAATTATACTTTCAATAGCAACTTTAGAAAACGATTTAAACAGATTATCACTTACTAGCACTTCCCGGCAAGGCAGTTCGAATTAAACTACATTAAAATGCGTATAAATCTCATCGAATTTGAAATGATTACAATACCTAAACAATCCTGTTTTTGTCGATTTTCATTTACTTTAAAATTGTTCGGTATTACATTCAATAAACTTTTAGTTAAGCGAAATTGATTAAAAGATTGAAAATGAACACTTCATATAGAGTACAAATTTGGAGGTCGCCTTGCATCATTAAACAGTAATAGCTGGACTTCAATTTTCATTGTTTTGAAAGAATGAGAATGTGAATACATTCTGGTGAAATCGTTTTAGAATGATTTTAGATAATTTAAACGAAATGATGAGAATGAGACGCAATGTTTTCACGATAAAAGGAATTAAAGCGCATATTTGAAAAACTGGATTGTATAAATAATATGCAAAACGCATCGAAGTTCAGGATATTTGTACGCATTTTAATTAATTTGAAGCTTAAGCTTCTTATAGTGTTTCCTTTAACTTTGTAACGCTTATATTACATATTCCAAGGAAGAATACAAAACCATTTGCATGCCCTAGCGGACCCAGCTGAGAGAACGGTCACAGAATACTCTGACCGTTCTCTGACGTCGCATTATTAGGGGTAAGAACGATAAAAAAACATTTAAAACGTTGCAATTATGATTCTGTGATCAAATTTACATTAGCAGGTGTAGGAATAAATACAATAATTTTATTATTCAGAGGTAAAAACTAGAAAAACATCGTATACCTGTCATTGAAGGCAGTGCAGTGGTTCACCACTTGCGAAACGTCTCGACCGTGACGGTTTACTATTGGTGGAGACGTTCCGCAAGTGGCGAACCACTGCACTGCCTTCAATGACAGGTACATGATGCTTTCCTAGTATTTATCGCTGAAAAATAAAATTATTGTATTTATTCCTACGCCTTCTATTCCAAATTTTGCCATGGAATCATAATTGCAATGCCTTAAATGTTTTTTTTATCGTTCTTAGCCATAATAATGCGAGGTCAGAGAAGTACCCTTAGGTAATTCAATTACCAATCTTTGCAAACGATTACAACGGATTATTACTTTCCCTTTAGTTTCTAAAGCTTATATTTATTATATATTCAAAAACGGAATAGAACACAAATTGGCGAAGCTTTGGTACAAATTAGCAAGCTTTGTTACTCTAAGTAGCATTTTTAGGAATCGATTTATCACATAGTATCACTTTCCGTTTAGGGTACGTTCATATCTCGCTTGCATGTAGGCGGAAAATATATCTGTGTCTTATCCTATCATGCGACGATGCCATGCATTTATCTCACTCTACATTTTTCACCAAGCGGAAAAACGGAGAAAAATCTAGAATGAGATAAATGCATGGCTTTTTTACATGATAGAGTGAGAGGAAGATACATTTTCCGTCTGCACGCAAGCGAGGTGTGAACGCAATCTTATCTGTAACAGTTACATATAGGTATTTAAAACAATAATATACGCAACATTACGGCGAATCAGTTTCTGCTACTCATTATGCAGGATTACTTTTTGGAGTGCTTTGTACAATGTTGAAGCTCTCGCTTTGTACTTCTCAAGTTTTCCTCGGCTTCCTACTTTTGCAGAGATGTTGCATAGATAAAGCTGCAAAAATTCCAGGGTACATGCCGAATGAGAAGGATACGTGCGATTGAAAATGAAGTAGGCCGCAATGAGTAATTGTATTGCAGTCCCCAAGTTATCAGTTGCTTCTATTTTTTCCCCGTCCATTACAAGCCAGATATCCGTTGGTATGATTCGTACAGTCTCCACAGCTTCTTCTTCTCCTTCAGGCACTTCATCTTCCACTTCGCGATAACTTTCTGCAAGAAGAAATTAATGAAATATGGAAATATTACGCTAAATAATAGAATATTAAATATTTTTAAAACAGTATGTGGCTTACTAACCAAAAAGAGCTAAGGTCGGGTACGGCACTGAATTTGTCATAGCAGGAGGTGTACTTCCAACCTTTTTGGAGAAAAGTCACAGTTAATGCAAGCGACGTAAAAATATAATTTTATAACCTTCGATTTCATAAACTTTCAATAGAATTTCTACTTCCGAATTAATTTATGTGCAGCTATCAAGTGAAAGCTTTAAATAATAAAGAATCTGTTAAAGTGATTTTATGTATTTCTCAATTTACATCAACCTAGTAGCACAACCCTGAACTTGTACCTATTTATTTACTGTTTATTTTAGAATCTTATGAAAAATTACATGAACTTTAGTCGCAGTGTTTCTCTCAAAGCAATTAGTGATGAAGAAGAAATATAACTTTTCAAGCAGTAAACTAAGGAATGTAAAATAAAAATTATGCAAAAATAAAGAACACTTACGTCGCATGTGGGGATGAAATTATTTGTTTCTTCTTGGAAGTGTATTTTCAAAACATTTAGAACCCAACGACTTATTTCTTCATTGTCGGTACTCTCCAAATTTATATCCAGACGATGCTTGTATACGCCAAATATTAATATTTTTCGTAATTTATCTCCAAAACAGTCGTTGAATACTTCTATATCCTGACCTGTAAGCTTTCTCGTGTGCCAAAACATAACTTCCTTATTCAGCAGAATAGGCCATTTTAGCCTTATACTGTGCACGTCAGGCAAATTATCCATATTATTCAAAAAGAGCCGTAAGTCTCCATATGTTACCTCGAGATCATTAACGAAATTTTTTTGTGTCGCTTCATCGTGCAGTACATCCTGAAGAACTGTTTCATTGATTGCAAGGCGTTTTTCTTCTACAGATTCCAACGTTTCATTTGGTGGTACAGATTCTGGTTGCCACTCAATGGTACCGGCTTGTACACTTTTTAGCACTTTACGAGACTTTAAAGGGATGTGTAGTTTTAATCCTAGCTGCGAGTTCCTTTTTTGCGGGCGTTCTAGGTAATGCTGATGTTCTTTTAATTTCTTAAACGTAAATTCGAATCCGCGACCCAGACGCGTACCATCATCTTTTCTGTCCTCAAATGTTTCAGGGTATTTCTGTAAGCATTGGATAGCGATCCCAGAAAATACAGAGTCTGGAAGATTAGTGTCGTGCAATCTCATTTCACCTACAATTGTTTGCACCACAGAAGAACGTAACGTTTCTTTTCGACTGCCTGCTTGTAACTGGACCAAATCAGATGCAGTTAATCTGTCCCATGGTACCTTATACTCATCCCATGATATAAAGGAATTTCGCCTCTCCTGTAAAAAGTGTGCAATATCTGTATTTTCTTTCTCCGCATCGCCGTTTTGCAATTCTTTGTTTGGAATATTTTCATTCAGTCCCTCTGGTAATGGTTCTGGTGCTAGTCCTTCTAGTGATAGTAATCGATATTGAGTAATCGCATCTGTACCTTCATTCTGCTGTTGTGTAATAGGAGGCGTAGCATCATCACAAGTATTTAATTTGTACCACTCCTCATTTTCGTTCAATAAAAGTAATGGTTGACTTTGAAAGTGGCGTAGCAACTGCTCGTCGTCGATATCTGTCCCATCTGCTTCCAGCACAAGTTTCACCCCGACAGTGTTAAGTTTAGCACTGCCTTCTCGAATGACAGTAGGCAATAAATTCTCGCTTTCCTGCACAAGAATAGCCTTTTTCTTAGTTCTATCTGCGGACCAGGTCTTGAAAGACAGCATCTGCAAAACAGTTTGGAAAATAAGGAAATGTTGTAACGTCGCGAATGAAAAATAAATATTTTAACACATTCGGCGCCGCGTCACCCCTATGTGGGTGACGGGTATGCTTCCGTGGGGGCTCTCTTGTTCAACTCTTGTTCAAGATAAATAAGATTTTCAGTTGCCTTTTTTAAAGAAATTCAATGGAACAAGCACTAAAGTATAAATATAGAATATACAGCATAAAAATGTCAAAAATATACATATTATGCTCTACTTTTTATTAATTTATACTTAGGATAAAATATTACATTATCTACTCACTACTTCTTCAACACTACTCTCTTCACTATCAATTATACTTTTACGCAGTTCAATAAACATTTTGAGGATAAATAAATCATTGTGTTTGTCACACGAAGTATGCTTGGCTTACAACGCACGGACCTACTCGAGTTACATCGTTTTTATTCCTACTTATCGCTCTGTTTACGTTTTCGCGCTTCCACAGTCGGATTTGGGCCCCGCGAGAAACTCAACCGAATCACGACTGGCGCCAAACGTGTTAATGGAGATAAGAGAAAACTTTTATAATCTAATTACAGTTACGATATTTCGCAAGAAAAATTTCACTTACAATTACAGATCAGCATCAAAAGGTGCATATTTTGGTAGGTAGACTGGTATCGACGCAATTTGTACTTCTAGAAACGGGTGGGGGAGTAATAAGGAGGAATATGGAAATGAAGAAAGTACCTCCGCAGCACAAACATCAGTATAATTTTCGTAAAGGCCAAGAGAAGTATTAAGTATGATTTCCTTTGGAGTGCCGATAAATGCTATCTCAGTGTAATCAGTATTGATAAGAATAAAGTTAATTTTGCAAAGAATAAAGTTACCACGCTTGTTTTTGCCTACACACACTGATAAATCTTTTGCGTATTGGACACCACGAAAAGTTACCATTTTTTATATATACATCGTGGTTTTGGCCTCTTTAACGAAGCAATTCATTATTGCTCGATTCACAGTAGCATTGTGTTCCTTCGGTATATAATCTATAGTTTTCTTCGATGTGGCTAACGTTCCACTGATAACAGGTATGTTGGCTTGTTGCAGTTGATGCCTTTCAGCGAGGGTTTGTGTCACACTCTTAAAGTTGGGTACATGTTTAATTTGTTTCTTGAAGCTACTATGCTTTCTTTCGAATTTCAGAGTAGAGGAATGCTTTAACGGACCAAAAATTTCAAGTAACGCTGGATAGTGCAGTAAGAACTCTTGTTTGGGTATTAATTTCCTATCCGGAAAGCACTCAATTCTTAAAGTTATATAAGAATGTATTCCCACGCTTAGTTCAGCAACTTGACCCATAGATAAGGCTGGAGCACATACTAAACTGCAGACTGTTCTAAGATGCAATATCATTTGCCACACTGGATCGTTAAAATCTTTAACAAGATCCGCAACTACTGCGGGAAATACTAAAACAAGTCTTCTCATTTGACTCGCTGATCCTGTTAATTTTTGTTGGCCTTTTTTGATACACGGAATGAAGACAGTACTCTCCTTTAAGAACTTAATGTCGTTCAATCGAAAATTTAACAATCCTAAACGAAACCATCCTTTTGCCAAAAAGTAATTAATAGCCAGACATATATCTATCTGAACAAATCCTTCAAAGACGTCGTGCGCTATGCACGGAGGCAATCCCGGATTTGCTACATGAAAATATTTCAAGGCATTCAAGCAACTATTATTTTTGATCCCAGTGACTAGAGTGCCAGTTATTTGAGCCTTAGTTGCACATATATCGTAAGTTATTACATTTCTCCATACTCTTAAACGAAAGAAATCACTATGGAAGTCTTTTCGTAGTATCTCGCAATACCGACAAAAATTCAGTGATACACTAAAATTGACAGTATACCCACCGATTTGATGGCTTCCTAAATTATCGCACATCATTGCAATTAGTGTTCCTAAAAAGGTTTTAACGTTTCCGTCTACCGAAATTGTTATTCCATGAACCTCTAGAAATTTCAAATCATCTACGACCTTTTGCATAACGGTTGCCCATCCGAATGTAGTTATATATTCTTCTAAACAAAGAAGAACGAGTTTGATGTTGTCCACCTTACATCTCAAATATGGAGGTATATTTATCAAAATCATATAAACCGCGACAATTTTAAATTTTTTCTTCGATGCTCCTAAAGGATTACATATTTCGAAAGCATCCTGAGACAGAACTACTTTCAACACGTATTTATAATTTTGAATTAAAACGTTACCCTTGCAAATTTTCCCATCACTTATGTCAAAAAGTCCGCTTAAATTTGTAGACTCAGGCGAGTTTTCGCAATATTCTCGAACGAGTGGGTCGCATAACATTAATCCTAAGGTGTCCAAAATAGGAACGTAACTGTAATGACGTCCTGAGTCAGCGCCGTCTTTATCCAGCAATGGTACCTCTACCGGGAGAATAATACTTA
The DNA here is from genome assembly GCA_030998225.1 of Diplolepis rosae. Lineage (NCBI taxonomy): Eukaryota > Metazoa > Arthropoda > Insecta > Hymenoptera > Diplolepididae > Diplolepis > Diplolepis rosae. Next base: position 2,370,333 of record JAPYXD010000056.1, read on the forward strand.
AATTTTTACGGTAGAACAGCTTCCTGTTGTACGTATTTCTTAAAACACCCTTTTTCTCATCAATGGCATCTGTAAAACCTTTGAAACTGTCGCTGAACTTTTCTTTTTGTAATTTTTTTTCACTATCAGAGAAATGGCATTTATTCAGAGAACAAAAAAAATCTTCTTTGCAAATTTGAAAGGCGTGTGAAGTTTTACTTATAACTTCTTGCAGTAGCGGCTCTGTCGCATAATATCTTGTGCTCAAAGTTAGACACATATCTGCTAATGTCCTGGTAGCTTCTAGCATATTGGATTCGCCAAATGGTTGTATAATACAAGCATTATTAAGCAAATGTGCCTTAACGGCACCTTCTTGATGTTCGGCGGCATCAGCTGCTTCACCCACACTAGTATCCATAGGTTGACCATGTCCTGCGAAGACATTTTGCACAGATTCATTTTGCGATGCCACGATTTTTTCCACAGGTCCTTCCTCATTACGATCTTCTTCCCAGTGGCTTCTGCATACATGCACAGTATAACTTCTTGCATTGTAATAAATGGTATTACTGCTGGAACAAGCAGCATAGGGGCATGAAATTCCATTTTTTGCGTTAATTAAGTGATTTTTTACATGCTTGTTTAATGCATCTCTATTGTCTGTCGTATAGGTGCAATCTTGCATTTTACAATGCAGTCTCAGTTTCATATATTGGTGACTGTGTCTAAGATAGCAATGCCTCTGAAATATATCATACGAAGTAAATTCTGCATGACAGTCTGAATACAGGCAAGGTATTTTTAAGCATTTCAGGTTCTTATGTTTCCTATGATGTTTATTATACAAAACCAGTTTTCGAAATTTCATATTACATATTCGACACCTAAACATTACACAATTGACAGAATGAGGCATTATGAACATGAATGAGGAATAGGTGGGAAGGTTTGCGTACGTCTGAATTAGTTGTTGTAAAAATAAGTTTCCTCAGCATCTGTATCCACGATTATTATACTGAAAACGGGAGGTATTTATATTTATAAATTTATATATAAATGTAGATTATATTATGTGCTTGAAGTTCTGAGCGTTCAAATGAACGAAGTATTTTTTCTCAACTTCAATTATTCTTGAAATATTTTTTCAGCTCCAAGTAAAAATAAACATCCTATTGAAAAAATCCGCGAGTCCGAGAATTAATCCTCGCGAAATACCTCGAGGAATTTGAAAATCCTCGCGAATTTCCTCGTCCAAAAATAACACGAGGATTTCCCATAGAGATATTATATGCCCGTGAAGTTAGCACACCGACTATAATATTTTCCGATTTTATTATATGGAATCGTTTGTTAGTCGTTTATTAGTGTTTGGTATTCAGGTTTTGGCGTTTGGTGGTCAAAATTAAAAAAGTTATCAAGGTTTTAAAGTTGGGGTGCTAACTTCACGATAGCACACCACTTTTTGGAATTTCTGAATAAAAATTGTTGCAATCGTTTGTTAATGTTTGGTAGTCAGGTTTTAACGTTTGGTAGTCAAAATTAAAAAAATTATTAAAGTTTTAAAGTTGGCGTGCTAACTTCACGGTGGTACACCATTTTAATATTTTTCAAAACTTTAGAAAATATTTAACTTTTAAGAGTGTAAAAATCAACCGGAAATACCATGAACAACTGTTTTACCGCGCAGCTGTTCCTGCCTCTAGAGCACGTAAGACAAGCGCGAAACTTTAATTAAAAAAGCTTCATATCACTCGAAAAACTATTTGGTGTTATAATTATCCATAACTGTTGTAGGTTTTCTAATTTTGAAATATAATAGAGTATAATTCTGTAATAATCGTAGAAAAAATTTTTCTTACTGCAAAGGTAAATTAATCTTTTCAATACTTTTCGATTTGCCATTAAATGATATGTTACGTTTGAATATTGTACACAAGTTCAAATTACATTTATAGAACATATTTTATAAAATTATAAAATAGAATTATTATCATTGGTACATTTCAATTCCATTCACCTTTTTTCATCTGTATTTTATCCACCGAAAATTTTCTTCATCCGATGCTATAATTGATTTTTTTCCTTCATAAAATCATAATTCAAATTTTCAAGCTAAGAATTTTAATGTAATAATAAATATTAAAAGTTGGATACTTGGATAAAATTAATTTTATGTGCCACCGGCGCGCAAACTCGTTTTTTCGCTACAGTTAACAGTAGCGCAATGTAGTATATTGCGCTGCAGAGGAATGAAATGTAAAAATTGAACTGCACATGCGCCTATGGCCATGCAACGGAGTACAATCTTCTTCTTCTTCGTACAGCGTTAGCATCTTACTGGCAAAGCTTTGTACATTTGAACTGCGCATGCGTCTACTAAAATGCATTACTACTACACAAGATCGATAAAATCAAAATGTCCGGGACTAGTCGTGACATATCAAGTGTAATGACTAGCGCCGCAAACAACTACAATACTAGATTAGATTCGAGTGTACGCATAAAAACTCGTATACGCACCGAAGTCACATAAAATAGAATACGTGCCAATGCACATAATTCGGGAAATTACGAGACTCGTGACAATGCTCGCAGGACTGATCGTGCCTCGGCTTCGTCTCGGCATTGTCTCGGCTTTACCTCAACTACGCGACGGCTACACCTCGACTACGCCTCACCTACGCCTGGACTACGCCTTGGCTCCAATCTCCTGCGAGCATTGTCGCTCGTCACGCAATAACCCTCATTGTGCGCCTAGGAACGTAATATACTATTATGTAAGCAATTAGAATCTTTCAAATCTAATCTGGACAATTATTCACTTTCTCTCAGACAGAAAAATTGTTAATTCATCCTACTTTGACACTTATATAAAACACTTGCTAAAGTCAGATGAATAGATTATTCTGTTTTTCAAACAGGAAAATATCTTTATTTTTATATTTTTCTTTGTATTTTTTATACTTAAATTGCTAAGAATTATTCAAGTGGTAATAAATGATAACACAAACCTTTCGATCACAATAAATATAATTGGTATTAACGATTTATTTATATACATTCAATTTAGCTATTTTTCTAAAAATCAATTTTTCGACCAAAATAACCACATTGATTTTTGTTTACAAAATTATTAATTATGAAGTTCTTAATAATTATTTATCAGCATTTACGAAATTCTTAGCGATTTAATTTTTGCCTACTTTTTCGTCTCTAAACTTCAATCAGACTGATACGTTAAAAAATCGTTTTTCTAGAATTTTTTTTTGTTTTAATACGCCTTGTCTATTAAAGGGCATAGCCGGGTTTCCATGTGAAATCGGCCTTAAAACCAAATCAAATTTCGCATCGAGCATATGGAAGGGGTTGAGAAAGAGATGATCTTGCCAAATTTTCAGATCATTATCCGCCATTCTGAATAAGTAAAGGCGGATTTTACAATTTTCAGTTTTCGCTTTTCTTAGCTATACTAATCGTAGGAAAATTTTAAAAAAATCAGGGTTGTTTTTTCCAATAGAAGATACATTTTTGAAGTTTTCCATATTTTTTTTATGCATAATGCGCGATAAAAAAAATTGCGGAAAATTTTACACGCAGTTTTATTTGTTTGAGTTGCGCGACTACTCTTTTGAATTATGCTATTCATTAGTTACCTATTGATAATTAAAACAGAATTTTTGCAGATTTTTGCAAGTTGTAGGCGTGGGTAAAAAAAATAAAAACCGTCAAAATACGCATTCCTCAAACATCTTACTATTAAAGCACATTTTATAATAATAGTAGACTAATGGAAAAAACATTTATTTGGTAATCAACCTCTAACAGGGTGTACTGCTGAAATTTTTGCAAAATATTTTGCAAATTCTTTTTGACGCGAAAAATCGAAATTTTTACTTGAATTCTGAACAAATGGTTGACTGTGATTATTCGCTAGTCGAAAGAATGTTGCGAAAATATTTTGCAAAAATTTCAGCAGTACACCCTTTTAGAGGTTGATTACCAAATAAATTTTTTTTTCCATTAGTCTACTATTATTATGAAATGTGCCTTAATAGTAAGATGTTTGAAGAATGCGTATTTTGATGGTTTTTAGTTTTTTTACCCACGCCCACAACTTTAAAAAATCTGCAAAAATTCTGTTTTAATTATCAATAGGTAACTAATGAATAGCATAATTCAAAAGAGTAGTCGCGCAACTCAAACAAATAAAACTGCGTGCAAAATTTTTCGCAATTTTTTGTATCGCTCATTATGCATAAAAAAAATATGGAAAACTTCAAAAATGTATCTTCTATTGGAAAAAACAACCCTGATTTTTTAAAAATTTTCCTACGATTAGTATAGCTAAGAAAAGCGAAAACTGAAAATTGTAAAATCCGCCTTAATTATTCAGAATGGCGGATAATGATCTGAAAATTTGGCAAGATCATCTCTTTCTCAACCCCTTCCATATGCTCGATGCGAAATTTGATTTGGTTTTAAGGCCGATTTCACATGGAAACCCGGTTATGCCCTTTAATAGACAAGGCGTATTAAAACAAAAAAAAATTCTAGAAAAACGATTTTTTAACGTATCAGTCTGATTGAAGTTTAGAGACGAAAAAGTAGGCGAAAATTAAATCGCTAAGAATTTTGTAAATGCTGATAAATAATTATTAAGAACTTCATAATTAACAATTCTGTAAACAAAAATCAATGTGGTTATTTTGGTCAAAAAATTGATTTTTAGAAAAATAGCTAAATTGAATGTATATAAATAAATCGAAAAGTATTGAAAAGATTAATTTACCTTTGCAGTAAGAAAACATTTTTCTACGATTATTACAGATTTATACTCTATTAAATTTAAAAATAAGAAAACCTACAACAGTTATGGGTAATTATAACACCAAATAGTTTTTCGAGTGATATGAAGCTTTTTTTTAATTTAAATTTCACGCTTGTCTTACGTGTGCTGGAGGCAGTAACAGCTGCGCGGTAAAACAGTTCTTCATGATATTTCCCGTTGACTTTTACACTCTTAAAAGTTAAATATTTTCTAAAGTTTTGACTACTAAACGCCAAAACCTGAGGACCAAACATCAGCAAACGAACATAAAAGTATTCCAAAAGGAATTTTTGAAAAATATTAAAATGGTGTACCACCGTGAAGTTAGCAACCAACTTTAAAACTTTAATAGGTTTTTTAATTCTAACTACCAAAAGTTAAAACCTGACTACCAAACATTAACAAACGACTAACAGTGCATTTATACCTCTGTCTGCCTGACTGGTGCGGACAGAAAATACATAAGATTAAAGGAGACAGACGGTGTAAAATTAGACAAATTGAAAACGTCTGTCTTTTTTGCTCTCGTGTATTTTCTGTCCGCACCGGTCAGGCGGACAGAGGTATAAATGTACCATAATAAACGATTGCAACAATTTTTATTCAGAAATTCCAAAAAGTGGTGTGCTACCGTGAAGTTAGCACCCCAACTTTAAAACCTTAATAACTTTTTAAATTTTGACTACCAAACGTCAAAACCTGGATACCGAACACTAACAAACGATGGAAGGTTTTTCCCGTCTTTGTCTACGCATGCGCGGTTAGAGAGAGATAGCCTAACCCTCCGAATCACTCTCTCTCGCCCGAGCTGACAGATTTCAGGCTGGCTTGACTCTATCTGTAATATCTCTATGGGATTTTCTGGAGGATTTTTTCAATAGGGTATTTTAGAGTTTTTAAACAATAAATTACTTTCTTTACAAATGAATCAATATTTGAGGATTATTTTGAGTTTAAGTCATTCAGATAAAAATTTCGTTTATTTCAACGTTCAGAACTTCAAGTCCATGATTATATTTATAAACGTAAACGTATTTATATTATATACAGTATATTCTACAAGTTCTGCTACCTCTTGAAAGTTTGAATATTAAAAAATTGTTCAATTCCAATTTATTTATTGACAAAAATTTTAACAGATATAATTTTATATTGATAAGTTTCCAACGCTACAATTTTCTCGCCAATTTCTATTAATTACATTTTCAAGATTTCTACTTAAAAACTATGCAACCATGAAGAGTTGGAAGTTTTTGATTATTCTTCAAAGTTTTCATGAACACTTGAAATTTAAAACAAGGAATTCAATTCTCTTACATTTTCATTATTTCAAATTAATTAGTTGAGTTTGAAATTTCTGCCACTGCCTACATTATCGGAGAATCAATTCTTTAAATTTTCATTATTATTTCAAAATTATGTCTAATTTTCCGGTTTAAAATTTTTTTTTATTATTTCAATTACCGGTTATTTCAGTGTCACATAGTACATAACACCCAAAGGAAACGGAAAATGATTAAACACCGGTACCTCAGACGCGAGTGATTCAAGTTTATAGGTTAACTGTGCCAAAAAAAACGTTCATAGGTTAAGAGTAAATTGTAAAATTATTTGAAACTGAAAGCCCTAATGATAAAACAATTTGTTATCAAACTTCTGTTTTCTAAATTTTCAGTGAAACGTAAAATAATAGTTTCGACGATTCACCGGTCGCCTTAATCAATCAACGTTTGGCAATCTGAGAATTCTCATTATACATAGGATATTTACACAAATTCACAGTAAAGCTATATTACGACTGAAATGGGGAAAATCCTTTTCAGTTTCCTGGGCACACACCTTGGTTAAAATTACAATAAATTATAATTAATTAAACTTACCGTTATGCTTTTTATTAAGAAGACGCGTTATGGAGGAATTACACTTCTGCTGATTCAGGTTACCATGGTAACATACAACAGAGAAAGAGACCGACAATTTTCCTGTTTCTTTCCGACTAATATGTAACAAGTATGCATAATGCCTGTATGGCACGTATGACTTGACATATATCAGCATGTATGCACCATTAGCAAATATGCGCGAACGCCCGCACAGCACTGCATGCGCACGTTGCTCAAAACAACTGTAAAATGGGTGAAATTTCGTTTTGCGGCATCACATTCGTAATTAAAAAGATATAGTTTTTATTATTGGATCTTTATTATTAATAATGCAATAGGGGTATATATATATAGAATATTTAAATTTAAATTTTTAATTCTGATCATTACTATTTTTTTAAAGTAATTTTACCTAAATATATTAGAAAAGTACATTTTCATAATGGACTTTCACACAGGGATTGAATTTCACTCTATTTTATTAATTTTACGTCAAAATGTAATTTTCCACTTTTTTCATACAATTTCACATAAAATGGAAAATTTGAAATTCAAATACTGTTTTTTACTACGTTCATTTTGTAATATTTCTCAAGAACGAAAAGTTCCTGATTCAAAATTGAAGGTTACATTTTTAAACAGGATTTTTGTTGACTGTTGTAATGTTACCAAACTCAGTGAATTAACCGCGATGAACGTTGGTAGGATTATTACCTACGTTGGACGTTGTATATTTACTACTCCAAATGGTAATACTACAGCGCCACGTAACATACCCATACTAAAACTGTTGAAATCACAAGTCCTTGCCATTTTATTATCTGAAAAGTGGTAATTATCCCTCGCTCAACGTGGTAAAATTACCACACTAGAAACGGTAACTTTCATACGACAAATTGTAAATTTCTTTTCATTTCTTACTGTGTAGAGAATTTTGACAATAATGAACTATACATGAACAAAAATGCAGAAAAGTCGAAAGAAAATCTAGAAAGCTCAAACACTGCTACTTTAAAATCGATTGGAAATTCTCCCTCGAAAAATATAAATGACAAAAGAGATGTATGTTCTAACTATTTTAAATTGTTATTTTTAAATCTGAAGCATGTTGTGAAAAACGCATTATCAATGTTTTTCAGGTTCTTCGAGCCCTATTGAATTGATCACTAATCGGGAAAAGTCTGGCCAAAAAATATTTCAGTTTAAAGACTTTAAATCATCGTCTGCTTTTTTACAAATTTAATGATTCTGAAAATCGGCCACCAGTTATAACAGAAACTGACGTGGTAAATAGAGGCTAAAAATGACTGCATCGCAAATGATGTCCTTTGTTTTGAATTTTGGTTTGATCGTCGGTGATTTAATAACGAACAAAGAAGATCCATTTTGGCAATTGTACGAATATTTGAGGCAAATATTATGCATTGCTTTAATGGAAAACATCGACGACTCAGTTGTGAATGATTTGGAATTATTAATTACAGAACATCACAAATCTTTCATTGATTTGATAGGTCCTTTATCGCCAAAGCACCATCTCATAACCCATTATCCTGATATAATGAGAAATCTTGGGCCTGTAGTAAATATGTGGAGCATGCGTTGTGAAGACAAACATTATATCTTCACAAAATATTCTACTGCAATCGTAAATAGAATTAATTTCTGCTACAGTCTTGCTGTTCAACATCAGCTAATCCAAAGTGATTACTCCTTACAGAAAAAAACATTTTCACCTGCTCAAATAAGCTACGTAAAATATCGGAGCAAAATTTCAACTTTCGAATCTGAAATAAACTTTGATCGTCAAATGCATCAACAAATAGAATCAGTTTCAATCGGGAAAAGTTCATTTGAATTTCAAACTGTTGTTTTGATTCTAACAGAGGCTAAAGTGCCTCATTTTGGCAGAGTCACAAAAGTTTACATAAGCGAGCGATTGTCGAAATAAAGTTATTGCAAAATCTGATTTCGTCCTACAACTACAGCTTATGAAAACGTTGTGTTTTAATGAACATTACCAAGCATTTGAAGTTGAAATTTAGTATTTAAAATTTGAAATTTAGTATTTAGTATTCATTTAGGAAGTGTTGATCTCAAACGAGCACAACGTGTAATTGATATGAAATGTGATGCAACGTTCACTAGCCCAAATGAAAATTTTATATATTTTTTTTTTTCGTAGCATCGTAATTGTTTTTGTTTTATTATTCTAAGTAATAAATTTTCTAGAATAAGACAATCCAAACCCTGTTGCAGTTCAATCTATTTGTAATAAATGATGGAAAAGTGCATTAATAATAAAAATATATTTGATTTATTTCTACGTTTCTGATGTACTCATTTACTCGTTACTCATTTTTATACCCTTTCCGTTTTAATGTGAAAAACTATATATAGCATTCTCAGGTTGCTGTAATCACACGAATTTTTTTATTATAACTGTAAAAAAAGGTTACTGTAACCTGCAATTTTTGTTTAAATCACGTCTTTATACATTGGTTTTGTAGCAATTGTCGAATCCAGTTACTGTAACCTGAAAAATCAGGGTGTTTAAACTTAGGATTGCATGTCACTCCTACTACAAATTTAACTTGTGAAAATCTTACAACTAATATTTCTGGTTGTTGCAACCGGAAATTTCGGTGATCACAACTTGAAATTCAAATTTCTTCTCAACCTGACACTTTTAGTTGAAGACAATTTTAACTACACCAATCAGGTTACTATAACCTGGAATTTCTCTCTGTGTAGAAGATAGTTAAAATAAGGATAATAATGAAACTCAAAAACTTATCTCATTGCTTGCAATTCAAAATGAAGAAGTCCAGTAAGCAACAACACGAATTGGAAAAAATATGGAAAATTCACTGTATATAGAAAACCGGATAAAATGAACGAAAAACTTAGAAATTCTTTGAGGCTTTAATTTTAATGACATTTTCAAGAATAAGACTGAATCTTCATGTGTGCTTTCGTTTATTTGTAATTTATGTAAGTACTTATTTATTATATCAACACAACATAAAATAGTTCTCTTTGGAAAAAGAAATTTGATTGTAAATTGATTTGTTCAATTTTTAGTGACATATATATTCCTTGAAATAGACTCGCAGTGAGGTTGAAACATAGGAGAATTTTTGACCAAATATAATGAAGGAGTTTTTTATAGAATGTTCTTTTATTGACCGCAAGACCGACGAAACCAAACCTATATGATATAAAGATCTACAAAAGTTTGAACTGCAATATTTTTTCATAAGATGTATATTTTTCTTTTTAATTAAAAAAAAAATACCATTGAAAATACGAAATTCAATTTTTGAACCAAAATATGTGAGATACAAAATAAGCGATAATACAAAAAATCGTTTCCTCAAAAAGAGTCTATGAATTCTCTTCCTTTTTTAAATATTTGGAAGAAAATAGATTTTTTGCAATCTTGTAAATTATTAGAAAGTTACAGAAATGTATACAGAAAATCGAGCGCGAAGCGCAAGTGTCATGATAAAAATGTGTTCTTTAAGGCTGATTTTTTGAAAAACCTTCAGAATGTTACGGGCGGTCCAAAGTGCGCAATATTTTTTGGAAAAAGTTTTTATTAGTATACAAAATCTAATTTATGAAATATCAATTGCTTTAAAAGTGAATGAACTGCACACTTTTGAACGTTCGTAACCTGATAGCATTCCAGTGGCCAATGCAATTCAGCATTTTTGGTCATGCGAGCTGGTCTTAAGACGTAGAGTAATTCATATTCTAGTTATTTAAATACATTTAAATTAAACTTTTAAAAGTTTGAATAAAACTTTTAAAAATAATACTATTTCCCCCTTTTGTTTTTCAGATGCATTAATGTTTTATAATCTAGATTAATTGATAGCGAGAGTGCATAGGCACTCAATCGCTATGATCTAAAAAGTATAAAATAAGAGAAAAGCGAAGAATGAGTGTAAGGTGAGAGCGATGATATAAAAACTAGGATGAGCGGAGAAAGAATAGAATAGGAAAAAGAATAAGCAATAGCAGACTCACGATAGAATGTACGAATAGAAGAGGAAAAAGAGAACGAAGGAGAGAGAGAGAGATATCTAGTACACGTACACCCATGCACTGTTTATCGCCACAGCTTTCTGCCGTTTGTCAATTCCTCCTTTCGTTCGCATATGCACATGCCTAATATTCTGGTCTCTTTTAGAAAATCTTGATGCGCTCTGCTGTGCATCGCGAGGCTAGGATTCATCTCATAATTGCATCTCCTCCTCACACACCTATCCTTGCTCAAATGCTTTAGCCAGCTGATCTCCCGCCACAAAAGCCACGTGCTTTTTGTAACTAAAACCCAACGCTCATCTGAATACTTAAATAATTATGTCAAAGCTTTATTCCACTTAAAGATTATAAGCCTAGACTAATTAAATATATATATTTCGATTTACTCTGAAATATATTGGAAACTAAAATTGTTTCTACAATTTGATGACCATGCATCAAATACTAAAAATTGATGAGCACATTTCCTTTCTCACGATAGATGTAGAAAGAGGGGAAAAATAATTGCATTCTAAAAATCAGCAAATGGCGCAATAACCACATCAGCATTTGTGCAAATTCCTAAATCCTCCCTGCCATTATTACCTCTGTCCAATCATTAATTCCTTAATCATCAATAAACCCTACCATGCTCACCTCGCGATGAACTAGTAAAACGGATCAAGGCAAAATCAAATTCGCAGTCTTCTGAGTGTCTTGACCGGATTCAGACCTTAGAATAATAAAGAAGATATTTTTCTTTTATCGTGCCCGCCTGCGGTCTAGATCGACAGTTCCTAGATCCTCGTTAGTTGATTGAACCCGTAAAACTCTTTCTAACGAAATTATATTTTTGGAATCGTGTCGGGCGGACGTAAAAGACAAAAGAATTCATCTGGACGGAAGCAATACATATAAGATATACTGAAGTATACAAAATATATTTTTAATATATCTTTCTTCGGCGGGCTATTTTTAAAGTCCAATTCGTTTAATAAAAAACGGCAAAAAGGTGCGCGAAATCGCGGAAAAATTAATACTACCGAATCTCAAAACGGTAGTGATAATTTTTCATAAAATATTGTAATTAGATTTAATAGGAAAATTCTAGCGGCGAAAAGGGCGAGTTTAAAAGCACTCAACCCTTTTCTGGTTAAAAGCCAACCATTATTTTCTCTTATTAAGCCTAACAGAAAGTGGCAAAAACAATATTTGTGTGCGCGTGTGCTATGCGCGACTCGCAAATCGGACAAAGTGTGATTTTGAACAACACTCAACAGAAAACCATTGCCCAGTCTAGGACGAATCAGGAACTAAGGGAAAAATCTCTCCCTCTCTCTCGCACTCTCCTGAGACTGGTAGATGTAAGGAAAACTAGTAGTAAGGTATAGTTCCAATATATTTACCTATTTGTATATCCTTTTTATACGGACATTAAACACGAAAAATGGAAATCTTCCTGTGTTCAAGTTTTCTTTTCCAAAAATCAAAGAGGGTTTTCTTAAAAGCAGGGTATAGCCTCCTCAGTCAGAGGAGAGGGCAAATACGATCCCAGATTAAAAACAAATTTTGGTTTATTTAATTTATAATTTCCTAAATTGAAATTTGGCAGTTTGGAGCCTCAAGCGGGCGTATAATCGAATTTAATATTTTTATTATAATAAATTTAATTATTCGTACGTAACACAGAATACATAACATATTTTGAATGAAAATTTCAACATATAAGTATAAATAAAAGTTTTGATTATTCAAAAGTAAAATATATTATATCAAATATTTTATCGAACAGCACACTTTAAGATTTCATTGGTATGGGGATACACATTTTTAAAATTACTTTAACGAAAGTTGAAACTCCAGATCAACCTCTAATTTCCGATGGTAATTTATATATATATATATATATACAAATTGTCATGTAGCAGATGTAAATTCCAAAAAATGTTATAGTTATAAAGCTTCAAATTTTGTAATTAAAATTTTAATATAAAACTAAGCATTTATTGACCTTGAATTCCATTAGAAAATTTGTCGTTTACTGTTCAAATCTTCCTCCAATTTCAGAAGAACAGACAAATTAAAAATTACAAAATATTTCATTAAAAAAATTGAACTCGTCCATATGATCTTGTCATATTATAACAAGATTTGAACACTTCGGACAAAAATTTTTATGTAAAATTTAATATCGATGAATATTTCCATGTTCATATGAAGATATTAATGAACACATATTATAGCTTTTTAATTCATCCACATCGGTTAGAAAATTTTTCCTTTCCATAGACCATTTCATTTTTTTAATGAAAAGTCTGTGCTTAGGCTACAAAAATGTGAGATGAAAATATTTCTAACATAAAACTGAGAATGTAAATTTTAAACCTGGATTTTATGTTTATCTTTTCTTAATAGAAAATATCTCTCTAACTAAAAAGTTTTTAAATGCACAAAATTGATAAGAAGTATGGACATTTGAATAGGAAAATATATATTGATTCAAATTTGGAACATTTATTGGCATCAAATTTTACTAAAAGTTTATTTTTGAAGTGTTCAAATGCTTATAAAATTTCACACGATATTTCAGATTTTTATTTTAGGCAGTTTTTTTCCGAAATATCGGGAAAAAAAGTGTTGTTTCTTAAATAACATATTTCATAAATTTGAAATTGTCGTCTTCTTCGCGCCTCTTTTGCACGGTTTTGACAGAAATACACAATTCTCAATTCCGTGAAATCTAAAAATAGCATTGCATGGAGGAAGCGAGGAGAATAAGGAGAAGTGGGACGAGCCGTTCTCACGTGCAAGAGCGACGAGGAAGAAGCAAGGGCAGCGCGCGCCGCTGCCCCTCCAAAGAAATTCTGATGGTAAATCATTTCTGGATTTTCTAACTTTCATTATTTACCGACGCGCAAAGTACACCTTTTGCGCAACGCGTGCAGAGGGCGCGTTTATCAGCCCACTGTGATGAATCCTGATGTAGTTGCACCTCCCAACGCCCTTACAATAGCGCTTCGCGCGAAAACTTGAATCCACTAAGTATTATTTCAGCTTCGATATAAATCAAATTACACTTCGGTTCGCACATAAATCAAATTCTGAGATGAAAACGAAAGAAAGATTTTCAAATACCTAAATCAAAGTCGAGAAAGAGTCCAGTTTCTCGGTTTACGACTTAACTCGCCAGGATACTCGAGAGCCTGTCAAACAAAAGGTTTCCTCTATGCAACGCCAGAATCCGCCAGGCTCTCGAATCTGGAAAACACATGCAAGTCGTAAAACGCAAAGAAAAGCCTCGTGAGAAAGACCAGGAACACTTTCTAATCCTCCGTAACGTAAACGAAAGGTCCTTTTTTTTTTATGCATCCGGGTAATAAATCGTAGACGAAAACCTCTCGAAAGCGTGAGAAACCTCGAGCTCGGGACGTTCTAAAATTAATAAACGAAAGAAATGCAAGACTAACAGAAATTATTATCGCTTAAATTCGATCAGGTAGAATGCAAATAGAACGACAATTGAACTCTGAGACTCAGAAAGTTGGCACATGACGACTCATAGGATAGAGCAGAACATTCGAAAGAATCAAAATCAGAGCTTGATTCTTGTATAAATATCAGTATATAATATTTTATATCCCATTATCGTAAATAACATACTGGTTATGTAGACAATAAGCATAAATATAAGTTACATTCCTTCGGAGTAGTAGGACGAACCAGGATAAGCAGGGACAAGCCAGGATTTATCTCGATGATACAGGACTTAGCGCAGCTTCAAGCATCAGAACGAGACTCTAGGAGAACGAGATCCGAAGAAATTGGCTCGCGAGTGTGAAGTTTGTGAAAATACTGTGAAATATCGTGTAATCGATATTGTATTTTATTGTGTGCCGACAACTACAGCCAATTAACCTTCTAGAACTTCAAAAAGTAAGTCGCATGTGCCTTTATGATTTTTCATTAGAGTTCTCGGAGTTAATTTGCCAATTTAATCGTAAGAACGAGTAATCGCGAGTTTTGATTATTTTTGCTGTTTTTCGTCTTCTTTTTCCTTCTTATAAATTCAGGAATAATGCCGAGCGTAACACTTGGAGACGAGAATTTCGAAAGAGAAATTACTATAGAAAACGCGGAAGCTAACGGTTTGGATACCGCGAGACCAGAAGAACCGATAGGAATAGTTCCCAGATTTCAATCGAATAATCTCACTAGCGAAGTGGCACGAAACCCCAACGGACACGATTACACTCACCCCCCCCTTGATAGTAGTACCACAGGGCCCGTTAAGTGTACAACTCGCTCCAAGACAACTCGGTTCCTCAAATAATTCGGCTGGTCCATCTCAAATAGAGACCAGTACACAAAGTACGCGTTCCTTACCCGTCGAAAGAAATGAATATTACCTCAACTTCAAGGCGGCTCTTGAATTCATCCCCAAAGAATATGATGGGTACAATGTTTCTGCGAGTAAATTCGTTCGTGAATGTGTTTTCGCGAGAGACTCGGTACGACCAGCAGAAAGACCCCTGTTACTGCGACTGATTCGATCTAGAATCACAGGGAGCGCGGACGCTTACCTTCAAGACAGAGAAATTAATTGCCTCGAAGACTTACTATCAAGCCTTAAATTAGCGTTTTCTCCCCACCAAAATTTGGGCCAATTGCAAGCAATGCTTAGCAATGTCACACAAGCGATGGGAGAATCTGCACTTCAATACGGCGTTCGCGTTAGCAAACTTTTAAAACAACTGGTTGACACGATTGAACAACAATACTCGAATGAAGTCGCTTACAGTATGGTGCGCGCCGCTCGCGAAACGGCTTTAGAAAACTATATTCGAGGGTTGAATGCGAATTTAGAACTTAAAGTTAGATTTAAAAATCCCGCTACTATACAAGACGCAATAAACATCGCCCAAGCAGCCGAGTGGGAGGTAGATTATCAAAACATCCTCCGTCGCGATGCACACCAAGGCAATCAAAATGGAAATCCCTCTGTCTCGCGTAATAAATTCGCTTCGTACCACGGAAGGCCTCAAATAGCCTCTATTAGAGAAAGCCGAAGAGGAAGGATTCATAACCGCAATCGCGTTGGTGACCGTAGCCACGATAAAAGAATCGTGGCTGTGACAACCTGTTTTAACTGTAATCAGGTTGGACACTATGCCAAAGATTGCACCAAAAGGCAAAATTTTCGAGCGAATAGCAAAACCTGCTATGTGTGTGACCAAGAAGGACACCTTGCTCGAGAATGTCCACAAAAGAAAACCCTGGAAACTTCTTGCTATAAATGCGGTGGACAAGGTCATTATGCGAATCGTTGCCCTAATCGCGATTCTCTTCCTTCGAATCAATTTTGTGATCGTTGCAAAGTCACTGGTCACAACAATTCTAATTGTAAACACAGAAACGAAAACGAAAGTAATATCACAGTCCATTTAAACGAGTAAGGAACTCGACTCGCCGGCGCAAAGTCGAGACAGATCACGATGAAGCGCCATTAAAATATTCGGTATTCATAATCAACCCCTCATCAAAAATCAAATCGCTTATAGTCGAATTTGAAGCGCCAATTTTTAAAATGGCAAAAGTTCAGTTTCTTGTTGACACGGGAGCCAAATTAAATCTGCTGAAAAGAAAAGAAATAAAATTAGACGTTCAAATTAATTATGAGAATAAATGTAATATATTTGGAATCGGTTCAGGCGCGATTAAAACATTAGGTGAAATCAAGCTAATTATAAATAATGCAGAAGTCGTGTTCCAAGTGGTTTCCAATGGATTCCCGATTGCTCAGGGTGGCCTTCTAGGTATGCCTTTTCTCACCGACCAAGATGCCATTCTAGACATTAAAAGAGGTGAAATGACGTGTGAAATCGGTACTGTTCCATTCCGCAGAGGCAAAACATTCCACCTAACTGCACGCACTCGTCAGTTAATCTCGTTGCCTATCGAAAATCCTGACGACGTCACAGAAGGGTATCTACGACGCATCGATGCTGGCCCAGGTATTTTCATAGGAGAATCATTGGTTTCCCAGGTGAATGGCCAAGCCAAAGTGTTTTGCATAAACACCACCACTCGGGACGTTGAATTAACGATTCCTCCGATCAAGTTAGAAGAGTATGAAATCATGAACCCGGCCTTTCGAAAAACAGGAAACATCAAAGACGACCATAGCTCGCGATCTGAAAAGGAAAAGAGAATAGCAGAGTTAATAAAAACAGTAAATATGAACGATTTAAACTTAGAAGAAAAAAATAGTCTAACAGAACTTTTCAGCGATTTTCTATACCAATTTAAATTACCCAACGATAGACTTTCATGTACCTCTGTTTTCAAGCACAGCATCACCATAATAGATAAGGAACCCGTACACGAAAGAATGCACAGACTCCCCCCAGAACATAGAAACGAGGTTAGAAATCAATGTAAAGACTTGATAGAAAATAAGACATTAGTTCCATCAAAATCCCCCTACAATTCCCCAGTCTGGGTCGTGCCAAAGAGGTCGGACTACGAGGGCACAAAAAAGTGGCGAATGGTCATTGACTATCGCGCTTTAAACAAGAAAACGGTTGGTGATGCCTACCCCCTTCCAAACATTACAGATATTTTGGATCAGTTGGGAGGAGCAAAATATTTTTCAGTATTGGATTTAGCCTCTGGTTTTCACCAAATCGAGGTGGATCCTGCTGATCGACACAAAACTGCCTTCTCGACTCCATTCGGCCACTACGAGTTCACTCGAATGCCGTTTGGCTTGAGGAATGCGCCTGCAACCTTCCAACGACTTATGGATCGAGTCCTCAGGGTTGCAGGGCATCGAGCTGTTTGTATACATGGACGATATCGTCATATATGCCAGCTCCCTCAAGGAACATACAAGCAAGCTGACACGGCTTCTGACAAGGTTAAAAGATACCCGTTTGGTGCTTCAACCTGACAAGTGCAGATTACTACGCAAAGAGATAGCCTACCTTGGGCACATAATATCTCAAGATGGCGTGAAACCTGACCCTAAAAAGGTATCGGCTACACGAAATTTCCCCCTACCGAAAGGGAAGAAAAATATTAAAAAATTCTTAGGATTAGCCGGGTACTACAGGCGTTTCATCCCAGATTTCGCGAAAATCGCGAAGCCACTGACCTCATTGCTCAAGCAATCCTCCAAATTCGTCTGGGGCCCTGAACAAAAAGAATCATTTGATAAATTACGCAACATATTGTCCAGCCAACCCTTGTTACAATATCCCGATTTTACACAACCGTTCGTCATAACTACCGATGCTTCTGGATATGCCATAGGAACAGTACTCAGTCAAGGCCCTATAGGCAAAGACTGGCCTGTGGTATATGCCTCGCGAACTCTGAACGATGCTGAGAAAAATTACTCCACTATCGAAAAGGAGTTGCTAGCGATAGTTTTTGCCGTGAAACATTTTCGACCATACGTTTACGGGCGTACATTTACCCTAGTAACCGACCACCGACCCTTGGTATGGTTACTTAACCTAAAAGATCCGGTATCCAGACTAGCTCGGTGGAGAATCAAATTGCAAGACTATCAGTACGAAATCCAGTACAAACCCAGGAGAGCGAATTCAAATGCGGATGCCCTCTCTCGCAATCCAGTAGATCACGACAAAGACTTTTATCCGACTGCACCACTTGACGAAAATTACTATCCTGTTGACCCTAGTCCTAAAACCTCAAAAGGGGATGATTGTCAGATATTGATCTTGCAAGATCAACTAACTGCCACAGACTCTAACTCCTGTGACCTTATCCCCTACAGCGAGTATCCAATAGAGAAGGTGTTCCTATTCACGACTGACACAAGAAACACAGAGAACGAAGATGACACAACGAATGATGGAACGAAAAATGACAGACAGGAAAACGCGACAGAGAAAAGAGTAAGAAAAGAAATGAATCGGGGTGGCCTCATAGAAGAGAAGGAAAGAGAGTGGAATACGCAACGATCCGGGTTAATAAGTGAAAAGGTTGCGTGCTCATCCGACTCTATGGTTCCTCTGGGAGAGGGGAACCCGGGCTCATTGAGGGATAGTTCGGGAGGTAACTATCCGGGTGGGAGCAAGGCTGCACAGCTCACTGATAGAGTAAAAATATACGCAGTAAAACGAAGGTTCCAAGGGGAACAGGGGCCACCCGCGAACGAAACAGTAAATAGGAACAATGACGAAACGGGGGTAGAGAAAATTGGGACTGGCAACGTAATTCTAAAACAAGTAATAACGATGACAGACTCAGAAGAACAGACAGGGGAGTCTTCCAAAATTAAGAAAATACTCCTCAGCATCCCGACAGAATCTGAAAGAGACAGAAGAGAGAGAGGTCGCATCCAACCCCTTTTAAAGCCTTTAATACAAATCAGTAAAGATAAATTGTGGATAAGAGACGATAACTTACTTAATTTCATGCCCGCGGATTGCGTAATGATAACCCCAATAAGCCGCGAATTGTTAGAAGCCAAAGTATTCTGTGTGAGCGACCTGAAAAACGAAAAGCCGGGATTAGGACAAGTTATAGTCACAAAATGCGGAAAACGATACACATTCCATCTTTTTACGACAGAAAGATTCGACCAGAATACAAATTTTAAGGATTTCGAATTAACAATCGACACACTTAAACAAACAATGCAAAATTTGGGAGTTAGAACTTTTAGTATTGCGAAACACGGAAACGGTTTGACTACTATTCCTTGGAATCAAATCGAAACATTATTCAAAACTCACTTCGGAAAAGGCGACTATCAAATAACTGCATGCACCGGGGAAATAAGAATCCCACCTGAATCCGAACGACCGGTAATACTCGCGGAAAAACATGATTCCACAGTCGCAGGCCACCGTGGAGAAAAAGGTACCTACGAAAAAATAAGAGAACATTTTTATTGGAAAAATCTGAAAGAAGATGTCCATCGTTACGTGCAAAGCTGCGACTAGTGCCAAAAGAAGAAATTCGTTAGAATCAAAACAAAACAGCCGATGAAAATCACAGATACCCCGGTTAGAACGTTCGAAAAAATACAACTAGACATAGTAGGGCCGCTACCCCGTACCGAAATGGAAAACGAGTATATACTCACCTGGCAAGATTGTCTCTCAAAATATTCGGGCGGAATCCCTTTGATTAACACCTAAGCCCCTACGATAGCGGTAGCTTTCGCCGAATCTTTCATAAGTATTTTTGGATGTCCAGAGGCGTTCCAAACCGATCAAGGTTCCAACTTTGTTGGCAGCATCATGGAAAATTTCGCCAGGATATTTAAAATCAGACAGTACAAATCCACCGCGTACCACCCACAATCGTTAGGAGCACTCGAACGCAGCCATCACACCTTCATAGAGTATTTAAGACATTATTGTGAGAAAACAAATTGGGACGATTGGTTACCTTTCGCGATGTTCTCCTTCAATACAACCGTACATTCGTCGACAGGTATAACTCCGCACGAAGTAATCTTCGGAAAGCCAGCCAGGATTCCATCCGAGTTCGCGGACGAAACTATCCCTCGTACGTACATACAATACGTTGATGACCTGTTGAATCGTTTATCCGAGACCCAAGCCCAAGTCCATGGCCAACTCAATGCTGCTAAAATGAGAATAAAATGGTATTACGACAGGAAATTAAACCAACTCGACTTTAAAGAGGGACAACACGTCTATTTGTTGAAAGAACCGCGTAGAAGTAAATTCGAGGACCATTACGACGGGCCCTATAAGATTAACAGAATTTTTAACGACCTAAACGCGGAATCACAAATAACTCATAATACAACAAAAATTGTCCACATGAATAAACTAAAACACGCGTTCTTAAGAATGTGAAACAGAAACCTACTTAAGCAACAAACGACATATATTTATATATGTATACATATACTGTAATAATAAATTGAATAAATAATTAAGGAGTAAAATTTGAATAAAAATAAAATATAGGTATAATTTGATAAAACGAAAGTCAATAACAAAATTTTTACGCGAAAACTAGATTAGAGTAAGTACACAGAAAGAACTTCAGCACATAGGTTATGTATAGTATACCAGAGCACGAAAGCGATTCAACAAGCAAAAAAAAAAAAAAAAAAAAAAAATTTTAATAAATAAATAAATAAAATAAAATAATAATAATAATAATGACAGACATATATACGTACAGATATATAAAAATATAATGTATAAATAATGTATCGACGGCAACGTACCTCAAATTCATGAAGGGCGGTAGAATAAAAAGAAACAAATCACCCATAGTAAACTCTCACGCATTTTCACCTGTCATCTCGCCTGGTTGCTGCCTGGTTGCAGACCAGTGATCCCAGATCTGAAATCGACGCAGCACGGGGGTGAAGCGCAACGCAAATAGTTGAGCAACAAAACAACCATGATCATTGAACAACTGTGAAAATGGTTATTAAATGATCACGTAGTTTTGCATGGATATATTGGCACGAGATTTAAATAGCTTTCTTTTTATTTTCTATTTTTTTAAAATAAAAATAATAAAATAATCAGATAAAATTTTCCTAGGTGCACATATAATTTTTAAAGTAGTATTTCATTAAACTAGATTCTTCAATGAAAAATGTGATTCTAGAAATTTTTTTTCGTTTT
This sequence comes from Diplolepis rosae, assembly GCA_030998225.1. Taxonomy (NCBI): domain Eukaryota; kingdom Metazoa; phylum Arthropoda; class Insecta; order Hymenoptera; family Diplolepididae; genus Diplolepis; species Diplolepis rosae. The sequence continues at coordinate 2,391,710 of JAPYXD010000056.1, forward strand.
ATTTCATTATTTTTTTTATTGAAGATGAAATAAAGTATTCAATGATTTTGCTTTAAAAGTTCTTAAATTATAAATATCTTAAAGGACTTGTAATATACGTATTTTAAATAATAAAACATTTTTATCCTCTGAAATTATTTATGTTTGAACTCATAATTAACAATAAAATTATTAATTTTACGTAATACTTTAAACACTAAAATAACTTTAGGTGTATGAAACGATACATCATTTAGTCTGATAACTGGTCAAAACATTTTTTTAACAGTTCAAGATCACTTAAATAAGAATATAAATTTTTCTTTGGCGATGAGAAGAGATTGAAATCTCAATTAAAATTATGTATGTGGAAAATAACATATCTTTATATTCGGCACACGGCGTGTAATAAAAATGTTAACATTGTTAAATATTATACCTAAAGTTTAAAAATTCATCATGAAAGTTTAATTATGCATCACAGAAGAGTCAAGTGTTCAATTAAAGCCATATTTTTTATAAATACTAAACTTTTACGTGTGGAAAAATGAAGAAATTTATTTTATGATAATTCAATGCTAAAAATATATACCTATCTACTAAAATAATTTTCTCTGCTTTTTTTCAAAAATAAAAAAGATCAAAATATCTCTATACAAAGATTTTTAGAATAATCAATTAATCATTTACTTTTAGATTCTATAAACTTCTTCATTTTCTTTTTATGGCCTACGGAAAGTTCAGAATCAAATGTTGGAACTTGAAAAAGTTCAGCTACTTTAGGAATTTCACTCCCTGTAGTTTCTCCAGTCGCTTTACCTTGTTTTACAAATTTTTGTATTATAATACAGAAACATTCGCTTACAATAAGTCTTTCGCAAGAGTGATCTTTGCAGAAAGATCTGTATGCTGAACAATTTTGTTTAAAAAATTGTATAAAAATTTCCTCAAGAGGATACTTGTGACCATTTTCTTTTAGAAAATTCCATAGGTAGTTATAAGTATTTTCTATTAATAGTAATACCGAGTCACTGGCGTAAGTTTGCGCAGATTGATCATTCAGGTTCACATCGAGAAGTGACATAAAATCTCTTTCTGTTATCTCTTTGGAAAATAATGAGTCTTGACACGTTTGACAATTTTCCGGTACCTTAATAATGGCTAATAAATTACTGGCTATGCTTGAAATCTCGCGGCTATTTTCAAAAGTTAAATTACTCTTTTCTATGTTTAAATATGTTTTAACTTCTAACTCAATCTGTTCCTCTGATTCAGAGGCAATATCTTCACAATTGTCTGTAATGAATTCACGTAAATTATCTAACGGTGTGCAATCATCGTCTTCGCAATTACTTTTACCACTCGTAGGTTGTGATATACTGTTCACAAGAACTGTCTTAAGGGCAGCTGTAAACTGAAAGCAAGTTGGGTTCGTATTGCTAATACCGTGCTGTCTGATATTGCAGAACAAATTTTCTACAGGATCCTGATTTAAAGAACGAACACATAAATACGAGAATCCTTCCTCTTTTAACTTAGACCACAAGAACTTTAGCGATTTTATATTTACTACCCAACCGCCAAGAAAAGAAAAATTGTTTGTAACATCTTTCCATTCATTATTTCCTGTTTTTCTATTTAATTTCTCCTGCCAAAGTTTCCATTTAGGGATTTCAATTAATAATTTATCCCAAAATGTGAAATGGGGAGATGAATTGCTCACACCACTTCTATATGGTTTGTCCTCGGAACTTTTATACGTTGATCCGTTCATAGAATCGAATAAATTATCAATTATATCCACAAATTCTGCAGTGAATAAAGCCTCTGACGGCAATTCATTTGACGCTACAAAATGTTCAATGCTTCCTGCCATATGGTTACTCAACTGAGCAGCTGCCACACCAACTTTCATTTGATAATATCTATCGCCTTTCTTAAAATGTTCTGGTTTTAATTTTTTCAACATTCGAAATTTCTTTTTCTGATCTAATTCAAAAGCCTTCTGAATATATTGAAATTTAGCTAATTTCCCACAGTGCATTTCTAAATTACAAGTTAACAAGTCATTTCTTGTATTTTTTAGTAAATGAGGAACATCATACATAATTGTTACATGGTGTTCATTTACAATAAAGTAAAACTGATCCTCTGTTTGGTTTGTTTCGGCGCACAATTGAGTAACAGCAGCCTTGTTCGTAGGCCCTTGGTCACAAACGGTGGACAACAAATTCAACCCTATGTTTTGCAACTGAGCTATTAACGTTACAATGAGATTTTTCAAACTTTGTGTAGGAATAGTACCTGCTGTAAAATAGTAGGCTAAAACTTGTTTCCAAGGACGAGCGACACCTCTGACCATGAAAACAAGAGCATGATCTGCTCTCTGAACGGAACGACCTAAGTGACCTAAATCTTCATATCCAATTAATTTTTGTGTGCGCGTGTCATAATGCAAACCTGAATGGAGACTTATTTCATCAAACAACAAAGAACAGTATCTATCTCTTTTACGCATTTTTGCAAACTTTCGTTTTAAATTATCTATCACAGACTGATTAATACCCGTACCGAAGGGTATCTTTGATAAAACACCTTTTAATAAACGCGCGCTCGGTAATATAAAATGAGAACCTAAGAATTTATATAACTTTGGACTACGTTTGTACCAGGAAAGAAAGAAAGCTTTATCATCGACTGTCCATTTTCGCTGAGTTGGTGATCTTTTACTGTTTTTTATTTGAGACTCTATGAATTTTTTAGTCACATCATTCAAATCTCTTTCAATAACATGGAAAAGTTCTTTTTTGTATAAGTGTCTTAAAGTCTTGACTTGTTCATCTTTATTTTTTAATGCGCTTTTAAGTTTAGATATTCTGTTCGTGACTTGTATATGAATTTTGTGCATTTTTTCTTGAGTAGGAGAAAGATTTCTTTTACGTAAACCTATTTGCGTAAGAAGTCCTTGATTGAGCTTTCTTTTTTTCGCTGGAGAAATGTTGTTAGTATTAGCATCCACTTTTGAAGCATTATCTTTATGCAACTGGTCTCCTTCACCTTCAGTATCCAAACTACCTGTTAATATGTCTCCAAGTTTAATAAGTTCTTGATCTGAAATTAGAGTTAGTTTGTCACTGGAATTTAAATCTTTTTGAGGAGATTCTAATTCGCAATGAGAGAAATTATTAGATGAAATTTTTTCTCCACAATTATCATGAAGGTTAGAATTTGATGACTCAATGTTTTCAAGTTCGATGTTTGTGTTAGAAAAATCAGTATGGCAAGAATTATTTAACAAAAGTTGTTGATTAGAATTAGATGTAGTTGTAGTGGTAGAAGGTTTACTAGAGTTTGTGATATCCTGCAAAACAGAAGGCTGATTGTCAAGACCAGTGCTTGAAGATTGTACGTCAAGTACAGCTTCGAAAGGATCTGCGGTTTTTTCATTCGTAGGTTTATTTGATGCGGATGGTACTGCATTATAATTAAGTCTTTGTTTCCGATGGTTGACATAATCATTGTCTAAAAAATGTTTATCACAAACATAAAAGTTGCGACAATAAACAAATATCTCTATTTGGCAAACTTTTTGCCATTTCTTACGAGTTTCATTATCTCGTGGAAACCTATGAAATCGAGGATTTTTTATATTTTCATCAGAGTGAAGATAATACTTTTTGTCACATCCTGGAAATTTACATGACCATTGGAGCTTTGGTTTTGAAACTGACATTAATAACTAACGAAAGTGACCGGTCTTACAATTGTAATATACTTATATTACTTATGATTAGTTATCACAGTAAACTCACAGCATTGTTACTACATTTTAAGTTTAACCGAGCTTGCACTTCATGCCTACATCGATTCAAATCATCATTATCATCATCATCATCATTATCATCTTATTTTTCTTCTTCTTCTTAACCTTGCGTGGATTCATCGATCTGAGACTTGGAAACAGTTTTCTTGCTATCAGCACTGAAAGCAGTATATATTTCAATTTAAAAAATTTTAAATTATTTCAAAGCCGCGAATAAATAGTTAAGAATAAAATGAAAATTTTATTTTTAACATAAAAATTATTCCAATTCAAGCGCTTTCTATTTAAAATTGTTCCTTCCAAATAGGGAATAAAGTTTTGTAATTTTGAAAGACAAACTCTAAATTATTCAATTTCATATAAGTTATAACTTAAAAACTTAAATTCCTCTACAATATAAAAACTTTAGCTCTATTGAATTATATTAATATTTTAAATTAATTAGTTGAGTTTAGAATTTTTGTCACTGCCTTCATTATCGGAGGATTACTAGTCGCGTATTAGATAGGATACGTTGTCGACAGGTGTCCTCGTAGAGAATTTCAAACTCTTTTATCGCAAATAATGCAAATAAATTCAAATTATTAAAGAATTTGAAATCTTTCTGTAGTCGAAAGTATCTTTTTTTCCACAGGCAGATTTCAAATTCTTTAAGAATTTGAATTTATTTATATTAATATTGAATTATTTTATTCACAGCTGAAACTATGAAGGATTTCAGTATGAAATTGTACAATAAAATTTAAATACACATTTTTTCACTTTCAAATGCTCAAAATTGGAAACTGATATCAAATTCCTAATAATTCGTATTAAAGTTATTCAATTTAAAAGGATTTAAATTACAGAAATATTAGTCATCAAGGCTTTACATTTAAAATTATTTTTTTTAAATTTGTGTCACGTCCCGCGACGTATTTGAATGTATATAATACACACAGGCTGGTTTGAGTTAGAAATCTATGAGAGAATCGATAAAGGGGAATAGGGAGTAGGGGAAGTAGGGAGCAGTATAGGGCCCCTTCTCCTCTAAGAAGATATGACTACGTCACGATTTTCGCTGACCGTCAATTTGTATAGAAAAATATAAAAGAGGCCCACACCAAGAGAAAGCAGTCAGTAAATTCTTCGTCTAGTTCGACACTTAAATTTTCCTTCGGATTTATAACCGGTCTCGCGACAATAGTCCAGTGCGGTATTTCAATTTAACTTCGGAAATCTCTGAGTTTGAGATTAATAAAATTCGATTGGGACAATTTAAAATCCAAGTTCGGGAGTCGTAAAAGTCATCGTAGACTTGAATAGATCTTGTAAAGATCTTCGAACAGTGTCGTAAATTTGAATCACCGCCCTTTACGGAATATACCTGTGCGGCCTATAACTCCGTCTCTCTCACACACTTGGAATACACCTGTGGGGATCCCGTACTTACAACTCACCGCCGTGTGGATTAAACCTCAACACAACTTACGAATCATAAAGGTACCGAACCTCTCTCTCTCTATCTTTATTCTTTGTTTCTTTCTCACCTACGTACCAACCAGCCTGTGCCTACATTATATAAGAATTGTCTTAACGAATGTATATCCGGAAAATTTAATCCGTAAAATAAATTCAATTTGTATTATTTTCATAATCATTGTGTCTTTCATTGACTTATCCTCATCCCTAAGCGAGGATCATTCGATCCTAACTTAAAACGAGGAATCTTCGATCAAAGTAAGTATATTTGCGTACTTGTGACGTAACATACTTCCTTTTTTCTGGTGCATCGGCCCGGGAAACACAAGTTAATTGAAAATTAACGCATTGATTATTTCTAGTGAATAAATAAATGATTATGAAATATTATTTCAACTTGTAACTTGAAATTTCAATAAAATAGATTTGTTAGATCACAAAGGGATTTGACCTTGAGGCTAACCTTAATGATTTAATAATCAAATCATTTCTTTGAAATTTTATAATTTATATAAATTGTATAAAATAAAATAAGTTTGAAAAATCACGCAGGGATCTGACCTTGAGGCTAACCTAAGTGATTAAGTAACTTATCTTATTTAAAAAATTATTCTAATTTGTTAACTAAGTTTTGATTTAAGTTAAAACAAACAAAAAAAAACAGCACACGAGAGTATAAGTCCCTTTTGGGTACGTTGAACGGTCACCATTGATTACGATCATTGGGTAGGGCAAAGTTCGAAGTGCTTGTGATTGTATTGTTTATAACTTTAATTTTAACTCTGTTAAGGAACAGAATATTTTTATTTGCAAAGATTGTCCAAGGATCTGAGCTTGAGCCTAACTTGTCCAGTCTAGAGAAAAATAAATTGTGCATAACTCGAATCTTATCTGATCCTTGTTATAAACAATTTTATTTATTTAAAAAAAAACAATTTATAATTCAATAAATTAATAAAATAGATAATTATAATTTATAAGACACACGTGGTTGGTACAAAATATATATATATATATATTGTTATAATTTAAGAAATGTATTATTTAACATTATAATTTTACGAAAATTGAGCGATTATTTATTTATTTGAATATTTTATAGAATTATATTTTTATTTTATTATCTTATTTCCTAATGAAAGAGTAAAAATATTAATTATTGTTATAAACAAATAAAAATAATTAAATTATATTTTGAAATTATTATTATAAATTTTTGAATTTTTATAAATTAAAATTATATTTTTACTAATTTCACTTTATTAACAAACAAAATTTTACATGTAGTTTTTAAAATTGTTATAAACAATTGATAATTAACAATAAATAATCTAAGATAACGCTCAATAAAAGGGAAACTGTAAAATTATAATGACTCAATGTCAAATTCAAATACCCCTGTAGAATCCGCCCAAAAGGTTATCACACGTAGTAAAGCCAAACAAGATAACCAACTCGCAAAAATTGTGGATCAGAATCAAATAGATTCCTTGAAACTAAAAAGATCAGGTAAAATCAAGGGAAATTTAGTCGATAATAAATACAAAGATATTTCAAACCCTTTTCCTGCTGAACAAGAATTAGATGACACTCTTCAGCTAGACGATTCACGTTTTGACAAGACGCTAATTAATGATCAAAGCATATTAAGTGAAAATTCCAGTAAAACTAGCGGGTTTCATTCAAGTTTTTGTCAAGATTTAAGCATTGTGACAGGATCTAGTAATCAAGATCAAACTTTAACGAACGAATTATCTTATTTTGACGAATCTAATTTGCTAAGCTCAACGGTAATAACAATAGAAAACAAAACTTTGAAAGAAAAATTGAAAACCTCATTGGCACGCGACTCTCTAATTAGTAACAACGATAGCGACGACGACAAAAGCGATACAGAAGTCATAAATCAGGATAATCCCGTAATAGTAAGCAACGAAGAGATGGCCGTAGCCATACCTAACAGCCAGCAGGTATCCTTACGCGACGCGCTAGAGGTGGTCCCTTTGTTCGACGGAAGTAACCTCCCATTGTCCCATTTTATTGAGGGTTGCATGGAAGCAAAGGCAATGCTGCCGACACCTGCTGCCCAAGAAAATCTTGCACGTCTATTGAGAGGTAAATTGTCTGGTGAGGCACGAAAATGTATTTTTGGGTCAACGTATGCAACAATAGAGGAATTAATAGAAAAATTGAAAAGAGTATATGCCCCTGCGAAAAGCGTATATCAATTGCAGGGAGAATTAGGTAATACATTTATGTGGGAAAGAGAAAATGTCCTTTCCTATGCTGCTAGAATTAAGGAAATTGCTGATAGAATAGAAGATGCTCACAGACTTAATAATGACGGTCAGGTAGATAATGCTTTCAAACAAAATTTAGAAAGAGATGTAATTCAATGTTTTATACGAGGTTTGCGTCCTGAGTTAGAAATTCGTGTAGAAGAAAAGGACACATTTAAGGAAGTAGTTAATGATACAATAGACATAGAACGAAGACTGGCTGCATCTTCTGCACTGCGAAGAAATAGAAATACGGATTATTTAAAAACCGAAGAATCAACTAATAATAATAAAATTAATAAAACCACCCGATTCAACGTAGCACTTGAAAATAAAACTATTTGTTTAATTTGTAAAAAATCAGGTCACACAACTGAAAAATGTTTTCATTTAAGTAAAGCTCAAGATGCAGTTCTTAAGAATAAACAACAAAATTTGTTGAATCCTAACCAACAAAGATATATTAATTTCAATGGTGAAAGAGGTAATAATAATAATAATTTTGCAAGAAACAATTACAATAATTTTCCAAATAACAATTTTTTAAGAAATAAAAATTATAATTTTAATAATAACAACAATCATTTTTTACAAAATAGAAATAACAATTATAGAAACAATAATAATAATTTTTTACAACAAAGATACAACAATAATAATAATTTTCCTAGAAATGTTTACAATAATAACAATAATGTTAATAATACTAATAGACAATTGAATCCAGGACAGTATAAAAACTTTAACTCAGGACAGTTTCAAAATCGAAATAAACCATATGAAAATAGATTTTTACAAAATAATGACACTCAACAAAATTCAAATTATACTGAAATAATTTGCAATTACTGTAAACAACCCGGTCATTTAGTACGAGACTGCAAGATACGACCAAATAACCAATCACAAACAGCTAATCAGGAAAACTCCAAAGCTCTCCCCAGCACGGGTGCACTGAGGAAAGCATAAATCGAGAACCACTGGCATCCACTTCTAACGATCATACAACAACAACAATAAATATTTCAAAGTCCACTTCAATTCCATCAATTATAATATCAACGGAAGGTCTAAAAAATCCAACACACATGATGATTGATACTGGTGCTGCTCGAAATTTAATTAAACAAAAGGTTCTCAACCCTGAACTACCCATAAATAGCCAAAACGTATTGAAACTTACAGGAATTAATGATTTACCACTTTACACGTTAGGACAGGTAAAAATAAACATTTTTGGTTATCCAACGATATTTAACATTATTCCCAATGAAGTCCCAGTAGAAGAAGATGGAGTATTAGGATCAGAATTTTTTCAAGATAATAGTGTGAATATAAACTATACTTCAAAATGCTTAGAAATTGAGAACCACTGTTACCCTTTTAAATCTGCCAATACATTTACTATTCCAGCTCGAACAGTTACAACATTTTATGTTAATATAAAAAATACAGAAAAGAGTGAAGGGTATGTACCTCGATTACATATCCAAGATGGCGTCTACGTAGGTGACGCAGTTGTAAAAAATCACAGAGGAAAAGCTTATTTAAAATTTGCAAACACAAATGAAATCCCAATTACATTATCCGTCCCATTAGTTAATTTAGAAGACTTTGAAGAACAAGAATGTTATAAACAAATTGAAAATTTAATTACTTTCAAACAAACAAATAACGAAGATTTATCAAGTAAGATATTAAATAACTTTTTAAAAACTGACAATTCTCTAATTGACTCATGCAAATTTTATAATGTAACAGACGAAGACAGAGTAGAATGTATTAAAAAACTTCTTCGATTAGACCACTTAAATCAAGATGAATATGAACATGTAGAAAAATTAATTAAAAATAATGCAGACAGATTTCAAATCCCAGGAGAACCACTTGAAGCTACTAATGTATTGCAACATTCAATTCCTACTGTAGATGACGCTCCAATTTTTCAAGACAATATAGATTTCCCAGTTCACAAGGAAGAAATTACAAGACAAGTCGATGAATTATTAAAAAATAAAATAATCAAGCCCTCACAATCACCATATAACACTCCAGTGTGGATAGTTCCTAAAAAACCTGACTCCCAAGGAAAAATAAAATGGAGAATGGTTCTTGATTTTCGTAAATTAAATGAAAAAACAATTGGCGATTCGTATCCTCTACCTAATATAAACGATATACTTGATTCTCTAGGGTCAGCAAAATATTTTTCAGTGTTTGATTTAGCTACCGGTTTTCACCATATAAAAATGGACCCAAAAGACTCTCATAAAACCGCATTTTCTACACCTCACGGTCATTACGAATTCGATAGAATGCCTTTCGGTTTAAAAACTGCACCAGCCACATTTCAGAGATTAATGGATTTAACATTAACTGGATTAATCGGAACGGAACTTTTTGTATATCTTGATGACATAGTTATATATGCAAATACTCTAGAAGAGCACGAAATTAAATTTAACAATTTAGCAGAAAGACTTAGAAAAGCAAATCTTCATTTACAACCAGACAAATGCGAATTTTTACGACCTGAAGTAGGATATTTAGGTCATATAATTGATAAAAATGGAGTACGTCCAGATCCAAAAAAGATAATAGCTGTAAAAAACTTTCCAGTCCCAAAAACACAGAAAAATGTTAAACAATTTTTAGGCTTAGCAGGATATTATAGACGATTTATTGATGGATTTTCAAAAATTGCAAGTCCTTTAAATCAACTTCTGAAAAAAGATATACCTTTTAATTGGACAGAAAAACAACAAGCAGCTTTCGATATTTTAAAAGTAAAGTTATGTGAAGAACCACTTTTACAACGACCTGATTTTTCTCAACCCTTTATACTCACAACAGATGCCTCAGGATTTGCAATAGGAGGTATTTTATCACAAGGTAAAATAGGTAAAGATAAACCAATAGCATATGCTTCACGTAGTCTAAGTGATACTGAGAAAAAATATGATACATATGAAAAAGAAGCTCTTGCTATAATATTTTGTGTAACTCATTTTCGTCCTTATTTGTATGGAAGAAAATTTACTTTAGTGACTGATCACAAACCTCTAGTTTGGTTTCAAAATTCTAAAGACCCTTGTTCACGAGTTTCACGTTGGAGATTAAAACTCGCAGAATATGATTTTGATGTAATTTACAAAGCAGGAAAAATGAATGTAAATGCAGATGCTCTCTCAAGAAACCCTATTGATGATAGCCAGGAAAAATCAAAATATTTACAAGTTGATGACAATGATACTTTCATGACTTCTAAAGAAAAACGTTTTCCAAGAAAACTTTTACAAGAAATAAACAAGAAAACTCTAAAAATAAGGTAAGACCTTTAAAACGAAAAAACTTGAATCCAGGAATGGTACCAGACGACGTAGATCATTTTAGCAAAATTCCAGAAGCCCAAATATTAAATATTGACACAAAAATTCCAGAATTTTTACAAGAATTCCTTAGTGAAGAATCATTTAGTGAGATTGGTAAGAATATTTTAAAATACACAAATTTATTCAAAAATATGGCTTCAAGACTTATTTTTATGACAATATTTTTATTAAGTCCAATGTTTTCAAAAAATACGAAAATTTATCATGGAAAACTATTACTACAAGAGCTCAAAAGAGAATAGAGCAAGATAAAGCAAAAAATATGAATCGAAATGAAACTCAAGAAAAATTAGACGAAAATTTTTCTTCTAAACCTCTTGTGAAAAAATCACGAGGTAGGCCAATGAAAAATCTACTTACAAATTTAAAAAATATCCCCTCCCAAACAAAAAGAAAGAGAGGTAGACCAAGAAAACAAATATTTGAAAACGAATTACCAGAAATAAATATGCAAAAGCGAAGCCGAACGAAAGTAGAATCAGATTCCGACTCTGATCCTGATTATTTAGATTATTTGAAACAAACTCAAGAAAAAAACATAAAGAAGAAGAAGAATGCCAAGAAGCCAAAAAATATTAATGAATTTGAAAGTGAAGAAAGTGAAGAAAGTGAGAATTATTTTTCAACCTCAGAAGATGAAATCAACGACATTGAAACCTCACACGAAGGAAACAATGAAGAAAATTATGAAGAAAATTTGGAAGATAACTTTGAAGAAGATTTTGACGAAAATTTCAAAAAGAATTTTGAACAGAATTTTGAAGAACATTTTGGAGACGATCTTGAGGAAAATTTTGAAGAGAAGTTTGAAGAAAACCAAGAAGAAAAATTGGAAGAAGAATTTGAAGAGCCTTATTTTGAAGAAAATTTGAGATTAAACCGAAGATCTCAAATAAATTGTGAAAAAATCGATAAAGATCATGATAATTATAATCGCCCACCCCCAGAACCTCCTCCTATAAACCCTCAAACAGAAAAAATTATAACAAGGAAAAATTTAGTTGAATGTCGCGATCAATTAACTATGCGAAAAGATAATTATGCATATTTTGTTACAACAAATGGAACTCCTCGCGACAACGGATCAAAAACTTTAGAAAAACGTGAAATTTTACCAAAATTTAAAAATTTACAAAAAGGGATAGCAAAAGACATTAAAAAAGGAAACTACTACCATTTTGCACTTCCAATTGAAGAAGAAACTAAAGACAATTTATCCGAAACATTAAATAATATAAAATTATCAATATACTCATTACATGAATTATCTCAAAATCTGAAGTTACGGTCAATTAGTATTTCTAAAACTTCCAGAATTAATCATATACTTTGGGAAGAAGTGAAATCAATTTTTGACTCAATTTTTTCAAATTCAACTACAAAAATTATGATTTGTAATGGAATAACGCAATATACAATAAAAGAACAACCAACTCATTTGATTAAAAGTGCTCATTCTTCAGCATTAGGAGGCCATAAAGGCGTCACAAAAACTTATATTCGAATTCGCCAAAAATTTTGTTGGGAAAATATGAAAGTAGGCATTCAAAAATATATTCAAGGCTGTTTACAATGTCAATTACAAAAATTAATCAGAGTCAAAACAAAAAATCCTATGGTAATCACTGACGCACCCACTACTGCTTTTGAAAAAATATCAATGGACATTGTTGGTCCACTACCTGAAACAAAATCTGGTAACTTATATATTCTAACGATACAAGACAATTTTACCAAATATTCTTTAGCAATACCTCTTCCTAATCACCAAGCTAGTACAATAGCAGATGCTTTTGTGAAAAAATTTATTTGCATATTTGGATCACCAAAAGGAGTACTTACTGACCAAGGCAGAGATTTTTTAAGTAATTTATTAAAAAGATTGGCAAAACGTTTTAGAATTAAACAATTTCGTACCACAGCTTTTCATCCTCAATCAAACGGATCATTAGAACGTTCACATCATGTTTTAGGAGAATATCTCAAACAATTTGTTGCAAAAAATTCAGAATGGGATGATTGGCTTGAACTAGCAATGTTCTCGTATAATACTAGTGTACATGAAGGCACAAAATGCACACCCTATGAATTGGTTTTTGGTAAATTAGCTCGTGAACCTTCCAGCGAACCTTTATCACAACAAGAAAAATTACAAACGTATGATGATTATTTAATTAATTTCGTAACTCAACTACACGAAATGCGAACACAAGCAAGAGAGAATCTTATTTCAGCAAAAGAAAAATCGAAAATATATTATGATAAAAAAATAAATCCTTTAGAAGTAAAAATTGGAGACAACGTATTTTTATTAAAAGGAGGTAAAATAAAAAAACTAGAGAACCATTATACAGGGCCTTATGAAATATTGGAAGTGTTAGGAAAAGGGAATGTCAAAATAAGCTATAAAGGCAAACCTACTGTAGTTCACATTAATAGACTAAAACGCTCACACGTACAAGTACAAAAGTAGATAAATAAAAAAAATATATAACAAACAAAATATCTTTACTTTAATTATAAAAATATGTATAAATATACAATTTAAATAAAATATAGAAATTTTATTTTGTCGATAAATGGTAAAAATAAAAAAAAAAAAATAAAAATATACATATATAAAATTTATATAAAAATATATATTTTATATAAAAAATATATACAACAAATTTAGACATAACACATTATTCCAGATATAATGGATCAAATTCATCGCAAACGCATAGATGATCTCATTGAAATAGTTCCCTGTTTTATCGACATGGTAGCTCTCTGGCCATACTTAATTCAAACTGGAATTTTTAACCAAGACGACTGTAATATTCCCACATGGAGCAAAAACCTAAACAATCCAGATACAATAAAAGACATTTTTTCAACAATCAAAACAAGAGGACCAGACGCATACAAAAACTTGATTATCAGTTTACGCCTATCAGATCATATTGTCATAGCTGACATGTTGGATATTATAGACTAAGTACATAAAATAAAAAACTTAATAAATATCATAAAAAAATATATATGTATACAACAGTAATAACAAAATTGTTTGTTAAGTAATTTTATTCATTCTTTTTTTTTTACAAAGCAAGCTGCTAATTGGAACCTCCTTTTTCCAGAGATGGGATTACGAGGCTTCCTTTTGGCACTGCTCATTTGCAAATTCAACTATATAACAACAGTCTACGCCATCATAGGATTCGATTGCGGTTCAAATCAATCAAATATTACGACATTATCTTTACTAGAGGTAGGAGAATGTGATCTACCTCGATCTCAAGTACATGTTGAAAGAGTTTATATACAACTTTTACAATTAACTGGATTTTCAAATACAAAAGTAATACAATGCAAAATAGAAATTCGACGCGCCATCTCTCATTGTGGTATGCATTCTCACAGTTCCATAGTTGCAAATGGCCACAGTGAATATATACATGATGTTACACGAGATCAATGTAATCAAATGCACACAATAGGAACATTTTTAGTAACACCTTCTCTTCAGATATCAAAGTTAAAAGTAAATGAAACTTCATTTCATAGCGTTACTTTAGCAGGTTCTGTAACACCTAATGGAGACTGTACTGGTACACAATTTTCTGACCCATATGGAACATGGAATAATGTCGTAGTCCAAGCAATATTCAAAATAACTTTACAAGAACATTACGCGACTATTCATTTAAATTCAAATAAAATTCAATTAGGATCTGGAATAATATGCACACTTTCAGACACATTCTGTACAGACGTAGAATATGGACAAACATTCTGGGATACATTACCTAATGACGTATGTAATTTTAACAAATATGAAATTATTTATGAAGGACCAGCAAATAAAACATATGACAACACGACAGACATTTCTGAAACCTTGTATTCTTTAACGACTGAAGATATAACCTTTGTACTGGCTGAAAAAACAAGAAAACCAGTTTGCAGTTACGTTTTGATACAAACTGAACATCCAAAATTATTAATTTTTGAAACCAGACCTGGGAATTCATTTTTAGAAAATAAACATTTAGAAGTTCAAAATATGGACATTTTCACATACGTCAACTCTAAATTTATATATGTAGAACGACACATACGTACTGAAGTAAATAGACTTTATCACGATGTTCTTACTCAACGATGCATACTTGAACAGCAAGTTTTTAGAAATACATTAACCTTAGCAACCCAATCACCAGACGAATTTGCATATCATTTAATGAAAGGCCCAGGATATATGTCAGTAATTGCAGGAGAAGTAGTACATATCGTAAAATGTATACCGGTTGAAGTAAAATATCGCAAAACTGAAGAATGTTATCTACAACTACCAATATTTAGAGGAAATCAATCCTTTTTTCTTTCTCCACGAACTCATATATTAACAAAATCAGGTATCCAAACAAATTGCAATTCTTTCCTTCCACCAATGTACCTTTTTGGAGAAACCTGGTACAAATTACTTCCAAATCCTGTCGAATCCATAGCACCGACTATAATTAAACCTCTCACAAAAGCAACCTGGAAATACACAAATCCTTCATCCTTAGCAACAAGTGGCATTTATTCTCAATCTGACCTTGATAAGCTACGAGATCATATAATGTTCCCAGCAGAAAAACCAATGATTTTAAATTCTTTAGCTAGAGAAATAACAGGACATCCGACTATTAATCAAGGAATATCATTGACAAATTTATTTAACCAAGAAGTAATTGATAAAATTGCTGAATCAGCTTGGGGTAGATTTTGGACAGTTTTTACAAATTTCAGTACTACTAGTTCAGGTCTAATTGGATTAATTATAATAATTAGAGGGATCAAATTAATAGCAGATACCATTATTCATGGTTATGCATTACATAGATTATTTGGATGGTCTCTCCATTTACTAGGCGCCTTCTGGGATTCGGTCACTAACCTTTTGTTACACTTAGGTACCAACCGACCTGCTGGACCTCCCGCTGAGAGCCATCAACCACTGCTTACAGCTTCAGTACCAAAAAACACAATAGAGGAAACTAAAAGTTCAACTCATAACCAAAATACCAATTCAGGTAAAGATCATAATAGTACGAAGACTACTCTTTATCCTCACTCTGAACTAAAAGAAGAACTTAGTAGATCACATTATTCAATCCGAATCTAACATCTTAAAGAATGTCGCATGTTCCTTTCACAACCTTACTAAACAAAATTATTCAACAAAGAGGAGATCCACCCCTCATTTATGAGATACTCATTGAACAAACCAATAATAATGAATGTCTATTTCACGTTAATTTACAATATAACAATTATATAATAATGAATAGTGGCAAAGATAAAGAAAACGTAAAGCAAAAGGTAGCACAAAATTTATATAATGCCTTAATTAATGAATCAAAGGAAACAAATGAAAACGTCCAACCGAATTCTATTGGTAAAAATTTCAAAAAATTAAACGAAATTTGCACTCAAAATAAAATCGAGTATACATCATATACAGTATTACGAGTAAAAACTTCATCAAAAAACTCAACATACATAGCAATTTGTTTTATTAATGATATCAAACGAATAGGAATTGGAAACACAATAAAAACAGCAATGGATTTCGCAGCTATAAAAACGATAAATTCTCTTTTGCAAAAAGATAAAAAATGTGAAGTAAATTTAATAAACTCACTAGAAAATTTGCATGTTACAATCCAAGAATCACTTATAAATGATCCAAAACCTTCAACGAGTGGTCAGATAACAAAACCTAATATTAACAGTCGTTTTAAAAATATAAATCCTTATAAAATAAAAAGAAATAATACTTCTACTACATCGCCTTTTTCTGGAAAAAGCTTTAAGAAATGTTTTAAATGCGGATATAGACCCCCCAATCAGTACAATAAATTCTAATATAAATATTCCATACTGATTCAGGAAATCATCTATAATGGAGCATTACTATGATGAGCCTACCCACGTGCGAAGGTAAAAAAAAAATATATGTAGAACAGACTCTCTGGGACTTTTAAACCACGTGGAAATTTTGAGAAATTTTACGATAAAATATGGATTACCGTTACCACAATACATCGTTTATCCTGATCCAAATTCAAAAACCAAATCATTTTTTCTTGCTCAAGTTAATACAAACGATCATTTTGCTGTACAAGCGGGTCCTACAAGCGAGTTAGCCGAAAATAGAGCTGCTTTAAAATTACTACAAATATTAATAAGATCTTATGATCTTTGCGATGAGGATTTTTATAATAATAAATGTAAAGAAACAAAAAAAAACGAAGAATCAAAGTGTTCAAACTGATCCAAGACCAAAATTAGTATCATGGAAAAATTCATGTAGATATTGTAACACTCAAATGCATGCTACAAAAGAGTGCCGTAGACGGAATGTTTTTAAAGCTGATAAATCAACACAAGTTCCCCCTCCACTTCCACCACGAAACTCCTCAACATTTAGTAATCTATTTTCCCCTTTTTTCCAAAAAACTTCTAGACCTAAATCCAACCATATGTAAACATCCAATTTTATCCAATACTAATCCTTTTTTCTTTTTCAGCCATTCGAAAAGCATAATGAAATTCCTATACCAACCACCTTATGGCGTATACTTGATGCTAATTCTGTTTTTCACTTCTGAAGCAGATAACTTTTATATCAATTCACAATTTTATCACTCATCTGGTATTTATTTTGAACCAATTTCAAAAAATACGTCTATTTTCCGAAAATTATAATTTTTATCTCTTATTTTGACATTTTGCAACCAGAAAACTTAAAATATAAAATAGTAGATATATCTCACAAACTTTATGAACATTGTATACTCACAAATATTGCAAACAACTGTAATATATATAATCACCACACTCAGCTTGAATTTATGAAAGAACGTATAAATTATTTTCTCGGAGAAATTTCATTTATATCCAGACAAGCTCATAACATCACTAAAATTCCCAAAAATAGTGATCCATTTTTACATAATTTGAAAAATGTTCTTCTACAATCAAAAATAAGACAAAAAACTTCTCTTTATTGGCCTAAAGAAAATTTGTTCCTACTCCCAAATCCATTTTCTGAACAAATTAAAAATCTTTCATCCAATCTCAATAACGTTAAGATGTACAAAGACTGGCATAAATCACAAATTTACCCAAATTTGCACATTTATAGAATTCTTGCAGCAAATTGGCTGATGGACTTGCATGAAATATCCCGATCCTTTCTATCACTCCTAACACAGCTTACGGAAGCTATGACCCATGCCGCCACAAATTTATGGCACCCCATGCTGCTTCCAGATACCTTCCTAGACTTCAAATCTAACAAAGAAGACCCTCACCTTCCAACGTCTCTTTTTTCTATGGTCATTCCATTTTCTAGAATAAGATACTTTACTTTCAATAACTACTTAATTTTTACTATGACCATACCAATTCCATCTTCTGAAGAATTTCAAGTATTTAAAACACATTCAACCCCTATACATTTTGACTTCAACACTGATTATATTATACCTATATTCATAAAACCTCAATTTTCTTATATCGCGATTTCTCCAAATAACGAATCTTACTTCACAACAAATGAAAATTTCCCTCGCTTCATGCCACCAAAATGGACTTCAAAATTTTTGTCACCCTCCTCATTCCATATACAGTACTCAAAATAATCCTATTTGCGAAACATCAATGTTTATAAAATCCCAACCGTATAAATGTAAAACATTCATAAGTTTCAATGAATATCCTTTTTTAACACCACTGTTGTCACACCGTGGATGGCTTTATTCAACTATTCTTCCTAAGCAAATCTTTTTATCTTGCTCCAAAAATTCCAAAACCCTTATTACTCTTCAAGGAATAGGAATTTTACAAATAGAATCTGACTGTAATTTGGACTCATCAATTCCATACTATAATATTAAAAATTACCCAAAAATAATGGATAACTCAATTCCACTTAGTAAATCGACCACTTCTCTTGAAATAATTTCTCCCTTCTTATATAATATGTCGATCACAGAACCTCACTTGTTAAAAAAACGTGTTACATCTTTTTCATTAAAAAGATGACATGCTTATATCGACTTTTGAAAGTCATGTTTTTCTACTCACAAAATATGCTAATATTCAGAAAATTATCCCATCTATTTTTAATTCTAGTGCACATAAAATATATATAGCACATACTATAGTTACTTTTCTTATAATAATTATTCTATTAATAATACTAATTAAAATTCAAAAAATTTCAAAAAAAACTAATAAAAATATAAATGAAATTAAACTAGATCAGAAAAACTCCTCTTAGCCTATCAACAAAACCTCTTCTAAGTGACCTATCATTCAAATTTTAACTACTTCTTTTCAAACGTATCTATAAACTGGAAAGGACCCATATGTTCCATCCTTTCAACCTTCCTGGTACAAGTACAATCCATCCCTCTCTTTCTATACTGTAAAACCACAGCATGATCATTGGGAATGTACCTTTAGAAGAACAGTTTTTGTAAGGGTATTGTAATATAAGAATTGTTTTTCTAATGGAGAAATAGAATACCTTTCAATAATGTAGAACTTCTGTTAGAATCAAATTTTGGATACTTTTGCACGAATTAAATAGATAAAGTATAAAAATTATATAATCAAGGGTATAGTTAAGTAAATTTAGATCCCTTTCTTTTTAAATTTATAGAATGATTCCGACTGCGGCAGAACCGATCGTGTTCCACTCAGGACCTGTGGACGGTGTATGTCCACAGGATTATCCAATCACATATGGACATTTAATAAATAGTTTTTGTTTCGATTTAGAAGAGTCAACCTTATTCATTTATTACAGTCAGCAAACAACAAAGAAATTTTGCCAATTTTGCTTCGAAAAATTACCAATTCCAGAACAAAATGAATACGAATTCTGTACCTCATGGCACTCAGTTTGTAAAATACAATGCGTTAATATGAATTGTAACGGTTGTAGGGAAGCATTAATAACGCCACGCTGTAGGGCAATCGACTGTAAAGGTTGTACTGAGCAATTCTTAAAAAATAAAATGCAACTTCAATTAGGAAACGAGGTTATAATTGAAAATGTTTTTCGATAAAATATTATAAATTGTAGTCATAAATAAAATTTCAAATATGTCTAGAAAATTATCTTTAAGCAAAACACTGTTAGGATCTAGTTAGTATTTTAAAGCTCAATAACGAATTTGTTATAGAAAAATGCTGCCGCATGATTTTGAATCCATTCAAGCCGAAAATCCAGAAAACGACGAACAGTACTACCAACCGTATATCGATCAAATAATTATGAAACATTTTTGTTGTTACTCTCCAGAAAACGAAATATATCAGAATACTTTAGATCAAAAATTCATATGTAAAGAATGTTACAGATTTAAAATTACCTTTTTTGAATCAGAAATATCTGTACCTTTCCTTAACCGCCACATTGTAACCACGGATCTTAACGGATTAAAATGTTCTGTCTGCGAAGAGCAAATTTTTTTCATACGAAAGTAGCAAAACAAAATGCAGCAGCTAGAGTCTTGGAAACACTTTCCACGAAATATATATTTTTAGAAGAAAAGTTAGAAAAATGCTTAATAACAGAATCTAAATTTTATAATATAAGCGATAAAAACAATAAAGAAGCTTTACAAAAATGGACTAATTCATGTGAAAGGTGTTTTCAAAGAGGACATTTAGCTCGTAACTGCCGCAACCCTCTACGTAATAAAAAATATAAAAATAACCCTTAAAAAATATTTTCACTAATCTACTACATTATAAAAATTATATTTTATATATTACAGCATGTTATTTATAATTTACAAATATAAAATACCCCATTCACGTATAAAAAATATTAATGTATTCAGTTATATAACAAAATAAATCATTGTAACCTTATATTAATACTAAGTTCAAACTATTTTGAAAAAAAAAAAAAACTATGTAATAATTTATAACAAGACAATATAAATTTGTATCCAAAAAATATGTTAATATTTGAATTTATCAAATTGTGAAAATGCAAAAAAAAATACAAATTGTAGAACAAACGTAGAAATGAATGTTATATTTATCATTCAGATATTGTTATCAGAAAAAGAGTTGAATGTATTTCTTCAAAACAAAAAAAAATGTATTCTTCTACCGAAGTTTCGATCGCGGATCGTTAACTCCCCGCGCTCGAACTGAGGGGGGAGGTGTCACGTCCCGCGACGTATTTGAATGTATATAATACACACAGGCTGGTTTGAGTTAGAAATCTATGAGAGAATCGATAAAGGGGAATAGGGAGTAGGGGAAGTAGGGAGCAGTATAGGGCCCCTTCTCCTCTAAGAAGATATGACTACGTCACGATTTTCGCTGACCGTCAATTTGTATAGAAAAATATAAAAGAGGCCCACACCAAGAGAAAGCAGTCAGTAAATTCTTCGTCTAGTTCGACACTTAAATTTTCCTTCGGATTTATAACCGGTCTCGCGACAATAGTCCAGTGCGGTATTTCAATTTAACTTCGGAAATCTCTGAGTTTGAGATTAATAAAATTCGATTGGGACAATTTAAAATCCAAGTTCGGGAGTCGTAAAAGTCATCGTAGACTTGAATAGATCTTGTAAAGATCTTCGAACAGTGTCGTAAATTTGAATCACCGCCCTTTACGGAATATACCTGTGCGGCCTATAACTCCGTCTCTCTCACACACTTGGAATACACCTGTGGGGATCCCGTACTTACAACTCACCGCCGTGTGGATTAAACCTCAACACAACTTACGAATCATAAAGGTACCGAACCTCTCTCTCTCTATCTTTATTCTTTGTTTCTTTCTCACCTACGTACCAACCAGCCTGTGCCTACATTATTTAAGAATTGTCTTAACGAATGTATATCCGGAAAATTTAACCCGTAAAATAAATTTAATTTGTATTATTTTCATAATCATTGTGTCTTTCATTGACTTATCCTCATCCCTAAGCGAGGATCATTCGATCCTAACTTAAAACGAGGAATCTTCGATCAAAGTAAGTATATTTGCGTACTTGTGACGTAACATTTGGAAGAATTCAATAAATTATAATATTTTCAAATTTTAAACAATAATAGATTAGAGATTATCTAAGATTTCTAAATTATTTGCATTTTATAAAAATGTGGCAAAAATTGATTCACCGAAAATTTTTTAATTAATTTAAATCGTAAGATTTACTGTTGAAAGTATTTTAGAGGTGTTCTAACAGTCAATGCAAGTATTGCCTCCTCTTTTCTTCCATCTGCATTTGACAAGTCTAAACCTGAAAATGATAGAAATTTATGTGTTTTTTCTATTTTCTATTAAATTTTTGAACAGATTGTTGACTTTACATATATTAAACTTACTGCGACCATTGCTAAATCCTTATGACCAAAGGTGAAGTGTATTTCCTTCAAGGTGAAGGAAATTGAATCCGTATTCATGACTTCATGATTACTGGGAAAATACAGTTCATATAGTAAAATTTCATAAAGTCGATCACATAATTTTTAGTTTTTCGATATAGAAAGAGAGATATTATATATAATAATATAACCGAATAGGGAGAAGATATATAAGCGACAACTATATATGAATATAATATATACATACCTTTAATGCCATAATTTGTACAAAATGTAAAAAAAGAGTCGAATTATAAACATATTCCAGATACCTATTTCATGGATGACTAAATAACGTAATTAATACATAAATTAATATTACGAGGACCCAAACGTTAAGAATCGTAACGATGGTGACAGAAAACAAATACTTGAAAACATGATGAAAATTCAAAACAAACTACGTTAATCGTTGAGAAATTATATAAAAATTTATAAATAGTTGCTTAAATGATTACGGCAGTTTTGCATGGACCGTGGTTCTCAACGTGATTCCACCTTTTCCATTGGGCGCTTCACCCCCGTGCGACACAGTGTCTCGCACTCTCAGCCTGCCTGTCGGTGTGAATCGGGTAGGGAGCGAAGACGGGGCACGTTAACATTTTTCTTTCCTCGTCACTCTTGCATGCGAGAACGACTCGTCCCATTTCCCCTTATTCTCCTCGCTTCCTCGTTACAATGCATGCGTTTTTAACTGTTCCAAGTTTTAGATTTCAGGCTGTCGTTTATCGAGTCGAAATTGAGATATGTGTTTTTCTCGACTCCGTGCAAAAGAGGCGCGAAGCAGACGACAATTTCAAATTTACAGAATATGTAGTTATGGAAATAATACTTCTTTTTTTCGATATTTTAATCAATTTTTCCCTAAAATAAACATCTATAAGATTTAAAAAAATTGTGGAATCATTTTGAAAGTCTGAACATTATTTTAAAGTGGAAATTTGAAATTAATAAATATTTACAATTTGAATCTATATATAAAATATATATACGTACATATATATATACATAAAATTTAAGATTAAAAATTACATTCTCAATTTTATGTTAGACATATTTTCATCTCACTTTTTGCAACCTAATCACAGACTTTTCATTCAAAAAATGAATTGCTTTACGGAAAGGAAAAATTTTATAATAGGAGGAGATAAATTAAAAAGCTAAAAAATGTGTTCAGTTATATTTGTATTAGATCACATAAGTATTTATTGATTTCAAATTTTACATGAAAATTGTTTTTTCAAGTTCGTGTTCAAATCTTGTCACGATTTTACAAGATCTTATGGGCAGCTGCAATGTGTTAAATGAAATATTTTTTAATTCTTAATTTGCCTGTTCTGAAATCCTAGGAAAAATTCAAAGTCGATAAATGCTTAAAATTTTATATCAAGATTTCAATTGCAAAATTTTAAAGCTTTGTGAATAAACTCATTCATATTTAGAAAATACTTCAACTCTGTGAAGCATTTTTGTATTTTAAGTGTAAAATCTGTGCTTAGGTCACAAAAAAGTAAGATAAAAATACTTTCATTATAAAATTAAGAATGTAGATTTAGCATTCATTAGGTCAAATGTTTATTACTTCTTCATGTAAAATACTTTGCACATAATTCTCTGATTATATATTTGTTAAATGTTGGAACATTTAAGAAATCCATGAATATTTAACCTATTTATGAAAACTAAAAATTTACAAATAAAGCATTGACTGACAAATCCAAGAATTTGTCAATTATTGATCTATTTTCCTGTAAGTTTGAACATAGGAGAACTTAAAATTCCACAATGACTTTATTTTTCTAGTGATGCTTAAACCTTTCTTTGATCTTGAGAATTCTTCCAGAACTTTATTTCAGGTGAGTGACTTTTTTTTAAATTAAAGATTTCGTAATTCTAAATTAGGCTCATCGTGTAAAATTGTAAAAAAATTCTAAAGCTTCAAAGTAAATTTTTCTGTATAATTCAAAGCTAATAAGTATTCAATGTTTCAAATCAAAATATTAAATGAAAGATATTCAATCTCTAAATCTGAATCAGTCAAAACCTACTGATTATCAGTAAAATTAGAATGATGCAAATAGCCAAAAAGAGGTTACTGTGAATCAGTCAAATTTCACTGAATACTTTAGTAAAAATGAACTCACTGAAAAAAATAGTTATTAAAACCAACTACTTCGGTTTGTAAAATATGCCTCAGCTATTTTATTAGTTAGCACAACAATTTTTACATTCTCATCATGGATGAGAAGGTATTGGTTTTATGTGAAAAATGACTTTCGAAATTTTCATCAAATCTTTACGTTTTGAGACCCCCTGAGTCAGAAAAAATGGTTTTTACGAAAGTGTCTGTCTGTCTGTCTGTCTGTAGGTCGTGTGCGGCATAACTCTCGATAGAATTACTGTACACTTTATCGGAGCCGAAAAAGTAAGGACAAGTTCGTTAACCAGCCACATCCAATCAAAATTGAGGGGTTGAGCACCACTTTTGTGTTTTTGAAAATAATTTTTTGAAAAAATCAAAACTTTTAAGACTGGTTTCTGATAATTCTCGTAAATCTCTAAAAATTATCCTGATAACATTTTTTGATTAAATCAAAATTAGAAATATTACAGCATATTCAAATTCGAAAAAAGTCAATATCAAAATTCCATTTTCCAGTTAAATTATACGAGATACGAAAAAACGTTATGATACAATATTATTGAATAAATAAAGTCACACAAATTTGAAACGTAACATTTTATCATAAGATGCATATTTTTCTTTTTAATTAAAAAAAAACTATTGAAAATCCAAAATTCAATTTTTTAACAATAATATGTAAAATAAGAAAAAAACGTAAGAATACAAAGTTGTTAGTTTCAAAAAGATCTACAAGTTTTGTTTCACACAGTTTCTGATAAAACATATATTTTTCGTTTCAATTCCAAAAAATACGATTAAAATTCAAAAATTCCATGTTTTAGACAAAATATGTGAGATTCAAAAAAAACTTTGAGATGAAAATTGTTTGGCTAAATAAGGTCTACACGTTCTTATCGATCAATTTCTCGACAGGCTGGATATTTTATGGTTTGATATTTAATATTAAATAAATTCGATTTTTTTCACCAAAATATGTGATACGAAATAAGCGTTGTTCTGCAAAATCATTTCCTTAAATAAATTCTACGATTGTTTTTCCTTTTTAAAAGATTTGGAAGAAATTAAATTTATCAATAATCATGTACTTTATTAAAAAGTTACAAAAATGCATACAGAAAATCGAGTGCGAAGCGCGAGTGTCATGATGAGAATGTATTCCTTAAGGCCGATAGAGCCTTAAGTAAATTGAATTTCCTGTTTCACTTAATCTGAAAAAGAAACTTAGTGAATTTGAGAAAATGACTAATTTACATCATCTTTAATATCATTAAGTTGGTTTGAGCTTCAGTATTAAATTATAAGAAATAAACTTAAACGTATGCGAAGAGCACAAGACCGAGCGCGAAGCGCGAGGTCCAGAAAGAACGGAGCGCGAGGCGCGACGTTCAAAAACTCCGGAGCGCGAAGCGCGCAATGAGAATGTGCCCGCAAAAGCGGGCAGATTTTTTTTGTTGGTGTTACTATCTCAATTGTTATCACAAGAACTTGGGTAGTAACACCAACAAAAAAAATTGTTGTGCTAATTAATAAAGTAGCTGAGGCATATTTTACAAACCGAAGTAGTTGGTTTTACTAACCATTTTTTTCAGTGCTGATTCAACAGTGAAACATAATTCTTCACTTATTAAATCAGTGAAAATGAACTAATTTATCAGTGAAAAATATTTTGTTTACTGACAAATCAGTGAAAAGGCAAATCACTAATTCAATCAGTGAAAAATTTGACTGATTCAGATTTAGAGAGTAAAAGGAATTAAAATTCCATACTGATATTATTATTCAAGTGATTCTTAAACCTTTCTTTATTCTTATAAGGATTCTTCCGGAAGTTCATTTCAGGTGAGTGACTTTTTTTTTTAATGAAAGAT
Organism: Diplolepis rosae; assembly: GCA_030998225.1. Taxonomy (NCBI): domain Eukaryota; kingdom Metazoa; phylum Arthropoda; class Insecta; order Hymenoptera; family Diplolepididae; genus Diplolepis; species Diplolepis rosae. Next base: position 2,418,097 of record JAPYXD010000056.1, read on the forward strand.
TTTGTAATTCTAAATTAGGCTCATCTTGCAACATTGTAAAAAGATTTAAAAATTTAAAGTAAATTGTACTTACAAGAAAATAGATTAATAATTGACAAATTCTTAGATTTGTCAGTCGAAGCTTTATTTGTAAATTTTTAGTTTTTATAAATAGGTTAAATATTCATGAATTTCTTAAATGTTCCAACATTTAAAAAATATGTAATCAGAGAATTATGTGCAGAGTATTTTACATGAAGAAGTAATAAACATTTGACCTAATGAGTGCTAAATCTACATTCTAAATTTTATAATGAAAGTATTTTTATCTTAATTTTTTGTGACCTAAGCACAGATTTTACACTTAAAATACAAAAATGCTTCACAGAGTTGAAGTATTTTCTAAATATGAATGAGTTTATTCACAAAGCTTTAAAATTTTGCAATTGAAATCTTGATATAAAATTTTAAGCATTTATCGACTTTGAATTTTTCCTACGATTTCAGAAGAACAGGCAAATTAAGAATTAAAAAATATTTCATTTAAAAGATTGTAGCTGCCCATAAGATCTTGTAAAATCGTGACAAGATGTAAACACGAACTTGAAAAAACAATGTTCATGTAAAATTTGAAATCAATAAATACTTATGTGATCTAATACAAATATAACTGAACACATTTTTTAGCTTTTTAATTTATCTCCTCCTATTAGAAAATTTTTCCTTTCCGTAAAGCAATTCATTTTTTGAATGAAAAGTCTGTGATTAGGTTGCAAAAAGTGAGATGAAAATATGTCTAACATAAAATTGAGAATGTAATTTTTAATCTTAAATTTTATGTTTATCTCTTCTTAATGCTAAACAATTCGCTAATTGAAAATTTTTTAAATGTAGAAAATTGGTAAAAAGTATGGAAATTCGAAATTTATAATTTAAGCTTTCCTTTAAAAATTTCAAATATTTTCAATTAATAAATAGATTCAAATTGTAAATATTTATTAATTTCAAATTTCCACTTAAAAATAATGTATAGACTTTCAAAATGATTCCACAATTTTTTTAAATCTTATAGATGTATATTTTTGGAAAAAATTGATTAAAATATCGAAAAAAGAAGTATTATCTCCATAACTACATATTCTGTAAATTTGAAATTGTCGTCTGCTTCGCGCCTCTTTTGCACGGAGTCGAGAAAAACACATTTCTCAATTTCGACTCAATAAACGACAGCCTGAAATCTAAAACTTGGAACAGTTAAAAACGCATGCATTGTAACGAAGAAGCGAGGAGAATAAGGGTAAATGGGACGAGTCGTTCTCGCATGCAAGAGTGACGAGGAAAGAAAAATGGAAACGTGCCCTGTCTTCGCTCCCTACCCGATTCACACCGACAGGCAGGCTGAGAGTTTGATACACTGCGTCGGTTTCAGATCTGGGATCACTGTTGCAGACACCAGCAGATACACTGAAATACACTATAAAAGAAACACGCAGGTACCGACTACCGACATCACTGACCGAGTGACCGACCGACCCACACCCAACAACACAGCATCAACGTGCGCGCGCAGCAAGAGAGTAGACATAGCTTGGCGGAAAATTTAAACTCTACCCTTATCACAACCAGAAGCAAAGTCGAACATACCTTTTTCCATAAATATTTATTATAATTATAATTACATATTATATTAATTTCTGTCAAATATCGTAAAAAGCTGTTTCCATTGAAACACCTTTTTTAATAAGGAGGAAGTTGTGATGAATCCCGATGTAGTTCCACCTCACAACGTCCTTACAATAGCACTTCGCGCGAAAACTTGAATCTACTAAATATTATTTCAGCTTCGATATAAATCAAATTACACTTCGGTTCGCACATAAATCAAATTCTGAGATGAAAACGAAAGAAAGATTTTCAAATACCTAAATCAAAGTCGAGAAAGAGTCCAGTTTCTCGGTTTACGACTTAACTCGCCAGGATACTCGAGAGCCTGTCAAACAAAAGGTTTCCTCTATGCAACGCCAGAATCCGCCAGGCTCTCGAATCTGGAAAACACATGCAAGTCGTAAAACGCAAAGAAAAGCCTCGTGAGAAAGACCAGGAACACTTTCTAATCCTCCGTAACGTAAACGAAAGGTCCTTTTTTTTTTATGCATCCGGGTAATAAATCGTAGACGAAAACCTCTCGAAAGCGTGAGAAACCTCGAGCTCGGGACGTTCTAAAATTAATAAACGAAAGAAATGCAAGACTAACAGAAATTATTATCGCTTAAATTCGATCAGGTAGAATGCAAATAGAACGACAATTGAACTCTGAGACTCAGAAAGTTGGCACATGACGACTCATAGGATAGAGCAGAATATTCGAAAGAATCAAAATCAGAGCTTGATTCTTGTATAAATATCAGTATATAATATTTTATATCCCATTATCCTAAATAACATACTGGTTATGTAGACAATAAGCATAAATATAAGTTACATTCCTTCGGAGTAGTTAATAAAAGAGGACAATTCGAATTCGAATGAATACTGTTTAACATATAGACACTAGAAAATAATTAGAAATAAGTAACTTTCGAAATCAGGAAAGGACCCCGTCATCTAACGAATCACGACAGAGAGGGGCGGACTACGAGAGGGCCCAACCCCTCCCCTGGATTGTAGTGGAACGAAGGGCCAACTGAGAGGAAGAAACACAGCGGAGTCAGACGATTTCTGCCCTTCACCACGCACACCCTTTTTTCTTCTTGTCGATCCTCATCACCGTAAGTCGTGACGATTGCCAATTATTGTAAAGGGGGCAAGAAATCAATAAAGAAATTTGTCAGTATTCTGAAATAATAATCAATTCAATTAATTCCTCATCCCAATCAACCGTTTCGGCACTACGCGAGGTGAACTTCAGTTCTTTTCAGCCCGAACGAGCTCAGCACGAATTGAAATTTCGCGCGCCTGACACTGGTTCAGTCATTTCAGGCATTACACCACTATGGCGGTTGTGGGCAAATTTCGACGCAAAATATTTAAAATTATTAAATATTCAAAATCGTTTTAAAAGTTTTGTGAAATCCAGATAAACTTGATTATAATTACATAAAAGTGAAATTATTATAAAAGTGAGGGGTTTGAGAGAGAAATTGTTAAATAGGTGTAGCAAATTTGATTTAAAAGCTCTAAATTTATTTTAAACACAACTCGTGAAAAAATTACAAAGTCCTACAAAAAGGAGCAAAAATCGAAGTTCACACTTCGCGAGATGATCAAAATCAAACAATTTATATCTTTGACCATATATCATTGAATTAATTTCTTTGTTTTGAAGAAAAATTAATTTGATTCAAACAAATATTTATTTCGTTTAAAGACATTTTGTTTGAATTAAACAAATTTTATTTCATTTAAACAAATCATTTCTTTTAATCAAAGAAAGTCTTTCAAGCAAATAATTTTCTTTGATTCAATCAAATTTTTTTTCTGAGTGCACTTATTTTGATTTAGATAGTGAAATAAAGCGTATACTTACCGGAAGTGATCCTGATTTATATAAGAATTCCCAGTAAAATTGTGAGAAAAGGAAATTCTAACAATATCCTCAAAAGAGGGCCTTATTATTTTTTTGAAAAATAGATTTAAATTTATTTCTTATAATTTGATACTGAAGCTCAAACCAATATTATATTAATATTACAGATGATGTGAATTACACATTTTCTCAAAGTCACACAATTTCTTTTTGAATTTAAGTGAAACAGGAAATTCAATTTACTTAAGGCTCTATCGGCCTTAAGGAACACATTCTCATCATGACACTCATGCTTCGCGCTCGATTTTCTGTATATATTTCAGTAACTTTTTAATAAATTACATGATTAAAATAATTTATTTTCTTCCAAATCTCTCAAAAAGAAAAAAGAATCGTAGACTTTATTTAAGGAAATGATTTTGCAGAACAACGCTTATTTCGTATCTCACATATTTTGGTGAAAAAATCGAATTTATTCAATATTAAAAGTCAAAACATAAAATATACATCCTGTCGAGAAATTTCTTAATAAGAATATGTAGACCTCATTTAGGCAAATAATTTAGAATCTAAATGTTTTTTATGTATCTCATATATTTTGTCTAAAAAATGGAATTCTTGAATTTTAATCGTATTTTTTGGAATTGAAACAAAAAATATATGTTTTTTCAAAGACTGCGTGAGACAAAATTTGTAGATCTTTTTGAAACGAACAACTTTGTATTCTTACGTTTTTTCGTATTTCACATATTATTGTTAAAAAATTGAATTTTGGATTTTCAATAGTTTTTTTTTAAATTAAAAAGAAAAATATGCATCTTATGAAAAAATGTTACAATTTAAATTTGTAGGTCTTTATGTAGAAAATAATATTGTATTATAACGTTTTTTCGTATCTCGTATAATTTAACTGGAAAATGGAATTTTGATATTGACTTTTTTCAAGTTTTAATATGCTGTGACATTTCTAATTTTGATTAAATCAAAAAATGTTATCAGGATAATTTGTAGAGATTCATGAGCACTATCAAAAACCAGTATTGAAAATTTTGATTTTTTCAAAAAATTATTTTCAAAAACACAAAAGTAGTGCTCAATCCCTCAATTTTGATTGGATGTGGCTGGTTAACGAAGTTGTCCTTACTTTTTCGGCTCCGATAAAGTGTGCTAAAGCTCAATTCAATCTGATAATTCTATCGAGAGTTATGCCCCACACGACCTACTACAGACAGACAGACAGAGACACTTTCGAAAAAACCGTTTTTTCTGAGTCAGGGGGTCTCAAAACGTAAAGATTTGATGAAAATTTCCATAGTCATTTTTCACATAAAACCAATACCTTCTCATCCATGATGAGAATGTAAAAGAAAGAATTAAAAATACGAAAATATGAAAATTAAAAATTAAACTTTTTAAAAATAAGAAACTAATTCTCTTTCTATTGCATACATGTTCAAATTATAATAATTAAATATTGGTTTTTCATTCATGTACATACTTATCTTTCACTGACAGAAAGTTAATTTAGCAATGCATGTTCACTGTAACCTATTTCAATATCAAAATGATACTATAAAGCAAAATAAAATACACATAAAGTAACATTGAAACACTTTACACGTCGCTTTTCCTTGCTTTGTTTACCAATTTTTAATTTTCTTCATATATAATTTAAATTTAAATTTTTAAAGCGCGCTTACTGATTAATTGTTTCTCAGCGGGTGGAGGGGATTGGAGGGAGATACATTTAGCGCCTCTATAATGCTTTCGAGGAACTAATTTGATTTTTAGCCGACGGTGTGGTGAGAGGCAAGAGGGGACCGGTAAAAACACGCCGAAAGCGACGTCTGCATTTAAGTCTACCAAACTATAATTGGCCGCATCTAGGTTTATGTACAGTGGAATTGAGTGGAATCAGGCCGTGCAAACCTAATGGAAAGGTGGTGGACCGTTAGCAACTAGCGCCGCGTACAGCACTGCGCATGAACTACCATTATGTGTGCACGTGTTAGTGCATATACATGCATACGTAGGTTCTCTAAATGTGTTACAAAGAATATATTCAAATAAAATTAAAAGGAAATTGAAGATTTAGCGCAAAATTGTGAAAATTTAATTCAAAAGTGAGAAGTTATGTTGATATCAACTCACTCTTTAATTACATTTTCACAATTTTGCCTAAAATCATGGTTTTCTCGTCATAAATAAAAATCAAAAATATCTGTAATTTGTATTTTTATTTTCAGAAAATATAGTTGCTTAGCACATTTTGCGTTGATTTTTGTACTACAAGATAATCGAACACTTTGTGGGGTCGAGATAGCTCTCTTCGGTGTTGTGTGAAAGTCTTCTGCAAGTACATCCTTGCTGCTTCCTGCTTCTGGGATATCTTCTGATTCTTTTTTCTGGAATATAGATTAAAAGCATTTAATTCCTATGAATATTTGAAATTTATTTCGTAGGTATTTTATAAAATGAATAAAAATAAATTTTATAAAATAAAACGCCAGTCACATGTTTCGCGAAATTGTGGTGGGAATTTCTGACATTGTGAAATTTGTATTGGCAATTCTCAGCTATTTTTTCATAAATAATCCCTTGTAATTTTATACTATATATGTACTTGCATCTATATCTTCAGTAACATTTAGACAGAAGTACACTGCCGGTCGAAATTATTTGTTCACTTGTTTCAGCTATTCCTAAAGTGTCTTAATTTTTATAATAACAAGTTGAAATTTTTTTCCCTATCATAAAATAAAAATTAATAAAATTTTGCAAATAACAAATAAAACAAAATAAAAAATAATAAAATAAACTAAATAACAAAATTGAAGAAATGTTCTGTTTTCACAGAAAAATTTCTTCAATTTATATTGGAAAATACCATCTAGTTTTAAATAACGTTGGATTAATTCTGAATCATAGGTTGATAAGGTCGATATAGTAGAGTTCCGTTGTCACGTACAGTGATACACTCTTCTAATGATCGACATAATCGACTGAAATGATTTAGAAAAATCAGATAAAATAACAAAATAATAATTTTATAAAAAAATATTTCAAAAAACTTGAAATTTCAATCATTCTGAAAAATATTAACAACTCTGAAATTAATTAAGATGTTTAAAAGTTTTTTATCTCATTTAAATGGTAGGTTTTCATAGTATTTTGCTAACTAATCAAGATATTTTCAGATTTTTTTTCCTGGATTCTACCCGGCGTCAAAAATGATACAAAAAGGTCATAAAATTTTAAAAATGTGTAGCCACTTACAAGAAATTTTCAAAAACCAATTTGTATCATATTTTAATAAAATTTATAGATCACTGTCTTCATTTGAAAATTTTCGACATGTTTGTACCATGTTTGACCCCAGGGTACAATCCAAAAGAAAAATTCTAAAAATATCTTGATAAGTTAACAAAATACTATGAAGAGTAACCTTCAAAATGAGACCAGAAACGTTTAAAAGTCTTAATTAATTTCAGTGTTATTAATATTTATTCAAAAAGATCGAAATTTGACGTTTTTTGCAATATATTCTTATAAAATTATCATGCCTTCACCTTGGGCTCACTAGATGCAAAATTTAAATAATTATAAAAATTAAGACACTTTAAGAATAGCTAACACAGCAGGTGAATAAATAATTTTGACCGGTAGTGTATATACTACTTTTTTAGTTTGGTATCTCAAAATTACGTGCTAGAATTTTATTGTCATTCCTAAGGAAGTTTTAGATACTTCATCGAAGTTTCTTGTACTGTTTTCTGTAAATTTTCTTACGATTTTTACATTTTTTCACATTTTCAAAGTTTACTTCGAAATAGGGCTCATATATGTAATATTTTATTTATTGCACTTAAAATTTTAGAAATAAAGATCACTAATGAGGACTCTGATCAGAGTCGAAAAGTTTGAAATTATATACAATATCGTATGAAATTAAAAATATTGTTACTTACGTGTGCAAACTGCACGCTACTTTCTTCAAAGTCTCATGTGCCTTCTGCAGGTTTTTCTACTTCGGGAATAAAAATTTCGAAGTCTGATGGGGAAGAAACACTCGCCGGTTTAATGTGCACATCACTTCCACTCGACATATCACTACACGACGGTAAATTTAACGTCAGAAAAATGTCGATGACAAATAAAAAATTGTCTTTCTAGTACTTCGAGGTATCCTAACCTCGACAAGTAGGGACTTGAGCATGCTTCTATCCATCGTTGTCCGGCATTTTCTTTCTTCGGAAACCGATGAATTGACACATTGTTCTTCCGACCCCTTTTGGAGGTACACCCGCTGACAGCACACTGAATTTCGTACTTCAAATTCATTTTAAATAATTATAAAGCGCGATCGCGTACGAATTGTTGATACTTGTATACAACAATGGCGGAACTCATACGAAGCCGTTCCCTTTGCCGCACTCCGCCCGCTTCCGACAACTAGCGCCGCGTACACCACCGCACATGAACTATCCTACGGGGACACCCAATACATTAGAGGTCGACCTGCCCTGAGTGGAATACAGTAAATCAAAAGTGTTCAATTATCGGAAACTAATGGTCAGTAATAAGGTAAATAGGTAAGTACGCCTTTTTCATATATGTAACTCACTCGATAATTTTTTATTTCTTAACTCTATTCATTTAGGAATAGTTTTAGGTCAGGTATAATTTTAATATATGATACTCATTATGACTGATGTTGGCAACACAACACAATCCTTGAACTAAACTAATACATCTTTTTAAATAACACCTTGTTTTTAAAACTAAATCTTGAAAAATATTATTTAAAATTATTGTATTATCATTATTTTTCATATATTAATTTTTAGTTAAAAATTAATAAGTTATGTTAAACTTAAGTAGACTTCAATATAAAATCTTTCATGGGTCTTTTTCTTTCTCATGCGCTCTCCATTCGCGTCCCTCTTCTTTGTTTGCACCTTTCTATCATAAGTGTCCATAAGTTTGAAAACTGTTTCTTTTCAGATGGACTACTCGAATCTCAGTGCAAGTTTTGAAATCGTAATCTATTTTTATTTTTCAGGAACGATCGTCACAACCCTGATAATAGTAAAGTAGAGCATAATTTTGATAAGGCTCATGTTATCCTATCCAAAATCATGACATGACCCTGAATTAATTTCAAAATTAAAAATAATATCTTTATTTGAATTGTTACCGAAATCCAGGTTATTTTAAGTCTAATTTGTCATATATTTCATAGTACAAAGTTCAGTCTAGGAGGACAAAACAGTTTTTAATGCAATACGTGCATATTCACTAAATTAAAAAAAAATTAATATTAATTAATTCATAAAATATATTTTATGATATAATAAGTAATTATAACCAAATTCCAAATAATTTAGATCTAATGATCTATCATCTCTCCCCCTTTAAAATCTCTACTCCGGAGAGAGTTTTTGCTTTTAAATCGCCGTTTCTAATATTTATATTATCATTATTTTAATTTATTTTTTATTCACTGTCTTTTTTATACTTACTAGTTATTACATAAGAAAATTTAATTTGTATTTACACATGGTAGAGGTAAGAAAAGTTAATAACGCACTAACGACGCTCTGGGAACAAAGGGTTTTGAAGGCCCCGTGCCTATGGTTCTATGTTTCCAATAGGTCTATCTCTCTTGTTCTCAAAAAATGGTAAAACCATAGGACTCATAGTTCCGTGCGTTTCAAAGTGTTCGTCCTTCGCTTACATCTGCCTCAGAATTAGCAAAATTGTGTTTGATCGATGCAAGTTGATGATAAAGAATTTCAATACATAATATAAAACTAAAGGAGATAATAAAGATCTTAATCATTTAATATATATATATGAGTGTGTGCATGCATTTTATAAAAGTTCATTCATTTATTTATACATATATACTTTTTATTTATTTCTATAGTGAATACTAATAGTAAAGATACAGAAAAAGATTTTTATTTAATTTTTTTTTTCAAATATTCTAAATTTGATATTTTCCTTTAAATTAATATTTTAATGAAACAAAATAATAATAAAAAAATTATGAATTTTCTAAACCACAATTTATTTACATTTTTACATTTTCAGAGTTCATATAACGCAAGAAGGCGTGCTTAATCCAATTGATATGAACTATGGATGACGTTCCATCCTCTTTAAGGATTTCTACATTATAATCGCCAACTATACGGGTAATTTTGTAAGAACCTTCATAATGATCACTTAATTTACTTGATCTTTTCTCAATTAGTAGGTAAATATATTGCCCTTCAATGAAATTCATTTCATTAATTTTACGGTCATAATATTTTTTGCATCTTCTTTTTGCAGCTTCTAGACGAGCATGCACCATGGATTCGGTGGTAACTAAACGATTTAAGATATCATCTAATAATTTTACATATGTCAATGGGACTTTTTCATCAGCAAATTCGGAAGGAAGAATTGCTTTTCTACCGAAAACTATTTCATGAGAAGTAATACCGGTGGATTCATGAACTGATGTATTGAAGGAAAATATTGTGAACGGCAACCATTGGTCCCAATTTGAGCTCTCACAATAATGGCGAAGATATTCGACGAAAGTATGATGACTTCGTTCAAGGGCTCCTAATGACTGAGGGTGGTAGGCTGGAGATTTATATTGTTTAATTTTAAACAATTCCGCAGAACCAGCCATTATTTCGCTCATAAATTGAGGACCTTGATCAGTTTGAATAGATTCTGGGCATCCGAATCGGCAAATGAATTGCTCAGCAAAAGAAACGGCTATAGTGGGGGCATCAATTTTACTTAAAGGAATTGTACCTGAAAATTTGGATAAACAATCTTGCCATGTTAGCATATACTCATTCCCTATATCTGATTTTGGCAAAGGTCCTACTAAATCTATTTGTAGTTTTTCAAAAACTCTTATTGGAGTATCAGTTATACACATTGGCAATTTAGTTTTTACCCTAACTAGTTTCTTCTTCTGACAAGACTCACATGTTTTTACATAATTTTGAACTTCTTCTTTAACACCTTTCCAATAAAATCGCTCCCTAACCCGCTCTAAAGTTTTAAATACTCCTTTGTGACCCCCGACTGCTGAATCATGAGATTCTTTTATTATTTGCAATCTTTGGTCTACTGGAGGAATAGTTACTTCACCAGTGCATACTGTAATAGAATAGTCTCCCTTTCCAAAATAAGTTCTAAAAATTAACTCTATCGTTGCCCATGGGAATCTATCAAACCCATTGCCTCTACGAGAAATACTAACTGTTTTTAATTTTAGATCCATCATAGCAGATTTAAGTGTTGCTACAGCTGACTCTATATTAGTTGCAAAAATAATATTGTCAAATTTTTCTTTGACAAAGAGATTGAAAATTAATCTCTTTCCGTGCCTCAAGAAAATTACCTGACCAACCTCAACTTTTTCTTTGTTCAAATCTGAAAGTTTTAATATAGAATGATCTATTAATTCTCGACCTATAGGGGTGGTTAGAAAATGATCACAAGATATGAAATTGATTAAATGGTCATCCCTCATCCATAATTTATCTGTGCAAGTTTTAAAAAGTGGGGTGAGAAGATTTCGTCCTGAAACGGAATCTTCTGTTTGAATAGGCATCGTTCTTACAGCTTTAGTTCCCTTTTCCCCGTCCTCATCGATGACTATGATAGTTTCGAATTCGCCAACCATGATCTTTCTCAAATTCTCACTAATTTCTTCATCATCTGTACTCTGATCTGGAGTTGCTTCTAACACATTCTCACTCAAAATGCGTGCGCACGACTTATAACAACTTTCATCCCGTGAAATTGACAAGATTCTTTCCGAGCAAGTTTCCAACCCCTCATCAGACATCCTGTCCTTATCATTAGTCGATGCTGTATTCAGTATCGATTTTTCAGACCCGGCATAGATTTCCCCCGAACAAGTGTCAAACTCAAAAATGGGCGGCATTTCTATGCCATTGGTCGGGGTTTCTATCGATATTTCAACATTTTCAGACCTGCTGTAAACCTTGCCCACGATAGTCTTAAACAACTTTTGTGGCGGCTCGTTTACGTCATTGGTCCTAACCCTTTTTAAACTGTCTCTATCAAGCAAACCTTTAGAACCAGTAAAATTTTGATTCAAGCAAAAATTTGGTGATAATTTTCCTTTTGAAGTACCTACGCAAGCCATTCCCTCCAGATCCTCTATTTCTTGACAGTTATTTTTAGTAATTTCTGAATTTTCTACGGAATTTACACCGCCTTCGATTTCTGTGGAATTTATACCACCTTCTCTAAGACAATTCACAAAAAGTCTTTCTACAGGAAATTCATGATACCAGATTTCTTCCTCTAGTGGAATATCAGAGCATCTAAGGTCGTGTACTACCACAGGACTCCGATCATCCTCTTCAGAAGCATCTGAATCAATATCCTCAATTTTGTTACTTCCTGAATTTTTTATAGGGTTTCTGGACAATGCATCTGCATTAGAATTTATTCTTCCGGGTTTATGAACAACGTCAAAAGTATATTCTCGTAATTTAACCTTCCATCTAGCTAGCTTTGAACCCAAAGTAGGATCATTTAATTGGTGCAACCATACTAACGGACGATGATCTGTGACCAATGTAAATTTCCTACCATAGATATAAGGTCGGAACTGTATAACGGCAAAAATTACAGCAAGTAACTCCTTTTCAGTAACATTATATTTTAACTGGGCTCCCTGTAACGCACGAGAAGCATATGCAATGGGCAGATCCTTGCCAATTATACCTTGGCTTAATACTGCTCCCATGGCAAAATCAGAAGCATCTACTGTTACTATAAATGGTCGACTAAAATCAGGATATTGTAAAATAGGAGAAGAACAAAGGATTTTTTTCAACTTATTGAAGGATAATTGGGTATCTTCATTCCATTTAAAAACGACATCCTTTTTAAGTAAATTATTGAGTGGTTTGGCTATTTGAGCGAATCCAGGCACGAATCGCCTATAGTAACCAGCAAGCCCTAAAAACTGCTTAACATTTTTCCGGTTCTTTGGTTGTGGAAATTGCATAACAGCCTGCAATTTCTTTGGGTCTGGTTTAACACCTTCCTGAGCGATTACATGTCCTAAATAACCTATTTCTTTACAAAGGAATTTACATTTTTCCGGTTGAAGAACTAAGTTGGCAGTTTTTAATCTTCCTAGAAGTTTTTCCAGTTTTTCATTATGTTCTTTAAGAGATTTTGCATAAATGACAATGTCATCCATATATACGAATAATTCAATACCCTGTAAACCCGAAAGGACCCTGTCCATTACTCTTTGAAAAGTTGCTGGTGCATTTTCCATCCCGAAAGGCATTCTATTAAATTCATAATTACCGAAAGGGGTGGAAAAAGCGGTTTTATAACGGTCATTAGGTTCAACTTCAATCTGTTTTTTCGTTTAAAGCCCTATAATCGATGACCATTCGCCACCTTTTATTACCCTGAGGATCTGCTTTCTTAGGCACAACCCAAACAGGGGAATTGTATGGCGAATCTGAAGGAAAAATTTCTTTATTTTCAAGTAAATCTGTAACTTCTTTCCTTATAACTTCCCTATGAATCGGTGTATAACGATACCCCTTTTTTGAAACAGGTTTTTCATCGGTTAATTGTATCCGATGCCTGAGGACTGTAGTGGACCCCAAACGATCATTTTTTAAATAAAATTGTTGAGGATATTTAAATATGGTGGTAAGTAACAATCCTCTTTCTTCTTTATTTAAGTTTGACAAATCTAAAGCATCAATTAAAAGGCTCAAACGATCTTCTTTAGCATTAGAACATTTTAAATTTAATTTTTCCAATGTTTATCCGTCACATGTGCTATTTTTTTCTCCCCTTAGTAATTTTACAGAATTAATTTTTTTGTGTACTTTTTATTTTCTTGCAAATCGAATTTTTTAGACCATTTTTATAGTTTCACTTGTACAATTCATTCACATCGGTTTACCAAAATTGTTATCTGTTACACGTGCTACTTTTAAGTCTCTCTTGTTGGTAATTTTTTCAAATTAAGGTTCACAGTTTTACTTTTTAGCTAATTTAGTTATTTATACCAATTTCATAATTTCAAACTTGCAATTCTTTTACATCATTTTTAACAGATTGCTCATCGGTCATACGTTCAAAATTGTTCAAGTTCTTCTTTTGTACCTGTATAGAGAAAATTGTTCTGTACAGTTCTTTTACATTTAGTTTAGACCCATTTTATAGTTTCACATGTATAATTCATTTATATAATTTTATTACAATGTTTATCCGACACACGTGCTATTCTTTAAGGTTCTCGTGAGTATTTTTACAGAACAAATTTTGTAAAGTTTTTGTTACAGTTTTACTGTATCGCAAATTTAGTTATTTAGTCCAATTTTATAGTGTCAAACTTGCAATTTTTTTACATAATTTTTTAACAGTATGTTCATCGGTCACAAGTTCAAGATTTAAAGTTTCTTCCTTTATCTTTTTATAAAAAATTTCTCTGCACAGTTTTTTTACATTTTTTTACATTTTACATTTTTTAAATTTAGTTTAGTCCATTTTATAGTTTCATTTGTACAATTCATTCATATCGGTTAACCAAAATTGTTATCTGTCACACGTGTTACTTTTAAGTCTCTCTTGTTAGTATTTTTCAAATTAAGGTTTACAGCTTTACCTTTTAGCAAATTTAGTTATTTAGACCAATTTTTTTAATTTCAAACTTGCAATTCTTTTACATTATTTTTAACATAATTTTCATCGGTCACAGTTTCAAAATTGCTCAAGTTTCTTCCTTTGTATTTTTATAAGAAATTTTTTTCTGTACAGTTCATTACATTCAGCTTAGACCAATTTTATAGGTTCACATGCATAATTTATTTATATCATTTTATTACAATGTTTCTTTAAGGTTCTCTTTAGCAATTTTATGGAAAAAAATTTTTTTGTACAGTTTTACTGTATCGCAAATTTTGTCACTTAGTCCAATTTTATTTTCACACTTACAATTCTTATATCACTTTTTTACCACAATGTTTATCCGCCACACGGGAAATTTTTAAGATTCCTCCTTTGTATTTTTTTTATAGAAATAAATTCTCACTGATGAGGACTCCAACCTGAGTCGAAACGTTTGAAAGAATGTAAGAACTGAGTTTTCATTATTTCTGGACCCTAAAGCCAATTTATACATATATCGAATATTCATCAAAGGCTCAATACAAGTCCTATCTACAATAATTTTTCATTTTAAAAACATATACAACACATACCGGTTACAAAACAGCAAGACAGCTACGATGTGCTTGCAACAGTGGCTTGAGCCGGCTATGCAGGAGCAATTCATCTTTTTGACGAAAACGTCATTATTTTTGAAGTAAACGGACGATTCAATTGTTAAATTCCCGGTCACAACATGTGGATCAGATGTTATTCCGCTTGTTTGCAAACATAAAGCGTAGAACTGTCTATTTGCAGCGGTTCTTTCCGTTACCCCGCACATAATTAAGAGGTCAGAATTTATAATTTCTTGGCCTTCGCGCATATTTCGCGTCGTAGGAGTTGCTGCAGTGTATCTGCATAACTCCTCCAGCGATATCGTCAACATTTTTCGGCTTCACTCGAGTAATTGGGAAAAATCGCGATTTTACCCATACTTTCAATGATATTTTGTCCGTGGTAGCGGCCATACTTGCTTCGGCACAACAGCGCCGCGGTTCCCGCGGTGGTAGTTTTTTTCGTCAATAAGGTTTAATGATAAAGAAAATATTGGTGAAGGTATGGTAAAAATCCCTTAAATTCTCTGTAAATTCTCAAGTTGTCTTAAAATGATGGTCACAGTCACGAGAACATGACCGAATTTTAAATGTCCGAGAAATTTAGAACTCTACTCATCTCTGTCAGTGGTTTATCGTCACTTCAATGGTTGAAAAGCTCAGGTGGTAAATCGATTTTAACTATCATCGTTTACCGACGCATCATGTACAGCTCTGAAGCACGACAATGTAACTCTTAGGTTTATCAGCCTAGTTTTATTGAAATCTCTTTTCCATAAGGACTGGCAATCTCTCACCTAGAGCAGCCCTGTACGACTAAAAACAAAATGGCGGTTCCTTAGTGATTATAGTTTCTATGTGCGAAGTTTTCTCACCAGAGCGGCGCTGCACGCGGCACGCTCTACAAAAGCATTGTACTAATAGACAAGTATTTAAAAAATTTTAAATAATTAAGTTTCTGAACAATATGAAATGAAAAAATGTTCCTAAAATGATTCTAGGACATAAAATACACATTTTGCATAAATCAATTAATACAAAATAAAAAAAAGAACACATTAAACTTCGTAAAATATATACTGTGGATACGCATGAAGAATTCTTGAGACCCTGAACAAAATTTTTTTTATGTTATTCCCATATAATTGAAAATATATTCAAAAATAAATAAAAAGCATAAGCTTATAAATAGAAGTATTTTAAATGAAAAATAAATATTTTGTTAAGCCCTGTGTTCAACATAAAAAACCATGCGAAGGGAAATATTTACTCAATTAAAAATTTGTAAATGTAACAAAAAATATTCATTACTATAAAATTTGCTAGTATATATTTTTAACATATTTTAAATTTTTAACATGTACAGATCGATGATGACTAGCTAAGTGTCGTAAAGCTTGGCTGCTTTTTTCTTCATGACGCTAACTTTTTTAATCTCAGCCATTTTCTGTCTTACGAATTGTCTCATCCGTATTTGAAGATAAAATTGAATTATATATGCTAACATCTCCACAGCTTCATTAGCATGTTCTTTGCATTGAAAAGTAAATTTTTTTTCATCAGATGAAATTAAATCGTCTAGAATTAGATCAAAAGAATTGCTAGACCGGCAATGTTTGTTAAATAGATATTCGACAACTGTGATAAGCTTGTATAACTTAACATTTGGATGTATGAAATCTTTATTTATTTTTGCAAATCTACTCAAACTTTCAGGTAACTGATCACAAGAAAAAGATATCGTATCTGCATTAATTTTAGAAGTAGTCAAAAATGCATTTAAGCATGTCGAACACTGAGTGTGCTGTTTAATGTAAGTAGTTATACGACCAGTTGTGTAAAAAATCAAACAATCTCTAACAGCTGGTAAAGCATAATCGTGCGCTACTGCATCTACAAAATCACTAAAATCAGTGTCTTCACAATCGATTATTGCTTTTAACTTTTCTCGAATTTCTTGAATTGCGCTTTTACTATTCGACTGATTTAATTCTTTCAATTTTGAAATTGTTATTAAGGGCTGTGGAGGGTTGCCATCGAAAGTACTACAATTTCCAAGCTTTGGTGGTTTCAAAATGCTAAAGGCAGCTAATATCTTGTATATTTGCAAGAAGGTTGGTGTACAAGGATGATCATTTGTTCCTCCAGCTAATCTGATAGTGCCAAAAAATTTCTAAACAAAAGGAAAGGAACAAAAAATTGGTGAAACTTTTATATAGTATTGATAATATTCCATTCGAAATCTCATACTGAATAAAATATTTTTGTCTCTTTCAGTTAAATTTTCTGAAATTAAGGAAGCTAAAGAAATACTAAATGGATTTTGAATGCAACATCAACGACACTATATTTCTTATACAAATCCATTTTTTAAAAAAATATAAAAGTGCTTTCTTCGATATTTATATTTCACTGGAAGAATTCGGATGAAATGGAATGGATTGAAGGGATATAAAGATAAATTTTGGAATTAAATAAGTACCGTGATGATTAATATGAACGTATCTGGAAATAAAGTATTAGATTAGATTTTATATAAAGATATTTTATTATACGCGTAAAAAATACTAAGTATAAAGTAATTAAAATAAATATTTTAATATTATTATTATAAACGGTAGTTTATCTTTCCTGCAAAACACGTCATATTAAAATGAATACATATGTTCATATTTTTCCGCGAAGTTCAATACTTACAAAAATTGATTGAATATAATGAAAAAAGACGAAAAAAATCAGCCATATCTGATAAAGTATCTAATATATCTATATTTCCTGTACGAAATATGTCGAACATAACCGAAGACATATATACATATGTTAAAAATATGTACTAGCAAATTTTATAGTAATAAATATTTTTTGTCATGTGAAACAAAATTTATTTTTCAATGCAAAGAACATGCCAATGAAGCTGTAGAGATGTTAGCATATGTGATTTAATTTTATTTTAAATAAGAATGAGACAATTCGTAAGACAGGAAATGGCTGAAATTTAAAAATTTAGCGTTTTGAAAAAAGGAAATGCCAAGCTTTGCGACACTTAACTAGTCATCATCGATCTGTACATGTTAAAAATCTAAAATATGTTAAAAATATGTACTAGCAAATTTTATAGTAATGAATATTTTTTGTTACATTTACAAATTTTTAATTGAGTAAATATTTCCCTTCGCATGGTTTTTTATGTTGAACACAGGGCTTAACAAAATATTTATTTTTCATTTAAAATACTTCTATTTATAAGCTTAAGCTTTTTATTTATTTTTGAATATATTTTCAATTATATGGGAATAACATAAAAAAAATTTTGTTCAGGGTCTCAAGAATTCTTCATGCGTATCCACAGTATATATTTTACGAAGTTTAATGTGTTCTTTTCTTTATTTTGTATTAATTGATTTATGAAAAATGTGTATTTTATGTCCTAGAATCATTATAGGAACATTTTTTCATTTCATATTGTTCAGAAACTTAATTATTTAAAATTCTTTAAATACTTGTCTATTAGTACAATGCTTTTGTAGAGCGTGCCGCGTGCAGCTCCGCTCTAGTGAGAAAACTTCGCACATAGAAACTATAATCACTAAGGGAATCAAGTTCTCGCCGTTGCAGGCAGGGAGTCGGATAGGGCTGACCTAGAGTTCTAAATTTCTCGGACATTTAAAATCCGGTCACGTTCTCGTCACTGTGACCGTCATTTTAAGACAACTTGAGAATTTACAGAGAATTTAAGAGAATTTTACCTTCACCAATATTTTCTTCATCATTAAACCTTATAATATTATAAATTTATTTCCAAACACTATGAATTGCAATAGTAAAGGTTTCATAAAAATAATACTACGAAAAATGTCAAGTTTTATCGGAATTCAATATCAAAATTTTTTTATAGCCATTATATTAAATTCAAACATAAAGAACAAGTAATTCAAGTTTTCTTCGCAAAAATTACGCTTTGATTTAATTAACTGTTTGACAGTTTCGGGACAGTTTTTGCACTTTTTTAAGCGCTCTATTTGTCGAGTGGCATGCTTTCTGTACATCTGATCACAGTATTTGCACTTGAAAGAAGCTTTATTTTGTTTATCAATAATTTAAAAAAAAAATTCCAAACTATATTCTTTTTTTTCCATTTTTATTGCGCACGTTACACGAACTTCCAGAACAAAGCATTTATCAAAAACAATCTAAAGCTTGAACCGTTACGGAAAAATATTTCTAAATTCTCATAAATTTTCGAAGAGCACATTCATCAGAGAAATTCTCAGTCATATTCCCGTGCTGCCAGACCTATTCTCGGTCACATAAACTCTTAGAACTCTAAGAGTCATCTCTGGCGCTGAATGCAAAGCAGAAAAAGAACAGCTAATTCCAGAACATCTTTAAGAAGAAAGAAATCTAAAGCTTTTCTGTAATTGGCTGTTCGTTTTCTGCTTTGCATTTGCGCCTACATGGGACGGCACCCTTAAGACACTTACTTGGTATTATTATTAAAAATTTTTTTTAAATTTATTTTAACACACTATGCCTTCCCGTTTTCTTTCCATATGCTATTATTTAGCCTTTCCTGAATTTCGATCGATTTATTTTGGTTTTAAATTTTATATGTGCAGACAAAATCAATAGCAAGGGACTGACCTACATGGCCCATGGTCTTAAGAAGTAAATATACTCTCACCATCGGATGAAAAGAGACCTATGTTTGCCGACATAAGAACTGATTCTTTTCATCCTATGGTGAAGGTATTTGTTCTTCGCTATTCGGACACGCCCAGAGTATTTTACGTAAAAAATCTCGAGTGGCGCGTGACAATTCATTTTTTTTTGTAAAGCTGCATTGTAAAAATATAATTATCTTTTATGTTACTTCTGAGATTTCAAAAATGCAAATGGAGTGCTATAACTGTTGTAATTTTAAGTATCAGTCTTATGATGTCAATCAAGCTTTGTACAATCACTGTCAACCATTTAAAAGAAACAGAAAAGTGCCCTTTTTGTTTTGGAGTCACGGCATGTCACTTTATTGAAAATAGCGAATTAACTATTAATTATAAAGGCGTAAATGCTATGTTTTCAAAATTCTTTGAGATAAAAAATGTGTATTATGGTAAACTGCGAAAAATGGATGTAGTTGTCAAAAAATTGGCACATAATTCAATATTAAAAGTTTTCGATGAACTTATCAATGTTGAATTGAAAGAAAAGAGTATTGACTTCCAGATACTTATTGAAAAAGAAATTAGCACTGATTTAAACGATGTTGTAAGTAAACTGAGACTCTGTCCAACGGTAAGAAATGTGAATTTGCTTCTTGGAAAATTACTACTTGAACAGGAGTTTTCATTTCAATACCTTTGGACGCTGACTAAAATCAATCCTGAACCTCTCGTCCTTCAGGTATTACAATATTTTGTATTATTTATGAGATATTTCTTTTTTTACAGAATAAATTTCAATATTTCATCTAAATTCAAATGTCACTGTAAATCCCCACGCAAGATGTTATGCACGCGTCCCAGTAAGAATGTGCGCATTGAAATGTCAGAATCTGGAAAGAAACAAAATTGGGGAACGTTTAAAATTGTCGTTCTTGGTTTTGTTTGTTTTCCAGATCCTGACATTTCAAAGCCATTCTATTCGCAGGCTCGGTGCGAGCCGATCTGCCGCCCTGTGCAAACTATTTTGCCCCCCACCCCCACTTTGTTGTCTCAATAAAACGTGAACGTAATGTCTTATCATTAATGTTAAAAAATGTCCACAATGTATAATGTAAATATTTTTTTATTTGTCTTTTCTACAATACTTAAGAAACATTAGGAATCTTATTTTGAGTATGGCATCGATGTGTTAGGAAAATGATGCAGATCGAAAAACGAATTAAAAACCATTGAGTTAGAATTGTGTACTTCATTGAAGACCCTCATTTTTTCTTATCCACGGAAATTTTTTTACTTTAAACAAATTTTTTTTTTTCGGGTCGTCAGTGCCGCCCCTACTTTTATGGTGCCCTGGGCAGCTGCCCAATTTGTCTGGTCTTTAAACCGAGCCTGTATATTTGAACCTTATTACTGGGAATCGTTTGGTCATTTTTGAAAACATACTTTTCAGACTAATCTCTCTTTTTCTCCCAACTTTTATAAGAATTTATAAAAATTTATAAGAATTTCATGCGAATGTAGAAAACTTGAAAAAGAGGAGGGACTAGTCTGAAAAGTCATAGTAACGGCCTGATAAGTAAACAAGGTCCATTAATATCCATACAAATTTAAACGCAACTGTCAGTTGTTTGAACAAAGTCAACGCAACTGTCAGTCGTTTGCTTGACAAATCGAAAATTATATACCTTGTTTCCTCTCACCGGGCTTGAAAACACAACGCTTCTGTGGAGTAATTGGAAAAAGTACAGTGTGAAAAGAAGAATGCTAAAAAAGAATGTTATCCTGATCATATGTCCATCAAAATTACCTATACAGGTGTGGAAATAGAATTACAAAGCTTAATGCATAAAGCCGTTTAACAATTAATACAAAGTCAAAGTATGGTTGTGCAGACAATTCCAGATAGCCAATTAGAACATTTGAATTTCATCTTCAAGTGGGGCTGTGATGACAGTTCTCGGCAAAGTAAATATAAGCAGAAATTTGAAGGAGAATCTGATGGTCATATTTTTTCTGATGGAAACCTGTTTCTAGCTTCTTGTATACCATTACAGTTAATATCAGGTAATGCAACTTCTGATGACAAAATAATACACTTGCAGAATCTCCGTCTATCCTCTACACGTTATTGCAGACCTATTACCTTTTACTTCATAAAGGAAACTACAGAAGATACTCTGAAATTAAATGAACGGATTAACAAGCAAATTCATGATTTACGTCCATATTTGTGTGATATTAATGGAAAAAACGTCCCTGTAACTAATCATCTATTATTTAAAATGATAGATTGAAAGGTTTGCAATGCAATTATATAAACTTCAAGTGAGAGGTGTTAAATATGTGGTGCTTATCCGGAGAAAATAAACAGTATTGACTGCGTCCGTGGCAAACTTATTGACATTACTACCTTGAAGTTTGGTCTATCGAAACTTCACTCTTGGATGCGTTTCTTTGAGTGCCTTTTACACGTATCTTATTGATTTCTGATCCAGAAATGGCAAGTGCGAGGTGATGTAGATAAGATACAGCTTGCAAAGGGAAGAAAGGGGATTCAAGATTCTTTTAGAAAAGAGATGGGACTTTTGGTTGACGTCTCAAAATCTGGAGGAAGTAGAACAACTAAAGATGGAATCACTGCTCGCAGATTTTTCTCAAATGAAGAAGTTTCTGCAGCTTTCACCAGAGTTGATTAAGACATTATCCACCGATTTTCTGTAAATTTACAGACTCTATGAAGTGGTTATGACATTGATGATCAAGCTTTCGATGAGTATGGTTTGCAAACTGCAAAACTTTATGTAGTGAAATATCCTTGGTATTCAATGCCTCCTTCAGTCTATAAAATACTAATATATAGTTCTGCTGTAATAAAAAACGCAATTCTACCCATCGGACAGCTTTCTAAAGAAGCGCAATATATAGTTCTGCTGTAATAAAAAACGCAATTCTACCCATCGGACAGCTTTCTAAAGAAGCTCGGAAAGCTTGTAACCAAGATTTCAAGGCTATTAGGGAGCATCGTCGAGAATTTTTGAGAAAAAACACCAATGAAAATGTGTTACACGCAATGTTGATTTCATCTGGTCCTGTCATTACAGGAAAGCGGGTACTTTCAAGTCGTGAAAGCGGTAGCTTTCATCTTGATATTTTAAAATTACTGATGACCCTAAAAGAACCCTCCAGAATCGTAAAGGATGCATAAAAAAGTTTTGTGGTGATGGAAACCGAATAGATCCTACTTAATTATAATTAATAAACTTAATTATTATATGTATATGTATTATATATATATATATATATATAATTTTATTTTATATTATATATTATTACAGTAAAACCTAATTTATCGGGACGCCCTTGAAATGTAAACACCTCGTTTATCGGGATTTGGAGGGGCTCCCCACTACCACCTACAGTCTCATGGTGGGTTGCCATGACTCTTGTTGTATGTTGACATTTAGTAATGGTTATGTACAATGCAAAAAGTGCACGTGTACATAAGTTGTAATGTATTTGCAAATTGTGTAAATTTATTTGGTTTTTCATGATGGAAAATGAAGATAGAAATACAAACGAAGGTATGTAAGAAAATTGACATAATAAAACTCCTGCAAATGAAACATCTGGAAACTATGTCACTATGTACAAGGAGTGGTGACTGGAGGAGAAACAAAATGTCCCGATAAATGAGGTTGCGAGATCCCGATAAGTGAAGATCCCGATAAATGAGGTTTTACTGTATATTATATATGTTCAGGATAACGGCTTCTCTGCCTTGGAGCTTCGTGACTAGAAGGATGGTCCATAATTTCTCTATGTCTGAATTTAGAGAAACCACCATTATTCTTCCGAAAACCATCAATGGTTCTCTTTCCAGCAGCTTTAGCAATTTTAGGTGGCATATTAGGTCTAAAATCATAAGGTTCCCCAATTTATTTGTTATTGGGGGCTAATTGATTAGAGCTTTCAGAAGGTATGGTCATGTCCATGTTGAGTTCAGGATTTCGAAAAGATAGATTAGAAATCCCATCGATGACTGGGTTTTGAGAACTTTGAAAATTCTGTTTGGAGGTAAGCTCCTGCATCAAGGAATCGTCAATTGAAGCACGCTGGTCTGTAGGCCGGCATTCCTGAGAACACCCACCTATTTTCTTGTAGCTAATTCGCTTCTAAGATGATTACTTGTGGTTTTGAAGCTCCTCATCAGTTAGTCCTTTTTTCCAAAAGAACGGAATAGGAATAGGATGTGAACTATTACAGAAAAGGCACCTGAGTTCGAGCGTTTTCCGATTTTGTCTTTATCCCATCTCCAAGGTCTCATCATAACCCGATATTTAGGATATTGGATTGGAAGAAAACTTAACCTAGTGCTATACTAAAAGCCTTCATTAACATAAAACACACAAACTTATTTCGCTGGAAGCGAGAAGGCCCCTTGCCATTTGAAACTCAAGTTACAAATCCAAAGGGCACAGCCGGATAAGCATGGTTAGACTGCCCCCGCTTGGATTTGATTCATATGTGGTAGATGAGTTTGTACCATTATAAAACTAATTTACCCCAAATAATAATGTCAAAAAATTTTTTTTACAAAATTTGTCAACAAATTTTGAAATATAAAAAAATTCGATTTTCTCAAAATTGACTTAACCGATTTACATGCCTCAAATATAGATTGTGGAGGGTATTAAGGCAATCTAAAAGAAAAATTGACTCCTTATTATTTCAACAGAAAGGGGGTGAACAAAATTATTGTAGTTTTGAAACAATTTTTTTTACCCGAAGTTTTTGTTGCAGCTCCGTTATTTTTTGCTATAATATACTCATATCCCAAGTAACAGCATATATTATTTGGGATACGATCAGAGGATTACTTCATAGTTTAAATAAAGAAAATATCAATGTTGGCCCCTTATATGTATGCAATTCCATTATAACGGGGGGCAAACTTCATTTTTAGTTTATAACTCTATAAAATAAGCTTCATTTGAAAATGGACCTCACTGTAATATGATATACACCGAATCTTCGTCACTGTCTTCCTCTATAACGGGATTCATATTGTTTTGTGTAAAAAATTTACTGCGAATTTCAGCAGGTCTTACGATTTTCGACAAATATCTCGCCTGTGATAAATAATAAATAATCGGTGCTATATGAGAACAGTAGCCAACTGTTCTTCGACCATTGGCACATTCACAAGCATATCTTTCAATTTCTGCAACACCTATAATTTTTGGTCTGTAACCAATAAAACGTCTATATGATATATATAATTTTTGGTCCTTCTCTGTCAACTCTGGAAAATCCAAAAGGTCGTTAGAAGAGAAACTTTGAAACGTAAGCTTTTTACGAAACCAGCCTTTCTCCTTAGCTTCATCAGTCAAAGTGTTTTCTACATGTAAGTGATGTTTCATTCTCCTTATAATTTCTTCTGAAAGATGGGCATCTGATTTTAACGCCTTTCCAAATTGATTGTGCAGAAATGCTGGAATTCTAAAATACAACTCAACATTTGGAAGCGGTTTGCTATCAATTATATGATTCAGCAATCGATATTTTTTTTTAATTATTCCATGGACAGATTTCACTGACCAGCGAATTTTTGTCACGAAACGAGACTTGGTTACTTCTTTAGCTGTCAGCTGATTTCGCTTGCCCTTTAACGCTGGCATCAGTACAGTAAAGCCTTTTGACTCCCGTAATCCAGTATATCATAGCTAAAAAAATAGCGGTGTTGCAACAAAAACTTTGATTAAAAAAAATTGTTTCAAAACTTCAATAATTTTATTCATCCTGTTTCTGTTGGAATAATTAAGTGTCAATTTTTCTTTTTGATTGTCTTAATACCCTTTAAAAAATATATTGAGGCATAAAAATTGGTTCAATCAATTTTAAGAAAATCGAATTTTTTGATTCTTCAAAATTTGTTTACAACTTTTGTAAACAAAATTTTTGGACGTTATTATTTGGGGTGATTTAGTTTCATAATGGTAGAAACTTATCCACAAGATATGAATCAAATCCAAGCGGAGGCAGCCCAACCATGCTTATCCGGCTACGCCCTTTTGTGGAAGGTAGGTGACGAGATAAAAACTTATCAGTTCAACACCGTGACACTCGGTTTGGGCCCTGGTCCTTATCTAGCTATCCGCTGCTTAACCCAACTACAGTGTCAACTTTATGGCTATGGGCGGGTGGTAGCCCGCCCGGGGATACCTGAAGCCAACTATGGGCATACTCCCCGATCTTAAAGCGAAGCTCATCTGCAACCGCAAAGGCGGGAAGTCAGATGGCACGCGAGCCTACTATCCACCGCTCCAGTTTACTCCCACCAACAAGGTTCCGCACGTAGAAAAATTGGGTCCGGCGTAGCTGTCGAAGGAATAAAAAGCCGATCGACAGACGTCCATTGGACCCATCAGGTGTCCACTGGTATAAATACCAGTGAAGGAGCCATGTTAGCCGCGCTTGCCCAACGCAGTCCATTGCCCCAGAACCTCTCTACCCCGCGAGCCCCATTGAAGGGGTGCTCGCTAAGGCAGTACAGGAATCCGGGGCCGAACACCGATAAGGACGCAAGCACGTTGCCCAGCGGGTACGACGAGGACGTCCAGCTCCCATTTTGCACAAAAATGCACCTGAAAAGCACCTGGGCCAATGCGTTCAACGAGTGAGCTAAGTGGGGTACTGGGTACCCCACCCGGTGCAGCACCTCTTTGGCCGACCTGCTAATCTACAGTGACAATTCGATATCAAGTAAAACCTCAAGATCAAAACGGGCTATTCTCCCGGAAATACCGAAGATTTTCGACCCATTAGGCTTGCTAGGGCCAATCACATTGTGTGCAAGAAACATCATGGAGGACTTATGGAAAGAAAAGTTTCATTGGGATGAATCAGTCCCGATAAACTTATATAAAACCAGGGATATGGCCATGTTTCGCGTGGCTGCACGCTTGCAGGCAGGAAGGACGCCTGCTGGAGGTGTGGGGGCGCGTCGCACGTGGCCAAGGAGTGCAAGGCTCAGCCTAAGTGCCTGACATGTGCCGATAGGGGTAAAAAAGATGTCGTCCATGCTTCGGGGAGCGGTTCTTGCCCAATATTTAGGGCGGAGCTCCAGAGGTTGAGGGTTGGAAAGTGAAGTTTCTACAGCTCAACCTCGGGAGAGGGAAGGAAGCCCAGAACCTTCTGATGCAGAGTGCCAAGGGGAGAGGGGCCGATGTGTTGCTCATTAGTAAGCAACACAAATGGTCTGAAAACTCTGGTGGTACCAGGATACATCACGGAGGGCTGGGATCCTTGTTTGTAGCCGTGATTTGAGCATCGGGGATTTCCTGGAGACCGACGCGGGGTTCGTTTGGACGGAGGTGGCGGGGGTGCGTGTGTACAGCTGCTACTTCTCCCCCAACGATCCTTTCGAGATCTTTGAGACTCAGATCCTCCTCCTTGAGGAAAGCCTCAAAGAGGCTAGTGGGCGGCCCCTTATTGCGGGCGACTTTAACAGTAAGTCGCCGGAGTGGGGAGAAGCCCGTCTGGACAGGAGGGAAATCTTGGTCGGAGAGATGGTCGTCAGGAATGACCTGATTGTATTGAATCGGGGCAGCGATTTTACGTTCAGTCGAGGAGCGGGGGGGTCGATTATCGACCTCACGATTGCCGCGCCACGTCTTGCCTCCAGGATTGGCGACTGGTGCGTCCTCGATGTAATAAAATTGAGTGACCATCAGTGCATTGAGTTTAGCATCCAGGAACGGAGTCACCCAGTGAATACGGGAAGGGGCGGCAAGGTAAGGAGCCTCTCCTGGAACACAAAACGACGCAGCAAAGACAAGCTTCGCGAACATCTCGACGAAACCAGGCTCATAGATGAGTTTGGTTGGGCAAGGTCTGCTGGGTCGTTGGAGGAAACTGTGCGGGCGGCGAGGCGGAAAGTGGTCGCAGCATGTGACCACTCCATGCCTCGCCGCGGGCACAGGCGTACCGGGGACTCGATGTACTGGTGGAACGACCAGTTGTCCGTCCTGCGTCGAAAGTGCCTTACAGCGCGGCGGAGTTTTACGCGCTCAAAGGGTGATCCTCTGCTGCGCGAGGCATGGAAAAAAGCAAAATCAGCTCTGAGGCAAGGCATAAAGAAAAGCCGACTTCAGTGCTGGAAAGACTTGGTCGGAGAAGTCGAGAAGGATCCATGAGGTCTCGCCTTCAAAATAGTCACTAAGAGATTGGTGACTAGAAGAAAGACCCCGGGCCTGGATAATGCCGATCAAGTCAAGTACATCGTGCGAAGCTTTTTCCCGCATGTAGAGCCGTTCCAAAGACAGGACAGAAGTTCCTGCGTGGTCCGGAGCGAAGAACTCTTCACTCTCGAAGAACTAAAGAGAGCGGGTGGAAGGCTCAAGGCAAACACAGCGCCGGGTATCGACGGGTTGCCGAACGAGATCCTCAGAGAGGTGATGGGGGTATACCCGGAAATCCTCCTAGAAGTCTTTAACTCCTTTCTTCGGGAGGGGAGGTTCTTCGCAGACTGGAAGAAGCAGAGGTTGGTCCTGCTGAGGAAGGGCAACAAACCTCTAGGGGATGCCTCATCGTATAGACCAATATGTTTATTGGATGCGATGGGGAAACTTCTGGAGGAAATGATCCTACAAAGACTACAGGGTCACATGGTCCGCGAGAATGGTCTCTCGGAAAACCAGTTCGGCTTTCGGAAAGGCAGCTCCACAGTTGACGCCATCCAGGCAGTGGTGGACATCGCCACTAAAGCAAGAAGAGGAACTGGTAAGCGTAAGGGATTCTGCGCGTTGATCAGCATTGACATACGCAATGCGTTCAATACCGCGAGATGGAACATCTGCATCGAGGCGATGGTGCGGAAAAAGGTTCCAGACTACCCGTTACGAATGATAGATGACTATCTGAGCGACAGGTGGGTGATATACGAGGGCGACAAATGGTCTCTCAAGGAAGAGATGACATGTGGCGACCCTCAAGGGTCGCGGGTAGGTCCACTCGTTTGGAACGTCATGTACGACGATTTCCTGCGCATGGACCTGCCTGCTGGAACGAGCATCATCGACTTCGCGGATGACGCACTTGTCGTGTGCGCCGCTGACGACGTCAAAATCCTGTAGCTGAGGATCAATGATAGTCTGTGGCGGGCAAAGCGTTGGTTGTATAGCAGATGCCTGAAAATGGCCCCTGAAAAGACTGAGGCTTTGCTGGTCACAGACAGGAGATCCTTCAAATACCCGAGGATCGTTCTCAGGGAACATGAAATCAAGTGGAAAAAGAGCATTAAGTACCTGGGTGTGCAGTCGGATCAAAGGCTTAGCTTCGGCGAACACCTGCAGATCGCGACTGCCAAAGCCATCCAGTGTGGGGCCGCCCTAACTCGGCTCATGCCCAACATTGGTGGTCCTAGGGAAGCTAAGAGAAGGCTTGTAGCGAGCGTGGTAAACTCGAAGCTGCTTTATGCAGCTCCGATCTGGACAAGTGCCCTTAACAACCATGCTATCCTGAAGAAGCTGTTCTCTGCACAGAGAGGTGTGGTGATAAGAATTGTCTCAGCATACCGAACTGTGTCGACGAGTGCTGTGCTGGTCCTGGCGAGCGTTCCGCCAATAGATTTATTGGCGGAGTAAAGGCAGGAGACCTTTCAGCTTCGCAAGGAGCTTACCTGCGCCGACCTGCAGGAAATCGCTCGCACGAAGGAGGCCATCCACAAGGATGGAAGGCGCAGTCTCGTCGAGAAATGGCAGATGAGATGGCATGGTGACCAAACCGGGAGATGGACACACCGTCTGATCCCGGAGCTCGCCACCTGGCTGGATAGAAAGCACGGTCAAGTCGGCTTTTACCTGGCTCAAGCGCTTTTGGGCCATGGTTGCTTTAATGCGTACCTGAAGCGCTTCAAGAATAGAGACGATGAGTCGTGCCGCTACTGCGGTTCCCTTG
The DNA here is from genome assembly GCA_030998225.1 of Diplolepis rosae. Taxonomy (NCBI): domain Eukaryota; kingdom Metazoa; phylum Arthropoda; class Insecta; order Hymenoptera; family Diplolepididae; genus Diplolepis; species Diplolepis rosae. The sequence goes on from JAPYXD010000056.1 coordinate 2,447,511, forward strand.
TGGAAAATGCAGAGCACACACTCTTTGTCTGTGCCAGGTGGGGCGCGGAAAGGGAGGCTGTGGGTCGGGCAGTGGGTGCACAACTCACGCACACACGATGGTCTCTCTCATGCTCCAGTCTGAAAAGATATGAATGCTTATCGAGTCATTCGTCACCCTGGTGATAAAGACGAGGGAGCTCGATGGGCGTGCAGAGCGCGGCAACAATGGGGGCCAGTAGAAATCGCATCGGGGCCTACACCCGCGGTCCTGCGTCTTGGGCGGACTTGGCTGTTCGCGTCGACCGGGGGAGGAATCTTCTTATTCCTTTCCTGGTTGGCTCGGCTAGCTGGCCTGCCAAACGGACGTGTTTCAGCGGATGGGAGTCCCGAGCGAACGGTCGACGGAAGAGTCGTACGCGACTTCAAGCTGGAACCAACTGCCCGCGAAGTTTAAAGCCGAAAGGCGGTTCCGCGGGCGTGCATTTAATTACGCTCAATTTCAGATAAGGACGATATAAAAACAGTTTTACTTGGTGCGAAGTCTCATGTAGCGCCAGTAAAGGAAAGTACAATACCGCGTCTTGAACTTTGTGCCGCTTTACTTTTGGTTAATTTATTTAAACAATTCGAAAATACAAAAGAAATTTCCTTTGATAAAACAATTTTTTGGTCAGATTCATCAATTACACTTCACTGGTTTTAAACTTTACCTCATATTCTAAAAACTTTCGTCGCAAACCGTGTAATTGAAATTCAAGGCATGTCAGATCCTCACACATGGAAACACGTACGCACAGAATACAATCCTGCCGACGCGTTATCTAGAGGACAACTTCCTGCAGAGTTTTTGAATAATAAAATGTGGATCAATGGACCTGAATGACTCTATAGTGAAGAAAAATTCTAGCCAAAAATACAGATTCCAGGGTTTAACGAGAATTTGCCAGAGGTGCGTAAAGGTTCATGTCTTTTATCAAAGGTTATCGACAAACAAATGGAAGCGAAATCAGATTAAAGATTTGAAGTGTTTGTAAGATTTCCATCATATTCAAGATTGGAAAGACTTGTTGCGTACACTTCATATCTCAACCGCACGAAAAAATATAAAGGGAGTGTACAAGCTCAAGATTTGATTTATGCAGAAAAAATGATTATAAAACGTATCCAATCTGTCTGTTTTATAGAAGATATAAATCATCTCTGCAAAAACATACCCATCAAAAAATAGAGTAGATTACTTTCTCTTAATCCTTTCGTTGATAAGGACAAGATAGTAAGAGTCAGTGGTGGATTAAAATACCCCTATTTCTCGTACAATTAAAAACATCGGATTATACTACCACGCTCAAATCATGTAACCGATCTCATCATTAAAGAGCTGCATGAAAATAATCACCATGCAGGCATACAAACTACTCTGTATTTGTGGCGATAAAAATTTTGGCTTTTGGACGTCAAGGCTCAGATAAGAAAGGTCATCAGGCGTTGCGTCCGATGCTTTCGCACCAATCCTTTGACAACAGAATACCAAATGGAAGATCTATCGAGCATTCACCTGTCGCAAAGCCGTGTATTGATCAACGTCGGAATATATTATTACGGCCCATTTTACATAGAGGAGAAGAAATACCGCAATACCAAGTAAATAAAAGTACACGTCGCCGTTTACGTCTGCCGTCACAAAAGCTGTACACCTCGAGTTAGCATCAGACCTGCAACGGAAGGTTTTCTTTCTGCACTAAGAAGATTTTTATCAAGACGCGGAAAACCGGAAAACATCTATTCAGACAACGCGATAAATTTCGTAGGTGCTAACAACGAACTCAAAGAAGTATACGCACTTATAATCTCGGACGAATAAATTCTTCAGTGATAACGAAATAAATTGGCATTTCATACCTTCGTCATCTCCACATTTTAGCCGTTTATAGGAGTCGACTATAAAATTATTCAAACTTCACATGAAATATTTTGTAACGAGTCTTTTATTCACGTTTGAAGAATGAAATACATTCACCATAAAAGTAGAAGCCATTTTAAACTCGCGTCCTATCACTCCAATATCCACAGATCCTAATGACCCTTCTGTCCTTACATCTGCCCACGTTTTAATAGGCGTTTCTTTTACGAGCTTGTCCGAAGGTGATTTGACTGATATTCAAAAAAATCGTCTATTCCGTTGTCAACACATCACGCAGATACGACAACACTTTTGGAAAAGGTGGCATAAAGAATACCTAAACGAATGGAATACTCGCCATAAACTGGCCACCGGCCAGCATTCAATCAAGAAAAATCCAATCGTGTTGTTGGCAGAAGATAACGTGCCATCTATGTAATGGATCATGGGTCAAGCCATTGAAGTACATCCAGGGTCATATGGCGTAATCCGAGCAGCGACTATGAGAACTTCTACCAGTGTGTTAAAAAGAACTGTGAGAAAGTTGGCACGTTTGCCTATAGTAGACAATTAAGAATGAATAATATGAAAACATGAATACTTTTAATGTTGATCGTGCCTTCTCAACAGGGGGAGTATATTTTGTCGTAAAATTCAGATGAACATTCTAATTTAAATCTTTTATCATTTTATAAATTTAAGAGTCAAAAATTCTTCTATTATAATATAGTACATGATATTTTTACAAAGGTAAGAAGATAAAAATAAGGCTAAAAAATAACAGCTTTCTGATATACTTGTATCGAGTCATATTTCAAATCGTAAGGAATTCGAACCTCAAAAATAATACCATAAATCTCCTATATTTAAAGTGTACAAAAACAGGAAGGAGTTTGGATTTTTCTTTGTCAGCATAAACTTATTCCTTGAGAATCTTGCGATATTATTATAGCATGTAGTAAAGGTGCATGTAGAAAAAATAGCACGCGAGAAACAGAAAATCTATTGCAGATGTTGTGCAGTCGGACATTCAAACCTTTGTCAGGGTCGCGGTCAAGAGAGGACCGGAACAAGTAATAATCGGACGGTACAATATCTGGGTAATACAGCGGGTGGGCTAGGACTTCCCATTTGAGCGATTCCAGGTAGGTTTTAACGGGTTTGGCAACGTGAGGCTGAGTGTTGTCATGCTGTAGAATCAAACTCATCAATTGCGTTCGATACGGTTCCCCAGTGATGGTATCGTTCGGTTTCAACAGCTCATAATAAATATCACCGACCTAGTCCCACCAAATACACAGCATAACCTTCGCAGCGTGAATATTCGGCTGAGCCGACGACGTAGAAGCATGACCGGCCAGTCCCCATGACTTTCTTCTCTTTGGGTTGCTGTAATGAATCCATATTTAATCACCCGTCACGATGTGATGAAGAAAACCCTTCCTTTCTTGCCGCTGAAGCAGTTGTTCGCAGGCGAAAAAACGACGCTCAACATCCTTCGGCTTAAACTCATAAGGAACCCAAGTTCCTTATTTCTGAATCATTCCCAACGCATGCAATCGCTTGGAAATGGCTTGTCGCATAACTCCTAATGCTGAGGCAAGCTCTACTTGCGTTCGGCACAGATCCTCATCGAGCAATGCCTCCAATTCAGCATCTTCGAAGGTTTTTGGCCTTCCTTCAAGCGAAAGGTCGTCAACATAAAAGTCACCGTCTTTGAAGCGACGGAACCAATCACGGCAAGTTGTTTCACTTAGAGCAGCATCTCCGTAAACTTGTTGGAGCTCTCGATGCGCTTCATCCGCCGTTTTCTTCGAATGAAAGAAGAAAGTCAACACTTTCCCGCAAATGACGATTATTTGGCACAAAATCAGACATTTTCACACAACCAAAAGTATATGACGCCAAAACAAAATCACTAATGTGTTAAAACGGTTTGTTCACTATATGTCTAAGCTTGGTTCATGACGTTTTGGATATGTCAAAATCGACCAGCACTTACTGCTGAAGTCATATATTGACAAACAGCGGGAACTTAGTTGCGCACCTAATAAAATTTCTAAGTTCAACAAAAGGCGGGAAACTCTGTAGTCTTGAATCCATCAAAGTCTTTCAAAATATCAAGACGTCTTGTGTATTCTCCTCCTTAAATTTACTCATCAAAAGAAATCTTGCATTGGCGGAATCTAGTTTAATTGTACTCAATTAGTGGAGTCTGCTATACTCTTCGTTAATGCAAATTTCAAATAGTCTTTTCATGACACCGGAAAGGCAAGGTGCATGTAATTGATCGGAACGTCGTGAACCAAACTGTCTAACATCCCAATTAATGGTGAAGATCCTGGTAAATGATGTCTTGTATGAATAGGTAAATACTACGTTGTAAACAATTTTTAGGTAAAAACAGATATGGTAATAAAATATGGGGCATAATTTCTAAAGTGTACCCACCCTGGAAAAAAAGTTGTCTGATCAGGCTGGAAATTTGGGCAGTTGTATCCAGATGCCACGATAGGGTAAGAGGCGTGCGATCTGCCCTAGAGCGCTCACACCGGGGAACTTTTTGGAACATTTATTTGCTAATTTTTCAAGTTAAGTAACATTATATACTGCTAGAATAACTGCTCTCTACTTTTTCAGGCCTCAGACTGTCATTGTTAAATTGCAATTCCTGCATTACAGTCAGTGTGGCATAAAATAGCATCCAGACAGTCGTGATAATTTTTCAACATCATGTCAGTATCCTCTGTTAAATGTTGAGTATTTATCTCATTTAACATTAACTTGACATCCCCATGATGCACGCAAATGCATACATTATGAGTGCCACTGCTTCTTGCTAGAACACAATGACGAGGTCTGAGTTTTGTGAATTTTGATATATTTATCTTCAGGCCTTCGTGTTCTGATGTACATGTAAAGCTCTCTAACTGATGTCTAAAAATTTCTTGTTTTTTGTTCTGATGTATTGAACAACTTCATCAGTTTTCTGCATCCCCAAGATTTTGGTGCAATTGAATGAAGTTAAAATTTTTTTTGAGCATCTTTAGAGGGTTTGAATTCTTCGTTAATTGAATCAAGTACTTCAATACCTGCTTTATTATACTTTTTCTTACATTGCATCTTAGTGTCTAAGAAATTCAAATCATTTTCTTTGTCTTATAGCTTTATGGTGATCTTCATCGCAAATCATTTCATAATCGTCAGTATCTAACTGATCTCTACTGAAAGGCTCTGCAATATTGCCAGAGTCCACGGATGATGATATTCCCGTTGTGTCGATAAGTTGGGATCTACATGAACTGCAAATTTGAGATTCTTTTGATAATGTAGGAAATTTAAATGCAAGTCGTAGGAAACACCACGAAGTTTAAGGTTAATTGCCTCAAGCCTATCTTTTTGAGGAGGATTAATGCATTTATTCTTCCCAATTTTGATCAATTTTTCAGAGGGTATCGTAAAAAGGTCATGTTTTTAAATTGAAAAAGAGGTTTTCAGATAGAATGATTAGTCAGAATAATTAAAAAAAATAATTATAAGAATAATAAATTAAGGAGAATATGAATGAGAAAATAGAGAATAAAATACATTCACGTACAAACCTGCTTCGATGAATTTTATTTCAGATAAAATCTGCGAGTAAAACACGGATATTACAATTCTGGTTCTTATGCTATCAAAAATTTTCTCCTCTTGTGAGAAAGGCAGCCATCTAGTGTGTTATGACATAGTCCATCACCGACACGGAATTTCACAAAAATTGGAATTTTTGAAAAAAAAAAGTTGTGCTGAGTTGTGCTAGGCGATTACAGCAATAAATCCCAATAACATTTTCTAATCAGATTAATATTTTCCAAATGAAAACTCATTTTAGAAATACATAGTCCATCACCGACACGGGTTTCCACAAAAATGGGAATTTTTGAAAACAAAAAGTTGAGCTGAGCTTTGCTCCGCGAGTACAGTAATAAATCCTAATAAAATTTTTCATCGAGATTAATATTTTTCAAATAAAAACTCATTTTCGAAATACATAGTCCATCGCTGACTCGGAATTTCACAAAAATGGGAATTTTTGAAAAAAAAAAGTTGTGCTAAGTTGTGCTAGGCGATTTACAGCAATAAATCCCAATTACATTTTGTAATCAGATTAATATTTTCAAAATGAAAACTCATTTTCGAAATACATAGTCCATCACCCTCATGGGGATTTCACAAAAATAGGAATTTTGAAAAGCAAAAAGTTCTTCTGAGTTGTTCTAGGTGATTACAGCAATAAATCCCCATAACATTTTCTAATCAGATTAATATTTTCCACATGAAAACTCATTGTCGAAATGCATAGTCCATCACTGACACGGAATTTCACAAAAATGGGAATTTTTGAAAAAAAAAGTTGTGCCGAGTTGCGCAAGGCGATTACACCAATAAATCCCAATAACATTTTCTAATCAGATTAATATTTTCCAAATGAAAACTCATTCTCGAAATGCATAGTCCATCACTGACTCGGAATTTCACAAAAATGGGAATTTTTGAAAAAAAAATTGTGCTGAGTTGTGCTAGGCGATTACAACAAGAAATCCCAATAACATTTTCTAATCAGATTAATATTTTTCAAATGAAAACTCAATTTCAAAACATAGTCCATCACTGACCCAGGATTACACAAAAATGGGAATTTTTCAAAAGAAAAAGTTGTTCTGAGCTATGCTAGGCGAGTACAGCAATAAATCCTAATAACGTTTTCCAATCAGATAAATATTTTTCAAATGAAAACTCAATTTCAAAACACATAGTCCATCACCGACCCGGAATTTCACAAAAATGGGAACTTTTGAAAACAAAAAGTTGTGCTAAGTTGTGCAAGGCGATTACAGCAATAAATCCCAATAACATTTTCTAATCAGTTTAATATTTTCCAAATGAAAACTCATTGTCGGAATGCATAGTCCATCACTGACCCGGAATTTCACAAAAATGGGAATTTTTGAAAAAAAAGTTGTGCTAAGTTGTGCTAGGCGATTACAACAAGAAATCCCAATAACATTTTCTAATCAGATTAATATTTCCCAAATGAAAACTCAATTTCAAAACATAGTCCATCACTGACCCAGGATTACACAAAAATGGGAATTTTTCAAAAGAAAAAGTTGTTCTGAGCTATGCTAGGCGAGTACAGCAATAAATCCTAATAACGTTTTCCAATTAGATTAATATTTTTCAAATGAAAACTCAATTTCATAACACATAGTCCATCACTGACCCGGAATTTCACAAAAATGGGAATTTTTGAAAAAAAATTTGTGCTAAGTTGTGCTAGTCGATTACGGCAAATAATCCCAATAACATTTTCTAATCAGATCAATATTTTCCAAATGAAAACTCATTTTCGAAATACATAGTACATCACCGACACGGGTTTCCACAAAAATGGAAATTTTTGAAAACAAAAAGTTGAGCTGAGCTTTGCTCCGCGAGTACAGTAATAAATCCCAATAACATTTTCCAATCAGATTAATATTTTCCAAATGAAAACTCATTGTCGGAATGCATAGTCCATCACTGACCCGGAATTTCACAAAAATGGGAATTTTCGAAAAAAAAGTTGTGCTAAGTTGTGCTAGGCTATTACAACAAGAAATCCCAATAACATTTTCTAATCAGATTAATATTTCTCAAATGAAAACTAAATTTCAAAACATAGTCCATCACTGACCCAGGATTACACAAAAATGGGAATTTTTCAAAAGAAAAAGTTGTTCTGAGCTATGCTAGGCGAGTACAGCAATAAATACTAATAACGTTTTCCAATCAGATTAATATTTTTCAAATGAAAACTCAATTTCAAAACACATAGTCCATCACCGACCCGGAATTTCACAAAAATGGGAACTTTTGAAAACAAAAAGTTGTGCCGAGTTGTGCAAGGCGATTACACCAATAAATCCCAATAACATTTTCTAATCAGATTAATATTTTCCAAATGAAAACTCATTGTCGGAATGCATAGTCCATCACTGACCCGGAATTTCACAAAAATGGGAATTTTTGATAAAAAAAGTTGTGCTAGGTTGTGTTAGTCGATTGCAGCATATAATCCCAATAACATTTTCTAATCAGATTAATATTTTCCAAATGAAAACTCATTTTCGAAATACATAGTCCATCACCGACCCGGGTTTCCACAAAAATGGGAATTTTTGAAAACAAAAAGTTGTGCCGAGTTGCGCAAGGCGATTACACCAATAAATCCCAATAACATTTTCTAATCAGATTAATATTTTCCAAATGAAGACTCATTGTCGGAATGCATAGTCCATCGCTGACTCGGAATTTCACAAAAATAGGAATTTTGAAAAGCAAAAAGTTGTGCTGAGTTGTTCTAGGTGATTACAGCAATGAATCCCAATAACATTTTCTAATCAGATTAATATTTTTCAAATGAAAACTCAATTTCAAAACACATAGTCCATCACCGACCCGGAATTTCACAAAAATGGGAACTTTTGAAATCAAAACGTTGTGCTAAGTTGTGCTAGGCGATTACACCAATAAATGCCAATAATATTTTCTAATCAGATTAATATTTTCCAAAAGAATACTCATTTTCAAAATACATAGTCCATCAACGACCCCGGACTTCACAAAAATGGGAATTTTGAAGAACAAAAAGTTGTGCCGAGTTGTGCACGGCGATTACAGCAATAAATCCCAATAACATTTTCTAATCAGATTAATATTTTCCAAATGAAAACTTATTTTCAAAACATAGTCCAGCACCCGGGATTTCACAAAAATGGGAATTTTTGAAAATAAAATTATGCTTCGTTGTGCTAGGCGATTACAGCAATTAATCCCAATAACATTTTCTAATCAGATCAATATTTTCCAAATGAAAACTCATTTTCGAAATACATAGTACATCACCGACACGGGTTTCCACAAAAATGGAAATTTTTGAAAACAAAAAGTTGAGCTGAGCTTTGCTCCGCGAGTACAGTAATAAATCCCAATAACATTTTCCAATCAGATTAATATTTTCCAAATGAAAACTCATTGTCGGAATGCATAGTCCATCACTGACTCGGAAATTCACAAAAATGGGAATTTTTGAAAAAAAAATTGTTCTAAGTTGTGCTAGGCGATTACAACAAGAAATCCCAATAACATTTTCTAATCAGATTAATATTTTCCAAATGAAAACTCATTGTCGGAATGCATAGTCCATCACTGACCCGGAATTTCACAAAAATGGGAATTTTTGAAAAAAAAAAAAAGTTGTGCAGAGTTGTGCAAGGCGATTACACCAATAAATCCCAATAACATTTTCTAATCAGATTAATATTTTCCAAATGAAGACTCATTGTCGGAATGCATAGTCCATCGCTGACTCGGAATTTCACAAAAATAGGAATTTTGAAAAGCAAAAAGTTGTGCTGAGTTGTTCTAGGTGATTACAGCAATGAATCCCAATAACATTTTCGAATCAGATTAATATTTTTCAAATGAAAACTCAATTTCAAAACACATAGTCCATCACCGACCCGGAATTTCACAAAAATGGGAACTTTTGAAATCAAAACGTTGTGCTAAGTTGTGCTAGGCGATTACACCAATAAATGCTAATAATATTTTCTAATCAGATTAATATTTTCCAAATGAAAACTTATTGTAGAAATGCATAGTCCATCGCTGACTCGGAATTTCACAAAAATGGGAATTTTTGAAAAAAAAAAGTTGTGCTAAGTTGTGCTAGGCGATTTACAGCAATAAATCCCAATTACATTTTGTAATCAGATTAATATTTTCCAAATGAAAACTCATTTTCGAAATACATAGTCCATCACCGACCCGGGTTTCCACAAAAATGGGAATTTTTGAAAACTAAAAGTTGAGCTGAGCTTTGCACCGCGAGTACAGTAATAAATCCCAATAACATTTTCCAATCAGATTAATATTTTCCAAATGAAAACTCATTCTCGAAATGCATAGTCCATCACTGACTCGGAATTTCACAAAAATGGGAATTTTTGAAAAAAAAATTGTGCTGAGTTGTGCTAGGCGATTACAACAAGAAATCCCAATAACATTTTCTAATCAGATTAATATTTTTCAAATGAAAACTCAATTTCAAAACATAGTCCATCACTGACCCAGGATTACACAAAAATGGGAATTTTTCAAAAGAAAAAGTTGTTCTGAGCTATGCTAGGCGAGTACAGCAATAAATCCTAATAACGTTTTCCAATCAGATAAATATTTTTCAAATGAAAACTCAATTTCAAAACACATAGTCCATCACCGACCCGGAATTTCACAAAAATGGGAACTTTTGAAAACAAAAAGTTGTGCTAAGTTGTGCAAGGCGATTACAGCAATAAATCCCAATAACATTTTCTAATCAGTTTAATATTTTCCAAATGAAAACTCATTGTCGGAATGCATAGTCCATCACTGACCCGGAATTTCACAAAAATGGGAATTTTTGAAAAAAAAGTTGTGCTAAGTTGTGCTAGGCGATTACAACAAGAAATCCCAATAACATTTTCTAATCAGATTAATATTTCCCAAATGAAAACTCAATTTCAAAACATAGTCCATCACTGACCCAGGATTACACAAAAATGGGAATTTTTCAAAAGAAAAAGTTGTTCTGAGCTATGCTAGGCGAGTACAGCAATAAATCCTAATAACGTTTTCCAATTAGATTAATATTTTTCAAATGAAAACTCAATTTCATAACACATAGTCCATCACTGACCCGGAATTTCACAAAAATGGGAATTTTTGAAAAAAAATTTGTGCTAAGTTGTGCTAGTCGATTACGGCAAATAATCCCAATAACATTTTCTAATCAGATCAATATTTTCCAAATGAAAACTCATTTTCGAAATACATAGTACATCACCGACACGGGTTTCCACAAAAATGGAAATTTTTGAAAACAAAAAGTTGTGCCGAGTTGCGCAAGGCGATTACACCAATAAATCCCAATAACATTTTTCTAATCAGATTAATATTTTCCAAATGAAGACTCATTGTCGGAATGCATAGTCCATCACTGACCCGGGTTTCCACAAAAATGGGAATTTTTGAAAACAAAAAGTTGTGCCGAGTTGCGCAAGGCGATTATACCAATAAATCCCAATAACATTTTCCAATCAGATTAATATTTTCCAAATGAAAACTCATTGTCGGAATGCATAGTCCATCACTGACCCGGAATTTCACAAAAATGGGAATTTTCGAAAAAAAAGTTGTGCTAAGTTGTGCTAGGCGATGACACCAATAAATCCCAATAACATTTTCTAATCAGATTAATATTTTCCAAATGAAAACTCATTGTCGAAATACATAGTCCATCACCGACCCGGGTTTCCACAAAAATGGGAATTTTTGAAAACAAAAAGTTGTGCCGAGTTGGGCTAGGCGAGTACAGCAATAAATCCTAATATCATTCTCCAATCAGAGTAATATTTTTCAAACGAAAACTCATTGTCTGAATTCATAGTCCATCACCGACCCGGAATTTCACAAAAATGGGAACTTTTGAAAACAAAAAGTTGTGCCGAGTTGTGCAAGGCGATTACACCAATAAATCCCAATAACATTTTCTAATCAGATTAATATTTTCCAAATGAAAACTCATTGTCGGAATGCATAGTCCATCACTGACCCGGAATTTCACAAAAATGGGAATTTTTGATAAAAAAAGTTGTGCTAGGTTGTGCTAGTCGATTACACCAATAAATCCCAATAACATTTTCTAATCAGATTAATATTTTCCAAATGAAGACTCATTGTCGGAATGCATAGTCCATCGCTGACTCGGAATTTCACAAAAATAGGAATTTTGAAAAGCAAAAAGTTGTGCTGAGTTGTTCTAGGTGATTACAGCAATGAATCCCAATAACATTTTCCAATCAGATTAATATTTTTCGAATGAAAACTCATTTTCGAAATACATAGTCCATCACTGACCCAGGATTACACAAAAATGGGAATTTTTCAAAAGAAAAAGATGTTCTGAGCTATGCTAGGCGAGTACAGCAATAAACCCTCATAACATTTTCCAATCAGATTTATATTTTACAATTGAATACTCATTTTCGAAATACATAGTCCATCACCAACCAGGAATTTCACAAAAATGGGAATTTTGAAAAAAAAGTTGTGTTGCGTTGTGCTGGGCGATTACAGCAATTAATGCCAACAACATTTCCTGATCAGATTAATATTTTCCAAATGAAAACTTATTTTCGAAACATAGTCCATCACCGACACGGAATTTCACAAAAATGGGAATTTTTGAAAAAAAAAAGTTGTGCTAAGTTGTGCTAGGCGATTTACAGCAATAAATCCCAATTACATTTTGTAATCAGATTAATATTTTCCAAATGAAAACTCATTTTCGAAATACATAGTCCATCACCGACCCGGGTTTCCACAAAAATGGGAATTTTTGAAAAAAAAAGTTGTGCCGAGTTGCGCAAGGCGATTACACCAATAAATCCCAATAACATTTTCTAATCAGATTAATATTTTCCAAATGAAGACTCATTGTCGGAATGCATAGTCCATCGCTGACTCGGAATTTCACAAAAATAGGAATTTTGAAAAGCAAAAAGTTCTTCTGAGTTGTTCTAGGTGATTACAGCAATAAATCCCCATAACATTTTCTAATCAGATTAATATTTTCCACATGAAAACTCATTGTCGAAATGCATAGTCCATCACTGACCCGGAATTTCACAAAAATGGGAATTTTTGAAAAAAAAGTTGTGCTAAGTTGTGCAAGGTGATTACACCAATAAATCCCAATAACATTTTCTAATCAGATTAATATTTTTTAAATGAATCCTCATATTCAAAACATAGTCCATCACTGACCCGGAATTTCACAAAAATGGGAACTTTTGAAATCAAAACGTTGTGCTAAGTTGTGCTAGGCGATTACACCAATAAATGCCAATAATATTTTCTAATCAGATTAATATTTTCAAAATGAAAACTTATTGTCGAAATGTATCGTCCATCACTGACCCGGAATTTCACAAAAATGGGAATTTTTGAAAACAAAAAGTTGTGCCGAGTTGTGCAAGGCGATTACACCAATAAATCCCACTAACATTTTCTAATCAGATTAATATTTTCCAAATGAAAACTCATTTTCGAAATACATAGTCCATCACCGACACGGGTTTCCACAAAAATGGGAATTTTTAAAACAAAAAGTTGAGCTGAGCTTTGCTCCGCGAGTACAGTAATAAATCCTAATAAAATTTTTCATCGAGATTAATATTTTTCAAATAAAAACTCATTTTCGAAATACATAGTCCATCGCTGACTCGGAATTTCACAAAAATGGGAATTTTTGAAAAAAAAAGTTGTGCTAAGTTGTGCTAGGCGATTTACAGCAATAAATCCCAATAAAATTTTCTAATCAGATTAACATTTTCAGAATGAAAACTTATTTTCGAAATGCATAGTCCATCACCCACATGGGGATTTCACAAAAATAGGAATTTTGAAAAGCAAAAAGTTGCGCTGAGTTGTTCTAGGTGATTACAGCAATGAATCCCAATAACATTTTCTAATCAGATTAATATTTTTCAAATGAAAACTCAATTTCAAAACACATAGTCCATCACCGACCCGGAATTTCACAAAAATGGGAACTTTTGAAAACAAAAAGTTGTGCTAAGTTGTGCTAGGCCATTACAGCAATAAATCCCAATAACATTTTCCAATCAGATCAATATTTTCAAAATGAATACTCATTGTCGAAATACATAGTTCATCCCCGACCCGGAATTTCACAAAAATGGGAATTTTGAAAAAAAAGTTGTGTTGCGTTGTGCTGGGCGATTACAGCAATTAATGCCAACAACATTTCCTGATCAGATTAATATTTTCCAAATGAAAACTTATTTTCGAAACATAGTCCATCACCGACACGGGTTTCCACAAAAATGGGAATTTTTGAAAACAAAAAGTTGAGCTGAGCTTTGCACCGCGAGTACAGTAATAAATCCCAATAACATTTTCCAATCAGATTAATATTTTCCAAATGAAAACTCATTCTCGAAATGCATAGTCCATCACTGACACGGAATTTCACCAAAATGGGAATTTTTGAAAAAAAAATTGTGCTAAGTTGTGCTAGGCGAATACAGCAATAAATCCCAATAACATTTTCTAATCAGATGAATATTTTCCAAATGAAAACTCATTGTCGAAATGCATAGTCCATCACTGACCCGGAATTTCACAAAAATGGGAATTTTTGAAAAAAAAGTTGTGCTAAGTTGTGCTCCGCGAGTACAGTAATAAATCCTAATAAAATTTTTCATCGAGATTAATATTTTTCAAATAAAAACTCATTTTCGAAATACATAGTCCATCGCTGACTCGGAATTTCACAAAAATGGGAATTTTTGAAAAGAAAAAAGTTGTGCTAAGTTGTGCTAGGCGATTTACAGCAATAAATCCCAATAAAATTTTCTAATCAGATTAACATTTTCAGAATAAAACCTTATTTTCGAAATGCATAGTCCATCACCCACATGGGGATTTCACAAAAATAGGAATTTTGAAAAGCAAAAAGTTGTGCTGAGTTGTTCTAGGTGATTACAGCAATGAATCCCAATAACATTTTCTAATCAGATTAATATTTTTCAAACGAAAACTAATTTCAAAATGCATAGTCCATCACTGACCCGGGTTTCCACAAAAATGGGAATTTTTGAAAACAAAAAGTTGTGCCGAGTTGCGCAAGGCGATTACACCAATAAATCCCAATAACATTTTCTAATCAGATTAATATTTTCCAAATGAAGACTCATTGTCGGAATGCATAGTCCATCGCTGACTCGGAATTTCACAAAAATGGGAATTTTTCAAAAGAAAAAGTTGTTCTGAGCTATGCTAGGTGAGTACAGCAATAAATCCTAATAACATTTTCCAATCAGATTTATATTTTACAATTGAATACTCATTTTCGAAATACATAGTCCATCACCAACCAGGAATTTCACAAAAATGGGAATTTTGAAAAAAAAGTTGTGTTGCGTTGTGCTGGGCGATTACAGCAATTAATGCCAACAACATTTCCTGATCAGATTAATATTTTCCAAATGAAAACTTATTTTCGGAATGCATAGTCCATCACTGACCCGGAATTTCACAAAAATGGGAATTTTTGAAAACAAAAAGTTGTGCCGAGTTGTTCTAGGTGATTACAGCAATGAATCCCCATAACATTTTCGAATCAGATTAATATTTTTCAAATGAAAACTCAATTTCCAAAACACATAGTCCATCACCGACCCGGAATTTCACAAAAATGGGAACTTTTGAAATCAAAACGTTGTGCTAAGTTGTGCTAGGCGATTACACCAATAAATCCCCATAACATTTTCTAATCAGATTAATATTTTCCAAATGAAAACTCATTTTCGAAATACATAGTCCATCACCGACACGGGTTTCCACAAAAATGGGAATTTTTAAAACAAAAAGTTGAGCTGAGCTTTGCTCCGCGAGTACAGTAATAAATCCTAATAAAATTTTTCATCGAGATTAATATTTTTCAAATAAAAACTCATTTTCGAAATACATAGTCCATCGCTGACTCGGAATTTCACAAAAATAGGAATTTTTGAAAAAAAAAGTTGTGCTAAGTTGTGCTAGGCGATTTACAGCAATAAATCCCAATAAAATTTTCTAATCAGATTAACATTTTCAGAATGAAAACTTATTTTCGAAATGCATAGTCCATCACCCACATGGGGATTTCACAAAAATAGGAATTTTGAAAAGCAAAAGTTGCGCTGAGTTGTTCTAGGTGATTACAGCAATGAATCCCAATAACATTTTCTAATCAGATTAATATTTTTCAAATGAAAACTCAATTTCATTCACATAGTCCATCACCGACCCGGAATTTCACAAAAATGGGAACTTTTGAAAACAAAAAGTTGTGCTAAGTTGTGCTAGGCGATTACAGCAATAAATCCCAATAACATTTTCTAATCAGATTAATATTTTCCAATTGAAAACTCATTGTCGGAATGCATAGTCCATCACTGACCCGGAATTTCACAAAAATGGGAATTTTTGAAAACAAAAAGTTGTGCCGAGTTGTGCAAGGCGATTACACCAATAAATCCCAATTACATTTTCTAATCAGATTAATATTTTCCAAATTAAAACTCATTTTCGAAATACATAGTCCATCACCGACCCGGGTTTCCACAAAAATGGGAATTTTTGAAAAAAAAAGTTGTGCCGAGTTGCGCAAGGCGATTACACCAATAAATCCCAATAACATTTTCTAATCAGATTAATATTTTCCAAATGAAGACTCATTGTCGGAATGCATAGTCCATCGCTGACTCGGAATTTCACAAAAATAGGAATTTTGAAAAGCAAAAAGTTGTGCTGAGTTGTTCTAGGTGATTACAGCAATGAATCCCAATAACATTTTCGAATCAGATTAATATTTTTCAAATGAAAACTCAATTTCAAAACACATAGTCCATCACCGACCCGGAATTTCACAAAAATGGGAACTTTTGAAATCAAAACGTTGTGCTAAGTTGTGCTAGGCGATTACACCAATAAATGCCAATAATATTTTCTAATCAGATTAATATTTTCCAAATGAAAACTTATTGTCGAAATGCATAGTCCATCACTGAACGGAATTTCACAAAAATGGGAATTTTTGAAAACAAAAAGTTGTGCCGAGTTGTGCAAGGCGATTACACCAATAAATCCCACTAACATTTTCTAAGCAGATTAATATTTTCCAAATGAAAACTCATTTTCGAAATACATAGTCCATCACCGACACGGGTTTCCACAAAAATGGGAATTTTTAAAACAAAAAGTTGAGCTGAGCTTTGCTCCGCGAGCACAGTAATAAATCCTAATAAAATTTTTCATCGAGATTAATATTTTTTCAAATAAAAACTCATTTTCGAAATGCATAGTCCATCACTGACTCGGAATTTCACAAAAATGGGAACTTTTGAAAACAAAAAGTTGTGCTAAGTTGTGCTAGGCCATTAGAGCAATAAATCCCAATAACATTTTCTAATCAGATTAATATTTTCCAATTGAAAACTCATTGTCGGAATGCATAGTCCATCACTGACCCGGAATTTCAGAAAAATGGGAATTTTTGAAAAAAAAAGTTGTGCTAAGTTGTGCTAGTCGATTACAGCAAATAATCCCAATAACATTTTCTAATCAGATTAATATTTTCCAAATGAAAGCTCATTTTCGAAATACATAGTCCATCACCGACACGGGTTTCCACAAAAAATGGGAATTTTTGAAAACAAAAAGTTGAGCTGAGCTTTGCACCGCGAGTACAGTAATAAATCCCAATAACATTTTCCAATCAGATTAATATTTTCCAAATGAAAACTCATTCTCGAAATGCATAGTCCATCACTGACTCGGAATTTCACAAAAATGGGAATTTTTGAAAAAAAATTGTGCTAAGTTGTGCTAGGCGATTACAACAAGAAATCCCAATGACATTTTCTAATCAGATTAATATTTTCCAAATGAAAACTCATTGTCGGAATGCATAGTCCATCACTGACCCGAAATTTCACAAAAATGGGAATTTTTGAAAAAAAAAGTTGTGCTAAGTTGTGCTCCGCGAGTACAGTAATAAATCCTAATAAAATTTTTCATCGAGATTAATATTTTTCAAATAAAAACTCATTTTCGAAATACATAGTCCATCGCTGACTCGGAATTTCACAAAAATGGGAATTTTTGAAAAGAAAAAGTTGTGCTAAGTTGTGCTAGGCGATTTACAGCAATAAATCCCAATAAAATTTTCTAATCAGATTAACATTTTCAGAATAAAAACTTATTTTCGAAATGCATAGTCCATCACCCACATGGGGATTTCACAAAAATAGGAATTTTGAAAAGCAAAAAGTTGCGCTGAGTTGTTCTAGGTGATTACAGCAATGAATCCCAATAACATTTTCTAATCAGATTAATATTTTTCAAATGAAAACTCAATTTCATTCACATAGTCCATCACCGACCCGGAATTTCACAAAAATGGGAACTTTTGAAAACAAAAAGTTGTGCTAAGTTGTGCTAGGCGATTACAGCAATAAATCCCAATAACATTTTCTAATCAGATTAATATTTTCCAATTGAAAACTCATTGTCGGAATGCATAGTCCATCACTGACCCGGAATTTCACAAAAATGGGAATTTTTGAAAACAAAAAGTTGTGCCGAGTTGTGCAAGGCGATTACACCAATAAATCCCAATTACATTTTCTAATCAGATTAATATTTTCCAAATGAAGACTCATTTTCGAAATACATAGTCCATCACCGACCCGGGTTTCCACAAAAAATGGGAATTTTTGAAAAAAAAAAGTTGTGCCGAGTTGCGCAAGGCGATTACACCAATAAATCCCAATAACATTTTCTAATCAGATTAATATTTTCCAAAATGAAGACTCATTGTCGGAATGCATAGTCCATCGCTGACTCGGAATTTCACAAAAATAGGAATTTTGAAAAGCAAAAAGTTGTGCTGAGTTGTTCTAGGTGATTACAGCAATGAATCCCAATAACATTTTCGAATCAGATTAATATTTTTCAAATGAAAACTCAATTTCAAAACACATAGTCCATCACCGACCCGGAATTTCACAAAAATGGGAACTTTTGAAATCAAAACGTTGTGCTAAGTTGTGCTAGGCGATTACACCAATAAATGCCAATAATATTTTCTAATCAGATTAATATTTTCCAAATGAAAACTTATTGTCGAAATGCATAGTCCATCACTGAACGGAATTTCACAAAAATGGGAATTTTTGAAAACAAAAAGTTGTGCCGAGTTGTGCAAGGCGATTACACCAATAAATCCCACTAACATTTTCTAAGCAGATTAATATTTTCCAAATGAAAACTCATTTTCGAAATACATAGTCCATCACCGACACGGGTTTCCACAAAAATGGGAATTTTTAAAACAAAAAGTTGAGCTGAGCTTTGCTCCGCGAGCACAGTAATAAATCCTAATAAAATTTTTCATCGAGATTAATATTTTTCAAATAAAAACTCATTTTCGAAATGCATAGTCCATCACTGACTCGGAATTTCACAAAAATGGGAACTTTTGAAAACAAAAAGTTGTGCTAAGTTGTGCTAGGCCATTAGAGCAATAAATCCCAATAACATTTTCTAATCAGATTAATATTTTCCAATTGAAAACTCATTGTCGGAATGCATAGTCCATCACTGACCCGGAATTTCAGAAAAATGGGAATTTTTTGAAAAAAAAGTTGTGCTAAGTTGTGCTAGTCGATTACAGCAAATAATCCCAATAACATTTTCTAATCAGATTAATATTTTCCAAATGAAAGCTCATTTTCGAAATACATAGTCCATCACCGACACGGGTTTCCACAAAAATGGGAATTTTTGAAAACAAAAAGTTGAGCTGAGCTTTGCACCGCGAGTACAGTAATAAATCCCAATAACATTTTCCAATCAGATTAATATTTTCCAAATGAAAACTCATTCTCGAAATGCATAGTCCATCACTGACTCGGAATTTCACAAAAATGGGAATTTTTGAAAAAAAAATTGTGCTAAGTTGTGCTAGGCGATTACAACAAGAAATCCCAATGACATTTTCTAATCAGATTAATATTTTCCAAATGAAAACTCATTGTCGGAATGCATAGTCCATCACTGACCCGAAATTTCACAAAAAATGGGAATTTTTGAAAAAGTTGTGCTGAAGTTGTGCTCCGCGAGTACAGTAATAAATCCTAATAAAATTTTTCATCGAGATTAATATTTTTCAAATAAAAACTCATTTTCGAAATACATAGTCCATCGCTGACTCGGAATTTCACAAAAATGGGAATTTTTGAAAAGAAAAAGTTGTGCTAAGTTGTGCTAGGCGATTTACAGCAATAAATCCCAATAAAATTTTCTAATCAGATTAACATTTTCAGAATAAAAACTTATTTTCGAAATGCATAGTCCATCACCCACATGGGGATTTCACAAAAATAGGAATTTTGAAAAGCAAAAAGTTGTGCTGAGTTGTTCTAGGTGATTACAGCAATGAATCCCAATAACATTTTCTAATCAGATTAATATTTTTCAAACGAAAACTAATTTCAAAATGCATAGTCCATCACTGACCCGGAATTTCACAAAAATGGGAATTTTTGAAAAAAAAAAAGTTGTGCAGTGTTGTGCACGGCGATTACAGCAATAAATCCCAATAACATTTTCTAATCAGATTAATATTTTCCAAATGAAAACTCATTGTCGGAATGCATAGTCCATCACTGACCCGGAATTTCACAAAAATGGGAATTTTTGATAAAAAAAGTTGTGCTAGGTTGTGTTAGTCGATTGCAGCATATAATCCCAATAACATTTTCTAATCAGATTAATATTTTCCAAATGAAAACTCATTTTCGAAATACATAGTCCATCACCGACCCGGGTTTCCACAAAAATGGGAATTTTTGAAAACAAAAAGTTGTGCCGAGTTGCGCAAGGCGATTACACCAATAAATCCCAATAACATTTTCTAATCAGATTAATATTTTCCAAATGAAGACTCATTGTCGGAATGCATAGTCCATCGCTGACTCGGAATTTCACAAAAATAGGAATTTTGAAAAGCAAAAAGTTGTGCTGAGTTGTTCTAGGTGATTACAGCAATGAATCCCAATAACATTTTCCAATCAGATTAATATTTTTCGAATGAAAACTCATTTTCGAAATACATAGTCCATCACCGACCCGGGTTTCCACAAAAATGGGAATTTTTGAAAACAAAAAGTTGTGCCGAGTTGGGCTAGGCGAGTACAGCAATAAATCCTAATATCATTCTCCAATCAGAGTAATATTTTTCAAATGAAAACTCATTTTCGAAATACATAGTCCATCACCGACTCGGGTTTCGACAAAAATGGGAATTTTTGAAAAAAAAAAGTTGTGCTAAGTTGTGCTAGGCGATTACAACAAGAAATCCCAATGACATTTTCTAATCAGATTAATATTTTCCAAATGAAAACTCATTGTCGGAATGCATAGTCCATCACTGACCCGAAATTTCACAAAAATGGGAATTTTTGAAAAAAAAAAAGTTGTGCTAAGTTGTGCTAGGCGATTTACAGCAATAAATCCCAATTACATTTTGTAATCAGATTAATATTTTCCAAATGAAAACTCATTTTCGAAATACATAGTCCATCACCGACCCGGGTTTCCACAAAAATGGGAATTTTTGAAAAAAAAAGTTGTGCCGAGTTGCGCAAGTCGTTAACACAAATAAAGCCCAATAACATTTTGTAATCAGATTAATATTTTCCAAATGAAGACTCATTGTCGGAATGCATAGTCCATCGCTGACTCGGAATTTCACAAAAATAGGAATTTTGAAAAGCAAAAAGTTGTGCTGAGTTGTTCTAGGTGATTACAGCAATGAATCCCAATAACATTTTCGAATCAGATTAATATTTTTCAAATGAAAACTCAATTTCAAAACACATAGTCCATCACCGACCCGGAATTTCACAAAAATGGGAACTTTTGAAATCAAAACGTTGTGCTAAGTTGTGCTAGGCGATTACACCAATAAATGCCAATAAAATTTTCTAATCAAATTAACATTTTCAGAATGAAAACTTATTTTCGAAATGCATAGTCCATCACCCA
The DNA here is from genome assembly GCA_030998225.1 of Diplolepis rosae. NCBI lineage: Eukaryota > Metazoa > Arthropoda > Insecta > Hymenoptera > Diplolepididae > Diplolepis > Diplolepis rosae. The sequence goes on from JAPYXD010000056.1 coordinate 2,469,138, forward strand.
CACGGGGATTTCACAAAAATAGGAATTTTGAAAAGCAAAAAGTTGCGCTGAGTTGTTCTAGGCGATTACACTAATAAATCCCAATAACATTTTCTAATCAGATTAATATTTTCCAAATGAAAACTCATTTTCGAAATACATAGTCCATCACCGACACGGGTTTCCACAAAAATGGGAATTTTTGAAAACAAAAAGTTGAGCTGAGCTTTGCTCCGCGAGTACAGTAATAAATCCTAATAAAATTTTTCATCGAGATTAATATTTTTCAAATAAAAACTCATTTTCGAAATACATAGTCCATCGCTGACTCGGAATTTCACAAAAATGGGAATTTTTGAAAAAAAAAAGTTGTGCTAAGTTGTGCTAGGCGATTTACAGCAATAAATCCCAATTACATTTTGTAATCAGATTAATATTTTCAGAATGAAAACTTATTTTCGAAATGCATAGTCCATTACCGACATGGGGATTTCACAAAAATAGGAATTTTGAAAAGCACAAAGTTCTTCTGAGTTGTTCGAGGTGATTACAGCAATAAATCCCCATAACATTTTCTAATCAGATTAATATTTTCCACATGAAAACTCAATTTCATTCACATAGTCCATCACCGACCCGGAATTTCACAAAAATGGGAACTTTTGAAAACAAAAAGTTGTGCTAAGTTGTGCTAGGCGATTACAGCAATAAATCCCAATAACATTTTCTACTCAGATTAATAGTTTCCACCTGAACACTCAGTGTCGGAATGCCTAGTCCAGCACTGACCCGGAATTTCACAAAAATGGGAATTTTTGAAAACAAAAAGTTGTGCCGAGTTGTGCTAGGCGATTTACAGCAATAAATCCCAATTACATTTTGTAATCAGATTAATATTTTCCAAATGAAAACTCATTTTCGAAATACATAGTCCATCACCGACCCGGGTTTCCACAAAAATGGGAATTTTTGAAAAAAAAAGTTGTGCCGAGTTGCGCAAGGCGATTACACCAATAAATCCCAATAACATTTTCTAATCAGATTAATATTTTCCAAATGAAAACTCATTCTCGAAATGCATAGTCCATCGCTGACTCGGAATTTCACAAAAATAGGAATTGTGAAAAGCAAAAAGTTGTGCTGAGTTGTTCTAGGTGATTACAGCAATGAAATCCCAATAACATTTTCGAATCAGATTAATATTTTTCAAAATGAAAACTCAATTTCAAAACACATAGTCCATCACCGACCCGGAATTTCACAAAAATGGGAACTTTTGAAATCAAAACGTTGTGCTAAGTTGTGCTAGGCGATTACACCAATAAATGCCAATAATATTTTCTAATCAGATTAATATTTTCCAAATGAAAACTTATTGTCGAAATGCATAGTCCATCACTGAACGGAATTTCACAAAAATGGGAATTTTTGAAAACAAAAAGTTGTGCCGAGTTGTGCAAGGCGATTACACCAATAAATCCCACTAACATTTTCTAAGCAGATTAATATTTTCCAAATGAAAACTCATTTTCGAAATACATAGTCCATCACCGACACTGGTTTCCACAAAAATGGGAATTTTTAAAACAAAAAGTTGAGCTGAGCTTTGCTCCGCGAGTACAGTAATAAATCCTAATAAAATTTTTCATCGAGATTAATATTTTTCAAATAAAAACTCATTTTCGAAATGCATAGTCCATCACTGACTCGGAATTTCACAAAAATGGGAACTTTTGAAAACAAAAAGTTGTGCTAAGTTGTGCTAGGCCATTACAGCAATAAATCCCAATAACATTTTCTAATCAGATTAATATTTTCCAATTGAAAACTCATTGTCGGAATGCATAGTCCATCACTGACCCGGAATTTCAGAAAAATGGGAATTTTTGAAAAAAAAAGTTGTGCTAAGTTGTGCTAGTCGATTACAGCAAATAATCCCAAAAACATTTTCTAATCAGATTAATATTTTCCAAATGAAAGCTCATTTTCGAAATACATAGTCCATCACCGACACGGGTTTCCACAAAAATGGGAATTTTTGAAAACAAAAAGTTGAGCTGAGCTTTGCACCGCGAGTACAGTAATAAATCCCAATAACATTTTCCAATCAGATTAATATTTTCCAAATGAAAACTCATTCTCGAAATGCATAGTCCATCACTGACTCGGAATTTCACAAAAATGGGAATTTTTGAAAAAAAAATTGTGCTAAGTTGTGCTAGGCGATTACAACAAGAAATCCCAATGACATTTTCTAATCAGATTAATATTTTCCAAATGAAAACTCATTGTCGGAATGCATAGTCCATCACTGACCCGAAATTTCACAAAAATGGGAATTTTTGAAAAAAAGTTGTGCTAAGTTGTGCAAGGCGATTACACCAATAAATCCCAATTACATTTTCTAATCAGATTAATATTTTCCAAATGAAAAACTCATTTTCGAAATACATAGTCCATCGCTGACTCGGAATTTCACAAAAATGGGAATTTTTGAAAAGAAAAAGTTGTGCTAAGTTGTGCTAGGCGATTTACAGCAATAAATCCCAATAAAATTTTCTAATCAGATTAACATTTTCAGAATAAAAACTTATTTTCGAAATGCATAGTCCATCACCCACATGGGGATTTCACAAAAATAGGAATTTTGAAAAGCAAAAAGTTGTGCTGAGTTGTTCTAGGTGATTACAGCAATGAATCCCAATAACATTTTCTAATCAGATTAATATTTTTCAAACGAAAACTAATTTCAAAATGCATAGTCCATCACTGACCCGGAATTTCACAAAAATGGGAATTTTTGAAAAAAAAAAAGTTGTGCAGTGTTGTGCTAGGCGAATACAGCAATAAATCCCAATAACATTTTCTAATCAGATGAATATTTTCCAAATGAAAACTCATTGTCGAAATGCATAGTCCATCACTGACCCGGAATTTCACAAAAATGGGAATTTTTGAAAAAAAAGTTGTGCTAAGTTGTGTTAGTCGATTGCAGCATATAATCCCAATAACATTTTCTAATCAGATTAATATTTTCCAAATGAAAACTCATTTTCGAAATACATAGTCCATCACCGACCCGGGTTTCCACAAAAATCGGAATTTTTGAAAACAAAAAGTTGTGCCGAGTTGCGCAAGGCGATTACACCAATAAATCCCAATAACATTTTCTAATCAGATTAATATTTTCCAAATGAAGACTCATTGTCGGAATGCATAGTCCATCGCTGACTCGGAATTTCACAAAAATAGGAATTTTGAAAAGCAAAAAGTTGTGCTGAGTTGTTCTAGGTGATTACAGCAATGAATCCCAATAACATTTTCCAATCAGATTAATATTTTTCGAATGAAAACTCATGTTCGAAATACATAGTCCATGACTGACCCAGGATTACACAAAAATGGGAATTTTTCAAAAGAAAAAGTTGTTCTGAGCTATGCTAGGCGAGTACAGCAATAAATCCTAATAACATTTTCCAATCAGATTAATATTTTTCAAATGAAAACTCAATTTCAAAACACATAGTCCATCACCGACCCGGAATTTCACAAAAAATGGGAACTTTTGAAATCAAAACGTTGTGCTAAGTTGTGCTGGGCGATTACACCAATAAATGCCAACAATATTTTCTAATCAGATTAATATTTTCCAAATGAAAACTTATTGTCGGAATGCATAGTCCATCACTGACCCGGAATTTCACAAAAATGGGAATTTTTGAAAACAAAAAGTTGTGCCGAGTTGTGCAAGGCGATTACACCAATAAATCCCAATTACATTTTCTAATCAGATTAATATTTTCCAAATGAAAACTCATTTTCGAAATACATAGTCCATCACCGACCCGGGTTTCGACAAAAATGGGAATTTTTGAAAAAAAGTTGTGCCGAGTTGCGCAAGGCGATTACACCAATAAATGCCAACAATATTTTCTAATCAGATTAATATTTTCCAAATGAAAACTTATTGTCGGAATGCATAGTCCATCACTGACCCGGAATTTCACAAAAATGGGAATTTTTGAAAAAAAAAAGTTGTGCTAAGTTGTGCTAGGCGATTTACAGCAATAAATCCCAATTACATTTTGTAATCAGATTAATATTTTCCAAATGAAAACTCATTTTCGAAATACATAGTCCATCACCGACCCGGGTTTCCACAAAAATGGGAATTTTTGAAAAAAAAAAGTTGTGCCGAGTTGCGCAAGGCGATTACACCAATAAATCCCAATAACATTTTCTAATCAGATTAATATTTTCCAAATGAAGACTCATTGTCGGAATGCATAGTCCATCGCTGACTCGGAATTTCACAAAAATAGGAATTTTGAAAAGCAAAAAGTTGTGCTGAGTTGTTCTAGGTGATTACAGCAATGAATCCCAATAACATTTTCCAATCAGATTAATATTTTTCGAATGAAAACTCATTTTCGAAATACATAGTCCATCACCGACCCGGGTTTCCACAAAAATGGGAATTTTTGAAAACAAAAAGTTGAGCTGAGCTTTGCTCCGCGAGTACAGTAATAAATCCTAATAAAATTTTTCATCGAGATTAATATTTTTCAAATAAAAACTCATTTTCGAAATACATAGTCCATCGCTGACTCGGAATTTCACAAAAATGGGAATTTTTGAAAAAAAAAGTTGTGCTAAGTTGTGCTAGGCGATTTACAGCAATAAATCCCAATAAAATTTTCTAATCAGATTAACATTTTCAGAATGAAAACTTATTTTCGAAATGCATAGTCCATCACCCACATGGGGATTTCACAAAAATAGGAATTTTGAAAAGCAAAAAGTTGCGCTGAGTTGTTCTAGGTGATTACAGCAATGAATCCCAATAACATTTTCTAATCAGATTAATATTTTTCAAATGAAAACTCAATTTCATTCACATAGTCCATCACCGACCCGGAATTTCACAATAATGGGAACTTTTGAAAAACAAAAAGTTGTGCTAAGTTGTGCTAGGCGATTACAGCAATAAATCCCAATAACATTTTCTAATCAGATTAATATTTTCCACATGAAAACTCACTGTCGGAATGCATAGTCCAGCACTGACCCGGAATTTCACAAAAATGGGAATTTTTTAAATAAAAGTTGTACTAAGTTCTGCTAGTCGATTACAGCAAATAATCCTAATAACATTTTCTAATCAGATTAATATTTTCCAAATGAAAACTCATTTTCGAAATACATAGTTCATCACCGACACGGGTTTCCACAAAAATGGGAATTTTTGAAAACAAAAAGTTGAGCTGAGCTTTGCACCGCGAGTACAGTAATAAATCCCATTAAAATTTTCTACTCAGATTAACATTTTCAGAATGGAAACTTATTTTCGAAATGCATAGTCCATCACCGACATGGGGATTTCACAAAAATAGGAATTTTGAAAAGCAAAAAGTTGTGCTGAGTTGTTCTAGGTGATTACAGCAATGAATCCCAATAACATTTTCTAATCAGATTAATATTTTTCAAACGAAAACTAATTTCAAAATGCATAGTCCATCACTGACCCGGAATTTCACAAAAATGGGAATTTTTCAAAAGAAAAAGTTGTTCTTAGCTATGCTAGGCGAGTACAGCAATAAATCCTAATAACGTTTTCCAATCAGATTAATATTTTTCAAATGAATACTCAATTTCAAAACACATAGTCCATCACCGACCCGGAATTTCACAAAAATGGGAACTTTTGAAAACAAAAAGTTGTGCTAAGTTGTGCTAGGCGATTTACAGCAATAAATCCCAATAAAATTTTCTAATCAGATTAACATTTTCAGAATTAAAACTTATTTTCAAAATGCATAGTCCATCACCGACATGGGGATTTCACAAAAATAGGAATTTTTGAAAAAAAAAGTTGTGCTAAGTTGTGCTAGGCGATTACAGCAATAAATCCCAATAACATTTTCTAATCAGATTAATATTTTCCAAATGAAGACTCATTGTCGGAATGCATAGTCCATCGCTGACTCGGAATTTCACAAAAAATAGGAATTTTTGAAAAGCAAAAAGTTGTGCTGAGTTGTTCTAGGTGATTACAGCAATGAATCCCAATAACATTTTCCAATCAGATTAATATTTTTCGAATGAAAACTCAATTTCAAAACACATAGTCCATCACCGGCCCGGAATTTCACAAAAATGGGAACTTTTGAAATCAGAACGTTGTGCTAAGTTGTGCTAGGCGATTACACCAATAGATGCCAATAATATTTTCTAATCAGATTAATATTTTCCAAATGAAAACTTATTGTCGGAATGCATAGTCCATCACTGACCCGGAATTTCACAAAAATGGGAATTTTTGAAAAAAGTTGTGCGAAGTTGTGCTAGTCGATTACAGCAAATAATCCCAATAACATTTTCTACTCGGATTAATATTTTCCAAATGAAAACTCATTTTCGAAATACATAGTCCATCACCGACCCGGGTTTCCACAAAAATGAGAATTTTTGAAAACAAAAAGTTGAGCTGAGCTTTGCTCCGCGAGTACAGTAATAAATCCTAATGAAATTTTTCATCGAGATTAATATTTTTCAAATAAAAACTCATTTTCGAATTACATAGTCCATCGCTGACTCGGAATTTCCCAAAAAATGGGAATTTTTGAAAAGAAAAAAGTTGTGCTAAGTTGTGCTAGGCGATTTACAGCAATAAATCCCAATAAAATTTTCTAATCAGATTAACATTTTCAGAATAAAAACTTATTTTCGAAATGCATAGTCCATCACCCACATGGGGATTTCACAAAAATAGGAATTTTGAAAAAGCAAAAAGTTGTGCTGAGTTGTTCTAGGTGATTACAGCAATGAATCCCAATAACATTTTCTAATCAGATTAATATTTTTCAAACGAAAACTAATTTCAAAATGCATAGTCCATCACTGACCCGGAATTTCACAAAAAATGGTAATTTTTGAAAAAAAAAGTTGTGCTGAGTTGTGCACGGCGATTACAGCAATAAATCCCAATAACATTTTCTAATCAGATTAATATTTTCCAAATGAAAACTCATTCTCGAAATGCATAGTCCATCACTGACTCGGAATTTCACAAAAATGGGAATTTTTCAAAAGAAAAAGTTGTTCTTAGCTATGCTAGGCGAGTACAGCAATAAATCCTAATAACGTTTTCCAATCAGATTAATATTTTTCAAATGAATACTCAATTTCAAAAACACATAGTCCATCACCGACCCGGAATTTCACAAAAAATGGGAACTTTTGAAAACAAAAAGTTGTGCTAAGTTGTGCTAGGCGATTTACAGCAATAAATCCCAATAAAATTTTCTAATCAGATTAACATTTTCAGAATTAAAACTTATTTTCAAAAATGCATAGTCCATCACCGACATGGGGATTTCACAAAAATAGGAATTTTTGAAAAAAAAAAGTTGTGCTAAGTTGTGCTAGGCGATTACAGCAATAAATCCCAATAACATTTTCTAATCAGATTAATATTTTCCAAATGAAGACTCATTGTCGGAATGCATAGTCCATCGCTGACTCGGAATTTCACAAAAATAGGAATTTTGAAAAGCAAAAAGTTGTGCTGAGTTGTTCTAGGTGATTACAGCAATGAATCCCAATAACATTTTCCAATCAGATTAATATTTTTCGAATGAAAACTCAATTTCAAAACACATAGTCCATTACCGGCCCGGAATTTCACAAAAATGGGAACTTTTGAAATCAGAACGTTGTGCTAAGTTGTGCTAGGCGATTACACCAATAGATGCCAATAATATTTTCTAATCAGATTAATATTTTCCAAATGAAAACTTATTGTCGGAATGCATAGTCCATCACTGACCCGGAATTTCACAAAAATGGGAATTTTTGAAAAAAAGTTGTGCGAAGTTGTGCTAGTCGATTACAGCAAATAATCCCAATAACATTTTCTACTCGGATTAATATTTTCCAAATGAAAACTCATTTTCGAAATACATAGTCCATCACCGACCCGGGTTTCCACAAAAATGAGAATTTTTGAAAACAAAAAGTTGAGCTGAGCTTGCTCCGCGAGTACAGTAATAAATCCTAATGAAATTTTTCATCGAGATTAATATTTTTCAAATAAAAACTCATTTTCGAAATACATAGTCCATCACCGACCCGGAACTCCACAAAAATGGGAATTTTTGAATGAAAAAGTTGTTCTGAGCTATGCTTGGCGACTACAGCAATAAATTCTAATAACATTTTCCAATCAGATTAATATTTTTCAAATGAAAATTCATTTTCGAAATACATAGTCCATCACCGACCCGGAACTCCACAAAAATGGGAATTTTTGAATGAAAAAGTTGTGCTGAGTTGTGCTAGTCGATTACAGCAATAAATCCCAATAACATTTTCTAATCAGATTAATATTTTCCGAATGAAAACTCATTGTCAGAATGCATAGTCCATCGCTGACCCAGGATTACACAAAAATGGGAATTTTTCAAAAGAAAAAGTTGTTCTGAGCTATGCTAGGCGAGTACAGCAATAAATCCTAATAACCTTTTTCAATCAAATTAATATTTTTCAAATGAAAACTCAATTACAAAACACATAGTCCATCACCGACCCGGAATTTCACAAAAATGGGAACTTTTTGAAATCAAAACGTTGTGCTAAGTTGTGCTAGGCGATTACACCAATAAATGCCAATAATATTTTCTAATCAGATTAATATTTTCAGAATGAAATCTCATTTTCGAAATACATAGTCCATCACCGACACGGGTTTCCACAAAAATGGGAATTTTTGAAAACAAAAAGTTGAGCTGAGCTTTGCTCCGCGAGTACAGTAATAAATCCTAATGAAATTTTTTCATCGAGATTAATATTTTTCAAATAAAAACTCATTTTCGAAATACATAGTCCATCGCTGACTCGGAATTTCACAAAAATGGGAATTTTTGACAAGAAAAAGTTGTGCTAAGTTGTGCTAGGCGATTTACAGCAATAAATTCCAATAACATTTTCCAATAATATTAATGTTTTTCGAATGAAAACTCATTTTCAAAACATAGTCCATCACTGACCCAGGATTACACAGAAATGGGAATTTAAAAAAAAAAACTTGTTCTGAGCTATGCTAGTCGATTACAGCAAATAATCCCAATAACATTTTCTAATCGGATTAATATTTTCGAAATGAAAACCCTTTTTCGAAATACATAGTCCATCACCGACCCGGGTTTCCACAAAAATGGGAATTTTTCAAAACAAAACGTTGTGCTGAGTTGTTCTAGGTGATTACAGCAATTAATCCCAATAACATTTTCCAATCAGATTAATATTTTTCGAATGAAAACTCATTTTCAAAACATAGTCCATGACTGACCCAGGGTTTCACAAAAATGGGAATTTTTCAAAAGAAAAAGTTGTTCTGAGCTATGATAGGCGAGTACAGCAATAAATCCCAATAAAATTTTCTAATCAGATTAATATTTTCCAACTGAAAACTCATTTTCGAAATGCATAGTCCATCGCTGACATGGGGATTTCACAAAAAATAGGAATTTTGAAAAGCAAAAAGTTGTGCTGAGTTGTTCTAGGTGATTAGAGCAATGAATCCCAATAACATTTTCCAATCAGATTAATATTTTTCGAATGAAAACTCAATTTCAAAACACATAGTCCATCACCGACCCGGAATTTCACAAAAATGGGAACTTTTGAAATCAGAACGTTGTGCTAAGTTGTGCTAGGCGATTACACCAATAAATGCCAATAATATTTTCTAATCAGATTAATATTTTCCAAATGAAAACTTATTGTCGGAATGCATAGTCCATCACTGACCCGGAATTTCACAAAAATGGGAATTTTTGAAAAAAAAAGTTGTGCTAAGTTGTGCTAGTCGATTACAGCAAATAATCCCAATAACATTTTCTAATCGGATTAATATTTTCCAAATGAAAACTCATTTTCGAAATACATAGTCCATCACCGACCCGGGTTTCCACAAAAATGGGAATTTTTGAAAACAAAAAGTTGAGCTGAGCTTTTCTCCGCGCGTACAGTAATAAATCCTAATGAAATTTTTCATCGAGATTAATATTTTTCAAATAAAAACTCATTTTCGAAATACATAGTCCATCACCGACCTGAACTCCACAAAAATGGGAATTTTTGAATGAAAAAGTTGTGCTGAGTTGTTCTAGGTGATTAGAGCAATGAATCCCAATAACATTTTCCAATCAGATTAATATTTTTCGAATGAAAACTCAATTTCAAAACACATAGTCCATCACCGACCCGGAATTTCACAAAAATGGGAACTTTTGAAATCAGAACGTTGTGCTAAGTTGTGCTAGGCGATTACACCAATAAATGCCAATAATATTTTCTAATCAGATTAATATTTTCCAAATGAAAACTTATTGTCGGAATGCATAGTCCATCACTGACCCGGAATTTCACAAAAATGGGAATTTTTGAAAAAAAAGTTGTGCTAAGTTGTGCTAGTCGATTACAGCAAATAATCCCAATAACATTTTCTAATCGGATTAATATTTTCCAACTGAAAACTCATTTTCGAAATGCATAGTCCATCGCTGACATGGGGATTTCACAAAAATAGGAATTTTGAAAAGCAAAAAGTTGTGCTGAGTTGTTCTAGGTGATTAGAGCAATGAATCCCAATAACATTTTCCAATCAGATTAATATTTTTCGAATGAAAACTCAATTTCAAAACACATAGTCCATCACCGACCCGGAATTTCACAAAAATGGGAACTTTTGAAATCAGAACGTTGTGCTAAGTTGTGCTAGGCGATTACACCAATAAATGCCAATAATATTTTCTAATCAGATTAATATTTTCCAAATGAAAACTTATTGTCGGAATGCATAGTCCATCACTGACCCGGAATTTCACAAAAATGGGAATTTTTGAAAAAAAGTTGTGCTAAGTTGTGCTAGTCGATTACAGCAAATAATCCCAATAACATTTTCTAATCGGATTAATATTTTTCGAATGAAAACTCATTTTCAAAAACATAGTCCATCACTGACCCTGGATTACACAAAAATGGGAATTTTGGAAAAGAAAAAGTTGTTCTGAGCTATGCTAGGCGAGTACAGCAATAAATCCTAATAACATTTTCCAATCAGATTAATATTTTTCAAATGAAAAGTCATTTTCGAAATACATAGTCCATCACCAACCAGGAATTTCACAAAAATGGGAATTTTGAAAAAAAAGTTGTGTTGCGTTGTGCTGGGCGATTACAGCAATTAATGCCAACAACATTTCCTGATCAGATTAATATTTTCCAAATGAAAACTTATTGTCGGAATGCATAGTCCATCACTGACCCGGAATTTCACAAAAATGGGAATTTTTGAAAACAAAAAGTTGTGCCGAGTTGTGCAAGGCGATTACACCAATAAATCCCAATTACATTTTCTAATCAGATTAATATTTTCCAAATGAAAACTCATTTTCGAAATACATAGTCCATCACCGACCCGGGTTTCGACAAAAATGGGAATTTTTGAAAAAAAAAAGTTGTGCCGAGTTGCGCAAGGCGATTACACCAATAAATGCCAACAATATTTTCTAATCAGATTAATATTTTCCAAATGAAAACTTATTGTCGGAATGCATAGTCCATCACTGACCCGGAATTTCACAAAAATGGGAATTTTTGAAAACAAAAAGTTGTGCCGAGTTGTGCAAGGCGATTACACCAATAAATCCCAATTACATTTTCTAATCAGATTAATATTTTCCAAATGAAAACTCATTTTCGAAATACATAGTCCATCACCGACCCGGGTTTCGACAAAAATGGGAATTTTTGAAAAAAAGTTGTGCCGAGTTGCGCAAGGCGATTACACCAATAAATCCCAATAACATTTTCTAATCAGATTAATATTTTCCAAATGAAGACTCATTGTCGGAATGCATAGTCCATCGCTGACTCGGAATTTCACAAAAATAGGAATTTTGAAAAGCAAAAAGTTGTGCTGAGTTGTTCTAGGTGATTACAGCAATGAATCCCAATAACATTTTCGAATCAGATTAATATTTTTCAAATGAAAACTCAATTTCAAAACACATAGTCCATCACCGACCCGGAATTTCACAAAAATGGGAACTTTTGAAATCAAAACGTTGTGCTAAGTTGTGCTAGGCGATTACACCAATAAATGCCAATAAAATTTTCTAATCAGATTAACATTTTCAGAATGAAAACTTATTTTCGAAATGCATAGTCCATCACCCACATGGGGATTTCACAAAAATAGGAATTTTGAAAAGCAAAAAGTTGCGCTGAGTTGTTCTAGGCGATTACACTAATAAATCCCAATAACATTTTCTAATCAGATTAATATTTTCCAAATGAAAAACTCATTTTCGAAATACATAGTCCATCACCGACACGGGTTTCCACAAAAATGGGAATTTTTAAAACAAAAAGTTGAGCTGAGCTTTGCTCCGCGAGTACAGTAATAAATCCTAATAAAATTTTTTCATCGAGATTAATTTTTTTCAAATAACAACTCATTTTCGAAATACATAGTCCATCGCTGACTCGGAATTTCACAAAAATGGGAATTTTTGAAAAAAAAAAGTTGTGCTAAGTTGTGCTAGGCGATTTACAGCAATAAATCCCAATTACATTTTGTAATAAGATTAATATTTTCAGAATGAAAACTTATTTTCGAAATGCATAGTCCATCACCCACATGGGGATTTCACAAAAATAGGAATTTTGAAAAGCAAAAAGTTGCGATGAGTTGTTCTAGGTGATTACAGCAATGAATCCCAATAACATTTTCTAATCAGATTAATATTTTTTCAAATGAAAACTCAATTTCATTCACATAGTCCATCACCGACCCGGAATTTCACAAAAATGGGAACTTTTGAAAACAAAAAGTTGTGCTAAGTTGTGCTAGGCGATTACAGCAATAAATCCCAATAACATTTTCTAATCAGATTAATATTTTCCAATTGAAAACTCATTGTCGGAATGCATAGTCCATCACTGACCCGGAATTTCAGAAAAATGGGAATTTTTGAAAAAAAAAGTTGTGCTAAGTTGTGCTAGTCGATTACAGCAAATAATCCCAATAACATTTTCTAATCAGATTAATATTTTCCAAATGAAAAACTCATTTTCGAAATACATAGTTCATCACCGACACGGGTTTCCACAAAAAATGGGAATTTTTGAAAACAAAAAGTTGAGCTGAGCTTTGCACCGCGAGTACAGTAATAAATCCCATTAACATTTTCCAATCAGATTAATATTTTCCAAATGAAAACTCATTCTCGAAATGCATAGTCCATCACTGACTCGGAATTTCACAAAAATGGGAATTTTTGAAAAAAAATTGTGCTAAGTTGTGCTAGGCGATTACAACAAGAAATCCCAATAACATTTTCTAATCAGATTAATATTTTCCAAATGAAAACTCATTGTCGGAATGCATAGTCCATCACTGACCCGGAATTTCACAAAAATGGGAATTTTTGAAAAAAAAAGTTGTGCTAATTTGTGCTAGGCGATTTACAGCAATAAATCCCAATAAAATTTTCTACTCAGATTAACATTTTCAGAATGGAAACTTATTTTCGAAATGCATAGTACATTACCGACATTGGGATTTCACAAAAATAGGAATTTTGAAAAGCAAAAAGTTCTTCTGAGTTGTTCTAGGTGATTACAGCAATAAATCCCCATAACATTTTCTAATCAGATTAATATTTTTCAAACGAAAACTAATTTCAAAATGCATAGTCCATCACTGACCCGGAATTTCACAAAAATGGGAATTTTTGAAAAAAAAAAAAGTTGTGCAGAGTTGTGCACGGCGATTACAGCAATAAATCCCAATAACATTTTCTAATCAGATTAATATTTTCCAAATGAAAACTTATTCTCGAAATGCATAGTCCATCACTGACTCGGAATTTCACAAAAATGGGAATTTTTCAAAAGAAAAAGTTGTTCTGAGCTATGCTAGGCGAGTACAGCAATAAATACTAATAACGTTTTCCAATCAGATTAATATTTTTCAAATGAAAACTCAATTTCAAAACACATAGTCCATCACCGACCCGGAATTTCACAAAAATGGGAACTTTTTGAAAACAAAAAGTTGTGCTAAGTTGTGCTAGGCGATTTACAGCAATAAATCCCAATAAAATTTTCTAATCAGATTAACATTTTCAGAATTAAAACTTATTTTCAAAATGCATAGTCCATCACCGACATGGGGATTTCACAAAAATAGGAATTTTTGAAAAAAAAAAACTTGTGCTAAGTTGTGCTAGGCGAATACAGCAATAAATCCCAATAACATTTTCTAATCAGATGAATATTTTCCAAATGAAAACTCATTGTCGGAATTCATAGTCCATCTCTGACCCGGAATTTCACAAAAATAGGAATTTTGAAAAGCAAAAAGTTGTGCTGAGTTGTTCTAGGTGATTACAGCAATGAATCCCAATAACATTTTCCAATCAGATTAATATTTTTCGAATGAAAACTCAATTTCAAAACACATAGTCCATCACCGGCCCGGAATTTCACAAAAAATGGGAACTTTTGAAATCAGAACGTTGTGCTAAGTTGTGCTAGGCGATTACACCAATAGATGCCAATAATATTTTCTAATCAGATTAATATTTTCCAAATGAAAACTTATTGTCGGAATGCATAGTCCATCACTGACCCGGAATTTCACAAAAATGGGAATTTTTGAAAAAAAAGTTGTGCGAAGTTGTGCTAGTCGATTACAGCAAATAATCCCAATAACATTTTCTACTCGGATTAATATTTTCCAAATGAAAACTCATTTTCGAAATACATAGTCCATCACCGACCCGGGTTTCCACAAAAATGAGAATTTTTGAAAACAAAAAGTTGAGCTGAGCTTTGCTCCGCGAGTACAGTAATAAATCCTAATGAAATTTTTCATCGAGATTAATATTTTTCAAATAAAAACTCATTTTCGAATTACATAGTCCATCGCTGACTCGGAATTTCCCAAAAAATGGGAATTTTTGAAAAGAAAAAGTTGTGCTAAGTTGTGCTAGGCGATTTACAGCAATAAATCCCAATAAAATTTTCTAATCAGATTAACATTTTCAGAATAAAAACTTATTTTCGAAATGCATAGTCCATCACCCACATGGGGATTTCACAAAAATAGGAATTTTGAAAAGCAAAAAGTTGTGCTGAGTTGTTCTAGGTGATTACAGCAATGAATCCCAATAACATTTTCTAATCAGATTAATATTTTTCAAACGAAAACTAATTTCAAAAAATGCATAGTCCATCACTGACTCCGGGATTTCACAAAAATGCGAATTTTGAAAAAAAAAAAGTTGTGCTGAGTTGTGCAAGGCGATTACAGCAATAAATCCCAATAACATTTTCAAATCAGATTAATATTTTCCAAATGAAAACTCATTCTCGAAATGCATAGTCCATCACTGACTCGGAATTTCACAAAAATGGGAATTTTTCAAAAGAAAAAGTTGTTCTTAGCTATGCTAGGCGAGTACAGCAATAAATCCTAATAACGTTTTCCAATCAGATTAATATTTTTCAAATGAATACTCAATTTCAAAACACATAGTCCATCACCGACCCGGAATTTCACAAAAATGGGAACTTTTGAAAACAAAAAGTTGTGCTAAGTTGTGCTAGGCGATTTACAGCAATAAATCCCAATAAAATTTTCTAATCAGATTAACATTTTCAGAATTAAAACTTATTTTCAAAATGCATAGTCCATCACCGACATGGGGATTTCACAAAAATAGGAATTTTTGAAAAAAAAAAGTTGTGCTAAGTTGTGCTAGGCGATTACAGCAATAAATCCCAATAACATTTTCTAATCAGATTAATATTTTCCAAATGAAGACTCATTGTCGGAATGCATAGTCCATCGCTGACTCGGAATTTCACAAAAATAGGAATTTTGAAAAGCAAAAAGTTGTGCTGAGTTGTTCTAGGTGATTACAGCAATGAATCCCAATAACATTTTCCAATCAGATTAATATTTTTCGAATGAAAACTCAATTTCAAAACACATAGTCCATTACCGGCCCGGAATTTCACAAAAATGGGAACTTTTGAAATCAGAACGTTGTGCTTAGTTGTGCTAGGCGATTACACCAATAGATGCCAATAATATTTTCTAATCAGATTAATATTTTCCAAATGAAAACTTATTGTCGGAATGCATAGTCCATCACTGACCCGGAATTTCACAAAAATGGGAATTTTTGAAAAAAAAGTTGTGCGAAGTTGTGCTAGTCGATTACAGCAAATAATCCCAATAACATTTTCTACTCGGATTAATATTTTCCAAATGAAAACTCATTTTCGAAATACATAGTCCATCACCGACCCGGGTTTCCACAAAAATGAGAATTTTTTGAAAACAAAAAAAGTTGAGCTGAGCTTTGCTCCGCGAGTACAGTAATAAATCCTAATGAAATTTTTCATCGAGATTAATATTTTTCAAATAAAAACTCATTTTCGAAATACATAGTCCATCACCGACCCGGAACTCCACAAAAATGGGAATTTTTGAATGAAAAAGTTGTGCTGAGTTGTGCTAGTCGATTACAGCAATAAATCCCAATAACATTTTCTAATCAGATTAATATTTTCCGAATGAAAACTCATTGTCAGAATGCATAGTCCATCGCTGACCCAGGATTACACAAAAATGGGAATTTTTCAAAAGAAAAAGTTGTTCTGAGCTATGCT
The DNA here is from genome assembly GCA_030998225.1 of Diplolepis rosae. NCBI lineage: Eukaryota > Metazoa > Arthropoda > Insecta > Hymenoptera > Diplolepididae > Diplolepis > Diplolepis rosae. The sequence continues at coordinate 2,485,869 of JAPYXD010000056.1, forward strand.
AGGCGAGTACAGCAATAAATCCTAATAACCTTTTTTCAATCAAATTAATATTTTTCAAATGAAAACTCAATTACAAAACACATAGTCCATCACCGACCCGGAATTTCACAAAAATGGGAACTTTTGAAATCAAAACGTTGTGCTAAGTTGTGCTAGGCGATTACACCAATAAATGCCAATAATATTTTCTAATCAGATTAATATTTTCAGAATGAAATCTCATTTTCGAAATACATAGTCCATCACCGACACGGGTTTCCACAAAAATGGGAATTTTTGAAAACAAAAAGTTGAGCTGAGCTTTGCTCCGCGAGTACAGTAATAAATCCTAATGAAATTTTTCATCGAGATTAATATTTTTCAAATAAAAACTCATTTTCGAAATACATAGTCCATCGCTGACTCGGAATTTCACAAAAATGGGAATTTTTGACAAGAAAAAAGTTGTGCTATGTTGTGCTAGGCGATTTACAGCAATAAATTCCAATAACATTTTCCAATAATATTAATGTTTTTCGAATGAAAACTCATTTTCAAAACATAGTCCATCACTGACCCAGGATTACACAGAAATGGGAATTTAAAAAAAAAACTTGTTCTGAGCTATGCTAGTCGATTACAGCAAATAATCCCAATAACATTTTCTAATCGGATTAATATTTTCGAAATGAAAACCCTTTTTCGAAATACATAGTCCATCACCGACCCGGGTTTCCACAAAAATGGGAATTTTTCAAAACAAAACGTTGTGCTGAGTTGTTCTAGGTGATTACAGCAATTAATCCCAATAACATTTTCCAATCAGATTAATATTTTTCGAATGAAAACTCATTTTCAAAACATAGTCCATGACTGACCCAGGGTTTCACAAAAATGGGAATTTTTCAAAAGAAAAAGTTGTTCTGAGCTATGATAGGCGAGTACAGCAATAAATCCCAATAAAATTTTCTAATCAGATTAATATTTTCCAACTGAAAACTCATTTTCGAAATGCATAGTCCATCGCTGACATGGGGATTTCACAAAAATAGGAATTTTGAAAAGCAAAAAGTTGTGCTGAGTTGTTCTAGGTGATTAGAGCAATGAATCCCAATAACATTTTCCAATCAGATTAATATTTTTCGAATGAAAACTCAATTTCAAAACACATAGTCCATCACCGACCCGGAATTTCACAAAAATGGGAACTTTTGAAATCAGAACGTTGTGCTAAGTTGTGCTAGGCGATTACACCAATAAATGCCAATAATATTTTCTAATCAGATTAATATTTTCCAAATGAAAACTTATTGTCGGAATGCATAGTCCATCACTGACCCGGAATTTCACAAAAATGGGAATTTTTGAAAAAAAAGTTGTGCTAAGTTGTGCTAGTCGATTACAGCAAATAATCCCAATAACATTTTCTAATCGGATTAATATTTTCCAAATGAAAACTCATTTTCGAAATACATAGTCCATCACCGACCCGGGTTTCCACAAAAATGGGAATTTTTGAAAACAAAAAGTTGAGCTGAGCTTTTCTCCGCGCGTACAGTAATAAATCCTAATGAAATTTTTCATCGAGATTAATATTTTTCAAATAAAAAACTCATTTTCGAAATACATAGTCCATCACCGACCTGGAACTCCACAAAAATGGGAATTTTTGAATGAAAAAGTTGTGCTGAGTTGTGCTAGTCGATTACAGCAATAAATCCCTATAACATTTTCTAATCAGATTAACATTTTCAGAATGAAAACTTATTTTCGAAATGCATAGTCCATCGCTGACTGGGAATTTCACAAAAATGGGAATTTTTGAAAAAAAAGTTGTGCTAAGTTGTGCTAGGCGATTTACAGCAATAAATTCCAATAAAATTTTCTAATCAGATTAAAATTTTCAGAATGAAAACTTATTTTCGAGATGCATAGTCCATCGCTGACATGGGGATTTCACAAAAATAGGAATTTTGAAAAACAAAAAGTTGTGCTGAGTTGTTCTAGGTGCTTAGAGAAATGAATCCCAATAACATTTTCCAATCAGATTACTATTTTTCGAATGAAAACTCAATTTCAAAAACACATAGTCCATCACCGACCCGGAATTTCACAAAAATGGGAACTTTTGAAATCAGAACGTTGTGCTAAGTTGTGCTAGTCTATTACAGCAATAAATCCCAATTACATTTTCTAATGAGATTAACATTTTCAGAATGAAAACTTATTTTCGAAATGCATAGTCCATCGCTGACTGGGAATTTCACAAAAATGGGAATTTCTGAAAAAAAAAGTTGTGCTATGTTGTGCTAGGCGATTTACAGCAATAAATTCCAATAAAATTTTCTAATCAGATTAAAATTTTCAGGATGAAAACTTATTTTCGAAATGCATAGTCCATCGCTGACTCGGAATTTCACAAAAATGGGAATTTTTGAAAAAAAAAAGTTGTGCTAAGTTGTGCTAGGCGATTTACAGCAATAAATCCCAATAAAATTTTCTAATCAGATTAACATTTTCAGAATGAAAACTTATTTTCGAAATGCATAGTCCATCACCGACACGGGTTTCCACAAAAATGGGAATTTTTGAAAACAAAAAGTTGAGCTGAGCTTTTTCTCCGCGAGTACAGTAATAAATCCTAATGAAATTTTTCATCGAGATTAATATTTTTCAAATAAAAACTCATTTTCAAAATGCATAGTCCATCACCGACATGGGGATTTCACAAAAATAGGAATTTTTGAAAAAAAAAGTTGTGCTAAGTTGTGCTAGGCGATTTACAGCAATAAATTCCAATAAAATTTTCTAATCAGATTAAAATTTTCAGAATGAAAACTTATTTTCGAAATGCATAGTCCATCGCTGACTCGGAATTTCACAAAAATGGGAATTTTTGAAAAAAAAAGTTGTGCTAATTTGTGCTAGGCGATTTACAGCAATAAATCCCAATAAAATTTTCTACTCAGATTAACATTTTCAGAATGGAAACTTATTTTCGAAATGCATAGTCCATCACCGACATGGGGATTTCACAAAAATAGGAATTTTTGAAAAAAAAAAGTTGAGCTGAGCTTTTCTCCGCGAGTACAGTAATAAATCCTAATGAAATTTTTCATCGAGATTAATATTTTTCAAATAAAAACTCATTTTCAAAATGCATAGTCCATCACCGACATGGGGATTTCACAAAAATAGGAATTTTGAAAAGCAAAAAGTTGTGCTGAGTTGTGCTAGGCGATTACAGCAATAAATCCCATTAACATTTTCTAATCAGATTAATATTTTTCAAATGAAAACTCAATTTCAAAACACATAGTCCATCACCGACCCGGAATTTCACAAAAATGGGAACTTTTTGAAAACAAAAAGTTGTGCTAAGTTGTGCTAGGCGATTACAGCAATAAATCCCAATAACATTTTCTAATCAGATTAATATTTTCCAATTGAAAACTCATTGTCGGAATGCATAGTCCATCACTGACCCGGAATTTCAGAAAAATGGGAATTTTTGAAAAAAAAAATTGTGCTAAGTTGTGCTAGGCGATTACAACAAGAAATCCCAACAACATTTTCTAATCAGATTAATATTTTTCAAATGAAAACTCAATTTCAAAATACATAGTCCATCGCTGACTCGGAATTTCACAAAAATGGGAATTTTTGAAAAGAAAAAGTTGTGCTAAGTTGTGCTAGGCGATTTACAGCAATAAATCCCAATAAAATTTTCTAATCAGATGAACATTTTCAGAATGAAAACTTATTTTCAAAATGCATAGTCCATCACCGACCCGGGTTTCCACAAAAATGAGAATTTTTGAAGACAAAAACTTGAGCTGAGCTTTGCTCCGCGAGTACAGTAATAAATCCTAATGAAATTTTTTCATCGAGATTAATATTTTTCAAATAAAAACTCATTTTCGAAATACATAGTCCATCACCGACCCGGAACTCCACAAAAATGGGAATTTTTGAATGAAAAAGTTGTGCTGAGTTCTGCTAGTCGATTACAGCAATAAATCCCAATAACATTTTCTAATCAGATTAATATTTTCCGAATGAAAACTCATTGTCAGAATGCATAGTCCATCGCTGACCCAGGATTACACAAAAATGGGAATTTTTCAAAAGAAAAAGTTGTTCTGAGCTATGCTAGACGAGTACAGCAATAAATCCTAATAACCTTTTTCAATCAAATTAATATTTTTCAAATGAAAAACTCAATTACAAAACACATAGTCCATCACCGACCCGGAATTTCATTAAAATGGGAACTTTTTGAAATCAAAATGTTGTGCTGAGTTGTTCTATGTGATTACAGCAATGAACCACAATAACATTTTCCAATCAGATTAATATTTTTCGAATGAAAACTCAATTTCAAAACACATAGTCCATCACCGACCCGGAATTTCACAAAAATGGGAACTTTTGAAATCAGAACGTTGTGCTAAGTTGTGCTAGGCGATTACACCAATAAATGCCAATAATATTTTCTAATCAGATTAATATTTTCCAAATGAAAACTTATTGTCGGAATGCATAGTCCATCACTGACCTGAATTTCACAAAAATGGGAATTTTTGAAAAAAAAGTTGTGCTAAGTTGTGCTAGTCGATTACAGCAAATAATCCCAATAACATTTTCTAATCGGATTAATATTTTCCAAATGAAAACTCATTTTCGAAATACATAGTCAATCACCGACCCGGGTTTCCACAAAAATGGGAATTTTTGAAAACAAAAAGTTGAGCTGAGCTTTTCTCCGCGCGTACAGTAATAAATCCTAATGAAATTTTTCATCGAGATTAATATTTTTCAAATAAAAAACTCATTTTCGAAATACATAGTCCATCACCGACCTGGAACTCCACAAAAATGGGAATTTTTGAATGAAAAAGTTGTGCTGAGTTGTGCTAGTCGATTACAGCAATAAATCCCAATTACATTTTCTAATGAGATTAACATTTTCAGAATGAAAACTTATTTTCGAAATGCATAGTCCATCGCTGACTGGGAATTTCAGAAAAATGGGAATTTCTGAAAAAAAAAGTTGTGCTAAGTTGTGCTAGGCGATTTACAGCAATAAATTCCAATAAAATTTTCTAATCAGATTAACATTTTCAGAATGAAAACTTATTTTCGAAATGCATAGTCCATCACCGACACGGGTTTCCACAAAAATGGGAATTTTTGAAAAACAAAAAGTTGAGCTGAGCTTTTCTCCGCGAGTACAGTAATAAATCCTAATGAAATTTTTCATCGAGATTAATATTTTTCAAATAAAAACTCATTTTCGAAATACATAGTCCATCACCGACCCTGAACTCCACAAAAAATGGGAATTTTTGAATGAAAAAGTTGTGCTGAGTTGTGCTAGTCGATTACAGCAATAAATCCCTATAACATTTTCTAATCAGATTAACATTTTCAGAATGAAAACTTATTTTCGAAATGCATAGTCCATCACCGACATGGGGTTTCACAAAAAATAGGAATTTTTGAAAAAAAAAAGTTGAGCTGAGCTTTTCTCCGCGAGTACAGTAATAAATCCTAATGAAATTTTTCATCGAGATTAATATTTTTCAAATAAAAACTCATTTTCAAAATGCATAGTCCATCACCGACATGGGGATTTCACAAAAATAGGAATTTTGAAAAGCAAAAATCTGTGCTGAGTTGTGCTAGGCGATTACAGCAATAAATCCCAATAACATTTTATAATCAGATTAATATTTTCCAGATGAATACTCATTTTCGAAATACATAGTCCATTACGGACCGGGAATTTCACAAAAATGGTAATTTTTGAAAAAAAAGTTGTGCTGCGTTGTGCTAGGCGATTACAGCAATTAATCCCCACAACATTTCCTGATCAGATTAATATTTTCCAAATGAAAACTTATTTTCGAAACATAGTCCATCACCGACATGGGGATTTCACAAAAATAGGAATTTTGAAAAGCAAAAAGTTGTGCTGAGTTGTTCTAGGCGATTACAGCAATAAATCTTAATAACATTTTCTAATCAGATTAATATTCTCCAACTCAAAACTCATTTTCGAAATTCATAATTCATCACCGACATGGGGATTTCACAAAAATAGGAATTTTTGAAAAAAAAAAGTTGAGCTGAGATTTTCTCCGCGAGTACAGTAATAAATCCTAATGAAATTTTTCATCGAGATTAATATTTTTCAAATAAAAACTCATTTTCAAAATGCATAGTCCATCACCGACATGGGGATTTCACAAAAATAGGAATTTTGAAAAGCAAAAAGTTGTGCTGAGTTGTTCTAGGTGATTACAGCAATGAATCCCAATAACATTTTCCAATCAGATTAATATTTTTCGAATGAAAACTCATTTTCGAAATACATAGTCCATCACCGACCCGGGTTTCCACAAAAATGGGAATTTTTGAAAACAAAAAGTTGAGCTGAGCTTTTCTCCGCGAGTACAGTAATAAATCCTAATGAAATTTTTCATCGAGATTAATATTTTTCGAATGAAAACTCATTTTCAAAACATAGTCCATCACTGATCCGGGATTCCACATAAATAGGAATTTTGAAATACAAAAAGTCGAACTGAGCTTTGCTAGGCGAGTACAGTAATAAATCCTATTAACATTTTCCAATCAGATTAATATTTTCCAAAAAATATAAACTCATTTTCGAAATACATAGTCCATCACCGACCCGGGAATTCACAAAAATGGGAATTTTCTAAAACAAAAAGTTGTGCTGAGCTTTGCTAGGCGAGTACAACGATGATTCCTAATAAAATTTTCCAATCAGATTAATATTTTTCAAATGAATCCTCATATTCAAAACATAGTCCATCACTGACCCGGGGTTTCACAAAAATGGGAATTTTCCAAAAGAAAAAGTTGTTCTGAGCTATGCTAGGCGAGTACAGCAATAAATCCTAATAACATTTTCCAATAATATTAATATTTTTCAAATGAAACCTCATTTTCAAAACATAGTCCATCACTGACCCAGGATTACACAAAAATGGGAATTTAAAAAAAAAAAACTTGTTCTGAGCTATGCTTGGCGACTACAGCAGTAAATCCCAATAATATTTTCCATTCAGATTAACATTTTCCGAATAAAAACTTATTTTCGAAATGCATAGTCCATTACCGACATGGGGATTTCACAATATAGTTATTTTGGAAAGAAAAAAGTTGTGCTGAGTTGTTCTAGGTGATTACAGCAATTAATCCCAATAACATTTTCCAATCAGATTAATATTTTTCGAATGAAAACTTATTCTCGAAATGCATAGTCCATCACCGACATGGGGATTTCACAAAAATAGGAATTTTTGAAAAAAAAAAGTTGAGCTGAGCTTTTCTCCGCGAGTACAGTAATAAATCCTAATGAAATTTTTCATCGAGATTAATATTTTTCAAATAAAAACTCATTTTCAAAATGCATAGTCCATCACCGACATGGGGATTTCACAAAAATAGGAATTTTGAAAAGCAAAAATCTGTGCTGAGTTGTGCTAGGCGATTACAGCAATAAATCCCAATAACATTTTCCAATCAGATTAATATTTTTCAAATGAAAACTCATTTTCGAAATACATAGTCCATCACCGACACGGGTTTCCAGAAAAATGGGAATTTTTGAAAACAAAAAGTTGAGCTGAGCTTTTCTCCGCGAGTACAGTAATAAATCCTAATGAAATTTTTCATCGAGATTAATATTTTTCAAATAAAAACTCATTTTCAAAATGCATAGTCCATCACCGACATGGGGATTTCACAAAAATAGGAATTTTGAAAAGCAAAAAGTTGTGCTGAGTTGTTCTAGGTGATTACAGCAATGAATCCCAATAACATTTTCCAATCAGATTAATATTTTTCAAATGATTCCTCATTTTCAAAACATAGTCCATCACTGATCCTGGATTCCACAAAAATGGGAATTTTTGAAAACAAAAAGTTGTGCTGAGCTTTGCTAGGCGACTACAGTAATAAATCCTAATAACATTTTCCAACCAGATTAATATTTTTCAAATGAAAACTCATTATCGAAATGCATAGTCCATCACCGACATGGGGATTTCACAAAAATAGGAATTTTTTGAAAAAAAAAGTTGTGCTAAGTTGTGCTAGGCGATTACAGCAATAAATCTTAATAACATTTTCTAATCAGATTAATATTCTCCAACTCAAAACTCATTTTCGAAATTCATAATTCATCACCGACATGGGGATTTCACAAAAATAGGAATTTTTGAAAAAAAAAAAGTTGAGCTGAGATTTTCTCCGCGAGTACAGTAATAAATCCTAATGAAATTTTTCATCGAGATTAATATTTTTCAAATAAAAACTCATTTTCAAAATGCATAGTCCATCACCGACATGGGGATTTCACAAAAATAGGAATTTTGAAAAGCAAAAAGTTGTGCTGAGTTGTGCTAGGCGATTACAGCAATAAATCCCAATAACATTTTCCAGTCAGATTAATATTTTTCAAATGAAAACTCATTTTCGAAATACATAGTCCATCACCGACACGGGTTTCCACAAAAATGGGAATTTTTGAAAACAAAAAGTTGAGCTGAGCTTTTCTCCGCGAGTACAGTAATAAATCCTAATGAAATTTTTCATCGAGATTAATATTTTTCGAATGAAAACTCATTTTCAAAACATAGTCCATCACTGATCCGGGATTCCACATAAATAGGAATTTTGAAATACAAGAGTTTGAACTGAGCTTTGCTAGGCGAGTACAGTAATAAATCCTAATAACATTTTCCAATCAGATTAATATTTTTCAAATGAAAATTCATTTTCGAAATACATAGTCCATCACCGACCCGGGATTTCACAAAAATGGGAATTTTTGAAAACAAAAAGTTGTGCTGAGCTTTGCTAGGCGAGTACAACGATGATTCCTAATAAAATTTTCCAATCAGATTAATATTTTTCAAATGAATCCTCATATTCAAAACATAGTCCATCACAGACCCGGGGTTTCACACAAATGGTAATTTTTGAAAACAAAAAGTTGTTCTGAGCTATGCTAGGCGAGTACTGCAATAAATCCTAATAACATTTTCTAATCAGGTTGATATTTTTCATATAAAACCTCATTTTCAAAACATAGTCCATCACTGACCCAGGATTACACAAAAATGGGAATTTAAATAAAAAAAACTTGTTCTGAGCTATGCTTGGCTACTACAGCAATAAATCCTTATAACATTTTACAATCAGATTAACATTTTCCAAATAAAAACTTATTTTCGATATGCATATTCCATTACCGACATGGGGATTTCACAAAAATAGGAATTTTGAAAAGCAAAAAGTTGTGCTGAGTTGTTCTAGGTGATTACAGCAATAAAGCCCAATAACATTTTCCAATCAGATTAATATTTTTCGAATGAAAACTCATTTTCTAAACATAGTCCATGACTGACCCAGGATTACACAAAAATGGGAATTTTCCAAAAGAAAAAGTTGTTCTGAGCTATGCTAGGCGAGTACAGCAATAAATCCTAATAACATTTTCCAATAATATTAATATTTTTCAAATGAAACCTCATTTTCAAAACATAGTCCATCACTGACCCAGGATTACACAGAAATGGGAATTTAAAAAAAAAAACTTGTTCTGAGCTATGCTTGGCGACTACAGCAATAAATCCTAATAACATTTTCCAATCAGATTAACATTTTCCGAATAAAAACTTATTTTCGAAATGCATAGTCCATTACCGACATGGGGATTTCAAAAAAATAGTTATTTTGGAAAGAAAAAAAGTTGTGCTGAGTTGTTCTAGGTGATTACAGCAATTAATCCCAATAACATTTTCCAATCAGATTAATATTTTTCGAATGAAAACTTATTCTCGAAATGCATAGTCCATCACCGACATGGGGATTTCACAAAAATAGGAATTTTTGAAAAAAAAAAGTTGAGCTGAGCTTTTCTCCGCGAGTACAGTAATAAATCCTAATGAAATTTTTCATCGAGATTAATATTTTTCAAATAAAAACTCATTTTCAAAATGCATAGTCCATCACCGACATGGGGATTTCACAAAAATAGGAATTTTGAAAAGCAAAAATCTGTGCTGAGTTGTGCTAGGCGATTACAGCAATAAATCCCAATAACATTTTCCAATCAGATTAATATTTTTCAAATGAAAACTCATTTTCGAAATACATAGTCCATCACCGACACGGGTTTCCAGAAAAATGGGAATTTTTGAAAACAAAAAGTTGAGCTGAGCTTTTCTCCGCGAGTACAGTAATAAATCCTAATGAAATTTTTCATCGAGATTAATATTTTTCAAATAAAAACTCATTTTCAAAATGCATAGTCCATCACCGACATGGGGATTTCACAAAAATAGGAATTTTGAAAAGCAAAAAGTTGTGCTGAGTTGTTCTAGGTGATTACAGCAATGAATCCCAATAACATTTTCCAATCAGATTAATATTTTTCAAATGATTCCTCATTTTCAAAACATAGTCCATCACTGATCCTGGATTCCACAAAAATGGGAATTTTTGAAAACAAAAAAGTTGTGCTGAGCTTTGCTAGGCGACTACAGTAATAAATCCTAATAACATTTTCCAACCAGATTAATATTTTTCAAATGAAAACTCATTATCGAAATGCATAGTCCATCACCGACATGGGGATTTCACAAAAATAGGAATTTTTGAAAAAAAAAGTTGTGCTAAGTTGTGCTAGGCGATTACAGCAATAAATCTTAATAACATTTTCTAATCAGATTAATATTCTCCAACTCAAAACTCATTTTCGAAATTCATAATTCATCACCGACATGGGGATTTCACAAAAATAGGAATTTTTGAAAAAAAAAAAGTTGAGCTGAGATTTTCTCCGCGAGTACAGTAATAAATCCTAATGAAATTTTTCATCGAGATTAATATTTTTCAAATAAAAACTCATTTTCAAAATGCATAGTCCATCACCGACATGGGGATTTCACAAAAATAGGAATTTTGAAAAGCAAAAAGTTGTGCTGAGTTGTGCTAGGCGATTACAGCAATAAATCCCAATAACATTTTCCAGTCAGATTAATATTTTTCAAATGAAAACTCATTTTCGAAATACATAGTCCATCACCGACACGGGTTTCCACAAAAATGGGAATTTTTGAAAACAAAAAGTTGAGCTGAGCTTTTCTCCGCGAGTACAGTAATAAATCCTAATGAAATTTTTCATCGAGATTAATATTTTTCGAATGAAAACTCATTTTCAAAACATAGTCCATCACTGATCCGGGATTCCACATAAATAGGAATTTTGAAATACAAAAAGTCGAACTGAGCTTTGCTAGGCGAGTACAGTAATAAATCCTATTAACATTTTCCAATCAGATTAATATTTTTCAAATGAAAATTCATTTTCGAAATACATAGTCCATCACCGACCCGGGATTTCACAAAAATGGGAATTTTTGAAAACAAAAAGTTGTGCTGAGGTTTGCTAGGCGAGTACAACGATGATTCCTAATAAAATTTTCCAATCAGATTAATATTTTTCAAATGAATCCTCATATTCAAAACATAGTCCATCACTGACCCGGGGTTTCACAAAAATGGGAATTTTTGAAAACAAAAAGTTGTTCTGAGCTATGCTAGGCGAGTACAGCAATAAATCCTAATAACATTTTCTGATCAGGTTGATATTTTTCATATAAAACCTCATTTTCAAAACATAGTCTATCACTGACCCAGGATTACACAAAAATGGGAATTTAAATAAAAAAAACTTGTTCTGAGCTATGCTTGGCGACTACAGCAATAAATCCTAATAACATTTTTCCAATCAGATTAACATTTTCCGAATAAAAACTTATTTTCGATATGCATATTCCATTACCGACATGGGGATTTCACAAAAATAGGAATTTTGAAAAGCAAAATTTGTGCTGAGTTGTTCTAGGTGATTACAGCAATAAAGCCCAATAACATTTTCCAATCAGAGTAATATTTTTCAAATGAAAACTCATTTTCTAAACATAGTCCATGACTGACCCAGGATTACACAAAAATGGGAATTTTCCAAAAGAAAAAGTTGTTCTGAGCTATGCTAGGCGAGTACAGCAATAAATCCTAATAACATTTTCCAATAATATTAATATTTTTCAAATGAAACCTCATTTTCAAAACATAGTCCATCACTGACCCAGGATTAAACAAAAATGGGAATTTAAAAAAAAAAACTTGTTCTGAGCTATGCTTGGCGACTACAGCAGTAAATCCCAATAATATTTTCCATTCAGATTAACATTTTCCGAATAAAAACTTATTTTCGAAATGCATAGTCCATTACCGACATGGGGATTTCAAAAAATAGTTATTTTGGAAAGAAAAAGTTGTGCTGAGTTGTTCTAGGTGATTACAGCAATTAATCCCAATAACATTTTCCAATCAGATTAATATTTTTCGAATGAAAACTAATTTTCAAAACATAGTCCATGACTGACCCAGGATTACACAAAAATGGGAATTTTCCAAAAGAAAAAGTTGTTCTGAGCTATGCTAGGCGAGTACAGCAATAAATCCTAATAACATTTTCCAATAAGATTAATATTTTTCAAATGAATCCTCATATTCAAAACATAGTCCATCACTGACCCAGGATTACACAGAAATGGGAATTTAAAAAAAAAACTTGTTCTGAGCTATGCTTGGCGTTTACAGCAATAAATCCTAATAACATTTTCCAATCAGATTAACATTTTCCGAATAAAAACTTATTTTCGAAATGCATAGTCCATTACCGACATGGGGATTTCACAAAAATAGTTATTTTGGAAAGAAAAAAGTTGTGCTGAGTTGTTCTAGGTGATTACAGCAATAAATCCCAATAACATTTTCCCATCAGATTAATATTTTTCGAATGAAAACTCATTTTCAAAACATAGTCCATCACTCATCCGGGATGCCACAAAAATGGGAATTTTTGAAAACCAAAAGTTGAGCTGAGCCTTGCTAGGCGAGTATAGTAATAAATCCTAATAACATTTTCCAACCAAATTAATATTTTTCAAATGAAAAATCATTTTCGAAATACATAATCCATCACCGACCCGGGATTTCACAAAAATAGGAATTTTGAAATACAAGAGTTTGAACTGAGCTTTGATAGGCGAGTATATTAATAAATCCCAATAACATTTTTTAATCAGATTAATATTTTTCGAATGAAAACTCATTTTCAAAACATAGTAAATCACTCATCCGGGATGCCACAAAAATGGGAATTTTTGAAAACCAAAAGTTGAGCTGAGCCTTGCTTGGCGACTACAGCAATAAATCCTAATAACATTTTCCAACCAAATTAATATTTTCCAAATGAAAATTCATTTTCGAAATACATAGTCCATCACCGACCCGGGAATTCACAAAAATGGGAATTTTTGAAAACAAAAAGTTGTGCCGAGTTGTGCAAGGCGATTACACCAATAAATCTCAATAACATTTTCCAATCAGATTAACATTTTCCGAATAAAAACTTATTTTCGAAATGCATAGTCCATTACCGACATGGGGATTTCACAAAAATAGGAATTTTGAAAAGCAAAAATCTGTGCTGAGTTGTGCTAGGCGATTACAGCAATAAATCCCAATAACATTTTCCAATGAGATTAATATTTTCCAAATGAATACTCATTTTCGAAATACATAGTCCATCACTGACCCGGAATTTCACAAAAATGGGAATTTTTGAAAAAAAGTTGTGCTAGGTTGTGCTAGTCGATTACAGCAAATAATCCCAATAACATTTTCTAATCAGATTAATATTTTCCAAAATGAAAACTCATTTTCGAAATACATAGTCCATCACCGACATGGGGATTTCACAAAAATAGGAATTTTGAAAAGCAAAAAGTTGTGCTGAGTTGTTCTAGGCGATTACAGCAATAAATCTTAATAACATTTTCTAATCAGATTAATATTCTCCAACTCAAAACTCATTTTCGAAATTCATAATTCATCACCGACATGGGGATTTCACAAAAATAGGAATTTTTGAAAAAAAAAAAGTTGAGCTGAGATTTTCTCCGCGAGTACAGTAATAAATCCTAATGAAATTTTTCATCGAGATTAATATTTTTCAAATAAAAACTCATTTTCAAAATGCATAGTCCATCACCGACATGGGGATTTCACAAAAATAGGAATTTTGAAAAGCAAAAAGTTGTGCTGAGTTGTGCTAGGCGATTACAGCAATAAATCCCAATAACATTTTCCAATCAGATTAATATTTTTCAAATGAAAACTCATTTTCGAAATACATAGTCCATCACCGACACGGGTTTCCACAAAAATGGGAATTTTTGAAAACAAAAAGTTGAGCTGAGCTTTTCTCCGCGAGTACAGTAATAAATCCTAATGAAATTTTTCATCGAGATTAATATTTTTCGAATGAAAACTCATTTTCAAAACATAGTCCATCACTGATCCGGGATTCCACATAAATAGGAATTTTGAAATACAAAAAGTCGAACTGAGCTTTGCTAGGCGAGTACAGTAATAAATCCTAATAACATTTTCCAATCAGATTAATATTTTTCAAATGAAAATTCATTTTCGAAATACATAGTCCATCACCGACCCGGGATTTCACAAAAATGGGAATTTTTGAAAACAAAAAGTTGTGCTGAGGTTTGCTAGGCGAGTACAACGATGATTCCTAATAAAATTTTCCAATCAGATTAATATTTTTCAAATGAATCCTCATATTCAAAACATAGTCCATCACTGACCCGGGGTTTCACAAAAATGGGAATTTTATAAAACAAAAAGTTGTTCTGAGCTATGCTAGGCGAGTACTGCAATAAATCCTAATAACATTTTCTGATCAGGTTGATATTTTTCATATAAAACCTCATTTTCAAAACATAGTCTATCACTGACCCAGGATTACACAAAAATGGGAATTTAAATAAAAAAAACTTGTTCTGAGCTATGCTTGGCTACTACAGCAATAAATCCTTATAACATTTTACAATCAGATTAACATTTTCCAAATAAAAACTTATTTTCGATATGCATATTCCATTACCGACATGGGGATTTCACAAAAATAGGAATTTTGAAAAGCAAAATTTGTGCTGAGTTGTTCTAGGTGATTACAGCAATAAAGCCCAATAACATTTTCCAATCAGATTAATATTTTTCGAATGAAAACTCATTTTCTAAACATAGTCCATGACTGACCCAGGATTACACAAAAATGGGAATTTTCCAAAAGAAAAAGTTGTTCTGAGCTATGCTAGGCGAGTACAGCAATAAATCCTAATAACATTTTCCAATAATATTAATATTTTTCAAATGAAACCTCATATTCAAAACATAGTCCATCACTGACCCGCGGTTACACAGAAATGGGAATTTTTGAAAACACAAAGGCGTGCTGAGCTTTGCTAGGCGAGTACAACGATGAGTCCTAATAACATTTTCCAATAAGATTAATATTTTTCAAATGAATCCTCATATTCAAAACATAGTCCATCACTGACCCGGGGTTTCACAAAAATGGGAATTTTTGAAAACAAAAAGTTGTTCTGAGCTATGCTAGGCGAGTACAGCAATAAATCCTAATAACATTTACTAATCAGGTTGATATTTTTCATATAAAACGTCATTTTCAAAACATAGTCCATCACTGACCCAGGATTACACAAAAATGGGAATTTAAAAAAAAAAAACTTGTTCTGAGCTATGCTTGGCGACTACAGCAGTAAATCCCAATAATATTTTCCAATCAGATTAACATTTTCCAAATAAAAACTTATTTTCGATATGCATATTCCATTACCGACATGGGGATTTCACAAAAATAGGAATTTTGAAAAGCAAAAGTTGTGCCGAGTTGGGCTAGGCGAGTACAGCAATAAATCCTAATATCATTCTCCAATCAGAGTAATATTTTTCAAACGAAAAATCATTTTCTAAACATAGTCCATGACTGACCCAGGATTACACAAAAATGGGAATTTTCCAAAAGAAAAAGTTGTTCTGAGCTATGCTAGGCGAGTACAGCAATAAATCCTAATAACATTTTCCAATAATATTAATATTTTTCAAATGAAACCTCATTTTCAAAACATAGTCCATCACTGACCCAGGATTAAACAAAAATGGGAATTTAAATAAAAAAACTTGTTCTGAGCTATGCTTGGCGACTACAGCAATAAATCCTAATAACATTTTCCAATCAGATTAACATTTTCCGAATA
This sequence comes from Diplolepis rosae, assembly GCA_030998225.1. Taxonomy (NCBI): domain Eukaryota; kingdom Metazoa; phylum Arthropoda; class Insecta; order Hymenoptera; family Diplolepididae; genus Diplolepis; species Diplolepis rosae. The sequence goes on from JAPYXD010000056.1 coordinate 2,502,104, forward strand.
AAAACTTATTTTCGAAATGCATAGTCCATTACCGACATGGGGATTTCACAAAATAGTTATTTTGGAAAGCAAAAAGTTGTGCTGAGTTGTTCTAGGTGATTACAGCAATTGATCCCAATAACATTTTCCATTCAGATTAATATTTTTCGAATGAAAACTCATTTTCAAAACATAGTCCATGACTGACCCAGGATTACACACAAATGGGAATTTTCCAAAAAGAAAAAGTTGTTCTGAGCTATGCTAGGCGAGTACAGCAATAAATCCTAATAACATTTTCCAATAATATTAATATTTTTCAAATGAAACCTCATTTTCAAAACATAGTCCATCACTGACCCACGATTACACAGAAATGGGAATTTTAAAAAAATAAACTTGTTCTGAGCTATGCTTGGCGTTTACAGCAATAAATCCTAATAACATTTTCCAATCAGATTAACATTTTCCGAATAAAAACTTATTTTCGAAATGCATAGTCCATTACCGACATGGGGATTTCACAATATAGTTATTTTGGAAAGAAAAAAGTTGTGCTGAGTTGTTCTAGGTGATTACAGCAATTAATCCCAATAACATTTTCCAATCAGATTAATATTTTTCGAATGAAAACTCATTTTCAAAACATAGTCCATCACTCATCCGGGATGCCACAAAAATGGGAATTTTTGAAAACCAAAAGTTGAGCTCAGCCTTGCTAGGCGAGTATAGTAATAAATCCTAATAACATTTTCCAACCAAATTAATATTTTCCAAATGAAAATTCATTTTCGAAATACATAGTCCATCACCGACCCGGGATTTCACAAAAATAGGAATTTTGAAATACAAGAGTTTGAACTGAGCTTTGATAGGCGAGTATATTAATAAATCCCAATAACATTTTTTAATCAGATTAATATTTTTCGAATGAAAACTCATTTTCAAAACATAGTAAATCACTCATCCGGGATGCCACAAAAATGGGAATTTTTGAAAACCAAAAGTTGAGCTGAGCCTTGCTTGGCGACTACAGCAATAAATCCTAATAACATTTTCCAACCAAATTAATATTTTCCAAATGAAAATTCATTTTCGAAATACATAGTCCATCACCGACCCGGGAATTCACAAAAATGGGAATTTTTGAAAACAAAAAGTTGTGCCGAGTTGTGCAAGGCGATTACACCAATAAATCTCAATAACATTTTCCAATCAGATTAACATTTTCCGAATAAAAAACTTATTTTCGAAATGCATAGTCCATTACCGACATGGGGATTTCACAAAAATAGGAATTTTGAAAAGCAAAAATCTGTGCTGAGTTGTGCTAGGCGATTACAGCAATAAATCCCAATAACATTTTTCAATCAGATTTATATTTTACAATTGAATACTCATTTTCGAAATACATAGTCAATCACCAACCAGGAATTTCACAATAATGGGAATTTTGAAAAAAAAGTTGTGCTGCGTTGTGCTGGGCGATTACAGCAATTAATCCCAACAACATTTCCTGATCAGATTAATATTTTCAAATGAAAACTTATTTTCGAAACATAGTCCAAAAACAACCCGGGATTTTTCAAAAATGGGAATTTTGAAAAACAAATAGTTGTGCCGAGTTGTGCTAGTCGATTACAGCAAATAATCCCAATAACATTTTCTAATCAGATTAATATTTTCCAAATGAAAACTCATTTTCGAAATACATAGTCCATCACCGACATGGGGATTTCACAAAAATAGGAATTTTGAAAAGCAAAAAGTTGTGCTGAGTTGTTCTAGGCGATTACAGCAATAAATCTTAATAACATTTTCTAATCAGATTAATATTCTCCAACTCAAAACTCATTTTCGAAATTCATAATTCATCACCGACATGGGGATTTCACAAAAATAGGAATTTTTGAAAAAAAAAAGTTGAGCTGAGATTTTCTCCGCGAGTACAGTAATAAATCCTAATGAAATTTTTCATCGAGATTAATATTTTTCAAATAAAAACTCATTTTCAAAATGCATAGTCCATTACCGACATGGGGATTTCACAAAAATAGGAATTTTGAAAAGCAAAAAGTTCTTCTGAGTTGTTCTAGGTGATTACAGCAATAAATCCCCATAACATTTTCTAATCAGATTAATATTTTCCACATGAAAACTCATTGTCGAAATGCATAGTCCATCACCGACACGGGTTTCCACAAAAATGGGAATTTTTGAAAACAAAAAGTTGAGCTGAGCTTTTCTCCGCGAGTACAGTAATAAATCCTAATGAAATTTTTCATCGAGATTAATATTTTTCGAATGAAAACTCATTTTCAAAACATAGTCCATCACTGATCCGGGATTCCACATAAATAGGAATTTTGAAATACAAAAAGTCGAACTGAGCGGTGCTAGGCGAGTACAGTAATAAATCCTAATAACATTTTCCAATCAGATTAATATTTTTCAAATGAAAATTCATTTTCGAAATACATAGTCCATCACCGACCCGGGATTTCACAAAAATGGGAATTTTATAAAACAAAAAGTTGTGCTGAGCTTTGCTAGGCGAGTACAACGATAAATCCTAATAAAATTTTCCAATCAGATTAATATTTTTCAAATGAATCCTCATATTCAAAACATAGTCCATCACTGACCCGGGGTTTCACAAAAATGGGAATTTTATAAAACAAAAAGTTGTTCTGAGCTATGCTAGGCGAGTACTGCAATAAATCCTAATAACATTTTCTGATCAGGTTGATATTTTTCATAAAACCTCATTTTCAAAACATAGTCTATCACTGACCCAGGATTACACAAAAATGGGAATTTAAATAAAAAAAACTTGTTCTGAGCTATGCTTGGCTACTACAGCAATAAATCCTTATAACATTTTACAATCAGATTAACATTTTCCAAATAAAAACTTATTTTCGATATGCATATTCCATTACCGACATGGGGATTTCACAAAAATAGGAATTTTGAAAAGCAAAAGTTGTGCCGAGTTGGGCTAGGCGAGTACAGCAATAAATCCTAATATCATTCTCCAATCAGAGTAATATTTTTCAAACGAAAAATCATTTTCTAAACATAGTCCATGACTGACCCAGGATTACACAAAAATGGGAATTTTCCAAAAGAAAAAGTTGTTCTGAGCTATGCTAGGCGAGTACAGCAATAAATCCTAATAACATTTTCCAATAATATTAATATTTTTCAAATGAAACCTCATTTTCAAAACATAGTCCATCACTGACCCGGGATTACACAGAAATGGGAATTTAAAAAAAAACTTGTTCTGAGCTATGCTTGGCGACTACAGCAGTAAATCCCAATAATATTTTCCATTCAGATTAACATTTTCCGAATAAAAACTTATTTTCGAAATGCATAGTCCATTACCGACATGGGGATTTCAAAAAAATAGTTATTTTGGAAAGAAAAAAGTTGTGCTGAGTTGTTCTAGGTGATTACAGCAATTAATCCCAATAACATTTTCCAATCAGATTAATATTTTTCGAATGAAAACTCATTTTCAAAACATAGTCCATGACTGACCCAGGATTACACAAAAATGGGAATTTTCCAAAAGAAAAAGTTGTTCTGAGCTATGCTAGGCGAGTACAGCAATAAATCCTAATAACATTTTCCAATAAGATTAATATTTTTCAAATGAATCCTCATATTCAAAACATAGTCCATCACTGACCCGGGGTTTCACAAAAATGGGAATTTAAAAAAAAAACTTGTTCTGAGCTATGCTTGGCGTTTACAGCAATAAATCCTAATAACATTTTCCAATCAGATTAACATTTTCCGAATAAAAACCTATTTTCGAAATGCATAGTCCATTACCGACATGGGGATTTCACAATATAGTTATTTTGGAAAGAAAAAAGTTGTGCTGAGTTTTTCTCGGTGATTACAGGAATAAATCCCAATAACATTTTCCCATCAGATTAATATTTTTCGAATGAAAACTCATTTTCAAAACATAGTCCATCACTCATCCGGGATGCCACAAAAATGGGAATTTTTGAAAACCAAAAGTTGAGCTCAGCCTTGCTAGGCGAGTATAGTAATAAATCCTAATAACATTTTCCAACCAAATTAATATTTTCCAAATGAAAATTCATTTTCGAAATACATAGTCCATCACCGACCCGGGAATTCACAAAAATAGGAATTTTGAAATACAAGAGTTTGAACTGAGCTTTGATAGGCGAGTATATTAATAAATCCCAATAACATTTTTTAATCAGATTAATATTTTTCGAATGAAAACTCATTTTCAAAACATAGTAAATCACTCATCCGGGATGCCACAAAAATGGGAATTTTTGAAAACCAAAAGTTGAGCTGAGCCTTGCTTGGCGACTACAGTAATAAATCCTAATAACATTTTCCAACCAAATTAATATTTTCCAAATGAAAATTCATTTTCGAAATACATAGTCCATCACCGACCCGGGAATTCACAAAAATGGGAATTTTTGAAAACAAAAAGTTGTGCCGAGTTGTGCAAGGCGATTACACCAATAAATCTCAATAACATTTTCCAATCAGATTAACATTTTCCGAATAAAAACTTATTTTCGAAATGCATAGTCCATTACCGACATGGGGATTTCACAAAAATAGTTATTTTGGAAAGCAAAAAGTTGTGCTGAGTTGTTCTAGGTGATTACAGCAATTAATCCCAATAACATTTTCCAATCAGATTAACATTTTCCGAATAAAAACTTATTTTCGAAATGCATAGTCCATTACCGACATGGGGATTTCACAAAAATGGGAATTTTGAAAAGCAAAAACTTCTGCTGAGTTGTGCTAGGTGATTACAGCAATAAATCCCAATAACATTTTTCAATCAGATTAATATTTTTCGAATGAAAACTCATTGTCGAAATGCATAGTCTATCACTGACCCGGAATTTCACAAAAATGGGAATTTGGAAAAGCAAAAAGTTGTGCTGAGTTGTTCTAGGTGATGACAGCAATAAATCCCAATAAATATTGCAATCAGATTAATATTCTTCAAATGAATCCTCATTTTCAAAACAGAGTACATCACTGATCCGGGATTCCACATAAATAGGAATTTTTGAAATACAAAAAGTTGAACTGAGCTTTGCTAGGAGAGTACAGCAATAAATCCTAATATCATTCCCCAATCAGAATAATATTTTTCAAATGAAAAATCATTTTCAAAACGTAGTCCATCACTGACCCGTGATTCCAAATAAATAGGAATTTTGAAAAACAAAAAGTTGTGCTGAGCTTTACTAGGAGAGTACAGTAATAAATCCTAATAACATTTTCCAACCAGATTAATACTTTTCAAATAAAAACTCATTTTCAAAACATAGTCCATCACTGACCCGGGATTCCACATAAATAGGAATTTTGAAATACAAGAGTTTGAACTGAGCTTTGCTAGGCGAGTACATTAATAAATCCCAATAACATTTTTCAATCAGATTAATATTTTTCGAATGAAAACTCATTTTCAAAACATAGTCCATCACTGATCCGGGATTCCACATAAATAGGAATTTTGAAATACAAGAGATTGAACTGAGCTTTGATAGGCGAGTATATTAATAAATCCCAATAACATTTTTTAATCAGATTAATATTTTTCGAATGAAAACTCATTTTCAAAACATAGTCCATCACTCATCCGGGATGCCACAGAAATGGGAATTTTTGAAAACCAAAAGTTGAGCTGAGCCTTGCTAGGCGAGTATAGTAATAAATCCTAATAACATTTTCCAACCAAATTAATATTTTTCAAATGAAAAATCATTTTCGAAATACATAATCCATCACCGACCCGGGATTTCACAAAAATGGGAATTTTTGAAAACAAAAAGTTGAACTGAGCTTTGCTAGGCGAGTACAGTAATAAATCCTATTAACATTTTCCAATCAGATTAATATTTTTCAAATGAAAATTCATTTTCGAAATACATAGTCCATCACCGACCCGGGATTTCACAAAAATGGGAATTTTTGAAAACAAAAAGTTGTGCTGAGCTTTGCTAGGCGAGCACAACGATGATTCCTAATAAAATTTACCAATCAGATTAATATTTTTCAAATGAATCCTCATATTCAAAACAAAGTCCATCACTGACCTGGGGTTTCACAAAAATGGGAATTTTTGAAAAAAAAAACTTGTTCTGAGCTATGCTTGGCGACTACAGCAATAAATTCTAATAACATTTTCCAATCAGATTAATATTTTTCAAATGACAATTCATTTTCGAAATACATAGTCCATCACCGACCCGGGAATTCACAAAAATGGGAATTTTCTAAAACAAATAGTTGTGCCGAGTTGTTCTAGGTGATTACAGCAATTAATCCCAATAACATTTTCTAATCAGATTAACATTTTCCGAATAAAAACTTATTTTCGAAATGCATAGTCCATTACCGACATGGGGATTTCACAAAAATGGGAATTTTGAAAAGCAAAAAGTTCTGCTGAGTTGTGCTAGGTGATTACAGCAATAAATCCCAATAACATTTTTCAATCAGATTAATATTTTTCGAATGAAAACTCTTTTTCAAAACATAGTCCATGACTGACCCAGGATTACACACAAATGGGAATTTTTCAAAAGAAAAAGATGTTCTGAGCTATGCTAGGAGAGTACAGCAATAAATCCTAATAACATTTTGCAATCAGATTAATATTTTCCAAATATAAACTCATTTTCGAAATACATAGTCCATCACCGACCCGGTAATTCACAAAAATGGGAATTTTCTAAAACAAATAGTTGTGCCGAGTTGTTCTAGGTGATTACAGCAATTAATCCCAATAACATTTTCTAATCAGATTAACATTTTCCGAATAAAAACTTATTTTCGAAATGCATAGTCCATTACCGACATGGGGATTTCACAAAAATAGGAATTTTGAAAAGCAAAAAGTTCTTCTGAGTTGTTCTAGGTGATTACAGCAATAAATCCCCATAACATTTTCTAATCAGATTAATATTTTCCACATGAAAACTCATTTTCAAAACGTTGTCCATGACTGACCCAGGATTACACAAAAATGGGAATTTTTCAAAAGAAAAAGTTGTTCAGAGCTATGCTAGGCGAGTACAGCAATAAATCCTAATAACATTTTCCAATCAAATTAATATTTTCTAAATGAAAACTCATTGTCGAAATGCATAGTCTATCACTGACCCCGAATTTCACAAAAATGGGAATTTGGAAAAGCAAAAAGTTGTGCTGAGTTGTTCTAGGTGATGACAGCAATAAATCCCAATAAATATTGCAATCAGATTAATATTTTTCAAATGAATCCTCATTTTCAAAACAGAGTACATCACTGATCCGGGATTCCACATAAATAGGAATTTTGAAATACAAAAAGGTGAACTGAGCTTTGCTAGGAGAGTACAGCAATAAATCCTAATATCATTCCCCAATCAGAATAATATTTTTCAAATGAAAAATCATTTTCAAAACGTAGTCCATCACTGACCCGTGATTCCAAATAAATAGGAATTTTAAAAAAACAAAAAGTTGTGCTGAGCTTTACTAGGAGAGTACAGTAATAAATCCTAATAACATTTTCCAACCAGATTAATACTTTTCAAATAAAAACTCATTTTCAAAACATAGTCCATCACTGATCCGGGATTCCACATAAATAGGAATTTTGAAATACAAGAGTTTGAACTGAGCTTTGCTAGGCGAGTACATTAATAAATCCCAATAACATTTTTCAATCAGAATAATATTTTTCGAATGAAAAACTCATTTTCAAAACATAGTCCATCACTGATCCGGGATTCCACATAAATAGGAATTTTGAAATACAAGAGATTGAACTGAGCTTTGATGGGCGAGTATATTAATAAATCCTAATAACATTTTTTAATCAGATTAATATTTTTCGAATGAAAACTCATTTTCAAAACATAGTCCATCACTCATCCGGGATGCCACAAAAATGTGAATTTTTGAAAACCAAAAGTTGAGCTGAGCCTTGCTAGGCCAGTATAGTAATAAATCCTAATAACATTTTCCAACCAAATTAATATTTTTCCAATGAAAAATCATTTTCAAAACATAGTCCATCACTGACCCGGGGTTTCACAAAAATGGGAATTTTTGAAAACAATAAATTGAACTGAGCTTTGCTAGGCGAGTACAGTAATAAATCCTATTAACATTTTCCAATCAGATTAATATTTTTCAAATGAAAATTCATTTTCGAACTACACAGTCCATCACCGACCCGGGATTTCACAAAAATGGGAATTTTTGAAAACAAAAAGTGGTGCTGAGCTTTGCTAGGCGAGTACAACGATGATTCCTAATAAAATTTACCAATCAGATTAATATTTTTCAAATGAATCCTCATATTCAAAACAAAGTCCATCACTGACCCGGGGTTTCACAAAAATGGGAATTTTTGAAAAAAAAAACTTGTTCTGGAGCTATGCTTGGCGACTACAGTTAAATAAATCCTAATAACATTTTCCAATCAGATTAATATTTTTTCAAATGACAATTCATTTTCGAAATACATAGTCCATCACTGACCCAGGATTACACAAAAATGGGAATTTAAATAAAAAAAAGCTTGTTCTGAGCTATGCTTGGCTACTACAGCAATAAATCCTAATAACATTTTCCAATCAGATTAACATTTTCCGAATAAAAACTTATTTTCGATATGAATATTCCATTACCGACATACATTGGGGATTTCTACAAAAATAGGAATTTTGAAAAGCAAAAAGTTGTGCTGAGTTATTCTAGGTGATTACAGCAATAAAGCCCAATAACATTTTCCAATCAGATTAATATTTTTCGGCAAATGAAAACTCATTTTCTAAACATAGTCCATGACTGACCCAGGATTACACAAAAATGGGAATTTTCCAAAAGAAAAAGTTGTTCTGAGTAGGCTATGCTAGGCGAGTACAGCAATAAATCCTAATAACATTTTCCAATAATATTAATATTTTTCAAATGAAACCTCATTTTCAAAACATAGTCTATCACTGACCCAGGATTACACAGAAATGGGAATTTAAAAAAAATAAACTTGTTCTGATCTATGCTTGGCGACTACAGCAATAAATCCTAATAACATTTTCCAATCAGATTAACATTTTCCGAATAAAAACTTATTTTCGAAATGCATAGTCCATTACCGACATGGGGATTTCACAAAAAATAGTTATTTTTGGAAAGCAAAAAAGTTTGTGCTGAGTTGTTCTAGGTGATTACAGCAATTAATCCCAATAACATTTTCCAATCAGATTAATATTTTTCGAATGAAAACTCATTTTCAAAACATAGTCCATGACTGACCCAGGATTACACACAAATGGGAATTTTTCAAAAAGAAAAAAGATGTTCTGAGCTATGCTAGGAGAGTACAGCAATAAATCCTAATAACATTTTCTCCAATCAGATTAATATTTTTCAAATGAAACCTCATTTTCAAAACATAGTCCATCACTGACCCAGGATTACACATAGAAATGGGAATTTAAAAAAAAAAAAAACTTGTTCTGAGCTATGCTTTGGCGACTACAGCAATAAATCCTAATAGCATTTTCCAATCAGATTAATATTTTCCAAATATAAACTCATTTTCGAAATACATAGTCCATCACTGACCCAGGATTACACAAAAATAGGAATGTTGAAAAAATAAAGTTGTGCTGAGTTGTTCTAGGTGATTACAGTAATAAATCCTAATAACATTTTCCAATCAGATTAATATTTTTCGAATTAAAACTCATTTTCAAAAAATAGTCCATCACTCATCCGGGATGCCACAAAAATGGGAATTTTTGAAATCCAAAAGTTGAGCTGAGCCTTGCTAGGCCAGTATAGTAATAAATCCTAATAACATTTTCCAACCAAATTAATATTTTTCAAATGAAAAATCATTTTCAATACATAGTCCATCACTGACCCGGGGGTTTCACAAAAATGGGAATTTTTGAAAACAAAAAATTGAACTGAGCTTTGCTAGGCGAGTACAGTAATAAATCCTATTAACATTTTCCAATCAGATTAATATTTTTCAAATGAAAATTCATTTTCGAAATACATAGTCCATCACCGACTCCGGGATTTCATCCAAAAATGGGAATTTTTGAAAACAAAAAGTTGTGCTGAGCTTTGCTAGGCGAGCACAACGATGATTCCTAATAAAAATTTACCAATCAGATTAATATTTTTCAAATGAATCCTCATATTCAAAACAAAGTCCATCACTGACCCGGGGGTTTCACAAAAATGGGAATTTTGAAAAAAAACTTGTTCTGAGCTATGCTTGGCGACTACAGCAATAAATCCTAATAACATTTTCCAATCAGATTAATATTTTTCAAATGACAATTCATTTTCGAAATACATAGTCCATCACCGACCCGGGAATTCACAAAAATGGGAATTTTCTAAAACAAATAGTTGTGCCGAGTTGTTCTAGGTGATTACAGCAATTAATCCCAATAACATTTTCTAATCAGATTAACATTTTCCGAATAAAAACTTATTTTCGAAATGCATAGTCCATTACCGACATGGGGATTTCACAAAAAATGGGAATTTTGAAAAAGCAAAAAGTTCTGCTGAGTTGTGCTAGGTGATTACAGCAATAAATCCCAATAACATTTTTCAATCAGATTAATATTTTTCGAATGAAAACTCTTTTTCAAAACATAGTCCATGACTGACCCAGGATTACACACAAATGGGAATTTTTCAAAAGAAAAGATGTTCTGAGCTACATGCTAGGAGAGTACAGCAATAAATCCTAATAACATTTTGCAATCAGATTAATATTTTCCAAATATAAACTCATTTTCGAAATACATAGTCCATCACCGACCCGGTAATTCACAAAAATGGGAATTTTCTAAAACAAAATAGTTGTGCCGAGTTGTTCTAGGTGATTACAGCAATTAATCCCAATAACATTTTCTAATCAGATTAACATTTTCCGAATAAAAACTTATTTTCGAAATGCATAGTCCATTACCGACATGGGGATTTCACAAAAATGGGAATTTTGAAAAGCAAAAAGTTCTGCTGAGTTGTGCTAGGTGATTACAGCAATAAATCCCAATAACATTTTTCAATCAGATTAATTATTTTTCGAATGAAAACTCATTTTCAAAACGTTGTCCATGACTGACCCAGGATTACACAAAAATGGGAATTTTTCAAAAGAAAAAAGTTGTTCAGAGCTATGCTAGGCGAGTACAGCAATAAATCCTAATAACATTTTCCAATCAAATTAATATTTTCTAAATGAAAACTCATTGTCGAAATGCATAGTCTATCACTGACCCCGAATTTCACAAAAATGGGAATTTGGAAAAGCAAAAAAGTTGTGCTGAGTTGTTCTAGAGGTGATGACAGCAATAAATCCCTAATAAATATTGCAATCAGATTAATATTTTTCAAAATGAATCCTCATTTTCAAAACAGAGTACATCACTGATCCGGATTCCACATAAATAGGAATTTTGAAATACAAAAAGGTGAACTGGAGCTTTGCTAGAGAGTACAGCAATAAATCCTAATATCATTCCCCAATCAGAATAATATTTTTCAAATGAAAAATCATTTTCAGAAACGTAGTCCATCACTGACCCGTGATTCCAAATAAATAGGAATTTTAAAAAAACAAAAAGTTGTGCTTGAGCTTTACTAGGAGAGTACAGTAATAAATCCTAATAACATTTTCCAACCAGATTAATACTTTTCAAAATAAAAACTCATTTTCAAAACATAAGGTCCATCACTACGATCCGGGATTCCACATAAATAGGAATTTTGAAATACAAGAGTTTGAACTGAGCTTTGCTAGGCGAGTACATTAATAAATCCCAATAACATTTTTCAATCAGAATAATATTTTTCGGAATGAAAACTCATTTTCAAAACATAGTCCATCACTGATCCGGGATTCCACATAAATAGGAATTTTGAAATACAAGAGATTGAACTGAGCTTTGATGGGCGAGTATATTAATAAACTCCTAATAACATTTTTTTTAATCAGATTAATATTTTTCGAATGAAAACTCATTTTCAAAACATAGTCCATCACTCATCCGGGATGCCACAAAAATGTGAATTTTTGAAAACCAAAAGTTGAGCTGAGCCTTGCTAGGCCAGTATAGTAATAAATCCTAATAACATTTTCCAACCAAATTAATATTTTTCCAATGAAAAATCTCATTTTCAAAACATAGTCCATCACTGACCCGGGGTTTCACAAAAATGGGAATTTTTGAAAACAATAAATTGAACTGAGCTTTGCTAGGCGAGTACAGTAATAAATCCTATTAACATTTTCCAATCAGATTAATATTTTTCAAATGAAAAATTCATTTTCGAAATACACAGTCCATCACCGACCCGGGATTTCACAAAAATGGGAATTTTTGAAAACAAAAAGTTGTGCTGAGCTTTGCTATAGGCGAGTACAACGATGATTCCTAATAAAATTTACCAATCAGATTAGCTTTATTTTTCAAATGAATCCTCATATTCAAAACAAAGTCCATCACTGACCCGGGGTTTCACAAAAATGGGAATTTTTGAAAAAAAAAACTTGTTCTGAGCTATGCTTGGCGACTACAGCAATAAATCCTAATAACATTTTCCAATCAGATTAATATTTTTCAAATGACAATTCATTTTCGAAATACATAGTCCATCACTGACCCAGGATTACACAAAAATGGGAATTTAAATAAAAAAAGCTTGTTCTGAGCTATGCTTGGCTACTACAGCAATAAATCCTAATAACATTTTCCAATCAGATTAACATTTTCCGAATAAAAAAAAACTTATTTTCGATATGAATATTCCATTACCGACATGGGGATTTCACAAAAATAGGAATTTTGAAAAGCAAAAAAGTTGTGCTGAGTTATTCTAGGTGATTACAGCAATAAAGCCCAATAACATTTTCCAATCAGATTAATATTTTTCGAATGAAAACTCATTTTCTAAACATAGTCCATGACTGACCCAGGATTACACAAAAATGGGAATTTTCCAAAAGAAAAAAGTTGTTCTGAGCTATGCTAGGCGAGTACAGCAATAAATCCTAATAACATTTTCCAATAATATTAATATTTTTCAAATGAAACCTCATTTTCAAAACATAGTCTATCACTGACCCAGGATTACACAGAAATGGGAATTTAAAAAAAAATAAACTTGTTCCCTGATCTATGCTTGGCGACTACAGCAATAAATCCTAATAACATTTTCCAATCAGATTAACATTTTCCGAATAAAAAACTTATTTTCGAAATGCATAGTCCATTACCGACATGGGGATTTCACAAAAATAGTTATTTTGGAAAGCAAAAAGTTGTGCTGAGTTGTTCTAGGTGATTACAGCAATTAATCCCAATAACATTTTTCCAATCAGATTAATATTTTTCGAATGAAAAACTCATTTTCAAAACATAGTCCATGACTGACCCAGGATTACACACAAATGGGGAATTTTTCAAAAGAAAAAGATGTTCTGAGCTATGCTAGGAGAGTACAGTTAAATAAATCCTAATAACATTTTCCAATCAGATTAATATTTTTCAAATGAAACCTCATTTTCAAAACATAGTCCATCACTGACCCAGGATTACACAGAAATGGGAATTTAAAAAAAAAAAAACTTGTTCTGAGCTATGCTTGGCGACGACAGCAATAAATACTAATAGCATTTTCCAATCAGGATTAATATTTTTCCAAATATAAACTCATTTTCGAAATACATAGTCCATCACTGATCCGGGATTCCACATAAATAGGAATTTTGAAATACAAAAAGTTGAACTGAGGTTTGCTAGGAGAGTACAGTAATAAATCCTAATAACATTTTCCAATCAGATTATTATTTTTCGAATGAAAACTCATTTTCAAAACATAGTCCATCACTGACCCAGGATTACACAAAAATAGGAATTTTGAAAAAATAAAGTTGTGCTGAGCTTTACTAGGCGAGTACAGTAATAAATCCTAATAACATTTTCCAACCAGATTAATATTTTTCAAATAAAAACTCATTTTCTAAACATAGTCCATCACTGATCCGGGATTCCACATAAATAGGAATTTTGAAAAACAAAAAGTTGTGCTGAGTTGTGCTAGGCGAGTACAACAATAAACCCTTATAACATTTTCCACTCAGATTAATATTTTCCAAATGAAAAATTATTTTCAAAACGTAGTCCATCACTGACCCGGGATTTCAAAAAAATAGGAATTTTGAAAAAATAAAGTTGTGCTGAGCTTTACTAGGCGAGTACAGTAATAAATCCTAATAACATTTTCCAACCAGATTAATATTTTTCAAATAAAAACTCATTTTCGAAATGCATAGTCCATCACCGACCCGGAATTTCACAAAATGGGAATTTTTGAAAAAGTTGTGCTAAGTTGTGCTAGTCGATTAAGCAGCAAATAATCCTAATAACGTTTGTTCATTTTCTTGCCATAGGGTCAGTTTCTTCTATTTTCATTGATTAAAATTATTATTACAAATAAAAATGCGCAAAAAGAAAAAAGGCAAACGTTTCGGCCGCATAAAGCCCTCTTCAGTGCCATAAATTCAAAGATTAGATCAAAATTTCTGTAAAGAATTACAATATAGAAGATACATTAAGAAAGAATTATCATAAAAATTAAAAACTTATCACATAGCTTGCAATTGCAAAATGAAGTAGTCCAGTATGCAGCATCACGAATTGAAAAATTACTTCCAAGTTCACTATGAATAAAAAACCGGATATAATGAAAAAATATAAAAGATTTTTTGCACACGAACCGACCGGAATTTTTTTTTTTTCAAAAAATGTTTATTATTAATTAATGATGCCAAATTGGTTCACAATGACAAAACGCGAACAAGGTTTACATTCATGAAAAACTTCTCTGTGAAGACTTTAATACCGGCGCCTCTCACAGAATGATCTGAACTGTTTTAAAAAACCGACTCGGGACATGTGGCTTTTTGCGGACCGAAAATTTTTTTCCTATAAGCAATCCTGAGAGGTTCTTTTCCTCCTTGAAGAAGACTATTGTCCTGTACTTAGTTGAGAAATTCGAGACGTTTATGATGATTTTCAACGAGTGGACGAAGGCGTTTATTTTTCAAGAAAACGATTTTGTATATAGGCTTCGCGGACAATCCATTTTACACTGAATTTGCAAGCAAGGCGTTACATAAAGATAAAATATTATAATATCCATATATGTAATTTTACTCCATATTTAAAAAAATTGAAAGTTGTTTATTTTCACATTCAGATCTATTCTGAGATGTTTTTGAAAAATGATAATAAATTTATCTTTAAAAATTAAATAAAAATGCAACTTGAATATTAGTGATATTAATTATCACATTTGAAGTTATTATTAGGAATTCAACTAGTTCTGAAAATGGTCAGAAACTGTTAGATATTCTAACT